>JAVFKF010000023.1:9771675-11130013 GCA_036926295.1 Pachydiplax longipennis
TTCCCATTTTTTCACTAGATAGTAATATTGCGATGCATTGTAGAAAATTGTTAAATACATTTGGGCATTTAATGAATATTACCGACAGTGATAACTGATCCCATCGTTCATATCGAACGTGTTTTATATGCTCTCGTATCTTTTTATTATGCATTTGCATAAAAATTTTCTCACTCCTCATGTAATTTCGGTAATTAGATTAACACTCAAAAATGTTGTCATACATTTGATTGGAGGCGTAGATAATTTTTAAAGTTAATTCCTTGTGCAAAGGTTTTTTCTAATTCGTACTTAAGGTATCTTTATCGTTAAACATTACTTATTTCTCCCAGAATTTTTCTCAAAGCATTCTGGTATTTTCGTGGATCGGATATCTTTCAATTTTTTCTTAGCTTTTGCAATACCAACATTTCCATAATGCTATGAAGATTTATATGTTGTTGCAAAAATTTATTGGTTTTTAGGAGTGTTTTTCGTAAGGAAAATACGGTTTCTTTTTATGAGTAAATTTCTCTAAATCTACCAAATATGGAAATAATTTCCGAGCAAATTTAATAAAATATAGATAATTATGCTCCGCTTTTAAATTCCGTCACTACCTAATATCAATTTCTATGGATATCAAATTAATATTTTCCTATAATATGAATATATATTTCGATAAATCTTCACCGAGAATTCCTACCATCTTGAGGCTCCATTTCTCGTTTCCAGAATCTTCCATTCCTTCCTCAATCCCGGATGATCTTGCCCTGGAAACACTTATCAGCTGCATCACGTGACTCGAAAATACTTAAATAAGACGCCGATTAAACCCCTTCCACTACAACACAGCAAAGCATCCTAAGTAGCTAAGTGCAGTGCATTGAGTTCCACTCGAATCTACTTCATTTTCCTACATCTACTACATCTACAGATTTCTACTGCATCTACAGAGGACCATCGTTGTGAAAGGGCAATCGTAAGGTATGGATGAAATTATTATTTATTCACATATTTGATTGCATTCACACGTAGGTCTTCATTTTTCAGTATATGTGTGATAGTTATTTATATCTCCAGGGTTACATTTCCTCCATAATTTCGGGGATTATTTCTTTACAACAACTCTCTTATTTAAGTGGTTAATGTCTCTTTGATGTTTAATCGATCCGTTAAATTTTTATATTTAATTTATGAGGCAATATGTCACTATCTCATATCCACTACTGAGAATCTTTTGACTAGTAGAAGTGTCCGTAGAATTTCAACATGGGGTATATAAATAGGCAGTAAATGTGTAATTAATAAAATTTCTAAGTAAGGAAGCCCAACGTCTCTCCTATCAGTATATTTCAGTGGGACAAGAAATGCATGTAAGAAAATTTGGAATCTTTTCAAGTCTCTGATGATTTAGAAAGGATATCTTAGATAGATGATTAGAATATGAAACATTGCAGGTTTCAATGAACTGAAATTCAGAATATAATTATTTTAAATGTATTTTGCAATAGAAATAGATTCTGTGAACGATAAAAGCTTACGTTACATGGCTACTTTTGAAGCCTCATGTTTGATTTCTCTCATTGACATCTACCATTTCAGTTATCCTTTTAAAATTCCCATAATTTGGAACCCAACTCTGAGGTGATCGAAAAGAATATGACTCTTCAGAGAATTCTGTTTTTCTGAAACTCCTCACAAATTCGAAGGATAATTTAAAAATTTGGTTTGGCTATCGGAATACAAAGGAATGAACTAAAACATTTCGTGGCTATTTAAAAGGATGCTTTGCCCCATCTGGGGTCGAACCGGAGATCAATTTGATAAGTGAAACATCGACTTATAATGATGCACAACTTCTGAAATTTCCGTTTTTCGAGTTTTATGCAAACGCACACAGCTGCAGTCTCTATAAAATGCAGAATAACTATACTGAATACAAGTAAAAGTTGTTTCCTTTCTGCAATCTACCTGTTGAACACAGTATTGTACCAAATAATTCCTCAAAACTATTTGGAAAACGTCGTGTGAAAGAGAGCCTAGCGTCGAACTCAGGACCCTTTCCTGAGAAAAAATAGCAAATTAATATTAGATAAGTGCCATTCTGACCTGTTTCAATGTTTCAATTCAATATCTTGTCGGGAAAGTCCTAAAATAGGATTCCGTTTTCCCCGTTTGAAATGCATGGTAGAATCGGAATGACGCTCTTCCATCGAACCAAGGACCATTAGAGGAACGATGAAATGCGTGAATGAATTTATTCAAACGCCTCTGTTACCATTCCGGGTTTTATCTTTCCAGCTTATCGATAGAGCATTCTAAAAATTTCAAATTTGCAGCAACGTATTTCTTATGGAAGAATTTTGCACCCACCTGGCATCAAATTCACAGTCATTTTGTATCATTTCTTCCATTAGTAATATAGAAGACTACCTCAACATCAACCTTTGAGCTCATGGTTCCTCTATCATACTGAAAAGTGCCTCAAAATAACTTTCAAATCTCTGCGCAATGCATTCTAATGAGAAAATAGCGATTTTTGGAACCTTTTGGCAATGAACCCATGATAGCTAGCGTCGATGTCTGAATTATTCTGGTATCCACAGGCTGTACATCCTAAAAATTTGACGTCGATGACACCTGTTGAATATGCTTAGAATTAGTATCCCCTGTATAAATATATAACTATTATACGTAGCTAACCCTCTGGATATATCTATATTTATTTTACCTTTATGGTAAATTCCTTCATTGT
This sequence comes from Pachydiplax longipennis, assembly GCA_036926295.1. Classification (NCBI taxonomy): domain Eukaryota; kingdom Metazoa; phylum Arthropoda; class Insecta; order Odonata; family Libellulidae; genus Pachydiplax; species Pachydiplax longipennis. The sequence continues at coordinate 9,774,413 of JAVFKF010000023.1, forward strand.
GAGTGAAAAATAACCATTATCAAGTAACAACTATGTTCTCATTGTGAGAAAAGCAGACTATTGTTTAAGGATATTGTTTGAGTCTCCCAGCATACCATGAGCTCTTCATAATTTTTTATGATTTAAAACCGCTGATTATAAATATTCAAGAACATTTCGAAAAACTTTTTCCAACCACATTTTTGAAACCTTTTCTAAGAGTTCACTTGTGTTTTTCTTTTCTTTAGTAGTATTACAATTATGGTGACACTGTAATGACAATTATCATTATCTTAGCCATTTTACATCATGGTAATAAAGTTTTGGGCTCATTAGCCCAATGGTAATAGGAAAATTTTCTATAACATGAAGGACTGCAGATTCTGGATATTTTTCATCGGTCCATGAATTTAATTAATTCTCATAGGAATAATTTGGTAAAATGTTTGATAGGTTTTTGCCTAAATATCTTGACATTAGATGGTTTATATCAACAAATCACCCATTTTAAAGGGCTGTGAAAATTAAGTTTTTATGGGGTTATATTTACCCCATGCAATTTATTAAGGAAGGTATATGATGTGACTAAGTAATATTTAAGCTTCTCTTTGAAATTTTCTTTCATTAACTAATTTTCCTGAAGCTCAATGATTTTTTGGGGTACTCTTTGTCTTACAATTATTGAAGGTTTGCTTTCTTTCTAGCTAATCATTAATCTCATCCTATTGATTATCTTAAATTGTCAATTTAGTGATTCTGAAATTGTCCATTCTGTGAATGTCCTTAGAATAAAAGCATGTCTTTCATTTAATATGTATGAATTGGTCTTTCATGGAGTAAAAGATGCTTTTGATACTTCTAATGTTTAAGATTAATGTTTCAAATAAGTTCTATGAATTTTGATATTTCATTGAATTTAGCAATAAAAAGAATGGTAGCTGAAAAATGTATCACACTTTCCTTTCTCTAATTTTAATTTTTAAAGTTTTATTGAATAATTAATTGTCTATAACATACACTGCTCTGATTTTTGTAAAATATCTCCAATTTTAAAATTTAAATTTGCACATTTGATACACTATTCTTAGTAATATACTTAATAGATTACATATGATGTATTATGCTTCTTACTTATTTACAGAGTGTAAATTGTTTATATTATTGAATGTTATATTTTTTATTTACATTTTTTTTTAATTTCTTTTATTAATGTCTTGCATCAATTTATAGTTCATAGTAAGGGTATCTAAATTGAGATATTTTATTTAATATCATACAGTAAGTTCATAACCATTGCATATTGATCATGTATTACTTCATAATAATTATTGAATTCATTGCCAATTTTCATAGAATCGCAGTGATAATTGGGAAGTTTATAATTCAAATCTATATTAAAGTGTTTTGCCCTTTTTCAAATAATGCACTACATTTCATTTATTTGCAGCAACTAATTGAACACATTTGCTGGATATTAGTATTTTATTTTATCTATTGTATCTTATTCATTAAGATTGAAGGATTACGTTTTTGGTACTTTGATTTATATTTGTTTTTCATGTAGTGTATCCTAATTGTGGTTTGCAATATTCTCAATGAATATTATTTCCTATATATTTTTTCTAGCTCAAGCTAAGTGCATATTAATTAGGATATATTAATTATTTCTCTCATTAGGTTTGTGCAAGATAATCACATCTGCCTTTTTTGTTAGGTTTCTTTTGCTCTTTTTATAATTAAACTTCTTAGCTTCTATTACCAATAACTAATTTTACCTTTACTATTCCAAAACTTAAGTTATTTGTGAAATAATTTTCTAATGAGATGTATTTCAGAGTACAAAAGTTGTGAATGGAATGGGGAATGACATGTTCTGAATAGAGAGTAGACGTTCAGTATTTATATTTCTTTATAGGATTCACTTATTAATATATCTTAACTAGATACAAGCTAGAGGAGCTTCATAAATAATGGAGTAAGAAACCCAGAGTAGGACTAGCATTAATAAGGCCAGTTCTAGTATATGCAGAAAGCATATGGGATCCTCACAATAAAGGCTCAATTAAGAAACCTGAGAGTATACAAATAAAAGCCAATATATTTGTTTTGGAAAGGTAAGAGAAGAAGTTATACAGGAATGATTTAAGGGTTGGGATGGGAGAAACTGAACCACAGATTTCAGTTAACAATTAATAATTTTAATAATAATAATTTTTAGTACATTCTGACTGGAAAAAATCTCTTGGGGTGCTTATGAAAAAGCTGAATGAACCCTAATTGAAAGTAAAGAGGGACTAAATATAAACAAATTTATAAAAACAACAATATATAATTTGCTGTGTATGCATCACTTACTTTGGGTACTATTGTTGTAGATATAAAAGTGAACGATCTTGCATATAGTTGCTAATATGGACATGGTTTCAAATTCCAATCTCTTCAGTTATAATGATAGTAAGGTACTGATTGTCAGGTGCAAAAATTTTGCAGAAAGGATCACCAGGGTGTAAGCAATTTATTTAAGCAAAAGCTGTCCTATGAATGATATGACTATATAAGTTCTCCTCAAAGGTGACACAAACCTTCATTTTTGGCAATTCTCATGTGTTTGTGTTTCTTCTCACATAAAATGCAAGTTTATGCCAGTTAATTAAAATGTTTTCTGGTCTGCCTATGATGTTGCAGTCTTTGTTTTCAGCGATTATTCTATTTCATGCAAAAATCTGCTGATAATTTCACCAGCTTCAATCATCTTAAGACTTACATTAAAGAAAACTTTCCATTGGGGAAAAATATTTATTTACTACAAGAAACATCAATAAGTCAACCATAAACTCCAAATTTGACAATGCTGATATCTATACATCTAGTAATGAAACTAAATATTACAATTTCAACTCAATATTTTGACTAAGTAATAGACTTTTCATTGGTTATATTTATTTACATAAGGAATCAGGGAACATATCAGTCACATGATCAGTCATTTATATGTATTGTTTGAGATTGAATGAAGAAAAGCGCATTCCACCATAAATAGATATATAGAAATATTATATTGAGAGCCTCTTAATTGACTGTCTCTTCTTAATTTTACAGATACCACCTTTGCCAGGTACCTTCGTAGAGAAAGAAATACATCAGTTTCCTCAGCAATATGAATCCCATATCCGGTGTGATTTATTTGCTCTTTATGGTAGCAATCCTATTAATGGTGAACCTCAGCATTGGTGAGGAAATGAAAATGAGGATAGCTTTGAATAATACAGAGGATGATAAGGTCTTGGCATCATTGTATGTGAGCAATGCTACGAGGAAGCAATTCAAAAACGTCAGCCTCTTAATGGATATTGATACCTTGTTGGATGACAGTAAGGCACTGATTGGGGCAAGAGGAGTTGTTAGAGGTAATTTAAATCATTTAAAAATTTGGAACTCTCCTTAAGAAATCTACTTTCTTCTAATTGCCAATAGAAATAGTTTCTAATCATATGCTAGTTAATTGGTCATGAATTGGATTTTCTACCTTTTGATAGATTAAAACATTTCACGATTTAACACTGAAAGTTGTTTTTTTGAGCTGAAAGTTACACCTTCAATTGTAGTTATGAAATTTGGAACAAATCGCAAATTATAAATTCACTTTCTTTTTATTTTGAATAATAATGTTCCTTTAATTGTATTTAAGTAGATTTTCTTTGAATTCTGTCATTAAATTTCATGATATTTTCAAAAAAATTTCACAATTTAAGTCTGATATTTATTCCATGCTACGTTTTCACCAAGTATTACCAGCAGTAGTATAATACTGCTAAACTATGGGATAGTCTTTATTATGTTATTTATTATTTTCTATTTCAGAGAATAAGAGGAAAGAGTCAATTAAATTTGACAGCCTCAATGAAATGGTGCTAGAGAGAGAAAATCAAAGACTATGTTCTTCTGTTGATGAGATGAAGAATTTTCTGGTGATCCAAGAAGAAGACAATAAGAGAATTGCATCTTCCATTGTAGAAAGTATCAAAGCTGAGCTAAGGAGAGTGGAGTCATCCCTTATCAAAGAAATGGCAGCCAAAGATGAGGAAATGAAGAAAATGCAGTCAACAATAAACGACGTTAAGAAAATTCTGTTATCCCAGGATATAGAAGTTAGTAAGCTGAGGGAGTCCTTGAAATTCCCTAGGCCCAAAGATGGTAAAATATTTCACTTTCTTTTACGTGGTTTACTCTGCTATATATCGTATCACAGAGAAATTAGTAAGTTGAGGGAGACCAATGAAAATGTCATTATGATACTGAAGTTCCTGAGGTCCAAAGATGGTAAAACATTTATATTTCTTTAACATGCTATACTCTGCTTGACAAATAAGTTCAAGATTCTACTTTCAATTTCCATATTTTTCATGTACATAATTCAGCATAGTTTGATGATACAGAATACTGCAATCAGATCATCATACAAAATGAACTGATTCTTACTATTTTCTCTGTCAGAATATTTATAAATCAACTATGGATTGAATTCTGAATATTACAGAGCCAGTTGAGATTAAATTCATCATTAACCTATTAAATTAACCATTCATACATTTGTTAACAAAATAGTAGTACAAAATTACTTGTACTTCTTCCAGTATTAATCAACTGTCAAAATAAGTGTTAATTTTCTGAATTAAAACATTTTTGAAATTTAATGATATTGATTATGAAATATTTAGTATACACATATATTAAGTGTGGATTCAGAAATATATGCAAGGAAAATGTTGAAAGAGATGGCCAATATATATAATTTAAAATACAATATAATATATAATAATCACAGTCAATTATGTAATTAACTCTCCAATGCCTGTGACTACCATAAGTAATACATGGAAAAAATTTCAAACATTAATTTCCATACTTCTTGTTATGATAGGATTATAAATTTCATAATTCATATGAGGTCCAAAAAGACACTTACTTATTATTATCATTAACAGAGTATGCCAAAGTATCATTGGTCCAAGTCTCGCATACTTGGAAAAAGACATTCACAAAAAATGTAGATAAAATTTGTTTTGATTAATTGTAGACTTCTAATCTTTAGCTTAATTTAATCAGAAATAATGTTCCTGAAAATTGAGGAAAGTAAAAAGGGAAAGGGAATAGAAATTTAGGTCATGGAAAATTGCTTTGCGTTCAGAATTGCGATAAGTAGGAGAATAAAAAACAAAAACTCAGGGTTCGCACTTGGGACCATTACTATTTCTGCTTTTTGTGAATGATGTGTCATTTGTCTTTTCTGGTGTTAAATTTTTGATGTTTGCCGATGATATAAAGATTTATTCTGTTGTTGATAATGATCATGATGTCAGCAATCTCCAAGAAAATTTGGATAGATTTTCATTATGGTGTAGTGAAAATGGTTTGCGCATAAACGTCCCTAAGTGCAATTGCATCTCATTTAGTAAATCTATTTCTCCAAAAATTAATTATTATGCTCTTGAAAATAAGATATTGACTAATGTGGAAACAATTAAAGATCTTGGTGTTATCTTTGATAATAAACTCAAATTTGATCATCATCTTGATTATGTCATAAAAAAGTCTATGAAAAACCTGGGCTTTTTGATACGAAATACAAGAAATTTTAACATTGACATTATAGGGCATTTATTTGCTACCTTAGTCCGTCCTGTGATTGAGTATGCTTCTATCGTACGGTGGCCCTATAAAAGTACTCACCTAAAACGCATAGAGAGAATTCAACATAAATTCCTCAGGTATGTCAACTTTAAATCTAAGGGCTTCTCTCTTGATGTTAACTATAGGGATATATTGTGCAAACTCCACCTCGACACATTAGACCATAGAAGAATTAAGGCTGATGTAATCTTTTTATATAAACTATTAAATAATGAAACTATTTCCTCAGATCTTCTTGGGTCTGTTAATTTAAGAGTCCCTTCATATAATACTAGAACTAACCTGGTTTTTTCTAATAACTACCATAGGACTTGTTATGGTCATGATGCCCCTATGGAAAGAATTTTAAGAAATTTTAATCTTTATGGTACTTCCCTAGATATCTTCAACTGTTCTGCCACCCAAATCAGAGATTTACAGATCTCTTGCAACAGGGTATGTGATATGTGTATATGAGGTTTTGTATTTTAATATATAGTTCACTTGTATGATTGTTACTTGTTCTGATTTTATTTTATTATGATATGCATGCTTGTAATTGTCATATATGGAGTCTGTTGATTTGGTCTTATATTATTGTGGATTTTTTGAATATTTATACTGTATAAGTGTATTTTATTTCATTGTCTGATTGTATTTTTTCATTAATGTAACTTTTGAAATATGGGCGACTCGCCTGTAAATCCAATAAATAAATAAATAAATAAATAAAAAACTTGGTAGGATTTTTGAGTTCTAAACAACCAGTCCCCCTTACAACTAAGATTTTTGAAACAATTTCTGAACTCAACTCCCAATAAATGTAGGAATAAGATAGGCCAATATATTGCCTTCTAATATTCTAAGCATAAATTAATTATTTATGTGTTAAATTTAATTCCATCATTTTTGTAGAAGGAATTCACTAATGTTAAGATAATATTGTTCAATATATATTATATAGTCTTATTTGATGAAACAAAATTTATTGTTAAACAATGTCTTTTCTAGTTCTCAAATCAATAGGATATGAGCTGATTACTGGTCTCGGCTACTACAAGTATCATAATAATCCAGTAAACTTTACAACTGCATCAAATATTTGTAAGAATGAAGGCACACACCTTGCAATCATCAATTCAGGAGAAGAAGCTGACAAGTTAATGAAATTACAGGATGAAAAAAAAGGATGGAGTTATCCATGGGTTGGTGTCCATTCCCCAAAGAAGAATCGAGAGTTTGAAACCATATTTGGTAAGCTGATGATTATAAAATAATTGTAGCATTCTCTTTAAATATGGTAAAACCCAGTTAAGATGTTTTGGGGCATCAAACAAAAACCTCATCTGAAGTGGGATTGTGTTTTGTAGGATAGCAATGTGTAGCCTTTTTACCTTTTAGTCACATTTTTAAAGAATTGTCTGCTTTTCATAAAAAGAGAGCATCTTTGATACTGAAATTCACTCATCTGAATATAGTGAAGCATTTTAACCAGTTTAGCAATTCAGAGAGAATGAAGAATTTTATTTCAACTGCAGTAAAGAGAAGGTATCACAGATCTGTCCAAAACTATGCCTAACAGCTCACAAATCACTCCACTCCCTTTGTGGTATATTTTGTCTGATAACAAAATAAGAAATTAATTAAAGGAATCATGCAAATATGTCATTTTCATCTAACTTTCTGGTTTGATTGTGAGACAAAATTGGAAAATATGAACTGGCTCTATTTCAGAGTTCTCATCAGCTCAAACTGTGGGATGTAGATTGCTTAACCTTTAGATATTTTCTTTTCACTCTCACAAAATTTGTCATTCCATTAGAAAACTTCAGAAATATTTATTGTAGAAGTAAGACAAACCATGAGAGGGCAATACTAAAGAAGAAAATCACATTGAATAAGGGAAAGAATTAGTTGATCTAATGCATCTTCAGATGGGAAAAATCAGCATTTAAAGTGGTATTTTAAAAATATACTTTGTTTAAAAGAGACCAAATGAAAATTGTGTATTGTGCAGGATGACCTCCTAATTGTAATTGTCTTAAATTGGTTTTACTGTGTTCATTTTGAGTGTTTGGTGAATGCTAATGATTTTGATCATAGTTAATGAATGCATGTCTTTTATTTAAACAGGAGTACCTCTGAGGGACACTGGATATTCTAAGTGGGGACCTGGGGAACCAAAAGGAGATGGCTATTGTGTTTTCCTACATTATGAAGATTTATGTGACGATTCTTGTGCTCAAGTAAGAACTTTTATTTGTGAGAGTGCCCTCTAATACTAATTCATTTGGAATTCCTGAAGGGAAAATGTCTACAATATAATTATATAAAATACTTAATTTGTCACATTATACATATATATCTATATTCAATGCTTATATACCGCATAAAAGCTATAACTCCTTCCTCAATTTGATTTCATGTTTGTACTTCTATCAATAAAATAAAAATTTATTCCAATTAATTCTTTCTTATTTTTTCATAGCCTATTAAAGTGTCCATATGTTTAAATTCTTGTATTGTTATAGCATGGTATTTCTGCAAAAGGTAAAACTTTCACAGAGAATCTCTAAATTATAAACTCCTTTAATGATAATTGTTCCATTATGGGATATCAAGAGGATTCTTTGTAATGCAAAAATCTTTACGTTGATTCTTGGTTATTCTATACCTTATTCATAATCACCATAATTATTTTCCTTTAAAGTATCCATGTATAGTTTAGATTTCAGTAAATCTAATTGTTAACAGTAAAATTCTCTTATATATCCTTCAAAACCTCTTTTGGTTATTATGTTAATTTTATGGTAAATGAGCTTAGATTCCCTATGTAGAAATTTAAACTTCTGGCTAAAGAATTACATCTTCACTGCTGATTTATTTGATCTCTAGAGAGAGATTTCATTAAAAGCTAGCAACAGAAAATGTGTGGGAAGAACCATTAATTAAAATACATATTCTTAAAATGTTATTCTCCTTCCAAGTGGAAATGATTGTGAAATTTAGGTACAAAATCCATGAGCTAGAGATTTATGTTTCACTGTTTATTGGATTAATGTTCAAATTATATAACTACTAATGAAAGGAGATCATTTGATTCAACCTCTGCCTGCTGCAACAGGATGTTTATTCATAATATTTTCCTGAATGACCAATTATTTATATCTTTCAAAGTAATTATTCTTGACAAACGTTTCCAATCTGAGGTAGGCCAATTGCTACTAGAAACATTTTGATTCCTAATTTCTAATTAGCCATTTGAAAATCAACTAAGGTGGTCTAGATGCTATGAAAGTTAAACATAAGACTTTCATTTGAGCGCCGATTAAAATTACATGAAATCTGCTTGATATTAATAATATTGAAATCATTACAATTCAATTCACCAGACTTGCATACAGGAGTACTCAATTTTCTTCCCAATTGCCATAATATTTACATAGTTCATTCTTGTAATCAGGAAACCAAAATACAGCTGTGTTTTTAAGCAAGTTGGCAAGAAAAATCCAGTCATTAAGTTTATTGTGTGAATTAATTTAATGAAGCTGGTCACTGCCTGAGGACACAATGGTTATTCAAGATGCTATTCATTAAAAATATTCAATAGCATCACCCCATTGAACTAAAAATTAATCAAATTTTAGTTTAAAATAACATCACTGTCAATGAAACCCTATAATTTGCAGCATGGAGGTTAATTGTTGTATTTAACAACTAAATTATGTAAAAAAATTTGTGAACAATATGCAGAAATTTTATGATTTCATTTAACAGATACCTTTGAATTAGACCTAAGAACTAGATCTGTTACTAAACACAAAAGTATTGACTCATCAGAATTGGTTCAGGGGATTCTACTGTGTTAATAGGAATCTCAGTGATAAAGTCGATTAACGGAAATAATGCCAAATGACATTGTTTTTGGCAAAGATCAATCTGAATGGACGAGATCAAATATATATCTGAAAATCTTTAGTAAAGTATTCACTGTTTTTCATCTTTTTCTGCAATTTACAGATTGTATTGCTGCAAGTGAATTTTCTTTCCTTAGTTTTTCTTAAAATCAATTACTTTATGCTGTATTTATTCCAATTCTCTGCTCTTAGTTGCCTTTAAATGCATTTTAATCTGACTTATGTTGAATAAGAAATATTTTTATGTGTTATCCTTATGTTCATGAAAATTTTGAAAGCATCAGAAATGTTTAGTTACTTTGATTAACGACCCTAACATTTAAATCTTGTTTTTACATTAAGTTTATGGAAACTAGTAGGCTAGAATAGCATCTCTCAATATTTTCAGTTAGTGTGACTTAGATTTTTATATTATATGTATAAAAATGAGTGAGTAACACTACTGTAAAGTAATGAGACATAAATAGAAAATAAAATGTTAAAAAATTTATTTCCTTTTCCTCTGCTAGTTATACATTCCACTTATTTGCGAGATATTCTTCAAGTAGTCAACTTAACTAAAGCTCTTATCACAAATCACTGCACTCCCTTATTTGGCATGTTTCACAAATTGAGATTGCCACAACAGGAAAGTCCGCAGGCAACTTATTTAGCTGACTGTTTTTCCCTGACGAAAAATCATAAAGACGACCCGTAATTTAAATTGAATCGTAGCTTATGTTATTTGAACTGACATATTTCAAAGGTTGTAGATTCCTTATTTTAGTGAAGAAATTGTGAAAAGTGATTTAATATACGCTTCATGTATTATATAAATCAGACAGTCAATGCTTCGTTAGATCAACCGAAATAATGCTCGATGGATGCGTTATTGCCATGGATCATTCTGAATAAACGAAATTCAATATTTGCCTGAAATTCTTTTGTAAACTAATGTGGATGGGGTAAAAATCGATTTCGAGTTAACTATGCATAGAATGGTTTAAATTCTTGTACCATTGCAATGAGAAGAGAACGCCCTTTTTGGAATGTCATTCACTATTACCATAGAAGTGTAATTAGAGAGATATTGGGTAAATACTACGCTAAATGGACGTGCGTCTCATCTATCAATGGCTGCATAATGTTTCTGCTTCAAATAAATCAGACCGTATATAATATCAAGAATGATTCTTTTATTCTTTTCAATAAACTGCAGCAAGTTTCATAACAAGCAAGCGTTCCTGTGTCGAAGAAAATTATGACGACAGTTCCACTGAATAGATTGCGCGAATGGTTTCTTTCATTCTCTCGTGTCACTCACTCGTGTTTTTATCTCTCTTAGAGGAAGCGATGTCGCGGCCAAAAAGCCGCATTCTTTTCAAGGACATTGAGATAGATTAAGGCAACTCGAAAAGGCGACCATGTTTATAAGATCAGTTCTCATTTCCGTCGTGCAGATGGCGCGTAATGTGCGGCTGTCTCTGCTTGCTCGTCTCTCACCACTCCGAAAACGAGTCCAGTGCGCATGCGCCGTTCGGCCATTACTTTCTCAGAGACCTAACATAGGCGTAGCTCGAAGATTGGAGTTCAGCGTGTGTTTTACGAATTACATATCAGTTCGTATTGAAACGTACGCATTACCTTAGAAGAAAAGTGCATTTATTGGTGCTTCTGATTTCTCATAGGGTGTGTTTTGTTATTTGAGCAAGTGTTTGTGACCTTGATAACCACCACGACGGGGGCAACGTACCGATTCGTATACTTTTGGAGCATCTCCTCGTTTTGGGTGAGTTATCTCTGGTTTATTTACTTTTTTAAGCGTCCCTATCCACAATGTGTTGTTTATATTTCAAATTTATTATGGTTGCACGTAGTTTTCTAATTGAAATAGTATAGCATGGTGATTTAAACGGATTATGTATTGCACCATTATTGAGATGGTTAATTAATGTTAAGGGAAAAGAGAGATGTATTCAGTTAGAGTCGCGATATGTAGACATTCAAAGAATATTATGTGGCATTAGTTAAGACGATTTCAATGTTCATTTAGATAGTATTATTGTATCGAACTATTTGTAGTCTTTCGGTTTATGCTTATTACTCAGGTATCTTTGATTATTCGAAGCCTCGGCGATTCGAAGCGCGAAGCGGATTACGCTCTTATATAAAAAGTCAATAACTAAGTTTCTATTGTAGATATGAGATCGAAATAAACTGAAAATGAAAATTACAACATTTATCTCGATTTCTCTCGCGACAAGTTCTTCCTCACGCGAGAAACGAAAAAGTTTTAGGCGACGTATAAATTGGACAGCACGGCGAATGTTTTCTTGAGTTACGTTACAACTAAATTATTGTTTACTAAGACGTGGTTGCGCTAAAATTAATCTCATGTAACTTTTATGCATTCAGATGATACGATGATCAATTTAAGGAAATAACAGTATTTTATGTTCGATTGTGAGAGAGTAATGGCAATTTCAGAAATGATCATGGGTGAATACTTGGAAATTCATTCAATATTCTGTTTATAACTTTGTTTTCTTTTGCTATAAAACAATAAAATATTCGCTATTGTGTTGATCAAGTTATTTTCATTCAAATTTCATCAGAACTTATGATCAAAAAAAATTATGAAACCTATTACAACTCATTTTACAATTCTATCAATAACTGTACGTGGCTAATGCTTCTCAGAATGCGCGACCTGCTTGAAAAGAAAAACGCTGCGTTGCTTCCACAGCAGATGTTTAATTGACATTTTGACGTGTTCTAGCAATATTTTATTTATTTATTACTAGCTGCCCCGTGCGAAAATTTCGCACATATGGCTGCTGGGGTGCATGCAACTTAATTTAAAGTAATGATTAAATGAAAAACGTTCGTAATCGAAATTTTTTGGAATCCCTAAAATCGTAAGGGTTTTTAAAATGTTATTATGGTTGCGTAGGGTTTTACTCTCTTCTTTATACTATTACGTAGACTATAATCTTACTTCCTAAAACTGTTTCGATCATTTTGAGAACTAGAGTAAATACTACTGTCCGAAGAGGAAAACTATTTATCTCCACCTCAACAAACGTCATTACGTAAACAATAAACTCCAAAAATAACAACGCCGATATCTACACATCTAGTAAATAAACTGAAAATTAGATTATGATCTATTTTTTGACCAAATGGTGCAATTTTCATTGATCGGTCTATGGAAGTAGCAATCTAGTAACTTTCTCTTTCAAATGGTCATTCATTTATATCATGAATGAATTTCGGACGCAGTACCCTGTTTCTCTAAACGTCCTTGGTTCGATGCAAGAGATTCATTTCGATTGTAGCCTGCATTTAAAACGGGGATATCGGAATCTTGTTTTTGCACCTTCCCGATTGCATATTGAAATGAAACTTTTCAACAGGTCAGAATTTGTATTTGCAGTAATTTTTCTGTTACAGAATCTCAGAAGATGTGCGAACAATCTTTGGATGTCCTCTGCAGACTTTGTTTAAAAGAGAGTTTCTCTTTCGTCAGTATTTTTTCGAACTTCTCTTCAACTGGGGATCCTGTGTTTAGAGTGCTGAATTTTATATATGACTTAAAGGTATGTACTGGCTTGTTTTCAAATGATACAGTGTTAATACCGAAATAATATACAAGGAAGAGAAATCATTAATTACTGCTAATTTTATGGCAAAAAATGTGTTTGGATTTACCACCTCTTTAATAAAATTCATCATTGCATTACATAACGAATATTTTCTCTCTCTTCGATTATCCCGAACGTATTTTTTATCCGAAAATGAACATTAATGAAAGATCATGTGATTATGTTGTTTATATTAAAGGCATACGATTTTAAATTACCTTATGATTAAATTTGTCGTCTTCTCAGCGAACTCTTTTTAAAACGGCTAACTTTCATCTAGCTATTGTTTCATAGGTCGAGTAGATGTAAAGACCGGTGTATATCGTTCTGTGATTAATGTTTCTTATTTCTATGATTTAGATAAGCGAAAATGATGGTCTCCCATCTAAGATATGTAAACCATGTTTGTGGAGGATGACTGAGTTTAATTGTTACAAGAGAAATGTACACTACGCTGAGGCCGAGATACTAAAATTCATAAGTAAAACTAATGTAAGTAAATCCTGTGCTCAGATTTTTTATTGCTGGCATTTTGAAGTTTTACTAACAATATCTGTATATGCAGTTGAATAATTTATTCAGATTTTGGAACCTTTTCAGGAATCCAACGAAACTTCTCTCGATGAAGCAATTGATGCTGATGCAGAGGAAATCCAAACGGTATGCATTTAGCTAGTGATTTTATGAAAGAATGTTAATACGAAATTTTATTGTAGGGAATAAATTAAACGAGAATAGGTAATGTAGAATACATAATATTTACAATTACTGCTGTATCTTTTCAGAATATTAAAGATGAAGCACTGGAATCAGAAGAAGACAGGTGTGCTGTAGACGAACATGTAAGCATTTATTCGTAGACCTTATAATCAATTATTAACTTTTGTATTCGTAAATTATTATCAGTCAAACTGTATTTTTAGTAGCTTAAACCTATTTATTCATCATTTTCATAGTATTTGACGATATTCCTTAAGTTATATATCTAATAGGGTTACTGTAATGGTAATATAGTATATGTCAGAGCATATTTGTATTTGTATTGATAAATCCTCGAGTTAAATTATTAATAGCCTTGGGGTTCCGAATTAAAACTGTGATAACATTTGAAAAATATATCTTTAAATTGTGTTTAATCACCCTTTTTTGACTAATTAAACTAGATAGATCAAATTTAAATAATCCAATAAGTAAATTCATTTAAACTATGGCTAAAAACCTCTTAACTCTGTGTGATTCTTCTATTAAAAATAATTTTTAGTTTAATTCATCGATAATCAATTGCTTCAGTTTGAGAGTAAATAAATAAGTAAGTATCTAACTTCCCTGTATGAAACTTAGAAATGTATTCTAAAAAAATTAAGAAAGTGATTGATAATGCAATTCTTTCTTTCACATGAGAAAATTTATAATATGTTTTCTAATATTATGTATTCTTGTGTATTTCCACATGCCGGATCGATATTTAGGATGTAAGGCTTTTAAAAAAGCACATTTAATAAATTATTATGTATATATATATATAGGGGATATGAATTCTGACCATGTTCCACAAGCGCCATCGACGTCAGATTTTTTCGACGTACTGGCCCTACACTCTAGATGCCAGAATAATGCAGACTTCGACGCTAGCTATCATGGGTTCGATGCCAGAAATTCCCAAAAATTGCAATTTTCCCATAAGAATGCATTGCGCGGATTTTTGAAAATTATTTTGAGGCACCTATCGTTAAGATAGAGGAACCAAAATCTCGGAGGTTGAAGCTGAGGTAGTTTTCTATGGTTCTTATGGTAGAATTATTGCCAAATGACCGTGACTTCGACTCCAGGTGGGTCCGAAATTCTTCCATAAGAAATGCATTGCTGCAATTTTTGAAAATTTTTTTCATTGTCTTCCCGATAAGCTGGTAGGATAAAACCCGGAATGGTGAGAGAGGCGTTTGAAAACTTTCTTTCATGAATTTCACAGTTCGTCTAGTGGTCCTTGGTTCGATGCAAGTGGGTCATTCCGATTCCACCATGCATTTCAAACGGGGAAAACGGAATCTTATTTTAGGACCTTCCCGATAGGATATTGAATCGAAACTTTGGAATAAGTCATAATGGCACTTACCTAATATTAATTCGCTATTTTCTCTCACAGAAAGGTCCTGAGTTCGACGCTAGGCGGTCATTAGCGCGAATATCTGCAATCTGTTTTGAGACCGTTCTCGATGCGATAGAGCAATCAAAATTACGGTGTTTGCAGATGAGGTGGTCTTCCATAGTCTCATAGGAAGAAATGTTAGCAAATGACCGTGTGTTCGACGCCAGGTGGGTTCGAAATGCTTCCGTAAGAAATGCATTGGTGAAATCTTGGATGATTTTTTTAAAATCCTTCCCAATAAGCTGGAAAGATAAAACCCGGAATGGTGACCGAGGCGTGTGAGAACATTCTTCCATGTTATTTGCCATTTCTGCAGTGGTCCTTGGTTCGATGCAAGAGTGTCATTCCGATTCTACCATGCATTTCAAACGGGAATAACGGAATCTTATTTTATGACCTTCCCGATAAGATACTGAATTGAAACTTTGAAACACGTCAGAGTGGCGATTATCTATTATTCGTATGCCATTGTCTCTTACAAATGGGTCCTGTGTTCGATGCCAGGCGGTCATTTACGCAAATTTTTAAAAATTGTTTCGAGGCCTTTCTCAATGCAGGAGACTATTCAAAATCACAGCCTTTGCGTTTGAAGTAGTTTCCTATAGAACCAGTGGAAGAAAGGTTACATATGACTGTGAGTTCGATGCCAGATGGATGAAAAATTCTCACGTTCGAAATGCATTGCGGCAATTTTTAAGATTTTTGCTGGATAAGTTTCGAAAATGATACCCGTAAGGGAAACTTATTGTAAATTTTCACCAATTAGCTTGCAGTATGCAATCAACTTTTACTCGTATATATATATATATATATATATATATATATATATATATATATATATATATATATATATATATATATAGCTAACTCTCCGGATATACCTATATATATATATATATATATAGTGGATACGAATTCTGACCATGTTCCACAAGCGCCATCAACGTCAGATTTTTTCGACGTACTGGCCACACCCTGTAGATGCCAGCATAACGCAGTCATCGATGCTAGGTGTCATGGGTTCGATACTAGAATGTCCCAAAAATTGCAATTTTCCCATAAGAATGCATTGCGCGGATTTTTGAAAATTTTTTTGAGGCACTTATCGGTAAGATAGTGGAACCAAAATCTCGAGGTTCAAGTTGAGGTAGTCTTCTATAATATGAATGGGAGAAATGCTACGAAATGACCGTCATTTCGACACCAGGTGGATGCAAAATTTTTCCATAAGAAATGCATTGCTGAAATTTTTGACAATTTTTTTTAAATGCCTTCCCGATAAGCTGGAAAGATAAAACCCAGAATGGTGACAGAGGCATGGGACCTTCCCGATAAGATATTGAATCGAAGCTTTGGAACAAGTAAGGATGGCACTTATCTAATAATATTTTGCTATCTTCTCTCACGGAAGGGTCCTGAGTTCGACGCTGGGCGGTCTTTTGTGCGAATTTTTGCAATCTGTTTTAAGGCTGTACTCGATGAGATTGAGCAATCAAAATCACATTGTTTGCAGATGCATCTTCCATAGTACTTAAGTAAGAAATGTTACCAATGGCCGTATGTTCGACGCCAGGTGGGTCCGAAATGAATCTGTAAGAAATGCATTGATGAAAGTTTGGACATTTTTTTTAAATGCCTTCCCGATAAGCTTCAAAGATAAAACCCGGAATGGTGACAGAGGCGTTTGAGAAGATTCTTTCCTGATGTCCACTGCTTCTCTAGTGGTCATTGGTTCGATGCTAGAGTGTCTTTCCGATTCTACCATGCATTTCAAGCAGGAACAACAGAATCTCATTTTAGGACCTTCCCGATAAGATACTGAACTGAAACTTTGAAACACGTGAGAATGGCACTTATCTAACATTTCCATGCCACTGTCTCTCACGAACGGGTCCTGTGTTCGACGCCAGGCGGTCATTTACACTATTTTTTTTTAAATTGTTTAGAGGCTTTTCTCTATGCAGGAGACTATTCAAAATCACAGCGTTTGCATATGAAGTAGTTTTCTATAGAACCAGTGGAAGAAAGGTTGCATATGACCGTGAGTTCGATGCCACATGGATGAAAATTTCTCACGTAAGAAATGTATTGCAGCAACTATTAAGAATTTTGCTTTATAAGCTTTGAAGATAATATATATATATATAGATATATAGATAAACATACATATATATATATCAGAGCATATTAGTATTATTAATTTAAAAGTTATATAAATAATAGTATTATGGTTTGAAATCAAAACGATGTGATAATGTTTGGTCATTTGTGCTAAGTTGTGTCTTACTCTTAAAGTCATTTTAACTTTGTCTAAAACTCTCATTATTGTTATCCGATTCTTTTTCAAAATTTATTTATACTTTATCAATAATCAATTGCTTCAAATTGAAAGTGCAATACATGAGTAAGTACCTTACTTTGAATTCTTTCCTTTGGATGATTTTGAATCTTTACTAACCTTATCAGAATGTGCTATTGGGTAATTTATTTAATTTTTTGTTACTTTTCAGGAATCCAACGAAACTTCTGCTGATGAAGCAATTGATGCTGTGGAAGCAGAGGAAATCCAAATGGTATTTAATTTTATGGCGATCTTACTAAAGAATATAAATGCAAAAGTTTATGGTAGGCAATAATTTTAAAAATTAAATTTATATTGCTGTATTTTTGCAGAATATTGGCAATGAAGTGCTGGAATCAGATGAAGCCAGGTGTGCGGTAGACAAACAGGTAAGGAAATACTTCTAAATGTTATTAAATATCACTTTTTAATAATTATTTACAATTTTTGTTGTGATAGATGATATTCGTTAAGATATATATTGAACGGTATAAATTTAATATCTATATAGTGTATATGTCAGAGGATATTAGCATCATTAATTTAATAGTTAATTTCTTAAGTAAGGAAATATTCATAAACTTTATGAAAGCAGTAATTACCTTTGTTTTCAGAGAACTATCATATATTAAACTATATTTTTAGTAACTCTTACAAAATATTTTATCATTTTCATTTTGATTGCCGATATTCCTTAACCTATATATATATATATATATATGCAGTTGAATAATATTCAGTTTTCGGAACCTTTTCAGGAATCTAACAAAACTTCTGCTGACGAAGCGATTGATGCCGATGATGCAGAGGAAATCCAAACGGTATGCATTTAGCTAGTGATTTTATGAAAGAATGTTTATACGAAATTTGATTGTAGGGAATAAATTAAACTAGAATAGGTAATGGAGAATAGATAATATTTACAATTACTGCTGTATCTTTTCAGAATATTAAAGATGAAGCACTGGAATTGGAAGAAGACAGGTGTGCTGTAGATGAACACGTAAGCATTTATTCATAGACCTTATCATCAATTATTAAATTTTGTATTCGTAAATTATTATCAGTCAAACTGTATTTTTAGTAACTTAAACCTATTTATTCATCATTTTCATAGTATTTGATGATATTCCTTAAGTTATATATCTAATAGGGTTACTGTAACAGCAATATAGTATATGTCAGAGCATATTTGTATTAGTATAGATAAATCCTCGAGTTAAATTATTAATAGCCTTAGGGTTCCGAATTAAAACTCTGATATCATTTGAATAATATATCTTTTAATTGTCCTTTAATCACCCTTTTTGACTAATTAAACTAGGTAGATCAAATTTAAGTAATCCAATAAGTAATATAATTTAAACTATGGCAAAAAACCTCTTAACTCTGTGTGATTCTTTTATTGAAAATAATTTATAGTTTAATTCATCAATAATAAATGGCTTCAGTTTGAGAATAAATTAAATAAGTAAATATCTAACTTACCTGCATAAAACTTTTTAATAAACAATTAATAATAAAACAATTTTATTCTAAAAAATTTACCAAGGTGATTGATATAATGATTTTCCTTTCTTTAACATGACAAGAGTTATACGAAATATATATTTATATGAAAAGAGTTTACGAAGTTGCACTTCCATGTATAGGCTTGATATTTTAGATGGAAAGCTTTTAAAAATCATATTTAATAAATTATAAATTGCTTTCGAAATTAAGCATAAAAGTTCATGATGGTAGCCAATAATTCATTTTCATATAATTATACTTGTTGGTAGTGCTTTAAAATAATTGTTAAATTAATAATTCAATCATTATTTTTATTGTATCACTTATTTTATTATTGTAGGCTGTTATTAAAGAAGAGTTTGACATTGTGGAGTGGCAAATTCCACAAGAGTTGCAAGGAAAGGAGTTTAGAATAGAGGTGAGCATAATATTTTGTGGTAATATTCGAGCATTTTGTTTTTTTATATTTCCAAATATACTTATAACTTAGCCACTATTTGAATTAGTGCCATTGCTGTGCTGATTTGAGTCTCCCTGATGTCTTAACACTCTGAAATAAATAAGTATAATTGTGCACATCTCTCTTTGAAAAAAGAAATTAGATCACAGATAGATAGTTATAAAACATTTCATGTAGAAGGAAATCGGAAACATCATCTCTTGTTAATGTCATTGTTTCTTCCTTGAATACATACTGATTAGAAACTTATTTATCACATATTTATTTAATGTGAAAAACATTTCCTTTTCAGGAAAATGCAGGAATATTTGAATCAGAGAATGATGCTGACAAAAATCATGAGCAGTATGTATTGTGTGTCCAAGAAAATAATAATATACAGGTGAATAAAATTCAGCATTTTTAACTTTCTTTGAACATTCTGATTGTATTTTACCTTAGATTTTATGGAGATTTGGCATTATTTCATGCTACTAATGAAATTTTATTTGCTATATTGAGTACCTTCAAATATGTGACAAATAATGTATTAATATAGAAATATGCCTCATTTTTAGGAAGTGGTTGAAGAAAATCGTGTGAAGATGGAAGAGGAAAACTATGATAAGAGAATTATAAGCAATCAATTGACTGAGGTATGTTCTATATTGCAGAAGTCTTTATACACAAAATTATTTCTAACATCCAAAAATACTTATGCAAAAGAATATTGAAAACTTTTTTAGAATGTTTTCATTGTACGAGGGTCATCCGGAAAGTAGTACCCGTTAGTGCCGCATGAAGTGCTGACGACGCGAGTAGCTGCTGGATTAGGTCAGATAGCTTCAGTGGCTTGTCTGCCTTCTCTGAGCCAAGTTGCGTGACGCTAGCATTGCCTGTTGTAAACAATCACAGAAACAACACAGGCAATGCTGTTTCTGTGATTGTTTACAATGTTTAAAAAAATTGAGAACGCCACCAGTGGTAAACAATTGTTGTAAACAATCACAGAAACAACACAGGCAATGCTGTTTCTGTGATTGTTTACAATGTTTAAAAAAATTGAGAACGCCACCAGTTGTGAAGTGAGGGCAGTGATTAAATTCCTCAATGCAAGAAACGTTCGCCCATGTGATATTCATCGCCAATTAAAGGAGGTGTATGGAGACAATGTAATGGACGAGTCGTCTGTTCGGCGGTGGTGTCGCAAGTTCAACATGGGGAGGGGGAACACACACGACGATGAGCGTTCGGGGAGACCGTCTGTCATTACAGACCAACTGGTGAGCTCAGTTGACGAATTCGTGAGGAACGATCGGTGCGTCACAATTGATGACATCTGTGAGCATTTTCCCAATGTTTCTCGAACAATTGTTCATGAAATTGTTATAGACCATCTGCATTATGCAAAAATTTGTGCAAGATGGGTCCCTCGCATGCTTACAGATGAGCACAAAACCAAGCGTATGGCTGCAGCACTGACGTTTTTGGGACGTTATTCTGATGAAGGAGACTCTTTCTTGACTCGCATAATTACTGGTGACGAAACATGGGTTTGTTATGCATCACCTGAGAGTAAACGACAGTCAATGGAGTGGCATCATGCTCATTCACCAAACAAACCAAAAAAATTCAAGACAGTTCTGTCCACCAGGAAACTCATGGCAACCATTTTCTGGGATCGACGAGGTGTATTGCTTATTGATTTTATGGCCCGTGGAGACACTATTAATGCCAATGCATATTGTGAAACATTAAAGAAATTACGGCGGGCAATACAAAATCGGCGGCGAGGTCTATTGTCTACTGGTGTCATTCTCGTTCATGACAATGCCAGGCCTCATGCAGCTGGGATAACACAAAGACTTTTGCAGCAATTCAAATGGGAAACTTTCGACCATCCACCATATAGCCCGGGCTTGGCCCCTTCAGATTTTCATCTCTTTACAAAGCTTAAAGACTTTTTGGCGGGGAAAAGATTTGACAGCGATGAAGAACTTAAAGAAGGAGTGACCCTGTATCTCAATGAGCTGGCGGCGGAGGACTATGCAGCAGGAATACAGAAACTTGTCACACGTTATGACAAATGCCTTAATTTGCTTGGAGATTATGTTGAGAAGTAGTTTAAAGTATCCTCTTTCAAATAAAATTTTTTATGTTTGTAAATATTTACTTTTGTGTCTTTATTTCACGAACGGGTACTACTTTCCAGATGACCCTCGTACTTTATCTTAAATTTTATTTGCCATTATTTCAAGCTACAAATGAAATTACAATGTAGTATAAAGTAGCTTTGTAGTAGTGTGTAATGATCCAATAAAATACAAGTCTATCTCATTTTTAGGAATTATTCACAGAAAATGGTGTAAATTTGGAAGAGGATAATTCTGATGAAGAAAATACAAGTAACCAATTGACTGAGGTAAGTTTCATATTGTGTCCTCTTGAAGTGAATTTATTAAAAAATTCACTTTAAGTTGTAAACTGGAAATATGAATCAAAACTCACTTAAAAAGCAAGAATTTCATGAATAGTGCATAAATTACCTATTACTCTATCCAGTTCTATGACATAGTAACAAACTATAGTAAATAAGTAATAGTATAACTATAGTAAATAGGCAGTAAATTAAGTCAATAAAAGGACTGTTGATCGTGAATTTGTATCACAGGCTGCAAAACATAAATTGAGTGCTAGTAATGAATTAATAAGTATGATGCTCATTTTTTTGAAGATTGCAGTTGAATGCATTAATTAAAGATTAATCAATTAAATAATCTATTAAGTAGTACCATGCATATTTATTGAAGCTTGAATTCTTAAGTAGTAATTTAGATTTTCAAAATTTTTGTGACATTAACTGCAGAAGCAAAAACACGAAATAGACTTCAGACAGTTCAGCTGTTGCCATTAAACCATTTCAATTCTCTACAGATTAAGTGTTTTACCCATAAAAACATGCATTTATTGATTTTGTTTAATGATACAGAAGATTGATGTAGAAGGGTAGAGAGAAAGAAGATTTCTGAAGCTCAATTTATCACTTTAATATTTATATTTGTCCAATGTGTAGTCGGAATTTCTTGCACGATTGCTGTATCACTCGTCTATGGAAAAATTTCCGTTACAAATCTAAACATTTTGCAAATTTATTTATCATCTAATCTCTTAAATGAGATAACTGCACACAAAAGAAATTCTACTCCATTTGGTATTTATAACTGTGTTTCCTTGATTTACAGACTTCCAAAGAATCAAAAGTACCTTCACCAGGTGGAGAGAATAAGGACAATATATATGTGGAAGATAACAGTTCCTTATGTAATACTAAAGAATCCTTTGAGCACATTGATGGAGAGAATTCAGGGGAAGGAGATAACGGACAGTCATCTGCTTCTGCTGCAGAGTTGTATTGTACAGAGAAAGAGGGTGACTTTGAGTTATCTGGAGGACAGACAGCTACTGTTAAGGGAAAGGATTTGTGTTATTATTTTTGTGATATTTGTAAAAACAGCTTTCGATTCAAAAGCTGTTTAGGTCACCATATTAGAATTCACTATGAAGATAGACCATATGCTTGTAGAATTTGCGGCAAAAGATTTAAACAACAGGTAGTCAGACATCAGCATGAGATACTGCATAGGAAGCAGGAGAAACTCCCAAAGGGAAATAAGTTGTACACGTGTGGTACTTGTGGAAAGCAGTATTGCAGCAAAGAAAGCTTATATAAACATTCATATGTACACACTAAGAGGTATTGCTGTA
Source organism: Pachydiplax longipennis (assembly GCA_036926295.1). Lineage (NCBI taxonomy): Eukaryota > Metazoa > Arthropoda > Insecta > Odonata > Libellulidae > Pachydiplax > Pachydiplax longipennis. The sequence continues at coordinate 9,797,805 of JAVFKF010000023.1, forward strand.
GTGTTTGTGGAAAATGCTTCCCCAACAATATAAGTCTGCAGAGACACATAAGGACACATACAAAGGAAAAGCCATTTAAATGTGATATCTGTCAAAAGTGTTTTACTGAAAAAGGAAATCTAGAAAAACATGTTGCTTCTCATTCCTCAGAGAGACCATTTCCATGCAATATTTGTGGTAAAATGTTTAAATATAAAAGTTACAGGCATTATCATGAGCTTACTCACCAAAAGAAAATTTAACTTCCTTACAATCCTCAGTTCATCTTGTCATTTTATTCATCATTTGCTATTTAGGAATGAAGATATTCTGTTCTGGAACTTTTAATCTATGTAATAAGTAGTTTACTGTTTTGACTTTAATAAATATGTTTAATAATTAAGCATTTTAAATTAGAAGCCTTTATTTTTAACATGGTGATGTTAATCCTGGCATGAGAATAAAGTGGTAAGTATCATTCATATTTGTGTCAATAAATGTTTTTACCATAATGGTAATATTTGCTAGTACAAATATATATAAAAATAACAATGTTGAGTTTTTTACTTTGTGATATTTATTCTTTCATCTTGCTAACCTATGGTAAATCTTTATTAATGATTTCATTAATTATTTCTTATAATGTACTTCTTTTTTAGCAGAATTAAGATTTATATTAAGCTAGTTATTTGAATAATTGAAGATATACTTCATCCAAAATCATGTAGCGTATGGCCCCATGTATTGCTTACTAAGGTCCGTTTCAAGATTCCAGTCAGTATGAAGCACTTACAGGGGAAAAATTCAATGTAAATTGCCATAAGCGAAGAAGTTAGCCTCATGCTAGGTCGCCTATACGCGGAACTGCAGATTTGGACAGGTAAAATTAAGATTCGTAGTTAACATTGACTGATTCAAACTCAATTTCTAATGAAATTCGATTGAAAATAACTATCTACACAATAGTGAAATCTTTACGCTCTTATAGTAAGAACGACAAAGTTGAAAGCAAAAATTGACTGAATTGCCAAGGTTTCACCTGTGATCATTTTTGAAACTGCCATTTCTCTCTTACAATCCAACATGAAATGCTGATTTTTTCTTCCATTGCTCATTGAATCATCTGAATTCATAAAAGATACATGAGATTAATTTTAGAGCAACCAAATCTTAGTAAAAAATTATTTAGTTGGAACGTAACTCAAGAAAAAATTTGTCATGCAGTCCAATTTATACATCACCTAAAATTTTTAGTTTCTCACGTGAGGAAGAACTCGTCTCAAGAGAAATCGAGATAAATGTTGTAATTTTCATTTGCAGTTTGTTTTGATGCGATATCTTGAATAGAACTTGGGTTTTTGACTTATATCTAAGAGCGTAATTCGCTTCGCGCTTCGAATCGCCGACGCTTCAAAACCTCACAGCTTTTCTGCGAACCGAAATTGAGGAAAACCGGCCAAAGCTAATGATATTCAATAGTTTTGTGTTGAAAATGTACTGATAAATGAGAATTTCCGAAAATTTAAACTGGAAATTAATTATTGGTAACACGGCACAGGGGTTTTCACAAAGCAATTGCAGGATTACGAAATTATGCTGGATTATGATCCTTACTCTTCTACTCTAAAAAGTTATGTAGTTGCGCAAAACTCAAAACACGACTGCATAAGTAACTTTTCGCTGCAAACTAGCACAAAACACTGATAGGACTCCTCCAAACGCATGGAAAAGGACAACTGAGCTCTATTTAAGCTAAAAATCTCATGGAAGTACAAGCAATGGCAGAAGAGTAACAAAAAGGGAAAGCCAAAAGAATTCTTTGGACGAAAAACCCTTACTACGCATATATTTTTAAATATTGAAGGAGTACTCAATGCAGTTGTCTTAAGAAAGAAATCGAGGAAAGCTGAGGATTACCATTCTTAATCCTTCAAAGTTATAGGTGGTGGAAACAAGAGCACTCAGCTGAGGGTTGATATTGTTTCTCAATTCTCCCTTCACTTTTTCTCCGAAGGAAAATAATGCTGTTACGACCACTTTTCGTGAGACGCTTGCACACGTGTCAAATACATACCCTACTTTATTGCCCATATAGGACCGCCATGATGAAGAGCCAGGGATAGCTTTGTTTGGCTGTGAAAACGATCTGGAAGGAAAAAAGAATTCCTGCCTGCGGAAAATTTATCTTCCATTGACGTTGAACGTCATGTGCTCCAGCACATTGGAACCCTAAACAATTACCCAGTATGCGCTCGTGTACCTAAATTTTCCATTTCAAGTAAAAAGAATATCTTTAAAGAGAATGCTGGGATAAAATCTTCCTTCTTAATATATTCTTATTCACGAACTTACTGCAATTAAAAATATAAGTTTATCGATTTACTGTACCGACCGAAAACGGTACATATCATAGGGGATTCTGACGTGACTGAAATTACTTATCCAGTCTATAGTCAAAATATATTCACTTAAAAATAAATTATTGAATAACTTACTAAAAATTTCTTTTACATAAAAATAAAATAATGAATACTAAATTATTAACAACTGCGGCTGGTTTTCCTCGATTTTGGTTCGCAGGAAAGCTGTGAGGTCAAAGCATCAGCGATTCGAAGCACGAAGCAAATTATGCTCTTAGGTATAAAAGTCAAACACCCAAGTTCTATTCAAGATATCGCTTCGAAACAAACTGCAAATGAAAATTACAATATTTATCTCGATTTCTCTTGAGACAAGTTCTTCCTCAGTATGGCATAGTGCAATTAAATTAAGGCAAAATAATGTCATCATCAAAGGTAAAATAAGATACCAATACTGTCAAGATAATTAGGTGCAGATTTTGATTTTTTTGAACCAATGAATTTGGGTCCATTTTGCAAGAAACAAGGTCATTTCTGGTATAAATATCTTCCTCATGGATTTTTCTTTTCATATGTGTTTTTCGCTTTGCTCTTAAAAATTTTGGATAAGGGTGTCTTGGGAGAATCTATAAGAATATATAATATTTTAGGAAAATCTAGAAAGAATTGTAGTGACCTTTTGTCCTGTTATTAGAAGAGAAAACTTCCAGTGGAAATGTTTCTGAGAAAATGCTGATATAATATTTTGTACCAGTCAGAATCCTACTAGTTGATTGATAACATGAAAAACTGAACTGATATTAAGATTTTAATGGAAAAAGGCTGTGTGAGGAGTTGTTATGCTTCTAATCCTACTACTTTTAGAAAGGTTTGTACTGCTCTCATCAATTTGATCTAAAAGAACAGTTTTTATGGTTATAGGTCATTAAATAGTCCTAAGTTAGAGGATTACAAATTTTTATAACACGAATTTCACTGTAGTTTATTTTCCTTATGAAGTTTGGTACAAAGATATCTAATTTCATCTGATATTCATGGTGATTTTAATTCAGGCTTCTAGTGAAACAAAGAGAACAGTCTTGCTGTAATTCAGATTTGTGTTTATGATGCTTTTTGTGAAAGACAACAGCAATTTTCAAAAAATATCAATCTAAGATTAGGAAGTTATAGTAACTGAAACAACCAAAAGTAATGCCTCAAATTTATTTTCGAAACATTCTCTACTGCATTTTGTGCATCTCTGGTCATAATGACCAAATGATATCTAATGTGTATTTTTTCATTGTGACCATGAATGTATCTTACCATATGATTCTAATGCTTCTTATGTATTTCTGTAAATAAAGAATATAAAATAAAATGTTTTCTCAATTTTTCATCCCACCATTACTCAGTCATTAGTTCTTTCATTTCAAAATATTTGTTAGACGAAATTTAAAATTGATAAAAAATGTTTATCAGAATGCCCTAATTACTTGCCTAACTGGTCAGTGTTCTATTATTGAATGACGAATATGGAAAGACATTGTAATTACCTTAAATTTGTGGATGAAATCCTATTTTATAGGATTAATTTATAAATTAAGTGAACAATATATGCTATAGGTGGAATTTGGGGAGGAAGCGAGAAGTAAGAACGAAAAATTTAAAAAATGAGACCAAATATTGTGAATGATAATTGAAGGTCGAATTTTTTATATTCTATATCCATATATTTCAAAAACCAACTATATGTCCTTTAAAATCACTAAAAATATCCAAGTAGCATTTAAATCTTTCAAAATCGGCGGTCAGATAGAGCGCTATGCATTATGGGCAATATGGCGCTTCTCCATTGTCTGAGAGAAAGGAGAGATAAAATCCAAAATGGCCAAATACTTCCTCAAAATTCCAATATAATTTCGAATATTTGAAATAGGCGGTGGAATAGTTTGCAGTGCATTGTGGGTAGTGACGTATATAGAGAAAGGCTTAATAGTGTTCAAAGGGGTGAACACTTTTACTTTCATTTCAAAAACTGAGCAAAAATCGGTGAAAAACGCCAGTTAATGAGGTTTTTGTCCTCCAAATGATTAACCCTTTCGCAAGTCGTCCTTCAAAAAACGCAGGCGAATTCCGTCACTTTCTGAGGGCGCTAGTAGTACTTTTAACATCCTTAATTATATATCAGGATGACTGATGTCAACTTCAACTACATGTTGGTGTAATGGTTATAATGTATTGACGTATATATACTGCTATTCAACTCAGTATTCACATGATTCAAATCCAGCTAAAGACATTTTTTTTGTCGGGTCTTTTTTTAATAACGCACCAATTTAATATATTTTTAAAGCTTCTTCAGGTAATTTTTCAAAATAAATCAGACTTCTATTAAAATTCGAAATTATTTTAATTATTTATTCGGCCTTGAAGATCAAACCTTCGAAGAATCTGTAAAATTTTTCATGTTTTTCATGGAATTGGACTCTCGTGAATTATTGACCGATATTCGAACTGCTTTAAATTTAATTTCCAGAAAAATCGATTAAATTTCGAATTTATGCGGCAATGAGAAATGACGAATTCAATTGTAGTTATTTTTGTAGAAAATTTACGTAATTTTCTCGCTTAAAGATGACTTAAAAAATATAATTTATGTTTATCTAGTCGTTTGCTTACTTTGAAGACTTTTCTGTTATTTATATTTGATACAGAAATTCTTAATAGTCTTATAAGTCTAGTGTATTCATTCCACTAATAAATAATATAATGGACATTTTATTTTCGAGAAGGATTAAAATATACTCAAGGATATACACATCAAATAATCTTTATTACAGAATAAGTTACACAACAGTTGAATATTAATAAATAATCTTCCCTTTTGCTTGAATACGAGCATTAATAAATAATGTAAATGGGCAAATCTTTAACAAATACTTAAGTCATACAAAGGAAACTTCACAATTCTTATAAAAGATAATCCATAACTGACTAATCACCAAAGAAGTCTCATTTTGTAAATACCACAATTGATGTAAAGTTATTTGTTGTTATTTAAACCAAAAAGTACTAACTCCAATTCCTATGAAAAGAGTTTAAAGTTCGTATCATTTAAAAGAAAAGAATATCGGTAGTTGTAAATTATCTAATTTCAAATATCTAATCTTATTTACTTTTTCATCTTTATATAGGAAGTGAATTTATGGAGAAGAATTAGCGAATAATTAGTACCTATTGCAGGTAATTTATACTCAACTCTTATATTAAAAGTGTTTCAAATTTCGCTCTCATTTAAGTGAACTAAATAGCAGAAGAGAATACTGATTAAGTTCAGGCTTTTGTCGTTTGGGGTACCAAAGTATGCCGGTAATGTGCTTCCACCTGAAGGAGACACGGCGAAACTTATAGCAAATCCATCATCCCATTTAAAAACATTAAATTCATTATGGAATAACACATTGGATCTCCACCCTATTCCATTCAAATGCTTTGTGTGGTCTCTAATAATACCTTCTACATGTTCTAACAAGCATTGTGTTTTATTCTCATGCTATTATTGTAATATTATATTTAAATTACTACAGAAGCAAAAGGATGAACGATACCATTTTCGTATGTCTGCCTTAAATTAACTTCCGTTTATTTTATTTATGTTATTTTGCAAAGAGATTGCATATTGAAATCGACGAATTACTTTTCTAGTATTATTTATAACATTACATTTCTTCATAACCATTTTTAATATGAATTGTCTTTAATTTTGATAAAAATAAAATAAGAATATTTTTAACATTGTTCGATTTACAATTTTTATGGAATATTTGGTATCGTAATCTCGAATTTTCGAGAAGTTATCGTCTTTAATAATATTCTGTTTTTCTAAAATGAACTAAATTTTTACATATTGGTTTATCTATCATTAATTAACATCCATTGTTTAATTTAACTATTGCTGCAACTTTGATACTTCATTATAAAATAGGATGCAATATTTAGAAGTAAACTTGAAATAGATAATCTCACTAATTTTAATTATATACATAAGTCAAACAAACTTTTCTAAGAAATTATATTTTATATGCAGAAATATTTAATAAGGTGGACTGTAGTCAGAATTAGCCAATCTTCTACCTTTGAAGACATACTCAAAATTGTTTAAAATATTATTTCCTGATGGGATATCTGGTAAAAATTCCTCAATGATGAAGTGAAGAATCATCCAAATTCAGTGTCAATAGAAGACACTGGCCTTTTACGAAAATTGGATTATTTTTGTGAAAATGATAAACGCCGTGATCTTATGCAACCCGCATACACAGCACTGTTTCTTGGGTTGCTAAAGTTACAGGATAAAAATAAAATCATTCAACCAATTTTCTATAAATTTGAGTCATTCTAAAGCTGAAAAAACTATCAAAATGGGAAAAATGAAATGAATTGATAAAATTGTTTTTATGTTACTCATTTGGCTAAAATGTCATTAACCCAACAGATATAGTGGTAGAGAAATATTATTTATTATCAGAATGAAAACATGATATATGAGATAAATTCATAAAACTGCAGACTAGCCCAAAAATAATTACTGCTTTGTGAATTCAAGTTTGTACTCAGGGAAAAACACAGCAAAAGACATACACCAATTACAGTACTGGAACAATTTTACTCAATAAATATAGATAACTTTCATTTGAAATTCAGTACATATCTCTTTAAGATTCTACAACAATGAATGAAAACCAAATGTTCATTATACTATCCACATGAAGAAAAATATCTACGTATATCTAAATATGAGCTCATTTTATCCTTCAACAATGAATTGACTTATCTTATATTTTCGTAGCATAACTTTATCTATTTAATTTACAAGGATATCAGAAAATCTTATACAGCAATTCCCATATAAGGATAATAATTCAAGATATAATCCCACTTAATGATATGCAATTTTCATCTCTTTCACAAGAAACACATGGTAAATATACTGATTTAACATAGATTTCCCCCTTCCCAAAATGCACTACAACATGTTGTAGCCTATCCAACAACTCATTTGATATACCAAACAAATTGGTGATTTTAAAGTCATCATTCACACCATTTAGGACTTCTTTTCTCATTAAACCTTAGCTGTAATTTCAAATTGGATCAGTTGACAGTTAAATGAATGATATACAGTTAGAAAAGACTCAATATATCAAAAGGAACTTTAAGTGGAAGCCCTGAAACATAAATGTTGTAGTCTTGTTTTAATTGCATCCTTAAAATAAATTATGTAGACTATCAACGATGGAAGCAACTTGAGGTTTGTATTTCCTTAAAGAGAAATATTAATGCATATGATTTAATGATTTTCAGTGATTTACTTTGCTTTGATGTTCTTAGTAGTCCAAGAAGTGGCACATTACAACAGAAAATATAAGCAGATTAATAGTTTGCAGCTGAATTATGACAAAGATAGATCCAAAATTGGCATGAATCTCACAATTATCCAATATTATTAATATGAACACAGTAAAATTGTTCATAACAATTGAAATGGCTTTATCAAGTAAAATTTGATTTTGAGATTTTTTTGAAAATGTCCTTTGGTGGAAATATATAAAATCCTGTTTGAAAATTTAGGATAAAATATTTCACAAGTGAGAAACTGAAAAGTGCACAGTTCTACATGAAAGCTAATTTCTCTTAGTCTACGTTTATGCAAATACTCATGTGATAAAGTGTGTTTACGATGGGACTAAAATATTTTTTGATTATCCTCATCCAGGGTTGAAATTAGCTGAAAGGAAAAGAGTATAATAAATTGAGCTTTGGTTGAGTTGAAATAATATCTGCGATTTCATATAGAGAAATGAACAGGATGGCTCATGCAAGTTGTGACTGCAAACACAGAATATTAAAAACAGATTTAAATTAGTTTAGAGCAAGTATTTGGAACATTTACAAATTTAGTTTTAATATCTAATTTTGCATATCATTTGATAATAACAACTCTTTGCATTTAAACTGATATACAATAGGAGACAACATCAAATTTTTACTTGATCTAAATAATACTAAAACTATTCAAAAGACATTAAATCAGTGGAAAATCATGACTCAGCCATAATTATACTACAAAACGACAACCACCACACATTATGGAAAGGGAATCTTTCAGAAAATGTTAGGCATTTAGTCTTGAAGCAGAATGCCATGTTTTTGAAGCCATGTCTTTTATCTTTAGAAAAAACATTGATTTAAATTGATTAAATAAGAAAATAGAATAAAAAATATATCAACCGGTACACATTCCATGTATCTCAGCCACATTAGTTCTATAGAGACAAGCTAAAGTTAGTGGTAATGCTATTGGTAGGTTTGCGAACTGGTTTAAATCGAAATCTAAACCATACAAGAAGTCTCCTAATTTAAAAAAAAAAACTGAAATTTAATGCAATATTTTTATAGAATATAGTATGAGAATAACTCTTCATTACTCAGGTTGGAATTCATTTATTGAAAAGCAACATGGTCTCATTAGGATGCGATTTGAATTGCATGAATAAATGCAATTTCAACAGTAGCAGAGAATTTAAATAATTTAAAGCCAAAATTGGTGTAAGCAGACTAATGTTAAACAAACATTTGAATACAAATGCAGACAATCATTTTAAGTTAATACTACTCAGTTTCAAGTACGAAATAGTAAATGAACTGATGATCAACCATGAATCAAAATTATGCTAAATTAGAATCATTTTTTATGTCTCAGTTCATGTGTAAGCATGATCCGTTTTAATTTAAACGTTTTATTGCAGACTGGGCATGAAAAAAGTCTCTCTGAGGAATGAGATGCTGCATGTACTTTCAGATGTTCTTTTTGTGTAAAACATTTTTGACAGATATCACATTTGAAAGGCTTCTCTTTTGTATGTATTCTTAAGTGTGTCTGTAGATGTGAATTGCTATAGAAACATTTTCCACAAAAATTGCATGAAAACTTATTAGTGTGTAAAAAGGAATGATAATATAAGCTTTTTTTCCTCACATACTGCTTTCCACAAGTACCACACGTGTACAACATTTGTCCCTTTGGTATTTTCTCCTGTATCCTATGCAAAATCTCATGCTGATGTCTAACATCCTTTTGTTTAAATCTTTTGTCACATATTGCACATGCATAAGGTCTATCCTCATAGTGAATTCTAATATGGTGACCTAAGCTATATTTATATTTATAGCTCTTCTTGCAGATATCACAAACATAAAGACACAATCCCTTATCCCTAACACCATCTGTCTGTTCTGATAAATCTAAGTCTCCCTGTTTCTCTGTACAATTCAACTCTGAAGCAGAAACAGATTCCTGCCTTTCACCTCCTTCCTCTGAATTCTCTCCATCAATGTGCTCAAAGAATTCTTTTGTATTATTTAAGGAGCTGTCATCTTCCATACATATATTGACATTAGTTTCTCCTTCATTTACTACACCTGGTGAAGATACTTTTGATTCTTCAGAAGCCTGGAAATCAACAAAAGAAAGTTTTAAGTACCAAATAGAGTAAAGTTTCTTTTGTGTTCAGTTATCTCATATAAGAGATTGGATGATAAATAAAAAACTACAAAATGTTTTAATTTGTAACAGGGAGTTTTTCATAGGTGAGTGATCATACAATTATATGTACAAAAAAGTCTACATTTCATGTAAAACATTTCATCTGTTGAGAAATGAAATGGTTTAATGGTAACGGTTGAAGCTCTCATTTTCTCAAAGATGGAAAAACAAATACTTTTTTAATATTTCATTGGATCTTACTGTGAATGCAACTAGTTTTCACTCAAAGAGTCATCATGAGGTACTGATGACACAGGAAAAACATCATTTGATATGATAGGAATTGATAATCAGCCATTATAGAAATTTCAGTAAATTACAACCTGCAAAGTCTATTTGGTGTTTTTGCTTCTGCAGTTTGTCACAAAATATTTAAAAGTGTAAATTAATACTTTAAAATTCAAGCTTCAATAAATATGCATGGTACTACTAAGTAAATTATTCATGTAATTAATTTTTAATTAATGCATTCAATTGCAAGCGTCAAAAATGTACATCATACTTCTTAATAATTCAATAATAGCACTCATTTTATGTTTTGTAGTCTGTTATACAAAATTACAATCAACAGTCCTTTTATCAATTTCCTTCACTGCCCATTACTATATCATAGAACTGGATGGAGCAATAGGTAATTTATAAACAAAATTATTGAAATTCATGCTTTTAAGTGTGTTTTGTTTCACAGTTCTAGTTTACAACTTAAAGAGAATTTTTTAATGAATTCGCTTCAAGGGGACACAAAAAGTACTCAATGAAGATTGAGAAAACTCGATAAAGAAATTCCAAAATTCTCTGCTATTGAAATCTGAAACTTACCTCAGTCAATTTGTTACTTGAAATTCCATCATTAGAATTATTCTCTTCCAAATTCACATTTCCTTCAATGGCTTCCTAAAATTCAGAAACATTCCTATATTAATACATCATTATACATAACTTGACACTGCCTTGTAATTTTATTTGTAGCACAAAATAATGCTATATATTCATAAATTTGAAGATTCAATACCATTAAAACATTCTAACAAAGTTTTAAATACTCATTTGTATAAATAGTTTTAACATTAGACATTAGCTTCCCATCAATAAAAATTTCAAAGTGAATAATATTAATTTTGCTGTATTTAAATTATTTTATATATAATAATTTCTGCAATGTGAATCTTACCTCAGTCAATTGATTGCTTATATTTCCCTCATCATAGTTTTCCTCTTCCATTGTCATATCATTTTCTTCAAACATTTCCTAAAAATGAGGTAAATTCCTATTTAATTTAGTCATTCCTTTGAAGGTACTCAATAAAGCCATATAATTTCTTCCATAGCAAGATATAATGACAAATCTTCATATAATTAAAGGTACAATAAAATGGAAATGTTCTACAAAGGTTTCAACACAGAATTCTATTTACCTGTACATTATTACTTTCTCGGGCACAAAATACATACTGATCTTGGTTTTCCTCAGCTTCATTCTCAGTTGGAAATATTCCCACAATTTCCTGAAAAGGAAAAAGGAGGTTCTTACATTATTTAAATGGATGGTGAAAAAGTTTATCATTAAAATTTATCAAAAGAATAAAAAGTGAGATTGAACTACCCAAGGCATGATTTTTCTGATCTCCTATTTCAGGGTATTTTTAATAATATTTTTAATACATGATCTTGGGATATGTATCTATTTTTGTAAAAAGAAATGTGGACAATATTAGTTTTATTTCATAAAGCTAAAATATCATAGAGACTCAAATCAGCACTACAATTGCATTAAGTCAGATAGTTGCTAAAAATTGCATTAAGTCAGATAGTTGCTTGGAAAAATAAAAAACAAAATGCCTAAAATAACTACAAAATATAGTGCTTACCTCTATTCTAAACTCTTTCCCTTGCAACTCTTGTGGAATTTGCCACTCCACTATATCAATCTCTTCTTTGATACCAAACTACAGAAAACAATAATTCATTTGTTAATATAGAACTGATTAAAAGCACAAGCAAAAAGTATAATGATGGGAAAATAATTTATGAGTTACCATTACAAAATGGTAATTTAATTTTGAAAGCAAATAATAGTTTATTAACTATGAGTTTTAAAAGACATAACCTAAATATGAAGCCTATATATGGAAATGCAAAAGAATCCATTCCAACTCTTGTCATATAAAAGAAAGAAGAATTGAATTACTGATAACCTAAATAAAGGTTTTAGAATACATCTGTATGTTGCACATATGGAAGTCAGATACTTCATTATCTATTTTACTCTCAATTTGAAGCCATCGACTATTGATAAATTAATGTATAAACTATTTAAAAAAGAATAACACAGAGTAGAGAGGTTTTTAGCGATACTTTAAATTACTTTAGGAGTTAGGTGTAACTTAGGACAAAAGACAAAAAGATGACATGATATTACTTATTGCTTTATTTAAAATTTTACCTTCCGATTTTAATTTTCCAACAAAAGGGTAACTTCAGCAATTTACATTTGAAAGACTAAATACATTAAAATGCAACTGATTTACATAAATATTAGTCTACATGTTAAACACACAGTTTTAATTTGGAATCATAAGGCAATTAATTAGTTAACTTAAGAAATTGACTATTAAATAAATAATACTTACATGCTCTAATTTGTATACTATATTTCTATAAAATTAATACTATTAAATACATTCAATTCAATATGTTAATCACATTTTCATTTGGAACCATAACAACACTGAACATATTACTAAATAAATATCATAATTCGCAATTAAAAGGATAAAATTTTGTTAAGGTTACTATAAATATAGTTTAATTGATAATACATCACCAATATTAGTTAATAGTTGTATATAAAGTTTATGAACATATGCTTACCTGATCTTCTATGGCATCCCTGTCTTCTTCCGATTCTGGAACTTCATCTTTAATATTCTGTAAAGATAAAGCAATAATTGTGTATTTTATCTATTCCTTACCATGAATTCCTCTATCTATAATCATTAGTAAGATCACTATGAAATTTAATACCTTTTGGATTTCCTCTGCCTCTATAGCATCAGCATCAATAGCGTTGTCAAGTAAAGTTTCGTTGGGTTCCTGAAAAGTAACGAAAAAATCAGTAACCACCCAATGGCACATTGTGTTTAACTTAGTATAGCTTAAAAATAATAAAATGTTTTGTACGTATTTATCTATCATACTTTCAATTTATTTAAGACATTTATTATTGATGAGGTATAAATTACTTTCAACGAAAGAATCAAAATTTACAGGTTTTGTACTAAGTAAACATGACTTAAAGAGCAAGATGCAACTTTGCACAAATGACCAAAGGATGCCATGACATTACTTATTGGATGATTTAAATTCTATCTTCCTAGTTTAATTAGTCAAGAAAGGATGATTGCAACACGATTTACATCTGATTGACTGAAAATTCGCATTAACATGCAACTGTTTTCCATAAATATTGATCAACATGTTAATCACATAGTTTTGATTTTGAATCATAATGCTATTTATTGTATAATTTAAGGAATTAACCTTTAAATCAATAATAGCCTTAAGGTCTGACATATACACTATATTTCTATTACAGTAACACTATTAAATTTGTTACTAAAGGACATTAGATCAAACATTAAGATAATGATGGATAACAAAGTTAAAGTTACTAAAAATCAAGTTTCTTTGATAATAGTTAACAAATTACAAAATTAATAATTGATTATAAAGTTTATGATCATATGCTTACCTGATCGTCTAAGGCACTCCCGAATTCCTCGGATTCCAGCACTTCATCTTTAATAATCTGCAAATATACAGCAATAAATGTAAACTTTATCTATTCCCCACGATTAACTTTAGTATTGTTTTTCCTTTATTAAATCACTAGATAAATACATACCGTTTGAATTTCCTCTGGTTCTACAGCATCAGCATGAAACACTTCGCCAAAGGATGTTTCGTTGGAATCCTAAAGAGTAAAGTAAAAATGTACAAGGCATCTGCTAATTAGCATAATGTTAGTAATGCTTCAGAATCAACATAAACCAAATAATCTGAGCACAATCAGTGAGTGTTCAGGAGCATACTTACAGGATTTATTTTACCTAACAATTTTAATATCTCGGCCTCGGCGTAGTGCACATTTCTCTTGTAACAATGAAACTCGGTCATCCTCCACAAGCACGGTTTACATATTTTAGACGGGAGACCATCATTTTCGCTTATCTAAATCATAGAAATAAAATATATTAATCAGAGAACGACGTACACCGTACACATATAGCCGACTACATTACAATAGCGAGATTATAGTGAATCGTTTTCAAAAGTTCGCCGAGAAGACGACAGAATTCAATAGAGAGGTGATTTAAAATCGTATGCCTTTAATATAAACAATATTATCAGGTCATATCAGTGATCATTCATTAATCATCATTTTCGGATTAAAATAATACGTTCTGGATAATCGAAGAGAGAGAAAATATTCGTAGCATAACGCAAGGATGAATATTATTAAAGAAGTGGGAAATTCGAACAGATTTCTAGCCTAAAATTAGCAGTAAATAATATTTTCTCTTCCTTCTATGTTATTCCAGTATCAAGACTGTATAATTTAAAAATAAGCCAGCACATACCTTTAAGTCGTATATATAATTCAGCATTCTAAACACCGGATCGCCAGTTGAAGAGAAGTTCGAAAAAATACTGACGAAAGAGAAACTCTCCTTTAAACAAAGTCTGCAGAGGACATCCAAAGATTGCTCGCACATCTTCTCGGATTCTGTTATAGACAAATTACTGCAAATACAAAGACAAAAGCCTCACAGGACAACGTTAGCTCGGCAGGTGACGCTTCCCGACATGTGGTTTCTTAGCGCATGCGCATAAGCTAGGTAAGGCATGGAAGAGCTTAGGAAGAGAGAATCGAGAGAAAGGTACATTAAGCGCCATTAGTACGGCGTAATTTGGAACTGAACCTTTTGCCGAGATTAATATAACATCTCAGCTGTAATTCAACCAATAAACCCCTTTCTTGCTTCTCGCTTATTCTTCTTGTCAGTTGCTTGTAGTACCTTCTTCGTAACACTATATAGTCGGAGCATTTAAACGGAGCGTACCTGTCTCTGCTGCAGTCTCTCAACGTTGCACTCCGTGGCAATCCCTGAAAAGGGCCTTTTTTTCGGCCGCACCGACTTAGCGACTGACAGTGCCCTTGTTGCGAGTGTTTCGTTCCACCGAGGGGGCCCGCTGCCCTGCGGACCACCCAACGCACCAATATGAGCGCAATGGACGAAGATCCCTCAGACGACCAAACCAACCAGCCACCAGCAGCACCACTCCCCGTCAGCGAGGAGGAATACAACAAACTACACGACGCGGTCATCCAAGCGATGAACCTGATCAACGCCAGCCGCACCCGC
This sequence comes from Pachydiplax longipennis, assembly GCA_036926295.1. Taxonomy (NCBI): domain Eukaryota; kingdom Metazoa; phylum Arthropoda; class Insecta; order Odonata; family Libellulidae; genus Pachydiplax; species Pachydiplax longipennis. Next base: position 9,813,158 of record JAVFKF010000023.1, read on the forward strand.
CTCTCCAGCGACCAGTGGGCCACAATCGTCAGCAAAATGAAGACATATAAACCACCTCAAACGGTAAGTGCGAGTGGCAACTCCTCTTCTTTACCTTCCCACCATTCCAAACGACCTAGCGAACCCGAATTCCAGACCGTAAATAGTAAACGCAGGTCTATCCCACGCGCACCTTCTACTCCCGCTCCCATCCCCACCTCTAATACCTTTTCCCCCCTTCAATACACCCCCAGTGCTTCCTCTTCTCCTGCTCCCGCACCCCAATCTACCTCGAAACCCAAAATCCCGTCCATAAAGCTAAAATTGTTTTCCGACTGGCAGATTCTAATCCGCGGCCTCAAGAAACAAACTCAGTACCCTCCGGTGTGCCAGTTAATCAACTCGAACATGATTTTAATCAAATGCACCTCCATAACTGATTATCGTTCGGCTCTGGCCTTTTTGAAAAGCGAAAATGTTGAGTTTTTTACTTATCAAATTCCCGAGAACCGAAATGTCGACTTCGTAATTCGCCATCTTCCAACCGATGTTGACTTAGATGACGTTGAGGAAGAATTGAAGGCTCTAGGATATGATATTGTGTCTATCCTACCCCTTTTTACCACCAAACCTACCAAAGCCGAGTCAGATGAAGGCAAATCCATTGGCGAGAGGCGCCAAATACCGGTCTTTAAAGTAACTTTGTCCCCCGTAAATAATTTTGAAAAATTCAAAAATTTGAGCGAATTAGTCGGCATAAGTATTGAAATCAAACCATTCATTAAAACGCTTGAACCAATCCAGTGTTTCCGGTGTTTACAGTTCGGTCATACCAAAAACTTCTGCCATTTGAAGCCAAAATGTAGTTTGTGCGGAGACGCACACTTACTGAAAGAATGTACCGCAAACCCCACCAGCCGCCCAACCTGTCTCCACTGCAACGGTCCCCATTCCTCTACCTACAAAGGCTGCCCCCATTTCAAAGAGCTTCGGCGAAATATCATCCTTAAATCTAAAGACGCTAGGGCGATTCCTGAAGCATCTCCTGACCTCTCTTCTTCGCATGCGTTTCCTTATCTATCAACGCCCAGTTATGCGTCAGCTGTCCGCAGCACAAACAACCCCGCCCCCCGCCCTCCCGCTAGTTCCTCCTCTTCACCTTTCTCTTTTTCTTCGCTCACCTCTCTTCTTCCAAAAATCTTCACTGCTTTTCAAAAAGTTATTAGTGCACCTACTCTTCAGGATAAAATCGTCACCTTCTGCTCTGAAGCCCTTGCCATCCTCAATGGCCTATTTACTTAATCTTTTATCGTGGAACGCACGAGGCATAAAAAATAAATTCCATGATTTCCACCACCACTGCATCGAGGTAAATAGCCACATTACCTGCATTCAGGAAACTAAACTCAACCCACTGCAACGACTCTCTTCCCCTACTCACAATATCTTGCGCCTCGACGTCGGCCTATCTGCGAATGGTCTTGCGATCCTCATTCATAAAAGTATACCATTTTCCCCTTTGCCGGTCCCCAAACTGAAATCCATCGACCTCCTCGGTATTGAGATCAATTTTCAAGGGAAACCTATCCATATTTACTCTGTCTACGTCAAAATCGGTCGCCTTGTCCCCGAAGAACTTTTATTTTTGAACTCTTCCGCCGTTCCAACACTCTTCATAGGTGACTGGAATAGTAAACATCCCCTCTGGGGATCGAAAAAATCAAATCCTAATGGGATAAAACTTTTTCGTTTCCTTCAACTTCATCATTTACAGTTTTTTTCTCCCTTTCGTCCCACTCATGTGTCCTCCCAATCATCCGATCTTCTTGATTTCATCTTGGCTAACCATTCTTTCGACCTGTCCCCCGTCATTGTACATGAAGCCCTCTCTTCTGACCATTTTCCCATCACTTGCTCCCTCCAAGGCGCAATTACCACCTGTGATCTTCCAACTGTCCCTCTACTTCACCTCCAAAAATGCATTCGCCTCATTTCTTCTAACATTTGTCATATCCCTCCCATTGATTCCCCTCCCACCCCCGTAAAAATCGATGTTCAAATCGATCTCGTCAATGAAATCTTCCTCACTACCAAAGAAAAAAGCACCACATTTGCAGCTCCCCAGATTTCCGACCGACTTACTCTGCCGCCTCATATTGTTAAAATTATTAAATCTCGCAACAACCTGCGTCGCCGTTACCATCGTACCAAAGACCCCGCCGATAAAACGGCCCTGTCAAATCATAACATCCGAATCAAAAAAGAAATCCACGCCTTCAGAAACGCAAAATGGACCGCGTTTGTGAACGATCTTTCCTTTGAAAATTCTTCCACTTGGAAAATAGCTAAATCCTTTACTAAAAAGTCTGTTTTTAACCAACCTCTTCTTATTGACAATCAACTAAATTTCGACCCGTCCACAAAATCCGACCATGCTGTTCACTTTCTCGCTTCTATTATGCAAAATGATATATCTCATCCTGCCCACGATTGTCCAATTAATGATTCTTATAATTCACTTAAATTCTCTCAACCTTCAGATCCCCCTCTAACAACAACAGCTGGTGAAATTATTGAAATTCTCGAATCCCTCAACCCGAAAAAAGCTCCTGGTCTCGATCACTCTTCAAACAAAATCCTTCAACCCCTTGCCTCATGCAAACACTTTGTAATGCTTCTTGTAAATCTCTTTAACTCCTGTTTTGCCATCCATTACTTTCCCTCCGCTTGGAAAGTTGGCCTAGTCACACTAATTCCCAAGCCCCAAAAAGACCCAACTATCATTTCTAATTATCGCCCCATCACCCTTCTCTCCTCACTTTCCAAAACATTTGAAAAAATTCTTTTAACTCGCATCCAAACTTTCGTTTCCGAGAAAAACATCCTCATCCCCGAACAAATGGGATTCACCTCCCATCTCTCAACCACCCATCAAGTTCTTCGTCTGTTCGAACTCATTACCCAAGGATATCTCAAGAAAAATCACACGACGCAGGTTGTCTTTTACGATATTAATAAGGCCTTTGATAAAGTTTGGCACCAGGGCCTCATTCACAAACTTCTCAATTATGGTTTCCCTCCCACTATCTGTAAAATCATTTTAAATTATCTCACCGACCGGCAAATTCACGTCCGCTCTCATGATATCATCTCCCGCCCTCTCCCTATCTCAGCTGGCGTGCCTCAGGGCAGCTTGCTCAGTCCCATCCTCTTCAATCTATTTATTAACGACCTTCCGCAAGACCAATATATTCACCGCTTTCTTTATGCCGATGATCTCGCAATTGCATCGCAATCTCCCTCCCCTAACCTCGCTGTTCATCGAATCAATGAATACAACATCAAACTTGGAAACTGGCTGGAAAAATGGCATCTAACCATCAATCCCGATAAAAGTGTTCACTTAACCTTCCCAATCAAAAAAAATAGGCCCACTTCGTCCGAAGTCCTACTTTATGATTCTCCCATCCCCACCAGCAAATCAACTAAGTTCCTTGGCTTCTACCTTAACACCAATCTATCTTGGACCGAACAAACGAATAAAAGTATTCAGAAAGCGCAAGTTACCAAATCCCGTTTATTTCCATTGCTCAATAAAAAAAGTCCTCTCCCAACTGCGCACAAACTCCGCTTAATTAATGCATTCATCCTCCCCCATCTTACCTATACTTCAATTCTTTCATTCAACACTACTAAACTTAATATTAAAAAAATAGAGGTATTTTACAATAGGTGTATTCGTTCAGTTACGTCAACAAATAAACTCATTCCCCTCTCGGAAATCAAAAGGTATCATCAATTAACTTCAGTTTCCAACCTAGTTGCCAAGATGATTGAAAAATTTAAACTTAACTTAGAAAATATTAATAATCCCCTCCTCAAAGATATTTGGAACTACCATCCTAAAAGCAGAAGGCGCAAGAAAAGTATCCGCTTAACCAAAGAAATCGTTGGAAAATTTACCTTTTGCCCATATAAAAATAATAGGAAAAAACGGGCCAGATAGCCCTTACTGAGCGCATACCACTTCGGAATACTCCGCGTAAAAATTACGATTCTCAGCTCAGAACAAATTTCCGTGCCTTCTCTTTCATCATTAAGTAACAATTATTAATTAAACAACGACTATTCTCCAAACTTACGCAAGTCGACGCCGAATTTTTCAAAATTCAAATCCATTGCACTCAACATCGTAACTGATCGGAAGGCCAGACCGACGATTTTCCATCACCACTACAACACAAACATACTCACATAACAACATAAACACTTCTACATCATTACTCACACCGACTAACACCATAACAACTTACTCACACTCACCGGAGGGCACAAAATATACATATCATACATTAAAAACATCTACTGAGAATATTTGTCGCATAGATTAGAAATACCGCATTCAAAAAAGAGTATTATCTGCCTTACCTATCCCTCATTCCTCTACCTTGAATGCACTGCACCCAACTTAACCTCTCCACCCTAACTACTACCCAAACCTCGTTGCTAAAAAAGTCTGGAATTTATTCCCACCTCACCTATTCCTGCCACTCGCACTACCGCCTGCAACTGCCTTTCGCAACGGCAATAGTAGGCAAAGATTTGCACCGCATCACCGGACAGAAACCAATAAACCGACGTTTTTAAGAACAAAATTTACGAAAATAAAGTTTTGATATTTCCTTATTGTATATTAGCAATTGTAAGGTTCTGAGAATAATACCTTACAGCAAACTTATGCAACGAATAACATCGAAGAATTTTCTCGGAAATTCGACGTAGAAAAACGCGATTTTTAATGGTCTACATTAGAGAAGGAAGTGCACTAGAGGGCCTCCTGCCCTTATAGAAGAAGATGAGGCCTTAAATTCCTTGGAGTTAACCTCTGACCTCATGATTAATACGATCTCTCCTTAAGTATTTGGTTTATTGGCCACTTTCTTTCGCTGGCCGTCACATATGCGAATGCACAATTCCTTGCTGAAGTCTCCTTGTTTTGTAATCTCTAATTTTCCATGGTATTGTCAATAGTTAAAATCGTTTTTGGCCTCTTCCTTGCATCAGAGCGCCACTTGCTTCTTACCATTCAGTGACATTGGCTTGGTTTGAGTTTGTTTGGAAATATCTACGGACTGTTTGTATATTTCAGAAGCTCAGAAATCTCAAAGGTAAATAAAATACTAATTTTAAATAACTCAATTTACACATTTTCTTTTATTCACACATAGTTCATTGCTTCTCACAAGTGATGCGACATTAGTTAATTAATATCATTAAGGTGTGATTGTTTAATTCCACAAATTCTTCCTTTTGGTACTAGTCTTTTATTATGTCAATTTCTGACATTTATTTCGCAATGAATGTTGACATCACAATACAATATCTCTAAGTGATTATCTTCGCAAGATATAAAAGTAAAGAATGCCTCTGCAATATCTTTCTCCTTTTTCATTCATATTCCCCCTTTTCATGCAGATTTTTACTCTATTATTCAAGTTTTAGCTGGAAACAGGAAACTTTTTCTTTAAAATTATGTATCAATTATATTAATTAAATAGTATTTTTGAATTTTCATTATCAATGTTTTTATTGTATAAACATTATTATTTAATTACAATATATTATTATTAAATTATTAAGGTTTATGGAATTTGTTTGATTGAGATATTAACTATTAGTAAATCACAGTAAGTTAATTATTAATTTAACCACAGCAACTTTTTTTAGATAATACAATGTCTTCTGTCATTAATTATCTCATCCTAGTATTACTGATTACTGCTGTCTTAAAGGACTTTTGCAACTGAAACTAATATATTTTCCAGGAAGATGTCCTCTCAACACTTTTGCATACAATGGGTAGTAGTATTCAGTTTGATATCATTTCTGCCATTTGGAATATCCGAAAGGATAAAGATGACCTTTTCTCTGAGGAATGGAGACGGTGGACATGCTATAGCATCATTTAACATTCTCTGTGATGTCTAACAGAGAAATAAAACTGCATTAGAATACAGCCCTAAGATTACGAATTAGGAAATGTATCTTGAAAATCAATTTTCAGAGTCATTTATTGTTTATTCCTTCAAAAAATGAATATGTTTAAATCATCTGACAATTACTGATTATCATTTATTTCTTATTTGCAATTAGAAGGAGTTCATCATTAACAATAACTCATTATAGTATTAAAGATATTTTACAAGAATTACCTCTTACAAATACTTTGGCACCAATCAGCTTGTCATGGTTCTCCAGGATTGCTTCAATATCTACCGACAAGCTTAAGTTCCTCAAGAATATATTTGTGGCATTTTTAATGTTAAATGATGCTATAGCATGTGCATCTTCTCCATTCCTCAGAGAAAAGGTCATCTTTATCCTCTCGGATATTCCAAATGGCAGAAATGATATCAAACTGAATACTACTACCCATTGTATGCAAAAATGTTGAGAGGACATCTTCCTGGAAAATATATTAGTTTCAGTTGCAAAAGTCCTTTAAGACAGCAGTAATCAGTAATACTAGGATGAGATAATTAACCCTTTCGAGACGGACTTATATTCTTAAAATCGCTCTCTGGCACCGAATACATTCGAAGGAAAAACTTCTCCTGGACACGGAAGCATTTTTCGACTCAGATGGTGTCAGGTATAGAATTGAACCCTTCTTAGTCCTAATCCTCGGCAACCGCAATCGGGGGAAACCGGGGTAATTAACCTTCCCTCTCACAGCCCGGGGCCGCGGCTAACTAAATGTTATTGCTGTCGCTTTGCAAAAGAGTACTTTTTAGCATTAGTTGTCAATATGAATTTGGAACTTAAAATCTTGCACTTTGCCGACTATATGCAACTTTTAAACGGAATTCTAGCGTTATTATTAAGGAATTCAGTATACTGCTATATTTTTACATGGTAGTATACTAAAAACCTTAATATTAACAGTAGAATTTCGTTTAAAAGTTGTACATAGTCAGCAAAGAGCGAGTTTTTTATATCTAATGTGATTTTGACAATTACTGCTAAAACAATTGTTTCGCAAAATTATTGCAATGAGATTTAATTTGCCGCGGCACCATGCAGTAAAAAGGGTTATAAACGACCCCGGGGGCTGAGTTTCCTCTTTGTGGTGCAGAAGGAAAGGTCAGAAATCCCCCAGAAAAGGGTCAGAAGGGTAAGTTTATAATATCCTAATCCTCTGAAACTGCACCCGCACGCGATTTATACCTGCGTCGTCTATACACGACAGCCGTCTTTCTGCGTAGGAAAAATGCCGTCGTCTATAGCCGACAACAGTAGTTAAGCGAAGGAAATCTACCGTCGTCTATAGCCGACAACAGTCTCGAAAGGGTTAATGACAGAATACATTGTATTATCTAAAAAAAATTGCTGTGGTTAAATTAATAATTAACTTACTGTGATTTACTAATAGTTAATATCTCAATCAAACAAATTTCATAAACCTTAATAATATTAATAATAATACATTGTAATTAAATAATAATGTTTATATTATATATACATTGATAATGAAAATTCGAAAATACTATTTAATTAATATAATTGTTACATAATTTTAAAGAAAAAGTTTCCTGTTTCCAGCTAAAACTTGAATAATAGAGTAAAAATCTGCATGAAAAGGGGGAATATGAATGAAAAAGGAGAAAGATATTGCAGAGGCAATCTTAACTTGTATATCTTGCGAAAATAATCACTTAGAGATATTGTATTGTGATGTCAACATTCATTGCGAAATAAATGTCAGAAATTGACATAATAAAAGACTAGTACCAAAAGGAAGAATTTGTGGAATTAAACAATCACACCTTAATGATATTAATTAACTAATGTCGCATCACTTGTGAGAAGCAATGAACTATGTGTGAATAAAAGAAAATGTGTAAATTGAGTTATTTAAAATTAGTATTTTATTTACCTCTGAGATTTCTGAGCTTCTGAAATATACAAACAGTCCGTAGATATTTCCAAACAAACTCAAACCAAGCCAATGTCACTGAATGGTAAGAAGCAAGTGGCGCTCTGATGCAAGGAAGAGGCCAAAAACGATTTTAACTATTGACAATACCAAGGAAAATTAGAGAATACCAAACAAGGAGACTTCAGCAAGGAATTGTGCATTCGCAGATGTGACAGCCAGCGAAAGAAAGAAGCCAATAAACCAAATACTTAAGGAAGGATCATATTATTCATGAGGTCAAAGGTTAACTCCAAGGAATTTAAGGCCTCATCTTCTTCTATAAGGGCAGGAGGCACTTCCCTAATGTAGACCATTAAAAATCGCGTTTTTCTGCGTCGAATTTCCGAGAAAATTCTTCGATGTTATTCGTTGCATAAGTTTGCTGTAAGGTATTATTCTCAGAACCTTACAATTGCTAATATACAATAAGGAAATATCAAAACTTTATTTTCGTAAATGTTGTTCTTAAAAACGTCGGTTTATTGGTTGAATTACAGCTGAGATGTTATATTAATCTCGGAAAAAGCTTCAGTTCCTAATTACGCCGTACTAGTGGCGCTTAATGTACCTTTCTCTCGATTCTCTCTTCCTAAGCTCTTCCATGCCTTACCTAGCTTCTGCGCATGCGCTAAGAAGCCACATGTCGGGAAGCGTCACCTGCCGAGCTAACGTTTTCTTGTGAGGCTATTGTCTTTGTATTTGCAGTAATTTGTCTACAACAGAATCCGAGAAGATGTGCGAGCAATCTTTGGATAGCCTCTGCAGACTTTGTTTAAAGGAGAGTTTCTCTTTCGTCAGTATTTTCTCGAACTTCTCTTCAACTGGCGATCCGGTGTTTAGAATGCTGAATTATATATACGACTTAAAGGTATGTGCTGGCTTATTTTTAAATTATACAGTCTTGATACTGGAATAAGATACAAGGAAGAGAAAACATTATTTACTGCTAATTTTAGGCAAGAAATCTGTTCGAATTTCCCACTTATTTAATAATATTCATCATTGCGTTATGCTACGAATATTTTCTCTCTCTTCGATTATCCAGAACGTATTATTTTAATCCGAAAATGAAGATTTATGAATGATCGCTGATATGACCTGATAATATTGTTTATATTAAAGGCATACGATTTTAAATTACCTCTCTATTGAATTCTGTCGTCTTCTCGGCGAACATTTGAAAACGATTCATTTTAATCTCGCTATTGTAATGTATTGGCAGCTCGGCTTGAACATAGAGAAGTGTGTAGCGATGAGCATGACCCGCTCCCCGTCCCAGAACTTAAAACAAACATCCTACCTTATTAGCGGTACAACATTAGAATTCGTAAGTAGATACAAATATTTAGGCATTGTTTTCAGTAGTAACTTATCGTTCAAAACGCATATTCAAGACGTAGTGGGGTCAGCTGATAGGACGCTGAGGCTATGTAATCGCGTTCTCAGGGGTTGCCAACAGAACGTCAAGGAAGTGGCTTACTTTTCGTTGGTTCGTCCATTGCTTGAGTACTGCTGCGCGGTGTGGAATCCACATGAGAAAGGATTGATCATAGAACTAGAGCGCATGCAACGTAGAGCGGCCCGTTTCGTCAAGGGAGACTACAAGTTCGACAGCAGTGTGTCAGAGATGATTAAAACCCTCGGCTGGGAATCCCTCGAGGATAGAAGAAATGAGTACAGGCATAAACTTTTCGAGAAATTTTTGAGTAGCGATTTACATGAGGAAATAAGCGACTTCGTGATTCCCGTACTCAGTGAGCGTAGTTTTCGAGACCAGACGTCAAAAAGATTCCGCGAAATTATAGCGAGAACAGATAGCTATTTCTGGTCTCTTTTTCCAGATAGTATTAGGTACGCAAACCAGATGGTTGGTTAAGGAGTTCGGTGTATTCACACCCCCTGCCATACGCCTTACGGCGGTTAGCGGGGTATTAATGTAAATGTAAAATGTAAATGTAGTCGGCTATATGTGTACGGTGTACGTCGTCCCCTGATTAATATATTTTATGTCTATTATTTAGATAAGCGAAAATGATGGTCTCCCGTCTAAAATATGTAAACCGTGCTTGTGGAGGATGACCGAGTTTCATTGTTACAAGAGAAATGTGCACTACGCCGAGGCCGAGATATTAAAATTGTTAGGGAAAATAAATCCTGTAAGTATGCTCCTGAACACTCACTGATTGTGCTCAGATTATATGGTTTATGTTGATTCTGAAGCATTACTAACATTATGCTAATTAGCAGATGCCTTATACATTTTTTCTTTACTCTTTAGGATTCCAACGAAACATCCTTTGGCAAAGTGTTTCATGCTGATGCTGTAGAAGCAGAGGAAATTCAAACGGTATGTATTTATCTAGTGATTTAATAAAGGTAAAACAATACTAAAGTTAATCGTGGGGAATAGATAAAGTTTACATTTATTGCTGTATATTTGCAGAGTATTAAAGATGAAGTGCTGGAATCCGAGGAATTCGGGAGTGCCTTGGATGATCAGGTAAGCATATGATCATAAACTTTATAATCAATTATTAATTTTGTAATTCGTTAACTATTATCAAAGAAACTTGATTTTTTGTAACTTTAACTTTGTTATCCATCATTTTCGTAATGTTTGATCTAATGTCCTTTAGTAACAAATTTAATACTGTTACTGTAATAGAAATATAGTGTATATGTCAGAGCTTAAGGCTATTATTGATTTAAAGGTTAATTCCTTAAATTATACAATAAATAGCATTATGATTCAAAATCAAAACTATGTGATTAACATGTTGATCAATATTTATGGAAAACAGTTGCATGTTAATGCAAATTTTTAGTCAATCAAATGTAAATTGTGTTGCAATCATCCTTTCTTGACGAATTAAACTAGGAAGATAGAATTTAAATCATCCAATAAGTAATGTCATGGCATCCTTTGGTCATTTGTGCAAAGTTGCATCTTGCTCTTTAAGTCATGTTTACTTAGTACGAAACCTGTAAATTTTGATTCTTTCATTGAAAGTAATTTATACCTCATCAATAATAAATGTCTTAAATTAAAAGTATGATAGATAAATACGTACAAAACTTTTAATTATTTTTAAGCTTTACTAACTTTAACACAATGTGCCATTGGGTGGTTTACTGATTTTTCGTTACTTTTCAGGAATCCAACGAAACTTTAGTTGACAACGCTATTGATGCTGATGCTATAGAGGCAGAGGGAATCCAAAAGGTATTGAATTTCATAGTGATCTTACTAATGATTATAGATAGAGGAATGTATGGTAAGGAATAGATAAAATACACAATTATTGCTTTATCTTTACAGAATATTAAAGATGAAGTTCCGGAATTGGAAGAAGACAGGGATGCCATAGAAGATCAGGTAAGCATATGTTCATAAACTTTATATACAACTATTAACTAATATTGGTGAAGTATTATCAATTAAACTATATTTATAGTAACCTTAACAATATTTTTATCCTCTTAATTGCGATTTATGATATTTTCTAAGTAATATATTTGGTATAGTTATGGTTCCAAATGAAAATGTGATTAACATATTGAATTGAATGTATTTAATAGCATTAATTTTATAGAAATATAGTACGCATATTAGAGCATATAAGTATTATTTATTTAATAGTTAATTTCTTAAGTTAAGTAATTAATTGCCTTATGGTTCCAAATTAAAACTATGTGATTAACATGTTGACTAATATTTATGTAAATCAGTTGCATTTTAATGTAAATATTTAGTCTTTCAAATGTAAAATGCTGAAGTTACCCTTTTGTTGGAAAATTAAAATTGGAAGGTAAAATGTTAAATAAACCAATAAGTAATATCTCCCATCATTTTGTCATTTGTCCTTAGTTACACCTAACTCTTAATGTCATTTATAGTATGGCTAAAATCCTCTTAACTGTGTGTTATTTAAAAAAAATAATTTATACATTAATTTATCAATAGTCAATGGCTTCAAATTGAGAGTAAAATAGATAATGAAGTATCTAACTTCCATACGTGCAACATACAGATGTATTCTAAAACCTTTATTTAGGCTATCAGTAATTCAATTCTTCTTTCTTTCACATGACAAGAGTCCGAATGGATTCTTTTGTATTTCCATATATAGGCTTCATATTTAGGTTATGTCTTTTAAAACTCATAGTTAATAAACTATTATTTGCTTTCAAAATTGAATTACCATTTTGTAATGGTAACTCTTAAATTATTTTGTGCTTTTAATCAGTTCTATATTAACAAATGACTCATTGTTTTCTATAGTTTGGTATCAAAGAAGACATTGATATAGTGAAGTGGCAAATTCCACAAGAGTTGCAAGGGAAAGAGTTTAGAATAGAGGTAAGCACTATATTTTGTAGTTATTTTAGGCATTTTGTTTTTTATTTTTCCAAAAGTCCTTACATTTTAGCAACTATTTGACTTAATGCAATGGTAGTGCTGATTTGAGTCTCTATGATATTTTAGCTTTCTGAAATAAAACGAATATTTTCCACATTTCTTTTTACAAAAATAGATACATATCCCAAGATCATGTATTAAAAATATTATTAAAAATACCCTGAAATAGGAGATCAGAAAAATCATGCTTGGGTAGTTCAATATCACTTTTTATTCTTTTGATAAATATTGATGATTAACTTTTTTACCATTCATTTATATAATCTAAGAGCCTCCTTTTTCCTTTTCAGGAAATTGTGGGAATCTTTCCAACTGAGAATGAAGCTGAGCAAAACCATGATCAGTATGTATTGTGTGTCCAAGAAAGTAATAATGTACAGGTAAATAGAATTCTGTGTTGAAGATTTAATTCGAACATTCCTATTGTATTGTACCCTAAATTATATGAAGATTTAGCATGATTTCATGCTAGAAATGAATTATGAACGGGGGTACATCATGTACCATCATGTGTTTTACAAATAATGTATCAATATAGAAATATGCCTCATTTCAGGAAATAGTTGAAGGAAATTGTGTGAAAATGGAAGAGGAAAACTATGATGAGGGAAATATAAGCAATCAATTGACTGAGGTAAGATACATGTTTCGGAAATTATTATATGAAAAATAATTAAAATATAGCAAAATTAATATTATTCACCTTAAAATTTCTATTGAAGGTATGCTTATGTCTAATGTTAAAACTATTTATACAAATGAGTATTCAAAACTTTGTTAGAATGTTTTGATGGTATTGAATCTTAAAATTTATGAATATTTAGCATTATTTCGAGCTACAAAGAAATTACAAGGCAGTGTCAAGTAGTGTTGAAGTAGTGTATGATGATGTATTAATATAGGAATGTTTTTGAATTTTAGGGAGCCAATGAAGGAAACATGTATTTGGAAGAGAATAATTCCAATGAAGGAATTTCAAGTAACGAATTGATTGACGTAAGTTTCAGATTTTAATAGCAGAGAATTTTAGAATTTCTTTATTGTGTTTTCTCAATCTTCAGTGAGTACTTTTTATGTCCCCTTGAAGTGATATTATTATAAATATCTCTTTAAGTTGTAAACTAGAACTGTGAAAGAAATCTCACGTAAAGGTAGGAATTTCATGAATAGTGTTTATAAATTATCTATTGCTCCATCCAGTTCTATGATATAGTAATGGGCAGTAAAGGAAAATGATAAAAGGACTGTTGGTTGTAAATTTTGTATCACAGACTACAAAACAAAATGAGTGCTAGTAATGAATTAATAAGAAGTATGATGTGCATTTCTTTGAAACTTGCAATTGAATGCATTAATTAAAAATTAATTACATAAATAATTCACTTAGTAGTACCATGCATATTTATTGAAGCTTGAATTCTTAAGCATTAATTTCCATTTACAGATGTTTTGTGACAAAAGCTGCAGATGCAAAAACATTAAATAGACTTTGCAGGTTTATAATTTACTGAAATATTCTATAATGGCTAAATTTATATCATACCAAGAGTTGATTTTCCTTTTTCATCAGTAACTCATGATGACTCTTTGAGTGAGAACTAGTTGCATTCACAATAAGATCCAATGAAACATTACAAAGTTATTTGTTTTCCATCCTTGAAAAAGTGATAGCTTCAACCATTGCCATTAAACCATTTCAATTCTCAACAGATTAAGTGATTCACACATAAAAACAAGCATTTATTGATTTTGTTTAATGATAAATAGATGTAGAAGGGCATAAAGAAAGAAGATTTCTGAAGCTCAATTTATCACTTAAATTTTTATATTCAACTGATATTTAGTCAGACTTTCTTGCACGATTGTTGTATCTCTTGTCTATAAAAAAAATTCCCTGTTATAAATGTAAACATTTAAAGCAAGTTTTATTTATCAACCAATGAGATAACTGCACTCACAAAATAGACTTCACTCTATTTGGTAATTATAAGTGTCTTTCCTTGATTTACAGATGTCAGGAGAATCAAAAGTACCTTCAACAGGTGGAGAGAATAAGGACAATGTATATGTGGAAGATAATAGTTCCTTATGTACTACTAAAGAATCTTTTGAGCACATTGGTAGAGAGAATTCAGGGGAAGGAGATAAAGTACAGTCATCTGCTTCTGCTGCAGAGTTGAATTGTACAGAGAAAGAGGCTGACTCAGGGTTATCAGGACAGACAGCTACTGTTAAGGGAAAGAATTTGTGTTATTATGTTTGTAATATTTGCAAAAAGAGTTTTAAATGGAAAAGTGATTTGGGCAGGCATGTGAAGATTCACTATGAAGATAGACCTTATGCTTGTAGAATTTGCGGCAAAAGATTTAAACAAGAGGCAGGCAGGCTTCACCATGAGATATTGCATAGAAAGAAAGAGAAAATTCCAAAAGGAAAGAAGTTGTACAAGTGTGGTACTTGTGGGAAGTATTATTGTAGCAAAGACAGCTTATCCTATCATTCAATTTTGCATACTAACAGGTTTTCATGTAGTTTTTGTGAAAAATGCTTCCACAGCAATGGAAAACTGCAGAGGCATGTAAGAACACATACAAAGGAAAAGCCATTTAAATGTGATATCTGTCAAAAGTGTTTTACACAAAAAGAAACTCTAAAAAGTCATGTTATAACTCATATCTCAGATAGACCGTTTCCATGCAATATTTGTGATAAAATGTTTAAATATAAAAGGACCAGGCAATTGCACGAGCTTAATCACCAAAAGAAAATTTAAATTCCTTATAATCCTCAGTTCATGTCCTTTTATACATCATTTTCTATTTTGGAATGAAGATATTCAGTTCCTGAACTTTGCATGTATTTAATTAGCTGTTACCGTTTGGACTTTAATAAATATGTTAAATAATTCATCATTTCAAATTAGAAGCCTTTATTTTTAACATGGTAATGTCAATCCTGGCATGAGAATAAAATGGTAAGTATCATTCATTTTAGTTTCTCATTAAATATTTTTTCTGCAATGGTAACATTTCTAATATAAATCTGTATATGAATAACAATGTGATGCATTTTTTACTTTGTGAAATTTATTCTTTCATCTTGCTAACCTATGGTAATTCTTTATTTGTGAAGTCATCAGGTATTTCTTAAAATATAATTCATTTTTAGCTGAATTAAGATCAATATTAAGGTAGTACTTTGAATAATTGTGAATATACTTCATCCAATATCATGTAGTGTAAGGCCCCATGTATAACATACTAGAGAATTGTGCTGATAATATAGTTGCAAAGAAAAAGAAAGATGACATGATCTTATTTTGAAGACATTCAGCATGATGGAAAATCAAATCATTATGGCATAGTGCAATTAAATTAAGGCGAAATAGTGTCATCATCAAAGGTAAAATAAGATACCAATACTATCAAGAGAATTAGGTGCAGATTTTAATTTTTTTAACCAATAAATTTGGGTCCATTTTGCAAGAAACAAGGTCTTTTCTGGCATAAAAATCTTCCTCATGGATTTTTATTTTCGTATTTGTTTTTCGCTATGCTCTTAAAAATTTTGGATAAAGGTGTCTTTGGAGAATGTATAAGAATGCATAATATTTTGGGAAAATCTAGAAAGAAATCTAGTGACCTTTTGTCCTATTGTTAGAAGAGAAAACTTCCAGTAGAAAAGTTTCTGAGAAAATACTGATGTTATATTTTGTGGCAGTCAGAATCTTACTTGTTTATTCATAACATAAAAAACTAATTATATTACAACTTTAATGGAAAAATCAGCATGCAAGTCTGTGTGAGCAGTTGTTATTCTTCTAATCTTACTATTTTTTTGTAAGGTTTGTACTGCTCTCATCAATTTGATCAAAATTGACAGTATTCATGATTTTAGGTCATTAAATATTCCTAAGGTAGAGGATAACAAATCTTTATACTTACACAGATTTAAATTTCAATTTGGTATATTTTTCTTATGAAGTGTGGTACAATGATAACTAATTTTATCTCATAATCATGGTGACTTTTATTCTGGCTTCTAATGATACAATAAGAACAAACTTGCTGTTATTTAGATTTGTGTTTATGATGCTTTTTGTGAAAGACAACCGCAATTTTCAAAAAATATCTGTCAAAGATTAGGAAGTTATAGCAACTGAAACAACCAAAAGTAATGCCTCAAATTTATTTTTGAAACATTCTCTACTGCATTTTGTGCATCTGGTCATAATGACCAAATGTTATCATATGTGTATATTTTCATTGTGACCACGAATGTATCTCACCATATGATTCTAATGCTTCTTATGTATTTGTGTAAATGAAGAATACAAAATAAAATATTTTCTCAATTTTTCATCCCATCATTACTCAGTCATTAATTCCTTCATTTCAAAATATTTGTTAGACGAAATTTAAAATTGATTAAAATGTTTAAGAGAATGCCTTAATTACTTGCCTAACTAGTGAGTGTTTTATTATTGAATCATTAATATGGAAAGACATTGTAATTACCTTAAAATTTGGATGAAATCCTATTTTATAGGATTAATTTAAAAATTTAGGGAACAATATATCCTATAAGTGGAATTTGGGGAAGAAGATAGATATAGAACGAAAAATTAAAAATTGTGAATGATAATTGAAAGTCGATTTTTTCAGATTCTCTATCCATATATATCAAAAACCATCTATATGTCCTTTAATTCCCTAAAAATATCTGAGTATTATTTAAATCTTTCAAAATCAGCGGTCAGATAGAGCACAATGCATTATGGGTAATATGGCGCTTCTCCATTGTCTGAGAGGAAGAAGAGATAAAATCCAAAATGGCCAAATACTTCCCCAAAATTCCAATATAATTTCGAATATTTGAAATAGGCGGTGGAATAGTTTGCAGTGCATTGTGGGTAGTGACGTATATAGAGAAAGGCTTAATAGTGTTCAAAGGGGTGAACACTTTTACTTTCATTTCAAAAACTGAGCAAAAATCGGCGAAAAACGCCAGTTAATGAGGTTTTTGTCCTCCAAATGATTAACCCTTTCGCAAGTCGTCCTTCAAAAAACGCAGGCGAATTCCGTCACTTTCTGAGGGCGCTAGTAGTACTTTTAACATCCTTAATTATATATCAGAATGACGACTGACAACTTCAACCTAATGTTGGTGTAATGGTTATAGTGTATTGACATAAATAGACTTCTATTCAACTCAGTATTCACCTGATTCAAATCCGGCGGAAGCCGTTTTTCTGTGTGGTCTTTTTCTAATAATGTGTCATTTTAAAATATTTTTAAAGCTTCTTCAGGTAATTTTTCAAAATAAATGAGACTTCTATTAAAATTCGAAATTATTTTAATTATTTATTCGGCCTTGAAGATCAAACCTTCGAAGAATCTGTAAAATTTTTCATGTTTTTCATGGAATTATACTCTTGTGAATTATTTACCGATATTCGAACTGTTTCAAATTTAATTTCTAAAAAAATCGATTAAATTTCGAATTTATGCGGTAATGGGAACTGATGAACTCAATTGTAGTTATTTTTATGGAAAATTTACTTAATTTTCTCGCTTAAAGATGACTTAAAAACAATAATTTATGTTTATCTAGTCGTTTGCTTACTTTGAAGATTTTCTGTTATTTATATTTGATACAGGAATTCTAAATAGTCTTAAAAGTCTTTTGTATCCATTCCACTAATAAATAATATAATGAATATTTCGTGAAGAATTAAAATATACTCAAGGATATACACATCAAATAATCTTTATTACAGAATAAGTTACACAACGGTTCAATGTTAATAAAGAATTTTCCCTTTTGCTTGAATATAAGCATTAATAAATAATATACATGGATAAGCCTTTAACAAACACTTTAGTAATACAAAGGAAACATAACAATTCTTATAAACGATAATCCATAAGTAACTAATTACTAAAGAAGTCTCATGTTGTAAATACGGCAATTGATGTAAAGTTACTTAATATATTATGAAAACCAAAAAGTACTAACTCCAATTCCTATGAAAAGAGTTTGAAGTTCGTATCACTAAAAAGAAAAGAATATCCGTAGTTGTAAATTATCTTATTTCAAATACAACTTATGTACTTTTTCATCTTTATATAGGAAGTAAATATATGGAGAAGAATTAGCGAATAATTAGTACCCATTGCAGGTAATTTATACTCAACTCTTATATTAAAAGTGTTTCAAATTTCGCTCTCATTTAAGTGAACTAAATAGCAGAAGAGAATATTGATAAAGTTCAGGACTTTGCCGTTTGGGGTACCAAAGTATGCCTACGATGTGCTGCCACCTGAAAGAGACACACTGAAGCTCACAGTGAATCCATCATCCCATTTAAAAACATTGAATACATTATGGCATAACACATTGGATCTCCACCCTATTCTATTCAAATGCTTTGTGTTATCTCCAATAATACCTTCTACATGTTCTAAGGAGCATTGTGTTTTATTCTCACGCTATTATTGTAATATTATGTTTTAATTACTACAGAAGCAAAAGGATGAACGATACCATTTTCGTACGTCTGCCTTAAGTTTAACTTCCGTTTAATTTATTTATGTTATTTTGCAAAGAGATTACATATTGAAATCGACGAATTACTTTTCTAGTATTATTTTTAAAATTACATTTCTTCAGAACCATTTTTAATATGAATTGTCTTTAATTTTGATAACAATAACATACGAATATTTGTAACTTAGTTCGATTTACACTTTTTATGGCATATTTGGTATCGTAATCTCGATTTTTCAAGAAATTATCGTCTTTAATAATATTCTATTTTTCTAAAAGAAACTAAATCTTACAGGTTAGTTTTTCCATTATAATTTCACATCCATTGTTTAATTTAACAATTCTTGCAACTTTGATACCTCATCATTAAATAGAATGCAATATTTAGAAGCAAACTTCAAGTAGATAATCTTACTAATTGTAATAATATACATAAATCAACCAAACTTTTCTAAGAAATTACATTTTATATTCAGAAATATTTAATAAGGTGGACTGTAGTCAGAATTATTATTATAATCTTTCACCTTTGAAGACATACTCAAAATTGTTTAAAATATTATATCTTGATGGAATATGAGGCAAAAATTCCTTAATAATGAAGTGAAGAATTATCCAAATTCAGTATCAAAGGAAGACACTGTCCTTGTACGAACATTATATTATTTTTGTGAAAATGGAAAACGCCACAATCTTAAGCAACCTGCATAAGCAGCACTGTTTCTTGGGTTGCTAAAGTTACAGGACATAAAAAAAATCAATCCACCAATTTTCTAGAAATTTCACAATCATTCTGAAAAACTACCTTTAAAACTGGGAAAATTTAAATGAATTAATAAAATTGTTCTGATGTGACTCACTTAGCTAACATGTCAGAAACGCAACAGATTTATTGGCAGAGAAATATTATTATCAGAATGAAAACAAAAAATATTTGATGAGTTAATAAAACTGAAGACTAGCCTTTAAATACATTAGTATGAAATGTCTTCTTAAACCACAAAAGAAATCTATACAAAAGTAGTATTAATTTTAGCAAATTTTAACTTCTGAATATAATATTTTGAAGATTTGACATAATTTCACAGTCCCTTTTTTCCAGTAATACATTAAATTTATACAAAAAATACATTGTAAAGAGACTTAATTTGGATTCTTTAGGAGGAATCAATGGCATTTAGAAATCATCCCCATTTGGGCCCCATTGATACTGATACTTGTCTTACTACAAACAACAAGAAGTCATCATTAACAAATCTGAAGGGAAAGAGATAGATTGGTTTAAGTGCACAGAAGTAAACTGCTTTGTTAATTCAAGTTTATACTCAGGAAAAATACAAAAAAGAACTCATACACCAAATACAGTACTGGAGCTTTCTTAGTCAATTAAATATAGACAACTGCCTTTCACGCTCAATTCAGCACACATCTTTTTAGATTCCATTACAATAAATGAAAATCCAAACATTTATTTCACTTCATTTTACTATGAAAATGAGCAATAAAATTTTCAGATACATCTAAACATGAGCCGGCTTTATCTGTCAATGATTAATTGACATATCTTATTTTTCCATAGCAAAATATTATCTAGTTAATTTGCAATGATATCAGAAAATTATATAAAATGAATCCCTTTTCAATATAATAATTTAAGGCACAATCCCACTCATTTAAAAGTTTTCTTCCATTTTACATGAAACACATGGTAAATATACTGATTTAACATTGATTTCCCCCTTCCCAAAATGCACTACAACATGCTGTAGCCAATTCAACAACTCATTTGATAGACCAAACATATTGATGATATGAAAGTCATCATCCACACCATTTAGGCCTTCTTTTCTCATTAAACCTTAGCTGTAATTTCAAATTGGATCAGTTGACAGTTAAATGAATGATATACAGTTAAAAAAAGACTCAATGTATCAAAAAGAAATTTAAGTGAAAGCCCTGAAACATAAATTTTGTAGTCTCGTTTTAATTGCATCCTTAAAATAAATTATGGAGACACTATCAACAGAGGAAGCAACTTGAGGTTTGTATTTCCTTAAAGAGAAATATTAATGCATATGATTAAATGAATTTCAGTGATTTACTTTGCTTTGATGTTGTTAGTTGTCCAAGTAGTGGCACATTACAACAGAAAATATAAGCAGATTAATGGTTTGCAGCAGAATTATGACAAAGATACATCCAAAATTGGCTTGAATCTCACAATTATCCAATATTATTAATATGAACACAGTAAAATTGTTCATAACGATTGGAATGGCTTTATCAAGTAAAATTTGATTTTGAGATTTTTTTGAAAATGTCCTTTGGTGGAAATATAAAAAATCCTGTTTGAAAATTTAGGATAAAATATTTCACAAGTGAGAAACTGAAAAGTGCACAGTTCTACATGAAAGCTAATTTCTCTTAGTCTAAGTTTATGCAAATACTCATGTGATGAAGTGTGTTTACGATGGGACTAAAATATTTTTTGATTATCCTCATCCAGGGTTGAAATTAGCTGAAAGGAAAAGAGTATAATAAATTGAGCTTTGGTAGAGTTGAAATAATATCTGCAATTTCATATAGAGAAATGAACAGGATGGCTCATGCAAGTTGTGACTGCAAACACAGAATATTAAAAAGAGATTTAAATTAGTTTAGAGCAAGTATTTGGAACATTTACAAATTTAGTTTTAATATCCAATTTTGCATATCATTTGATAATAACAACTCTTTGCATTTAAACTGATATACAATAGGAGACAACATCAAATTTTTACTTGATCTAAATCACTCTAAAAGTATTCAAAAGACATTAAATCAGTGGAAAGTCATGACTCAGCCATAATTATACTACAAAACGACAACCACCACACATTATGGAAAGGGAATCTTTCAGAAAATGTTAGGCATTTAGTCTTGAAGCAAAATGCCATGTTTTTGAAGCCATGTCTTTTATCCTTAGAAAAACATTTATTTAAATTGATTAAATAAGAAAATAGAATAAAAAATATATCAACCGGTACACATTCCATGTATCTCAGCCACATTAGTTCTATAGAGACAAGCTAAAGTTACTTGTAATGCTATTGGTAGCTTTGTGGACTGGTTTAACTCGAAATCTAAACCTTACAACAAGTCTCCTAATTTTTTATAAAAAACTGAAATTTAAAGCAATATTTTCGTAGAATGTAGTCTGAGAATAACTCTTCATAATTCAGGTTGGACTTCATTAATTGAAAAGCAACATGGTCTCATTAGGATGTGATTTGAATTGCATGAATTAATAAAATTTCAACAGTAGCAGAGAAGTTAAATAATTCAAACCACAATTGGTGTAAGCAGACTAATGTTAAACAAACATGTAAATACAAATACAGACAATCATCTTAAGTCAAACCTGCTCAGTTTCAAATATGAAATAGTAAATGAAATGATGAGCAACCATGAATGTAATTTAAGATAAATTAAAATCATTATTCAATGACTTAGTTTATGTCTAAGCATGCTCCGTTTAAGTTTAAACATTTTATTGCAGACTGAGCATGAAAAAGGTCTCTCTGAGGAATGAGATGCTGCATGTACTTTCAGATGTTCTTTTTGTGTAAAACATTTTTGACAGATATCACACTTAAAAGGCTTCTCTTTTGTGTGTATTCTTAAGTGTTTCTGTAGATGTAAATTGCTATAGAAACATTTTCCACAAAAATTGCACGAAAACTTATGTATAGTATGTAAAAAGGAATGATGATATAAGCTTTTTTTCCTCACATACTGCTTTCCACAAGTACCACACGTGTACAACATTTGTCCCTTTGGTATTTTCTCCTGTATCCTATGCAAAATCTCATGCTGACGTCTAACATCCTTTTGTTTAAATCTTTTGTCACATATTGCACATGCATAAGGTCTATCCTCATAGTGAATTCTAATATGGTGACCTAAGCTATATTTATATTTATAGCTCTTCTTGCAGATATCACAAACATAAAGACACAATCCCTTATCCCTAACACCATCTGTCTGTTCTGATATATCTAAGTCTCCCTGTTTCTCTGTACAATTCAACTCTGAAGCAGAAACAGATTCCTGCCTTTCACCTCCTTCCTCTGAATTCTCTCCATCAATGTGCTCAAAGGATTCTTTTGTATTATTTAAGGAGCTGTCATCTTCCATACATATATTGACCTTAGTTTCTCCTTCATTTTCTACACCTGGTGAAGATAGCTTTGATTCTTCAGAAGCCTGGAAATCAACAAAAGAAAGTTTTAAGTATCAAAAAGAGTAAAGTTTCTTTTGTGTGTTCAGTTATCTCATATAAGAGATTGGATGATAAATAAAAAACTACAAAATGTTTTAATTTGTAACGGAGTTTTTGATAGATGAGAGATTATACAATTATATATACAAAAAAATCTATATTTCATTTAAAACATTTCATCTGTTGAGAAATGAAATGGTTTAATAGCAACTGTTGAAGCTCTCATTTTTTCAAAGATGGAAAAACAAATAACTATGTAATGTTTCATTGGATCTTATTGTGAATGCAACTAGTTTTCACTCAAAGAGTCATCATGAGGTATTGATGACACAGGAAAAACATCATTTGATATGATAGTAATTGATAATGAGCCATTATAGAAATTTCAGTAAATTACAACCTGCGAAGTCTATTTGGTGTTTTTGCTTCTGCAATTTGTCACAAAATATTTAAAAGTGTAAATTAATACTTTAAAATTCAAGCTTCAATAAATATGCATGGTACTACTAAGTAAATTATTCATTTAATTATTTTTTAATTAATGCATTCAATTGCAAGCGCCAAAAAATGTACATCATACTTCTTAATAATTCAATAATAGCACTCATTTTATGTTTTGTAGTCTGTTATACAAAATTACAATCAACAGTCCTTTTATCAATTTCCTTCACTGCCCATTACTATATCATAAAACTGGATGGAGCAATAGGTAATTTATAAACACAATTCTTGAAATTCATTCTTTTAAGTGTGTTTTGATTCATATTTCTAGATAACAACTTAAAGAAAATTTTTAAATGAATTCGCTTCAAGGGGACACAAAAAGTACTCAATGAAGATTGAGAAAACACGATAAAGAAATTCCAAAATTCTCTGCTATTGAAATCTGAAACTTACCTCAGTCAATTTGTTACTTGAAATTCCATCATTAGAATTATTCTCTTCCAAATTCACATTTCCTTCAACGGATTCCTAAAATTCAGAAACATTCCTATATTAATACATCATTGTACATTACTTGACACTGCCTTGTAATTTCATTTGTAGCACGAAATAATGCTATATATTCATAAATTTGAAGATTCAATACCGTTAAAACATTCTAACAAAGTTTTAAATACTCATTTGTATAAATAGTTTTAACATTAGACATTAGCTTACCATCAATAGAAATTTCAAAGTGAATAATATTAATTTTGCTGTATTTAAATTATTTTATATATAATAATTTCTGCAATGTGAATCTTACCTCAGTCAATTGATTGCTTATATTTCCCTCATCATAGTTTTCCTCTTCCATTTTCATATTATTTTCTTCAACCATTTCCTAAAAATGAGGTAAATTCCTATTTAATTTAGTCATTCCTTTGAAGGTACTCAATAAAGCCATATAATTTCTTCCATAGCAAGATATAATGACAAATCTGCATATAATTTAAGGTACAATAAAATGGAAATGTTTTACAAAGGCTTCAACACAGAATTCTATTTACCTGTACATTATTACTTTCTCGGGCACAAAATACATACTGATCTTGGTTTTCCTCAGCTTCATTCTCAGTTGGAAATATTCCCACAATTTCCTGAAAAGGAAAAAGGAGGTTCTTACATTATTTAAATGGATGGTGAAAAAGTTTATCATTAATATTTATCAAAAGAATAAAAAGTGAGATAGAACTACCCAAGGCATGATTTTTCTGATCTCCTATTTCAGGGTATTTTTAATAATATTTTTAATACATGATCTTGGGATATGTATCTATTTTTGTAAAAAGAAATGTGGAAAATATTCGTTTTATTTCATAAAGCTAATTCATCATAGAGACTCAAATTAGCACTACAATTGTATTAAGTCAAATACTTGCTAAAATGTAAGGACTTTCGGAAAAATAAAAAACAAAATGCTTAAAATAACTACAAAATATAGTGCTTACCTCTATTCTAAACTCTTTCCCTTGCAACTCTTGTGGAATTTGACACTCCACTATATCAATCTCTTCTTTGATACCAAACTACAGAAAACAATGAGTCATTTGTTAATATAGAACTGATTCATCTACATCTACATCTGTACTCTGCAAGCCGCCTTTCGGCATGTGGCAGGGGGTGCAAGCACCAGGACTCTATTTGCCCAGTCGATTATTTTCGCGTATTGTTCTGGGAAAAAAAGAATTCTTGAATCGACTGGTTTTAGCATCTATTTCTCTGATCTTTCTTGCTGGATCAGAATGGCCTATATAGCAAGGAGGGCACATAATCTCGGTTACATCTTCTATGAATGTGCTCTGTCTGAATTTATCAAGTAATTTAAATCTCTGATTGAGCCTTCTTTCTTCTAAAGATTCCCATCCTGCCTCCTGAAGCATCCGAGTAACACTTACCAATTTATCATAGCAATTTTTTACGAAGCGTATTGCCTTTCTTTGCACCTTTTCTATCTCGCGAATACAACACTTTTCAGCAGGGTCCCATACACTGCATGCGTACTCGAGGTGAGGCCTAACTAGCGCAAAGTAACATCGCTCGCGGACTTTTTCTTCGCTTTCACCGACTATTCTTTTGACGAAGCCTAGTTTTTTAAGAGCTCGCCCACATATGTTATGGATGTGGTTACCCCAAGTTAAGTTATTCGTGAGGGTTATTCCGAGATATTTTACCGAATCGACAGTTGATAATGTTTTCCCTCGAAGGCTATATGAATTATTATTGGCAAAGGATTTTCTTTCGAAAAAATTAACTACTGAACATTTATCTACGTTGAGCTCCAATTGCCAGTCGTCGCACCATTTTACTATTTTATCTAAGTCATTCGACAGGCTTAATCTATCGTCATTACTTTTTATTTCTCTGTAAATAACCATGTCGTCCACAAATATTCTAACGTTACTGTCGATGTGTTCATTAAGATCGTTAATGTATATTAAGAATAATAATGGCCCGATTACGTTTCCTTGTGGGATGCCTGAGGTCACCTTGACTAGGTTGAAACTAATACCATCTAATACTACTCGTTGTTCTCTATCAGACAGGAAATCTTTTATCCAACTTATTACTTGTTCGTTGATGCCCGCAAGTTTTAATTTGTACAACAATTTACGATGTGGGACTTTATCGAACGCTTTCCGAAAATCCAAAAATATTGCATCGACTTGTCTTTTACTTTCGGCCGATCGTGAATTAATAACGCTAACTGTGACTCGCAGGAACGTGTCTTATGAAAACCATGTTGATTCTTTAACAATGAATTTAGAGGTTTCGAGAAAACCCATTAAGGAACTAGTAATTATATGTTCCATTATTTTACCACTCAATGAAGTTAACGAAATGGGCCTATGATTCGATGGATCATCTTTTACGCCGCTTTTAAAAATTGGGGTGACATTTGCAATTTTCCAATCTTTTGGGACCTTACCTTCGCTTATAGATTTTTCAAATATTACTTTAAGAAAGGAGCCTATGCTCTCTGCTAATTCTTTAAATACTCGAGCTGGTATATCCTCAGGACCAGGAGCTTTATTTGGCTTAATCTGCTGTAAAAGTTTAATAATTCCGTCTTCCCTGAATGTGATATTCGACATTGTTTCTGCTTTATTAACTACTGGTAGGGCGCCTAATGTAATATCGGACGTAAATACGCTATGGAAATATTCATTTAAGATATTCGCTTTTTCCTTAGAATCGTTAATTACATTGCCGCTGTTATCTTTTAACGAACTTACGGTTTGAACTTTACCTTGGACCTCACGCACGTACGACCAAAAAGCTTTTGGGTCCTCGTCTAAGTATTCGTATAAAACTTTCCTTTAAAATTGACGGAGGGCATCACGCATTATTCGTTTTGTTCCTGATTTTACTCGTTTATGTTCGGCCTTTACCTGATCCGTTATTATGTTGTTAGGAAGCCTCATAACGGTTTTTAATTTCAAGTGCAATCGTCTTTGTTTCTTTAACGCTTTTCTAGTATCTCTATTATACCATCTAGGCTCATTATTTTGTTTAGAGTATTTGGAGGGAACATATTTATCCATATTATTACGCATTATCTGTACAAAATGGTTCCAAGTTTTTTCGGTATTTAAACGCATCGCGCGCATTTTGTAAAACGTAAAATCGGAATTGAGTTTATTACGAAATCCTCCAAAATCGGCTTTAGAGTAGAGATAAATTTTGCGCTTGGGTTTTTGGTGCCTCGTCAAGTTAATATCGATATCTATAATCACAGCTCTATGGTCGGATAACCCATCGCATACTGATGCGCACCTTACACGCTCGGGGCTGTTAGTTAAAAAAAGATCTAATATACTTAATTCCCTACTTGGCTCCTTAACGATTTGATGTAACGAATTTTTTTGCATAACACTGAACAAAGTCCTACAAGAATCGCTATCCCGAGCTCGTTTCTTAATTACGTGATTCGGCCAATCGATATCCAGGAGATTAAAGTCCCCTCCAACAAAAGTAATGCTGTTATTATTTTTACGAGAATAAAAGTTAATTTCTTCATTCAGGCAATGTAAGACATGACGTGGAGAGTTGGGTGGTCGATAAAAAGCATACACATTTAAATTCGGCTTATTGATTTGAATAATTTTGCACCAAACGCTTTCGATGGTGCTATTTGAAAAAGTGTGTAAACTACTCTGAAGGAAACTTTTAACCGCTATAAATACGCCACCGCCCATTCTGTCCTGACGATCCTTACGATATATTTTAAAATCTTTCGGGAATACTTCATAGTCGCAAATATCTTCTGTGAGCCAACTTTCGGTGCCTATAATAATATCTGAATCGTTACTCCGAATGAAATGTTCTAAATTGGTTACTTTATTTTTGACACTTCTACAATTTATAATCGCGATTGATAAATTATTAGCGCTGGGAGAAGCCCGAGAGTCGCATTGTGAATCATTATTATTTAGATTTAACGTATTTTCTACTTTTTCCGGATTAATGACTATTTCTGATTCACTTTTACTCGCATTATCTTTACTGGATAAACCCTTTAACCTAAAAAAAACCTGCAGTGCTCAAAAATCCTATGAGCCACCCCTCTCACAGCTGCAGCAGTGTACTGAACACCAGAGCTGTTCAAGGCAAGGGGGTACAATTGGAGGGTCGGCCGAAGGTCAACGAAGTCAACTCCCAAGTCCCAACAAAACTTCTACAGCCTCGCATTCAGACAAGAAATTTTCCTCCGAACGCAATGGTTGCAGTCGGTTCGCGGGACAATGCTGCAGATGGACAGCCGCACATCGATGCCAAGCGACTTCCGCACGCGCACAACCTCGGAATTCAGGTCCTCAAAAGAACGCAGAATATCCTCGGGAGCACGGTGGCAGACGTCGTTGACCCCAACATGGGCCACCACCCACAGCTGAGAGCAACCCGTTCCCTTGGCCGCCGCACCTACCGCACCCGTGACATGGGCCACACGCCCTGAGGGAATACACCAAGATGTAACCCTCAAGTCACCTCCCTCCCTCTCCGCTCTTGCACGCAAAGGCGCCACTACACGCTTGACGTTTGAGCTCCCTATCAAAACTATCCCCCCACCCCGACTTCCCTTAGGCTTGACCACTTTAGAGGGCAGAGCCGCGGGCTTGGCAAGACCAGGGGTGGCCTTCCGAACGGGCTCATCAGCACTTTGCAGCGCTGAGAACCTATTGCAGACAGGGATGGGGTTCGGCGTCACCTCCCCAGAGCCCCTGCCAGACCACGCAGCTCCTCCACTCCTCGTAGCCAACCTCCACTCAGGCTCTAGGAACGGGGCCGACCTCGAATGATTGGGAGTTGACCGTACCCCCTCCGAGACAGTCCAACCAGCATTGACCCTAGGACTAGGCCTAGTCATCTTCGCGTCGCGGACAGGCCCAGAGTTGGAGGGTCTCCTCCCCCCCATCAAGGTAATCCCACTCCTTCGAACCAACGAGCGAAGCTGTCTAAGGGCTCTCTCAAGGTAGCGTACTAGTGCCCGCAGGGGGCCCTCATCCACACACCTTTCAAAAGCACCATAAGCAGACCTGTAGGAAGCCATCCTATCACTAATGAGTTTAGCAAGAAATGAAAAACGCCGAAGAACTAAAATGAAAAGAGTTAGTAGGAAATAAGTGTAATTTACCACCCGCTGCGCTTCACCAGAGAGACCAAAGAATGGAACTAAGTTTCAACTGAAGAAAAAGAGAAAGCTTGCTAGCGATTTATGCACTAACGGACGAAGGAATATTTTCAACGAGAACTTACTAACGTTATTGATGCCAGAATTTAAATCTAAATGTAATACAGCAGAAAAGGAAGGCTGGCACTAATCAGAAGTGAATACTTCTTCAAATGAAATACCCTAAATACACTGGTAATGAAAATACGTAAATTTAAAAGGCAAAGGAAAAAAGAAAAGTTCGCGGCTATAAGATTAGGTATAACCGCTTATGAAAGACACTACATACACACCAATGGAAAACGATGAGCAATAAACCTGGCAAAATGGAGGAAGTAGAAAAGAAAGACTAGAAAAAAAAACAAAGGTAGATGGTACTTAACGCTCGCGGGTCGGGATAAGCTGCTGCAAAGATCTCGTGTGAAGACAACTAAGATAAAAGCACTGATCACTGCTAAAAATTCACTACACTAAACACGTATTATGCACTCAATATGTAACTGAACAATCTAAGCGAACACAGGAAAATTTAAAACTAGATGGTAACGCAGGTAGTACGTCTGCGGCAGCAACTCAGCAGGTGCACTCAGGAGCGAGAAATGGGCACGTCCGTCTCCTTTGACAGCTAGGTCAAGAATGAATGATTAAAAGCACAAAATAATTTATGAGTTACCATAATCACTAGAAAAATACATACCGTTTGAATTTCCTCTGCTTCTACAGCATCAGCATGAAACACTTCGCCAAAGAATGTTTCGTTGGAATCCTAAAGAGTAAAGAAAAAATGTATAAGGCATCTGCACATTAACATAATGTTAGTAATGCTTCAGAATCAACATAAACCAAATAATCTGAGCACAATCAGTGAGTGTTCAGCAGCATACTTACAGGATTTATTTTACCTAACAATTTTAATATCTCGGCCTCGGCGTAGTGCACATTTCTCTTGTAACAATGAAACTCGGTCATCCTCCACAAGCACGGTTTACATATTTTAGACGGGAGACCATCATTTTCGCTTATCTAAATCATAGAAATAAAATATATTAATCAGGGAACGACGTACACCGTACACATATAGCCGACTACATTACAATAGTGAGATTTTAGTGAATCGTTTTCAAAAGTTCGCCGAGAAGACGACAGAATTCAATAGAGAGGTAATTTAAAATCGTATGCCTTTAATATAAACAATATTATCAGGTCATATCAGTGATCTTTCATTAATCATCATTTTCGGATAAAAATTATACGTTCTGGATAATCGAAGAGAGAGAAAATATTCGTAGCATAACGCAATGATGAATATTATTAAAGATGTGGAATATTCGAACAGATTTCTTGCCTAAAATTAGCAGTAAATAATGTTTTCTCTTCCTTGTATCCTATTCCAGTATCAAGACTGTATAATTTAAAAATAAGCCAGCACATACCTTTAAGTCGTATATATAATTCATCATTCTAAACACCGGATCGCCAGTTGAGGAGAAGTTCGAGAAAATACTGACGAAAGAGAAACTCTCCTTTAAACAAAGTCTGCAGAGGACATCGTAAGATTGCTCGCACATCTTCTCGGATTCTGTTATAGACAAATTACTGTAAATACAAAGACAATAGCCTCACAAGAAAACGTTAGCTCGGCAGGTGACGCTTCCCGACATGTGGTTTCTTAGCGCATGCGCATAAGCTAGGTAAGGCATGGAAGAGCTTAGGAAGAGAGAATCGAGAGAAAGGTACATTAAGCGCCATTAGTACGGCGTAATTTGGAACTGAATCTTTTCCGAGATTAATATAACATCTCAGCTGTAATTCAACCAATAAAACGACGTTTTTAAGAACAACATTTACGAAAATAAAGTTTTGATATTTCCTTATTGTATATTAGCAATTGTAAGGTTCTGAGAATAATACCATACAGCAAACTTATGCAACGAATAACATCGAAGAATTTTCTCGGAAATTCGACGTAGAAAAACGCGATTTTTAATGGTCTACATTAGGGAAGAGCCTCCTGCCCTTATAGAAGAAGATGAGGCCTTAAATTCCTTGGAGTTAACCTCTGACCTCATGATTAATACGATCTCTCCTTAAGTATTTGGTTTATTGGCTTCTTTCTTTCGCTGGCCGTCACATATGCGAATGTACAATTCCTTGCTGAAGTCTCCTTGTTTGGTATTCTCTAACTTTCCTTGGTATTGTCAATAGTTAAAATCGTTTTTGGCCTATTCTTTGCATCAGAGCGCCACTTGCTTCTTACCATTCAGTGACATTGGCTTGGTTTGAGTTTGTTTGGAAATATCTACGGACTGTTTGTATATTTCAGAAGCACAGAAATCGCAAAGGTAAATAAATTACTAATTTGAAATAACTCAATTTACTCATTTCCTTTTATTCGCACGTAGTTCATTGCTACTCACAAGTGATGTGACATTAATTAATTAATATCATTAAGGTGTGATTGTTTAATTCCACAAATTCTTCCTTTTGGTACTAGTCTTTTATTATGTCAATTTCTGACATTTATTTCGCAATGAAGGTTGACATCGCAATACAATATCTCTAAGTGACTATCTTCGCAAGATATACAAGTTAAGATTGCCTCTGCAATATCTTTCTCCCTTAAAATTCATATTCCCCCTTTTCAAGTAGATTTTCACTCTTTTATCCTAGGTTTTGCTGGAACCAGAAAACACTCTCTTTAAAATTATGTATCAATTATATTACTTAAATGGTATTTGCAAATTAACATTATCAATATATTTATTATATAAACATTATCATTTAGTTACAATATATTATTATTAGTATCATTAAGGTTTAGTGGATTGTAAAGATTGAAAATCAATGGTCTCTGAAAACATTAAGAAATCAAATTTTAATAATTCTCTAAATTAATTTACACTCAATAATGTCAATCTCAGCGATAAATTCAAAGCAATTACTCTAGAATTTGTTTGGTTGAGATATTAACTAGTAGTAAATCACAGTAAGTTAATTATTAATTTAACCACAGCTACTTTTTTTTAGATAAAACAATATCTTCTGTCATTAATTATCTCATTCTAGTATTACTGATTACTTCTGTCTTAAAGTACTTTTGCAACTGAAACTAATATATTTTCCAGGAAGATGTCTCTCTACACTTTTGCATACAATGGGTAGTAGTATTCAGTTTGATACGAATTCTGCCATTTGGAATATCGGAAAGGATAAAGATGACTTTTCTCTGAGGAATGGAGAAGATGCACATGCTATAGCATCATTTAACATTAAAAATGCCACAAATATATTCTTGAGGAACTTAAGCTTGTCAGTAGATATTGAAGCAATCCTGGAGAACCATGACAAGCTGATTGGTGCCAAAGTATTTGTAAGAGGTAATTCTTGTAAAATATCTTTAATACTAGAATGAGTTATTGTTAATAATGAACTCCTTCTAATTGCAAATAAGAAATAAATGATAATCAGTAATTGTCAGATGATTTAAACATATTCATTTCTTGAAGGAATAAACAATAAATGACTCTGAAAATTTATTTTCAAGATACATTTTCTAATTCGTAATCTTAGGGCTGTTTATGAATAAGCCTTTGAACTGTCAAGAATTAAAGAATCAGTCCTGATTGAAAAGCTGGAAAAATGTCAGTCATTGCACCAGAGAATGCTTCAGGCTAAGGATGATGAGATAAGCATCAAAAATGCGGAAATAGAATCAAAAAATAAAGAAATTGAGGAGCTGTAATGGTCAATGAATGAGTTGGCAAAAGAAATGGAAATAATAGGAAGATTGAGACTGTCAAAGGATGGAGATATGGTTGCAAAAAACTCATCCAATGAGGCTGAAATTGATAGAGAACAACCTTCTATGAATACTAAAACTGAGTCCAGAAATTCAAGAATAAAAAAGGAAAATGAAAATTTTGATGGGCTTATGTCAAACTCCTCTGCAATTCGCAAGTCAATTCTCATTTTCATATGTTTCCTTATCTGTCTTAGAACCAATAGTTCTACCTACCGGTAGTTCAAAGGATAGTATACCTGCCTGGAAAGTGGGAGATCTGGGTTCGAGTCCCAGCCAAGTCGCAATTTTTTACTTCTAGTATAGCTTTCTATTCTTTAAACATCCCAGGATGATGCTTCTTCTTAAGCATAAACCATATTTGTGTTTAGCATTATTAAGAGATACAGGTTATACAGAAATCATGGTCTTAACACTTCTAAGTCATGAGATGGAGTATTGAGATTGAGACAGTTCTATTAAACTGTTCTCTGTGATGTCTAACAGAGAAATAAAACTGCATTAGAATACCTTGAAATATGTTCAAAGGCTTATTCATAAACAGCCCTAAGATTACGAATTAGAAAATGTATCTTGAAAATCAATTTTCAGAGTCATTTATTGTTTATTCCTTCAAAAAATGAGTATGTTTAAATCATCTGACAATTACTGATTATAATTTATTTCTTATTTGCAATTAGAAGGAGTTCATTATTAACAATAACTCATTCTAGTATTAATTATTATTTTACAAGAATTACCTCTTACAAATACTTTGGCACCAATCAGCTTGTCATGGTTCTCCAGGATTGCTTCAATATCTACCGACAAGCTTAAGTTCCTCAAGAATATATTTGTGGCATTTTTAATGTTAAATGATGCTAAAGCATGTGTATCTTCTCCATTCCTCAGAGAAAAGTCATCTTTATCCTTTCGGATATTCCAAATGGCAGAAATGATATCAAACTGAATACTACTACCCATTGTATGCAAAAGTGTTGAGAGGACATCTTCCTGGAAAATATATTAGTATCAGTTGCAAAAGTCCTTTAAGACAGCAGTAATCAGTAATACTAGGATGAGATAATTAATGACAGAAGACATTGTATTATCTAAAAAAAGTTGCTGTGATTTAATTTATGATTAACTTCCTGTGATTTACTAATTGTTAATACCTCAATCAAACAAATTCTAGAGTAATTGCTTTGAATTTATCGCTGAGATTGACATTATTGAATGTAAATTAATTTAGAGAATTATTAAAATTTGATTTCTTAATGTTTTCAGACACCATTGATTTTCAATCTTCACAATCCACTAAACCTTAATGATACTAATAATAATATATTGTAAGTAAATAATAATGTTTATATAATAAATATATTGATAATGTAAATTTGCAAATACCATTTCAGTAATATAATTGATACATAATTTTAAAGAGAGTGTTTTCTGGTTCCAGCTAAACCTAGGATAAAAGAGTGAAAATCTACTTGAAAAGGGGGAATATGAATTTTAAGGGAGAAAGATATTGCAGAGGCAATCTTAACATGTATATCTTGCGAAGATAGTCACTTAGAGATATTGTATTGCGATATCAACCTTCATTGCCAAATAAATGTAAGATATTGACATAATAAAAGACTAGTACCAAAAGGAAGAATTTGTGGAATTAAACAATCACACCTTAATGATATTAATTAATTAATGTCACATCACTTGTGAGAAGCAATGAACTACGTGTGAAGAAAAGAAAATGTGTAAATTGAGTTATTTCAAATTACTAATTTATTTACCTTTGCGATTTCTGTGCTTCTGAAATATACAAACAGTCCGTAGATATTTCCAAACAAACTCTAACCAAGCCAATGTCACTGAATGGTAAGAAGCAAGTGGCGCTCTGATGCAAGGAAGAGGCCAAAAACGATTTTAACTATTGACAATACCAAGGAAAATTAGAGAATACCAAACAAGGACACTTCAGCAAGGAATTGTGCATTCGCATATGTGACGGCCAGCGAAAGAAAGTGGCCAATAAACCAAATACTTAAGGAGAGATCATATTAATCATGAGGTCAAAGGTTAACTCCAAGGAATTTAAGGCCTCATCTTCTTCTATAAGGGCAGGAGGCACTTCCCTAATGTAGACCATTAAAAATCGAGTTTTTCTACGTCGAATTTCCGAGAAAATTCTTCGATGTTATTCGTTGCATAAGTTTGCTGTAAGGTATTATTCTCAGAACCTTACAATTGCTAATATACAATAAGGAAATATCAAAACTTTATTTTCGTTAATGTTGTTCTTAAAAACGTCGGTTTATTGGTTGAATTACAGCTGAGATGTTATATTAATCTCGGAAAAAGCTTCAGTTCCAAATTACGCCGTACTAATGGCGCTTAATGTACCTTTCTCTCGATTCTCTCTTCCTAAGCTCTTCCATGCCTTACCTAGCTTATGCGCATGCGCTAAGAAACCACATGTCGGGAAGCGTCACCTGCCGAGCTAACGTTTTCTTGTGAGGCTATTGTCTTTGTATTTGCAGTAATTTGTCTATAACAGAATCCGAGAAGATGTGCGAGCAATCTTTGGATGTCCTCTGCAGACTTTGTTTAAAGGAGAGTTTCTCTTTCGTCAGTATTTTCTCGAACTTCTCTTCAACTGGCGATCCGGTGTTTAGAATGCTGAATTATATATACGACTTAAAGGTATGTGCTGGGTTATTTTTAAATTATACAGTCTTGATACTGGAATAGGATACAAGGAAGAGAAAACATTATTTACTGCTAATTTTAGGCTAATAATATTCTTCATTGTCTTATGCTACGAATATTTTCTCTCTATTCGATTATCCAGAAGGTATTATTTTAATCCGAAAATGATGATTAATGAAAGATCACTGATATGACCTGATAATATTGTTTATATTAAAGGCATACGATTTTAAATTACCTCTCTATTGAGTTCTGTCGTCTTCTCGGCGAACTTTTGAAAACGATTCACTTTAATCTCGCTATTGTAATGTAGTCGGCTATATGTGTACGGTGTACGTCGTCCCCTGATTAATATATTTTATGTCTATGATTTAGATAAGCGAAAATGATGGTCTCCCGTCTAAAATATGTAAACCGTGCTTGTGGAGGATGACCGAGTTTCATTGTTACAAGAGAAATGTGCACTACGCCGAGGCCGAGATATTAAAATTGTTAGGTAAAATAAATCCTGTAAGTATGCTGCTGAACACTCACTGATTGTGCTCAGATTATTTGGTTTATGTTGATTCTGAAGCATTACTAACATTATGCTAATGTGCAGATACCTTATACATTTTTTCTTTACTCTTTAGGATTCCAACGAAACATATTTTGGCGAAGTGTTTCCTGCTGATGCTGTAGAAGCAGAGGAAATTCAAACGGTATGTATTTATCTAGTGATTTAATAGAGAAAAACAATACTAAAGTTAATCCTGGGGAATAGATAAAGTTTACATTTATTGCTGTATATTTGCAGAATATTAAAGATAAAGTGCTGGAATTCGGGAGTGCCTTAGATGATCAGGTAAGCATATGATCATAAACTTGATAATCAATTATTAATTTTGTAATTCGTTAACTATTATCAAAGAAACTTGATTTTTAGTAACTTTAACTTTGTTATCCATCATTTTTGTAATGTTTGATCTTATGTCCTTTAATAATTTAATAGTGTTACTGTAATAGAAATATAGTGTATATGTCAGAGCTTAAGGCTATTATTGATTTAAAGGTTAATTCCTTAAATTATACAATAAATAGCATTATGATTCAAAATCAAAACTATGGGATTAACATGTTGATCATTATTTATGGAAAACAGTTGCATGTTAATGTGAATTTTTAGTCAATGAAATGTAAATTGTGTTGCAATCATCCTTTCTTGACTAATTAAAAAGGGAAGATAGAATTTAAATCATCCAATAAGTAATGTCATGGCATCCTTTGGTCATTTGTGCAAAGTTGCATCTTGCTCTTTAAGTCGTGTTTACTTAGTACAAAACCTGTAAATTTTGATTCTTTCGTTGAAAGTAATTTATACCTCATCAATAATAAATGTCTTAAATAAATTGAAAGTATGATAGATAAATACGTACAAAACTTTTAATTATTTTTAAGCCTTACTAACTTTAACACAATGTAACATTGGGTGGTTTACTGATTTTTTCCTTACTTTTCAGGAACCCAACGAAACTTTAGTTGACAACGCTATTGATGCTGATGCTATAGAGGCAGAGGAAATCCAAAAGGTATTAAATTTCATAGTGATCTTACTAATGATTATAGATAGAGGAATTCATGGTAAGGAATAGATAAAATACACAATTATTGCTTTATTTTTGCAGAATATTAATGATGAAGTTCCGGAATCGGAAGAAGACAGGGATGCCATAGAAGATCAGGTAAGCATATGTTCATAATATTTATATACAACTATTTACTAATATTGGTGATGTATTATCAATTTAACTATATATATAGTAACCTTAACAAAATTTTTATCCTCTTAATTGCGATTTATGATATTTTCTAAGTAATATATTTGGTATAGCTATGGTTCCAAATGAAAATGTGATTAACATATTGAATTGAATGTATATAATAGCATTCATTTTATAGAAATATTGTACACATATTAGAGCATATATGTATTATTTATTTAATAGTTAATTTCTTAAGTTAAGTAATTAATTGCCTTATGGTTCCAAATTAACACTATGTGATTAACATGTTGACTAATATTTATGTAAATCAGTTGCATTTTAATGCAAATATTTAGTCTTTCAAATTTAAATTGCTGAAGTTACCCTTTTGTTGGAAAATTAAAATTGGAAGGTAAAATTTTAAATAAAGCAATAAGTAATATCATGTCATCTTTTTGTCATTTGTCCTAAGTTACACCTAACCCCTAAAGTCATTTAAATTATAGCTAAAAACCGCTCAACTCTGTGTTATTCTTTTTTAAATAATTTATACATTAATTTATCGATAGTCAATGGCTTCAAATTGACAGTAAAATAGATAATTAAGTATCTAACTTCTAAATGTGCAACATACAGATGTATTCTAAAACCTTTATTTAGGCTATCAGTAATTCAATACTTCTTTATTTCACATGACAAGAATCCGAATGGATTCTTTTGCATTTCCATATATAGGCTTCATATTTAGGTTATGTCTTTTAAAACTCATAGTTAATAAACTATTATTTGCTTTCAAAATTGAATTACCATTTTGTAATGGTAACTCATAAATTATTTTGTGCTTTTAATCATTCATTCTTGACCTAGCTGTCAAAGGAGACGGACGTGCCCATTTCTCGCTCCTGAGTGCACCTGCTGAGTTGCTGCCGCAGACGTACTACCTGCGTTACCATCTAGTTTTATATTTTCCTGTGTTCGCTTAGATTGTTCAGTTACATATTGAGTGCATAATACGTGTTTAGTGTAGTGAATTTTTAGCAGTGATCAGTGCTTTTATCTTAGTTGTCTTCACACGAGATCTTTTCAGCAGCTTATCCCGACCCGCGAGCGTTAAGTACCATCTACCTTTGTTTTTTTTCTAATCTTTCTTTTCTACTTCCTCCATATTCCAGGTTTATTGCTCATCGTTTTCCATTGGTGTGTATGTAGTGTCTTTCATAAGCGGTTATACCTAATCTTATAGCCGCGAACTTTTCTTTTTTCCTTTGCCTTTGAAATTTACGTATTTTCATTACCAGTGTATTTAGGGTATTTCATTTGAAGAAGTATTCACTTCTGATTAGTGCCAGCCTTCCTTTTCTGCTGTATTACATTTAGATTTAAATTCTGGCATCAATAACGTTAGTAAGTTCTCGTTGAAAATCTTCCTTCGTCCGTTAGTGCATAAATCGCTAGCAAGCTTTCTCTTTTTCTTCAGTTGAAACTTAGTTCCATTCTTTGGTCTCTCTGGTGAAGCGCAGCGGGTGGTGAATTACACTTATTTCCTACTAACTCTTTTCACTTTTGATCTTCGGCATTTTTCGTTTCTTGCTAAACTCATTAGTGATAGGATGGCTTCCTACAGGTCTGCTTATGGTGCTTTTGAAAGGTGTGTGGAT
The DNA here is from genome assembly GCA_036926295.1 of Pachydiplax longipennis. NCBI lineage: Eukaryota > Metazoa > Arthropoda > Insecta > Odonata > Libellulidae > Pachydiplax > Pachydiplax longipennis. The sequence goes on from JAVFKF010000023.1 coordinate 9,852,389, forward strand.
GAGGGCCCCCTGCGGGCACGAGTACGCTACCTTGAGAGAGCCCTTAGACAGCTTTGCTCGTTGGTTCGAAGGAGTGGGATTACCTCGATGGGGGGGAGGAGACCCTCCAACTCTGGGCCTGTCCGCGACGCGAAGATGACTAGGCCTAGTCCTAGGGTCAACGCTGGTTGGACTGTCTCGGAGGGGGTACGGTCAACTCCCAATCATTCGAGGTCGGCCCCGTTCCTAGAGCCTGAGTGGAGGTTGGCTACGAGGAGTGGAGGAGCTGCGCGGTCTGGCAGGGGCTCTGGGGAGGTGACGCCGAACCCCATCCCTGTCCGCAATAGGTTTTCAGCGCTGCAAAGTGCTGATGAGCCCATTTGGAAGGCCAACCCTGGTCTTGCCAAGCCCGCGGCTCTGCCCTCTAAAGTGGTCAAGCCTAAGGGAATCTTCCTAATATGATTATCATCATTTACGAGTAAATATAATGAAATGTAAACATTTATACTCTGTTTTTATATCCAATCTCTACATATTATCAATTTCTGTTTATATGAAATTAATTTTTTTTCTTATATTATAAGTATATAATTGGATGAATGTTTACCGAAAATTCCTACTATTCTGAGGTTCTATTTCTCTTTTCCAGAGTCTTTCATTACTTTCTAATTTCAGGATAATCTTGGCCTTGAAACACTTATCAGCTGCATCACTTGACTCGAAAATACTGAAATAAGAATCCTATTAAACCCCTTCCATTACAAGACAGCAAAGCATCCTAAGAAGCTAATTGCAGTTCATTTAATTAACCTGAAATCTACTTTATTTTCTCACATCTACAGAAGATCGTCGTTGTGAAAGGGCAGTCGAAAGGTATGGATAAAATTATTAGATTTTCACTGCTTTTTTTGCATTAATACATATGATATTGCATCTCTCGATTCCATTGTGTGCAACTGATACATATATATTTCTAGGATTTCAACGTTTATGTTCTTTTAATTGAGGCATTTATTCTGTTTGAAGCTTCTCTTTCATTAGTCATATTCATCGCTTTAATATGCGTTGCAGTTTTATTTGTTTTGGAAAATACCATTGATTTCTTTTGAGGTGGTAGTTTATTTTATGACTGAGAATTTTCCAAACTCTTCAACAGTAAATTAAACATGTTAAATATTTTCTTAGTATATTCTTCTCCACTTTAGTTTTGGCTTAGCTAGAATTTACGAGTGCTTTATTTTTTCATTGAATATGTTGCCAATTTTATATGCAATGTTTATGGTCTCTAATGTGTGTCAGCATGTGCAATGGATTTATTTTTTGTTCATCCTAAGGTTATCTGAATCTTCAGAACTTAGTTATAGCTCATGTTAAAGATATCACAATCCCTTCTTTGTTGGGGTTTTTCTGTTGTGGATACTTTTACTATACCTTTAATTATGCTTTTCTTGATTCATTGCTAAGTCTTTTCTATTTTCAACTGACTTAAATAATTACAGATTGGTATTTTCATATCAGTTACCACCTTTTCCTATCTTATTTTATCTCCTATTATTTCATTACATATTTGACGATTTTACTAAATGACATGGACATAGCAGTTCAACTAAATTAATACATTAATTATTTATTAGATGCATTCACATTTGAATTTATTCTGTATTAATAATAGTACCTACATCTACTGAGAATTTCTAGATTTTTATTAGGTACTTTATCACTTATTGTATTTTACGTATGTTTTATAATCACTGTTTATTATCTTAATTTTTTCTACTTGTAAACTGCAGTCTCATTTTCCCTCTTCATTTATATGAATCTTTTAAGAATTTCACAGGTCACAAAGTATATGGTTCTTATTGGAACTACTCTTCAATTTCTCTGATTCATCTCCTTACATTACTATATATGATTTCTCTGAAATACTACTATAGATAACAATTTAGATAATTTTCCTTCTTTATTTTTATTCAATAACTGATATGCATCCTCTATTTCTATGAAAATGTTGAGTTTGCCAATCTTAAATTACATTTCTATAATATGCATTTGCATTCTTCATCATTTTTCAACATCTCCAAGTCATTTTGCTTAATTTTTTGTTTTTATTTCAATAGATATCATTGCTCTTATTCATCATATTACTCATATTAACATTATATTAACTACCTTTGATCTAATTTTGAATTTTTAATGCATTTTAATGGATGTGAGAAGTGTCTATACTACTCAGCTCTTTAGATGAACATGTTTTTTAGTTTTATTTCTGCCTTGAATTCATTTAAAGTTAAACTCTCTGAATACATTACATCAGTTGTCTTTAACTTTCTTAGGGTTTTAGGGCTTTTGAAAATTTATGTTGGATTTTATGTGTGGCCTTTGTTAGATTTCCAGTGATTTCTTCGTCTATGAGTTTATTACTCTGTTTATTTTCGATATTATTATTATAATTTATTAGCAGAACCACCTAGCAGATAAATGCACTCAATGTTCACATTCAAGGTCTACTTAACTCATTAAGATTCAGTGTCCACTGTAATGTAATGTAATAATATTCATTTAGATTAATGTGGCCAATGATAATTTTGCGGCTCTTAATATCAAATACCCTATAAGAGGAAAAGAGTTTAATAACTCTAATCTGTGGATTTGAATTTGATATATTTTGTGAAGATTATTAACCTTCAATTATATGAAGACACTATGCTCATAAGTGTGTAATATTTCTTCATTCATCACAGAATTCAGATCTCAAAGTATTAGAAAATAATTATGTGGGTATCATTAGTAAAATATTTCCTGTTTTTCACTATCTTTAGTATTATTACTGGGTTCCTTGATATTTTTTGTATTACACTTTTACCTTTTAAAGATATGTATACATTCTATTAAGTTTATGGCAAATAGGATGGAAAATTTTTTTAAAATTTCATAAGGGTATATACGTATTTATTTTATCAATGATCTGTTTTTTCCACAACCCCTCTTTTTTGGTGTTTTTCTGCTGTAATTACAATTTTTCAAGCATTATTTATGCCCTTCCTTAATTTAAATATATAATTCCCTGTTTTCTTGTTTTTAATTCAGTGTGCTAGACATTTATCATACCTATTATATTTATCCAATGGCTTTGATAGAAGGGGAGACTTTAAATTTCTAATCTTTCCCAGATAAATAGGTTATACGTTTATTAAAAGTATTGGCTTTGCATTTGATATGACTCAGATATTGATTAATAACAGAGCTGTAATCTATGCTTTCTTAGATGAGGAATGCATTGGGTTTAGGAAGTGTCATCTTTATTTATACAGATTCCACTTTCAACAGGTGTGCTATCAAAAGACTGCTTCATTTCTCGAGAAGATGAAATCTTGGACTCCCACTATTCTTTCTTCATTGTTTGTTCTCATTGCCATCTCAGGGTCCGATGAACATGAGAACCTGACAATGAAGTTTTTAATGGATCATAGGTTAAATGAACAGGTGGTTGCCTCCTTATTCATCGGAAACGCTACTGGGAAACTGTGGCGGAAAGTTGATATTGAGGTTTCTATCAATGCAGTATTGGACACAGCAGATAAGTTGATTGGTGCCACTGGATCAGTCAGAGGTAATACTCACTTTTATAATCCGATAAATGCACCTGTTAAGAATACAGTATCTTCCTATTGTGAATTTCAATATAATACTAATCATAATGTTGTTCATTGGGTATTTATGAAGCCATTGGATGTTTTGAAAACATAAACAATTAAGTAGAGTTATGTAAACAAAATAATTTAGTCTGAAAATTGAATAAGAATTTACAATTTCTAATTTTCATCCCAATTTAGTTGTAGTTTCATTGAAGTTGTGTCTGCATACTATATTTGTCCTTTATTAAAAATGTATTTTCATTTCTTATATAGAGAAGAAAAGAAAGGATGCTGTTGCATTTTCAACATTTGAGCAATTTTCAAAGGAGGAGGAGATTGCATCTTGCAAGAAAGATATCTCTGCCTATAAGAAAGATATCTCCAATAAAGATTTGGAAATGGCTGACTGTAAAAAAGGAAGCTCTGCTAAGGATCTGAATCTTGCTGCAAAAAATTCTGAAATTGCAGGTTGTAAGAAAGATCTCTCCAATAAGGATCTGAAAATTGCTGAAAAAGATTGTGAAATTGCAAGCTATATGAAATATATCTCTAATAAGGATTTGGAAATTGCTGCAAAAGATTCTGAAATTGCAAGCTATAAGAAATATATCTCTAATAAGGATTTGGAAATAGCTCACTGTAAAAAAGGAAGCTCTGCTAAGGATCTGAACATTTCTGCAAAAGATTCTGAAATAGCAGGCTATAAGAAAGATATCTCAAATAAGGATGTGGTAATTGCTGAGTTTAAAAAAGGAAGCTCTGCCAAAGATTTGAAAATTGCTGCAAAAGATTCTAAAATTGCAGGCTATAAGAAAGATATCTCAAATAAGGATGTGGAAATTGCTGAGTGTAAAAAAGGAAGCTCTGCTAAGGATCTGAACATTTCTGCAAAAGATTCTGAAATAGCAGGCTATAAGAAAGATATCTCAAATAAGGATGTGGAAATTGCTGAGTGTAAAAAAGGAAGCTCTGCTAAGGATCTGAACATTTCTGCAAAAGATTCTGAAATAGCAGGCTATAAGAAAGATATCTCAAATAAGGATGTGGAAATTGCTGAGTGTAAAAAAGGAAGCTCTGCTAAGGATCTGAACATTTCTGCAAAAGATTCTGAAATAGCAGGCTATAAGAAAGATATCTCAAATAAGGATGTGGAAATTGCTGAGTGTAAAAAAGGAAGCTCTGCTAAGGATCTGAAAATTGCTGCAAAAGATTCTGAAATTGCAGGCTATAAGAAAGATATCTCAAATAAGGATGTGGAAATTGCTGAGTGTAAAAAAGGAAGCTCTGCTAAGGATCTGAAAATTGCTGCAAAAGATTCCGAAATTGCAGGCTATAAGAAAGATATCTCCAATAAGGATTTTGAAATTGCTGCCAACAGGAAAGATATTTCATCCATGACTTCCCAAGTTACATCCAAGGAGGAAGATATTAAGAGATTGCTGTCCAACTTCTGTCCTGTGAAAGGTAAATAAGACTCTCCCTTTTATATTTTCCATTTCATATATTATTTTAGGGTTTGAGTTTGGATTAATTGCTGGTTGATATTTCCAATTTACCTTGATTGACAGATTTACATTGACATTTACATATAGACCCTGCAAACCACCACTGGTACATGGCAGGGGGTGTGATACACCAAAAACCCTATCTACCTTTGACTGCTGTTGGTTTCTCCAATACTTAGCAGAAAAAATGACCAGAAATAACCATCTGTCCTGGCAACTATTTCCCTGTAACACTTCATCCTTTTGTCTCAAAGACCTTGTACGCTACTAACTAGTATAACAATATCAACTATCTCCTTCCAGGGATCTGTAGTGGTATTTACTAAAAAGCTTCCTATGGTAATCAAGTCTTCTATCACTAAGCAAATCCAAACCGAGGGATTCTATCATAGCTGTAACACTGCTGTCAAATCTGAAATCTCCTTTAACAAATCTAGCTGCCCTATGTTGAACCATCTCAAGGCTGGATATTAATCACACATCGTGCGGAACCCAAATTGCACGGCAGTACTTAAGGAGAGGTTGAATAAGGGAGAAGTACGCTATTTCTTTTACTCTCCATGAGCAGCCCCTTAGGATTCTACTAGCTAAACTTTGCATCCTATTTCCTTTACCTACTACATTTTGAATATGACTGATGATTCTATTAGAATGTTTCTTATGATAAAATGCCCTCAACATTGAAATATGATTTTCTTACAAATCAACTTCCAGATTTTTTAAACGAAAAATATCTAGAATTTCCTACCCAGTTATTATATCATTAATGGGTGGAGAAAAACAACATCCCTATTTGGAAAATATCAGCAGTTAGATTAAGTGATTGTTTTACTTGTCTTTTCCCAAATAATCAATGTATATACTGATGAACACAAAATGAGAATATACTAACATACATGTCATCATTGAAAAAAGGTAATATTTGAAACTAAATATGGTGATTTGTCTCAGGAACAGTTTCAGTGCCTTTCCTTAAATAACTGCAATCAATATCCAATTTTATTTTTTTGATTCATGATCTTCATTATGCATAGAATTTCCCAATTCATCATTCTTTCCTTCTACTCATTCTGTCATCTCTTTAATAGTTTATAATGAGAATTGCAGTTTCATAGGCATTTCACCTTTATTGATTCTCATGTTATATTTGGGATGTTAAAAGTTGATAGTATTAGGAAAATGTATTTACAAATGTAAATTTATTTCATGACAATGTTCTTCTAACCCTGCCATTTATTTTAATGCTTTTTAATGTCGTAATCAATAATAATAAATTGTAAAAAAATTTAACTTCATATGTTGACATTAATATAGTCAGAAATTTGTCCCAAGTTTTCATTTTATCAAGTATTTTTAAAAATAATTATGTATTGCTGTAAATTACTTCTAGATCATGCTATAGTTTAATATTTTGTGCTTGAATATATATTTGCTTATCATATGATTTGAATGATTACATTTCTTTCCCATTGCTTTCATCATACTCATGTTAGAGTATCACTTGTTGATCTAACTTTGATTTATTTGTAATATATGTGATGATTCAGTATGTATATTGTAATATTTCAAATATTTTTTATTGTTAGGTGTATCAAAATGAAAGCAAGAGAATAATTTATATTTTTCATTATTCAGTGTTTCTCTGGACTGTATCTCATACGTTAATGAAGGCAGTATCCAAATGATAACACATTAATTATTTTTGACAAATGTAGTAAAATAGAATGGGGATAACAACTGTACTTAACATACATGAAATGATGAATAATTTCAAGAATGAATACTCTCCATTTTTAGCATACAAAATTACTTCATACTAAGAAAATACATATTTGTTAATTACTTATATGACTACATTTCAGAATTAGTGTCACTAATCAGGTGTTAATACATATAAGTATCTGTTTAACTTGTGATTTATTGGTTAACGAGTACATGTATACTCATTGTTTCATCAATGTAATATATGCTATTCATTATAGTAAAAATAATTGAATTCTTAGATACTTGATGATTGGAATATAGAATTTATTATTTTGAGAAAGAAAACTCTTAGTATTTAACAAACCAAAGAGTTAATTACCAACAGAATGCATATGCATGAATAAGTGTGGCTCATTTCTTATAAGTGTGTTTCTTTTTCTGTGCAGCCGAAGAGATGCTGGGAATCATCAGAAGAGCTGACTGGGGATCAGTAAAACATGTGGGCAGGGAAAGAAGAACCAAGGAAGCCAAACTGCTCATTGTAGATACCCATACTTACACTTATAATACCACCAATTATGATAAGAAAATACAAGATCTCGAAATTCATCAATTTAAATATTTCGGTGATTTACAGTGTAACTTTTGGATATCAGAGGATGGAAAGATATTTGAAGGAATTGGATGGGATCAATTTAATTACATTCGAAATGGAGGTTTGGGTCCAAAATCCTTGTTGATAGCATTTATTAAGAAAAAGAGACATACCTCACCATCCCCTGCTGCCATTAAATCATTCCAAGAATTTGTGAAAGCTGCAATTTGCATGAAAAAATTATCTCCTAATTATTCTATTATACCGTACTATCTTATTCGAGACCGTTATTCTCTAAGTAGCAACAGTTTTGAGAAGAGTGGAATGAGAGAATGGGAGGGATACAAAGATAACTTGGAATTCCTTTTTCCTTTGATGAGCAATGAAACTAGGATGCTCCCATTCATAACGAGATTAGAGTGGGGAGGCACAAAATCGAAACAGGATTTTAGGACTATTTCATCACAAATAGAATTCATTGTCATCCGTCATTTCTTTGGAAGATGCTTTCTTAATTGTAGCAATGAAATGAAAGTGCTGGAGAGGAACATGAACACTCAAAATGGTCACATGGGATCAAATTTCATTGTAGCTGAGGAAGGAAGGGCATACGAAGGGGAGGGATGGGAAAAGACTTGGGATGAATTTTTTCAGGAGAAGAAAGCTATTGTTGTAGCCTTCTTTGGAAACTTCAACAGCTATTTTCCCCATAAAAATATATTCACAGCCTTTGACAGCATTATCAGAGAAGGATTAAATATAAGAAAGCTATCTCAAGATTATAAAATCATATCGATTAAAGTAGCTCATCCGAGTACCCCATTTATATCAGATATTCTTGAAAAGGAACTACAGAAACTTTACAATGATAGATATACAAATAAATTTTAGTTTTATGGGGTCCTTAACTGTAAATTAGCATTGCCATGTTTTATTTATTAGTAAACTATTCTTAGGGAGGTTTGGATTTAATTTTTTTATTTACAGAAATATTTCATAGGTTGGGTTTAATATATACTGAGTGTTGAACATATGTATTGGGTTTAGTATGTATTTAAATTATGTATGCTTTTAGTTGTGTAATGTTTGTATTCTATCTATTGGATTATATATGCAAGCCAAAGAGGTATGTTTATAGTTTTGCTATTAGTTCATTCTTACAGATATGTATATAGGATTCAGATAGCTTTTTTAAATGTAGTATCCTTTCTTGATATGTATTGGGTTTAATTCAAATAGAGATGAAATTGTAATCAAATCCTGTATATTAGTTTGTATATTTTAATTATTATTTCAAGGGCTTTAGAATTACTTAGAAGTCACTAGTCTTAGAATTTAATACATAGGATACAAAAAAATCCCATAATTTGCAAAAGTGCTTTCACATGTATGATATGAATTATTCTTATTTCTTCAATTGTAGAACTTGATTATATTAATTAATAATAGCAACATTTTTATGATTAACATTTTATTTTGTTGTTTACCTAATTAAACTTCAGTTGAATAGCAAATTTTTGTAGTTAATTTATTATTTGGTTTCATGTTCCAAATATTGCCTTAAAGTAAATAATAGGTATTTTTGTTAAATTAAAAACTAATTAAAAACTACATGGAACATAAATTGTATTTTATTCATGAGAATAATTAATGGAAATGTTAAAAAAATATGACAGATAATAACTATGCAAATTAATTAACAATTACTGTGTTTTATATACCTCTATACAATCCTTTTCTTAATTTTTTACAAAGTTCATTAGATATTATCAGTCTAACATCAGCCTAAATATGCAGAAATAAATCAATAAAATTGTCATATTTTTTAACTAAAGTAATGTAAAATATATGTATGAAAGATACAAATATATTTCAAATATTTAAGAAAATTTGTCAACAATGTATCACTTTCTTTTAATTGCTTAAATGTTCTAGATATTACTAATATTCACTTACTTTAAGGGTTGTAAATAGATTATGTTTAAGTAGAAGTAATATTCTATTAATAAAATCAATACTTTTTTTCTTTCAATTTTTGATAATGTTTATGTAGTAGGTAATTAAATTTGAGTTTGCTTCAAAATCAAACATAGTACTTGAGGTAATCAATCGTTAAAAGAGTAGTAATATTTAAGAATAATAATGGAAATAAGAATCTCAATGAGTTATTATTTTAACAGAGATAATACTAAATGGAAGTACTATTAGCAACGATTAATCAGAATAAGTGAGATTGAATATGTACCTGAAAATCTTTTGTGAGCAATTCAATATCTTTCACTTTTATCTGCACCTTAGATAGAATTACAGCAGATGACAACTGCAAATGAATTTCTTTTTTTTCTTAAAATCGGTTATTTTATTCTGCACTTATTCCAATTCTCTTCCCTCAGTTTGCCTTTGAATGCACTTTAATTTGATATATATATATATGTATGTATTGAATGAGACATATTTTATATATCTTATCATTATGATCTCAAAATTTTCAACAGCATCGGAAATAATCAGTCACATTGATTAACTACTCTGGTAATTAAATCCATCCTTGACATTTATAAAGAACTATTTTTCTAGAAAAGCATTTCTAATTCTTTTCAGTTAACGTAATATACATCTTAAACCTATAACATATGTATAATAATTACTGTGTAGCAACGTTGTAATTTAATGAGACATGATCAGAAAATAAAACATTTTAAAATTGGATTAATGTATTTCCTTTTCCTTTACATGTTATGCCTTCCTCTTATTTGCGAGATATTCTTTTGGTACATCAGTACATACTATGCTCTTATAAAAGAAAGAAGATAATTACAATTAGAGAAAAACATAGGTGATTCTTAGTAAAAAAATCCTAATGAATATTAGGATGCAAGTTAAGCGGAACTTGAATTTGGAATCAGCAAATTATAACTAATGTCAGGTGGAATAAATGTTGATTCTCAATATTTAACGAAGAGTAGAGAAATTAATTCAAAAGTACCTCTTATGAATAAGTGAATTAACCTCTCTCATGCAAGCCAACTTCTTTGCACTCAAAGGACATTAAGTTGTCTAACTTTACAAAGCGTTCAGCTATTTATCCATGATATCAAATAATGCAATTCTGCAACTTCCTGAATATTACGGATATTAACTTAAACTACTCATTTATTAAGAGAAATTACAACATTTTGAATTCTAAAAAAAGGTTTTGCAGTAAGAAACAGGTAAGTATAATCAGAGTCCTTTGAAATTTAACTTTCGTAATATTCTCATATGAATGCATTGCAGGTACCTTTTAAATCCCTTAGTTATATATAAATCGGAATTAAACAGGGTTCCCTTATTAAAAAGCCCTAATCTCGCATTCACTCCTTTTGAATGAGTAATTGCGTGATATAAAAATGAAGATATTGCAAAGCAGAGGAATCTAAATCCCGCCGTTGTAGTCCATATGAACTCTGAGATAGAGTGACATCATCTCTATCACTTTTCCAAAGGCAGGACGTCGTATAAGCAGTCACTTTCCGGTGATTTATTTTGTCGCTATTTCATGTTGTAAACGTATGCATCCATTTTAGAGAGCTATGACATTTATGTCCTACACATTGAATAATTTCCGTACTATTGCAACGCTCGAAAACACGACCGAAACACCAATTCGTTTTGAGATAACTCTTTGCTTTGGACTTGACCTATCTCAATAACCTTCGAAAGAATCCGGCTTTATTGTGCGTGCGTGGATCATGGCTCTTTTGAAAAGAGAGGAGTACGCTATTCCAGCTGAAAGAACAAAACAAAGGCCATCTTTCTCTCCGTTGAGCTCAGCGTCTCCGCCCCATTCCTCTCTTCTGCGCATGCGCTAACAAGCCACGCCTTTTTAATGGCTTCCATGGCCGTATGTGTATGAGGAAGACGGACAGCAACAAGTTTATTAGTGTTTTGAGTAAGTTTTGAGAAGTTTGGAAGCTTGTTAATCAAAATGGAGAAGAAGTTGACGCTCTAACCTGCTTCAGCATGCATTTTTTCTTTCCCTACGTTTTTCATACCTTTGGATTGTGTAAGACATTACCTACGTACCGTTATTACTTAACGTTACTCTTTTCAAAATTTTTTTGTAGAACTTAAATTATGATGGTTGTTTTTCATTTTAAATATGTTTTAGCGTACAGTTGTTTGTATTTGTTATTCTTATGGTAGTATGGGTAAATAAAACGTCCTTATTTCTCAAAAATAATATGCGAAATAGTGTAATCTACTATCAAAACGAACTTTCGTGTGATGGGAGTGTTTATGTTGTGTTTATTCATTTCGTAAGAACAGATAGGTGTGTCGATTGCGGTAAATTGTACAATAAACACTTTGAATCCTCTTAGAGAATCTCTTTCATATTTGAATTCAGTGCTTCATTGCGTCTTAATATCGGAATAATATATACTGCGGTTATACTGCTGTTTATTATATTTTAAAATGTCAGTTGTGTGATGTTAACGGTTTAACTTTGGATTATGGCGATTGGGTGTTTAAGAAACGTGCATTTTCTTCTAAAATCGATGCCGGAAAACCCGTTTAAGACGCTATCCCCCTTATTAGACGATTTATTCCGGTCCCTATCACCAATCTAATATTTAAAATTTAAAACTAGTATCTTCTATGGTACCAATGGAAGAAATATTTCAGAATAAGGTCAATCTATTCAATGTTATCTCTTTCTGTTTGTGAATTCTTTGGTTTCTTACATCATTTCATCATTTGCAAAATCTTTAGAAATGATCAGTGTGGCACTTACCTAATGTTGATGTTTATTCTTCTTCGAAAAAGTGCAAAAAGATCTCTAAAATGATCAGAAAGAAATTACAACGTTTTAGTGGTGGAATTTGGGTAGTAGCTTGAAATAGAAATATGTAAGACATGCGAGGAAAGAGTATTTACCTAAATTAAGTGCTCTAGGTTAGTAACTCTTGGTTTGTATTCAATGAAAAGAGCTACATTTAGGTGTATAGATTCCTAGGAACCTAGATGGTAGTATTTTAAAACGATTGCAAGAAGAAAAACTTGATCTAGCATACATAGAAGTATTACCTAAAGAAAATAAGGCTCGTAATTTAAATAAGTAGGCAATAAAAATATCCACAGAGATTGACTCTGGTTTTGCGCAGTGTGAAAGAAAAGGTTCAATAACAGTATTAACTCCCTCACTATGTTATATGTACGTTAATGTTTTGCACTGTGGGAAATAAAAATATTTAGGAGGAATTTCCTGAGGACATAGAAATCTGAAATTTTACTTCTGAACATGTTGATGCCAGGTTACCATTTGCATTCTACCATATAATTAAAGGGGAAATTTGGAGTTATATTTGAGGATCTTTCAGATTTCATATCCACTAAAAATTAAGTAGAAGGTAATAGGGTATTTTACCAAAATTTTATGGATGGTAAAGTGCTGCATAATGATCCTTGGTTTCATACCATACTGGTTAAATTTTCCCATTTTCATATATGCATAGTTCAACTCGGGGCTTGCAAAAGCTCTGAGCATAATTGGATATTTCATAAATATTCAGCAATTAGTTTGCAGTATGTAAGCATCTTGGTACATTTCTTCATCTTGCATTTACAATTCTTGGTAAAGAAGGCAATTGAAAAACTTTATAAAAATGGAATTTGGCATAATTTGAATTAAAAATGCAACTTTTCTTTACAGTTGTTACTCAATTCAAGCTATGAAAGGAGACAATCACCAGTAAATAGATTTTTTATTCTTTAGTTACTGATTGGGAGAAACAGGAATTATTTTCATATCTTTTCCTATTGTAGACATGCAACTCCTAAGAGTATAGACTATCTAATCCAATTTTTCATGACAATTTCCTCAACATAAAATCTTAAATTTAAACATTGGCTCCCCTTGCCAATAGAATTCATATAGTCTGCCCTTACCATATCTATTATAAATTGAAACTTCTCCAGATACACATACACAAAATGATGATAATAATATACAAGTTCGTTGCATAAAATCACTTTGATTTACTGCAGACTTTTCTTCATTTGCAGAATTAGATTAGAAAAATTGGTCCCATGAATTCAAAAATAGTATTAAAATAAAGGACACTGAATGAAGATCTTTATTTTGGTCATGAATTCTATTTTGTAGGATTTACAAGTAAAATAAAAATAATGGTTTAAAGTTCTGTGGTTTTAAATTTCTCCCTGATTATCAAGGCGAATTTTGAATTCTGCATTTGTTATAATATTTGTGAATGATGGACCCAAATAAACTAAACATAGACTCTCCTTCATTTACATGAATCACCCTTTGTGCAAGGTGGAATAAATTGCTTGTTAGTTTTGTGCTGTATTAATATTATTTCAGCTAAATAATGCAGTGTCAGTAACCTTTCCAAAGCATTTCTTCACTAGCTTATGTGTATTATCCTCTTGCTCTGAAATTCACATCAATCAATCTGATTGCACCAACCATCAGCTTTAGTGGATAGGCTGAGAAGTAATGACCAAAATTTAGGAACCAGGATGCATATTTAGTACAAAAGCAGATTTTTCTTTGAGAATATTAGAAAAGTTAACCAGTGTCACTCGCTTATGGTGCTATCCCACTTACGATGGTTTCACTTTGTCTTCTGGAAAGTTTTTCACCATATGTTACCATAGTTATGTATTTTGGTTACATTATAGTCACATAGTAACTCTTCAGATGATTAGTTATGGATTTATTTCATTGTTGGAGCCTTCTCTTTGTGAATTGGACCTGGAGGCATTGCATCTGATTGCCATGGACCCTCTGGAATGTGAAGAAGTTCACCAAGCAATTGAACATGCAGAATTGGAGATGGTGAGACATCTTCTTGACCAGGAGATCAACAGGCAGTACTTTTGTTGTGATGGAACTTTGGCTCTGTGTAAGGAATTCAAATCTACCACTACTTCATCCAGAATGGAGAAGATAAAGTTTATGGTAATGAGGATAAATGCCTAACAACAGAGTAAATAGATTTTGTGGAAGTTTCCAACTGGTTCATAACTTGGTTTAGCAACAATGTTTTGCCATTCCCAAGGCAAGTGCTGATTGTTGAAAATGTCAATTATAAAATGGAAGAGGGAGGTGACTCGCTCACTGGATTTGTCCATATTCTTATTTAATTAGTAGGCCCTTAGGTTGAGGAGTGGGGCTTTTGGCCTAGGTTGGCATCTAATGGTCTGGACTAATGGTCTCCAAGCCAAAGTTGGAAGGTCCAGGCCTTTTTTTAATTGAAATTGTTGTCTGACAAATCTCTATGGACTCTTTTATTATTCCATCCCAGAATTTTAAGTTTTGCACAGGACCTTTGCATCTTCAAATTATATTTTGTCTTTTACCAGTGATCTGTAATTGCTGATTTTTCACATTGCTTCAGGCGTTCATGTCATTTGTTCTCTTTCTATTGCTCTTCCTGTTTTTCTACATAGAGATCAACACACAAGACACTTTATAGATACCTGCTGTTTTGATTCCAAAATTCATGCTGTGCATCAAAATTCAATTTCAATGCATGCTTAATGAATTTTACAAATCATGCTTAGAGCTTCTTCCATTACCTTATATTTCAGAGGATTGTCAAACTGAATTAATTGCCCTTTCATTTCCAAAAGCAGAGCTCAATGATTTCAAACAATGGCAGACTATATTTGGGTATGCAAAAGCTATTTATCTTCCTAAATGTTTCTTATAATCATTACTTTCCATCACTACTATGATAATTTGTACTATTCCTATAGAATATTGAAAGGACTATTTTAAGAATAGCTAATTATCATCTATCAGACTACTTAATATATAAAAAAATAAATCATTTACAATATTATCCATAATTTCCATAAACCTCAAAGAATAGTCAATGTTTTCATTCCTCCAACTTCATCTTGTCGCATTCTGCATTCACAATCACTTAAAATTGAAATGAATTCCTGCATTGATTCCTTTAACTCATCAGGATCATATGTGAATTGTAGAAAATTTAAAGTTAGGATTGAATATCGATAAAAATTAATTTTTACCAATCTTTTAAAATTCCCCAGGGTTATACAAACCCCTAAAATATACACATAATCTTGAGATATTTTCCTTAATTTTTCAGTGTACTTATTTAAAGTGTCTCCAGTAGCAACTTTCTCAAAATTTTTCACAGTAATTTATGAAATAGAAAATTCTTCTGAATATGAATTATATGAAATTAAATTACCAAATTTTAAACATGCCTTCTCCA
Organism: Pachydiplax longipennis; assembly: GCA_036926295.1. NCBI lineage: Eukaryota > Metazoa > Arthropoda > Insecta > Odonata > Libellulidae > Pachydiplax > Pachydiplax longipennis. Next base: position 9,868,059 of record JAVFKF010000023.1, read on the forward strand.
AAGTACTTAATAGGAAATTCAACATCATCAAAGAATTCTCTTGCCATGTTATCAAATCCTTTATTTCCTAAGGCACAAGAAAATAACAGGCTTTGGACAGAATATTTCTCATCAATAATGTAACATTTGGCAAAAGATGTTTATCAGATTTCCATGGACAAAGGCAATTCCTAATACAGAGCAAAGTTTGATGCAGATCTCCTCTAAATCTGATGTTACACAAATTTTATAATTTTCTATCGAATGTTTAGCTAGATTAGTCTATTCTGTGGATATCCTTTTTGTTTCATTCACTTTTTCATTGCCATTTTTCACCATTCTATCTAGGTAACCATCACACCTTAATCCTTTCTTTTCCACTAGGTAAATTGTAATCTTTGGATCTATGAACCTTGTGTAAATGTAATACATATACAATTTAAAATTCAAACTGAAATTATCATTATAAGATATATTTAAAATGGTAAAAATATAGAGGGGAATATCCATGATTTCTTTGAACTCTCAATCCAATGTAACCTCTTTCAGGATATGCTTTACTAATTTTTTATACCTAGACCATCTATCTCATACTATACCAAATAAGTCCCTTTTTAGGTTCTGTTTTCTAAACGATGTATCAGTGCCATTTTTCGAAATCATTGGTCTCTATTTTTGGGAATGATATAACAATCCTTTACGACTATCGTTTGAAATTTGAGACAGTCAAAGAAGCTATTAAATATGATAGTTTTGATGAATTGAGTAATGTTAATCATTGCAATAAATATTAGCAATCATAAAGAAATTCTTGGGAATAACCATGATTTCTATGAATTCCCCATCCAATGTAATCTCTTTCAGGATTTGCTTTACTAATTTGGAGAAATCTAGACCATCTATCTCAGATCAACTCAAATCTAGACAGTTTTTAACTTCTATATTTACTAAACTATGAAACAGTGCTTGATATTCTAGCTCTCTAAATTACATCCTTTTCTTGATTCCTCAATTTAGTAAACATAAATGTATTCAAATAGAATTTTCATGAACAATTTGAATTTTGTCAACAATATATCAGATGATAAAATTATTTATTTCTATGCTCAATGAAACAGGATTATTGAATGATAATCTATGATATAAATGCATCATCAGATAATTTTACAAATTAAAAATATATTTAATTATTATGAATAATAACTATTTGGTATGGATTTTATATTTTACTATGTATGTATGGTATTCATGTTATAATAAAATATTTATAACGATGTATGTCTTTAGTATTTATTTTGAAAGACAAGTCTTTGAGAGAGAACAAATTACTTGTTGGTGATATATATATATATATATATATATATATATATATATATATCGATTGCAGAATTTTGTCTTTTGCTTAAATTAATCAGAAATAATGGTCCTACTAAATCGTGAGAAGTGCCAAAAGAAAGAATCTTATTGCTATGTTAAAGTTCAGGATTCAAATTTATTCTCTATAATTAATGCTGCATGTGACAATGTGATAGAAATATTAAATACCAATGTGTGTGTATTTATGTATCCGATGTCGTTAGCTCCCATAAGAAATGCATGGAAGACATTTAAAAAAAATGCAATTTCTTGTTTTTCTAGATGGATCAGAAATATGAAATTTTAGGATTTGTTGGAGGACTATTCATATTATATATCTTTAATTTAATGTCCAAAGTATCCCTGGTTTGACTCCTAAACAACCCAAATACACTTTCATAAGAAATGCACATAAAGTTTGTTTCAAGTGATTGGAGACTTATTCTTTTAAAGAAATTTTCAAAAAGTTATGGTCTTAAAAATCGATAAATGTACCTAAGGAAAGGAAATTGAACATAGATTATTATTTCGGTCGTGGAATATAATATTTGAGTCAAAATAAAGAGAACTTTGTGATTTAAGCAAGTGGTCTCCATGATGACCCAGGCAATTTTACATGACTTCCATAGAAGTATTCAGGGAATCCCAAGTTTAACAGTTTCTATTTTTACCCAAGGTATTCTGAAAGATTCCCTTTCCATGATATATGTTTGTTGTCCTTTAGTAGTGCAACTATGCCAGAGTCATGACTTTACACTGATTTTATATCTTGACGATTGGTTATAGAGTTATTTAGATTAAGTAGAAGATTGATATTGGCTTCCAATATCTATCAGTTTAAAGACAAAGAATTGATCTTATCAGATGACATGCAAAATGGGACATTAAGACTGTAAATTTGTAAATTTAAATGCTCCAAAAACTTTCTCTAAATTAATTTTAAACTGTTTTTAATATTCTGTGTCTGCAGTCACAACTTGCATGAGCCATCCTGTTCATTTCTCTATATGGAATCATTGCAGATATTATATCAATTCAACCAAAGCTCAATGTATTACATTTTTCCTTTCAGCTAATTTCAACCCTGGATGAGAGTAATCGAAAAATATTTTAGTCGCATTATAACCACTATGATATGAGTATTTGTTTGCAGTCAGAGAAAAATTTTCCTGCTTATCAAACTGTCACATCAGCCATTTCTAAATCCCTGTAAAAACTCAAATAAGGTAGAAACATTGCTCAAAATTTTATATGGAATGCATTTGAGCTCCAATTTTCGTAATGTCTATCTCAATTTTCTCACTCATAAAATATTTTCTGTATACACACTCCATGATACGATTATTCGTATGCACTGAGATTCAGAGAGAAATTAACTTGTATAACAAACTGTGCACCTCGAGTACTTCTCAATCCTATTAAAAGATTGCTAAAATTCCTAAAAAGTTTATATGGAATATACATGACTGAATTTTGTAATTAAAATCACAAGTTTCTCACTTATTAAATTTTTTGCAATTGTCAATTTTCAAACATTGCAGTTTTTGCATATTTCAAAAAAGGGACAGCTTTTTCAAAGACTTGTCAAAATCATATTTTACTTGTTAAAGCCATTCCAATCGCTATAAACATTTTTTGTAGTAATATTAAGAAATGCGATTTGTTGTGAGATTCAAGCCAATTTTGGATGTATCTTTATCATAAATTTATGAGAAATCACTAATCTGCTTATGTTTTTTGCTGCATACCACTTTTTTGAATTTAACATCATAAACATAAGATCAAGTAAAAGATTGAATATCTTTTAATAATGAGCACTAGTTTTTCTCTTTAGAAACCTAAAGTTGCTTCTATAATTTATAGTGTCTTCGTAATTTATTTTAACAATGCATTTAAAACAGAAGACTATGACATTTATATTTCAGGGCTTCCACTTAAAGTTCATATTGATGTATTGAGTTTTTTGAAATGCATATCATTCATTCAACTGATCCAGTTTGAGATTTCAGCTAAGGTTTAATGAGAAAAGAAGTCTTAAATGGTGTGGATGGTTTGGGTTGTGGAATCCTGCTGTAAAATCCAAATAAAGTCTCTTTGAGATACATTTTTTGTATAAATTTAATATGTTATTGGAAAAAAGTCACTTTGAAATGATGCTGAATCAACAAAATCTTTTATTCAGAAGTTAACATTTGCTAAAATATGCTTTCTTTTTTTGTACTTAATTTCCTTTGTGTTTTAAATGATGTTTTAGTCTTAATTGTTTTTAGGTTAGTCTGCAGATTTATTAACTCATCTCATATATTTGTTTTCATTCTGATAATAAATAATGTTTCTCTGCCACTATATCTGTTGAGTTTCCATAATTTCCGCTCCAAGAATCACATCAAAAGAGCTTTATTTATACATTTAAAATTTCCAAGTTTTAGTGGTAGTTTTTTCAGCTTTTAGCATGATTGTGAAATTTCTAGAAAATTGGTGGATTGATTTTTATCCTGTAACTTTAGCAACCCAAGATACAGTTCAGCTTAAGTGGGTTGCATAAGATTACGGCTTATGGGTTGCATAAGATTACGGCGTTTTCCATTTTCACAAAAATAATCTAATGTTCGTACAAGGACAGTGTCTTCCTTTGACACTGAATTTGGATAATTCTTCACTTCATCATTAAGGAATTTTTGCCAATATCCCATCAGGAAAAAATATTTTAAACAATTTAGAGTATGTCTTCAAAGGTAGAAGATTGGCTAATTCAGACTACAGTCCACCTTATTTAATATTTTTGAATATGAAATGTAATTTCTTAGAACCCTTTGTTTGACTTATGTATATTACTACAATTGGAAAGATTATCTACTTGAATTTGCTTCTAAATATTGCGTCTTATTTATTAATGAAGTATCAAAGTTGCAAGAATTGTTAAATTAAACAATGGATGTGAATTAATAATGGAAAACCTAATCTGTAAAAATTTTGTTTATTTTAGAAAAATAGAGTATTATAAAAGACAATAATTTCTCGAAAATTCGAGATTACGATACCAAATATTCCAAAAGAAGTGTGAATTGAACTGTTACTAATATTCGTATGAAATTTTTATCAAAATTTAATACAATTCATAATAACAATGGTTCTGAAAAAATGTAATTTTATAAATAGTACTAGAAGTGAAATTCGTCGATTTCATTATGTAATCTGTTTGCAAAATAAATTATTAAATTAAACGGAAGGTCAATTTAAGACAGACCTACGAAAATGGTATTGTTTATTCTTTTGCTTCCTTTGTAATTTGAACATAATATTAAGTTATTAGTTTGAGAATAAAACATACTGCTCGTTAGAACACATATGAGATACTCTTAGAGACCGCTTAAAGCATTTGAATAGAATAGAGTGGAGATCCAATGTGTTTCCTACAAATAAACATTCGTAAGTAAATATTAAAATGTATTTAATGTTTTTAAATGGAACGACGGATTTGCTATTAGCTTCGCCGTGTCTCCTTCAGGTGGCAGCACATTACCCGCATACTTTGGTACCCCAAACGGCAAAGGCCTGAACTTAATCAATGTTCTCTTCTGCTATTTAGTTCACTTAAATGAGAGCGAAATTTGAAACACTTTTAATATAAGAGTTGAGTATAAATTACCTGCAATGGGTACTAATTATTTGCTAAATCTTCTCCATAAATTTACTCCGTATATAAAGATGAAAAAGTACATAAGATATATTTTGAAGAAGATAATTTACAATTACGGATATTCTTTTCTTTTAAATGATACGAACTTCAAACTCTTCATAGGAATTGGAATTAGTACTTTTTGGTTTTCATAATATAGTCAGTAACTTTACATCAATTGAGGTCTTTACAAAATGTGACTTCTTTGGTAATTAATCAGTTATGGATTATTGTTTATAAGAATTGTTAAGTTTTCTTTGTATATCTTAGGTATTTGTTAAAGATTTACCCATATATATTATTTATCAATGCTTATATTCAAGCAAAAGGGAAAATTCTTTCTTAACATTGAACTGTTGTGTAACTTATTCTGTAATAAAGATTATTTGACGTGTATATCCTTGTGTATATTTTAATCCTTCACGAAGATAAAAATATCAATTATATAATTTATTAGTGGAATGGATACACTAGACTTTTAAGACTATTAAGAATTCCTGTATCAAATATAAATAACAGAAAAATCTTCAAAGTAAGCAAATGACTAGATAAACATAAATTATTGTTTTTAAGTCATCTTTAAGCCTGAAAATTACGTACATTTTCGATAAAATAACTACAGAGTAATTCTCCAATTCCCATTACCGCATAAATTCGAAATTAAGTCGATTTTTCCGTACATAAAATTTGAAAGAGTTTGAATATCGGTAAATAATTCACGAGAGTCTAATTCCATGAATAACATGAAAAATTTTACAGATTCTTCGAAGGTTTGATCTTCATGGCGGAATAAATATTTAAAATAATTTCGAATTTTAATAGAAGTCTGATTCATGTTGAAAAATTACCTGTAGAAGCTTTAAAAATAATTTAAAATGACACGTTATTAGAAAAAGACCACACAAAAAATGTCTTCCGTCGGATTTGAATCAGGTAAATACTGAGTTTAATAGCAGTATATTTGCATCAATACACTATAACCATTACACCAACAGGAAGTTGAAGTTGTCAGACATCATCCTGATATATAATTAAGGATGTTGAAAGTACTACTAGCGCCCTCAGAAAGTGACGGAATTCGCCTGCGTTTTTTGAAGGACGACTTGCGAAAGGGTTAATCATTTGGAGGACAAAAACCTCATTAACTGGCGTTTTTCGCCTATTTTTGCTCAGTTTTTGAAATGAAAGTAAAAGTGTTCACCCCTTTGAACACTATTAAGCCTTTCTCTATATACGTCACTACCCACAATGCACCTCAAACTATTCCACCGCCTATTTCAAATATTCGAAATTATATTGGAATTTCGGGGAAGTATTTGGCCATTTTGGATTTTATCTCTCCTTTCTCTCAGACAATGGAGAAGCGCCATATTACCCATAATGTATAGTGCTCTATCTGACCGCCGATTTTGAAAGATTTAAATGCTACTTACATATTTTTAGCGATTTTAAAGGACATATAGTTGGTTTTTGATATATCTGGATAGAGATTCTGAAAAAATCGACTGTCAATTATCATTCACAATTTATAATTTTTCGTTCTAAATTCTATCTTCTTACCCAAATTCCACCTATAGCATATATTGTTCCCTTAATTTTTAAATTAATCCTATAAAATAGGATTTTATCCACAATTTTAAGGTAATTTCAGTGTCAATCCATATTAGTCATTCAATAATAAAACACTGACTATTTAGCCAAGTAATTAAGGTATTCTGATAAACATTTTTTATCAAATTTAAATTTCGTGTAACAAATATTTTGAAATGAAATAACTAATCACTGAGTAATGATGGGATGAAAAATTGAGAAAACATTTTATTTTATATTCTTTATTTACACAAATACATAAGAAGCATTATATTCATATGGCGATATACATTCATGGTCACAATCAAAAAATATACATAAGATAACATTTGGCCATTATGACCAGAGATTCACAAAATGCAATTGAGAATGTTTCGAAAATAGATTTGAGGCATTACTTTTGGTTGTTTCAGTTAACATCCTAATCTTAGACTGATATTTTGTGAAAATTGCTGTTGTCTTTCACAAAAAGCATCATAAACACAAATCTGAATTACAGCAAGACTGTTCTCTTTGTTTCACTAGAAGCCTGAATTAAAATCACCAAGAATATCCTTAATAAATATAAGATGAAATTAGTTATCTTTGTACTTCATAAGGAAAATATACCAAATTGAAATTTGTGTAAGTATAAAAATATGTAATCCTCTACCTTAGGACTATTTAATGACCTAAAATCATGAATACTGTCAATTTTGATCAAATTGAAGAGAGCAGTACAATCCTCCCAAGAAAATAGTAGGATTAGAAGAATAACAACTGCTCACACTGACTTGCATGCTGATTTTTCCATTAAAGTTGTAATATCATCAGTTTTTCATGTTATCTATAAACTAGTAAGATTTTCACTGCCACAAAATATCAGTATTTTCTCAGAAACTTTTCCACTGGAAGTTTTCTTTTCTAATAATAGGAGAAAAGGTCACTACATTTCTTTCTGGATTTTCCCAAAATATTATGTATTCTTATATTCTCCCAAGACACCCTAAATCAAAATTTTTTACAGCAAAGTGAAAAACTTATATGAAAAAAAAATCTGTGAGTAAGATATTTATACCTGAAACGACCTTGTTTCTTGCAAAATAGACCCAAATTTATTTGTTCAAAGAAATCAAAATCTGCACCTAATTCTCTTGACAGTATCGGTATCTTATTTTACCTTTGATGATGACATTATTTCACCTTAATTTAATTGCACTATGCCATAATGATCTGATTTTCATGCATGATCACATGCTGAATGTCTTCAAAATAAAATCATGTCATCTTTCTTTTTCTTTGCAACTATATTATCAGCACAATTCTCTAGTATGTTATACATGGGGCCTTACACTACATGATATTGGATGAAGTATATTCACAATTATTCAAAGTACTACCTTAATATTGATCTTAATTCAGCTAAAAATGAATTATATTTTAAGAAATACCTGATGACTTCACAAATAAAGAATTACCATAGGTTAGCAAGATGAAAGATTAATTTCACAAGGTAAAAAATGCATCACATTGTTATTCATACATATATTTATATTAGAAATGTTACCATTACAGAAAAAACATGAGAAACTAAAATGAATGATACTTACCACTTTATTCTCATGCCAGGATTGACATTACCATGTTAAAAATAAAGGCTTCTAATTTAAAATGCTGAATTATTTAACATATTTATTAAAGTCAAAATGGTAAACAATTAATTAAATACATGCAAAGTTCAGGAACTGAATATCTTCATTCCAAAATAGCAAATGATGTAAAAAAGGACATGATGAACTGAGGATTGTAAGCAATTTAAATTTTCTTTCAGTGATTAAGCTCATGCAATTGCCTGGTCCTTTTATATTTAAACATCTTACCACAAATATTGCATGGAAATGGTCTCTCTGAGGAATGAGTAGCAACATGTAATTTTAGATGTCCTTGTTGTGTAAAACACTTTTGACAGATATCACATTTAAATGGCTTTTCCTTTGTATGCGTCCTTACGTGTTTCTGCAGGCTTGTATTGCTGTAGAAGCATTTTCCACAAAAACTACATGAAAACCTATTAGTATGCAACATTGAATGGTGATATAAGCTCTTTTTGCTGCAATAATGCTTTCCACAAGTACCACATGTGTACAACTTATTTCCCTTTGGGATTTTCTCCTGCATCCTATGCAATATCTCATGCTTAAGTCGGCCATCCTGATGTTTAAATCTTTTGTCACATATTTTACATGCATAAGGTCTATCCTCATAGTGAACTCTAATATGGCGACCTAATTTATATTTATCTTTACAACTCCTCTTGCAAATATCACAAACATAACAACACAAATCATTACTACTAACAATAGCTATCTGTGTTCCTGATGATTCTGGGTCATCCTGTTTCTCTGTACAAATCCACTCTGCAGCAGAAGCAGATGAATCTACATTATCTCCTTCCTCTGAATTCTCACCATCAATGTGATCAAAGGATTCTTTAGTATTACATAAGGAACTGTTATCTTCCACATATATATTGTTCTTATTCTCTCCACCTGTTGAAGGTACTTTTGATTCTCCTGACATCTGTAAAAAAAGGAAAAGAGTTATAATTACCAAATAGAGTGAAGTCTATTTTGTGTGTGCAGTTATCTCATTGGATGATAAATAAAACTTGCTTTAAATGTTTACATTTATAACAGGGAAATTTTTTCATAGACAAGTGATACAACAATCATGCAAGAAAGTCTGACTACATATTGGACAAATATAAAAATTTAAGTGATAAATTGAGCTTCAGAAATCTCCTTTCTTTTGACCCTTCTACATCAATCTTCAGCATCATCAAACAAAATCAATAAATGCTTGTTTTTATGTGTGAAACACCTAATCTGTTGAGAATTCAAATGGTTTAATGGCAACGGTTGAAGCTTTTACTTTTTCAAGGATGGAAAACAAATAACTTTGTAATGTTTTGTTGTATCTTTTTGTGAATGCAACTAGTTTTTAGTCAAGAAGTCATCATGAGGTACTTATAATAAAGGAAAAACAGCTTTTAATATGATAGAAATGTAGTAATTGCTGAAGATTTCAGTAAATCATAAACCTGCAAAGCCTATTTGGTATTTTTGCTTCTGCAGTTTATGTCACAAAACATTTAAAAATGCAAATTAATACTTAAGAATTCAAGCTTCAATAAATATGTATGATACTACTAAGTAAATTGTTTAAGTAATTAATTTTTAATCAATGCATTCAATTACAAGCATCAAAAAAATGTACATCATACTTCTTATCAATTCATTATTAGCACTAAATTTATGTTTTGTAGTCTGTGATACAAAATTACAATCAAGAGTCCTTACATTAATTTCTTTTACTGCCCATTATGATATCATTAAACTGGATAGAGCAATAGGTAATTTATAAACACTATTCATGAAATTCTTGCTTTTAAGTGAATTTTGATCCACATTTCTAGTTTACAACTTAAAGAGAATTTTTTAATAAATTCACTTCAAGGGGACACAAAAAGTACTCACTGAAGATTGGGAAAACACAATAAAGAAATTCCAAAATTCTCTGCAAGTGCAATCTGAAACTTACCTTGGTTAGCTGGTTACTTGTAATTCTTTCATCAGAATTATCCCCTTCCAAATTTACACCATTTCCTTCGAATAATTCCTACAAATCAGAAAGATTTCTATGTTAGTTGATCATTAATCACTACTACAAAGCTACCTGATACTGCCTTGTAATTTCATTTGCAGTCTGAAATAATGTCGAATAAAATTTAAGATGCAGTACAATCAAAATATGCTAAAAGTTTTTAATACTTATCTGCATACATAGTTTTTAATATTAGAAATAATGTTATGTATAAACACTCCTGCAATATGAATCTTACCTCAGTCAACTGATTGGTTGTAATTCCCTCATCATAGTTTTCTTCAATTTTTAAACAATTTCCTTCAACCACTTCCTAAAATTGAGGCAGATTTCTATATTAATACATCATTTGTCATACATTTGAAGGAACTCAATAGAGGAATCTAATTTCACTTATAGAATTAAAAAATAATAAATCTTCATATAATTTAAGATACAATACAATGGAAAAGTTCTAACGAAGGTTTCAACACAAAATTCTATTTACCTGTACATTATTGGTTTCTTGGACGCACAGTACATACTGATCATGGTTTTGCTCAGCTTCATTCTCAGTTGGAAAGATTCCCACAATTTCCTGAAAAGGAAAAAGGAGGCTCTTAGATTATATAAATGAATGGTAAAAAAGTTTATCATCAATATTTATCAAAAGAATAAACAGTGAGATTGAACTACCCAAAGCATTATTTTTGTGATATCCTATTTCAGGGTATTTTTAATAATATTTTAATACATGATCTTGGGATATATATATCTATTTTTGTAAAAAGAAATGTGGACAATATTAGTTTCCTTTCAGAAAGCTAAAATATCATGGAGACTCAAATCAGCTCTACAATTGCATTAAGTCAAATAGTTGCTAAAATGTAAGGACTTTTGGGTAAAATTAAAAAAACAAAATGCTCAAATATGACCACAAAATATAATCCTTACCTCTATTCTAAACCCTTTTCCTTGCAACTCTTGTGGAATTTGCCACTCTGCTATGTCTATTTCTTCTTTCATATTTCCCTACAGAAAAGAATGATTAAATTATTACTTTAAAAATTAAGTAATGCACTAGCAAGAAGTATAAGGATGTGAAATCAATTTATGAGTGAACACTATGAAAGAGTAATTTTAATTTTCAAAGAAATTAATAATTAACAAAGATCTTTCAAAAGAGATTCATAATATACATCATGTCTTCATATCAAAATGCAAAAATTTAATAACATTAGAATACACATTGTAACTCTTGTCATGTGAAAGAAAGAAGAATAATATTACCAATCAACTTTATGAGGCTTTCAGTAAATATTTCTAAGTTTCATATATGAGATTTAAGCACATATATACCTATTGTACTGGCAATTGGAAGCCAATAGTTATTAATCAACTAAAGAGTAAAATTATTATCAAAAAAGGAATCACACAGAGCTAAGAATTTTTTAAGCCAAAAATTTCATGAATTTAAAGGTGCAACCAAGCATGACTGACCAAACAATGGCATAACTTTACTTATGCAATTAATAAAATTTTAACTTCTCAGTTAGATATCCCAAACAAAAGGCAATAGAATTTACATTTGAGAAACTAAATATTCAATTAATATCTGATAGATTTACAGATATATTGATCAGCATGCTATTCACATAGTTTTGATTTGAACCATAAGGCTATAATATTCAACTTAAAAATTAACAATTAAATTAATAATACTAACATCCTCCAACATCTATATTATACTAAAATTACAGTATTACAATTACAGTTATACTAATAAATATATAAGTTATGGAACATCATTAAATACTATAAAATGATAAATAACAAAGTTAAAGTAACATAAAGGAATGTTTGGTTGATAATAGTTTTGAAATGGTAAAGTTATAAACTGATTTAATATAATTTTACGAATATATTCTTACCTGGCCGTCTATAGCACTCCAGTCTTCTTCCAATTCTGGCACTCCATCTTTAATATTCTGCAAAAGTAAAGCAATAAATGTAAATTGTATATATTGTCTGCCATAAACTTTTGTATTAATATTCCTTAGTAAGATCACTATAGAATTAAATACCATTTGGATTTCCTCTGTTTCTACAGCATCAGCATCAATTACTTCATCAACAGAAGTTTCATTGGGTTCCTAAAAAATAACCGAAAACATACTACTATACTGACTACTGACTAAATATACAGCAATAAATGTAAATTTTATCTATTCGTTACCATGAATTCCTCTATCTATAATCATTAGTAAGATCACTATGAAATTTAATACCTTTTGGATTTCCTCTGCCTCTATAGCATCAGCATCAATAGCGTTGTCAACTAAAGTTTTGTTGGGTTCCTGAAAAGAAACGAAAAAATCAGTAAACCATCCAACAGCAAAGTTAGTAAAGCTTAAAAATAATAAAAAATTTTGTATGTACTTATCTATTGTACTTTCGATTTATCTAAGACATTTATTATTGATGAGGTATAAATTACTTTCAAAGAAAGAATCAAAATTTACTGGTTTTAGACTAAGTAAACATAACTTAAAGAGCGAGATGCAACTTTGCACAAATGACCAAAGGATGCCATGATATTACTTCTTCGATTATTTAAATTCTATCTTCCTAGTTTAATTAATCAAGAAAGGGTGATTGCAACACAGTTTACATTTGAAAGACTAAAAATTCACATTAACATGCAAATGTTTACCATAAATATTGATCAACATCTTAATCCCATAGTTTTGATTTTGAATCATAATGCTATTTATTACATAATTTAAGGGGTTAATCTTTAATTCAATAATAGCATTACACTCTGACATATACACTATATTTCTATTACAGTACCACTATTAAATTTGTTACTAAAGGACATCATAACAACAATCATTATGAAAATGATAAATAACAAAGATAATTTACTAAAATCTAATAAGTTTATTTGATAACAGTTTATGAGTAATAATATTAATAATTGTTCATAAAGTTTATGATCATATGCTAACCTCTTCATCTAAGGCACTCCCGAATTCCTCGGATTCTAGCACTTCATCTTTAATACTCTGCAAATATACAGCAATAAATGTAAACTTTATCTATTCCCCACGATTAACTTTAGTATTGTTTTTCCTTTATTAAATCACTAGAAAAATACATACCATTTGAATTTCCTCTGCTTCTACAGCATCAGCAGGAAACACTTCGCCAAAGGATGTTTCGTTGGAATCCTAAAGAGTAAAGAAAAAATGTATAAGGTATCAGCACAATAGCATAATGTTAGTGATGCTTCAGAATCAACATAAACCAAATAATCTGAGCACAATCAGTGAGTGTTCTGCAGCATACTTACAGGATTTATTTTACCTAACAATTTTAATATCTCGGCCTCGGCGTAGTGCACATTTCTCTTGTAACAATGAAACTCGGTCATCCTCCACAAGCACGGTTTACATATTTTAGACGGGAGACCATCATTTTCGCTTATCTAAATCATAGAAATAAAATATATTAATCAGGGAACGACGTACACCGTACACATATAGCCGACTACATTACAATAGTGAGATTATAGTGAATCGTTTTCAAAAGTTCGCCGAGAAGACGACAGAATTCAATAGAGAGGTAATTTGAAATCGTATGCCTTTAATATAAACAATATTATCAGGTCATATCAGTGATCTTTCATTAATCTTCATTTTTGGATTAAAATTATACGTTCTGGATAATCGAAGAGAGAGAAAATATTCGTAGCATAACGCAATGATGAATATTATTAAAGAAGTGGGAAATTCGAAGAGATTTCTTGCCTAAAATTAGCAGTAAATAATGTTTTCTCTTCCTTGTATCTTATTCCAGTATCAAGACTGTATAATTTAAAAATTAGCCAGCACATACCTTTAAGTCGTATATATAATTCAGCATTCTAAACACCGGATCGCCAGTTGAAGAGAAGTTCGAAAAAATACTGACGAAAGAGAAACTCTCCTTTAAACAAAGTCTGCAGAGGACATCCAAAGATTGCTCGCACATCTTCTCGGATTCTGTTATAGACAAATTACTGCAAATACAAAGACAATAGCCTCACAAAAAAACGTTAGCTCGGCAGGTGACGCTTCCCGACATGTGGTTTCTTAGCGCATGCGCATAAGCTAGGTAAGGCATGGAAGAGCTTAGGAAGAGAGAATCGAGAGAAAGGTACATTAAGCGCCATTAGTACGGCGTAATTTGGAACTGAAGCTTTTTCCGAGATTAATAACATCTCAGCTATAAATTTACCATCAAACCGACGTTTTTAAGAACAGCATTTACGAAAATAATTTGATATTTCCTTATTGTATATTAGCATTTGTAAGGTTCTGAGAATAATACTTTACTGTAATCTTATGCAATGAATAACATCGAAGTGTTTTTTCTGAAATTCGACGTAGAAAAACGCGATTTTTAATGGTCTACATAAGGGAAGAGCACTTGAGAGGGCCTCCTGCCCTTATAGAAGAAGATAAGCCCTTAAATTTCTTGGAGTTATGAATGAATAATATGATCCTTCCTTAAGTATTTGGTTTATTGGCTTCTTTCTTTCGCTGGCCGTCACATATGCGAATGCACAATTCCTTGCTGAAGTCTCCTTGTTTGGTATTCTCTAATTTTCCTTGGTATTGTCAATAGTTAAAATCGTTTTTGGCCTCTTCCTTGCATCAGAGCGCCACTTGCTTCTAACCATTCAGTGACATTGGCTTGGTTTGAGTTTGTTTGGAAATATCTACGGACTGTTTGTATATTTCAGAAGCACAGAAATATCAAAGGTAAATAAATTACTAATTTTAAATAACTCAATTTACACATTTTCTTTTATTCACACATAGTTCATTGCTTCTCACAAGTGATGTGACATTAGTTAATTAATATCATTAAGGTGTGATTGTTTAATTCCACAAATTGTTCCTTTTGGTGCTAGTCTTTATTATGTCAATTTCTGACATTTATTTGGCAATGAAGGTTGATATCGCAATACAATATCTCTAAGTGATTATCTTCGCAAGATATACAAGTTAAGATTGCCTCTGCAATATCTTTCTCCCTTAAAATTCATATTCCCCCTTTTCAAGTAGATTTTCACTCTTTTATCCTAGGTTTAGCTGGAACCAGAAAACATTCTCTTTAAAATTATGTATCAATTATATTACTTAAATGGTATTTGCAAATTTACATTATCAATATATTTATTACATAAACATTATTATTTACTTACAATATATTATTATTAGTATCATTATGGTTTAGTGGATTGTGAAGTTTGAAAATCAATGGTCTCTGAAAAGGTTATTAAGAAATCAAATTTTAATAATTCTCTAAATTTATTAAAATTTAATAATGTCAATCTCAGCGATGAATTCAAAGTGATTACTCTGGAATTTGTTTGATTGTGATATTAACTATTTGTAAATCATAGCAAGTTTATTATTAATTAAACTATAGCAACTTTTTAAATAAGACAATGTTTTCTGTCATTAATTATCTCATCCTAGTATTACTGATTACTGCTGTCTTAAAGGACTTTTGCAACTGATACTAATATATTTTCCAGGAAGATGTCCTCTCAACACTTTTGCAACCAATGGGTAGTAGTATTCAGTTTGATATCATTTCTGCCATTTGGAATATCTGAAAGGATAAAGATGACCTTTTCTCTGAGGAATGGAGACGGTGGACATGCTATAGCATCATTTAACATTCTCTGTGATGTCTAACAGATAAATCAAACTGCATTAGAATACATTGAAATATGTTCAAAGGCTTATTCATAAACAGCCCTAAGATTACGAATTAGGAAATGTATCTTGAAAATCAATTTTCAGAGTCATTTATTATTTATTTCTTCAAAAAATGAATATGTTTAATCATCTGACAATTACTGATTATCATTTATTTCTTATTTGCAATTAGAAGGAGTTCATCATTAACAACAACTCATTCTATTTTTAAAGATATTTTACAAGTATTACCTCTTACAAATATTTTGGCACCAATCAGCCTGTCAAGGTTCTCCAGGATTGCTTCAATATCTCCCGATAAGCTTAAGTTCCTCAAGAATATATTTGTGGCATTTTTAATGTTAAATGATGCTATAGCATGTGCATCTTCTCCATTCCTCAGAGAAAAGGTCATCTTTATCTGTTCAGATTGTCCATATTGCAGAAATGATGTCAAACTGAATACTGAGACCAATTGTATGCAAAAGTGTTGAGAGGACATCTTCCTGGAAAATATATTAGTTTCAGTTGCAAAAGTCCTTTAAGACAGCAGTAATCAGTAATACTAGGATGAGATAATTAATGACAGAAGACATTGTATTATCTAAAAAAAGTTGCTGTGGTTAAATTAATAATTAACTTACTGTGATTTACTAATAGTTAATATCTCAATCAAACAAATTCCATAAACCTTAATAATTTAATAATAATATATTGTAATTAAATAATAATGTTTATATAATAAAAACATTGATAATGAAAATTCGAAAATACTATTTAATTAATATAATTGATACATAATTTTAAAGAAAAAGTTTCCTGTTTCCAGCTAAAACTTGAATAATAGAGTAAAAATCTGCATGAAAAGGGGGAATATGAATGAAAAAGGAGAAAGATATTGCAGAGGCAATCTTAACTTGTATATCTTGCGAAGATAATCACTTAGAGATATTTTATTGTGATGTCGACATTCATTGCAAAATAAATGTCAGAAATTGACATAATAAAAGACTTGTACCAAAAGGAAGAATTTGTGGAATTAAACAATCACACCTTAATGATATTAATTAACTAATGTCACATCACTTGTGAGAAGCAATGAACTATGTGTGAATAAAAGAAAATGTGTAAATTGAGTTATTTAAAATAAGTAATTTATTTACCTTTGAGATTTCTGTGCTTCTGAAATATACAAACAGTCCGTAGATATTTCAAAACAAACTCAAACCAAGCCAATGTCACTGAATGGTAAGAAGCAAGTGGCGCTCTGATGCAAGGAAGAGGCCAAAAACGATTTTAACTATTGACAATACCAAGGAAAATTAGAGAATACCAAACAAGGAGACTTCAGCAAGGAATTGTGCATTCGCATATGTGACGGCCAGCGAAAGAAAGTGGCCAATAAACCAAATACTTAAGGAGAGATCATGTTAATCATGAGGTCAAAGTTTAAGTCCAAGGAATTTAAGGCCTCATCTTCTTCTATAAGGGCAGGAGGCACTTCCCTAATGTAGACCATTAAAAATCGCGTTTTTCTACGTCGAATTTCCGAGAAAATTCTTCGATGTTATTCGTTGCATAAGTTTGCTGTAAGGTATTATTCTCAGAACCTTACAATTGCTAATATACAATAAGGAAATATCAAAACTTTATTTTCGTAAATGTTGTTCTTAAAAACGTCGGTTTATTGGTTGAATTACAGCTGAGATGTTATATTAATCTCGGAAAAAGTTTCAGTTCCAAATTACGCCGTACTAATGGCGCTTAATGTACCTTTCTCTCGATTCTCTCTTCCTAAGTTCTTCCATGCCTTACCTAGCTTATGCGCATGCGCTAAGAAACCACATGTCGGGAAGCGTCACCTGCCGAGCTAACGTTTTTTTGTGAGGCTTTTGTCTTTGTATTTGTAGTAATTTGTCTATAACAGAATCCGAGAAGATGTGCGAACAATCTTTGGATGTCCTCTGCAGACTTTGTTTAAAGGAGACTTTCTCTTTCGTCAGTATTTTCTCGAACTTCTCTTCAACTGGCGATCCGGTGTTTAGAATGCTGAATTATATATACGACTTAAAGGTATGTGCTGGCTTCTTTTTAAATTATACAGTCTTGATACAGGAATAAGATACAAAGAAGAGAAAACATTATTTACTGCTAATTTTAGGCAAGAAATCTGTTCGAATTTCCCACGTCTTTAACAATATTCATCATTGCGTTATGCTACGAATATTTTCTCTCTCTTCGATTATCCAGAACGTATTATTTTAATCCGAAAATGATGATTAATGAAAGATCACTGATATGACCTGATAATATTGTTTATATCAAAGGCATACGATTTTAAATCACCTCTCTATTGAATTCTGTCGTCTTCTCGGTGAACTTTTGAAAACGATTCACTATAATCTCGCTATTGTAATGTAGTCGGCTATATGTGTACGGTGTACGTCGTTCCCTGATTAATATATTTTATTTCTATGATTTAGATAAGCGAAAATGATGGTCTCCCGTCTAAAATATGTAAACCGTGCTTGTGGAGGATGACCGAGTTTCATTGTTACAAGAGAAATGTGCACTACGCCGAGGCCGAGATATTAAAATTGTTAGGGAAAATAAATCCTGTAAGTATGCTCCTGAACACTCACTGATTGTGCTCAGATTATATGGTTTATGTTGATTCTGAAGCATCACTAACATTATGCTAATGTGCTGATGCCTTATACATTTTTTCTTTACTCTTTAGGATTCCAACGAAACATCTTTTGGCGAAGTGTTTCATGCTGATGTTGTAGAAGCAGAGGAAATTCAAACGGTATGTATTTATCTAGTGATTTAATAAAGGAAAAAAAATACTAAAGTTAATCCTGGGGAATAGATAAAGTTTACATTTATTGCTGTATATTTGCAGAGTATTAAAGAGGAAGTGCTGGAATCCGAGGAATTCAGGAGTGCCTTAGATGATCAGGTAAGCATATGATCATAAACTTTATAATCAATTATTAATTTTGTAATTCGTTAACAATTATCAAAGAAACATGATTTTTAGTAACTTTAACTTTGTTATTTATCATTTTCGTAATGTTTGATGTTATGTCCTTTAGCAACAAATTTAATAGTGTTACTGTAATAGAAATATAGTGTATATGTCAGAGCTTAAGGGTATTATTGATTTATAGGTTAATTCCTTAAATTATACAAAAAATACCATTATGATTCAAAATCAAAACTATGTGATTAACATGTTGATCAATATTTATGGAAAACAGTTGCATGTTAATGAGAATTTTTAGTCAATCAGATGTAAATCGTGTTGCAATCATCCTTTCTTGACCTATAAACTAGGAATATAGAGTTTAAATCATCCAATAAGTAATGTCATGGCATCCTTTGGTCATTTGTGCAAAGTTGCATCTTGCTCTTTAAGTCAAGTTTACTTAGCACAAAACCTGTAAATTTTGATTCTTTCGTTGAAAGTAATTTATACCTCATCAATAATAAATGTCTTAAATAAATTGAAAGTATGATAGATAAATACGTACAACACTTTTAATTATTTTTAAGCCTTACTAACTTTAACACAATGTAACATTGGCTGGTTTACTGATTTTTTCATTACTTTTCAGGAATCCAACGAAACTTTAGTTGACAACGCTATTGATGCTGATGCTATAGAGGCAGAGGGAATCCAAAAGGTATTGAATTTCATAGTGATCTTACTAATGATTATAGATACAGGAATTCATGGTAAGGAATAGTTAAAATACACAATTATTGCTTTATCGTTACAGAATATTAATGATGAAGTTCCAGAATCGGAAGAAGACAGGTATGCCATAGAAGATCAGGTAAGCATATGTTCATAAACTTTATATACAACTATTAACTAATATTGGTGATGTATTATCAATTAAACTATATTTATAGTAACCTTAACAAAATTTTTATCCTCTTAATTGCGATTTATGATATTTTCTTAGTAATATATTTAGTATAGTTATGGTTCCAAATGAAAATGTGATTAACATATTGAATTGAATGTATTTAATAGCATTAATTTTATAGAAATATATATTACACATATTAGTGCATATAAGTATTATTTATTTAATTTCTTAAGTTAACTAATTAATTGCCTTATGGTTCCAAATTAAAACTATGTGATTAACATGTTGACTAATATTTATGTAAATCAGTTGCATTTTAATGCAAATATTTAGTCTTTCAAATATAAATTGCTGAAGTTACCCTTTTGTTGGAAAATAAGAATTGGAAGGTAAAATTTTAAATAAACCAATAAGTAATATCTCCCATCTTTTTGTCATTTGTCCTTAGTTACATCTAACTCTTAATATCATTTAAAGTATGGCTATAATCCTCTTAACTGTGTGTTATTTTTTAAAAATAATTTATACATTAATTTATCAATAGTCAATGGCTTCAAATTGAGAGTAAAATAGATAATTAAGTATATAACTTCCATATGTGCAACATACAGATGTATTCTATAACCTTTATTTAGGCTATCAGTAATTCAATTCTTCTTTATTTCACATGACAAGAGTCCGAATGGATTCTTTTGCATTTCCATATATAGGCTTCATATTTAGGTTGTCTTTTAAAACTCATAGTTAATAAACTATTATTTGCTTTCAAAATTGAATTACCATTTTGTAATGGTAACTCATAAATTATTTTGTGCTTTTAATCAGTTCTATATTAACAAATGACTCATTGTTTTCTATAGTTTGGTATCAAAGAAGAGATTGATATAGTGGAGTGGCAAATTCCACAAGAGTTGCAAGGGAAAGAGTTTAGAATAGAGGTAAGCACTATATTTTGTAGTTATTTTAGGCATTTTGTTTTTTATTTTTCCAAAAGTCCTTACATTTTAGCAACTATTTGACTTAATGCAATTCTAGTGCTGATTTGAGTCTCTATGATATTTTAGCTTTATGAAATAAAACTAATATTGTCCACATTTCTTTTTACAAAAATAGATACGTATTCCAAGATCATGTATTAAAAATATTATTAAAAATACCCTGAAATAGGAGATCAGAAAAATCATGCCTTGGGTAGTTCGATCTCACTTTTTATTCTTTTGATAAATATTAATGATAAACTTTTTCACCATTCATTTACATAATGTAAGAACCTCCTTTTTCCTTTTCAGAAAATTGTGGGAATATTTCCAACTGAGAATGAAGCTGAGCAAAACCATGAGCAGTATGTATTGTGTGCCAGAGAAAGTAATAATGTACAGGTAAATAGAATTCTCTGTTGGAACCTTTGTAGAACATTTCCATTTTATTGTATCTTAAATTACATGAAGCTTTGTCATTATATCTTGCTATGGAAGAAATTATATGGCTTTATTGAGTACCTTCAAAAGGATGACTAAATTAAATAGGAATTTATCTCATTTTTAGGAAATGGTTGAAGAAAATGGTATGAAAATGGAAGAGGAAAACTATGATGAAGGAATTGTAAGCAATCAATTGACTGAGGTAAGATTCATATTGCAGAAATTATTATATGCAAAATAATTTCATTGCAAAATTATATATATTGTACTTTAAAATTTCTATTGAAGGTAAGCTAATGTCTAATGTTAAAACTATTGATACAAGAGTGAATTTGGAAGGGGATAATTCTGATGAAGGAATTACAAGTAACCATTTGTTTGAGGTAAGTTTCAGGGTGAATTTTGGAATTTCTTTATGTGTTTTCTCAATCTTCAGTGAGTCTCTTTGTATCCCCTTGAAGTGAATTTATTAAAACATTCTCTTTAAGTTGTGAACTAGAAATGAGAATCAAAATTCACTTATAAAGTAGGAATTTCATGAAGAGAGCTTATAAAAAACCTATTGCTCCATCCAGTTCTATGATATAGTAATGGGCAGTAAAGGAAATTGATAAAAGGACTGTTGATTGTAATTTTGTATCAGAGACTACAAAACATAAAATGAGTGCTAGTAATGAATTAATATGGAGTACGATGCACATTTTTAAGCTTGCATTCGAATGCATTAATAGAAAATTAATTACTTAATTGATTTATTAAGTAGTACCATGCATATTTATCGAAGCTTGAATTCTTAAGTATTAATTTCTGTTTTCAAATGTTTTGTGACAAACTGTAGAAGGAAAAACACCAAATAGACTTTGCAGGTTTATGATTTATTGAAATCTTCTATAATGGCTAAATTTATATCATACCAACAGTTGATTTTCCTTCGTTATCAGTACCTCATGATGACTCTTTGAGTGAAAACTAGTTGCATTCACAATAAGATCCAATGAAACATTACAAAGTTATTTGTTTTCTATCCTTGAAAAAGTGACAGCTTCAACTGTTGCCATTACACCATTTCAATTGTCAGCAGATTAAGTGTTTTATGCATAAAAACAAGCATTTATTCATTGTTTAAATAATACTGAAGATTGATGTAGAAGGGTTGAAAGAGAGAAGTTTTCCTGTGTTTATTTTATCCCTCCTATTTTTTGTTCATATAATATGTAGTCAGACTTTCTGGTATTATAGTAGTATCACTCAGTTATGAAAAACTTTCCCTTTTACAAATTTAAGCATTTTGCAATTTTTTATTTTTCATCAGTCTTATACTGTTTTAACTGTACACACAAAAATAACTTCACTCTATTTGGTAATTATAACTGTCTTTCCTTGATTTACAGATGTCAGGAGAATCACAAGTACCTTCACCAGGTGGAGAGAATAAGGACAATATATATGTGGAAGAAAATAGTTCCTTAGGTAATACTAAAGAATCTTTTGAGCACATTGATAAAGAGAATTCAGAGGAAGGAGATAAAGTACAGTCATCTGCTTCTACTGCAGAGTTGTATTGTACAGAGAAAGAGGGTGACTTTGAGTTATCTGGAGGACAGACAGCTACTGTTAAGGGAAAGGATTTGTGTTATTATGTTTGTGATATTTGTAAAAAGAGCTTTAAATGGAAAAGTGATTTGGGTAGGCATGTCAGAATTCACTATGAAGATAGACCGTATGCTTGCAGAATTTGCAACAAAAGATTTAAACAACAAAATGGCAGAAATCAGCATGAGCTACTGCACAGGAAGCAGGAGATACACGTGTACAACTTATTTGCCCCCTCAAAGGGAAATAAGTTTGCACTTATTTCCCTTTGAGGGAAATAAGTGCAAACTTATTTGCAGTTACTTACACGTGTGGTACTTGCAGGAAGCATTATTGCAGCAAAGAAAGCTTAGATTATCATTCAATTGTACATACAAACAGGTTTTCATGCAGTTTTTGTGGAAAATGCTTCAGTTGCAACACAGATCTACAGAGACACTTACCAACACACACAAAAGAGAAGCCTTTTAAATAAGATATCTGTCTAAAGTGAGAAAGGAACACTAAAAAGACATCTTATTACTCATTCCTGAGATAGACTGTTTTCATGGAAATTTTTTAGTAAAATGTTTAAACATAAGAAAAACAGGCATGTTTATAAATTTACTCACCTAAATAAAATGTAATTTTCTTACAAATATCGGGATATCCTAACGTTTTATCATATTTATATAACGTATATCATTTTCTCTCTGGAAATGAAGATGTTTTGTTCTGGAAAAATTTTTGGATGTATTTAACAATGATCATAAAGTACCTACTTGGAATTAATGTTTTGAATAATTAAACAATTTATTAACAAGCATGGAATTAGATATATTTATTTATAAAGAACGTGATGCTACTGAATTATTATTCAATTCTCTTCCATATTTTTCATTCACTCTTAAATTCACTGCTTCCTGAGTCTATGAAACCTTTCATTGGTTGCATTCGGTCATTTTGTACCCAACTAATTTTCCTATGATAATATTTGTGATAGAATAATATTGTTCATAGTTGCTCTTCTCACTAGTTTCTTATCTCATTATCTCTTATCACTAAATGGTTTTTAATTGGCAAATTAATGTAATGGCAACTTTTGGAAATTTTAGCATTTAGATTAAGAAACATTGATATTGAATAATACTGCTAATAATTTCCTTATTAACAGCAATCCGCAATAATTTGAGATTAAATAATTAAATTTCATAAAAAATTCGTGATTCATCCATTGGTAGTAGATTGGTAGCCCTTAATTTTCAATATAGAAGAAGAACACCTGCCCTCAAACTGAGGACCCGTTTGTGAGACAAGTAGTATATTTATCTTAGATAAGTGCCACTGATTTGTTTCAAAGTTTCAATTCAGTTACTTATAAGCTCCAAATCAAAGATTCTGTTATCCTACTTTGAAACACTTACTGGAATCAAAATGATGCCCTGGCATCAAACCAAGGACCATGAAAGAAACGAACTGAGTGAAACAGTTCTCTCAAAAGCCTCCATTCTCGTTTCAGGGTTTATCTTCCCAGAATGGAAAAGGAGGCACTTGGAAGCATTCCTTCATGCAGTTCACTGTATCTATAATGGTCCTTGGTTCAATGCAAGAGCCTCATTTCTCTTCTACCATACATTTAAACAGAGATATTGGAACTTCATTATATTCCTGATAAAATGTTTGAATATATATATAAATATAATTATATTTGTAGTAAGTCTTTCTTTAACTATGCTACAAAAGAGCTACGCTTTTATTATACATAGGGATTCTTATTTTTTACAGTAATTTTTCAATCAAATAAATGGTTATTCAGCAATGTCATTATGTGAAACAGTGCTTGTATTCTGACTGATTTTCACACCTGTTTTTCTCTATAAATATATTTTATTTGATTTTTTTAAGTCTCTAATGATGGAAAATAATTTTCTGGATATTATAGTCATTTTATATATATTCAGCTTAATTTATAGTTAAGTAACGATGAATTTTAAAACTCATTGCTAAGCAATTGGGCCCAAATCTCATCTACAGTTTAGTAATGTATTTTTTTAAAAGATTTTTTATCCAATTTATGATTCACGAAAATATTCTATATACATTGATACATTTATAATTATTCTTGTCGTTGGTAAGGACATGATTGTTGAATTAAATATGCAAGAGAAATGAATGCTGCAATAAAAAATAACCCGCATTATTTAAAGGGATAACTCATAAACCTAATTACCAAACCCAGAGCACTTTAACAAAGTAACAACGAATTTCCAGCAGTTAAAGAAGCAAAAAGTTTGGTACTTGTGTCTCATCGTAATCATTATGGATTATGATTGGGAAACGAGATTTTAGCACTTTTATACCACTACAACCCTAACGGAGGAACATAAATGTAACCCATTTTCATACATAATGTTTCACTTACTTTTTCTACCTCGGCGATTCCTTTTACATACTGAGAGGGCTCTATTGCATTCATTTAGATGTTCTCTATTCACTCTTTACAATTCAGATACACTCTATGTTCCTGGTATTCCCATTCGGGTTTAATACCGTCCAAATAATTCAAAAATAAGCACATAACAATACATCAACACTTCTTGTAGCTGTAATACAGTTTGAGCTTACTTTACGTACAACTTATGAACGAAACAAAATATTTTGCGACGTAACGTTCTTTGCACCACAAAAGTAGTAATGATGACACAATTTGGAGGGAACTCTTTTTAAAAAGGCGTCAACAAACAAAATTCCTACAGATATTATCATTTACATCTTCGTCACGTGCCTTCAAATATTAAGATTAATTATTGCCTAACTAATTTGGTTTTTTACCTTGAAAATTGATAACCAAGTCTCAGAAAAAAACTCTTCTTATTCTCAAGCATGATTTCAGGTTGCTTGACAAAGTTGAAAGGACAAAATACCCTTCTATAACGAATGTAAACAAACTAAGCTTCGAGAGCGGCCATTTTGAAATAACTGAAGGTTGAATCTGTTGTTTCCAGGAAATCCGCTAGTGAGCGGAAAGCTAGCGCCTATTGTATACGGAGAAAATAGTGGTCTATCAAACTTAACAATGTTTATGCCTCTGTATGTACTAGCCATTGTAAAATGCCGAGTAATTGTGCCATCCTATTAAAGAATAGAAGCAAGCTATTGAAAAGCAAAACACAGAAGTCGGCAATGATGGTGACATTTCCCAAATTCATCGTATATAAGGCGAAGGAAATATCTTTCGTTTCTTCTACTCGATGAGCGTACTTCCTTCCATGGCCTTATCTCCTTCTATAAGAGCAAAAGTCCCACTCAATTGCTCTCTTCTCATGTAGACCATTAACAATCGCGTTTTTCTACGTCGAATTTCCGATAAAAACACTTCGATGTTATTCATTGTATCAGTTGGCTATGAGGTACCATTCTTAGAAATTTGAAATGCTATTACCTGATTTAAAAACAGGAAAACCTTTGTTTACGTAAATGCTGTACTTAAAAACATTGGTATGTTGGAAATAAATTATAGCTGAGATGTTACATTAAGCTCGGGAAAAGCTGCAGTTCCAAATAACGCCGTCCTAGTAGCGCTTGAGATACCTTTAACTATTTATGTCTTGCTTTACCCTTCCATGCCATTCCAAGCTTCTGCGCATGCGCGAACGAGCCATGTGAAGGGAAGCGTCACTTGCTGAGACAACGTTGCGTTGTGAGGTTTTCTACCTAGTATCTGCAGTTATATGTCTGTTACAGAATCTCAGAAGATGTGCGAACAATCTTTGGATGTCCTCTGCAGACTTTGTTTAAAAGAAAGTTTCGCTTTCGTCAGTATTTTCTCCAACTTTTCTTCAACTGGGGATCCTGTGTTTAGAGTGCTGAATTTCGTTTACGACTTAAAGGTATGTGCTGGCTTGTTTTTAAATAATACAGTTTTGATACCGGAATAGGATGCAGTGAAAAGAAGTTATTAAGTACTGATACCATTAGGCAAGAAATCTGTATGATTTCTGCCCCCTGTATAATATTATTCATCCTATGTTACTCCACAATGATTTTCAGAACCTCATCTTTCTCTTCGATTATCCCGAATGTATTCTTTCATCTGAAAATGAAGGTTATTCAGAGATCAAATAATAATATTGTTTGTAATGGAGGCATACAATTTTTAATTACCATTCTGTTGAACTCTGTCATCTTTTCAGTGAAATCTTTTGAAAACGATTCATTTTGATCTAGCTATTGTATCGTTGGTCGAGTAGATGTAAAGACCGATGTATATCGTTCTATAATTAACGTTTATTATTTCAATGCTTTAGATAAACGAAAACGATGGTCTCCCATCTAAGATATGCAAACCATGCTTGTGGAGGATGACCGAGTTTAATTGTTACAAAAGAAATGTGCACTACGCCGAGGCCGAGATACTAAAATTCTTAAGTAAAACTAATGTAAGTAAATCCTGTGCTCAGATTTTTTATTGCTGGCATTTTGAAGATTTACTAACATTATCCTTATATGCAGTTGAATAAATTATTAAGTTTTCGGAACCTTTTCAGGAATCCAACCAAACTTCTGTTGACGAATCGAATGATGCTGATGATGCAGAGGAAATCCAAACGGTTTGTATTTTGCTAGTGATTTTATGAAAGATTGTTAATACGAAATTTTATTGTAGGGAATAAATTAAATTCACATTTATTGCTGTAACCTTGCAGAATATTAAAGATGAAGTGCCGGAATCGGAAGAAGAAAGATGTACCTTAGACGGACAGGTAAGCATATATTCGTAAACTTTATTAACAGTTATGAAATTTATTATTTACATTCGTAAGAATTATATACTTCACTTAATTTTTAGTAACTTCAACTTAGTTATTTATCATTCTCATCATGGTGATATTCCTTAAGTTGTATATTAAATAGCATTATGGATCCAAATGAAGATAGTGTAATTAAGATTGAATTCAATATATATTTATAGTATTAATTTAACAGATATATAGTATACAATAAAAATTTTAAGTTTATATATATATATATATATATATATATATATATATATATATATATATATATATCATAGTGTTATGTTTTGAAATCAAAACAATGTTTAACATTTGGTCATTTGTGCTAAGTTGCGTCTTAATCTTAAAGTCATTTTAACTTTGTCTAAAACTCTCATTATTGTTATCCGATTCCTTTTAACAATTAATTTATACTTTATCAGTAATCAATTGCTTCACATTGAAAGTGCAATGCATAAGTAAGTACCTAACATTGAATTATTTTCTTTGGATGATTTTGAATCTTTACTAACCTTATCAGAATGTGCTGTTGGATGATTTATTAAATTCTCTGTTACTTTTCAGGAACCCAATGAAACTACTGCTGATGAAGCAATTAATGCTGTGGAAGCAAAGGAAATCAAAACGGTATTTAATTTTATGGCAATCTTAATAAAGAATATTAATGCAAAAGTTTATGGTAGGCAATAATTTTAAAACTTAATTTTAAATTAAATTTACATCTGTATTTTTGCAGAATATTGACGCTGAAGTGCTGGAATCAGATGAAGACAGGTGTGCCGTAGACAAACAGGTAAGCAAATACTTGTTAATGTTATTAATTGTCACTTTTTAGTAATTATTTACGAATTTTTTTGTGAAAGATCATATTAGTTAAGTTATATTTTTAACAGTATTTATGTAATAGCTATATAGTGTATATGTCCAAGGATATTAGCATAATTAATTTAATAGTTAATTTCTTAATTAGTAAGGAAATATTCATAAACTTTATGAAAACAGTAATTAACTTTATTTTCAGAGAACTATCATCTATTTAACTATATTTTAAACTACATTTTCATTATGATTCACGATATTCCTTAAGCTATATCTATTATATATAGCTAACTCTCCAGATATACCTATATATTTATAGGGGATAGGAATTCTGACCATGTTCCACAAGCGCCGTCGACTTCAGATTTTTTTGACGTACTGGCCCTACACTCTAGATGCCACAATAATTCAAACATCTACGCTAGCTATCATGAGTTCGATGCCAGAAATTCCCAGAAATCGCAATTTTCCCATAAGAATGCATTGCGCTGATTTTTGAAAATTATTTTGAGGCACTTATCGTTAAGATAGAGTAACCAAAATTTGGGAGGTTGAAGTTGAGGTAGTCTTCTCTGCTTCTCATGGAAAAAATGTAGCCAAATGACAGTGACTTTGACGCCAGGTGGATGCAAAATTCTTCCATAAGAAATGCATTGCGGAAATCTTTGATGATTTTTTTAAATGGCTCCCCGATAAGCTGCAAAGATAAAACCCGGAATGGTGACTGAGGCATGGGACTTTCCTGATAAGATATTGAATCGAAACTTTGGAACAAGTAAGGATGGCACTTATCTAATATTATTTTGCTGTCTTCTTTCACGATCAGGTTCTTAGTTTGTCGCCAGGCGGTCTTTGGTGTGAAGTTTTAAATTTGAACTGAGGCAGTACTTGGTATGATACTGTAATCAACGGATAGCTTGCAGTATGCAAGCAACTCGTTCGTATTTTTATTCGTATATTTTATTCGTATATATATATATATACGAGTAAAAGTTGCTTTTTTTAATTGCCATGTTAGTCACATGTCAATTAAATTTTTCCCTAGATGATATTATTCCTATTTTATGTAAATATGTAAGTAAATGTAAGTACTAATGTAAGTAAATCCTGTGTTCAGATTTTTTATTGTTGGCATTTTGACATTTTACTAACATTTTCCTTATATGCAGTTTAATAATTTATTCATTTTTCGGAACCTTTTCAGGAATCCAACGAAACTTCTGTTGACGAATCGAATGATGATGATGATGCTGAGGAAATCCAAACGGTTTGTATTTTGCTAGTGATTTTATGAAAGAATGTTAATACAATATTTTATTGTAGGGAAGAAATTATATTCACATTTATTGCTGTATCTTTGCAGAATATTAAAGATGAAACGCCGGAATCGGAAGATGACAGGTGTGCCTTAGACGGACAGGTAAGCATATATTCGTAAACTTTATTAACAGTTATGAAATTTATTATTTATATTCGTAAGAATTATATACTTAACTTAATTTTTAGTAACTTCATCTTAGTTATTTATCATTCTCATCGTAGTGATATTCCTTAAGTTGTATATTAAATAGCATTATGGATCCAAATGAAAATTGTGTAATTAACATTGAATTCATTATATATTTATAGTATTAATTTAACAGATATATAGTATACAATAGAAAAATTTAATAAAATTTATCATCTAAGTTTAATTAAACTTAGAAGATAAAATTTTAATTAATCCAAGAAGTAATATGCCATCTTTTTTTCATCTGTGCTAAGCTATACCTTACTCTCAACTATAGCTAAAAACCTCTTAACTCTCTGTGGTTCTTTTGTTGATAATACTTCATAATTTAATTTATTAGGATAAGTAATAATTAACAATATTAACTTAAGCCGAGTTCATATCCATTTTACTGGTGCCTTTAATTAATTTTTAAATTAGTAATTGAATATCTACTTTCTGTAGATTGCTGTTAAAGACAAAATTGAAATAGTCGACTGGCAAATTCCACAAGAGTTTCGAGGGAAAGAGTTTAGAATAGAGGTAAGTGTAGTATTTTTCTCATCAGTTTATATTTTTTCCAAAAGGACTTTAGCATAAGACATAATTTAGCCACTGTTTATGTAATTGTAGTGCTGATTTGAGTCTCCATTACGTTTTTGGCTTTCTAAATAAAACAATAATATTGTCCACATTTCTTTTTCCAATATCAAATCAATATGTCAACATCGTGTATAGATAGTTATTAAATATATCCTGTAAATGGAAATCAGAAAAATCTTTTCTAGAGTAGTTTACTGTGATTGTTTACTCTTTTGATAAATATTGATCCGAAACTTTTTGCCATTAATTTATTTAATGTGAGAGCTACTTTTTCAGGAAATTGTGGGAATCTTTCCAACTGAGAATGAAGCTGAACAAAACCATGATGAGTACATATTGTGTGTCCAAGAAACTAATAACCTACAGGTAAATAGAATATGTTTATAACTGTATTAAATTTCCATTGTGTTGTATCTTAAATTGTAGGAAGATTCTGCATTATTTAATGCTACTAATGAAGTCATATGGATATATTGAGAACCTTCAAAGCAATGAAGTAATAATATAGAAATCTGCCTCATTTTTAGGCATTGGTTGAAGAAAATGTAAAAATAGAAGAGGAAAACAATGATGAAGGAATTATAGGCAATCATTGGAATGAGGTAAGATTCATATTTGAGAAATTATTAGATGCAAAATAATTTCCATATTGCAAATTATTTATTATCCACTTTAAAATTCCTATTGAAGGTAAGCTATAGTCTAAAGTTAAAACTCTTGATAAAAATAGTATTGAAATCTTTGTTAGAATGTTTTGATGGTATTGTAGCTTAAATTTTATGAATATTTAGGAATATTTCATGTTAAAATTTAAATTAAAACTGAGTATCAAGTGCCTTTGAAGCAGTAAATGATTATTTATTGATATAGAAATATTTTTGATTTGTAGGTATTGGTTGAAGGAAATGGAGTGAATTTGGAAGGGGATAATTCTGATGAAGGAATTACTAGTAACCAATTGATTGAGGTAAGTTTCAGATTGTAATAGCAGTGATGTATAGTTCTGCAGAAATTTATTACAACTTTTTGATCAAACTTGTGAATTTCCTCTGCTCACTTTACCACTTTAATTTTGTGTATATATATTGGAGTTTCCTGTAGGATTGTTCTATGCCCCATCTTTTAATAACTTTCGTTGTTACATGCAAAAGTTTAAACATGTTGCAATCATTTATTTATCCTCTATTATCTTATATGTGAGAAGTTCATACGTAAAGGAAATCTTACTCAAATCTATAATTATAACTGTCTTTGCTTTGTTGGCAGGCTTCCAAAGAATCAAAAGTGTCTTCAGCAGATGTGGTAAATGAAGGAGAAAATAATCACAATATATATGTTGAAGAGAATATCTCCCTATATAATGCTAAAGAATCCTTTGATGGAGAGAATTCAGAGGAAGGAGATAAAGGACAGTCATCTGCTTCTGAGTTGAATTGTACAGACAAACAGGGTGACTTTGAGTTATCAGGACAGACAGCTAGTGTTAGGAGAAAGGGATTTTGCAGTTTTATTTGTGATATTTGCAATAGGAGCTGTAAAACAAAACGAGATTTGGGTAGTCATGTAAGGATACACTATGAAGATAGACCTTATGCTTGTATAATTTGCAATAAAAGATTTAAACAACAGGATGTCAGACGTCAGCATGAGATCTTGCATAGGAAGCAGGAGAAAATCCCAAAGGGAAAGAAGTTGTACACGTGTGGTACTTGTGGAAAGCATTATTGCAGCAAAGAAAGTTTATATAGCCATTCATATGTACACACTAAGAGGTATTGCTGTAGTCTTTGTGGAAAATGCTTCCCCAACAATGCAAGCCTGCAGAGCCATGTAAGGACACATACAAAGGAAAAGCCATTTAAATGTGATATCTGTCAAATGTGTTTTAGTCTAAAAGGAATTCTAAAAGGACATGTTGCTACTCATTCCTCAGAGAGACCATATTCATGCAACATTTGTGGAAAAACTTTTAAAGATAAGAGGAACAGGTATCGTCATGAATTATCTCATCTAAAAAAAGTTTAAATACCTCCATCTCAGATCATTCTGGTATCTCATTCTTTCTATATATATTATTTGCTATTTTATAAGTGAAGATGTTCTGTTCAGGAACTTTGTTTGTATGCATTCAATTTAAGTTGTTTTAAGTCCCTACTTGTAATAAATATTATAAATAATTAAATCTTAAATCCTTTATTGAAGCCCTTCCCTTTAACATGGAAATCCAGGGATATAAACGTAGCGGTAAATGTGATTCATCATTGAATGTTTTTGCTATACAGACAATTTTCATTTGTATAAATATGAATAATAATATATGTTGAATTTCTTAACATAGTGATATCATATTTCTACATTCTTACTATATTCTTAATCATTTGTTGAAAATTCATCTGCTATTTCTTGAAATTAATTCCTTAAAGTAAGTTTTAAGGTCCAATATTTAGCTAGTTCATTTTATAATTGAATATTTGCCATTAGAATTTACTATTACATATTTTAAGTAATATAAATTGTACAGTTTCAGTTATGTTATTCCATGTTAGTTACCAAACTTTTCTCTTTTATTTTAATTAATGTTTGTATATGGAATCAGTTTAATCCCCAAAGTATTCATTGTTATTCAGATTTGACATTTTTCGTTTACTCTTAAATTCTTGGCTTCCTGACTTTAAGGAATTCTTAACCTTTAATTGGTTGCATTTAGTCATATTGACCTGGCCAATATTCCTTTTGATATTTTTGCTAATAGTATTATATTGTTGACTATCTATCTCATGATCATGATGTGCCAAAATATTAATATTGTCCCTGGCAAAAACAGGAATTAAGCCCTCTAGGGAGAGTGTCGTGCCCGGCAGGGGTGGTGGTAAGGCCACCCCGGTCGTCATTCCATGAAATCCTTACCCAATGACACAAGAAAAGAAGATGACAAAGGAAACCAGGGTAGGGACCTGGAATGTCAGAACGATGCTTAGGAAATGGAAGTTAGAAAACGTAAAGTTAGAAAGAAAGAGGTCCAACATTAACACTCTGGGGCTTTGCAAAGTAAGGTGGAAGGATGGGGGAGATTTCTGGAGCGATGATGTGAGGGTCATATTCAGTGGGGGAAATGATAGCCAGAGAGGGGTTGCTATAGTGTTGGACAAGAGATTGGGAAATGCTGTGATAGCCATAGAACTGACCGAGAAATGTCTGTAGAAATCAAGGCTGAACCAGTAAACACTGTGATAGTGCAAGTGTACCTCCCTACTAGCAATTACAGTGAGAATGAAGTAGATTTAGTGTATGAACAAATAGAAGAGGTTATTGGAAGGGTGAAAGGCAATAAAAATCTTATTGTAAAGGGGGACTGGAATGCTGTGGTTGGGCAGGGCAAAGATGGGGACGAAGTGGGAGAAGAAGGGAAGAGTATGTGGAAGAATTGTATTCAAAAGACATGAAGCCCACCCACATTAAGATAGAAAGTATACAAGAAGTAGAGGAAGACGATGTTGGGCTGAGTATACTAGATAGAGCACTAAGGGACATATGGGGGAAGAAAGCAACAGGTGTGGACGAGATCCCAGTAGAATTTCTTAAGAATCTTGGGGGAAAGGGTAAATAATAATTCTATGATTTATGTAGGAAAATTTATGACGAAGGAAAGTGGCCAGAGAATTTTACCAAGTCTATCTTGATTCTTTTACAGAAAAAGAATAATGCCTTAGAATGCTGGGACTACCAAACAATAAGCTTAATATCTCAGGCTGCAAAAGTTATTCTTAGGGTCCAAAACAGAAGAATCGAGGGGGAATAACTAAGGAATTCATAGGGAATGATCAGTTTGGTTTTCAGAGAGGGAAAGGGATGCAGTTGGGGTTATGAGGGTTCTCGTAGAATGAAGCTTAGAATTTCGAAGGGAAGTTTGTGCATGTTTCGTTGATTTTGAAAAAGCCTTCGATAGAGTTCAACGGCCAAAAAGTGATGTTGATACTAAAGAAAATTGGGTTGAATTGGAAAGATAGGCGTTTAGTGCAAAATTTGTATTTAAATCAGACCGCACGAGTAAGAGTTGCTAATGGGGAATTGGAATGGGCAGAGTTAGGGAGGGGAGTAAGCCAAGGATGTCCCTTATCACTATCTCTATTTAACTTATATGCAGAAGGAATGATCAAAGAAGCTTGGGATGAAATAGATAAGAGAATAAAGGTTGGTAGGGAACTGGTGAAGTCAGTAAGATATGCTGACGATAAAGCTATTGTGTGCAATTTGGAAAAGGGTTTGCAAATCCTAGTTAATGCACTGAATGATAAAACAAAGGAGTTTGGGATGAAAATCAATGTAAGAAAAACTAAGATTACGAGGTTTTCAATGGGAAAGAATGCTAAATTAACGATAAGGGTGGATGGGGTAGAACAGGTAGATCAGTTTTTATACTTGGGCAGTCTTCTATCTAAGAATGGAAGATGTTCGACAGAAATTAGAAAAAGGATAGCATTAGCAAAAGAAGCATTTGTGCAGCAAAGAGAACTGATGACAGAGGGACTTGATAAAGGAATCAGAAAGAGATTGGTAAAATCCTTGGTTTAGAGTGTAATGTTGTACAGATGTGATATGTGGACATTAAGAAAAGAGAATGTCAACAGATTGGAGGCTTTTGAGATGTGGGTATGGCATGGAATGGAGAAAGTAAGTTGGGTTGATAGAAAAACGAACGAGGATGTTCTAGAGATGGTTAGGGAGAAAAGAGTAATGATTGAAGTAATTAGAAATAGACAAAGGAAATGGGTGGGTAAAATATTGTTGGAGAAAGTGATCAAGGGAAGAATGCTAGGGAAAAGACAGAGGGGAAGACAAAGACAAAAGTTATTAGACGAATTAAGGGGTGAGATAAGTTACTGGAAATTGAAGGAGAGGGAATTGAGCACATGAACCAACCGAAAGGTAGAACACTTTATATATATTATATTGTTCTCAGTTGTTATTCTATCTAGTTTCTTTATCTTTATCACTGAATCATGTTTTATTAATAATTAATGTAATATTACTCCGAAAGACATTTTACATAGTGCAATTGACACTGTTTTGCTAAATAATGTGGCCTGAAGTGATTTAGTTTTTTCATAATAAAGGGTGCTAAGCTAACATTATTCATTCCATATTTATTCAATAGATGTGTAATAGACCATTTCCATGCAGTGTTTGTGATAAAATGTTTAAATATAAGAGTAGCAGCCAAAGATTACTCACCAAAGGAAAATTTAAATTCTTTAAAAACCTCAGGCCATCTTTGTATGTTGTTCTTTTATGTATCATTAGCACTTTCGAAGTGAGGATTTTCTGTTCGAGAACTTTGTCTCGATGTATTCAATTAAAGTTTCTTAAAGTTATTGTTTACATTAAATATTTTAAACTTAATAAGTACTTATTTGTAGCCCTTCCCTTTGACATTGAACTGTTAATGCAGGCACAAACGAAGAGGTGAATATGATCAATATTTGCATGTGACATACTTTTTGTCATACTGATAATTTTTACTAGTATAAATATGAATAACAATAGATGTTGAATTTTTTATTTTATAATATATTTTTACATTATCTTACCATATTCTTAATCATTTATAGAGAAGTCATCAGCTATTTCTTGATGTATAATTCATTTTTAGCGAAGTTAAGATCCAATATTTATCTAGTTATTTGTATATTTCAGTATTTGCTTATAGAATAAATAGCACTACATTTTTAGTTTTGATTATACTTATTTTCCTGGAGAAGGCATAAATCTCGGGAAAAGTTTGAGTACCTGCCAGAGAAAGCTGACCTGGGATATGTTAGTGCTTCCATTGATTAAATTAATATTCTAGCAATAACTATGAACTCTACGATGATGAATATTACAGTCATTATAAGTAATTTTATGCACATTTTATATACTTATTGAATTTGTCTCTGGTATGAGAATAACTGATGCTGCGGTACATTAAAGAGGTAAGTCATTGACTACAACAAGAAATGAAAGATACATTTCCTTCCAGCTAAGTTTCATTTATCATTATTAAAATAAGTGTATTGTTTCCCAAGTAACAAATCAAAGTATAAATCTGAGGAATGCATTGTATTTCTGTTCAGATGGAATCATTTGTTAAATACCTCATGTTTAGCCTAAAAATAATTTGATAAGAATTTAACCATTGAGGCTCAATAAATTTACATGCTGATCTTACTGTCATATATTTACTTTTTAGTTTAATTGTATAATTCACTTTAATATGTTATCACGCTGATGTGCAGTCCTTGATGATAAAATTTTCTTCCAAAGACTGTTTTCAGCAAAGGAAAGAGGAATAAATGAAGGACATGATGAAAATTTAGTTAATTTGAGGTATGTTTGTTGTGTGATTTGATTGTATTTGTATTAATAAAGATTTAAATATAAAATGTTTCCTGAATGGGACCTTGTTATTTTATATGTATCGATAACGCTGTTTGACGTTCAGTACTTAAATATCAAAATAATTGCATGATGAAATTTGAAATTTTTAATAAAATTTTTCGCTAAATCAAAACCTACAAAGAAAAAATTATTACTTCCTATACTGATTTTTAGAAAATAATTTCACTTTGAGACTTGTAAAAAAAATTCATATCTGAAACTTCTTCTGAAAAATTCTTCTTCTGAAAAATTCATATCTGAAATGGCGATCAGTGAGAAAAATGGATGAAATAAGGTATTAGTGACATTAAGTTGAAAAAAATTAAGGTGAAATAGTCTTGTTTATGTGTAACTTGAAACAATAATAAAAAAGAGATAGTTGGAAATTAGAAAAAAATATTAGTGATTAATGGAAGTAGTACGTTTCATTTTTTCCAGGTATATAAATGAGAAAAACACTTAATTTTATATAAAATTGCTAAAAAATATCAAAGTACAATTTAAATCATTCAAAATCGGTGGTCAGATAGAGCGCTAAGCATTTTGGGTAATATGGCGCTTCTCCATTGTCTGAGAGGAAGAAGAGATAAAATCCAAAATGGCCAAATACTTCCCCGAAATTCCAATATAATTTCGAATATTTGAAATAGGCGGTGGAATAGTTTGCAGTGCATTGTGGGTAGTGACGTATATAGAGAAAGGCTTAATAGTGTTCAAAGGGGTGAACACTTTTACTTTCATTTCAAAAACTGAGCAAAAATCGGCGAAAAACGCCAGTTAATGAGGTTTTTGTCCTCCAAATGATTAACCCTTTCGCAAGTCGTCCTTCAAAAAACGCAGGCGAATTCCGTCACTTTCTGAGGGCGCTAGTAGTACTTTTAACACTCTTTATTATATATCAGGATGACGACTGACAAATTCAACTTCCTGTTGGTGTAATGGTTATAGTGTATTGACGTAAATAGACTTCTATTCAACTCTGTATTTACCTGATTCAAAACCAGCTGAAGACATTTATTTCGTTCGGCCTTTTTCTAATAACACACCAATTTAATATATTTTTAAAGCTTCTCTGGGTAATTTATCAAAATAAATCTGACTTAAATTAACATTGGAATTGATTTTAATTATTTATTCGGCCATGAATATCAAACCTTCATGGAATCTGTAAATTTTTAGTGTTTTTCACGGAATTAGACTCTCGGGAATGATTTACCGATATTCGAACTCATTCAAATTTAAATTCCGGAAAAATCGACTTAATTTCGAATTTCTGCGGTAATGGTAACTGAAAAACTTAATTTTAGTAATTTTTATCGAAAATCGTACATAATTTTCTCGCTTATAGATGGTTTAAAAACTATAATATTTGTTTATCTAGTCGTTTGCTTACTTTAAAGATTTTTCTGTTATTGATATTCGATACAGGAATTCTAAATAGTCTTAAAAGTCTAGTGAATTCACTCCACTAATAAATAATATAACGAATATTTCGTGAAGAATTAAAATATACTCAAGGATATACACATCAAATAATCTTTATTACAGAATAAGTTACACAACAGTTGAATAATAATAAATAATCATCCCTTTTGCTTGAATATGAGCATTAATAAATAATATACATGGGCAAATCTTTAACAAATACTTAAGTTATACAAAGCAAACTTAACAGTTCTTATAAACGATAATCCATAACCGTCTAATTACCAAAGAAGTCTCATTTTGTAAATACCGCAATTGATGTAAAGTTACTGACTATATTATGAAAACCAAAAAGTACTTACTCCAATTCCTATGAAAAGAGTTTAAAGTTCGTATCATTTAAAAGAAAAAAATATCGGTAATTGTAAATTATCTTATTTCAAATATATCTTATGTACCTTTACGTCGTTATATTCGAAGTAAATTTATGGAGAAGAATTAGCGAATAATTAGTACTCATTGCAGGTTATTTATACTCAACTCTAATATTAAAAGTGTTTCAAATTTCGCTCTCATTTAAGTGAACTAAATAGCAGAAGAGAATATTGATAAAGTTCAGGACTTTGCCGTTTGGAGTACCAAAGTATGCCTATGATGTGCTGCCACCTGAAGGAGACACGGCAAAGCTCATAGCAAATCCATCGTCTCATTTAAAAACATTAAATACATTATAATATTTACTTACGAATGTTTATTTGTAAAGAAACTCATTGTATCTCCACTCTATTCTATTTAAATGCTTTAGGTGGTCTTTTAGAGTACCTTCCACGTGTTCTAACGAACAGTATGTTTTATACTCAAGCTAATAAGGTAATATTATGTTCATATTACTATAGAAGCAAAAGAATAAATAATACCATTTTCGTAGGTTTGTCAAAATTCAACTTCCTTTTAATTTATTTATTATGAAGAGATTAAATAATGAAATCCATGAGTTACTTTTCTAGAATTGTTAATAAAATTGTATTTCTTCAGAAAATTTTTTTATCGTCTATTGTCTTTAATTTCATAAAAATACCGTATGGATATTTGTATCTTAGTTCGATTTACAATTTTTATGGAATATTTGGTATCCTCGAATCGAATTTTCAAGAAATTATGGTCCTTTAGTAATATTGGATCTTTTTAAAATAAACTACATTTTCAAGATTAATTTTTCTATTACGTAATATAAATCCATGGTTAATTTAACAATTTTTGCAACTTTGATACTTCATTATTAAAGAGGACGCAATATTTAGAATAAAACTTCAAGTAGATAATCTTACTAATTTTAATAATATACATAAGTGAAACAAACTTTTCGAAGAAATTTTATTTTATATTCAGAAATATTTAATAAGGTGGACTGTAGTCTGAATTAGCCAA
This sequence comes from Pachydiplax longipennis, assembly GCA_036926295.1. Taxonomy (NCBI): domain Eukaryota; kingdom Metazoa; phylum Arthropoda; class Insecta; order Odonata; family Libellulidae; genus Pachydiplax; species Pachydiplax longipennis. Next base: position 9,907,891 of record JAVFKF010000023.1, read on the forward strand.
TCTTCTACCTTTGAAGACATACTCAAAATTGTTTAAAATATTATTTCTTGATGGGATATCTGGCAAAAATTCCTTAATGATGAAGTAAAGAATTATCCAAATCCAGTGTCAAAGGAAGTCCTTGTACGAATATTAGATTGTTTTGTGAAAATGGAAAACGCCGTTATCTTATGCAACCCGCATAAGCAGCATTGTATCTTGGGTTGCTAAAGTTACAGGATATAAATCAATCCACCAATTTTCTAGAAATTTCACAATCATGCTAATAGCTGAAAAAACTTCCACTAAAACTTGGAAATTTAAATGAATTAATAAAACTGTTTGATGTGACTCATTTAGCTAAGATGTCAGAAATGCAAAAGATATAGTTGCAGAGAAATATTTATTAACAGAATGAAAACAAAAGTATGAGATGAGTTAATAAAACTGAAGACTAGCCTTTAAATACATTAGTATGAAATGTCTTCTTAAACTACAAAGAAAACAATCTATACAAAAAATAGTGTTTATTTTAGCAAATGTTAACTTCTGAATAAAAGATTTAGCATCATTTCATAGTGACCTGTGACCTAATACATTAAATTTATACAAAGAATACATTCCAAAGAGACTTAATTTGGATTCAACAGCAGGAATCAATTGCATTTAGAAATCATACCCATTTGGACAACATTGATACTGATACTTGTCTTAATACATACAACAAGATGTCTTCATTAAGAAATCTGAAGGGAAAGAGATAGATTGGTAAAACTGCGCAGAAGAAAACTACTTTGTTAATTCAAGTTTATACTCAGGAAAAATATACAAAAGAAGACATACACCAAACACAGTACTGGAGCTTTCTTAGTCAATTAAAAATAGACAACTGCCTTTTTCTTACGATTCAGCACATATCTCTTTAAACCTTAAACTGCGGGGAACGTTTAAAAACGTTTTCCTAAGCAAACTGCGGGAAAACGTTTTTAAACGTTTGACCTGCTCTTCCTTCCCCATACTTGGCCTTCCCCAATTTTATGGCCCTGTCTGTGAACGAGACGCACCCTCGCAAAATCTTTTCATTGTCCTAAATGTGGAAAACCCTATCTATGGGATTTCCGGCCTCCGGGTAATTCCAAGATTTGCAGAAATTGAAAATGCATACGTACTTTCATATTTCTAAATATCAATGTATCTACTAACTGTTTGGTATCAAATTAATCAGCAAACAGAAACGAAAAGAAATAGGATACCAATTTTAATCAAAAATTGTTAGTAAACAACTAAATCATTGGCAGTTGCTTCTACGTTAGAGAAGCGACCAAAACAATAACTGTTGACCGCAGTCATCGGAAAAAGGTCTACCCAGATTATGGGGGTTTTCTACCTGCTGCGACTAGTTGGATGCACCAGGAGAAGGGATGGTTTCTCTAACTTTCCTCCCACAGTTGTCGTGGAAAAATATACTCCCGCATCTTAAGGGTTAAGATATTACAACAAGAAATGAAAATCAATACATTTATTTAACTTCATTTTACTATGCAAATGAAGAATAAAATTTCTAGTTACATCTAAACATGAGCTGACTTGATCTGTCAATGATTAATTGACTTATCTTATTTTTCCATAGCAAAATATTATCTAGTTAATTTGCAATGACATCAGAAAATTATATAAAATGAATCCCTTTTCAATATAATAATTTAAGGCACAATCCCACTCAGTTAATTATTTTCTTCCATTTTACATGAAACACATGGTAAATATATTGATTTAACATCGATTTCCCTTTCCAAAATGCAATACAACATGATGTAGCCAATCCAACATCATATTTGATAGACCAAACATATTTATGATATTAAAGTCACCATGCACACCATTTAGGACTTCTTTTCTCATTAAACCTTTGCTGTAATTTCAAACTGGATGAGTTGACAGTTAAATGAATAATTTGCAGATAGAAAAGACTCAAAATATCAAAATAAGCTTTAATTGGAAGCCCTGAAACATAAATGTTGCAGTCTTCTGTCATAAATGCACCCTTTAAATAAATTATGGAGACACAATCAATCAATGATGGAAGCAATGTGAGGTTTCTATTTCCTTAAAGAGAAAGGCATAATAATAAAAGATATTTGGTCTTTTACTTGATCTCAGGTTTATGATGATAGAATTGAAAGGAATGGTACACAACAGAAAAACATAAGCAGATAAGTCGTTAGTAGTAAATTTATAATAAACATACTTCCAAAATTGGCTTGAATGTATCAATGATTCAAAGTTGTTAATATTACTACAATGAAGAAATGTCTACACCAATTGGAATGGCTTCAACAAGTTAATATTATTTGGACGAGTTTTTGAAAATGTTGTCCCTTTTTTGAAATATGTGAAAACTGCCATTTTTGAAAATTGGCAATCACAAAAAGTTTCACAATTGAGAAGCTTGTGCTATTAATTACAAAAATCAGTCAGGATTATATTTCATAAAATTTACAGGAATTTTTCCAGTTTTCTTAGTTTATTACTGGATTGAGAAATGGTTGATTTGCATAGTTTGACATGCAAGCTAATTTCTCTCAATCTAAGTTTATACAAATACGCATTTCATGAAATGCATTTACAATTAATCTAAAATATTTTTGGATTATTCTCAACCATGGTTGAAATGAGGTAAAAGGAATTAAGTATGAGATGCTAAGTTTTGGTTGAGCTGAGATGAAATTTGCGATAATCTCATATTGAGAAATAAACAGGATGATTCTTGCAAGTTGTGACTGCAAACACAATATTAGAAACAGATTAAAATTAGTTTAGAGCTAGTATTTGGTCCATTTCTTAATTAACAATTATAATGGGACATTTTGCATATTGTTTGGATAGACCAATTATTTGCCTTTAATCTGATGCATATTAGGAGCCAACATTGATCTTCTACTTAATCTAAATCACTCTAAAACCAATCAAAAGACATTAAATCAGTGAAAAGTCATAATTATACTACTAAAGGACAACAAACACACATCAAGGAAAGGGAATCTTTCAAAAAAGTTTGGCATTTAGTCTTGTAGCAGAATTCCACATTTATGAAATCCTATCTTGATTAATTATCCTTTGATAAGCATCTATAATTAATATCATAAGTGTAATACCTTCTATTCATTTGCAAATTTTACCACACAATGTATCTAATTTAGAAAAATTAGCAAGGCTGCTATTTCCTTGATTATTCAGAGAAATAATGCTGAAAATGATAGAAATACTGATATTCAACAATACAGAGTTATTTACAGCAAGATTAGTCCTTTACCATACAGAATATCAGGTCCTGAAATTAGAAGCATAGGTCATCAAACAAGTTAAGACAGTTTCCCAAGTAGACGAAGTTGTAGGTTCTGAAAATTATGACCTTACAGTCTTTATTTATTGTTTATCAGTAATTGAGTTCAACGCCTCTCTTCTTCCTCTTAATAAGTTGTCAAAAATAAGATAATGCACAGAGAATGTATGAGAAAGTAGAGGCAGTAGTAAAGAATTAGGTATGGATGTGAGAATGTAGCTAAGGTATAATGTTAGAAGAAGAACCGAAGGAAGAAAACAAGTAGGAAACACCAGCACAAATAGATAAGAGATAGAATGAAAAACTGTGTATAAAATTGAAGTCAAAAAAGCAAATAATATGGCTTAACCCTTAAACTGCAGAAAAAACATTTGAAAATGTTTGATATTGAATTTTATGGCCTCTCAATGATCACTCACTCCTCTCTATTGTTTTGGGTTGGGAATATCTCAAAAGGTTTTTCCCTTATCCAGGAAATCCCAAGTGTAACAGATTCCCCATTCTCTGTGTTTTGACTACCTTGAGTACATTTTATTTTCTTTTTGAATTGTAATAACTGTTAAAAATCTAGATGTATGCATGTTGTTTGGTATCAAAATAATAAAAAAACTGCTTACAAAATGACTCTGAACTGAATATTGAATCAAAATTATTATTAATAAATAAAAATCAGCGATGGCATTTTCTATACAAAAATAGTTAAATTTCTTGATAATAACGAAACCCTTAGGAAAATCCAGATATCTGGATTAGGAAGGTCTATATCTGCTACCACTGGCCTGTTCAAGAAAGCAGCTCTTGCAGCGTAAGGGTTCAAATACATAAAAAGAAATCAACAGTTGGATGTTTTGCAATCATTCACTTATAAAGAGAATAAATGAGATAATTTTATCTTATTTGGGAATTAGAGTTCATAGATGTCGTAGTAAATCTCGATTACCTTTGAAGTTGAGGTATTTGAAAGAAAAAGTCAAAGATAGATGATCTTTACTAAATGTCAATCCCTGTACTCCTTCAGAATCAACATTTTTCCTAAATTTGTTTTCCAGAAGAATGCTTTTCGCTGAAGGAAATAACTCATATTTAATCAGAGCACAGAATTTTGGAATTTCTTTTTTCTCTCTCTTTCTGATTCCTATTTTCCCTCAATTCTTTATTATGGGGTGCATTTATGAAACGTTTATTCAAGATTTTATTCATTTAACTAATTTATGTTAGCTAAATTAAATTAAGCTTTAATGTTCATTTTCTGATACAAAAGTGATTTCTGTATGAAGTAATTTAGTTCTTATTTACAAACAATGTAAAAAAGTGTGAACTAGATCTCAATGCAAGTAAATAATCTGAAGTTAATTACTTCAATAAAAAGAAATATTGTTAAAATTACTCATATATATATATATATATATATATATATATATATATATATATATATATATATATATATATATATATATATATATATATATATATATATATATATATATATATATTATATATGGCAAAAGATAAATGTAATTCATTCACATATCTGAGATATATCCAGAATAACTGGAAATAAGAAATAACTGGAACACACATTTGAAATACCTATGTGAATGTATACAATAAGCTTAGCATTGCAAAGCATATTGTTGACTGATTTGATGAGGTTAGAGAATAATATCATTTCACTTTGTTTCTCGAACATATAGAATATTCAGCAAGTATATAGGATAAAACAGGTAGGCCATTCCACAGGAAATCAGACAGAAATTGACCCCTCTTTTTTAAAATCTATGAAAATTTTTTACTTGCAGACCTCTATGGTTAAACCTTCAAGCCAAAGTTTCAGCTAAGAATTTTTTTTTTCAAAGTTATTAATTTTCAAAATTTCGAAATATTTGCAAAAATCAGCAAACAAGGGTCATTTCAAAGGGCTGTAACTTTTGAAGAAAATGTCTAATGGGATTCTTATTTCCAGTTATGGATACCGATTAAATATATCTTTGAACAGTTTTCAACAAAATTTTCATATATTGTTTATAACTATTTAAAATTAGCAACGAATTATTTAATGCAACATTTGACTTTGATGCTACCCAATCATTAGATTTTAAAATATATCATCGGATTTTTCTGTCGTTTATCTTTAGAAAAACATTTATTTAAGTTGGCACAACAATAAGAAGATATTGTACAGTCGTCCAAGAAAAAATCGAACGGTGTACTACATGGTGCATAAGATTGAGGGGTTTCAAATGCCACTCCTTACCCCTTCCACCCGCCCTTCTATTAGCTATTGGCAACACCGGAGGCCATCCCTTCAATTTTACCGTGGGCCGCAAGGCCCGCGGTCGAATTTTATGGTATGGTCTACGAAACACACAGAGGTCTTGAGAGGCCGTTTCTGCGGACAGAAGCCGATTTCCAAAATATTTTCGTATGGACTCAAAAACTTATTTGTTTAGAAGTCCATTTCGATCGAAAACGGTCATTCTTCATCTTTGACAATGTTATTGACGAAAACGTAGCGTTCAAACTTGGGTGATATTGATGGGCGGAATTTCCTAAAAATTTTCCCCCTATTCGCTCTTAACATCTGCCCGGTACAATTGCTTCATAGCCCACGAAAGTTATTCGAAAGCATAACGCGTATTGTGTTCTTGAATTTTATAAGGATTATTTACTCCATTTACCCTTATGTCTGTTAAAAAACAGTATATTCTAGGTTTACTTCCAAATCACAATAAATAATAAAGATTTGACGTTATTTCTAAGAAGCTCAAAATATTTGGAATGGTATTTGAGGACTGTAATTTCGAAGCTTTCAACGAATTAATTCAGAAGTATCTAATATAATAAACACGAATGTGTGTATAATTGAATGAAAATTCATCTAGTTTTGGGTTATTCTGTATCGATTTCTTTAATTTTAAATTTTCTAAATTAATCCTATGGTTGTGTTCTTGTATGTGTTGCGCAACGCTGGATTTATAAATTTGGTTGTGTCTGAAGTGAGATAAGTTTTCTTTGAATCTATTCTCTATTTTGCGTTTTGAATATTAGATTCAAAGAAGAGATTCAAAAGAATAGCTTTCAAGAACACTTAGCTCACTTCAGACACAACCAAATTAATACATCCAAAATGTCATTGGTGCGTTCAGAGGTCGCTGACACGATCTCAATGACTACCAGGCTATCTAGTTTCCTCCCTTTGTGTCCGCATTCCAAAGGGTTCTCCGCGAATGCAGATTGGGAAGTTCCCAATCGGTAGCACCTTAGATGTTCGGCCACTCTCACCTTTATCTTTTTGCCGCATTGTCCGATATACCCCATCCCACAACCATCAGAACTGAGCTGGTAAACCCCCGGTCGGTCTTTGTCTTCCACCTTATCTTTCACAGGCGGTAATGACCTCTCTAGACTGCATGGAGTGTAGAAACCTGCTTTCGAGTGCGCAGGTAGAAATAATATTGTATACTGTAGATGGTTTAAAACTGCACCTTGTAAATGAAAGTTGAAATAATATATGCTTTCGTTCTCAAAGCATTGATAATTTTCGTTGAAATGATTCCGAAGATAACAATATAAATAAATAGTAATATTCTTTCAGCTACTAATTAAACAAATAATCTCCACATCGATATCTTTATGAAGGCTAGAGTTTAACATTACGGGGGATAAAATGGAACTTTCAGAAGGAAAATATTCGGATCCTCTCTTATTTAAAATATATAAAACCATTGTGATAGTTAAGAACGATATTTATCCCGATTACTCTAACGACAACTTCTTCCTCGAATGAGAAACCAAAAAGTTTTAGGCGACGCGTAAGTTAGACTACACAACGAAATTTTCTTAAAGTTACGCTCCAACTAAGTAATTTTTACTTAGATGTGGTTACTCGAAACTTAATCTCACGTGACTTCTATGCAATCAGATAATAGAATGAGCTAATGAAGAAACCTTTTATGTTGGATTGTAAGAGAGTAAAGGCAGTTTCAAAAATGTTCACCTGTAAAAATCTCGACAATTCATTCACTTTTCTCTTTTCCGCGGCATTCATTGCTCATTGTCTAATCATTGTATTATCCCGGAAAGCTTTGACAGCGAAGGTCCATCCGTGCATAAGTGCCATCGTAGGGAATCAAACCGGAGACCACATAATGGCGATCCGGTGGTCCAAGGCGGTTTGCAGGCTTCGCTAACGTCTGCTTGTGAAAAATTAGGAAAAACCCGAAATCGCGTGTGGGAATAAGAAGAGAAGGATTTAAAGATAATGGACTGGCTAGGGAGTAGCAGGTATACAAAAGGGGTTCACTGAATTTCGCGTATGCTGAGAGATATGAATAGCGGGGGAAGGAGTGTATAGGACTGAAGGATCTAAGAAACAATGGTGAGGTCTGAAGAGAAACGAAGTGAACAGCGGGGGATGGGGGATCAAAGATGTGCGACAGATGCCCAGCCGTGAAGGTGCTTTTTAAATCTCAGTATCTCCTTTTCTTCATAGGGAGTTCTTCCTTGACGCTCTTTTCGACAAACGGATGCCTCACACTCCTCACTTTCTTTTCATAATGCATTTAACTCCCCTTGATATCCTCTGCGAAATGCGCATGAACAGTTTCTGAAAACTGGTACCTGGCGTTAATCCTTTTCTGAGAAATTGCACCCGACGGTCCCCGGAATTCAGCGATCGGAGAATTCTTAAATTTCTGATGCATTAATAGCCGAATTCCATTTCCTTTACTTTCACCAGGAAGAGCTTTTAATGCAAAAATATAAGAGAGGCTTCCGGATAGTCATTTGAGCAGCGCGTTTTTCTTGGATGAAAGCAGTCCCGGGTTCGATTCCTGGTGGGATACCATGTGCGAAATAACCTCCGTTTCGAATCCCTTTTCATAATACTACTCATAAAAGCGGGAAATAATTAACGTTGAGTTATTGATAAGACTTGCGTGATGGTGATTTTCTTGGAATAATCATAGCATAAATATTTTACCTCATTATTTTGTATAAATATGGGTTCAGCAAGTTTGTAACCCTCTTTTGCTTTAAAATATCATATGGTCTTTTAACTGCGATAAAGGACTTTTTAAAAACAATGGGTTCTTACTGATTGAATCTTCATGGATTTTCTAAATTCTGACGAATTTAACGTAATCTAAACATGATATTTCAGGATTCACATCTTGCTATTTGGAAACACTGACAGAGCCAGGACATCCAAGAGCAATTTGTCGGAATCAGAATCTTAACTTCTTTTCTTCGATTTAACGATTAATATTTTTTTTATAAATGAGTTATAGTCCTCAGTATTCAATGCCGCCGGAAATTATATGAAGGTGGAAAAATGTTGGGTCTCATAAAGAATGAAGAGAAATCTGTTCCTAATTTACACTTCTCTTTTAAAATATAATTCCTTACGATCTACCGAAAATTTTCCAGCAATCGCTGGTATCGCTTTCCTTTAGACCTCGCAATAGCAGCCCTCCTCTTCGGACGGAGCGTAGGCACATGGGTATGCACTGGCCTAGCCGCGGCAAAGGCAAAATTCCGGTGTTGCCAAAATGTGATAGAAGGGTGGGTGGAAGGGGTAACGAGTGACATTTGAAACCCCTCAATCTTATGCACCACGGAATACACCGTTCGATTTTTTCTGGGCCGACTGTACAATTAAAGAATATTGAGCAGTACATGTTGTGCGAGCCTCATCCCCATGCATTCCACAGCCACAAGCTCACTTAACTTAATAGTATTGCTACTGGTAGATTTGTAGAGAGGTTCAACTCAAAATCTAAGCTGAAAATAAGTCTCCTAATTTTTCTTTACATGTGAGGTCAAAAAATTGAAGTTTAAAGCTGTTTTCTTAAAAGGATTTCTGAGACTAACGTTTTTAGCTTGATTTTGGTTAAATACTACGAATCAATGCATGAAAGACAGAAAAAGACTTTTGCAACTCGATTTTGGAAAATCATAGAAATCATAATGAAAAAGATGTAAAAAGTCAATTTTTTTTCAGAGTGAATTACTTATGAAAGAGTTGCATATTTATGAATAATTATTAATATAATAAGATCATTTTTGTTTTCATTCTCACAAAATCCACCTAAGAGTGATATTTTGTGACCAAAATTACAATTTTTACTCCATATCCTTTCACTCATACATACCTCGATTTTCTATTACCATTATTTCTAAATTAAATATCTGATAGTATAAATGTCTGCAATTTTATTGAAATAAATAAATGTGCGACCTTCTCTTATTGAGGTAATTATGATTCATCTGGAGTCAAACCAATGATATTATGTGCAAAATTATAGCAATACATTTGTTATCATCTAATGAATTGTAAAATTTCAAGTTTCTACTTTGTTGGAAAGAAAGTAAGGACAGTATTAAATATTTCCTGCAATAGTTGCAAACATCACATCACAAGAAAGAAGTTTATAAATATCTCTAATTGTTGCCTGTATACTGCAAGCTAATTAGCAAATGTCTAGAAAAATATATGACAACTTACTTAAGTGCTAGTAAAATCATTCACCTCTGCGATTAACATAATGGGAAAATGTGACAGCTCTGGAATCGAACCTCTGTCTATCACCCTAAACATCACCAATGACTCATGGTGAAGACCCCTCTATTTCTAAGCTGAATTCAACGTTGAAGTAATGCAGGAAGATTCTCAAACTTCATTCCCAATTCATGCTGTACTACAAAGCAAATAGTTGAAGCAATGACGTTCAGAGAAACGATAAACTGTTTCCAAAACATATTATTGACTACTCTTCCAATGCTGGGACATAGATTTCCACCTTCTCAGGAAGTGAGATTAATAGATATTTGGTTTGCAAACTGAGGTGTGTGCAAAAATTCTCATTTTCAAAATGCATTATTATTTTTAGGAATTCATCTCCCGATAACCTGGAAAAGTCAAACTCAGGCTGTGTACAGCAGTTACCTTTTGAATGCACAGCTTACTGTTTCCCTGAAGTGCTTTGGTTCAACGCCAGGACAATATTTCAATTCATTTCTAACTGAGAATCAGGAATTATGGCTGAAGAACTTTCCATAATTATAATATTATTTTAGAAACGGTCAGTCTTGTCCAAATAGTTGTATGAAATCTCTCAAGAGATGGTCCTAGGTTTGGCACCAGGCAGTCTTAAACCTCCCCATGAAATGTATGGTGAGAAACTGAAATTTTTACTTTGATATTTCCAAGAAGATAGAAGTCTTTAACCCGGTATATGAACAATAGCCATTAATTTGTTTAATGATAGGATTTCTATTGTGGTCCTTGGTTCGATGCCAGGGCATCATATGCACTAACCATACAATTTAATGGGAAACTTTGAATTTGAGTACCTTCCCAATATTATCTATAATCGAAATTCAATTCATACAGTAAGAAGGTTATTATTTTCCAAAACCTAATTGGCTAACAACATCTACCCTAATCAACCCTAGTTCAAGACCAGACCAGGTATATTTCCCGTTTTCATATACACTTAGCTGACTTTGCAATGCTTTGACATAAAGTTTTGAGCATAATTGGATGTTCTGGTAATAACTCATTGATTATGATGCAGTATTCAGTAAGCAACATTTATTCATAATAATAAATGATACTAATATAAAAAGATGAAGACATATATAAAATGATATAAAAATAAGAAAGACCAATATAATATAAAAATACTTAATACTTCATCTAATCTCTCATTAATTTAAACTTTTAAATTGTTATTAAAAAGGATAGTGGGTTGGAGAAACTAAAATCAAACCATTCCTTTATGTATTACAAATACTGGAATAATTAAGACATTGCACTGAAAATTCTTAATTGATATTCGAAAAGATGACAGAAAATTCAGGAGAATTTATCTAATTATTGAGAATTGCTAAAGTATAGCCTTATCCTGGAATTTAGGTCTTATAAATTAAATAACAACTATTATATGAAAAAGTAAACTATGATTTTCATTATTCTACAGTGTGAAATATTTTCTTATTTCATCACCATTTATAGACAGTTCTGGGGCATCACTGTTGAAATTATTTCAGATTTAAAAGACAATCTCTTAACATATATTAACTACAATAGAATTACATACACTATTATTTTTATGTTATATTTACATACAATATATTCTAATAATACCTCTATACATCTCTGCCAAAAAATAATTTATTCCGTACCTGCTTAAAGGCCTCTTCAGTTAATATATCCCATTGCTTTACTTCTATTATTTAAAAATGAGTATTGATCTGTATCTTTAATATACTTGTTTAATTTTAATTTTTCATTATCATCGCAACATAATATGGACTCTCTAATCAATAGCTAAGTACCTGAATGCTTTGCCAATGTGTTTAACTCCGACAACTCTACTAATTTATTCACCTTCCTCCTTTATCTAAATATTTCGACCCAAGGAAGATGTAAGAAGTGAAAAACCTCAAAACAAAATTATAAATATTCCATGAATCAGATGATAGCAAGATGAACATTAAGTTCATATAATTATGCACACCAATGCTCATATAGTCCGTAAATAACCGTTCTCTAGGTATCTACTCTTGATTTAATTAGCATTCATGCATTAAATACAGAATTTCATCAACGAATAGCAGTTCACTTTGAAAGCCTAGAATTCGTGATATTTATCAGCACAATCGGTGCAGACAAACGGCGGTCAATATGTCATCTATAGATACCTGTAAAAGTAAGGTAATCAACGATGAATAAATGTGTATATGCCAAACAAATGCAACCATAAATACCCTAAGACACGTATTACCTGTATTAAGGGACACGTAAGTAAGAAGTAAACAACTGCTTGGAATTCGTAGACGTTATTCCAAGCGTAACTACAATCGTCTCAATCATCTAATAAACAATACACAAACAGAACTAGCTCGAATTTTTCTTTTTGTTTGATCCAAACTAAATAAGTAACGAGACAATTTCATAGTTCTGAAATCGCTTAATATCATTCACTTTCTTACCTCATAGTTGACTATATTATACATCGTCAGCGCTACCTCAAAATCCTTGTTTACTTCGTAAATGCATATTCAATACTTCTTGTTTTCACAACAAATCCTGTAAAGCTCGAGACCGAGCAACAAAGAACGTCAAAGTTCACCAGCATTGTTTGGTGCCGATGACGCTATATTCCAGGCGTAATCCAAGTAAGCTTAACATCTACTGCGAGCCTAAAAGAGAACTTGTACACATTTCTACTCAATCCAACAACACATTTAGTAAATAGAGCAGCCATCTTTAATTGAATAGTATCGATACCAACTGTGAAGGAATAGATATCGAGATTAATCAAATACGATAAATATGGCGGAAGTTTTGAAGTTTCGTCTTTTGCTCAATGTATGGGAAGGTTTTGCAATCTCTTATGCTAGTTCAGCATAACTTACTCCCTCATATTTGGTCATTAGATCTGCTTTCAAGTAATCTATTCCTTTAAGTTAACCTTTTCTTCTTGCTCCGTTCCTCTCTGTTGAAGTTTAATATTTTTGTCATAATTCGTTTCCTTGGTTTGTGTTATATTCTCCTTGTACTACTCCAGGCACGTTTAATGTACTGTTATAAAGTATCAGGAATATACCTGGTAAAAGTTGGCAGTAAGTAAAACGACGAAATCTTCGCCATTTCTACCGTAATTTGATTAATTTAGATTCCTATTTTCTCTCAGTTTGTATCGATAGTAAAGTAATAAACGAAAATGGCAGATTGCATCATTAAGGTAGTTGTTTGATTACGAATAAGTTTTTCATTAAAGCTCTTGGGAGAAGTTTAAGTTCCTAGAGTCACTCCCGCAATATGGTATCATCGGCTTTATTCCCTTATCTATTTCATCCCAAGCTTCTTTGATCATTTCTTCTGCATATAAGTTAAAAAGAGATGGTGAAGTACAACCTTGTCTTACTCTCTCCCTAACTCTGCCCATTCCGATTCCCAATTAGCCACTCTTACTCGTGCGGTCTGTTTTAAATACAAATTTTGCACTAAATGCCTATCTTTCCAATCCTCCCTCTAATCTTTAGTATCACCATCAGTTTTGCCATTGAACAATATTGAAGGCATTTTCAAAATCAACAGAACAAAAGCAAACGTCCTTTTAAATTCTAAGCTTCGTTCTACGAGAACCCTCATAACCCCAACTGTATCCCTCTCTGAAAACCCGAACTGATCATTCCCGATGAATTCCTTAGTTTTCCCCTCCATTCATCTATTCAATACCCTTAGAATAACCTTTGCTGCGTGAGATATTAAGCTAATTGTTTGGTAGTCCCTCCATTCTAAGGCATTGTTCTTTTTCTGTGATGGAATCAGGATAGACTAGGTAAAATCATATGTTGTACAAATGATAATGATATAAAAATCATATGTACATATGTTGTTTTACAATTTTCTTTAATTAATTATATTGCAGGAATTATGCATCCAATTTTATTCACAGAAATTGCTGTACATTTTTAAAAAATAGCTCCACAAACTGAACACACCAAAAAATTTAATTATGTCTTTATGAGAATCTTTTCGGACATAAAAATGGCAAACACAGAAACCGAATTATCTCTATACACTGCGAATATTTTGTTATGATTCCATTTAATCAGGTGTTTAAGAAACGCAAATTGCATTAATCAAATGAGAATGAAAAAGTATTTGACCTCATCGGTTCTTCCATCTCTTGAAATTAAATGGTAACTTTTTCTGGGATTCACCTCCAAAAATACTAGAAATGTTTAATTTTCTCATAAAAGTCTCCACCTGCTTTTCAAATTTAGCTCCACAAACTTAAAACACAAAAACTTTTAACACAAAATAAATTGATTATGTCTTTTTAAGAATCTTTTTCTTCATGAAAAAGGAAAAAAAAGAAAAAAATTATTTTTCAATATTGCAAATGTCTTAAATAAATTGTCACGCAGATGCGAATGATTCCAAGTCACTCAGCATAAAAGGAAAGGAAATTGAATTATGAATTTCACTGAAAAATTAAACAAATTTTTTTAAACTGGTTTTTATTTTGTTATAATCTGATTACAAATGATATAATTTATATTTTTTATCACGAATGTGAATATACATATGCATTGATTGTACAATATTGTCATTCTTAAAATCTTAAATGACAGATGATGTCCAAATTATGAATATATTATTTCGGTGTTATTTTATATCTCAATTTCACAAATAAAATTATATGGAAAATGACAAGTTAAATCGTAAAAACCAGAATCAACAGAAAAGGATACGCAGTACTCATTTCCTTTCCAATTATCCGGTTGTCCTGAGCTCCATTTTTTATATCCAAGATCATCGAATGGAGTTCCTGTCAAAGAATCAAGCATGCATTTGTCAAATAATCTGGAATATAAATAAGGAAAACATCAAAAAAAATATAATTTCTCCATCCACTCACCAAAAATGGATTGGAATGATCTTTTTCTGTGGGGATCGTGGATTCCAACCCATGACCAGTAGCATCCTTTCTTCCTCATGAATTTACTAAACTCATCTGCTTCCTTCTCTGAATCTATGATGCCTAGATGAGCTCCTTCTTTTTCACAGATTCTAACTGCACTGTTGAAATCTGCATCTTTAGAATGTAACTTATAAAAGCCCAGTCCTTCAAAATATTCGTATCCTTTTGCTAGCAGTGTAACTACAAAAGAAAAGATATCAAAATTAAAAATTTAAATAAATTAATTTACAAATGCAATATTTTCACATTGTTTTTGTCAAAGGAATCCTGCAAAAGAAATTGAACCAATGTTAATTGAATTAATTGTGACTTAATTATACAAATGCATTCATAAAAACTTATGTACACATCATATCTTCAAGACAGTAGGTCATTGACAAAGAATTCAACTGCACCTTTGAAATCTGATGCAATGACATTCATAAAAACATAGTCATTCTATAATCATATATATATTGGTATCCTTTTACTTGCAGACCTTGTATATAAGAAATTATATCAAAAATAAGAAAATTAATTATGATTGAATCAATGAGATTATTTGTAATTAAAAGAAAGTTATTTATACAAACATTGAATATACAACTCATGAAAACATCTTCTATGCAACATACATTTCTCTAGATTTGGGTTTTTATTTGCCATTGACTTTGATATATTGAAATGTCAAGACTTTTTATAATAATTTGAGAAAAATGAATCAGAGAAAATTTCTTAGCAATAAAAAGAATTAAAAATTAAATTGCAAACAATCTATATCAATGGTAACAGTTAAGCATGAGACGATGCACATCATGATAATAAATTTCAATTCCTTGATATTTTTTGAGATTCTGTATTCTAAGTAATGTAATAAATTAATTTATATATATATATATATATATATATATATATATATATATATATATATATATATATATATATATATATATATATATATATCTATTATATATAGCTAACTCTCCGGATATACCTATATATATATATAGATATATATAGGGGATACGAATTCTGACCATGTTCCACAAGCGCCATCGACTTCAGATTTTTTCGACGTACTGGCCCTACACTCTAGATGCCAGAATAATGCAGACATCGACGCTAGCTATCATGAGTTCAATGCCAGAAATTCCCAAAAATCGCAATTTTTCCATAAGAATGCATTGTGCGGATTTTTGAAAATTATTTTGAGGCACTTATCGTTAAGATAGAGTAACCAAAATTTCGGAGGTTGAAGTTGAGGTAATCTTCTATGCTTCTCATGGAAAAAATGTAGCCAAATGACAGTGAGTTCGACGCCAGGTGGATGCAAAATTCTTCCATAAGAAATGCATTGGACGAGTTTTTAAATGCCTTCCCGATAAGCTGGAAAGATAAAACCCGGAATGGTGACAGAGGCGTGGGACCTTCCCGATAAGATATTGAATCGAAACTTTGGAACAAGTAAGGATGGCACTTATCTAATATTATTTTGCTGTCTTCTGTCACGATCGGGTTCTTAGTTCGTCGCCAGGCGGTCTTTGGCGCGAAGTTTTTAATTTGAACTGAGGCAATACTTGGTATAATACTGTATTCAACGGATAGCTTGCAGTATGCAAGCAACTTTTACTCGTATATATATATATATTATATATATAGCTAACTCTCTGGATATACCTATATAGATATATATAGGGGATACGAATTCTGACCATGTTCCACAAGTGCCATCGACGTCAGATTTTTTCGACGTACTGGCCCTACACTCTAGATGCCAGAATAATCCAGACATCGACGCTAGCTATCATGAGTTCGATGCCAGAAATTCCCAAAAATCGCAATTTTCCCATAACAATGCATTGCGTGGATTTTTGAAAATTATTTTGAGGCACTTATCGTTAAGATAGAGTAACCAAAATTTCGGAGGTTGAAGTTGAGGTAGTCTTCTATGCTTCTCATGGAAAAAATGTAGCCAAATGACAGTGAGTTCGACGCCAGGTGGATGCAAAATTCTTCCATAAGAAATGCATTGGACGATTTTTTAAATGGCTTCCCGATAAGCTGGAAAGATAAAACCCGGAATGGTGACAGAGGCGTGGGACCTTCCCGATAAGATATTGAATCGAAACTTTGGAACAAGTAAGGATGGCACTTATCTAATATTATTTTGCTGTCTTCTGTCACGATCGGGTTCTTAGTTCGTCGCCAGGCGGTCTTTGGCGCGAAGTTTTTAATTTGAACTGAGGCAGTACTTGGTATAATACTGTATTCAACGGATAGCTTGCAGTATGCAAGCAACTTTTACTCGTATATATATATATATATATTATATATATAGCTAACTCTCTGGATATACCTATATAGATATATATAGGGGATACGAATTCTGACCATGTTCCACAAGTGCCATCGACGTCAGATTTTTTCGACGTACTGGCCCTACACTCTAGATGCCAGAATAATCCAGACATCGACGCTAGCTATCATAAGTTCGATGCCAGAAATTCCCAAAAATCGCAATTTTCCCATAACAATGCATTGCGCGGATTTTTGAAAATTATTTTGAGGCACTTATCGTTAAGATAGAGTAACCAAAATTTCGGAGGTTGAAGTTGAAGTAGTCTTCTATGCTTCTCATGGAAAAAATAGAGCCAAATGACAGTGAGTTCGACGCCAGGTGGATGCAAAATTCTTCCATAAGAAATGCATTGGACGAGTTTTTAAATGCCTTCCCGATAAGCTGGAAAGATAAAACCCGGAATGGTGACAGAGGCGTGGGACCTTCCCGATAAGAAATTGAATCGAAACTTTGGAACAAGTAAGGACGGCACTTATCTAATATTATTTTGCTGTCTTCTCTCACAATCGGGTTCTTAGTTCGTCGCCAGGCGGTCTTTGGCGCAAAGTTTTAAA
Source organism: Pachydiplax longipennis (assembly GCA_036926295.1). Classification (NCBI taxonomy): domain Eukaryota; kingdom Metazoa; phylum Arthropoda; class Insecta; order Odonata; family Libellulidae; genus Pachydiplax; species Pachydiplax longipennis. The sequence goes on from JAVFKF010000023.1 coordinate 9,925,606, forward strand.
TTTGAACTGAGGCAGTACTTGGTATGATACTGTATTCAACGGATAGCTTGCAGTATGCAAGCAACTTTTACTCGTATATATATATATATATATATTATATATATAGCTAACTCTCTGGATATACCTATATAGATATATATAGGGGATACGAATTCTGACCATGTTCCACAAGTGCCATCGACGTCAGATTTTTTCGACGTACTGGCCCTACACTCTAGATGCCAGAATAATCCAGACATCGACGCTAGCTATCATGAGTTCGATGCCAGAAATTCCCAAAAATCGCAATTTTCCCATAACAATGCATTGCGTGGATTTTTGAAAATTATTTTGAGGCACTTATCGTTAAGATAGAGTAACCAAAATTTCGGAGGTTGAAGTTGAGGTAGTCTTCTATGCTTCTCATGGAAAAAATGTAGCCAAATGACAGTGAGTTCGACGCCAGGTGGATGCAAAATTCTTCCATAAGAAATGCATTGGACGATTTTTTAAATGGCTTCCCGATAAGCTGGAAAGATAAAACCCGGAATGGTGACAGAGGCGTGGGACCTTCCCGATAAGATATTGAATCGAAACTTTGGAACAAGTAAGGATGGCACTTATCTAATATTATTTTGCTGTCTTCTGTCACGATCGGGTTCTTAGTTCGTCGCCAGGCGGTCTTTGGCGCGAAGTTTTTAATTTGAACTGAGGCAGTACTTGGTATAATACTGTATTCAACGGATAGCTTGCAGTATGCAAGCAACTTTTACTCGTATATATATATATATCTATTATATATAGCTAACTCTCCGGATATACCTATATAGATATATATATATATATATAGATATAGGGGATACGAATTCTGACCATGTTCCACAAGCGCCATCGACGTCAGATTTTTTCGACGTACTGGCCCTACACTCTAGACGCCAGAATAATGCAGACATCGACGCTAGCTATCATGGGTTCGATACCAGAAATTCCCAAAAATCGCAATTTTCCCATAAGAATGCATTGCGCGGATTTTTGAAAATTATTTTGAGGCACTTATCGTTAAGATAGAGGAACCAAAATCTCGGAGGTTAAAGTTGAGGTACTCTTCTATGGTTCTTATGGAAGAAATGTTGCCATATGACCGTGACTTCGACTCCAGGTGAGTCCGAAATTCTTCCATAAGAAATGCATTGCTGAAATTTTTGAAGATTTTTTTAAATGCCTTCCCGATAAGCTGGAAAGATAAAACCCTGAATGGTGACAGAAGCGTTTGAAAACTTTCTTCCATGAATATCATCGTTCGTCTAGTCGTCCTTGGTTCGATGCAAGAGGGTCATTCCGATTCCTCCATGTATTTCAAATGGGGAAAGCGGAATCACATTTTGGGACCTTCCCGATAAGATATTGAATCGAAACTTTGGAACAAGTAAGGATGGCACTTATCTAATATGATTTTGCTATCTTCTCTCACGGAAGAGTCCTGAGTTCGACGCTAAGCGGTCTTTTGCGCGAATTTTTTCAATCTGTTTTGAGGCCGTTCTCGATGCGATAGAGCAATCAAAATCTCGGTGTTTACAGATGAGATGGTCTTCCATCGTACCAAACGAAGAAATGTTACCAAATGTCCGTGTGTTCGACGCCAGGTGGGTCCGAAATGCCTCCGTAAGAAATGCATTGCTGATATCAGGGACGATTTTTTAAAATGCCTTCCCGATAAACTGGAAAGATAAAACCCGGAATGGTGACAGAGGCGTTTGAGAAGATTCCTTCATGACGTCCACTGATTCTCTAGAGGTCCTTGGTTCGATGCTAGAGCGTCATTCCGATTCTACCATGCATTTCTAACGGGAAAAACGGATCTTATTTTAGGACCTTCCCGATAAGATACTGAATTGAAACTTTGAAACACGTCAGAGTAGCACTTCTCTAACATTCATATGCCATTGTCTCTCACGAACGGGTCCTGTGTTCGACGCCAGGCGGTCATTTACGCAATTTTTAAAAAATTGTTTTGAGGCCTTTCTTTATGCAGGAGACTATTCAAAATCACAGCGTTTGCGTTTGAAGTAGTTTTCTATAGAACCAGTGGAAGAAAGGTTGCATATGACCGTGAGTTCGATGCCAGATGGATGAAAATTTCTAACGTAAGAAATGTATTGCGGCAATTTTATAAATTTTGCTGGATAAGCTTCGAAGATGACACCCGTAAGGGGAACTTATTGTAAATTTTTACCAATTAGCTTGCAGTATGCAAGCAACTTTTACTCGTATTATATATATAGCTAACTCTCTGGATATACCTATATAGATATATATAGGGGATACGAATTCTGACCATGTTCCACAAGTGCCATCGACGTCAGATTTTTTCGACGTACTGGCCCTACACTCTAGATGCCAGAATAATCCAGACATCGACGCTAGCTATCATGAGTTCGATGCCAGAAATTCCCAAAAATCGCAATTTTCCCATAACAATGCATTGCGTGGTTTTTTGAAAGTTATTTTGAGGCACTTATCGTTAAGATAGAGTAACCAAAATTTCGGAGGTTGAAGTTGAAGTAGTCTTCTATGCTTCTCATGGAAACAATAGAGCCAAATGACAGTGAGTTCGACGCCAGGTGGATGCAAAATTCTTCCATAAGAAATGCATTGGACGAGTTTTTAAATGCCTTCCCGATAAGCTGGAAAGATAAAACCCGGAACAAGCGCCATCGACGTCAGATTTTTTCGACGTACTGACCCTACACTCTAGATGCCAGAATAATGCAGACATCGACGCTAGCTATCATGGGTTCGATGCCAGAAATTCCCAAAAATCGCAATTTTCCCATAAGAATGCATTGCGCGGATTTTTGAAAATTATTTTGAGGCACTTATCGTTAAGATAGAGTAACCAAAATTTCGGAGGTTGAAGTTGAGGTAATCTTCTATGCTTCTCATGGAAAAAATGTAGCCAAATGACAGTGAGTTCGACGCCAGGTGGATGCAAAATTCTTCCATAAGAAATGCATTGGACGAGTTTTTAAATGCCTTCCCGATAAGCTTGAAAGATAAAACCCGGAATGGTGACAGAGGCGTGGGACCTTCCCGATAAGATATTGAATCGATACTTTGGAACAAGTAAGGATGGCACTTATCTAATATTATTTTGCTGTCTTCTGTCACGATCGGGTTCTTAGTTCGTCGCCAGGCGGTCTTTGGCGCGAAGTTTTTAATTTGAACTGAGGCAGTACTTGGTATAATACTGTATTCAACGGATAGCTTGCAGTATGCAAGCAACTTTTACTCGTATATATATATATATATATTATATATATAGCTAACTCTCTGGATATACCTATATAGATATATATAGGGGATACGAATTCTGACCATGTTCCACAAGTGCCATCGACGTCAGATTTTTTCGACGTACTGGCCCTACACTCTAGATGCCAGAATAATCCAGACATCGACGCTAGCTATCATGAGTTCGATGCCAGAAATTCCCAAAAATCGCAATTTTCCCATAACAATGCATTGCGTGGATTTTTGAAAATTATTTTGAGGCACTTATCGTTAAGATAGAGTAACCAAAATTTCGGAGGTTGAAGTTGAGGTAGTCTTCTATGCTTCTCATGGAAAAAATGTAGCCAAATGACAGTGAGTTCGACGCCAGGTGGATGCAAAATTCTTCCATAAGAAATGCATTGGACGATTTTTTAAATGGCTTCCCGATAAGCTGGAAAGATAAAACCCGGAATGGTGACAGAGGCGTGGGACCTTCCCGATAAGATATTGAATCGAAACTTTGGAACAAGTAAGGATGGCACTTATCTAATATTATTTTGCTGTCTTCTGTCACGATCGGGTTCTTAGTTCGTCGCCAGGCGGTCTTTGGCGCGAAGTTTTTAATTTGAACTGAGGCATTACTTGGTATAATACTGTATTCAACGGATAGCTTGCAGTATGCAAGCAACTTTTACTCGTATATATATATATATATTATATATATAGCTAACTCTCTGGATATACCTATATAGATATATATAGGGGATACGAATTCTGACCATGTTCCACAAGTGCCATCGACGTCAGATTTTTTCGACGTACTGGCCCTACACTCTAGATGCCAGAATAATCCAGACATCGACGCTAGCTATCATGGGTTCGATGCCAGAAATTCCCAAAAATCGCAATTTTCCCATAAGAATGCATTGCGCGGATTTTTGAAAATTATTTTGAGGCACTTATCGTTAAGATAGAGTAACCAAAATTTCGGAGGTTGAAGTTGAGGTAATCTTCTATGCTTCTCATGGAAAAAATGTAGCCAAATGACAGTGAGTTCGACGCCAGGTGGATGCAAAATTCTTCCATAAGAAATGCATTGGACGAGTTTTTAAATGCCTTCCCGATAAGCTGGAAAGATAAAACCCGGAATGGTGACAGAGGCGTGGGACCTTCCCGATAAGAAATTGAATCGAAACTTTGGAACAAGTAAGTACGGCACTTATCTAATATTATTTTGCTGTCTTCTCTCACAATCGGGTTCTTAGTTCGTCGCCAGGCGGTCTTTGGCGCAAAGTTTTAAATTTGAACTGAGGCAGTACTTGGTATGATACTGTATTCAACGGATAGCTTGCAGTATGCAAGCAACTTTTACTCGTATATATATATATATATATATATATTATATATATAGCTAACTCTCTGGATATACCTATATAGATATATATAGGGGATACGAATTCTGACCATGTTCCACAAGTGCCATCGACGTCAGATTTTTTCGACGTACTGGCCCTACACTCTAGATGCCAGAATAATCCAGACATCGACGCTAGCTATCATGAGTTCGATGCCAGAAATTCCCAAAAATCGCAATTTTCCCATAACAATGCATTGCGTGGATTTTTGAAAATTATTTTGAGGCACTTATCGTTAAGATAGAGTAACCAAAATTTCGGAGGTTGAAGTTGAGGTAGTCTTCTATGCTTCTCATGGAAAAAATGTAGCCAAATGACAGTGAGTTCGACGCCAGGTGGATGCAAAATTCTTCCATAAGAAATGCATTGGACGATTTTTTAAATGGCTTCCCGATAAGCTGGAAAGATAAAACCCGGAATGGTGACAGAGGCGTGGGACCTTCCCGATAAGATATTGAATCGAAACTTTGGAACAAGTAAGGATGGCACTTATCTAATATTATTTTGCTGTCTTCTGTCACGATCGGGTTCTTAGTTCGTCGCCAGGCGGTCTTTGGCGCGAAGTTTTTAATTTGAACTGAGGCAGTACTTGGTATAATACTGTATTCAACGGATAGCTTGCAGTATGCAAGCAACTTTTACTCGTATATATATATATATATTATATATATAGCTAACTCTCTGGATATACCTATATAGATATATATAGGGGATACGAATTCTGACCATGTTCCACAAGTGCCATCGACGTCAGATTTTTTCGACGTACTGGCCCTACACTCTAGATGCCAGAATAATCCAGACATCGACGCTAGCTATCATGAGTTCGATGCCAGAAATTCCCAAAAATCGCAATTTTCCCATAACAATGCATTGCGTGGTTTTTTGAAAGTTATTTTGAGGCACTTATCGTTAAGATAGAGTAACCAAAATTTCGGAGGTTGAAGTTGAAGTAGTCTTCTATGCTTCTCATGGAAAAAATAGAGCCAAATGACAGTGAGTTCGACGCCAGGTGGATGCAAAATTCTTCCATAAGAAATGCATTGGACGAGTTTTTAAATGCCTTCCCGATAAGCTGGAAAGATAAAACCCGGAACAAGCGCCATCGACGTCAGATTTTTTCGACGTACTGACCCTACACTCTAGATGCCAGAATAATCCAGACATCGACGCTAGCTATCATGGGTTCGATGCCAGAAATTCCCAAAAATCGCAATTTTCCCATAAGAATGCATTGCGCGGATTTTTGAAAATTATTTTGAGGCACTTATCGTTAAGATAGAGTAACCAAAATTTCGGAGGTTGAAGTTGAGGTAATCTTCTATGCTTCTCATGGAAAAAATGTAGCCAAATGACAGTGAGTTCGACGCCAGGTGGATGCAAAATTCTTCCATAAGAAATGCATTGGACGAGTTTTTAAATGCCTTCCCGATAAGCTGGAAAGATAAAACCCGGAATGGTGACAGAGGCGTGGGACCTTCCCGATAAGAAATTGAATTGAAACTTTGGAACAAGTAAGGACGGCACTTATCTAATATTATTTTGCTGTCTTCTCTCACAATCGGGTTCTTAGTTCGTCGCCAGGCGGTCTTTGGCGCGAAGTTTTAAATTTGAACTGAGGCAGTACTTGGTATGATACTGTATTCAACGGATAGCTTGCAGTATGCAAGCAACTTTTACTCGTATATATATATAGCTAACTCTCCGGATATACCTATATATATAGATATATATAGGGGATACGAATTCTGACCATGTTCCACAAGCGCCGTCGACGTCAGATTTATACGACATACTGGACCCAACTCGTAGATGCCAGAATAATGCAGACATCGACGCTAGGTGTCATGGGTTCGATACTAGAATGTCCCAAAAATCGCAATTTTTCCATAAGAATGCATTGCGTGGATTTTTGAAAATTATTTTGAGGCACTTATCGGTAAGATAGAATAACCAAAATCTCGGAGGTTGAAGTTGAGGTAGTCTTCCATAGTTCTTATGGAAAAAATGTTGACGAATGACCGTAAGTTCGACTCCAGGTAGCTCCGAAATTCATCCATAAGAAATGCATTGCTGCAATATTTGAAAATTTTTTTCGATGCCTTTCCGGTAAGCTGGAAAGATAAAACCCGGTGTGGCGATAGAGGCAATTATAAAACATTCTTTCATGAATTTCACCGTTCGTCCAGTGGTCCTCGGTTCGATGTAAGAGGGTCATTCCGATTCCACCATGCATTTCAAACGGGGAAAACGGAATCTTATTTTAGGACCTTCCCAATAAGATATTGAATCGAAACATTGGAATTAGTGGAAGTGGCACTCATCAAATATTAATTTGCTATTCCCTCTCACAGAAGGGTCCTGAGTTCGACGCTAGAAGGTCTTTTACGCGAATTTTTGCAATCTGTTTTGAGGCCGTTCTCGATGCGGTAGAGCAACCAAAATCACGGTGATTACAGATGAGATGGTCTTCCATTGTACCAAAGAAAGAAACGTTACCAAATGACCGTGTATTCGACGCCAGGTGGGTTCAAAATCCTTCCGTAAGAAATGCATTGGTGAAATCTTGGACGATTTTTTAAATGCCTTCCCGATAAGCTGGAAAGATAAAACCCGGATTGGTGACAGAGGCATTTGAGAACATTCCTTCATGACGTCCACTGTTTCTCTAGTGGTCCTTGGTTCGATGCTAGAGCGTCATTCCGATTCTACCATGCATTTCAAACGGGAAGAACGCAATCTCATTTTAGGACCTTCCGGATAAGATACTGAATTGAAACTTTGAAAAACGTGAGAGTGACACTTCTCTAACATTCCAATGCCATTGTCTCTCACGAACGGGTCCTATGTTCGACGCCAGGCGGTCATTTACACTAATTTTTTTTTAAATTGTTTTGAGGCCTTTCTCTATGCAGGAGACTATTCAAAATCACAGCGTTTGCGTTTGAAGTAGTTTTCTATAGAACCAGTGGAAGAAAGGTTGCATATGACCGTGAGTTCGATGCCACATGGATGAAAATTTCTCACGTAAGAAATGCATTGCGGAAATTTTTAAGAATTTTGCTAGATTAGCTTCGAAGATGATACCCGTAAGGGGAACTTATTCAAAATTTTTACCAATTAGCTTGCAGTATGCAAGCAACTTTTAATCATATATATATATACACGAGTAAAAGTTGCTTGCATACTGCAAGCTAATTGGTGAAAATTTACAATGAGCTCCCCTTACGGGTGTCATCTTCGAAGCTTATCAAGCAAAATTCTTAAAAATTGCTGCAATGAATTTCTTACGTAAGAATTTTACATCCATCTGGCATCGAACTCACGGTCAAAGGCAACCTTTCTTCCACTGGTTCTATAGAAAACTACTTCAAACGCAAACGCTGTGATTTTGAATATTCTCCTGTATAGAGAAAGGCCTCAAAACAATTTAAAAATATTAGTGTAAATGACCGCCAGGCGTCGAACACAGGACCCGTTCGTGAGAGACAATGGCATGGAACTTCATGAATAAATCTTCTCAAACGCCTCTGTTACCATTCGGGGTTTTATCTTTGAAGCTTATCGGGAAGGCATTAAAAAAATCGTCCAAAATTTCACAAATGCATTTCTTACGGAATCATTTCGGACCCAACTGGCATTGAATATACAACCATTGGTAACATTTCATCATAAAGTACTATGGAAGACCATCTCATCTGCAAACAACGTGATTTTTATTGCTCTATCTCATCGAGAACGGCCTCAAAACAGATTGCAAAAATACGCGCAAAAGACCGCCCAGCGTCGAACTCAGGACCCTTCCGTGAGAAAAGATAGCAAAATAATATTAGATGAGTGCCATCCTTGTTCCAAAGTTTCGATTCAATATCTTATCAGGAATGTCCCACGCCTCTGTCACCATTCCGGGTTTTATCCTTCCAGCTTATTGGGAAGGCATTTAAAAAATCGTCAAAGATTTCAGCAATGCATTTCTAATGGAAAAATTTTGCATCCACCTGGCGTCGAACTCACTGTCATTTGGCTACATTTTTTCCATGAGAAGCATATAAGACTACCTCAACTTCAACCTCCGAAATTTTGGTTACTCTATCTTAACGATAAGTGCCTCAAAATAATTTTCAAAAATCCACGCAATGCATTGTTATGGGAAAATTGCGATTTTTGGGAATTTCTGGTATTGAACCCATGATAGCTAGCGTCGATGTCTGCATTATTCTGGCATCTAGAGTGTAGGGCCAGTACGTCGAAAAAATCTGACGTCGATGGCGCTTGTGGAACATGGTCAGAATTCGTATCCCCTATATCTATATATATATAGGTATATCCGGAGAGTTAGCTATATATAATAGAGATAAATATATATGTAATATATATATATATGTATTTGAATTATTGAATTATAGACAGAATATCATTAATACATCCAGCTTATATTCTATTTCTGAAATATTAAAATGCTTTAGAAGTAAATTAAAATGTGATTGAAAATTGATGTAATGCAATTACCTTTTGATGTGAAGGATCTTAATTTCTGAATATAATCTTCCTGGGATGATAGTTTCCTTTTAATCTCCTCATTTGCTAACTGCAGTTCTCTGACTTGAATTTCCATCAAATCCAGACATTAGGAAAAGTATGTTAGAGTTACAGTGAAAAAATACCATTTGCAGTGCAAATTTTATTCAATCCCTGATAAGTATATGTTAGAAATATCTATTAGAAATGGTCTTAGAGCAAAGTTATCAATAATTTTGACATTCATACAACAAGGAATTTTAATGTAATAATTTCAATAAAATGGAAAAAGTTAATAGGATAAGTTAAGTTTAATTATATATACACATACACTAGCTGAATAGTCAGTTAATACTCAACAGGGAATTGAATATGTCTATGTATTACATTAAACATGTCTAGTATCACATCATAACTCAAATTAAATTTTGTTACATTGACATACCCTAGGAAATTAAATCATTTGTATGATAGAGAGTATCATTCATTTATATATTCCATCTTGTTACTCCATTAGGTTTTTGGTCTGTTATAAAAGGAAAAGTTTTTCAAATTATATTCAAGACTCAAATTGAAGATCTTTTAAAATAGTTGGAAACAGAAACATTCTCTATCAGTTATATTATGAAGTTGATAAATAAATGCACAGATTTCTAAAAAAAATTATCAATTATCATTTAAAAATGCAATTCATAACTAACTAAACTCAATTAATTAGACATAGAAATGTCTTATATTTACTCCAAATGTGTCATAATATTTTAACTATGTTTATTTTGACCATATTAAAGCTATAATTGTCAGAAAATAGGATTCTCATGCTTAATATTTTAGACATTTCTAATTGAAGTGCTCCTAAACTCTCAACCAATATAATAACAAAACTGAAAATAACACTGAGTCTTGAGAAAATATACTTCTTGTGAAACTTTTATCCAGCTTGTACAATGATTCATTTAAAGAACAATTTCAATAAAAGTTATCCAAAAACTATTAAAATGACCTATATCTGATTTTCTTATGTTAGATAATGCTTTGATCTGCCTCGAGTAGAACTGGAAACAAATATAACAGTTAAAAGAATTATTCAATCTAAGGGAATGGATTATCATAATATGAATATGGAAAGGTTTAACTATTACTGGATCTCGAGTATGAGGTGAAATCAAACCCACATCTGCATGCAAATTACAATAGCTCAAGAATAGCTAATGTTGAATTTCAACATTATGCAAACATATATAATTACAATAAAATTTCGAAATTTTCTACCCTTATAAAAATAGTAGATAGCTAAGTAACAAAAGATACGAGGAGTTACATATTTACTTGATATTCTACTATGATATGTGACATAAAATACTTGAAGTGGTGAAGCATGGTACATATACCCCCTGCTACATTCCAAAAGATGACTCACAGGATACAAATTATGTTGTAGATTTTCCAAACTCTTAGTAATTAAATTATATCTAATTAGCATGGGAAAAGTAAAATAGATAAAAAGGAATGGCAAAATCTTCGTTCCCTGAAATACTGCAAATTGTTTGTTAATGTAAATGCAAAGATTTCAGATTATCATTGCCTCCTATTAAAATACCCTATCATTAATTCTAATCACCACTTTAATATTGCCCTTAAACTGGGAATTCTTAGGTAAAAATGAATAAGCTTGGCTTTTACAATCGCATTGGTTGTCAAGGGGACTCGCTGTTTATAGCCTCAAAATTTCTCAAAATTTCAGTTTACTTTAACCAAATTCTTTCCCTCTTGATTTGATAGCAATATTTGATAATTAAAATGAGATTGTTTACCCATTTTTCTTTATTGGGATGCTTGTTACATTTTATGTGGCTATTATATCTAATTTAATTTTGCAAACGAAAAGTTGCCTGAAACCATTAACCCTTAAACTGCGGGAACGTTTAAAAAGGTTTTCCTAAGCAAACTGCAGGAAAACGTTTTTAACCCTTAAACTGCGGGGAACGTTTAAAAACGTTTTCCTAAGCGAACTGCGGGAAAACGTTTTTAAACATTTGACCTGCTCTTCCTTCCCCATACTTGGCCTTCCCCAATTTTATGGCCCTGCCTGTGTACGAGATGCACCCTCGCAAAATCTTTTTCATTGTCCTAAATGTGGAAAACCATATCTATGGGATTTCCGGCCTCCGGGTAATTTCAAGATTTGCAGAAATTGAAAGTGCATACGAACTTTCATATTTCCAAATATCAATGTATCTACTAACTGTTTGGTATCAAATTAATCAGCAAACAGCAATGAAAAGAAATAGGACACCAATTTTAATCAAAAATTGTTAGTAAACAATTAAATCATTGGCAGTTATTCTTCATTAGAGGAGCAACCAAAACAATAACCGTTGACCGCAGTCATCGGAAAAAGGTCTACCCGGATTATGGGGGTTTTCTACCTGCTGCAACTAGTCGGACGCATCAGGAGAAGGGATGGTTTCTCTAACTTTCCTCCCTCTCACAGTTGTTGCGAAAAAATATACTCCCGCATCTTGAGGGTTAAATTTCCCAATTTTCAGTCCTTTCATTTTTCAGCTTTTAATTTTTGGTTTCTCATTTTATTTTATGGTATAAACCACCCTAGTATTAGAGCAAACAATACAAAAAATTATTAAGAAATCGGTTTAAGTGAGACTAACAAACTTGTTATTTACTCCCCTATATTTATAGATATATGCAGAAAATAATCTATATATAATTGATATTGAAATCAATTAAACTGTGCTTCAATAAAAATGACAGAATTATAGATAGAATGTTGTTTATACAGCCAGATCACATTCTATTTCTAGATTGTTAAAATACTTTAAGAGGAAACTAAAAAGTCATTGAAAATCGATGTAATGCAATTACCTTTGGATTTGAAGGACCTCAATTCTTGATTCTCATCTGCCTGGGATGACATATTCCTTCTAATTTCCTCATTAGCTAACTGCAGTTCCCTGACTTCTTCTTCCACTAAATCCAGACATTAAAAGAGATGGTTAGAGTTACAGTGAAATAATACCATTTGCAGTGCAAACATCATTCAATCCCTTATAAGTGTAAAAAAGAAATATTTATTAGAAATTGTCTTAGAGTAATGTTATGAATAATATTTTCTTTCATAAAACAGGGAATTATAAATTAGAATCATTTCAATAAAAGTTTAAAATTTATTTGGATAAGTATAGCTTAATTATATATATACATACAGTAGATGAATAATCAGTTAATTCTCAACAGGCAATTTAAAAAGTTACATTAATAATGTCTGGTATGACATCATAACTCATATTCTATTTTTTTACATTGATATACCCTTGAAAATTTGTTTATCTGTATGATAGTGAGTATCATTCATTGAATATTCCATCTTGTTACACCCATAAGTACTTTGGTATATGTTATAAAAGGAAAGGTTTTTGAAATTATACTCTAGACCTCAAATTGAAGATTTTTAAAAATAGTTTTCAACAGAAAAGTATTCTATCATTTATTTAGTATAATTCAGGCTTTGAGGCTAGCTATCATGAGTTTCATACCAAAATGTCCCAAAATTCAGACTTCTTCCATAAGAATGCATTGTGCAGATTTTTGAAAATTATTTGGAGGCACTTAATGGTGAATAGAGGAACCAAAATTTCTTTGCGTGAAGTTGAGGTAGTTTTCTATAGTACCAATGGAGGAAATAATATCAAATGACCTTGAGTTCGACACCAAGTGGGTGCATATTTCTCTGTTATAAAATGCATGACGATTAATTTTGACGATTATTTTGACCTCTTCGCTGATAACGGGGAATGATATAAAATAGAATGCACAGAGAGAGACTTCATAAGTATTATACACATTGTTTGCCATTCCTCTGATGGTTCTTGGTTCAATGCCTGAGCATCATTTCTATTCTACCATACATTTTAAAGTGGGATAGCGTAATCTAATTTTAGGACTTTCCTGATAAGATATTGAATTGAAATTTTTTAACACGTCAGAATGGCACTTATTTAATATTTACATGCAATTTTGTTGCACAATTGTGTCCTTAGATTGATGCCAGGTGGGTTTTTGCACAAACTTTTCAAAATTGATTTGAGGCATTACTTGGTACGATGCTGCATTCAACTGATAGCTTGCAGTATGCAAGCAAATTTATTTGTATATGTACAAGGGTGGTTTGAAAAGTTTCTGACTACCGATTTTTTTCAGAAATCTTCAGAATATTTTCAAAGATTTTTAGAAAACGTGTCAAGAAATGCAAAATGGCAAAATGTCAGAAACTTTTAAGACCACCCATGTATATAGGTTTATCTGGAGAAGCATCTATATAAATAGATATATTGATGTTATATACACTGTGCTTCAACAAATAGCACAGAATTAGAGATGGAATGCCTATTAATTAATCCAATTAATATTCTACTTCTAGATTGTTAAAATTCATTAAGAGGAAACTAAAATTTGATTGAATATTGATGGAATGCTATTACCTTTTGATTTTGAGGACGTCAATTCCTGAATCTCATCTGCCTGGGATGACAAATTACTTCTCAACTCATCATTAGCTAACTGCAGTTCTCTGACTTCTTCTTCCACTAGAACCAGACATAAGAAAAAGAACATTTCAGGTAAGGTGAAAAAATACCATTTGTAGTGCAAACTTCATTCAATCCCTGATAAGGATATGTTAGAAATATCTTAGATATTGTCTTAGAGCAAAGTAATCAATATTTTTATCTTTCATAAAACAAGGAAGTTTAATTTAAAATCATTTCATTAATGCATTACATTTTAATTGACTGAGTTTAGCTGAATTATATATATATGGAATCTCAAGTTGAAAAACCCATTAATTCTCAATAGGGAAATAAAAATGTCTATGTATCACATTAATCATGTCCGGTATGAGATCATAACTCCTATTTAAATTTTCTACATTTACATCTCCTCTCAATTAATTTCTTTGTATGATAGCATCCTTTGAATATTCCAATTTATTTCACCTATATGCTTTTCATCTATTTAAGGGGAGGAAAGGTTTCTCAATTTATACTCTGGACTTCAATTTGAAGAGTTTTTTAAATAGTTAGAGAAATAAATCCACAGATTTCTAAAAATAATTTTCAAATATCATTAAAAAAATGCATTTAATAAGTAACAAAACTATTAATTTTCCATTAAAATCTCTTATATTTGCTCCATATAAGTCACTTTTTCTCAAATATGTTAATTATGAATATGTTAATGCTATATTTGTCTGAAAATTAGATTCTCATGATTAATATTTTAGACATTTCTAATTGTAGTGCTCCTTAACTCATAAGCGACATTAAATATCAAATATAGTACATTGCCATGTTAATGCTATATTTCTTTAAAAATAAGATTATAACGATTAATATTTTTAAAATTTCTAATCTAAGTGCTGCTTAACTCTCAAACGACATAATTACAAAACTGAAAATAATGAGTCATGATAAAATATACTTCTTATGAAACTTTTATCAATCCTGTACAATGATTCATTTAAAGAACAATTTTCTGCATAAATGCCCAAAAACAATTAAAATTACCTATATCTGATTTTCTTATGTTAGATAATGCTCTGATCGGCTTCGGATAGAACTTGGAACAAATATAACAGTTAAAATAATTTTTCAATCTAAGTGAATTGATTATCAAAATATGAATATTGAAAGGTTTAACTATTACTGGATCTCGAGTATGAGGTGAAATCAAACCCACATCTGCATGCAAATCACAATAGCTCGAGAATAGCTAATGTTGATTCTCAGTGTTATGCAAACAAATATAATTACCAAAGTATTCCAAAATTATCTACCCTTAACAAAATATTAGATAGCTAAATAAAAAAAGAAATTAGGAATTACTTATTTACTTGATTTACTACAATGATATGTGACATAAAATACATAAAGGGTTGAAGCATGGTACGTAAACCCCCTGCCACATGCCAAATGATGACTCGCAGGATACAAATAATGTGTTAGATTTACTCAACTCTTAGTAGTTAAATTATATCTAAATGGCACGGGCAAAGTAAAGCAGATTAAAAGAAAGTGCAAAATCTTCATTCCCTGAAATACTGTGCAAATCAATCCTGCAAATTGTTTGTAACTGTAAATGCTAAAATTTCAGATTATAATTGCGTCCTATCCACATATCCTATTGTTCTTTCTAATTATTACTTTAATATTGCCCTTAAACTGTGTATTCTTAGGCAGAAATGCATAAGCTCAGCTTTTACAATCGCATTGGTTGTCAAGGGGACTCGCTGTTTATAGCCTCAAAATTTCTGAAAATTTCAGTTTACTTTATCTTAATTCATTCCCTTTTGATTCAATAGCATTAGTTAATGACCTAAATAATATTATTTACCCATTTTTTTTTCTCGGGGTGCTTGTTACATTTTATGTGGCTATTATATCTAATTTAATGTTGCAAAACAAAAGTTGCCTGCAACCAATAAAATTTCCCAATTTTCAGTCTTTTGATTTTTTAACTTTTCATTTTTGGTTTCTTATTTTATTTTATGGAATAAACCACCCCTGAATTGAAAAACAATACAAAAAAATATTCAAATCAGTTTAAGTGAGACTCACACTCTTGATATTTACTCCCCTATATTTATAGATATATGCAGAAAATAATCTATATATAATTGATATTGAAATCAATGACACTGTGCTTCAATAAAAATGACAGAATTATAGATGGAATGTTGTTTATAAAGCCAGATCACATTCTATTTCTAGATTGTTAAAATACTTTAAGAGGAAACTAAAAAGTCATTGAAAATCGATGTAATGCAATTACCTTTGGATTTGAGGGACCTCAATTCTTGATTCTCATCTGCCTGGGATGACATATTCCTTCTAATTTCCTCATTAGCTAACTGCAGTTCCCTGACTTCTTCTTCCACTAAATCCAGACATTAAAAGAGATGGTTAGAGTTACAGTGAAATAATACCATTTGCAGTGCAAACATCATTCAATCCCTGATAAGTGTAAAACAGAAATATTTATTAGAAATTGTCTTAGAGCAAAGTTATCAATAATTTTGTCTTTCATAAAACAGGGAATTTAATGTTATGAATTCAATATAGCGTTAAAATTTAATTGGATAAGTATACCTTGATAATATACACATGCACACTAGCTGAATAATTCTTAACAGAGAATTGAATATGTCTATGTATTACATTAATTCTGTCTGGTATGACGTCATAACTCTTATTTAAATTTTTTACATTGATATACCTTAGAAAATTATTTCCTCTGTATGATAGAGAGTATCATTTATTGAATATTCCATCTTGTTACAGCCATAAGTTCTTTGGTCTATGTTATAAAGAAAAAGTTTCTCAAATTATACTCTAGACATGAAATTGAAGATTTAAAAAGTAGTTATAAACAAATAAGTATTCTGTCCTTATTTAGAATAATTCAGACTTTGAGGCTGGCTATCATGAGTTTTATAACAAAAGGTCCCAAATATCATACTTCTCCAATAAGAATGCAAATAACCTTCAGTTTGATGCCAAGTAGGTGCAAATTTCTTTGGTATATAATGCATGGCGGTCAATTTTGGCAATTATTTTGACATCCTCTCTGATAACCCGGAATGATATAAAATGGAATGCACATAGAAGTAATTCATAAGTATTCTATACGCTGTTTGCCATTCCTCTGATGGTTCTTTTGTCGATGCCTGAGCATCATTTCTATTCTACCGTGTATTTCATAGGGGAATAGCATAATCTTATTTTAGTACCTTCCGGTAATGATATTCAATTGAAACTTTGAAACGGGTCAGAATGTCACTTATCTAATATTTACATGCAATTTTGCTGCACAATCAGGTCCTTACTTCCATGACAGGGGGTTTTTGCATGAACATTTCAAAACTGATTTGAGGCATTACTTGGTACGATCAATTGATAGCTTGCAGTGTGCAAGCAAATTTATTTGTATATGTACAAGGGTGGTTTGAAAAGTATTTGACCCCAGATTTTTTTCAGAAATCTTCAGAAAATTTTCAGAATTTTTCAGAAAACATGTGGAGAAATTGCAAAATGTCTGAAACTTTTCAGACCACCCATGTATATGGGCATATAGTAGAAGCATCTATATAAATAGATATATTGAAGTGATCTACACTGTGCTTCAACAAATATCACAGAATTAGAGATAGAATGTCACTAATTAATCAAGCTAATATTCTATTTCTTGATTGTTAAAATACTTTAAGAGGAAAATAAAATTTGATTGAAAATTGATGTAAAACAATTACCTTTTGATTTGAAGGACCTCAATTCTCGATTATCATCTGCCTGGGATGACAAATTCCTTCTCATTTCCTCATTAGCTAACTGCAGTTTCTCAACTTCTTCATCCACTAAATTCAGACATTGGAAAAAGATGGTTAGAGGTACAGTGAAAAAATACCATTTGCAGTGCAAACTTCATTCAATCCCTTATAAGTATATGTTTGAAATATATTAGAAATTGTCTTAGAGCAAAGTTATCAATATTTTTATCCTTCATTAAACAAGGAAGTTTAATTTAAAATCGTATCATTAATGCATTGTATTATTATTTAATTGACAAAGTTAGCTAAATTATTTATATAGAATCTCAATCTGAAAAACTCATTAATTCTTAATAGGGGAATAAAAATATCTCTGTATTACATTAACCATGTCTGGTATGACAGCATAACTCATATTTAATTTTTTTACATTGATATACCCTCTCAATAAATTTCTTTGTATGATAGCATCCATTGAATATTCCATTTTATTCCACCTATATGCTTTTGGTCTATGTTATGAGAATTAAAATTTCTCGATTGATACTCTGGACCTCAAATGAAGTATTTTTAAATAGTTGGAAACAGAATTGCCTTTTGACAGTTGTTTTATGATGTTAATAAATAGAATACCTTTTGAATTGAAGATACTAAATGTCTGTATCACAGCTTCCAGGAATGCAAGTTTCCTTGTGATCTCTTCATCAGCTAACTGCAGTTCCTTGACTTCTTTTTCCTTTGAGGACTGACATCTATTTAACTTTTGAACATTTTCCATTTCCTCAAATGAGGAGAAATTAACACTGCTGTTGTCTCTGGAATCTATGTTAGAAAAAAAGGTTGGAGACACAGTGAGAAAAGTACTATTTCCTGTGCAAACTTTGCTGAATCCACAGTAACTAATGATTAGAAATATCCATAGTTAGAAATTTTCTTGGAGGAAAATTATCATATGTTTTTGTCTTTCATACAACAGTGCATTTAATGTTTAATGAATTTATTTATACATTATATTCAAATTTGCAACCTTGATTATCTAAGGAAACTACTAAATGATTGTTCTCCATCATTCTCTGCAAATTGTTTCATATCTATGGATTATGAAATATCAGAATTTTACCTCCTTTTCAGGTATCCCATAATTTATTCTAGAAATTACATTCATATATACAAGATTTACCTTGTATTCTTTTCAGAATATGCATGAACTTGGCTTCAAGAACCAAATTGGTCATCAAAGATTGCTTATAGCCCAAACATTTCATGAAATATCCCTTTATTTAGTCAAGATTTTCAAATTTTAGACATAATAACAATATTCCACAACTGCATTAAAAATGAATACTTTGAATATAACATACTCTGCTATTCAGTTGATGTTCTATACTTATAAGCTACAGTTAAATAAAGTAGATTCCTTAAACTATTAAATCACTATGGATAAAAGAATGAGCATTACCTCTCACATTTCCAAGTGTACCCATCACCTTATTATTTTCACCAATAGAAGTCTCCAACTCCACAAGCAAGCTAGCATTATTTGGCAATACACTTGTGGTATTTCCCACATAAAAGGAAGCCTTTATGAAACCATTGGCTGTTCTTTTCAACATGAAGTTCATCTTTACCTTTTTGTCAGGTCCCAGTTGAGAGCTGGGAATGTTGGCGATTATTAGAGCTAATGTTAATAAGCAATAAACTCCAGAGTTCATGTTGAAAAGAATTGTCGAATGCAGATATAGAAGAATTCGTTGGTGAGAATATCTGTAAAAATTAAGACAACATTTATTGGACACAATTCATTGTCTAAACATTGCAAATGATGCATCTTATTATCAGTAAGTCTATTAAATAAATCCCAAGGTTGACTTGTTTCACATTTGAATATTAAACATATTTTTTGTGAGTGTTGAGACTTCTTTTCTCTTTAAAGCTCTCCGCTGGTTAATCATCTTCAATCAGCAAATTATTATTAAAGTTAATTTTTAAAGTTTAAAAGATAATGGCAAGAATTTATTTGCATAAGTATTTGAATGATAGGAGACAATATTCACTCTAAATTTGGAATGATAAACATTCATGAACACAATGATAAACAGAGAAATGATTGAAACTATCACTAAATGTATCATTAAATGGATTAGAATGTTATAATTGGAATATACCAGAAGAAAATTGAAGAATAATGTTCTACAGAAATAGTATACGCTAGATATGAGTGCAGAAGTAATTACCTGCAAAAGTAAACTGTCTAAGAAATTGAATCTAAGGTCTATTAAATACAGTGAAAACTTGATACAAGTTTAAGTATCATCTGCCCTACATTTTCTTCATAATCATTACAATAGATCTTAAGTTCAAAACTCAGTATTAGATGTTTCAGCAGTAGCATTAAATAAGCAATTGCATCTTTGTTGAGATGGTAGGAAAGGATAATAATAATTAACACACAAATATTATTGCTTATTAAATAAAAGTGAGCATTCAAAATGAATAACTTTCATCAAGTTATACCTAAAAACGTTGTTAAATTTGTATAAAATTAGGTTAAAAAATATGAACTATTTAACTTGGGGATGCTTAATATCTTTCTTAGTCCAAATTTTGAAAATTTTAATTTATCGAATTTCAATTAAAAGTATTTCAATTAAAATAGGATTAGGAAAAGCTTATCTTTTGAATTGGAGAAATTGAATGTTTTGAAACCTTACAGAGAATTGAAGGGATGTGAAAAATCTTCATGAAACATTAAAATAATAACTATGATATATCATTACAGGTACTCATAGCATGATGAAGAAATACAAATTTTGTTCATACGAATAGGAGAAATGATAAAGAGAATAGAGTACAAGCTATATTCAGCGCCTACAAAATGTTTACAAATAGAATATGTTAATATTAAATAACATGGAGAAATTTGTAGAAAAGTGAGAAAATGGGATCGAAAAATTAAAATTATTGTATAAATGAAAAGTTACAACAATTTTGACAAAAAAAAATCTCGATTGCAGTTCAAAATTAATTATTGGCATTAACGCACTTCACGTTGATGGCACATGTGGATTATTATCAGAGTTTCTATCCCCTATATCTATTATATATAGCTGCTTCCCAGCATATACCTATATATGGAAGATATGAGTTCCAACCATGTTCCACAGGTGCTATTGATGTGCTATATTAATGACAGACAGGCCCGACCTTGTAGTTAGCAGAAATATTCAAACATTGATGCTAGCTGTCATAGGTTTGATGCAAAAAGTTCCCAAAAATCGCAATTTTCCCATAAGAATGCATCCTGCGGATTATTTAAACATTATTTACAGGCATTTATCGGTAAGATGGGAGAAAAAAAAATCTCTGAGGTTAAAGCAGAGGTAGTCCACTATAGTACCCATGGAATAAATGTGACAAAATAGTTGTGAGCTCAAAGCCAGGTGAGTGCGAAATTGTTCCACAAGAAATGCTTTGCTGAAAATGTTCAAAATTTTTTTAAATGCCTTCCCGATAGGCTGGAAAGGTGAAAACAGAAGCCTTTAAAAATGTCAACAGAAGTCAACAGAATTTTATTTTAGGACTTTCATGATAAAAATTGAGTTGAAAATTTGGAACTAACTCAGAATGGCACTTATCGAACATTAGTATGGAATTGTCTCTCACAAAAGGGTCCTGAGTTCGACGTCAGTTGGTCTTTGGGGCATTTTTGGAATATTTCTGACATTTAAAAAGACATTTTAGGACCTTCCCTAATAATTATTGGCATTAACAGTCATTGAAAGATAAATGCAATCAGTTAAACAAATTGAATAAATAGCATAAAATAAAGAATCAAGGCACTCGCATAACATTGAATCATTTAAAGTACTATCATAGAAGAAAACGAATGTTTAAACACATTAATATTTAATGCAAATTAAAAATTTCAATAATCACTTGTCTATCAGTTGTTGTTCCATTTCATGCATTTCTTAATATTTTGGAATAATGTTTCGAAATTCAGAAAAAACAAGCTATGTTTACTGAATACAAAATGTAAAACAAATGGAATATGTAAATGGCAAATAACCTAAAGAAATTTGTAGAAAAGTAAACAAGTGGGAACACAAATTAAAAATTAATATGAGGATGAACAGAAACTAAATTTAAATAAAAATTAAAAACTCAATTGCATTCAAAATAAATTATGAACATTAGCAATTACTTTAGGAGAAAAGCGATCAGTTAAACATATTGAATTAATAGCATAAAATTAAGTATCTTAGCACTCACACGACATCCCATCATTAAAAAAAGTCATAGACAATAATAAATTTTTGAATGAAGAAAGCAAACAAAGATAATGAAAATTAAGCATTTAAATAATCAGTTGGCTAGTTTTCATCTGTTGAACCACTTCATGACTTTCTTACTATTTTGGAAAAATGTTTCAAAATTCAGAAAAAAGGTTTAAAACGAAAATCAGAATTTCGTGTTCCGATTTTATCTTATTCGTAAACAACAAATGGAAGAAACGTAGATAGAAAAGAGAGAGAATGAATATTAACAGAAAAGAAAATTGGAAAGTCAATATTAGAGCAGTCGTAGCGAAATAAACTCGCATTGATAATGTCTCATGTAGATACATTTCTTAGATAGTCCACAATATGCCATGGAAAAAGTCACTTTACTTACATATTTATTTTTTTTTAATTTATTCACTGATATTTTTCTTAAATATTAATTTAATTCCTCTGTTTTTACTTGTCCATTTACCGTTAGTTCACATCTAATTATTTCCTTATTAGTACTTTTTTATCTAATTTCTAAAAATTCTTTTTCGCTACATAATGCTTTTAACTTCTCTCAAACTTTCAATAACACTTAATCTTGACGAGAAAATTTCACTTTTCTTGCTGAAAATTCACCAACAGATAAATAATGCACCATTTGGAGAAAAAATCGAATTTAAATTAAAATCGAGAATTATCAATGTTGACAGAGAAATATTTGGGAGAGGCAGTCCTAACTTATACACACATAGCGATGATAGCCTCGTACAGAATTTTGAATCTCTGATAAAGGGATAAAGAAAATGGAAATTTGCGTCGCAATTAAATATTAGAAGTAGATAAATTGAAAGAGGATTCCCGAAATTGTTAAAACGAGTAATTGCACAATAAAACCTTACTGATTATTAATAACACACCCGTTGTGAAATGCAATGAACTACGCATAATTCAAGTGAAATATGGTGATTAACAGAATTCTCCCGCGGAAATATTTCGCACAAACGCTCACTGGATTGCATGCAATTAGATGAAAAGAATTCTTGAAATTAAATGAAGATGCGAACTGACTTAAAGGGTGACCTTCACATTCGAAAATTCTTCTGTGTTTTTCATTCTGCTCCCAAAAGATTAGAAAGATTATTGAAATGTTCTTATGATTGCGTAGGACGTAGTAGTCTTCCTTAATTGGCACCATAAAATTATTTGCAAAAACTGTTTCGAACATTATGCCGAGAATGAATATAACTTTCCGATGAAAAATACTATTATTTATTACAGCAAAGTTAAACAAGTAAAAAAATGAACTCCAAACTTGTCAACGCATCCAATAATGAAACTCAACAATTTAAGTAGTAACTCGATTTTTTACCAAATGGTGCATTTACACACATCTGTCTATTTTAGAAACAACGAAATGAATTTCTCTTTCAAATGGTCGTTCTTTACACGTCTAGATAGTGTATGAAGGCCGGAAAGCGATGGTCACAGAAAGTAGATTTTTAGAAATAGTACGTAAGATTACTTGAGCCATTACTTACCTATCGAGCTCTCTGTACTTCTGGAATCTTCTTCCTTTGGAGGTAACACAAGTGATGGTCAGGAGCAAGCTTTACTGTGATGCAGGGGAAGACGCCAGCGATGTATTTAACCATCGCAAATAACAAGGAAAATGTGAAAACACCAATCAGGGAGACTTTAGCGAGGATTTGCGCATCTGCATTGGTCATAACCAGCAAAAGAGAAAAGAAACTAAGGCAGATGGTTGGGGAGAGAGCATATTCATGTGCGTCATAGGGGTCAGAGGTTATCCCATGGACTTTGTGGTCTCACGTCCTGCTCGGAGAATGAGAGGAACACTGAACGATTGCTCTTTTCCTTCCTCAAAAGTAGACTTTTAAAAATCGCGTTTTTCCTCCTAGAATTTCCGATAAAACTCTGCGATTTTTTTCATTGTCTCGATTACCTTGGCGGTATAATTTTGAGCAAACTAGGAATGCGAATATACTAATTAGGAACATCCCTTGTTGAATATTTGTGCTTCCTATTCTTTAACAATAAAAGATTTTAACATGTGAAACATTCTCTGCAAGTTAACAGTGATGCAGCATATGGTTGTTGAAGAGATGGAAAAGTATTCGGTCGGAATTTGTCCAATAGGATGATTTTGGTTATTGATGTCTGCTTTATGGTTCTTTGTAGACTTTTATTGGTAACAATAAAAAGTACATCTGATGCAATAATCGGAAAAACTCGAAAATGTCAATTGTGCATGTCGCAATGCATTTAGCTAATCATTTATAATTTTTTAATATTTAGGTTTCTCCATCTTAGTCGATCAACGATATGGGAATTTTTTCATTGATCATGCGGAAGAATTGTGAAGAAAAATTCTCTAATAAATTAATATAATATTTATTATCAGATTTTTACGTAAAATATAAAACTGTTTACTACAAAGATGGGCCAAAATACTTAATATTTGAGTTGATTCTTTACATATGGACTCGGTGATGATATGGAAGTAAAACCATAATTAATTTACCAAATGAAATTTTACCTAGTGTTATGAAATATGGTCTTATGTTGATAATTAGGCCAAGTAATCTATTTTACCATTCTGATCCCTAGAATAATTAGAGTCGTCACTAAATAATTGAACAGCTCAACAAATTAATGCACACTTACATACCCTGACTTATCTATTTACAGAATATATAAATATGAAACAGTGATTTTCACTATAATACGAAATAATTATTGTAATGTTCATGTAACATTAGTTAAGTAAATACTGTAAAGCATTTCTCAATTACAGACCAACAATAGAGGGGATGATTGAAATACGAAATAGCTAATCTCTTTACTACAATCACCCATTAATTGCAAAAATCGTATTCTAACAAAATGAGCGTCGAATCGGACTCAACTCGATAGACCAAGAAATCCCGCTTAGCAACAGACATGGCCCAAGTCACGTGACTATTCGGCCATCCCCCTCTTATCTGCATATTGCGAAATAAGTATATGCATTCTCACAATTCTGTCCGACGCCTATTAATTGCCTTAGGAGTATCCACAGGTTCTCATTTTCCTATTCTTTTTGGATTGACAATAACAGATCATAGAAAACGTCCACTTACTCACATATGTAATTTTTATCCATCCTCGAATTTATTTTTGTTACCTATTTACTTATTTAAAACCTCCTTCATTCAGTTGTTTCATTTATGGTTAATTATCATCTATTTATATCCTTATTGTTAAATTAATATATAATTTCTAAGCATTCATTTTCGGAGAACAGCGCTTTTCAATTCACATAGTTTAACAAAACGAATAAATAACACAGATATTGAATAACATTCCTTTACCTCCTTTAAAATGCATGGCAAAACAGAAATAACATTTGGGCATTGAACCAAGAATAGTTAGAGAAACGGTGAACTTCCTGAAAGAATGTTTTCATACGCCTCTCTTCCCAATCCAGGTTACATATTTCCAACTTACCAGGAAAACATTAAAACAAATCTTTAAAAATTCCGCAATGCATTATATATGGAAGAATTTGGCTCCCACCTGGCATCGAACTCATGGTCATCTGGTACCTTCACTGGTACTGTACAAAACTATGGCGTCTGTAAACCTCCGATATTTTCGTTCCTCAATCTTACCGAGACGTGCCTCAAAACAATTTACAAAACTCTTCTTAATGCATTCCTATGGAAAAATTAGGATTTTAAGGGCCTTCTAGCATCGAACACATGATAGCTAGCATCTAAGTCCAAAATATTCTGGCGACTATAGGGTGGTGTAGTCACCACGAAATAACTTCATCACCAGACGAATATCTAGAATAGAAAACGATAAATATTTTTCGTCTTAGGTCTTAACATTTCTAGTGAAAAATTACGATTGACGACAAAAGTATTAATATTTGTTTCATTTCCTTTCTTTTGGTACTTATCTCGATTTCGCAGGACCATTATTTCTAATTATATTTTGCAAAAACAAAAAAGTCTGTCAACTATGCAAATTTAAGAATACGTGCATTTCTTATGAGAGCATTTTCGAGGCTTCCAAAGTCGAACCCATGATTCACTGTGCAATCGAATGTCATTATTTATACTCTATTGGGTATATAACGAATCTCCAGATTTTTTAATTATTTATATGGTAGAGAAGTGCTTGAAATTCGTGCCCATGAATTGCTTCCATGTCTCTGTTACGAGAGCTGCTGATATCCGATTAAGAAATTTACAGCATGAAAGGTTACATTATTTGTCAAAATGTATTTATTAATTTTCGATCTCCAATGTCTTCTGTTGCTTTCCCTATCGTGAAATGTGGGCTCTCCTTCCCCATACATTTCATATGAGCTCATATTTCCCATACAATTGAGAGTAGAGTTGAACATTCGCCTAACTAGACAGATAGACTGGTTGTTTACACACAATATCTTTAAATATTTTAGTTCATTCTCCTAATTCTCAAAGTTTCGAGACCAAATAATAATTCTCATTTCATTTATTTTTTGTTCATACTTGTCTCAAATTCGTGCTATTATCATTTATAATTTATTTATCAAAATGTCTGAACTTCTGCAATCGATCAAAATCATTTTTACATGTACTTTTATAATAAAAATTTAAAGTCGTTCGTCATGATACGTAGCGCAAGAAATAATAAACACGTATTAGCCTAAACGTCCTCGAAACAAATATCTTAATTACGACATTCCATTTCGTCGGGATATCCTTGAAATAATTTTCGTAATTTTTTCCGCGTATTTCTTACGGGCGTAACTAAAATCGGAAAGCTAAATATATAAACAGGTATTAAAACCGTGTGAATATCGTATGGGATGGTGGTTAGTCAACTGTAGTTTAGTGATTATAGTTCTTTTTAAATGACACGAGTAACTTAGTTCTCCCATTGAATAAAAGAAAAAAAGGCAATTTGCGGCAGCGTATATTGGATGAGACACCCATTTTGGGCCTCTTTCACTGCTTCAGAATAGATGACCTCTGACCGAGACTCTGATTTCAACTGAGTCGTCATTCACAGAGCTTCCGATTCTTTTTCCTTCTTCACGAAACTCTGTCTTTTTTCTTATATAGCGGGTTCATTTCTCACAGCAGGAAAGATGGGATACTAAGTACAGTATAACCCGTTTAAGACGCTATGCAGCTTAATACCCTGATATCACCATAGTAATATAATGTGGTTATATTACCATGGCAGTCCCTTTCATACGATTCACATGCTTCGGATACCACTTAAGAGGCTTTCTACCTGTTTAAAATGCTCATTTCCCTGTCTTAATTATAGTAAAACCCGTTTAATACGCAATCCGTATACTATGCGTTTACATCACTACGGCAATCCCATTCAAACGAAACACATGCTTAAGATACCACTTAAGATGCTTTCTACCCGCTTAAACGGCTCATTTCCCTCGTTTTAATTATAGTAAAACACATTTAAAAGCTATGCTAGCATAATAATAAATAATAATAAATAAATAATAATAAAACGCATGCAAATTAATATTAGATACAAGTTATCCACGTCCTTCCTTTTCCCAAGGAAGGACGTAGTTTAAGCAGTCAATTTTCGGTGCTTTATTTTGTCGCTATTTCATGTTGTATACGTATGCATCCATTTTAGAGAGCTATGACATTTATGTCCTACACATAGAATAATTTCCGTACTATTGCAACGCTCGAAACACGACCGAAACACCAATTCGTTTTGAGATAACTCTTTGCTTTGGACATGACCTATCTCAATAACCTTCGAAAGAATGCGGCTTTATCGCGCGTGCGTGGATCGTCGCTCTCATGAAGACAGAGAAGTACGCTATTCCAGCTGAAAGAACCAAACAAAGGCCATCTTTCTCTCCGTTGAGCTCAGCGTCTCCGCCCCATTCCTCTCTTCTGCGCATGCGCTAACAAGCCACGCCTTTTTAATGGCTTCCATGGCTGTATGTGTATGAGGAAGACGGACAGCAACAAGGTTATTAGTGTAAGTTTTGAGAAATTTGGAACCTTGTGAATCGCAATGGAGAAGAAGATGACGCTCTAACCTGCTTCAGCATGTGTTTTTCCCAATCCAGGTTACATATTTCCACCTTACCAGGAAAACACTGAAAAAAATCTTAAAAAAATTCCGCAATACATTACACAGAGGTGAAACCCGGAATGGTAACATAAGAGTTAAACTCATTAATTTACGCTGTTCGCCGTTTCATTTATTCCCATTTTAACCTTCCAAGCAATTCAAACGGGGATAACGGAATCATATTTTAGGACTTTAATGGTAAAATATTGAGTTTAAAATTTTGAATAGGTCGGAATGGTACTTATCTAACATTAGAATGCAATAGTCACTTACAAAAGGGTCCTGAGTTCGACGTCATTTGGACTTCTGGTCGCATTTTTGAAAGTTATTTTGGGGCCCTCTAGTTGAGATAGAGTAAATAAAATCTATACGTTTGGAGATGAAGTTATCTTCTATGGTAAAACAAGAAATACGTGTACATAAATACCATGCCCGGATAAAGGACGATACATTTATTATTACGAAATTATTTTTTGCGTAACGAAGGAATGCATTTAAAAAACAATGCTACATGATGCATGTATATTATAATGAATATGAATGTAAGTAATAACCACCCGGTTAAGACGCTTTTCGGGCGACCTAGAGACCTCAGTGAGAGCGTGTTAAACAGGTTTTAATATCATAATTCATCAGTGAAGTACTAATTATAGTTTGGAAAACTTTTAGCTTTTAACATTAATAGGATACTAATTATTACCAAATATGCGACATTGACACGACTAAAACAATTTTAAATATTAGATTGGTGCTATGGACCGGAGTACATCGTCTATTAGGCGCGATAGCGTCTTAAACGGGTTTTCCGGCATTGATTTTAGAAGAACATGCATGTTTCTTAAACACCCAATTGACATAATCGAAGGTAAAACCGTTAGCATCACACAACTGACATTATAAAATATAATAAACAGCAGTATAACCGCTTTCTATATTCTTCCGATATTAAGACGCAATGAAGCACTAAATTCTTATATAAAAGAGGTTCTCTAAGAAATTTAAAAGAGTTTATTGTACAATTTACCCAAATCGACACACTCGACACACACTTTTTACGAAGGGAATAAACACAATATAAACACTCACATCACACGAAAGTTTGTTTTGATAGTAGATTACGCTATTTCGCATATTATTTTTGAGAAATAAGGACGTTTTATTTACCCCAACTATCATAAGAATAACAAATACGAAGTACTGTACGCTAAGGCATATTTCAAATGAAAAACATCGATCATAATTTAAGTTCTAAAAACAATTTTGAAAACAGTAACGGAGGGTAGGTAAAGTCTTAAACAATCCAAAGGTATACAAAAATGCAGGGAAAGAAAAAACACTAAAAAAAGATTTTTTTTAGTGTTTTCCTGGTAAGGTGGAAATATGTAACCTGAATTGGGAAGAGAGAAAGAAAGAACACATGCTGAAGCAGGTTAGAGCGTCATCTTCTTCTCCATTGCGATTCACAAGGTTCCAAACTTCTCAAAACTTACACTAATAAACATGTTGCTATCCGTCTTCCTCATACACATACAGCCATGGAAGCCATGAAAAAGGCGTGGCTTGTTAGCGCATGCGCAGAAGAGAGGAATGGGGCGGAGACGCTGAGCTCAACGGAGAGAAAGATGGCCTTTGTTTGGTTCTTTCAGCTGGAATAGCGTACTCCTCTCTCTTCAAGAGAGCGATGATCCACGCACGCACGATAAAGCCGCATTCTTTCGAAGGTCATTGAGATAGGTCAAGTCCAAAGCAAAGAGTTATCTCAAAACGAATTGGTGTTTCGGTCGTGTTTTCGAGCGTTGCAAAAGTACGGAAATAATTCAATGTGTAGGACATAAATGTCATAGCTCTCTAAAATGGATGCATACGTTTACAACATGAAATAGCGACAAAATAAAGCACCGAAAATTGACTGCTTGAACTACGTCCTTCCTTGAGAAAAGTGATAGAGATGATGTCACTCTATCTCAGAGTTCGTATCGACTACAACGGCGGGATATAGATTTCTCTGCTTTGCAATATCTTCATTTTTTTCTCACACGATTACTCATGCCAAAGGAGTGAATGCGAGATTAGGGCTTTGTAATAAGGGAACCCTGTTTAATTCCGAATTATATATAGCTAAGGGATTTAAAGGCAACTGTAATGCATTCATATGAGAATATTACGACAGTTAAATATCAAAGGACTCTGATTAGACTTACTTGTTTCTTACTGCAGAACCTTTTTTGAGAATTCAAAATGTTGTAATTTCCCTTAAATAATGAGTGGTTTAAGTTACATTTCCGTAATATTCAGGATGTTGCGGAATTGTTTTATTTGAGATCATGGATAAAATAGCTGAACTCTACCTGAAATTGGGCAACTTGGTGTCCATTGAGTGCAAAGAAGTTTGCTTGCATGAGAGAGGTTTATTCACTTATTCATAAGTGGTACTTTTGAATTTATATCTCTACGCTTCGCTAATTATTGACAATGAACAGTTAGTCCACCTGACATAAGTTATATTTTGCAGATTCCAAAGTCAAGTTTCACTTAACTTGCATCCTAATATTAATTTGGATGCGTTTTATTCTTATTTATTTATTATTATTTATTATTATGCTAGCATAGCGTTTTAAATGTTTTTCACTATAATTAAAACGAGGGAATTGAGCTGTTTAAACGGGTATAAAGCGTCTTAAGTGGTATCTTAATCATAGGTTTCGTTCGAAAGAGACTGCCATAGTGATGTAAACGTATAGTATACGGATAGCGTATTAAACGGGTTTTACTATAATTAAGACGGGTGAAATGAGCATTTTAAACGGGTAGAAAGCATCTTAAACGTGTGTTTCGTTTGAAAGGGACTGCCATAGTGATGTAAATGTATAGTATACGGATAGCGTATTAAACGGGTTTTACTATAATTAAGACGAGGGAAATGAGCATTTAAAACAGGTAGAAAGCGTCTTAAGTGGTATCTATAGCATGTGAATCGTATGAAAGGGACTGCCATAGTAATATAACCACGTTATATTACTATGGTGATAACCGCTTATTAGGCTGCATAGCGTCTTAAACGGGTTATACTGTACTTTGTATCACATCTTTCCTGCTGTGAGAAGTGAACGCGCTATATAAGGAAAAAGACAGAGTTTCGTAAAGAAGGGAAAAATATTCGGAAGCTCTGAGAATGACGACTCAGTTGATATCAGAGTCTGGGTCAGAGGTCATCTATTCTGAAGCAGTGAAAGAGGCCCAAAAAGGGTGTCTCATCCAATATACGCTGCCGCAAATTGCCTTTTTCCTCTTTTATTCAATGCAAGAACTAAGTTACTCGTGTAATTTAAAAAGAACTATAATCACTAAACAACAATTGACTAACCACCATCTCATACGATATTCACACGGTTTTAATACCCGTTTATATATTTATCTTTCCGATGTTAGTTAAGCCCGTAAGAAATACGCGGAAAATAATTGAGAATATCATTTAATGGATTTCCCGTCCAAATGGAATTATGTAATTTCGATATTCGTTTAGAGGACGTTTAGGCTAATGCTTGTTTCTTATTTCTTGCGCTACGTATCATGACGGACGAATGGAAATTATTCTTATAAAAATAGACGTAATGTTGACTTTGATCGATTGCAGAACTTCAGACATTTTGGTAAATAAATTATAAATGAAAATAGCACGAATTTGAGACAAGTACGAACAAAAAATAAATGAAGTAACAGTTATTATTTGGTCACAGAACTCGTTTAGTCACGAAACTTTGAGAATTAGGAGAATAAACTAAAATATTTAAAAATATTGTGGGTGTAAACAACCGGTCTATCTGTCTAGTAAGGCGAATATTCAACTCTACTCTCAATCATATGGAATATATGAGCTCATATGAAATGTATGGGGAAGGAAAGCCGACACTTCACGATAGGGAAAGCAAC
Source organism: Pachydiplax longipennis (assembly GCA_036926295.1). Classification (NCBI taxonomy): domain Eukaryota; kingdom Metazoa; phylum Arthropoda; class Insecta; order Odonata; family Libellulidae; genus Pachydiplax; species Pachydiplax longipennis. The sequence continues at coordinate 9,957,453 of JAVFKF010000023.1, forward strand.
AGAAGACATTGGAGATTGGAAATTAATAAATACTTTCTCACAAATAATGAAACCTTTAATGCTGTGAATTTCTTTATCGGATATCAGCAGCTCTCGTAACAGAGACATGGAAGCAATTCACGGGCACGAATTTCACGCACTTCTCGACGATATAAATAATAAAAAAATCTGGAGATTCGTTATATACCAAACAGGGTATAAATAATGACATTCAAATGCACACTAAATCATGGGTTCGACTTTGGAAGCCGAGAAAATGCTCTCATAAGAAATACACGTATACTTAAATTTTCATACATGACAGACTTTTCTGTTTTTGCAAAATAAAATTAGAAATAATGGTCCCGCGAAATCGAGATAAGTACCAAAAGAAAGGAAATGAAACGAATATTATTATTTTTGTCGTCAAACGTAATTTTTCATGCGAAATGTTAAGACCTAAGACAAAAAATATTTATAGTTTTCTATTTTAGATATTCGTCTGGTGATGAAGTTATTTCGTGGTGACTACACCACCCTATAGTTGCCAGAATATTTCGGACTTAGATGCTAGCTATCATGTGTTCGATGCTAGAAGGCCCTTAAAATCCTAATTTTTCCATAGGAATGCATTAAGAAGAGTTTTGTAAATTGTTTTGAGGCACGTCTCGGTAAGATTGAGGAACTAAAATATCGGAGGTTTACAGACGCCATAGTTTTGTATAGTACCAGTGAAGGTAATGATACCAAATGACCATGAGTTCGATGCCAGGTGGGAGCCGAATTCTTACATATACAATTGCATTTCGGAATTTTTAAAGATCTTTTTTATTGTCTTCCCGGTAAGTTGGAAATATGTAACCTGGATTGGGAAGAGAGGCGTATGAAATCATTCTTTCAGGAAGTTCACCGTTTCTCTAACTATTCTTGGTTCGATGCCCAAATGTTATTTCTATTTTGCCATGCATTTTAAAGGGGATAAAGGAATGTTATTAAATATCAGTGTTATTTATTCGTTTTGTTAAACAATGTGAATTGAAAAGCGCTGTTCGCCGAAAATGAATGCTTAGAAATTATATATTAATTTACCAATTCGGATATAAATAGATGATCATTATCCATAAATGAAACAACTGAATGAAGGAGGTTTTAAATAAGTAAATAGGTAACAAAAAAAATTCGAGGATGGATAAAAATTACATATGTGAGTAAGTGGACGTTTTCTATGTTCTGTTATTGGCAATCCAAAAAGAATATGAAAATGAGAACCTGTGGATACTCCTAAGGCAATTAATAGGCGTCGGACAGAATTGTGAGAATGCATATACTTATTTCGCAATATGCAGATAAGAGGGGGGTGTCCGAATAGTCACGTGACTTCGGCCATGTCTGTTGCTAAGCGGAATTTCTTGGTCTATCGAGTTGAGTCCGATTCGACGCTCATTTTGTTAGAATACGATTTTTGCAATTAATGGGTGATTATAGTAAAGAGATTAGCTATTTCGTATTTCAATCATCCCCTCTATTGTTGGCCTATAATTGAGAAATGCTTTACAGTATTTACTTAACTAACATTATGTGAACATTAGAATAATTATTTCGTATTTTAGTGAAAATCACTGTTTCATACTTATATATTCCGTAAATAGATAAGTCAGGGTATGTAAGTGTGCATTAATTTGTTGAGCTGTTCAATTATTTAGTGACGACTCTAATTATTCTAGGGAACAGAATGGTAAAATAGATTGCTTGGAATAATTATCCACTTAAGACAATATTTCATACCACTAGATGAAGTTTAATCAAGTTAATTATTTACGGTTTTAATTTTCATATGATCAACGACTCCAAATGTAAAGAATCAACTAAAATATTAAGTATTTCGGCCGATCTTTGTAGTAAATACATTCAGAGTTTTCGTGAAATACTGATGATAAATATTAAATTCAGTGCATCAATTAGAGGATATCTTCTTCACGAGTGATCAATGAAGAATTTCCCATATTATTGATCGACTAAGATGGAAAAACCTAAATATTAAAAAATTATAAATGATTGGCTAAATCCATCCTTGTACAACATGCACAGTTGACATTTTCGAGTTTTTCCGATTACTGCATCAGATTTACTTTTTATTGTTACCAATAAAAGTTTATAAAGAACCATAAAGCAGACATCAATAACCAAAATCATCCTATTGGACAAATTCCGTCCGAATACTTTTCCATCTCTTCAACAACCATATACTGCATCACTGTTAACCTTCAGAGAATGTTTCACATGTTAAAAGCTCTTATTTTTAAAGAATAGGAAGCACAAATATTCAACAAGGGATGTTCCTAAACAGTATATTAACATTCCTAGTTTGCTCAAAATTATACCGCCAAGGTAATCGAGACATTGAAGGACATCGCAGAGTTTTATCGTAAATTCGACGAGGAAAAACCCGATTTTCAAAGTCTACTTTTGAGTAAGGAAAAGAGCAATCGTTCTCCGAGCAGGACGTGAGACCACAAAGTCCATGGGATAACCTCTGACCCCTATGACGCACATGAATATGCTCTCTCCCCCAAGCATCTGCCTTAGTTTCTTTTTTTCTTTTGCTGACTGTGACACATCCAGATGCGCAAATCCTCGCTAAAGTCTCCGTGATTGGTGTTTTCACATTTTCCTTGTTATTTGCGACGGTTAAATACATCGCTGGCGTCTTCCCCTGCATCACAGTGAAGCTTGCTCCTGACCATCACTTGTGTTATCTCCAAAGGAATAAGACTCTAGAAGTACAGAATCCTCGAAAGGTAAGTAATGGCTCAAGTAATCTTACGTACTATTTCTAAAAATCTAATTTCTGTGACCATCGCTTTCGGGTCTTCATACTCTATCGAGACGTGTAATTGAACGACCATTTGAAAGAGAAATTCTTTTCGTTTTTTTTTAAATAGACAGACGTGTGCAAATGCACCATTTCATAAAACATCGAGTTACTACCTAAATTGTTGAGTTTCATTATTGGATGCGTTGACAAGTTTGGAGTTTATTTTTTTACTTGTTTAACTTTGCTGTAACAAACAATAGTATTTTTCATCGGAAGGTTATATTCATTCTCGCCATAATGATCGAAACAGTTTTCGCAAATTATTTTATGGTGCCAATTAAGGAAGACTACTACGCCCTTTGCAATCATAAGAACATTTCAATAAACTTTGCATCTTTTGGGAACAGAACGACAGCCACAGAAGAATTTCCGAATGTGAAGGTCACACTTTAAGTCAGTTTGCATCTTCATTTAATTTGAAGAATACTTTTCATCTAATTGCATGCAATCCAGTGAGCATTTGTGCGAAATATTTCTGCGGGAGAAATATTCTGTTAATCACCTTATTTCATTTTAATTACGAGTAGTTCATTGCATTTCACAACGGGTGTGTTATTAATACTCAATAAGGTTCGATTGAGCAATTTCTCATTTTAATAATTTTGGGAATACTCTTTCAATTTACCTGCTTCTAATATTTAATTCGCGACGCAAATCTCCATTTTCTATAGCCCTTTATCAGAGATTCAAAATTCTGTACGAGGCTATCATCGCTATGGGTAAGTTAATGTTGCCTTTCCCAAATATTTCTCTGCCAACATAGATTATTCTCCATTTTAATTTTAACTCGATTTTTTCTCCAAATGGTGCATTATTTATCTGTTGGTGAATTTTCAGCAATAAATGTGAAATATCCTCGTATAGATTCCGTGTTATTCATACATTTTGAAAGAGTGAGAGAAGTTAGAAGCGTTATTTAGCGAAAACGAATATTTAGAAGTTAGATATAAAAGTACTAATAAGGAAATAATTATATGTGAACTGACAGTGAATAGACAAGTAAAAAAGTGAGGAAATAAATAAATATTGAAGAAAAATATTAGTTAATAATTGTTTTATATAAATATGTAAGTAAAGTGACTTTTTCTATGAGCTTTTATGGACTATCCAAGAAATATATCTACATGAAACTTTATCGATGTGAGTTTATTTCACTACGACTGCTCTAATACTGACTTTCCAATCTTCTTTCGTGCTACTATTCATTCTCTATCTTTTCTAACTACGTTTCTTCCATTTGTTGTTTACGAATAAGATAAAATCGGAACACGAAATTCTGATTTTCGTTTTTAACCTATTTTCTGAATTTTGAAGCATTGTTCCAAAATAGTAATGAAGTGGTTGAACAGCTGATGACTAGCCAACTGATCATTTAAATGCTTGATTTGCATTATCTTTCTTTCCTTTCTTTCATTCAAATATTTATTATTTTCTATGATTTTTTTAATGATGGAATGTTATTTGAGTGCTATGATACTTGATGTTATGCTATTTATTCAATTCTTAATTGATTTCATTTCTCCTAAAGTGATTTCTAATGTTAATAATCAATTTTGAACGAAATTGAGTTTTTAATTACTACTGAAATTTAGTTACTCTTCATCCTGAAATTAATTTTGATTTTGCGTTCCTCTTGTATACTTTTCGACGAATTTCTTTATACTATTCAATACTTGTTTCTCATTTTAATATTCTTTTTGGATTGAACATAACAGATCATACAAAACGACAACTTATTTACATGTGTATTTTCTTATCCATTCTCGAATTTATTTTTCTTACCTATTTACTTATTTGAAGTCTCCTTATTTCACTTGTTTCACTTATAAATCACGACCGCACTTCAGTACAAGTACCTATATCTTTGTTTGCTGCAACAAAAATAGATTTTTAGTGGGATTGCATTTAAGGAAATCGGTTATTTAATCAGGAATTGTGTAGTTTCGAATTACCCAAAATCACTCGAAAATTCTCTCGTAAAACGTACGCTTGAAGTTCTATTCTGTCGACTGCTGACTTTTTTCTTTTGTAGAATTTAAATCATATATGACGATCGCACTTATGTGAGTCAATTAACAAAGGATATGAAAATAAATGAAGCTTCTTATCTTGGACTCGAAAGATCGTTTTGGATTCGAAACTCGAACGGTGGCAATTATTCGGTAGCTAGTGGAATTGCTCATCAAGAAATGTGCTATTATCATTTATAATTTATTTATCAAAATGTCTATAGTTCTCTAATTGATGAAAATCAATTTTACGTCAACTTTTATAAGAATAATTTCGAGTCGTCCGTCATGATACGTAGCACAAGAATTATTCAACAAGCATTAGCCTAAACGTCCTCTAAACGAATATCTAAATTACGTAATTCCATTTGGACGGGAAATCCATTAAATGATATTCTCAATTATTTTCCGCGTATTTCATACGGGCGTAACTAACATCGGAAAGTTAAATATATAAATGGGTATTAAAACGGTGTGAATATCGTATGAGATGGCCATTAGTCAATGGATGTGTGTTGATTATAGTTCTTTTTAAATTACACGAGTAACTTAGTTCTCGCATTGAATAAATGGTGAAAGAGGAAAAAGGCAATTTGCGGCAGCGTATATTGGATGAGACACCCGTTTTCACAGTGGGCCTCTTTTTCTGCTATAAAAGTCGTCATAGATGACCTCTGACCCGGACTCTGACACCAATTGAGTCCTCTTTTACAGAACTCCCGATTCTTTTCCCTTCTTCACGAAACTCTGTATTTTTCCTTATATAGCGCCTTCACTTCTCACAGCAGTAAGGATGGGGTACAAAGTACAGTATAACCCGTTTAAGACGCTATCCAGCATACTACGTGGTTATATAACTATGCCAGTCCTTTCAATACAAAACCCATGTTAGGAGTACCGCTTAAGACACTCTGCTAACAGATTAAAATGCGGATATTCTCCGTTTTAATTATAGTAAAACCCGTTTAAGACGCTATACAGCATACTAAGTGATTTTATCAACATGCCATTTCACAGCAAACAAATACAGCATACAATGTGGTAATGTCACTCTTCCAGTCCCTTTCATACCAAACACTTGTTAGGGACGACGCTTAAGACGCTCTGCTACCCGTTTAAAAGGCTCATTTTCCCCATTATTTCTATAGTGAAACCCGTTTAAGACGCTATACAGCCTGCTATGTGCTTATCTCACTATGCCAGTCCCATTTACACCAAATACATGTTACGAATTAAGCTGATAACGATCCGTTACCCTCTTAAAACGCGGATTTATCCCGTTTCCCATTTTTTCACTAGATATTACGATGCATATAGAAAATTGTTAAATACATTTGGGCATTTTATGAATATTACCGACAGTGATAACTGTTCCCACCTTTCATATCGAATGTGTTTTATATGCTGTCGTATCTTTTTATTATGCATATCCGTAAAAATTTTCTCACTCCTCATGTCATTTTGGTAATTAGATTAACACTCAAAAATGTTGTCATACATTTGATTGGAGGCGTGGATAATTTTTAAAGTTAATTCCTTGTGCAAAGGTTTTTTCTAATTCGTACTTAAGGTATCTTTATCGTTAAACATTACTTATTTCTCCTCTAGAATTTTTCTCAAGGCATTGTGGTGTTTTCTTGGTTCGGATATCTTTCAATTTGGTCTTTGCCTTCGGAATGGTAACATTTCCATAACATTATGATGATTTGTATGTTGTTGCAAAATTTTTAAGGTTTTTAGGAGTAGTTTTCGTAAGATAAATACGATTTCTTGTTATAAGTAAATTTATCTAAATCTACGAAATAATGCAATCATCATTTCCGAGGAAATTTAATAAAATATAGATAATTATGCTTCGTTTTTTAAATTCCATCACTACCTAATATCATTTTCTATGGATATCAAAGTAATATTTTCCTATAATATAAGTGTATATTTGGATGAATCTTCACCGCGAATTCCTACCATCTTGAGGGTCCATTTCTCGTTTCCAGAATCTTACATTTCTTCCTCAATTCCGGATGATCTTGGCCTGGAAACACTTATCAGCTGCATCACGTGACTCGAAAATACTTAAATAAGACGCCGATTAAACCCCTTCCATCACAACACAGCAAAGCATCCTAAGAAGCTAACTGCAGTGCATTGAGTTCCACTCCAATCTACTTCATTTTACTACGTCTACTACATCTACAGAGGACCATCGTTGTGAAAGGGCAATCGCAAGGTATGGATGAAATTATTATTTATTCACATATTTGATTGCATTCACACTTAGGTCTTTATTTCTCAGTGTTTGTGTGATAGTTATTTATATCTGCAGGGTTACATTTCCTCTATAATTTCGGGGATTGTTTCATTACGTCAACTCCCTTATTTAAGTGGTAAAAGTCTCTTTGATGTTTAATCGATCCGTTATATTTTATATATTTAATTTGCGATGCGATTTTGTACTATCTCATATCCTCTACTGAGAATCTTTTGACTAGTAGAAGTGTCCGTAGAATTTCAACATGGAGTATATAAATAGGCAGTAAAAGTGTAATTAATAAAATTTCTAAATAAGGCAGCCCAATGTCTCGTATCAGCATAATTCAGTGGACGGGAAATGCATCTAAAAAATTTGGAATCTTTCCAAAGCTCTGATAATTTAGAAAGGATATCTTAGATAGATGATTAGAATATGAAACATTGCAGGTTTCAATGAACTGAAATTCAGAATATAATTATTTTAAATGTATTTTGCGATAGAAATAGATTCTGTGAATGATAAAAGCTTACGTTACATGGCTACTTTTGAAGCCTCGTCTTTGATTTCTCTCATTGACATCTACCATTTCAGTTATCCTTTTAAAATTCCCATAATTTGGAACCCAACTCTGAGGTGATCGAAAAGAATATGACTCTTCAGAGAATTCTGTTTTTCTGAAACTCCTCACAAATTCGAATGATAATTTAAAAATTTGGTTTGGCTATCGAAATACAAAGGATTGAACTAAAACATTTCGTGGCTATTTTAAAGGACGCCCTTGCCCCGTCTGGGGTCGAACCGGAGATCAATTTGATAAGTGAAACATCGACTTATAATAATGCACAACTTCTGAAATTTCCGTTTTTCGAGTTTTATGCAAACGCACACAGCTGCAGTCACCATATAAAGGCAGAATAGCTATATAGAATACAAGTAAAAGTTGCTTGCTTACTGCAAGCTACCTTGCAACGCAGTATTGTACCAGGTAATGCCTCAAAACTATTTGGAAAACGTCGTGTGAAAGACAGCCTAGCGTCGAACTCAGGACCCTGTCCTGAGAAAAAATAGCAAGTTTATATTAGATAAGTGCCATTCTGACCTGTTTCAAAGTTTCCATTCAACATCTTATCGGGAAAGTCCTAAAATAAGATTCCGTTTTCCCCGTTTGAAATGCATGGTATAATCGGAATGACGCTCTCGCATCGAACCAAGGACCATGAGAGTAACAATGAAATGCATGAATGAATTTATTCAAATGCTTCTGTTACTAAATCTGAGTTCTATCTTTCCACCTTGGTAAAACATAAAAAATATTCAAAAATTACAGCAACGAATTTCTTATGGAAGAAATTTGCACCCACCTGGCATCAAACTCACGGTCATTTTGTATCATTACTGCCATTGTAAATATAGAAGACCACCTCAAATTTAACCTCTGAGATTTTGGTTCCTCTATCTTACCAAAAATTGCCTCAAAATAATTTTCTAATATCAATGCAATGCATTCTTATAGGAAAATTGCAACTTTTGGGACCTTCTTGTATCAAACTCATGATAGCTAGCTAGCGTCAAGTCCTGATTATTCTGGTATCTACATGTTGATGCTATTATGTCTGAAAAATATTTTAATTTCTTTTATTTCTGTCTTGCATCAATTTATAGTTCATAGTAAGGGTATCTAAATTGAGATATTTTATTTATTATCATACAGTAAGTTAATGAACATTGCATATTGATTATGTATTATTTCATAATAAATATTGAATTCATTGCCAATTTTCATAGAATCGCAGTGATATATGGGAAGTTCATAAGTCAAATCTATATTAAACAGTATTGCCCTTTTTCAAATAATGCACTACATTTCATTTATTTACAGCAACTAATTGAACACATTTGCTGGATATTAGTATTTTATTTTATCTATTGTTCTTATTCATTAAGATTGAAGGATTACGTTTTTGGTACTTTGATTTATATTTGTTTTTCATGTAGTGTATCCTAATTGTAGTTTGCAATATTCTCAATGAATATTATTTCCTATATATTTTTTCTAGCTCAAGCTAAGTGCATATTAATTGGGATATATTAATTATTTCTCTCATTAGGTTTGTGCAAGTTAATCACATCTGCCTTTTTTGTTAGGTTTCTTTTGCTCTTTTTATAATTAAACTTCTTAGCTTCTATTACCAATAACTAATTTTACCTTTACTATTCCAAAACTTAAGTTATTTGTGAAATAATTTTCTAATGAGATGTATTTCAGAGTACAAAAGTTGTGAATGGAATGGGGAATGACATGTTCTGAATAGAGAGTAGACGTTCAATATATATATTTCTTTATAGCATTCACTTATTAATATATCTTAACTAGATACAAGCTAGAGGAGCTTCATAAATAATGGAATAAGAAACCCAGAGTAGGACTAGCATTAATAAGGCCAGTTCTAGTATATGTAGAAAGTGTATGGGATCCTCACAATAAAGGCTCAGTTAAGAAACCTTAGAGTATACAAATAAAAGCCAATATATTTGTTTTGGAAAGGTAAGAGAAGAAGTTTTACAGGAATGATTTAAGGGTTGGGATGGGAGAAACTGAACCACAGATTTCAGTCAACAATTAATAATTTTAATAATAATAATTTTTAGTACATTCTGACTGCAAAAAATCTCTTGGGGTGCTTATGAAAAAGCTGAATGAACCCTAATTGAAAGTAAAGAGGGACTACATATAAACAAATTTTTATTGCTGAAACAAGCAGAGATTTGCAAGTACTCCTTAAACAGGGCAGTATATCATTGGAATAATATACCCAAGAGGCGTTTGAGCCTTTTCTCTAATCTCTATGTATATTCACAGATATAATAAGGAAAACAATTAGTTGTAATTAATTTATTTCTTAATTATTCTTAAAACCTTTTGGAGTAGTTTTTATCCCTGTTCTCCCTCCAAAATTCCCTCATTATATGCAAATCATTGTATTATTTATTATATTTGTATTATTTGCTGTGTATACATCACTTACTTTAGGTACTATCGTTGTAGATATAAAAGTGAATGATCTTGCATATAGTTGCTAAAATGGACATGGTTTCAAATTCCGATCTCTTCAGTTACAATGATAGTATGGTACTGATTGTCAGGTGCAAAAATTTTGCAGAAAGGATGACCAGGGTGTAAGCAATTTAATCAAACAAAAGCTGTCCTTTGAATGATATGACTATATAACTTCTCCTCAATGGTGACACAAACCTTCATTTTTGGCAATTCTCATGTATTTTTGGTTCTTCTATCATGAAATGCAGTTTATTATGGTTAATTTAAATGTTTTTAGGTTTAACTATGATGTTGCAGTCTTCGTTTTCAGAGATTATTCTCTTTCTTGCAAAAATCTGCTGAATATCTCACCAGCTTCACATTGAGACTTATAGTAAAGAAGTTTCCATTGAGGAAAAATATTTAATTACCTCAAGAAACATCAATAAGTCAACCATAAACTACAAACTTGACAACTCTGATATCTATACATCTAGTAACGAAAGTGAAAATTAGACTTTGAAATCAATACTTTGACTAAATATTTGACTTTTCATTGGTTATACCATTTATAGGAGGAATCAGGAAATTTATCTGTCAAATGATCAGTGATTTATATCTTTTGTTGGAAAGAGAATGAAGAGAAGCCCATTCCATCAGAAATAGATTTTTAGAAATATTATATTGAGAGCCTCTTAATTGACTGTCTCCTCTTATGTTCACAGATATCACCTTTGCCAGGTAACCTTTGCAGACAAAAAAATAAGTCTATTCCCTCAGCAATATGAATCCTGTTTCTGGTGTTGTTTCTTTGCTCTTTGTGTTAAGTGTCATCTTAAAAGTACATCTTGGACATAGTGAAGAGTTAAACATGAATTTGGCAATGGATAGAACAGAAGACCAGAAGCTGTTAGCATCATTACGCATTCCAAATGCAACACGAAATGCATTCAAGAACATCAGCCTCATAATGGACATAAATGCCATTTTAGATGACAGTAAGGCATTAATTGGGGCAAGAGGATTTGTTAGAGGTACTTTTCTTAAGATCATTTTAAAGTATGGAATAGAACTGTCTTTAAAAAATCTAGTTTTTTCTAATTGTGAAGAGAGGTTAGTTCTGGTCTTAAGCTTGTCGATCGTTGATGAATTGGATTTTTGTTTCTTTTGATACATTAAAAAAATTAGTGCTTTTATGCTAAAAATTAGTATATTGAGTTGAAAGTTACACCTTAAACCGTAGTTATGAAATTTTATAGAAAGTACTATATCCACTTTCTTCTCATTTTGAATGACAAAAGATTTTTTAATTGTATTTAAGTAGATTTTCCTTGATTTCTATCAATTAATTTCATGATATTTTAAAAACATTTCACACTTAATATATAATATTTATTCTATCACTGTTTTCACTAAGGATTACCATCAGTAGTTTAAGTACTGCTGAATCATGAGATAACCTTTACTGTATTAGTGATAATTTCTTTTTCTTCATCAGAGAATAAGAAAAATGAGTCAATTAAATTTGACAGTTTTATTGAAAAGGCCATGGAGGGAGAAAATCAAAGACTGTGTTCTTCTGTTGATGAGATGAAGAATTTTTTGGTGACACAAGAAGAAGACAATAAGAGAATGGCATCTTCCATTCTAGAAAATATGAAAGCTGAGCTAAAAAGAACACAGTCCTCCATGGAAGGAAATATTATGGCTGAGCTAAAGGGAATAAAATCCTCTGTTGTTGGAGATATTAAATCTGAGCTAATGGGTATACAATCCATTATTGTTGATGATATTAAAGCTGAGCTAAGGAAAGTGGAGTCATCCCACATCAAAGAAATGGCAGCCAAAGATGAGGAAATAAAGAAAATGCAATCAACAATAAAAGACATTCAGAAAATTCTCATATCCCAAGATGAGAATATAAGTGAACTGAGGGAGTCTTTGCAATTCCTCAGGACCAAAGAAGGTATAATATTTCTCCTTATTTAATGTGATTTACTCTACTTGAGAAATATATTCATGATTTTACTTTCAATTTCAATTTTTTTTATGTACATAAATTCAGCATTTTTTGTTTGATGACACAGTATACTGTGACCAAAATCTCATGCAAAATTAATTCTATATAATTTTCTCCATCACAATATATATGAATCATGCATAGATGGAATTCTGGAGATATTAGAGCCAGTTGAGATTAAATTCATCTTTCATTTTTTAAATTAATCCAGTATTAATCAACTGTCAAAAAAATTGTTAATTTTCTTAATTAAAACATTTTTGAAAATTAATTATATTCATTATGAAATATTTAGTATACACATGTGGATTAAGAAATACATTCAAGGAAAATGTTGAATGAGATGGCCAATATATATAATGTAAAATACAATATAATATACATTAATCACAGTTGTGTGTGTAATTAACTCTATGATGTCTGTAACTACCATAAGTAATAGATGGAAGAAATTTTCAAACATTATTTTTTTTCCTTCATGATGTGATAGGAATATAAATTTCATAAATCGTATAATGTCGAAAAAGACCCTCACATATGGATGTATTATTAACAGCATATATGAGAGTATAATGGGTCCAAGACTGAAATACTTGTAAAAAGACATTCACAATAAATGTAGATAAAACTGGTTTTGATTATTTGTAGACTTCTTATCTTTAGCTTAATATAATCAGAAATAATGGTCCTGAAAATTGAGGAAAGTAAAAAAAAGAGAAGTAATTCTCATTTTAGTCATACAAAATTGCTTTGGGTTCAAAATTGTGAGAAATAGGAGAAAAAAAACATAATAAAATCAGTAGGATTTTTGGGTTCTAAACAACCAGTCCCCCCTACAATAAAGATTTTTTAAAGCAATTTCTGACCTCAACTCCCATACAAATATAGGAATAAGACAGGCCAATATATTTCTTTCTAATATTCCAAGCATAAATAATTTTTTTTATGTATTAAATTTAGTTCAGTCATTTTTGAAGGAGGAATAAACTAATGTTAAAGTAAGAGTTAGTTAATGCATATATATATTTTGATGTCTGGAGACTTAAATGAGTTATATCACAACTGCCTTTTTCTGTTGACATTATTTGTAGCATTTCTATGGTGCATTGCTTATTCAATGATAGAAAATGTATTGCTAAACAATGAATTTCTTTTCTTTTCTAGTTAATTATCTCATATCAGTAGGATATGAAATGATTCTAGGTTTGGGCTACTACAAGTATCATGATAATCCAGTAAACTTTACAACTGCATCAAATATTTGTAAGAATGAAGGCACACACCTTGCAATCATCAATTCAGGAGAAGAAGCTGACAAGTTAATGAAATTACATGTTGAAAAAAAAGGAATCAAGTATCCATGGGTTGGTGTCCATTCCCCCAAGAGGAATCGAGTGTTTGAAACCATATTTGGTAAGCTGATGATTATAAAATAATTGTAACATTCTCTTTAAATATGGTAAAACCCAGTTAAGACATTATGGGGCACCAAACAAAAACCTCATCTGAAGTAGGATAGCAATGTGTATTCCTGGTTGTCTTTTCATCACTTTTTTGAAGAATTGTCTGTATTCATAAAAAGAGAGCATCTTTGATACTAAAATTCACTCATCTGTATATGGTGAAGCATTTTAACCAGTTTAGCAATTCAGGGAGAATGAAGAATTTTATTTTAACTGCAGTAAAGTGAAGGTATCACAGATCTGTCCAAAACAATGCCCAACAGCTCACAAATCACTCCACTCCCTTTGTGGTATATTTTGTCTGATTACAAAATTAGAAATTAACTAAAGGAAACATGCAAAAATGTCATTTTCATCTAACTTTCTGGTTTTCTATTGTGAGACAAAAGTGGAAAATATGAACTGGCTCTATTTCAGAGTTCTTATCAGCTCAAACTGTGGGATATAGAATTCTTAACCTTTAGATATTTTCTTTTCACTCTCACAAAATTTGTCATTCCATTAGAAAAATTCACAAACAGTTATTCTAGAAGCAAGATAAAACATGAGAGGGTAATACTTAAGAAGAAAATAACATTGAATAAGGTAAAGGATTAGCTAAGGCTGGTTGTACTGCATCTTTGGATGGTAGAAATCAGCATTTAAAGTGGTATTTTAAAAATATATATTGTTTAAAATAGACCAGGAGAAAATTGTGTATTATGTAGGATAAATTCTTAATTGTGATTGTCTTCAATTGGTTTTACTGTATTCATCTTGAGTTTTTTGTGAATGCTAATGATTCTGATCATAGTTAATGAATTCATATCTTTCATTTGAACAGGAGTACCTCTGAGTGACACTGGATATTCTAAGTGGGGACCTGGGCAACCAAATGGAGGTGGCTATTGTGTTTATCTATCTTCTGATGGTTTACATGAATTTCCTTGCTATGGAAGAGCAAATATTATTTGTGAGAGTGCCCTCTAATACTAATTCATTTGGAATTCCTAAAGGGAAAATGTCTATTGTATAATCATATAAATACTTAAAATGTCACATTATACATAAATATATAAATTCAATGCTTATACATAGCATAAAAGCTACAACTCCTTCCTCAATTTGTATTCATGTTTGTACTTGTATCAATAGAATAAAAATTCATTCCAATTAATTCTTCCTTTCTTTTTATTGGCTTATCAAAGTGTCCACTTTCTGAATTGTTATAGAATGATATTTCTGCCAAAGGTACAACTTTCACAGAGAAGTTCTAAATTATAACCTCCTTTCAGAATAATGGTTCCATTATGGGATATCTATTACATTCTTTGTAATGTGCAACTCTTTAAATTGATTCCAGGTTTTTCTATCCATTATAATTATTACCATAGTTGTTTTACTTTAAAAGTGTCCATCTTTAGTTTAGATTTCAGTTAAGCTAACTGTTAACAGTAAAACAAATATAATCAATAAAACCACTTTTAGTTACTTTATTAATTTTGTGGTAAATGACCTTAGATTCCCTGTGTAGAACTTTAAACTTCTGGCTAAAGGATAACATCTTCACTGCTGATTTATTTGGTCTCTAAAGAGAGATTTGATTAAAAGCAATCGAATAAAAAAGTGCGGGAAGAACCATTAAATTATAATACATATTCTTAAAATGCTATTCTCCTTCCAAGTGGCAATCATTGTGAAATTTAGGTACAAAATCCATGAGCTAGTGATGTTTGTTTCACTGTTTATTGCAGCAATGTTCTAATTATATAACCACTAATGAAAGGAATCATTTGATTGAACTTCTGTCTACTACAACAGGATTTTTATTCATAATAATTTCCTGAATGACCAAATATTTGTATATTTCAACGTAATTATTCTAGACAAACATTTCAAATCTGAGGTAGGCCAATTGCTACTAGAAACATTTGGATTTCTAATTTCTAATTAGCCATTTGAAAAGCAACTAAGGTGGTCTAGATGCTGTGAAAATGAAACATAAGACTTCCATTCAAGCACTTGTTAAAATTCCATAAATATGGTTGATATGAATAACGATGTAATCATTACAATTCAATTCACTAGACTTGCATACAACGGTTCTGAATTTTCTTTCTGATTGACATAATATCTACGTAGTTTGTTACTGTAATCAGAAAACAGAAATACAGCTGTGTTTTTATGCAAGTTGGCAAGAAAAAACCAATCATTAAGTTTATTGTGTGAATTAAGTTAATGAAGCTGGTGACGTCCAGTGGACACAATGGTTATACAAGATGCTATTCATGAAAAATATTGAATAGCATCACCCCTTTGAAAATTAAACAAATTCTAAGTTAAAATCACATCACGGCCAATGAAACCCTAGAATAGGCTGCATAGAGGTTGAATGTTGTATTTAACAAATAAATTATGTAAAAAATTTTGTGAACAATATGCAGAATTTTTAACGGAAATAATGCCAAATGACAATGTTTTTGGCAAAGATCAATCTGAATGGACAAGATCAAATATATACCTGAAAATCTTAAGTAAGGAATTCACTGTTTTTCATCTTTTTCTGCATTTTACAGATTGCATTGCTGCAAGTGAATTTTCTTTTCTTAGTTTTTCTTAAAATCAAATACCATATGCTGTATTTATTCCAATTCTCTGCTCTTAGTTGCCTTTAAATGCATTTTAATCTGACTTATGTTGAATAAGAAATTTTTTTATATGTTATCCTTATCTTCATGAAAATTTCGAAAGCATCAAAAATGTTTAGTCACTTTGATTAACGACCCTAACATTTAAATCTTGTTTTTACATTAAGTTTATGGAAACTAGTATTCTAGAATAACATCTCTCAATATTTTCAGTTAGTGTGACCTAGATTTTCATCTTATATGTATCACAATGAGTGAGTAACACCATTGTAAAGTAATGAGACATAAATAGAAAATAAAATGTTAAAAAATTTATTTCCTTTTCCTCTGCTAGTTATACATTCCACTTATTTGCGAGATATTCTTCAAGTAGTCAACTTAACTAAAGCTCTTATCACAAATCGCTGCACTCCCTTATTCGGCATGCTTCACAAATTGAGATTGCCACAACATGAAAGACCGCAGGCAACTTATTAAGCTGACTGTTTTTCCCTGACGAAAAATCATAAAGACGACCCGTAATTTAAATTGAATCGTAGCTTATGTTACTTGAATTGACATATTTCAACGGTTGTAGATTCCTTATTTTAGTGAAGAAATTGTGAAAAGTGATTTAATATAAGCTTAATGTATTATATAAATCAGACAGTCAATGCTTCGTTAGATCAACCGAAATAATGCTCGATGGATACATTATTGCCATGGATCATTCTGAATAAACGAAATTCAATATTTGCTTGAAATTCTTTTGTAAGCTAATGTGGATGGGGTAAAAATGGATTTCGAGTTAACTATGCATAGAATGGTTTAAATTCTTGTACCATTGCAATGAGAAGAGAACGCGCTTTTTGGAATGTCATTCACTATTACCAAAGAAGTGTAATTAGAGAGATATTGGGTAAATACTACGCTAAATGGACGTGCGTCTCGTCTATTAATGGCTGTATAATGTTTTTGCTTCAAATAAATCAGACCGTATATAATATCAGGAATGATTCTTTCATTCTTTTCAATACTCTGCAGCAACTTTAATAACAAGCAAGCATTCCTGTGTGTAAGAAAAAAATGACGACAGTTCCACTGAATAGATTGCGCGAATGGTTTCTTTCATTCTCTCGTGTCACTCACTCGTGTTTTTATCTCTCTTAGAGGAAGCGATGTCGCGGCCAAAAAGCCGCATTCTTTTCAAGGACATTGAGATAGATCAAGGAAAACCGAAAAGGCGACCATGTTTATAAGAGCAGTTCTCATTTCCGTCGTGCAGATGGCGCGTAATGTACGTCTGTCTCGGCTTGCTCTTCTCTCACCACTCCGACAACGAGTCTAGTGCGCATGCGCCGTTCGGCCATTACTTTCTCAGAGACCTAACGGAAGCGTAGCTCGAAGATTGGAGTTCAGCTTGTGTTTTACGAATTACATATCAGCTCGTATTGAAACGTACGCATTACCTTAGAATAAAAGTGCATATATTGGTGCTTCTGATTTCTAATAGTGTGTCTTTTGTTATTTGAGCTAGTGTTTGGGATATAACCATCACGACGGGGTCAACGTACTGTTTCGTATACTTTTGGAGGATCTCCTCGTTTTGGGTGAGTTATCTCTGGTTTATTTACTTTTTTAAGCGTCCCTAGCGACGATGTGTTGTTTATATTTGATGTTTATTATGGTTGCACATAGTTTTCTAATTGAAGTAGTGTGGTGATTTAAACGGATTATGTATTGCACCATTATTGAGATGGTTAATGAATGTAAAGTGGGAAAAGAGAATGATGTATTCAGTAGGATTCGCGATATGATGTGACTATGGTATGCAGACATACAAAGAATATTATGTGGCATTAGTTAAGACGATTTCAATGTTCATTTAGATAGTATTATTGTATCGAACTATTTGTAGTCGATCGGTTTATGCTTATTACTTCGGTATCTTTGATTATTCGAAGCCTCGGCGATTCGAAGCGGGAAGCAGATTACGCTCTTAAATATAAAGTCATTAACTAAGGTTATATTGTAGATATGAGATCGAAACAAACTGAAAATGAAAATTACAACAGTTCTCTCGATATCTCTCGCGACAAGTTCTTCCTCACGCGAGAAACGAAAAAGTTTTAGGCGACGTATAAATTGGACAGCACGGCGAATGTTTTCTTGAGTTACGTTCCAACTAAATTATTTTTTACTAAGACGTGGTTGCTCTAAAATTAATCTCATGTAACTTTTATGCATTCAGATGATACGATGAACAATTTAAGGAAATAACAGTATTTTATGTTAGATTGTGAGAGAGTAATGGCAGTTTCAGAAATGATCATGGGTGAATACTCGGCAATTCATTCAATATTCTGTTTTTAACTTTGTTTTCTTTTGATGAAAAGCATAAATTTCCGCTATTGTGTTGATTAAGTTATCTTCATTCAATTTTCATCAGAACTTACGACCAGAACAAATTATGAAACCTATTACAACTCATCTTACATTTCTATTAATTACTGTACGTGTCTAATGCTTATTAGTTAGAGGGTCATTCCACGCCAAACCGAGCAAAAAAACATGACATTTTTGTATCTTCCTGAAACTTTTCCACTTTATGGGTAGAAAAAATAAAATAACTTTCAACAATTTTTAGACCAACAATTGGAATAATTACAAAATGGCAGCTAAACAAAGTTTGCAGAATAGTTCGAAAGCTCTTAAATGGTGTTTTCATTAAATATAGAATTTGTTTCCCTGATTGGAGACAATACCTACTTTTAGGCAATGAAACTTTTTGAATAGGTATTTACCTAAAAAATCCAGTTCTCCCACGTTACAAAAAATATCACCGAAATTGTTGTTAAATTTTCTTTAAGTGGTCCAAGTATAAAAACGGCAATTTGATATAAAGTGTAATTCAAAATACATGATTTACCTCTGGGTCAAGGCACCGTGTCGCTCGCTACCACAATGAATGCTCCACTCATTTTTTGTCCCTTGTACCCACTTCTTGCTTTACAAATTCATCCAATATCCCAGTTGTAAATATTCTTACTGAATAAAGACCACAGAGTTCATATTTTCCTAATTCGTCATAGTTTTTTACATACAGCAATCCACCTGTCGGTAGCCTACTTATCCAGTTAATTCGGAAAAACAAGACTATTGTCGTATATATGACTTTTCATTTTGTAAATAGGTTCTATAAATAAATTTAATTAATTATGCAGTTTCATGCCCATCTGTTGCTGAGAAAAGTTCTACAAAATGAATGACATTTTCAATAGTGTGATATGAGTAATCTGAGACATCATATCAGAGAAGATTAAGGTTTCCGATGTGACACTAAAATTTTGTTTTTGCTAGGTGGGAGCCAAGTTCCCCCGTATACAATTCATTGTAGAATTTTTTAAGATTTTTTTAAGAACCTGGAATTTAATTAATAGGCATACTGATAATGAGGTAGATCATTTGCTATATTTAGATAATTAATTTTGTCCAATCAATGTCTTAATTTTTACAGATGCTCTCACCAACAAATTCTTCTACAACTGCATTCAACAATTCTCTTCAAGATGAAATTTACAGCATCGTGTTTTTTTCACATTGGTTCTCATTATAACCAACATCACCAGCACTCAACTGGGACCCGCTAAAAAGGTGAAGATGAATGTCATGTTGAATACAACGGAAGAAGGCTTGGTAAAGGCCTCCTTGCATATTTCAAACACTATGAGTACAATGCTGAATAATGCGAGCTTTATAGTTCACCTAGGAACTCTCCTGGCTGAAAACAACATTGGTGCCAAAGGGTATGTGAGAGGTAATGCTAATTCTGATATCAAGAGATATTCAATAATTTAAGTGATTCATTTAGTTTTAATAAAAATTTGGAGTTATGATCAAATTGCGGAAAACATCAGGGAAAATAATTTAATAGGATTTCTACAACAAAAACAATGTGAAAATATTGCATCTTTCATTGATTTCATTAAATTCTTAACATTGATATCTTTTTTTTGTAGTAACACTGCTAGGAAAAGGATATGAATACATCGAAGGAATGGGTTTTTATAAGTTTCATTCAAATAGTACAGATTTCCAAACTGCAGTTAGAATCTGTGAAAAAAAGGAACTAGGCATCATAGATTCACAGGAAGAAGTTGATCAGTTTGAGAAATTATTGAGGAAAAATGGATCTAAATTTATATGGGTTGGTATCTATTCTCCCCACAGAAATAGATCATTCCGATGCATTTTGGGTGAGTTGATGGTGAAATTATGTTTTGTGATATCTTCCTCATTTATATATTTATATTTGAGATTATTTGACTAATGCATGTTTGGTTCTTCAACAGGAACACCATTTGACGAATTGGGCTATAAAAAATGGAGATCAGGAGAACCGAATAATAACAAGAGAACTGCATAGAGTATCATGCTGGTTATGGTTTTAATGATCTCCCTTGTGAAACAAGATATCACTTTATTTGTAAAATTGAGATATAAAATAACACTGAGATCATATTCATAATTCAGATAACATCTGCCACTTAATATTTTAAGAATGATGATATTGTATAATCAATGCATATATATTCACATTCCTGATAAAAAGTATACACTATATTAATTTTAATTAGATTATAACAAAATAAAAACCAGTTTAAGCAAATTTGTTTGATTTTCAATGGAAGAAATAATTTAATTCCTTTCCTTTCATGCCGACCTACTTGGAATCATTTACATCTGCTTAATATATTTATGTAAGTTCCTTGCTGTATAGAAAAATATTTTTTCTTATTTTTACCTAACTAATGACAAAAAAGATTATTAAAAAGACATAATAAATTTTATTTTGTGTAGTCAGTTTGTGGAGCTAAATTTGAAAACCAGGTGGTAATTTTTATGAGAAAATTAAATATTTCTGGTATTTTTCGATGATTATAAGTTCCTAAGGTGAAAAGAAAATTTACCATCTAATTTCAAGATATGTCAGCACTGCTAGGTTCAAATTTATTTTAATTCTCAATTGAGTTATGCAATTTTTGTTCTGTAAATACTTCAGTAAACTGAATAAGAAAAAAATATTCGCAGTATGGAGAAATAATTGTTTCATTTTTTTACCATTTTCATACTGAAGAAGTTTCCTATAAAGACAATGAAATTTTTTGTGCAGTCAGTTTGTGGAGTTTTTTTAAAACACATGGTAATTTTTGTGACTTAAATTGGATACATAGTTCCTGCAATATAATTAATTAAAGAAAATTTTTAAAACTGCATTGCCTGAAATTCTTTCCAGGAATTTTGTCCACACATATATCTGTTGTTATCTTGCATAATTATCACCAATGTGTATACATTTATCCACGTGATATCTCCCATAAGAAATACATAGAAGAATACAGGGAAATTAATTTCATGCACTTCCAGACATAAATATGAAATATAAGGATTGATTAGAGGATAAGTGACACCTATCCATTTTCCTATTAATAGTATCCTTGGTTTGACTCTAAAACGACTCGAAAATGCTTGCATAAGGAAATGCATTTAAAGTGCATTTTCATTGATTGCACATATTTTTCTCAGAATTTAATTAATAATAATCTCCAACAAACATCAGACAGGTACCAAAATAAAAGAAATTCAATAAATACTCTTGTCGTTATTCCTGGAATATTGAATTAGAATAGAAATTTCTATTCTGTACAAATAATACTTGAGTAATTTTAAGACTATAATTTCCGATTAAATAACTAAATATTCACTAAATTATCCAATTCAAAAATCACCTTATTCATCAAGAAGACTGATTGTTAAAACCAAAATAAAATACACATATAATGCACATTTTTCAGTGTTTGTTCTAATGCTCATAATTGAAAATGAAAAACTGTTCTAACCTTAAAAATTCCCAAGTAAAATACTAGCTAGTGTTTAATTCCCTATTTTTTAGTACTTGCCTAGTTTTCTAAATTTCATAGGGCATTTACTCCTATTTTCAATGTGCAAAACAAAAATGACTGAAATATATAAAAATAAAATTCATATGCATTTCTTATGAGATCAATTTCATGTTATCTGGGATAAAACAAACGATTATTTAGGTAGATAATTATAGACTTATTTTAGGTCATTAGACTTTAATAATATCCCCAATTTGTTTCTCTATTCAAAGAAGACTGCATCAAAATATGTTGCTGTTTGAAGACATTACAAAGAAATAAGAAGCTTAGCTTACCTCAGATGATTGAATTTTTGTAATCCGTCAATTGCTGTATCATTCTCAGCCTGTTCACATTCAATAAGAAATAATCTCACAATTAGAGACGAATGCAAAAGAAAAACATCTTATGCATCAAGCCAACTCCAAAGCATCTGAGTAACTGTTATGAAACAAAAAATAAACCTCAATCCAATTTAAACTAATATTCCCTTGACTCTGAGAATTCTCATCAAATCTAGGGTATAGGGTACTCAAAACAGTAATCAATGAAGAAATTGAGACAATTGACTTAATGCATAAATTTTAAAAGTCAAAAGAGGTGTGCTTCATTGTAAAAAGTGCTCAATTTAGAGACATGATCATCAATAGTTAAAATCAAAGAAACTTATAATCTTACAATTGAATATTCTTACAGCCTTGGAGGAATAAACTTTATAATAATATCTTTGTATATTCTTCATAGACACTGTTTCATATCGATATATTTTTGTCCAAAGTATCATGACTTAGACCTGAGAAAGAAAAACACTCTTATAAGAATTACATTTCATTTTGTATTGATCGATAACAGATTTTCCCCTCATCATAGATGTTTAACAGTTCCTTTTACTTCCAAAATTGTTCATCTGGTAAAAATTATTTCACTTTAGATTGAATAACGACCAAAATTAGGGTAAATACGAATGAGTCTATGTACAAAAAGTAAACCATCTTACTATAAAAAAATCCAAAATTAGGTTATTAATGATGACAGTTTTTGTACAAATAGTAGACCATCATACCTCAAAAAAATCATGACCAGAAGGCAACCACCATCACAAAACAATGGATTAACAGAGTCTCTAGATATCCTTGGATATACCTTTGGATTTTTAGTTTTTCATCTGGAAAATAACCTTTCTTTCAGGATTACATATGTTGTTCTAAACATTTATGTAGTTAACTAACAACTATGTTGTTCATATCATTCAATTGAGGATACTAATATTTATTTAAATAACTATGGACTTCATTGAATGATTTCAAACCTATCTTTTACATTATTAAATAACACAATGAAGTCTGTGTGTTTTAAATGTAAGATCACACCATTCTCTTATGTAATACAAATACTGCGTTTATGATGCCATCACATTAGAAAATTCTCATTTTGAAATATCATCGTAGTCCTGAGAATCAATTCTTTTGCAAAAGATTGATTAAGCATGAAGATAGTCAGATAGGATCACTAAATCAGAAAATCTTGAAAATTAAATAACGACACATTTTTCAATCGTAGAAATGGCAATCTATGATTTTCATTACCACATATAATTTTGTTACAGCAGTTATTTATAGATAGATTCGGTGTCACTGTTAACATTACTTCATATGAAAACACACAAAACCCAAGAAAATGTAGTCAATTATTTAAAATAAAGTAAAATAATAAGTTATCATTGCATCAGCTGAAAGCGAGATGATTATCAACATCATGCACAACAAAACTCACACAGTTCCAAAAGTTGACTCATCGTTGCATTGGTATAGTCTGTTCTGAATTTAAGAAAAAGTTCACAGGTGAGGTACGTGATTCTCTCAAGGAATCGCAGTTTACTTTCAAAGTCTTCAATTTGTACAATTTATCAAAGAAGTGGGTGCAGTCCAACTGTGGGAAACATCATCCATTGATACCTGTAAGAAGAAGTAAATAAACAACGAAAAGTCGAAGATATGCCTAACAAAGTGCAATGGATACATAAGCATATACAACATTAAACTTATATTTAAAATAATTATATAAGGAAATAGCAAATTTACGGAAATAAGCTCCTTGGAATTTGCAACAGCTCATACCATAATCAATCTTCTAGGAACAATAGATAAACAGAGCTAGCGCGAAGTTTTCTTCTCGGCAATCCAAGCTACGGAATAAACGCCTCAATTTCACAAGCAAAGAGTTGGGGTTAATCGCTTGAAATCATTCACATCCTTACCTTGTAGTTGACCATATACATAATGTAGAATAAAAACTTATGTAGCACTAGCTTAACCCGTCTACCTTGTTCTATGGTTTCGTATTAAAGGAAGAATACTTTGATACACAAGCACCTGAACGGAAATCTTTGTATTTAATTGCAAATGCAGCTAAGGAGAGTTTGAGTAATTCATAGCATTTTCAGGAGAGAATCCTTATAGTTAAAAATTCCTTTAAGTTTCCTGTTTGTCTGTTTTATTATTCACATATCACAACTGTGACAAGAGATATTACTGATACATAACAACAATACACTCAACGTGCCTGGAGTAGTACAAGTAGAATATAACACAAACCAAGGAAACTATTTATGATAAAAATGCTACACTTCAACAAAGAGGAACGGAGCAAGAAGAAAAGGTTAACTTAAAGGAATAGATTACTAGAAAGCATATCTAATGACATAGTCTGAGGGAGTAAGTTATGCTGCATTAGCATAAGAGATCGCAAAACCTTCCCATACATTGAGGGAAAAACGAAACTTCAAAACATTCGACATATGTATCGTATTTAGTTTATCTCGATATCTATTCCTTCATAGTTGGTATCGATACTATAGAATTAAAGATGGCTGGTTTATTTAACAATGTATAAAGTTATGTCCTCTGTTACAATGCCATCCCGCTTTTGAGGTGTTTTTCCTTCGATTCTAAGTATAGCATGTGATCTTGTGCTATTGCTTTTCCTATACACATGTCCTTGAATTTGGGATAATCTTATGTATGAATATTATGCTATTTCGCAGGAACATCCCTTTTCGAAATAAGCTATGCCAAATAGTCTGTGGGAGAACCGAACGGCGTGGTAGGGAAAGAACATTGTGTTGAGATGGATGGGCGAGCATCCACCTTAATGGAATGCATTCAGTTGTCTAATAAACAAAAATTACCAACTGGAAATATTTATCTGTATTTTTACTAGTGAATCGGCCATCAAAAATAATGGAGCTGGATTTATTTAAAAACATATAAAACCCTTATTGCATGCATATATTACTTATGGATAATCTTATGTGATAAACATGAATGTGTAGATATTTATTCATCTGATGTCAGTAGCACCCATGGGAAATACGTGGGAGAAATATTGGAACATTAATTTCATGCACCTCCAGATGAGATAAATGTACGAAATTTAAAGATTCATCGGTGGATTAGTGACCTAACATACGTTGCTATATCTCTTTCTTCTTTTTGTAACTTCCTTCCCTTGGTTCGACGTTGAACGAGTCGAAACGTTCTCAAAAGAAAAACATGTAAATATTCTTTAATTTAGATTTCACAGTTTTTTCTCCATCAGAATTAAATCGGACGTAATGGTCATACGAAAGCGGGACACTTACTAATAGAAAGAATAATGAATGAAGATTCTTATTCTTGCCGTACATTGTTATGTTAGAGAAGAAAGTTAGAGAATTCTTACAAAAACGTCAAAAGTTGAGTGTATTTTGTCAATGTCAACAACCCGTCCACCTAGCGGCAACGGCGATTGCTGAACTAAGCTCTCAAAAGTATAGAAAAAATGAAAATTCCATATGAAAAAGCCGACATTTCATGGGAACAAATTCTTTAATTAAAATTAAAAGTAAATTTAATTTAATGTAAACTCTAGAAATGTAAATTCAGCAACGTAATTTTTTAAAATCATTCTATACAGTAGATGGCTTAAATGAATGTGTTGCTAATCATCATCAAAGGTCATCAATCAGTAGACTGAGTGATTAAAAAAATAAATGCTTTCGTGTGGTCTTCGATCACGAATCTATTTCCTTGTGGTGAACTATAATACATCTATTTTCTTCTGCAATTCTTTCTTTAGGTTTAAGTAAGGTTTTATGAATGTATATTTCACGATGTGATTTAGATGTGAAATTATTTCTCCGAATAATTAATAGTTCCAAATTTTACCGTATAATTAGCGCTTGAGGTACCTTTCTCCCGGTTCTCTCTTGCCGTAGTCTACTTTGCCATTCCTCTCTTTTGCGCATGCGCTAACAAGCCACAGGATAAGAAGCGTCTCTTAGCTGGTAAACTGTCACGTTGCTTTGTGAGTTTAGTCGTAGTATTTGCATTTATTTGTCGATAACAGAATCCGAGAAGATGTGCGAACAGTCTTTCGATGTCTTCTGCAGACTTTGCTTGAAAGAGAGTTTCTCTTTTGTTAGCGTTTTCTCGCACCTTTCTACATCTGGCGATCCGATTTATAGAGTGCTGAATTTCGTGTACGACTTAAAGGTATGTGCTGGCATATTTTTTAAATAATAAAGTGTTGATGCTGGAATAGAACATATGGATGAAAAGTTATTAACTCATGCTACTTTTAGGCCAGAAATCAGTTCTGCCCCTGTATAATAATAGTCATCATGGCGTCGTCATCATTTTCTGAATCTAATTTCTCTCTTGCATTATCCCAGATATTTTCTTTTTATACGAAAATGAAAGTTTATTCAATATGACCTGATTATGTTGTTTATATTGAAGGCATACAATTTTAAATTAACTTTCGGTTGCATGCTTTCGTCTTTTTATGTAACTCTTTTGAAAACCATTCACTTTGTTCTTGCTATTGTATCGTAGGTTGGGTAGATGTAAGCGCCGATGTAGGTCGTTCCGTGATTAACGTTTATTATTTCTATTCTTTAGATAAGCGAAAACGATGGTCTCCCGTCTAAGATATGTAAGCCATGCTTGTGGAGGATGACCGAGTTTCATTGTTACAAAAGAAATGCTCACTACGCCGAAGCCGAGATATTGAAATTGTTAAATAAAACAAATGCTGTAAGTATACTCCTGAAAACTCACTGATTGTACCGATATATTTTGGTTTATGTTGATTCTGAATCATTACTAACATTATGCTAATGTGCAGATGATATATTAATTTTTTCGTTTCTTTTTAGGATACCAATGAAACTGTTGACGAAGCGATTGATTCTGATGATGCAGAGGAAATTCAAACAGTATGTATTTTGCTGGTGATCTATTAAAGGAATATTAATACGAAAGTATATCGTAGGGAATAGATTAAAATTACATTTATTTCCTTATCTTTGCAGAGTATTAAAGATGAAGAGCCGGAATATGAAGAAGATAGGTGTGCCATAGGCGAACAGGTAAACATAATTTTGTTAACTTTAATATCAATTATTAACTTTTTTTCGTAAACTATTATCAAATAAAATCGATTTTTATTAATTTAACTTTGTTATGTATCATTCTCAATGTTTATTGTTATGATGTCCTATAGTAATAATTTTAGTGGCATAACTATAATAGAAATATAGTGTATATATCAGAGCATAATGCTATCATTATTTTAATGGTTGAGTTAAATAATTATATAATGAAATTATATAATAATTTATTATGATTCGAAATCATAACTAAGTGATTAACAAGTTGACCAATATTTCTGTAAAACAGCTGCATGTTAATGCTAATTGCTCTCAAATATAAATTGGAGGCAATCACCCTATTTTGACTAAATAAACTAGGAAGATTTATAAATAATCCAATAAGTAATGCCATGGCTTCATTTGTGCTAAGTTGCATCTTGCTCTAAAAGTTATGTAAACTTTATCTAAAACCTCTTTGTAAATTTTGATTCTTTCATTGAAAGTAACTTATAATTTAGCAATTATCAAATAAATTCTTCGAATTGAAAGTACAATAGGTAAGTAAGTACATAATGTTGAATTATTTTGAAGCTTCACTAACTTTATCATAATCATTTTTTGTTACATTTCAGGAACCCAACAAGACTTCTATTGACAAAGCAATTGATGCTGATACTGTAGAGGCAGAAAAAATTCAAAAGGTATTTACTTTCATCCTCATCTTACTTACGATTGTAGATTGAGAAACTTTATGGTAGGAAATAGGTTAAATTTATATTTATTCATGTCTCTTTACAGAATGTTATAGATGAAGTACCAGAATCAGAGGAAGACAGATGTGCCATAGAAGAACAGGTAAGCGTATATTCATAAACTTTATATACAACTATTAACTTTAATATTTGTGCAGTGTTATCAATTAAACTTTATTTTAGAACACTTAACAAATTTTTCATCCTTTTCATTTTGATTGATGGTATTTCTTAAGTAATATATTCAGTATTGTTATGGTTCCAAATAAAAATTTTATTAACATATTGAATTGAATGTATCTAATAGTATTAATTTTAAAGAAATATAGTATACATATCAGAGCATATAAGCATTATTTATTTAATAGTTAATTCCTTAATTTATGTATAGTTATAATTAATATAATATAATTAATTGTCTTATGATTCCAAATTAAAACTTTATGATTAACATGTAGACTAATATTTATTTAAATCAGTTGAATTTTAATGGTAGTATGTAGTTTTTCAAATATAAGTTGTGCTTAATTTAGCCTTTGATTGGAAAATTAAATTTGGAAGGTTAATTTTTAAATAACCCAATATGTAATACTTCCTATCTTTTTGTCATTTGTCCTTAGTTACTCCTAACTCTTGAAGTTGTTTATAGTGTGGCTAAAATCCTCTTAACTCTATGTTATTCTTTTTTTAAACATTTTATACATTGATTTATCAATTGTCAAAGGCTTAAAATTGAAAGTAAAATATATAATAAATAATATGTATGTAACTTCCCCAAATATAACATAAAATATATTCTAAAAACTTCATCAAGGTGATTAGTAATACAATACTCCTTTTTTGACATGAAAAGGATTACAATGTTTTCTAGTATTATGGATTCTTTTGCGTTTCCATATGTAGTCTTCATATTTAGGATATAAGTCATTAAAAATCATAGTTAATAAACTATTATATGCTTTCAAAATTAAATCTACCATTTTATAATCGTAACCAATAATTTATTTTCATATCATTATACTTTTTGCTTGTGCTATTAATCAATTTTAAGTTAACAAATGAATCATTGTTTTCTGTAGGTTGCTGTTAAAGAGGAAATTGACATATTGGACTGGCAAATTCCACAAGAGTTGAGAGGAAAAGAGTTAAGAGTAGAGGTAAGTACAGTATTTTGTAGTCATTTAGGCATTGTTTTATTTTTCAGAAAGCCCTTATACTTTAGCCACTATCTGACTTAATGCAGTTGTAGTGCTGATTTGAGTCTCCATGATATTTTTGCTTTCTGAAATAATACTAATATTGTCCACATTTCTTTTTCCAATATCAAATCAATATCTTAACAATATTTATGGATAGTTATTAAATACATCCTGAAAATGGAAATCAGAAAAATCATTTTGGTTTAGTTTAATGTTATTGTTTACTCTTTTGATGAATATTGATGCTTAACTTTTTACCATTAATTTGTTGAATGTGAGGACTTCTTTTTCCTTTTCAGAAAATTGTGGGAATTTATCCAACAGAGAATGAAGGTGATGAAAACCATGATCATTATGTATTGTGTCTCGAAGAAAGTAGTCACATACAGGTAAATAGAATTGTGTTGAAAACTTTGTTACATTTCATCTATTTTATCTTAAATTATGTGAAGATTTGGCATTATTTCATGCTACTAAAGCAGTCATATTGCTGTATTGAGTACCTTCAAAGCAATGATGTATTAATATAGAAATCTGCCTCATTTTCAGGAAGTGGTTGGAGAGAATTTTGTGAAGAAAGAAGAGGAAAATTACAACGGAATTATAAGCAATCAAGTGACTGAGGTATGATTCATATTGCAGAAGTTATTATATGAAAAATAATTTCAATATTGCAATGTTGTTTGGTATTTAATGTTAATGTTCTGTTGAAACAATGATAATTTCTAACCTGAAAACTCTTTATGCAAAAGAGTATCTGAATAGAAAACTTTTTTGGAATATTCTATGGTATTAAATCATTAGTTTAATGAAGATTTGGTATTATTTGATACTAAAAATTAAATTAATAGAAGCATTATGAAGAACATTTGAAATAATGATTAATGATATATCAACATAGAAATGTTTCTGATTTGTAGGAATTAGTTGAAGGAATTTTTATGAATTTGAATGAGGAAAATAATGACAAAATAATTATAAGCAATGAATTGACTGAGGTAAGTTTCAGATTGTAAAAGCAGTCATATTTAGTATCTCATTTGTGTTTTCTCAAGCTTCACTGAGGACTATTCTATTTCAGCAGAATTATTTTTATTACAACTTTTTGAGTTGTAAAAAACTTACTGTGCCTGATTTACCACTTTAATTTTGTGTAGTTATTATAACTGTCTTTCCTTGATTTACAGACTTCAGAGGAATCAAATGGATCTTCACCAGGTGTAGAAAATGAAGGAGAAACTAATGTCAATATATGTATGGAAGAGGATAGCTCCTTATATAATGGAAAAGAATCCATTGAGCACATTAATGGAGGGAATCCAGAGGAAAGAGATGAAATGCAGGCATCTGTTTGTGCTGCAGAGTTAATTAGTACAGAGAAACAGGGCAACTTTGAGTTATCAGAACAGAGAGCTACTGTTAGGGGAAAGGATTTATGTTCTTATCTTTGTGATATTTGCAAGAAAAGCTATAAATATAAATGTAATTTAGGTCGCCATATTAGAATTCACTATGAGGATAGACCATATTCTTGTAGAATTTGCAACAAAAGATTCAAACAACAGGGTGTTAGACATCAGCATGAGGTTTTGCATAGGAGGCAGGAGAAAATTTCAATGGGAAAGAAGTTGTACACGTGTGGTACTTGTGGGAAGCATTATAGTAGCAAAAAAAGCTTATATATTCATTCAGTTTTGCACACTAATAGGTTTTCATGCAGTTTTTGTGGAAAATGTTTCTATAGCAATTCATATCTACAAAAACACTTAAGAATACACACAAAAGAGAAGCCTTTTAAGTGTGATATCTGTCAAAAATGTTTCAGTCAAAAAAATAATCTAAAAAGACATGTTGCATCTCATTCCTCAGAGAGACCATTTCCATGCCCATTCTGCAATAAAATGTTTAAATTAAATCAAACTATGCTTACACATAAACTAAGTCATTTAAAAAAGATTTAGTTTTGGAAAACTTTCTGTCTCTCAGAAAATGTCTGTCTTTCTGTCTCAAAATTTTCTCTCATCATTTCCTTTACTATATGGTATTTTAAACTAAAGAGGTTTGACTTAAAATGATTGTCTACATTTGTATTCAAATGGTTGTTTAACATTAGTCTGTTGATACAGATTGTGGTTAAATCTTATCTAAATTTTCTGCTACCATTGAATTTGTAATTATTCATGCACTTTACATCATTTACTAATAAGACCATCTTGCTTTTCAATTAATGAAGTCCAACCTGAATAATGAAGAGTTATTCTCAGAATACATTCCATGAAAACATAGCTATAAATTTCAGTCTTTTATAAAAAATTGGGAGATTTATTCTAAGGTTAGATTTTGAGTTAAACCAGTCTACAAAGCTACCAATAGCATTACCACTAACTTTAGCTTGTGGCTATAGAACTTATGTGGCTGTGATTCATGCAATGTATACCACTTGATATTCTTTTATTTTATATTGTCTACTTATTTAATCAATTTAAATAAATGTTTTTCTAAAGGTAAAAGACATGATTTCAGAAACCTGGCATTCTGCTTCAAGCCTAAATGCCTTACTTTTTTTGAAAGATTCCCTTTCCATAATGTGTGGTGGTTGTCCTGTTGTAGTATAATTATGGCTGAGTCATGAATTTCCACTGATTTAATGTCTTTTGAATAGTTTTACAGTGATTTAGATTAAGTAAAAATTTGATGTTGGCTCCTAATATATATCAGTTTAAAGAGAAAGAAATGTTCTTTCCAAACAATGTGCAAAATGTTCCAATATAATTGTGAATTTATATATGGACCAAATACTAGCTCTAATCTAATTTTAATCTGTTTCAAAAATTGTGTTTACAGTCACAACTTGCATGAATCATCCTGTCCATTTCTTAATATGAAATCATCACAGATTCCATCTCAGCTCAACCAAAACTTAGCATCTCATACTTAATTCCTTTCAGCTAATTTCAACCATGGTTGGGACTAATCTAAAAATATTTTAGATTCATTGTAAACACACTTCATGATATGAGTATTTGTATAAATTTAGACTGAGAGAAATAAGCTTGCATGTCAAACTTTGTACAACAACCACTTCTCAATCCAGCAAAACTGTAATAATGTGGAAAAATTCCTAAAATATTTATATATAATTAATTCCTGTCTGATTTTTATAATTAATATCACAAGTTTCTCACTAATGAAATATTTTATCCTAAATTCTCAAACATAGGATTTTATATATTTCCACCAAGGGACATTTTCAAAAAAATCTCAAAATCAAATTAACTTGATAAAGCCATTCCGATTGGTATAATGATTTTTTATTGTGTTAATATTCGTAACATTGGATTATTGTGAGATTCAAGTAAATTTTAGATTTGTCTGTTTTATAACTTTACTGTAAACAACTTATCTGCTTATTTTTTCTGTTGAAATATCCCAATTATTTTAATACTATAAACATAAAAGGAAAAAGTAAATGACTGTATCTACACTAGTCTTTCTCTTTAAGGAAATAGAAACCTCAAGTTGCTTCCTCCGTTGATAGTGTCTCCATAATTTATTTTAAGGATACAATGAAAACAGAAGACTACAACATTTATGTTTCAGGGCTTCCACTTATAGTTTCTTTTGACATGTGTATTTTATTCTAAATTGATACCATTCATTTAACTGTCAACTGCTCCAATTTGAGATTTACACCGAGGTTTATTGAGAAAAGAAGTCTTAAATGGTGGGGATGGTAACTTTAATATCATCATTATGTTTGGTCTATCAAATGAGATGTTGGATTGGCTACAGCATATTGCAGTGTATCTTGGGAAGGGAGATATCTATGGTAAATCGGTATCTGCCATGTCATTCATGTAAAATGGAAGAAAAAACATTTTATTGAGTGAGATTGTGTATGTAAACTGTATATGATTTTCTGATGTCCTTTTAAATTAAATAGATAATATTATGCTATGGAAAAATAAGTTGATTAATCATTGGCAGATAAAGTCAGCTCATGTTAAGATGTACCTAGAAGTTTTATTGCTCATTTTCATGGTAAAGTCAAGTAAAATAGATGTTTTGATTTTCATTTATTGTTATGGAATCTAAAAAGATATGTGCTGAATCGTAAAAGAAAGGAGGTTGCCTATATTTAATTGAGTAAAGAAAGCTCCAGTACTATAGTTAGGGTATATCTCTTGCTGTGTATTTTTCCTGAGTACAAACAAACTCAAAGTGAGTTTCTTCTGCACAGTTTTACCAAAATATATCTTTCCTTTTATATTTGATAATGAAGACTTCATGTTGTCTTAAGACAAATATCATTATCAATGTCGTCCAAATGGGGATGATTTCTAAATGAAATTAATTCCTACTGAAGAACCCAAAATAAGTCTCTTTGGAATGTATTCTTTATATAAAGTTAATCTAGTATTGGAAAATGTTCACTATGAAATGAGGCTAAATCTACAAGATATATTCTACATATTATATTCAGAAGTTAACATTTACTAAAATAATCCTTCTTTCTGTGTACTTAACTTCCTTTGTGGTTTTAAATGATGTTTCAGTCTAAAATGTTTTTAGGCTAGTCTACAGTTTCATGTATTCATCTCATTTTTTTGTTTCATTCTGATAATAAGTAACTAATATTTCTCTTCCACTATATCTGTTGGGTTTATGACATTTAAGCAAAATGAGTAACATCAAAACAATTTTATCAATTCATTTCATTTTTCCCTTTTTGATAGTTTTTTTAGCTTTAGAATGACTGTGGAATTTCTAGAAAATTGGTGGATTAATTTTATTTATATCCTGTATTTTTAGCAACCCAAGAAACAGTGCTGCTTATGTGGGTTGTAAAAGATTATGGCGTTTTTCATTTTCACAAAAATAATCTAATGTTTGTACAAGGACTGTCTTCCTTTGACACTGCATTTGGATGATTCTACAGTTCATCATTAAGGAATTTCTGCCAACAGGAAATAATATTTTAAACAATTTTGAGTATGTTTTCAAAGGGTTCAAATATTTCTGAAAATAAAATGTATTTTCTTAGAAATGTTTGTTTGGCAATGTATAATATTACATTTAGTAAGATTATCTACTTGAAGTTTCCTTCTAAATATTGCATCCTGTTTAATAATGAAGTATCAAAGTTGCAAGATTTGTTAAATTAAACAAGGGTTGTGAATTAATAATAGAAAAACTAATCTGTAAAATTTAGTTTATTTTAGAAAGGTAAAATATTTCTAAAAGACCTTCCTTAAAAATTTCTTCCTTCTAATTCCTTAAAATTCGACGTTACGATTCCAAATATTTTATAAAAATTTAAAATCGAACTTTATTACAAATGTTCGTATGTTAATTTTATCAAAATTAAAGACAATACACAAAAATAAAGGCTCTAAAGAAAGTCAATTTTATTAACAATTCTAGAAACATAATTCATCTATTTCCTTATGTAAGCTATTTGAAAAATAACATAAATTAATTAAACAGAAGTTAAATTTAAGACAGACCTGGGAAAATGGTATTGTTTATACTTTTGCTTCCATATTAATTTAAACATTATATTCCGTTATTAGCTTGAAATAAAATAAACTGCTCATTATAATGCATGGGTACTCTTAGAGACCACCTAAAGCATTCGAATAGAATAGAGTGGAGATCCAATGTGTTTCCTACAAATAAAAATTCGTAAGTAAATATTAAAATGTATTTAATGTTTTTAAATGGGATGATGGATTTGCTATGAGCTTCGCCGTGTCTCCTTCTGGTGGCAGCTCATTGTAGGTATACTTTGGTACCCCAAATGGCAAAAGCCTGAACTTAATTCTCATTCTCTTCTGCGATTCAGTCTCTTAAATGAGAGCGAATTTTGAATCACTTTAATATTAGAGTTGTATAAATTATATGCAATGGGTACTAATTCTTCGCTAATTCTCCATAAATTTACATCGTATATAAAGATGAAAAAGTACATACGATATATTTGAAATAAGATAATTTAGAACTATGGATATCCTTTTCTTTTAAATGATACGAACTTTAAACTCTTTTCATAGGATTTGGAATTGGTACTTTTTGGTTTTCATAATATAGTCGGTAACTTTACGTCAATTGCCGTTTTTACAAAATGAGATTTCTTTGGTAATTAGTCAGTTATGGATTATCGTTTGTAAGAATTGTTTAGTTTCCTTTGTATAACTTAAGTGTTTGTTAAAGATTTGCCCATGTATATTATTTATTAATGCTTATATTTAAGCAAAAGGGGAAATTCTTTATTAATATAGAACCGTTGTGTAACTTATTCTGTAATAAAGATTATTTGATGTGTATATCCTTGAGTATATTTTAATCCTTCACGAAAATAAAAATGTCCATTACATTATTAATTAGTGCAATGAATACACTAGACTTTTATGACTATTATCAAATATAAATAACAGAAAAATCTTCAAAGTAAGCAAATGACTAGATAAACAGAAATTATAGTTTTTAAGTCATCTTTAAGCGAGAAAATTACATAAATTTTCGATCAAAATAACAACAATTGAATTCATCAGTTCCCAATACCGCATAAATTCTAAATTAAGTTGATTTTTTCGTATATTAAATTTGAATGAGTTCGAATATCGGTAAATAATTCACGAGAGTCTAATTCCATGAAAAAACATGAAAAATGTTACAGATTCCTTGAAGTTTTGATCTACATGGCGGAATAAATATTTAAAATAATTTCGATTTTTAATAGAAGTCTGATTTAATTTGAAAAATTACCTGAAGAAGCTTTAAAAATATATTTAATTGGTGCGTTATTAGAAAAAGACCCGACGAAAAAAATGTCATCAGTCGGATTTGAATCAGGTAAATCCTGAGTTGAGTAGCAATATATTTACGTCAATACACTATAACCATTACACCAATAGGAAGTTGAAGTTGACATCAGTCATCCTGATATATAATTAAGGTTGTTAAAAGTACTACTAGCGCCCTCAGAAAGTGACGGAATTCGCCTGCGTTTTTTGAAGGACGACTTGCGAAAGGGTTAATCATTTGGAGGACAAAAACCTCATTAACTGGCGTTTTTCGCCGATTTTTGCTCAGTTTTTGAAATGAAAGTAAAAGTGTTCACCCCTTTGAACACTATTAAGCCTTTCTCTATATACGTCACTACCCACAATGCACTGCGAACTATTCCACCGCCTATTTCAAATATTCGAAATTATATTGGAATTTTGGGGAAGTATTTGGCCATTTTGGATTTTATCTCTGCATCCTCTTAGACAATGAAGAAGCGCCATATTGCCCATAATGCATAGCGCTCTATCTGACCGCCGATCTTGAAAGATTTAAAGGCTACTTACATATTTTTTAGCGATTTTAAAGCACAGATAGTTTGTTTTTGTAATATAACAATATAGAATATAAAAAATTCGACCTTTAATTATCATTCACAATTTTTGGTCTCCTTTTGTAAGTTTTCGTTCTTAATAACTCATGACTGAGTAATGATGGGATGAAAAATTGAGAAAACATTTTATTTTATATTCTTTATTTACACAAATACATAAGAAGCATTAGAATCATATGGTAAGATACATTCATGGTCACAATGAAAAAATACACATAAGATAACGCTTGGTCATTTTGATCAGAGATGCACAAAATGCAGTAGAGAATGTTTCGAAAATAAATTTGAGGCATTACTTTTGGTTGTTTCAGTTACTATAACTTCCAAATCTTAGACTGATATTTTTTGAAAATGCTGTTGTCTTTCACAAAAAGCATCATAAATACAAATCTGAATTACAGCAAGACTGTTCTCTTTGTTTCACTAGAAGCCTGAATTAAAATCACCAAGAATATCCTTAAAAAATATGAGATGAAATTAGTTAACTTTGTACCAAACTTCATAAGGAAAATATACCAAATTCAAAATCGTGTTATTATACAAATTTGTAATCCTCTACCTTAGGAGTATTTAATGACCTAAAATCATGAATACTGTCAATTTTGATCAAATTGATGAGAGCAGTACAAACCTTAGAAAAAAAATTGGGATTGGAATCATAAAACTTCTCACACAGACCTGCCTGCTGATTTTTCCATTAAAATCTTAATATCAGTTCAGTTTTTCATGTTATCAATAAACTAGTAGGATTTTGATTGGCACAAAATATAATATCAGTATTTTCTCAGAGTTTTCTCTTCTAATAAAAGGAAAAAAGGTCATTACATTTCTTCCTGGATTTTCCCAAAATATTATGTATTCTTATAGATTCTCCCAAGACACCCTTATCCAAAATATACATACATAAATTAAGTTTCCACATTGGTTAGCAAGATAATGTAAGAATATAACATCACAAAGTAAAAAATTCAACATTGATATTTTTATACATATTTGTACTAGCAAATATTACCATTATGGAAAAAACATTTATTGACCCAAATATGAATCATATTTACCACTTTATTTCTATACCAGAATTAACATTACCATGTAAAAATAAAGGGTTCTAATTTAAAATGCTTAATTATTTAACATATTTATTAGTGAGAATAGTAAACAACAAATTAAATATATGGAAAGTTCCAGAACAGAACGTCTTCATCCCTAAATAGCATATGATATATAAAAGGACAAGATGAACTGAGGATTGTAAGGAATTTAAAATTTCTTTTAGTGAATAAGCTCATGCAATTGCCTGGTCCTTTTAGATTTAAACATTTTACCACAAATATTGCATGGAAATGGTCTCTCTGAGGAATGAGAAGCAACATGAACTTTTAGATGTCCTTTTTCAGTAAAATATTTTTGACAGATATCACATTTAAATGGCTTTTCCTTTGTATGTGTCCTTGTGTGTCTCTGCAGTTTTACATTGCTGGGGAAGCATTTTCCACAAACACTACATGAAAACCTATTAGTGTGTAAAAATGAATGTTTACGTAAGCTTTCTTTGATGCTATACTGCTTTCCACAAGTACCACACGTGTACAACTTATTTCCCTTTGGGATTTTCTCCTGCCTCCTGTGTAACATCTCATGCTGACGTCTGCCAGCCTGTTGTTTAAATCTTTTGCTGCAAATTCTACAAGCATATGGTCTATCTTCATAGTGAATTCTGACATGATTACCCAAATGAATTTTCCTTTTACAGCTCTTTTTGCAAATATCACAAACATAAAAACACAAATCCTTTCCTTTAACAGTAGCTGTCTGTCCTGTTAACCCTGAGTCACTCTCTTTCTCTGCACAATTCAACTCTGAAGCAGAAGCAGATGACTGTCCTTTATCTCCTTCCTCTGAATTCTCTCTACCAATGTGTTCAAAGGAGTCTTTAGTAGTACATAAGGAACTATTTTCTTCTACATATATAATGTCCTTATGTTCAACCTCCATTTCTTCACCTGGTGAAGGTACGTTTGATTCTTTCGAAGTCTGTAAATCAAGGAAAGGCAGTTATAAATACCAAACGGAGTAAAATTTCTTTTATGTGCACAGTTATCTCATATAAGAGATTGGATGATAAATAAGACTTGCAAAATGTTTACATTTGTAACAGGGAAAGTTTTTCATAGGCAAATGATACAACAATCGTGCAAGAAAGTCTGACTACATATTAGACGAATATAAAAATCTAAGTGATAAATTGAGCTTCAGAAATCTTCTTTCTTTTGACCCTTCTACATCAATCTTCAGTATCATTAAACAAAATCAATTAATGCTCCTTTTATGGGTAGAACATCAAATCTGTTGAGAATTGCAATGGTGTAATGGCAACGGTTAAAGCTGTCACTTTTTCAAGGATGGAAAACAAATAACATTGTAATGTCTCATTGGATCTTATTGTGAATGCAACTAGTTTTCACTCAAAGAGTCATCATGAGGTACTGATAACAAAGGAAAAACAACTGTTAATATGATATAAATTTAACCACTATAGAAGATTTCAATAAATCATAAAGTTGTTAAGTTTATTTGGTGTTTTTGCTTCTGCAGTTTTTGTCACAAAACATTTGAAAATGCAAATTATTACTTAAGAGTTCAAGCTTCAATAAATATGCACGATACTACTTAGTAAATTACTTAAGTAATTAATTTTTAATTAATGCACCCATTTGCAAGCTTCAAATAAATGTACATCATACTTCTCATTAATTCATTACAACCACTCATTTTATGTTTTGTTGTCTGTGATACAAAATTACAATCAACAGTCCTTTTATCAATTTCCTTCAATGCCCATTACTATATCATAGAACTGGATGAAGCAATGGGTTTTTTATAAACAATTTTCATGAAATTATTGCTTTTTCAGTGAGTTTTGATTCACATTTCTAGGTTTACTATATCATAGAACTATGTTTTGTTTCACATTTCTAGTGCGCAACTTAAAGAGAATGTTTTAATAAATTCACTTCAAGGGGACACAAAAAGTACTCACTGAAGATTGAGAAAACACAATAAAGAAATTCCAAAATTCTCTGCTATTAAAATCTGAAACCTACCTCAATCAATTGGTCACTTGTAATTCCTTCATCAGAATTATCCCCTTCCAAATTCACTCCATTTCCTTCAACCAATTCCTACAAATCAAATAAATTTCTATATCAATAAATCATAATTAGCTTTTTCAAAGGTACTTGATACTCAGTAGTAATTTCATCTTTAACATGAAATATTCATAAAATTTAAGACACAATACCATCAAAACATTCTAACAAACTTTTCAATACTATTTTCTATCAAGAGTTTAAACAGTAGACTATAGCTTACCATCGATAGAAATTTTAAAGACAATAATAAAAAATTTGTAATATTGAAATCATTTTTCATCTAATAACCTCTCAAATATGAATCTTACCTCATTTGAATGATTGCCTAGAATTTCTTCATCATTGTTTTCCTCTTCTATTTTTACATTTTCTTCAACCAATACCTAAAAATGAGGCAGATATCTATATTAATACATCATTGCTTTGAAGGTTCTCAATATATCCATATGACTTCATTAGTAGCATTAAATAATGTGGAATCTTCATGTAATTTAAGATACAATACAATGGAAATTAATACATTTTTAAACAAATTCTATTTACCTGTAGGTTATTAGTTTCTTGGACACACAATATGTACTTATCGTGTTTTTGTTCAGCTTCATTCTCAGTTGGAAAGATTCCCACAGTTTCCTGAAAAAGTAGTTCTCACATTAAATAAATTAATGGTAAAAAGTTTAGGATCATTATTTATCAAAAGAGTAAACAATCACAGTAAACTACTCTAGGAAAGATTTTTCTGATTTCCATTTACAGGATATATTTAAAAACTATCTATACATGATGTTCAGATATTGATTTGATATTGGATAAATTAATGTGGACAATATTATTGTTTTATTTTGAATGCCAAAAACGTTATGGAGACTCAAATCAGCACTACAATTACATAAACAGTGGCTAAATTGTCTCATGCTAGAGTCCTTTTGGAAAAAAATATAAAATGATGACAAAAGTACGAGGTCTGTTCAAAAAGTTCCCGAACTTTTTTTATAGTGTGCCTCCAGTTGGTTATTTTTTAATCTGCCTGTATGCGTTGTATCCGCGAAAGCATCCCAAATAACCACCTTCAATCACTTTGTCGATATCTTGATTTGTTCATTAGTTACGGATGTTTATGTGAACAGATGATCGTAGAGTGCGGCGAAAAATCGGGTCCGCGGAAATGAGCTCTTTGAAGGAGCAGTGTTCTTCTGTAAAATTCTGCGTGAAACTGGGCAAATCTTTCACGGAAACTTTTGAGTTGATTACCAAGGCTATTGGTGAGCATGCTATGAAACGTACCGAGTGTTATGAGTGGTTTATACGGTTCAAAGACTGGCGAAGACGACGAGTGTTCCGGAAGACCATCAACGTCCACAGATGACCCCCACATCGAAAATGTGAACGATATCGTTCGTGCAAATTGACGTTTGATTGTCAGGGAGCTTGCAGAAGAGCGTGGCATTCCGATTGGTTCTGCTACGAAATCCTAACTAAAAAAATTGAGGAGGAGGACAAATTCATGCCTCGCCTGATGACAGCAGACCAGGAGCAACACGAGCAACTCGTGACTTTTTAGCCAAAAACAAGACCACTGTGCTTCTTCAACCACCCTATTCACCAAGCCTGGCTCCATGTGACATTTCCCTATTTCCTAAGCTAAAAACCACGCTCAAAGGAAAAAGATTTGCCACCATTCGAGAAATAAAGAAAAATTCGACGGAGGAGCTTATGAACAGTCCGAAAGAAGCGTCCCAAGACTGTTTTAAATAGTGGAAATACCATTTGGATAAGTGTATACGTTGGGGTGGGGAGTGCTTTTAAGGAGACTCGGAGCAATAATTTGTAAGTGAAATATTTGTGCTGTAATAAATAAAGTTCGGGAACTTTTTGAACAGCCCTCGTACTACACTTACCTCTATTCTAAACTCTTTCCC
The DNA here is from genome assembly GCA_036926295.1 of Pachydiplax longipennis. Lineage (NCBI taxonomy): Eukaryota > Metazoa > Arthropoda > Insecta > Odonata > Libellulidae > Pachydiplax > Pachydiplax longipennis. Next base: position 9,999,472 of record JAVFKF010000023.1, read on the forward strand.
TTGAACCTCTTGAGGAATTTGCCAGTCCACTATTTCAATTTCGTCCTTAACAGCAACCTACAGAAAGTAGTGATACAATTACTAATTTAAAAATTAATTAAAAGCACCAGTAAAAAGGATATGAACTCAGCTTAAGTTAACATTATTAAATATTACTTATCCTGATAAATTAAATTATGAATTATTTCAACAAAAGAACCACACAGTGTTAAGAGGTTTTTAGCTATAGTTGAGAGTAAGGTATAGCTTAGCACAGATGACAAAAAGTTGGCATATTACTTCTTGCATTTTTTAAAATTTTATCTTCTAAGTTTAAATAAACTTAGAAGACAATGTAAAGCCACTTTTTAAAAAAAGTGACTTTACATTTGAGAGACTCAAATTAGGAATAATATCATCTACGGAAAAAAATTAATCGCCATGTTAATCACATGATTTTGATTTGGAACTGTAATGCTATGAAATATATAACTTAAGGAATTTATAACTACATTAATAATTATAATATGCTCAGACATAAATCCTGTATTTCCAACAATTAACACTATCAAATATTTACAATGCAATGTTAATCACACCATTTTGATATGGAAGAATTATACTATATATATGTATATATATAGCATAAGGAATATCATCAATGAAAATGAAAATGATAAACAATTTTGTAAGTGTTAAAAATATTGTTTAATGGATAATAGTTAGAATTATTAATTAGTAGAATAATTACTGCTTTAGTAATGTTTATGAATTTTTCCTTGCTTAAGAAATGAAATATTAAATTAATGATGCTAATATCCTCTGACATATACACTGTATAGATATTAAATTTATACCGTGAAATATACAACTTAACGAATATCATCTTTCACATCAAAAATCGTAGATAATTATTAAAAAGTGATAATTAGTAACATTTACAAGTATTTGCTTACCTGTTTGTCTACGGCACACCTGTCTTCATCTGATTCCAGCACTTCATTGTAAAGATTCTGCAAAAATACAGCAATGTAAATTTAATTTATAATTAATTTTTAAAATTATTGCCTACCATAAACTTTTGCATTTATATTCTTTAGTAAGATCACCATAAAATTAAATACCGTTTGGATTTCCTCTGCTTCCACAGCATTAATTGCTTCATCAGCAGAAGTTTCGTTGGGTTCCTGAAAAGTAAAAGAAAATTAAATAAATCATCCAACAGCACATTCTGATAAGGTTAGTAAAGATTCAAAATCATTCAAAGAAAAGAATTCAAAGTAAGGTACTTACTTATGTATTGCACTTCCAATTTGAAGCAAATGATTATTGATAGAGTATAAATAAATTTTGAAAAAGAATCAGATAACAATAATGAGAGTTTTAGACAAAGTTAAAATGACTTAAAGGGTAAGACACAACTTAGCACAAATGACCAAATGTTATCACATACTTTTGATTTCAAACCATAACACTATTACTTATATAACTTTTAAATTAATAATACTAACATTCTCCGATATATATATATATATATATATATATATATATATATATATATATATATATATATATATATATGTTAAATTAAATTTTATATTGTATACTATATATCAGTTATATTAATACTATAAATATATATTGAATTCAATGTTAATTACTCTATTTCCATTTGGATCCATAATGCTATTCAATATACAACTTAAGGGATATCACCACGATGAGAATGATAAATAACTAAGTTAAATTTAATAAAAATTAAGTTAATTATATAATTCTTACGAATATAAATAATAAATTTCACAGCTGTTAATAAAGTTTACGAATATATGCTTACCTGTCCGTCTATGGCACACCTGTCATCTTCCGATTCTGGCATTTCATCTTTAATATTCTGCAAAGATACAGCAATAAATGTGAACTTAATTTATTCCCTACAACAAAATTTCGTATTAACATTCTTTCATAAAATCACTAGCAAAATACAAACCGTTTGGATTTCCTCTGCATCATCAGCATCAATCGCTTCGTCAACAGAAGTTTCGTTGGATTCCTGAAAAGGTTCCGAAAACTTAATAATTTATTCAACTGCAAATAGGGATAATGTTAGTAAATCTTCAAAATGCCAGCAATAAAAAAATCTGAGCACAGGATTTACTTACACTAGTTTTACTGAAGAATTTTAGTATCTCGGCCTCGGCGTAGTGTACATTTCTTTTGTAACAATTAAACTCTGTCATCCTCCACAAGCATGGTTTGCATATCTTAGACGGGAGACCATCGTTTTCGCTTATCTGAAGAATAGAAATAATAAATGTCAATCACAGAACGATATACATCGGTCTTTACATCTACTCGACCACCGATACAATAGCTAGATGAAAGTGAATCGTTTTCAAAAGATTTCACTGAAAAGACGACAGAGTTCAACAGAATGATAATTAAAAATCGTATGCCTCCATTAAAAACAATACTATAATTTGATATCTGAATAACCTTCATTTTCGGATGAAAGAATACATTTGGGATAATCAAAGAGAAAGATGAGGTTCAGAAAATCTTTGTAGAGTAACATAGGATGAATAATACTATACAGGGGGCAGAAATCATACAGATTTCTTGCCTAAAGGTATCAGTACTTAAGAACTTCTTTTCTATGAATCCTATTCCGGTATCAAAACTGAATCGTTTAAAAATAAACCAGCACATACCTTTAAGTCATATACGAAATTAAGCACTCTAAACACAGGATCCCCAGTTGAAGAGAAGTTCGAGAAAATACTGACGAAAGAGAAACTCTCTTTTAAACAAAGTCTGCAGAGGACATACAAAGATTGTTCGCACATCTTCTGAGATTCTGTAACAGACAATTAACTGCAAATACTAGGCAGAAAACCTGACAACGCAACGTTGGCTCAGCAAGTGACGCTTCCATTCATCTGGCTCGTGAGCGCATGCGCAGAAGCTTAGAAAGGCATGGAAGAGTATAGCAAGACAGAATTAAAGAAAGGTACCAGAAGCGCCGCTTGTGCGGCGTATTTTGGAACTGCCGCTTTTCCCGAGCTTAATTTAACATCTCACCTTAAATTCTTTCCAACATACCGATGTTTTTAAGTACAGCATTTACGTAAACGAAAGTTTTCCTGTTTTTAAATCAGGTAATAGCATTTCTAAGTTTCTTAGAATGGTACCTGAAGCAAATCGATACAATGAATAACATCGAAGTGTTTTTATCGGAAATTCGTCGTAGAATAACGCGGTTGTTAATGGTCTAAATGAGAGAAGAGCACTTGGGTGGGCCTTTTGCCCATATGGGAGGAGATGAGGCCCTGTAAGAAATTACGCTCATCGAGCAAAAAACACGAAAGATATCTCCGCCAAATATACGGTCATTCGGGAAATTTCGCCATCATTGCCGATTTTGCTAACTTGCTTGTTTGCTTTTGAAGAGCTTGCTTTTCGTCTATAATAGGATGACACAATTACTCGGCATTTTACAATGGCTAGTACATAGAGAGGCATAAACATTATAAAAATTATTAAGTTTCTCTCCGTATGAAATAGGCGGTAGCTGTACGCTCCCTAGCGGCTTTCCTGGACACAACAGATTCTACTTTCAGTTATTTCAAAATGTTTTCTCTCTAAGCTTAGCTTTGTTTACATTTATTACAAAACGGAATTTTGTCCTTTAAAATTTGTCAAGCAACCTAATATTATGCTTGAGAAAAAGAAGTGTGTTTACTGAGACATTATTTATCAGTTTTCGGGTAAAAAACCAAATAAGGTAGGCAATATTATATCTTAAAATTTCAAGGTAATTAAAAATTTGGTGCTAAGGGGCATTATGTCGCTGGATATTTTGTTTTGTTTATAAGTTGCACGTAAAGTAATCTCAAACTACATTACAGGTACAGTAAGTGGTGATGTGATGTTTTTTGATTGTTTTAGAATGTCGTCGACGACATTTAACCTCAATATGCACGTCGAAAGTGTCCGGGAATAGTATAGAGAGAATGGAAAAATATAAAATGAATTCAATGGAGCACTCTGAGTGTGTAGAAAGAATGGACATCAGTGAGGCAGGAAAAGGAAGTAAATTGACGTTCTTCCTATACATTAAGCTAGATTATACATAGTATTGCATGGTTGTGGATTAGCAGTGTAGAAGTAATGAATTTAAACTGATCCACAGTGATTAATGTTGTAGGTGACGATAAGACAGGTTATCATGATTCGTAAGGATGCATAATTAATTTTTGAAATGCGTCCTTACTTCTAATACGGTATCCTGGGGTTGACTAGACGAGTGAAAAATACTCTCATATGAAATGCATATTGCATTTTATTGTATTTATTTCTATTGTTTAATTAAATCGCTAATAACGTCATACAAAATCGTAACAACTACCATAAAAGAATGGAAGTTTAATATAGTTTATTTTCGTTGCGGCATTTCATTATTTATTTATTATCCGTTTATGCGTAGGTTCTATGAATATTAATTATATTTATCTTATAAAAAATAATAAATAGTGGAAAATTTTGTTTTACTCGACCCAACTGTTTGACGAATAGGACTTTTTGCAATAAAGATAGTACATATTTATCGTAAATATTGTTATTCTTATTGTATTGTCTCATTGAACTTCAATTTATTCCAATCTGTGAAGCAATAAATAAATAAGGCATCGAGAAGAATTATCCATTCGAGATAAAACTATTAATTTATAGGTATATATAACCATTTATTTGTAACTTCAAAATTTCATTCGAAAGAATTGGGACCTCTAATCGAAAACGATATTCGATGACCAAAATTAGAATCTTTACTCAATTATATTTTATGGCCCTTTTTTCTGATTCATTAAAATATCCTACTTATTTAACTTTACAGAAGAAACTAAGACTGCAACAGATGACGATGTAGCTCACATTTAATTCATATGACATTGCTTTTCCCTGTCTAGAGTGGAACCAAGGACACTTAAATAGGAAAAAGGCAGCCTAATATCTGTGCAAGGAGGGCATTTGAGAATATTTAAGTTTGAAAATTGTGCAATTCCTGGGTATTAAGATTTTTGCACATATACATATGTACACACTCATCATTACACTTTGTGCATGAGATTGTGGCACTGTTACTTAATGATTAATTCTTAGAATTTTTTCTTATTTATTGTATTTAAATCTTTTAAAATATTTTTGTAAATATAAGGGCTATTTTTTATATTGTGAATTATATCATTGTGAAATGTAGATTACAAATTACTTCATTACTTAAGCAATATGCTGTTAAAAATAATTAATTTTTCCAGGTGAGCATAAAAGTGGAAAATGAAGACTTCATCTCAGATGACATCAATTCTGTTCCTGGAAAAACACATCAGGTATATATGTAAACAATTACAATCTTTTTAGAGTAAAGGAAATGTTTCTTTTTCTGCCATTCTATTTAGATGGTTAAGTATCTTCTAATTGTTGTATCAATCTATAAATTATAACTCTGTGACCCATAAATTCAACTTTGCATCCCGTGTATGTCATCATTGACTGAATGAATAAATGAATGGACGAAATATCATAGTACATCATGATAAGTATTTAGGCTTAATATTATTTGGAGATTTGTTTTATTACTCCAAGAATTTGTAGTTTCAATTCATTGATCTTCTACATAATGCAGAATATTTTGCTGTCATTAGCATGCATTTCTATACCTTACTTAGGAACGAATTGGAAAATGGCAGTTGGATAGAATACCTTCTACCAAATGGCCATCGAGGAAGAGAATTGGGGATATTATTTGTCCATTGATGAGCTGAAGAGAATCCGAAGATGATGAGAATGTGAAATTATGGTCATCTAGCAGTCAATTGAAGAGAATGATGGCATCCATGGCTGAAGATAAGAAGAGAGTGCACATGTTGAAGAAATAACAGACAAAGTAGAAGAAAATACTCAATTAAGATGTTAAATTGGGGAGATAATGCTGATATCCCTAGTTAGACACATTAAATTGGTTTCCAGTAGAAGACGTCAATTACTCTTACATCTTGTAAAGTACTTTATTTCCTCTTTGAACATTTCAGTATTTTACCAATCTAAAATCAATAGATTAGGAATGACGTAATCAATTTTAATCAATCTCATTAATAAAAATGAATATTAGTTTCTTTAAAAATATGTAGTTATTTAGATCACATTTACAGAATAATAAACACCAATTTTCTTTTGCTGTTTTTAAATTAGCACATTCAATTAGAGATACTTGATAATTTGTTTCGTTAATTTCAAATTAAACAGATGAATATAAAACGTGAACTGATTATCAAATCTCTTTCAATTAAACACTTCTTCTTGGGATTTGGAATCAATTGCAAGCACAAATGTTGAATTTCCACAACCCAATTAAATATTTATGTAGTTGGACATGATTTTACGTCAATCCAGGATCATAGTAAATAAAAGATAAATTTGTAAACTTCTGGTTCAGTGAGGTTGACTTAACTTGAAATTTTGTAATTCACAATATCAATTTCATAACAATAATATATATAAAGTCTATACAAAAAATATTTAAAAACGTATGATATATAATGATAAAAAAATTACAAGTGTTATAGTACAGTTAAAAGTAAGAGTAATATCAAAAGCACATTTATGTATATAAATGTTACAAAATGGAGAATATAATCAAAATTTTAATTTCTGAAAAAATCCAAAGATAAGAGATGTGATAAGAAATTTGTAAAACTGAAAGTCAATTTGGGTGATATCTTTTGAGGTGTTTCACAACCCTTTTATGGCTGAAGTTAGACCACAGTTCTGGCAGGAACACATTGAACTCCCTCGTGAATGTCATGGCAAAGAATCCCACCATCCTGGACTGGTGAATTGGGATCCTGAAGGTGTGGCTGCATTCCTAGTTCTTGAACCCCACTCTATCTGTAGGATAGTCAAACCTTGTACTATGTAACTGGGAAGTCCTCCACACCTTGTTCCCTGCCTCCAAGATGAGGAGTGTCTTTTGCTCCTTTTTCAGCATCCTTACCTATACGTAGAATGACATCATGTGGTCCCACGTCCCTGACTTCCTACCTCAGGGCAGCATTCTGGGCAACCTTAACTCCAGCCATTTCGTTTACATTTAAACCCTTCAATCCACCACTGGTGCAGGGCAAGGGGTGTAAAACACAAAAAACCATATCTGCCATTGACTACTGTTGGCTTCCATAATACTTTGCAGCAGGGCTGTGGAGTCGGTGCACAAGCCTCCGACTCTGATTCAGATTCCTCTCATTTTCTACTGTCCAACTCCAACTCCTTAGTTTTTGTACTATCTTACTCCTTATAAGCAGAGTCATGGTGATTAATTACAAAATAGTATGATATATTAACAAATGAATTAATTAAAGAAGGGTAATTCCTTAATAAAAATGTTTACAAAATTAAGAATGAATAGACCACAAAATATATGTTTGAGAAAATTACCGGAACAAAATAAGGCTGTCAAATAAAAATATTCAGTAAACTGTTACATACTTAATATTTTTAATAAATTTATAAAGAATAGGTGTTCAGAAAAAGAATAGCCTCTATCAGATCCTTCTTCATGGATGCCCTCAAATCTAATCTAATTATTTTTAGAGCAGAGAACAATCTCTCAACTCTAACTTGGGTGGTGGTACAGCAGTAACCACTATGGCAACATCTCTCTCAATTTCAGGATATAAGGGAATGGCTTCTTTCACTGTTAATTTTGATGAACAATCAAAATTTTCCAATTATTTTAATGCAAGTGAGAAATTTATCTGAAATTTATTCATATTGTTTTCATTGGGTTTGGAGGAATCCTTTTCTATGCGGCGAAATTTTGCACTTCCAAGTGATTCAAATATTTTTCAAAATCAAGTTCATCCTCAGTTGACGAAGGGAAAGATTGGCAGCATCACCAACTTCTTTTTCCTTCTCACATTCTTGTATTCCATTCATCCTGACAGCTACCTCAAACAGAGCATTTTAGTCAGCTGTTTATCATCCAACAGAATTCGGTGCATGGGGTCTACATAAACAGCTGCCAAAAAATCATATATCTAATATTAATGTCTTGTTGTTTCATTGAAGCAGCAATACCATCTGCAACAAACTCTCCTCTTTTGGTAAAACAAAATATTAAGCTCCTCCACCTCACAATAATAGTGTAATACTTATAAATATGAATATGAGTTTCCACAAAACTCATATTCATATTCAAACAATAAAATAAAAGTTTTTATTCTGAAGCAACAGGAGTCGGTAAATTTCTGCCGACTCCGACTCTACACAAAATTGATTCAAACTCTGACTCCACAGCCCTGATTTACAGAAAAAATGACCAAAAATAACTATCTGTCTTGGCAACTATTTCCCTGTAACCCTTCGCCGTTTTGTCTCGAAGATTACGTACTATCAAAACATAATTTCATTATTAACTAACCGAGAATGAATTGAAATGATCCATTTTTGTGAGGGTCATGTATTCCAACCCATGCAAAACAAGAACTATTTGTCTTCATCAATTACTTCAAAGCATCAGCTACTTCCTCAGAGTTTATGAAACTAAGTTGCCCTCCTTTATTTTCACACAATTTAACTGCAGTTTCAAATATACCTTATCATAATGACACTTGTAATAACCTAGTCCATTAAAATATTCATACCCTTTCGATTGCAGGGATTCATCTACAAAATGATTTATATCAATCATTAAAATGTGAATTTTATTCAGTAAAACTATTAAACTTGTGAAATTCTAACAAATAAGGAAACATATTAAAAATGAGTATTGACTTGCCAATTTCAGAGGAGTTTGACATAAGCCCATCAAACTCTTCATTTTCCTTTTTTGTTGTTGATTTTCTGGACTCAGTTTTAGTATTCATAGAAAGTTGTTGTCTATCAATTTCAGCCTCATTGGATGAGTTTTTTGCAACCATATCTCCATCCTTTGACAGTCTCAAATCTTCCTATTATTTCCATTTCTTCTGCCAACTCATTCACTGACTGTTGCAGCTCCTCAATTTCTTCATTTTTTGATTTTATTTCTGCATTTTTGATGCTTATCTTGTCATCCTTAGCCTGTAGCATTCTCTGGTGTAATGACAGTTCTATCGAACTGTTCTCTGTGATGTCTAACAGAGAAATAAAACTGCATTAGAATACCATGAAATATGTTCAAAGGCTTATTCATAAACAGCCCTAAGATTATGAATTAGAAAATGTATCTTGAACATCAATTTTCAGTTTAATCATTTATTGTTTATTCCTTCAAAAAAATGAATGTTTAAATCATCTGACAATTACTGATTATCATTTATTTCTTATTTGCAATTAGAAGGAGTTCGTTATTTACAATAACTCATTCTAGTATTAAAGATATTTTACAAGAATAACCTCTTACAAATACTTTGGCACCAATCAGCTTGTCATGGTTCTCCAGGATTGCTTCAATATCTACCGACAAGCTTAAGTTCCTCAAGAATATATTTGTGGTATTTTAATGTTAAATGATGCTATAGCATGTGCATCTTCTCCATTCCTCAGAGAAAAGTCATCTTTATCCTTTCGGATATTCCAAATGGCAGAAATGATATCAAACTGAATACTACTACCCATTGTATGCAAAAGTGTAGAGAGGACATCTTCCTGGAAAATATATTAGTTTCAGTTGCAAAAGTCCTTTAAGACAGCAGTAATCAGTAATACTAGGATGATATAATTAATGACAGAAGACATTGTATTATCTAAAAAAAGTTGCTGTGGTTAAATTAATTATTAACTTACTGTGATTTACTAATAGTTAATATCTCAATCAAACAAATTCCATAAACCTTACTAATATTAATAATAACATATTGTAATTAAATAATAATATTTATATAATAAATACATTGATAATGAAAATTCGAAAATACTATTTAATTAATATAATTGATACATAATTTTAAAGAAAAAGTTTCCTGTTTCCAGCTAAAACTTGAATAATAGAGTAAAAATCTGCATGAAAAAGGGGGAATATGAATGAAAAGGGTGAAAGATATTGCAGAGGCAATCTTAACCTGTATATCTTGCGAAGATAATCACTTAGAGATATTGTATTGTGATGTCAACATTCATTGCAAAATAAATGTCAGAAATTGACATAATAAAAGACTAGTACCAAAAGGAAGAATTTGTGGAATTAAACAATCACACCTTATTGATATTAATTAACTAATGTCACATCACTTGTGAGAAGCAATGAACTATGTGTGAATAAAAGAAAATGTGTAAATTGAGTTATTTAAAATTAGTAATTTATTTACCTTTGATATTTCTGTGCTTCTGAAATATACAAACAGTCCGTAGATATTTCCAAACAAACTCAAACCAAGCCAATGTCACTGAATGGTAAGAAGCAAGTGGCGCTCTGATGCAAGGAAGAGGCCAAAAACGATTTTAACTATTGACAATACCAAGGAAAATTAGAGAATACCAAACAAGGAGACTTCAGCAAGGAATTGTGCATTCGCAGATGTGACAGCCAGCGAAAGAAAGAAGCCAATAAACCAAATACTTAAGGAAGGATCATATTATTCATGAGGTCAAAGGTTAACTCCAAGGAATTTAAGGCCTCATCTTCTTCTATAAGGGCAGGAGGCACTTCCCTAGTGTAGACCATTAAAAATCGCGTTTTTCTACGTCGAATTTCAGAGAAAATTCTTCGATGTTATTCGTTGCATAAGTTTGCTGTAAGGTATTATTCTCAGAACCTTACAATCGCTAATATACAATAAGGAAATATCAAAACTTTATTTTCGTAAATGTTGTTCTTAAAAACGTCGGTTTATTGGTTGAATTACAACTGAGATGTTATATTAATCTCGGAAAAAGCTTCAGTTCCAAATTACGCCGTACTAATGGCGCTTAATGTACCTTTCTCTCGATTCTCTCTTCCTAAGCTCTTCCATGCCTTACCTAGCTTATGCGCATGCGCTAAGAAACCACATGTCGGGAAGAGTCACCTGCCGAGCTAACGTTTTCTTGTGAGGCTATTGTCTTTGTATTTGCAGTTATTTGTCTATAACAGAATCCGAGAAGATGTGCGAGCAATCTTTGGATGTCCTCTGCAGACTTTGTTTAAAGGAGAGTTTCTCTTTCGTCAGTATTTTCTCGAACTTCTCTTCAACTGGCGATCCGGTGTTTAGAATGCTGAATTATATATACGACTTAAAGGTATGTGCTGGCTTATTTTTAAATTATACAGTCTTGATACTGGAATAAGATACAAGGAAGAGAAAACATTATTTACTGCTAATTTTAGGCAAGAAATCTGTTCGAATTTCCCACTTATTTAATAATATTCATCATTGCGTTATGCTACGAATATTTTCTCTCTCTTCGATTATCCAGAACGTATCATTTTAATCCGAAAATGAAGATTTATGAATGATCACTGATATGACCTGATAATATTGTTTATATTAAAGGCATACGATTTTAAATTACCTCTCTATTGAATTCTGTCGTCTTCTCGGCGAACATTTGAAAACGATTCACTTTAATCTCGCTATTGTAATGTAGTCGGCTATATGTGTACGGTGAGCGTCGTTCCCTGATTAATATATTTTATGTCTATGATTTAGATAAGCGAAAATGATGGTCTCCCGTCTAAAATATGTAAACCGTGCTTATGGAGGATGACCGAGTTTCATTGTTACAAGAGAAATGTGCACTACGCCGAGGCCGAGATATTAAAATTGTTAGGTAAAATAAATCCTGTAAGTATGCTCCTGAACACTCACTGATTGTGCTCAGATTATATGGTTTATGTTGATTCTGAAGCATTACTAACATTATGCTAATTAGCAGATGCCTTATACATTTTTTCTTTACTCTTTAGGATTCCAACGAAACATCCTTTGGCGAAGTGTTTCATGCTGATGCTGTAGAAGCAGAGGAAATTCAAACGGTATGTATTTATCTAGTGATTTAATAAAGGAAAAACAATACTAAAGTTAATCGTGGGGAATAGATAAAGTTTACATTTATTGCTGTATATTTGCAGAGTATTAAAGATGAAGTGCTGGAATCCGAGGAATTCGGGAGTGCCTTAGATGATCAGGTAAGCATATGATCATAAACTTTATAATCAATTATTAATTTTGTAATTCGTTAACTATTATCAAAGAAACTTGATTTTTTGTAACTTTAACTTTGTTATCCATCATTTTCGTAATGTTTGATCTAATGTCCTTTAGTAACAAATTAAATACTGTTACTGTAATAGAAATATAGTGTATATGTCAGAGCTTAAGGCTATTATTGATTTAAAGGTTAATTCCTTAAATTATACAATAAATAGCATTATGATTCAAAATCAAAACTATGTGATTAACATGTTGATCAATATTTATGGAAAACAGTTGCATGTTAATGCAAATTATTAGTCAATCAAATGTAAATTGTGTTGCAATCATCCTTTCTTGACTAATTAAACTAGGAAGATAGAATTTCAATCATCCAATAAGTAACGTCATGGCATCCTTTGGTCATTTGTGCAAAGTTGCATCTCGCTCTTTAAGTCATGGTTACTTAGTCTAAAACCTGTAAATTTTGATTCTTTTGTTGAAAGTAATTTATACCTCATCAATAATAAATGTCTTAAATAAATTGAAAGTACAATAGATAAGTACATACAAAATTTTTTATTATTTTTAAGCTTTACTAACTTTAACACAATGTGCTGTTGGATCAATTACTGATTTTTTTGTTACTTTTCAGGAACTGAACGAAACTTTAGTTGACAAAGCGATTGATGCTGATACTATAGAGGCAGAGGAAATCCAAAAGGTATTAAATTTCATAGTGATCTTACTAATGATTATAGATAATTCATGGTAAAGAATAGATAAAATTTACATTTATTGCTGTATATTTAGTCAGTAGTCAGTATAGTAGTATGTTTTCGGTTACTTTTTAGGAACCAAAGGAAACTTCTGTTGACGAATTGATTGATGCTGATGCTGTAGAAACAGAGGAAATCCAAACAGTATTTAATTCTATAGTCATCTTACTAAAGAATATTAATACAAAAGTTTATGGCAGACAATATATACAATTTATATTTATTGCTTTACTTTTGCAGAATATTAAAGATGGAGTGCCAGAATTGGAAGAAGACTGGAGTGCTATAGACGGCCAGGTAAGAATATATTCGTAAAATTTTATTAAATCAGTGTATAACTTCACCATTTCAAAACTATTATCAACCAAACATTCCTTTATCTTACTTTAACTTTGTTATTTATCATTTTATAGTATTTAATGATGTTCCATAACTTATATATTTAATTGTATAACTGTAATTGTAATACTGTAATTTTACTATAATATAGATGTTGGAGCATGTTAGTATTATTAATTTAATAGTTAATTTCTTAAGTTAAATATTATAGCCTTATGGTTCAAAATCAAAACTATGTGACTAGCATGTTGATCAATATATCTGTAAATCTATCAGATATTAATTGAATATTTAGTTTCTCAAATGTAAATTCTATTGCCCTTTGTTTGGGATATCTAACTGAGAAGTTAAAGTTTTATTAATTGAATAAGTAAAATTATGCCATTGTTTGGTCAGTCATGCTTGGTTGCACCTTTAAATTCATGAAATTTTTGGCTTAAAAAATTCTTAGCTCTGTGTGATTCCTTTTTTGATAATAATTTTACTCTTTAGTTGATTAATAACTATTGGCTTCCAATTGCCAGTACAATAGGTATATATGTGCTTAAATCTCATATATGAAACTTAGAAATATTTACTAAAAGCCTGATAAAGTTGATCGGTAATATTATTCTTCTTTCTTTCACATGATAAGAGCTACAATGTGTATTCTAATGTTATTAATTTTTGCATTTTGATATGAAGACTTAATGTATATTATGAATCTCTTTTGAAAGATCTTCGTTAATTATTAATTTCTTTGAGAATTAAAATTACTCTTTCATAGTGTTCACTCATAAATTGATTTCACATCCTTATACTTCTTGCTAGTGCATTACTTAATTTTTAAAGTAATAATTTAATCATTCTTTTCTGTAGGGTGATATGAAAGAAGAAATAGACATAGCAGAGTGGCAAATTCCACAAGAGTTGCAAGGAAAAGGGTTTAGAATAGAGGTAAGGGTTATATTTTGTGGTCATATTTGAGCATTTTGTTTTTTTAATTTTCCAAAAGTCAGTACATTTTAGCAACTATTTGACTTAATGCAATTGTAGTGCTGATTTGAGTCTCTATGATATTTTAGCTTTCTGAAAGGAAACTAATATTGTCCACATTTCTTTTTACAAAAATAGATATATATATCCCATCATGTGTTAATGTATTATTAAAAGATCATGTATTAAAAATACCCTGAAATAGGATATCACAAAAATAATGGTTTGGGTAGTTCAATCTCACTGTTTATTCTTTTGATAAATATTGATGATAAACTTTTTTACCATTCATTTAAATAATCTAAGAACCTCCTTTTTCCTTTTCAGGAAATTGTGGGAATCTTTCCAACTGAGAATGAAGCTGAGCAAAACCATGATCAGTATGTACTGTGCGTCCAAGAAACTAATAATGTACAGGTAAATAGAATTTTGTGTTGAAACCTTCGTTAGAACTTTTCCATTGTATTGTATCTTAAATTATATGAAGATTTATTATTTTTTAATTTTATAAGTGGAATTAGATTCCTATATTGAGTTCCTTCAAATGTATGACAAATGATGTATTAATATAGAAATCTGCCTCAAATTTAGGAAGTGGTTGAAGGAAATTGTTTGAAAATTGAAGAAAACTATGATGAGGGAATTACAACCAATCAGTTGACTGAGGTAAGTTTCATATTGCAGGAGTGTTTATACATAACATTATTTCTAATATTAAAAACTATGAATGCAGATAAGTATTGAAAACTTTTAGAATATTTTGATTGTACTGCATCTTAAATTTTATTTGAAATTATTTCAGGCTGCAAATGAAATTACAAGGCAGTATCAGGTAGCTTTGTAGTAGTGATTAATGATCAATTAACATAGAAATCTTTCTGATTTGTAGGAATTATTTGAAGGAAATGGAGTGAATTTGGAAGGGGATAATTCTGATGAAGGAATTACAAGTAACCAATTGACCAAGGTAAGTTTCAGATTGCACTTGAAGGGAATTTTGGAATTTCTTTATTGTGTTTTCTCAATCTTCAGTGAGTACTTTTTGTGTCCCCTTGAAGCGAATTCATTAAAAAATTCTCTTTAAGTTGTAACCTAGAACTGTGAAACAAAACTCACTTAAAATGTAGGAATTTCATGATTAGTGTTTATAAATTACCTATTGCTCTATCCAGTTTTATGATATCGTAATGGGCAGTAAAGGAAATTAATAAAAGTACTCTTGATTATAATTTTGTATCACAGACTATAAAACAAATTTTGTGCTAGTAGCAAATTAATAAGAAGTATGATGTACATTTTTTAAGCTTGCATTTGAATGCAATAATAGAAAATAATTTACTTAAATAATTTACTAATTAGTACCATGTATATTTATTGAAGCTTGAATTCTTATGTATTAATTTTCATTTTCAAATGTTTTGTGATATAAACTGCAGAAGCAAAAACACCAAATAGACTTTGCAGGTTTTAATTTACTGAAATTTCTATAATGGCTCATTATCAATTCCTATCATATCAAATGTTGTTTTTCCTGTGTCATCAGTACCTCATGATGACTCTTTGGGTCAAAACAAGTTGCATTCACAATGAGATCCAATGAAACATTACTGAGTTAATTGTTTTTCCATCTTTGAAAAGTGACATATTCAACAGTAGACATTATACCATTTCAATTCTCATCAGATTAAGTGTTTTACTCATAAAAACAACCATTCATTTATTTTGTTTAATAATATAGAAGATTGATGTAGAAGGGTTGAAAGATTTCTGGAGCTCAATTTATTACATAAATTTTTATATTCAAGCCAGTATGTAGTCAGACTTACTGGTATTATTGTAGTGTCACTCATTTATGAAAAACTTTCCCTGTTACAAATTTAAGAATTTTGCAATTTTTTATTAATCAACAATCTTATATGAAGTAACTGCACCCACAAAATAAACTTTACTCTATTTGGTAATTGTAACTGTCTTCCATGATTTGCAGATGTCAGAAGAATCAAATGTACCTTCACCAGGTGGAGAAAATAAGGACAATATATATGTGGAAGATAATAATTCATTATGTAATACCAAAGAATCCTTTGAGCACATTGATAAGGAGAATTCAGAGGAAGGAGATGAAATTCAGGCATCTGCTTCTGCTGCAGAGTTGAATTGTACAGAGAAAGAGGGTGACTCATGGTTATCAGGACAGACAGCTACTGTTAAGAGAAAGGGTTTGTGTTATTATGTTTGTGATATTTGTGAAATGAGCTTTAAAAGGAAATATAATTTAGGTAATCATGTGAGAATTCACTATGAAGATAGACCGTATGCTTGTAGAATTTGCGGCAAAAGATTTAAACGAAAGGATGGCAGACGTCAGCATGAGATGTTACACAGGAAGCAGGAGAAAATACCAAAGGGAAATAAGTTATACACGTGTGGTACTTGTGGGAAGCAGTATACCAGAAAAAATAGCTTATACTATCATTCATTTGTGCATACTAAGAGGTTTTCATGTAGTGTTTGTGGAAAATGCTTCCCCAGCAATGGAAAACTGCAGAGCCACATAAGGACACACACAAAGGAAAAGCCATTTAAATGTGATATCTGTCAAAAGTGTTTTGCTGAAAAGGGACATCTTAAAGATCATGTTGCTTCTCATTCCTCAGAGAGACCGTTTGCATGCAATATTTGTGGTAAAATGTTTAAATGTAAAAGTTACAGGCAACGTCATGAGCTTACTCACCAAAAGAAAATTTAAATTCCTTACAATCCTCAGTTCATCTTGTCATTTTATACATCATTTGCTATTTAGGAATGAATACGTTCTGTTCTGGAACTTTTCATCTATGTAATTAGTAGCTTACTGTTTTGACTTTAATAAATATGTTAACTAATTAAGCATTTTAAATTAAAAGCCTTTATTTTTAACATGGTAAAGTTAATCCTAGCATGAGAATAAAGTGGTCAAGATTGTGATTGTTGTGGTAAAGTTTTTGTCAAGAATATAAATCCTTAATAGCAATCTTGTAAATAGAAAAACATCAATGAATGAAGTGGAGTGTATGGAAACATAAGTTTTGAGTAAAAGTGATCTCCGATAGATTGATATTAGGGACTAACTAATTAGTGGAGCATTCATTGTGGTAGTGAGCATCGCAGCGCCTCGACCCAGATGTAAATCATGTATTTTTAACTGTACTTTATATCAGTTGCCATTTTTATACTTTGACCACTTAAAGAAAATTTAATGACAATTTTGGTGATATTTTTTGTAATGCGGCAGAACTGGATTTTTTTATGTAAAAACCTATTCAAAAAGTTTCATTGCCTAAAAGTAGGTATTGTCTCCAAGAAATGGAAACAAATTCTATATTTAATGAAAACAACATTTAAGAGCTTTATAATGAGCGTATTTAAAGCAAAGTATGTTTTTAAAGTATCTGAGAAATGGGCATTTGATTGAGAGCGCTTGCTCTGGATTTCAAACTTTTCTGCCATCTTTGTTCATCTGCAGTTTTGTAATTATTCCGATTGTTGGTCTAAAAATTAGTAAAAGTGATTTAATTGTTACTATCAATAAAGTGGCAGTGTCAGCAAGGTACGAAAGTGTCATGTTTCTTTTGGTACGGTTTAGCATGGAATGACCCATTTGAGTCTGCCAGCATAAGATTAACTCTTTATAATTTAATATGGCTGAAAACCCCTGAGTTGATATGTTTGAGAAAAATTCAAAAAACCTTTTCAAACCTCATTTTTGAGTCCTTTTTTAAGAGTTAGCTTGTGTTTTTCTATTCTTTTCTTCAGTAGTATTACAGTTTTGGTGACAATTCACTATCAAGTATCATCTTATTTATTTTAAATCATGGTCATAAAGTTTTGGGCTTATTAGCTCAATATAATGGGAAATTTTTATGCAATCTTTCATGAAAAACATGAAAGATTGCTTATTTAGGATATTTTCATCAGTCTGTAAATTTAATTAATTCTCAAAGTACTAATTAGGTAAAATATTTGATAAGTTTTCATCTAAATATCTTGACATTAGATGGTTTCTATCAACAAATCACCAATTTTAAAGGGTTGTGAAAATTAAGTGGTTTATATACCCCACACAATGGCAATATTTACCCCACACAATTTATGAAGAAAGATATGTGATGTGACTAACTAAGATTTAAATTTCTCTTTGAATTCTCCTTCAGTAACTTATTTATCTAAAGCTACATATCTTTTTACTGTATAATTTTTCTTATGATTCTTATAGATCTTGTTTCTAGCTGATGATGAATTTTATCCTATTGATTATATTAAATTGTCCTTTTAGTGATTCTTAAATTGTCCATTCTGTGGATGTCCTTATAATTCAAGCATGTTTTTCATATAATATACATGAATTTATCTTTCATGGAGCTATTGATACTTCTAATGTTTAACTTTAATATTGTAAATAATTTTTATCAATTTTGATATTTCATTGAGTTTTAGCAATAAGAAGAATGGTAGCAGGAATAATTAATAATTGTCTATTTAATACACTGCTCTGAGTTTTGAAGAATTTCTCCAATTTAACCTTTTAAATTTGCACATTTGATACAATATTCATAGCAATATACTTACTGGATTACATTTGATATATTATGTGTCATACTTATTTACAAGTAGTAAAATTGTATATATCATTAAATGGTATATTGTTTTTAATTTATATCTTTTTAATTTGATTTATTTCTCTCCTGCATCAATTTATAGTTTATAGTAAGGCCATCTTATTTGAGAAATTATATTTATTTTCATCGGGTAAGTTTATGACCATTGCATATTGATTATGTATTATTTCATAATAATTACTGAATTCATTGCCAATTTTCATAGAATCTCAGTAAAAAATGGGAAGTGTCCTTTTTCGAATTATGCACTACATTTAAATGATTTACAGCAACAGATTAAATACTTTTGCTGGATATTAGTATTTAATTTTATCTATTGGATCTTATTCATTAAGATTGTCAGATTACATTTTCGGTACTTTGATTTATATTTGTATTTTCATATAGTGGATCCTAATTGTAGTTTGCAACATTTTCAATGAATATTATTTCTCACATATTTATTTATAGCTCAAGCTTAGTGTATATTAATAGAGATATATTAATTATTTCTCTCATAAGGTTTTTGCAAGTTAACCTTTGCACCTTATCTGTTACATTTCTTTTGCCCTCTCTATATATAAACTTCTTTGCTTCCATTAGGGATTATTAATGCCAACAACTAAGTTTACCTTGTCTTTTCTAAACCTCAATTTATTTATGAAATAATTTACTAATGATATGTATTTTAGAGTACAAAAGTTTTGGATAAGATGAGGAACATTAAGGTCTGAACTTCACTAGAAGTTCAGTATTTATATATTTACTTATAGCATTTACTTTGTAATATATCTGATCTAGGCACAAGTTAAAGGAGCTTCATTGATAATGCAACACGAATGCCAGGGAGAAAACATATGTAACATTAATAAGGCTAGTTCTAGAATATGCAGAAAGCATTAGGGATCCTCACAATAAAGTCTCAATTAGTAAATTATATTCATATTCAGGTTGAATGTCGTCGACGACATTCTAAAACACTCAAAAAACATCACATCACCACTTTCTGTAGCTGTAATGCAGTTTGTGATAACTTTACGTGCAACTTATAAACAAAACAAAATATCCAGCGACATAATGCCTCTTAGCACCAAATTTGTAATTATGACCCAAGTTGGATGAAAGTCTTTTTAAAAAGGTGTCAGCTAACGAAATTCCTCAAGATATTATCATTTACATCTAAGTCAAGTACCTTGAAATTTTAAGATTATTTATTGCCTACCTAATTTGTTTTTTTACCCGAAAATTGATAAACAACTTCTCAGAGAAACACTCTTCTAATTCTCAAGCATAATTTCAGGTTGCTTGACAAATTTTAAAGGACAAAATTCCGTTTTATAACGAATGTAAACAAAGCTAAGCTTACAGAGCGGCCATTCTGAAATACAGAATGTAGAATCTGTTGTGTCCAGGAAAGCCGCTAGGGAGCGTAAAGGTACCGCCTATTTCATACGGAGATAATAGTCGTCTATCAAAGTTAATAATTTTTATAATGTTTATGCCTCTGTATGTACTAGCCATTGCAAAATGCCGAGTAATTGTGTCATCCTATTATAGACGAGAAGCAAGCTCTTCAAAAGCAAACAAGCAAAACACAGAAGTCGGCAATGATGGCAACATTTCCCAAATGCACCGAATATATGGCGAAGGAGATATTTTTCGCTTCTTCTGCTCGATGAACGTACTTCCTACCATGGCCTCATCTCCTTCCATATGGGCAAAAGCCCCATCCAAGTGCTCTTCTCTCATTTAGACCATTAACAACCGCGTTATTCTACGACGAATTTCCGATAAAACACCTCGATGTTATTGATTGTATCAGTTGGCTATGAGGTACCATTCTAAGAAACTTAGAAATGCTATTACCTTATTTAAAAACAGGAAAACTTTCGTTCGGTATGTTGAAATCCAAGTATAGCTGAGATGTTAAATTAAGCTCGGGAAAAGCGGCAGTTCCAAATTACGCCGCACTAGGGGCGCTTGAAGTACCTTTAATGATTAAGTCTTGCTATATTTAACCATGCCTTTCCAAGCTTCTGCGCAAGCGCTAACGAGCCATATGAATAGAAGCGTCACTTGCTGAGCCAAGGTTGCGTTGTGAGGTTATCTACCTAGTATTTGCAGTTATTTGTCTGTTACAGAATCTCGGAAGATGTGCGAACAATCTTTGGATGTCCTCTGCAGACTTTGTTTAAAAGAGAGTTTCTCTTTCGTCAGTATTTTCTCCAACTTTTCTTCAACTGGGGATCCTGTGTTTACAGTGCTTAATTTCGTTTACGACTTAAAGGTATGTGCTGGCTTGTTTCTATATAATACAGTTTTGATACCGGAATAGGATGCAATGAAAAGAAGTTCTTAAGTACTGATACCTTTAGGCAAGAAATCTGTATGATTTCTGCCCCCTGTATTATATTATCCATCTTATGTTACTCTACGAAGATTTTCTGAACCTCATCTCTCTCTTCGATTATCCCGAATGTATTCTTTCATCTGAAAATGAAGGTTATTCATAGATCAAATTATAGTATTGTTTGTAATGGAGGCATACGATTTTTAATTACCATTCTGTTGAACTCTGTCGTCTTTTCAGTGAAATCTTTTGAAAACGATTCACTTTGATCTAGCTATTGTATCGTTGGTCAAGTAGATGTAAAGACCGGTGTATATCGTTCTGTGATTAATGTTTCTTATTTCTATGATTTAGATAAGCGAAAACGATGGTCTCCCGTCTAAGATATGTAAGCCGTGCTTGTGGAGGATGACCGAGTTTCATTGTTATAAGAGAAATGTACACTACGCCGAGGCCGAGATACTAAAATTCTTAAGTAAAACTAATGTAAGTAAATCCTGTGTTCAGAATTTTATTGCTGGCATTATGAAGTTTTACTAACATCACTTTATGCAGTTGAATAATTTATTCAGTTTTCGGAACCTTTTCAGGAATCCAACGAAACTTCCGTTGACGAAGCGATTGATGCTGATGATGCAGAGGAAATCCAAACGGTTTGTATTTTGCTAGTGATTTTATGAAAGAATGTTAATACGAAATTTTATTGTAGGGAATAAATTAAATTCACATTTATTGCTGTATCTTTGCAGAATATTAAAGATGAAGTGCCGGAATCGGAAGAAGACAGATGTGCCATAGACGGACAGGTAAGCATATATTCGTAAACTTTATTAACAGTTATGAAATTTATTATTTATATTCGTAAGAATTATATACTTAACTTAATTTTTAGTAACTTTAACTTAGTTATTTATCATTCTCATCGTGGTGATATTCCTTAAGTTGTATATTAAATAGCATTATGGATCCAAATGAAAGTATTGTAATTAACATTGTATTCAATATATATTTATAGTATTAATTTAACAGATATATAGTATACAATATAAATTTTCAGTTATATATATATATATATATATATATATATATATATATATATATATATATATATATATATATGTATATATCAGAACATATTAGTATTATTAATTTAAAAGTTAATTCCTTAAGTTATATAAATGATAGTGTTATGGTTTGAAATCAAAACTATGTGATAACATTTGGTCATTTGTGCTAAGTTTTGTCCTAATCTTAAAGTCATTTTAACTTTGTCTAAAACTCTCATTATTGTTATCCGATTCTTTCTCAAAATTTATTTATACTTTATCAAAAATCTGCTTCAAATTGAAAGTGCAATACATAAGTAAGTACCTAACTTTGAATTAATTTCTTTGGACGATTTTGAATCTTTACTAACCTTATCAGAATGTGCTGTTGGATGATTTATTTAATTTTCTTTTACTTTTCAGGAACCCAACGAAACTTCTGCTGACGAAGCAATAAATGCTGTGAAAGCAGAGGAAATCCAAACGGTATTTAATTTTATGGTGATCTTACTAAAGAATATTAATGCAAAAGTTCATGGTAGGCAATAATTTAAAAATTAAATTTACATTGCTGTATTTTTGCAGAATATTGACGATGAAGTGCTGGAATCTGATGAATACAGGTGTGCCGTAGACAAACAGGTAAACAAATACTTGTAAATGTTATTAATTATCACTTTTTAGTAATTATTTACAATTTATGTTGTGATGGATGATATTCGTTAAGTTATATATTTCACGTTATTAATTTAATAGCTATATAGTGTACTCATAAAAGTTGCTTGTATACTGCAAGCTATCAATTGAATGCAGTATCATACCAAGAAAGGCCTCAAAACAATGTTCAAAACTTTGTGCTAAAGTTTACCTGGTGTCGAACCAAGGACCCAACTGTGAAAAACAATTGCATATTAATGTTAGATAAGTGCCATTCATACCTGTTCAAAAGTTTCAATTCAATATCTTATTGGGGAGGTCCTAAAATAAGATTATGCTATCCCAAACAAAGAACTGTCGAAGAAACCACAGACAGTGCATTTGAAACCTACCAATTGCCTCTATGTAAATTACATTTTATATTATTTGCAGTTATCCGATGAGCATTAAAAATAATTGTCAAAATTGTCTGACATGCATTTTATACCAGAGAATTTTGTACCCAATTGGCGTCGAACTCACAGTTGTTTGGTAACATTTCTTCAGTATGTACCATAGATAACCACGGCATCTCCAACCTCCATGATTTTCACTATTCTATCGCTCAGAGTAATGACTCAAAACAATTTTCGAAAATTCATGCGAAAGACTACCTGGCATTGAACACAGGGCCCATTTGTGAGAAACAATTGCATATGAATGTTAGATAAGTGCCACTCTGACGTGTTTCAAAGTTTCAATATAGTATCTTATCGGGAAGGTCCTAAAATGAGGTTCCATTATTCCAGATTGCAATGCATGGTAGAATCAGAATGACCCTCTTGCATCGAACTAAGGACCACTAGACGAATGGTGAAATTCGAGAAAGAATGTTTTCAAACACCTCTGTCGCCACACAGGGTTTTATCTTTCCAGCTTATCGGGAAGGCTGGTTTATATATATATATATATATATATATATATATATATATATATATATATATATATATATATATATATATATAATATAATATATATATATATAATACTAACATATATATATACATATATATATATATATATATATATATATATATACATTTATATATGTATATATACATATAATATATATATATACACAGTATATATATATATAATATATATATATATATATATATATATATATATATATATATATATATATATATATATATATATATATATATATATATATATATATATATAAGATATTGATTCGAAACTTTGAAACACGTCAGAGTGGCGCTTATCTATTATTTGTATGCCATTGTCTCTCACAAATGGGTCCTGTGTTCGACGCCAGGCGGTCATTTACGCAAATTTTTAAAAATTGTTTTGAGGCCTTTCTCTATGCAGGAGATTATTCAAAATCACAGCATTTGCGTTTGAAGTAGTTTTCTATAGAACCGGTGGAAGAAAGGTTACATATGACCGTGAGTTCGATGCCAGATGGATGAAAAATTCTCAAGTTCGAAATGCATTGCGGCAATTTTTAAGATATTTGCTGGATAAGCTTCGAAAATGATACCCGTAAGGGAAACTTATTGTAAATTTTCACCAATTAGCTTGCAGTATGGAAGCAACTTTTACTCGTATATATATATCTATTATATATAGCTAACTCTCCGGATATACCTATATATATAGATATATATATATAGGGGATACGAATTCTGACCATGTTCCACGAGCGCCATCGACGTCAGATTTTTTCGACGTACTGGCCCTACACTCTAGATGCCAGAATAATGCAGACTTTGACGCTAGCTATCATGAGTTCGATGCCAGAAATTCCCAAAAATCGCAATTTTCCCATAAGAATGCATTGCGCGGATTTTTGAAAATTATTTTGAGGCACTTATCGTTAAGATAGAGTAACCAAAATTTCGGAGGTTGAAGTTGAGGTAGTCTTCTATGCTTCTCATGGAAAAAATGTAGCCAAATGACAGTGAGTTCGATGCCAGGTGGATGCAAAATTCTTCCATAAGAAATGCATTGCGGAAATATTTTTAAATGCCTCCCGATAAGCTGGAAAGATAAGACCCGGAGTGGTGACAGAGGCGTGGAACCTTCCCGATAAGATATTGAATCGAAACTTTGGAACAAGTGAGGATGGCACTTATCTAATATTATTTTGCTGTCTTCTCTCACGATCGGGTTCTTAGTTCGTCGCCAGGCGGTCTTTGGCGCGAAGTTTTAAATTTGAACTGAGGCAGTACTTGGTATGATACTGTATTCAACGGATAGCTTGCAGTATGCAAGCAACTTTTACTCGTATATAGAATAATTCTTCCATATGAAAATGGTGTATTTACATTGCATTGAAAATATGTGATAGTATTTATTTTATATAAATACAGAATTTATTTTTGAGTATATATTAATTATTAATTTAGTTATAAATTCCTTAAGTTATATATTTCATAGCATTACTGTTCCAAATCAAAATCATGTGATTAACATGGCAATTAAATTTTTTCCGTAGATGATATTATTCCTAATTTAAGTCTCTCAAATGTAAAGTCACTTTTTTAAAAAGTGACTTTACATTATCTTCTTAGTTTAATTAAACTCAGAAGATAAAATTGTAAATAATCCAAGAAGTAATATGCCATCTTTTTGTCATCTGTGCTAAGTCTGTACCTTACTCTCAACTATAGCTAAAAACCTCTTAACTCTGTGTGGTTCTTTTGTTGAATTAATTCATAATTTAATTTATCAGGATAAGTAGTATTTAACAATGTTAACTTAAGCCGAGTTCATATCCTTTTTACTGGTTCCTTTAATTAATTTTTAAATTAGTAATTGTATCACTACTTTCTGTAGGTAGCTGTGAAAGATGAAATTGAAATAGTGGACTGGCAAATTCCACAAGAATTTCAAGGGAAAGAGTTTAGAATAGAGGTAAGTGTAGTATTTTTGTAATCATTTTATATTTTTTTCCAAAAGGACTTAAGCATAAGACAATTTAGCCACTTTTTATGTAATTGTAGTGCTGATTTGAGTCTCCATTACGTTTTTGGCTTTCTAAATAAAACAATAATATTGTCCACATTTCTTTTTCCAATATCAAATCAATATCTCAACATTGTGTATAGATAGTTATTAAATATATCCTGTAAATGGAAATCAGAAAAATCTTTTCTAGAGTAGTTTACTGTGATTGTTTACTCTTTTGATATATATTGATCCTAAACTTTTTACCATTAATTTATTTAATGTGAGAACTACTTTTTCAGGAAATTGTGGGAATCTTTCCAACTGAGAATGAAGCTGAACAAAACCATGATAAGTACATATTGTGTGTCCAAGAAACTAATAACCTACAGGTAAATAGAATATGTTTAAAACTGTATTAAATTTCCATTGTATTGTATCTTAAATTATATGAAGATTCTGCATTATTTAATGCTACTAATGAAGTCGTATGGATATATTGAGAACCTTCAAAGCAATGATATATTAATATAGAGATCTGCCTAATTTTTAGGCATTGGTTGAAGAGAATGTAAAAATAGAAGAGGAAAATAATGATGAAGGAATTATAGGCAATCATTTGAATGAGGTAAGATTCATATTTGAGAAGTTATTAGATGCAAAATAATTTCAATATTGCAAATTTTTTATTATTGTCTTTAAAATTTCTATCGATGGTAAGCTATAGTCTACTGTTAAAACTCTTGATAGAAAATAGTATTGAAAAGTTTGTTAGAATGTTTTGATGGTATTGTGTCTTATATTTTATGAATATTTAGGAATATTTCATGTTAAAAATGACATTACAACCTAGTATCAAGTAACTTTGAAGAAGCAAATGATGATTTATTGATATAGAAAATTTTTGGTTTGTAGGAATTATTCATAGGAAATGGTGTAAATTTGGAAGAGGATAATTCTGATGAAAGAATTACAAGTAACCAGCTGACCAAGGTAAGTTTCAGATTGCACTTGCAGAGAATTATGGAGTTTATTTATTGTGTTTTCTCAATCTTCAGTGAGTACTTTTTGTGTCCCCTTAAAGTGAATTTATTAAAAAATTCTTTTTAAGTTGTAAAATAGAAATGTGAATCAAAAATACCTTAAAATGTAGGAATTTCATAAATAGTGTTTATAAAAAATCCAATTGCTCCATCCAGTTCTATGATATAGAAATTGGCAGTAAAGGAAATTCATAAAAGGACTGTTGTTTGTATATTTTGTATAACAAACTACAAAACAAAATGAATGCAGGTTATGTGTTAATAAGAAGTATGATATACATTTTTTGAAGCATTCCAATCGAATGCTTTAACTAAGAATTAATTACTTAAATAATTTACTAAGTAGTACCATGCATATTTATTGAAGCTTGAATTTCAAAGTATTAATTTGCACTTTTAAATGTTTTGTGACATAAACTGCAGAATTAAAAACACCGATAGAGTTAGCAGGTTTGTGATTTACTGAAATCTTCTCTAATTGCTAAATTTCTATCATATTAACAGTTGTTTTTCCTTTGTTATCAGTACCTCATGATAACTCTTTGAGTGAAAACTAGTTGCATTCAGAGTAAGATCCAATGAAACATTACAAAGTTCTTTGTTTTTCCATCTTTGAAAAAATAAGAGATTCAACTGTTGCCATTAAACCATTTCATTTCTCAACAGATGAAATGTTTTAAATGAAATGTAGACTTTTTTGTATATATAATTGTATAATCACTCATCTATCAAAAACTCCCTGTTACAAATTAAAACATTTTGTAGTTTTTTATTTATCATCCAATCTCTTATATGAGATAACTGAACACACAAAAGAAACTTGACTCTTTTTGATACTTAAAACTTTCTTTTGTTGATTTCCAGGCTTCTGAAGAATCAAAGCTATCTTCACCAGGTGTAGAAAATGAAGGAGAAACTAATGTCAATATATGTATGGAAGATGACAGCTCCTTAAATAATACAAAAGAATCCTTTGAGCACATTGATGGAGAGAATTCAGATGAAGGAGGTGAAAGGCAGG
Source organism: Pachydiplax longipennis (assembly GCA_036926295.1). NCBI lineage: Eukaryota > Metazoa > Arthropoda > Insecta > Odonata > Libellulidae > Pachydiplax > Pachydiplax longipennis. The sequence continues at coordinate 10,027,399 of JAVFKF010000023.1, forward strand.
AATATGTTTCTGCTTCAGAGTTGAATTGTACAGAGGAACAGGGTGGCTTAGATTTATCAGAACAGAGAGATGGTGTTAGGAAAAAGGGATTGTGTCTTTATGTTTGTGATATTTGCAAGAAGAGCTATAAATATAAATATAACTTATGTCACCATATTAGAATTCACTATGAGGATAGACCTTATGCATGTAAAATATGTGACAAAAGATTTAAACAACAGGAAGTTAGACGTCAGCATGAGATTTTGCATATGAGGCTGGAGAAAATACCAAAGGGAAATATGTTGTACACATGTGGTACTTGTGGAAAGCAGTATGTGAGGAAAAAAAGCTTATATTATCATTCCTTTTTACACACTAATAGGTTTTCATGCAGATTTTGTGGAAAATGTTTCTATAGCAATTCACATCTACAGACACACTTAAGAATACATACAAAAGAGAAGCCTTTTAAGTGTGATATCTGTCAAAAATGTTTTACACAAAAAGAACATCTGAAAGTACATGCAGCATCTCATTCCTCAGAGAGACCTTTTTCATGCTCAGTCTGCAATAAAATGTTTAAACTTAAACGGAGCATGCTTAGACATAAACTAAGTCATTGAATAATGATATTAGTTTTTCTTAAATTACATTCATGGTTGCACATCATTTCATTTACTATTTCATATTTGAAACTGAGCAGGTTTGACTTAAGATGATTGTCTGTATTTGTATTTAAATGTCTTTTTAACATTAGTCTGCTTACACCAATTGTGGTTTGAATTATTTAACTTCTCTGCTACTGTTGAAATTTTATTAATTCATGCAATTCAAATCACATCCTAATAAGACCATGTTGCTTTTCAATTAATGAAGTCCAATTTGAGTAATGAAGAGTTATTCTCAGACTACATTCTACGAAAACATAGCCTTAAATTTTAATTTTTGATAAAAAATTAGGAGACTTGTTGTAAGGTTTAGATTTCGAGTTAAACCAGTCCACAAAGCTACCAATAGCATTACCACTAACTTTAGCTTGTCTCTATAGACCTTATGTGGCTGAGATACATGGAATGTGTACCGGTTGATATTTTTTTTATTCTATCTTCTTATTTAATCAATTTAAAGAAATGTTTTTCTAAAGATAAATGACAGTGTATAAAAACATGGCATTCTGCTTCAAGACTAAATGCCTTACTTTTTCTGAATGATTCCCTTTCTATGATGTGTGGTGGTTGTCCTATTGTAATATAATTATGGCTGAGTCATGAATTTCCACTGATTTAATGTCTTTTGAATAGTTTCAGACTTATTTAGATTAAGTAGAAGATCAAAGTTGGCTCCTAATATATATCAGTTTAAAGGGAAAGAAATGTTCTTTCCAAACAATATGCAAAATGTTCCAATATAATTGTGAATTTATAGATGGACCAAATACTAGCTCTAAACTAATTTTAATCTGTTTCAAAAATTGTGTTTGCAGTCACAACTTGCACGAATCATCCTGTCCATTTCTTAATATGAAATCATCACAGATTCCACCTCAGCTGAACCAAAAATTAGCATCTCATACTTAATTCCTTTCAGCTAATTTCAACCATGGTTGGGACTAATCTAAAAATATTACAGATTCATTGTAAACACGCTTCATGATACGAGTATTTGTATAAATTTAGACTGAGAGAAATTAGCTTGCATGTCAAACTTTGTACAACAACCACTTCTCAATCCAGCAAAACTGTAATAATGTGGAAAAATTCCTAAAATATTTATATATAATTAATTCCTGTCTGATTTTTGTAATTAATATCACAAGTTTCTCACTTATGAAATATTTTATCCTTAATTCTCAAACATAACATATATATTTCCACCAAGGGACATTTTCAAAAAAATCTCAAAATCAAATTTAACTTGATAAAGCCATTCCGATTGGTATAATGATTTTTTTATTGTGTTAATATTAGTAACATTGGATTATTGTGAGATTCAAATAAATTTTAGATTTATCTGTGTTATAACTTTACTGTAAACAACTTATCTGCTTATTTTTTCTGTTGCAAAAAAAGCAAAAAGTAAATGACTGTATCTACACTAGTCTTTCTCTTTAAGGAAATAGAAACCTCAAGTTGCTTCCTCCGTTGATAGTGTCTCTATAATTTATTTTAAGGATACAATGAAAATAGAAGTCTACAAGATTTATGTTTCAGGGCTTCCACTTATAGTTCCTTTTGATATGTGTATTTTATTCTAAATTGATACCATTCATTTAACTGTCAACTGCTCCAATTTGAGATTTACACCGAGGTTTATTGAGAAAAGAAGTCTTAAATGGTGTGGATGGTAACTTTAATATCATCATTATGTTTGTTCTCTCAAATGAGATGTTGGATTGGCTACAGCATATTGCAGTGTATCTTGGGAAGGGAGAATCTGCCATGTCTTTCATGTACAATGGAAGAAAAAATCATTCTATTGAGTGTGATTGTGTATGTACACTGTATATGATTTCCTGATGACCTTTTAAATGAAATAGATAATATTATGCTATGGAAAAATTAGATAAGTCAATTAATAATTGAAAGATAAAGTCAGCTCATGTTTAGATGTACCTAGAAGTTTTATTGGTCATTTTCATGGTAAAGTCAAGTAAAATAGATGATTTGATTTTCATTTATTGTTATGGAATCTAAAAAGATATGTGCTGAATTGTAAAAGAAAGGAGGTTGCCTATATTTAATTGAGTAAGAGAAAGCTCCAGTACTATAGTTTGGGTATATCTTTTGCTATGTATTTTCCTGAGTAAAAACAAACTCACAGAGCGGTTTTCTTCTGCAGAGTTTTACCAAAACATATCTTTTCTTTTGTATTTGATAATGAAGACTTCATGTTGTCTTGAGACAAATATCATTATCAATGTCGTCCAAATGGGGATGATTTCTAAATGAAATTAATTCCTACTGAAGAACCCAAAGTAAGTCTCTTTGGAATGTATACTTTGTATAAAGTTAATCTAGTATTTGAAAATGTTCACTACGACATGATGCTAAATCTACAAGATATATTCTACATATTATATTCAGAAGTTAACATTTACTAAAATTATCCTTCTTTCTGAGTACTTAACTTCCTTTGTGGTTTTAAATTATGTTTCAGTCTAAAATGTTTTTAGGCTAGTCTGCAGTTTCATGTATTCATCTCATATTTTTTGTTTCATTCTGATAACAAGTAACTAATATTTCTCTTCCACTATATCTGTTGGGTTTATGACATTTTAGCAAAATGAGTAACATCAAAACAATTTTATCAATTCATTTCATTTTTCCCATTTTGATAGTTTTTTCAGCTTTGGAATGACTGTCGAATTTCTAGAAAATTGGTGGATTGATTTTATTTATATCCTGTAACTTTAGCAACCCAAGATACAATACTGCTTATGTGGGTTGTATAAGATTATGGCGTTTTTCATTTTCACAAAAATAATCTAATGTTTGTTCAAGGACAGTGTCTTCCTTTGACACTGAATTTGCATGATTCTACATTTCATCATTAAGGAATTTTTGCCAACAGGAAATAATATTTTAAACAATTTTGAGTATGTTTTCAAAGGGTTCAAATATTTCTAAATATAAAATGTATATTCTTAGAAATGTTTGTTTGGCAATGTATATTATTACATTTAGTAAAATTATCTACTTGAAGTTTCCTTCTAAATATTGCATCCTATTTAATAATGAAGTATCAAAGTTGTAAGATTTGTTAAACTAAACAATGGTTGTGAAATAATAATGGAAAAACAATTCTGTAAAATTTAGTTTATTTTAGAAAGGTAAAATATTTCTAAAAGACTATATCTTGAAAATTCGGCATCATGATCCAAATCTTGCATATGAATTGTAAATGGAACTAATTGTAAGTTACAAATATTTTAATGTTATTTTTCTCAAAATTAAAGACAACATACGATAAAAAGTTTCTGAAGAAATGTAATTTTATTAACAATTCTAGAAAAGAAATTCGTCGATTTCATTATGTAATCTTCGCAAAATAACATAAATAACTAAATTAATCGTAGTTATATTTAAGACAGACTTACGAAAATGGCATCGTTCATTCTTTTGCTTTTGTAGTAATTTAAACACAATATTACTTTATTAGCTTGAGTATAAAAAAAACTGCTCAGTAGAACACATGGAAGGTACTCCTAGAGACCACCCAAAGCATGTGAATAGAATAGGGTGGAGATCCAATGTGTTTCCTACAAATAAAGATTCGTAAGTAAATATTAAAATGTATTTAATGTTTTGAAATGGGATAATGGATTTGCTATAAGCTTCGCCATATCTCCTTCAGGTGGCAGCACAATGCAGGCAGACTTTGGTACCCCAAACGGCAAAAGCCTGAACTTAATTAACACTCTCTTTTGCAATTCTGTCACTTAAATGAGAGCGAAATTTGAAACACTTTTAATATAAGAGTTGAGTATAAATTACCTGCAATGGGTACTAATTATTTGCTAATTCTTCCCCATAAATTTACTTCGTATATAAAGATGAAAAAGTAAATAAGATTAGATATTTGAAATTAGATAATTTACAACTACAGATATTCTTTTCTTTTAAATGATACGAACTTTAAACTCTTTTCATAGGAATTGGAGTTAGTACTTTTTGGTTTTCATAATATAGTCAGTAACTTTACATCAATTGTAGTATTTACAAAATGAGACTTCTTTAGTAATTAGTCAGTTATGGATTATCGTTTATGAGAATTGTTAAGTTTCCTTTGTATGACTTAAGTATTTGTTAAAGATTTGCCCATTTATATTATTTATTAATGCTCATATTCAAGCAAAAGGGAAGATTATTTATTGATATTCAACTGTTGTGTAACTTATTCTGTAATAAAGATTATTTGATGTGTATATCCTTGAGTATATTTTAATTCTTCACGAAATATCCATTATATTATTTATTAGTGGAGTGAATTCACTAGACTTTTAAGACTATTAAGAATTCCTGTATCGAATATCAATAACAGAAAAATCTTCAAAGTAAGCAAACGACTAGATAAACAGAAATTATAGTTTTTAAGTCATCTTTAAGCGAGAAAATTACGTAATGTTTCGTTAAAAACAACTAAAATTGAATTCTTCAGTTCCCATTATCGCGTAAATTCGAAATTAAGTCGATATATTGGGAGATTAAATTTAAAAGAGTTCGAATTTCGGTAAATAATTCACAAGAGTCTAATTCCATAAAAAACATGAAAAATTTACAGATACGTCGAAGGTTTGGTCTTCATGGCGGAATAAATAATTAAAATAATTTCGTTTTTTAATAGAAGTCTGATTTATGTTAAAAAAATACCTGTAGAAGCTTTAAAAATATTTTAAAATGACATGTTATAAGAAAAAGACCACACAAAAAATGTCTTCAATCGGATTTGAATCAGGTAAATACAGAGTTGAATAGCAGTGTGTTTGCGTCAATACACTATAACCATTACACCAACACTAAGTTGAAGCTGTCAGTCATCATCCTGATATATAATTAAGGATGTTGAAAGTACTACTAGCGCCCTCAGAAAGTGACGGAATTTGTGTGCGTTTTTTGAAGGACGACTTGCGAAAGGGTTAATCATTTGGAGGACAAAAACCTCATTAACTGGCGTTTTTCACCGATTTTTGCTCAGTTTTTGAAATGAAAGTAAAAGTATTCACTCCTTTGAACACTATTAAGCCTTTCTCTATATACGTCACTACCCACAATGCACCACAAACTATTCCACCGCCTATTTCAAATATTCGAAAATAGATTGGAATTTCAGGGAAGTATTTGGCCATTTTGGATTTTATCTCTTCTTCCTCTCAGACAATGGAGAAGCGCCATATTACCCAAAATGCATAGCGCTCTATCTGACCGCCAGTTTAGAAGGATTTAAATTGTACTTTGATATTTTTAGCAATATTATATAAAATTTAGTGTTTTTTCTCATTTATATAGGTGGAAAAAACTAAATGTACTACTTCCATTCATATTTTTTTCTAAATTCCAACTATCACTATTTTATTTTTTTCATTTTTAAGTTACACGTAAACTAGACTTTTTAACCATTTTCACCTTAATGGCAGAAATAGTTTATATCATCCATTTTCTCTCTCATTCATCATCATTTAAGTATGAGATATGAATTTTTTACACAAGATTCAAAATGAAATTATTTTCTAAAAATCAGTATAGGAAGTAATAATTTTTTCTTTGTAGGTTTTGATTTAGCGAAAAATTTTATTAAAAATTTCAAATTTCATCTTTCAATTATTTCGATATTTAACTACTGAAGGTCGTACAACATTAGCAATACATATAAAATAACAAGGTCACATTCAGGAAACATTTTATATTTAAATCTTTATTTATACAAATACAAACAAAGTAATCAAATCACACAACAAATATACCTCAAATAAACAAAAATTTTCATCATGTCCTTCATTTATTCCTCTTTCCTTTGCTAAAAACAGTCTTTGAAAGAAAATTTTATCATCAAGAACTGCACATCGGCCTGATAACATATTAAAGTGAATTATAAGATTAAACTACAAAGTAAATAAAATACATGAAGATAAACATATTAATTTATTGAGCCTCAATGGTAAAACTCTGATCAAAATATTTGTAGGCTAAACAGGTTTTTAAACAAATGATCCTATCTGAACAGATATACAATACATTCCACAGATTTATACTTTGATTTGTTACATGAGAAACCATGCACTTATGAAAATAATGATAAATGAAACTTAGCTGGAAGCAAATGCATCTTTCATTTGCTGTTGTAGTCAATGACTTACCTTAAAATTTGCATAAACTTACCTATAAGGACTATAAAATATATCATTGTACATTATATAGTTATTGCTAGATTATTAATTTAATCAATGCATGCACTAACATATCCCAGGTCAGCTTACTGTGGCAGGTAGTCAAACTATTCCTGAGATTTATGCCTTCTCCACGAAAATAAGTATAATCAATATGAAAGAAATGTTCCACCAAGTATCGTCAGAAAGAATCAACTAAAAAATAAGTATAATCAAAACTAAAAATGTTGTGCTATTTATTCTATCAGCAAATACTGAAATATACAAATAACTAGATAAATATTGGATCTTAACTTAAATGAACTTGCTAAGAATGAATTACTCATCAAGAAATAGCTGAAGACTTCTCTGAAAATAATTAAGAATATGGTAAGATAATGTAAAAATATATTATAAAGTAAAAAATTCAACATATATTGTTATTTAAATTTATACTAGTAAAAATTATCAGTATGACAAAAAGTATGTCACACGCAAATATTAATCATATTCACCTCTTTGTTTGTGCCTGCATTAACAGTTCAATGTCAAAGGGAAGGGCTACAAATAAGTACTTATTAAGTTTAAAATATTTAATGTAAACAATAACTTTAAGAAACTTTTATGAAATACATCAAGACAAAAGTTCTTGAACTGAAAATTCTCACTTCCAAAGAGCTAATGATACATAAAAGAACAACATGCAAAGATAACCTGAGGTTTATAAAGAATTTGTATCTTCCTTTGGTGAGTAATCTTAAGCAATTGCCTGCTACTCTTACATTTAAACATTTTACCACAAACTGCAGGGTAATGGCCTCTAACATTTATTGAATAAATATGGAATGAATTAAGTTAGCTTAGCACCCCTTATTAAGAAAAAAGTAAATCAACTCAGGCCACATTATTTAGCAAGACATAGTGTCAATTGCACGATGTAAAATGTCTTTTGGAGTTACATTACATTGTATGACCAAATGTAACCAATTAAAGCTTAAGAATCCCTTACAGTGAGGAAGCCATGAATTTAAGAGGAAACCAAAAATCTCAAATCTGAATAACAATAGATACTTCAAGGATATACCTGATTCAATACAGGAAAAGTTATTAAAATATGAGAAATAAGCTTGGTAACTAACATCAAGCTTATGAAAAACTACTCTAATTATAGATTTACATAACTGAAACTATATAACAATTAATTCTCACGGCAAATATTCAACTATAAGAATAATTAGCTAAATATTGGACCTTAAAATTTACTAAAATGAATTAATTTCCAGAAATAGCTGATAATTCTCAGCAAAAGGTTAAGAATATACTAAGATAATGTAAAAATATGATATCACTAAATTAAGGAATTTAACATATATTGTTATTCATATTTATACAAATGAAAATTACCAGTAAAGCAAAAACAATCAATGATACATGCAATTATGAATCTCATTTACCTCTACGTTTACATCCCTGGATTTATATGTTAAAGGGAAAGGCTTAAAAAAAGGATTTAAGGTTTAATTATTTATAAAATTTATTACAAGTAGGAACTTAAAACTTAAATTGATTGCATACATACAAAGTTCCTAAACAGAACATCTTTGCTTACAAAATAGCAAATGATATATATAGAAAGAATGAGATCCTAGAATGACCTAAGATGGAGGTATTAAACTTTTCTTAAATGCTATGATATCCTGAGAATCGTAAGGTTACATTTAATTTAGGTGAGTAAATTCATGAATACGCCTGTTCTTCTTATGTTTAAACATTTTACCGCAAACACTGCATGAATATGGTCTCTCTGAGGAATGAGTAGCAACATGTCTTTTTAGACTTCCTTTTTCAGCAAAACACTTTTCACAGATATCACATTTGAATGGCTTTTCCTTTGTATGTATCCTTACGTGTCTCTGCAGGTTAATATCTCTGGAGAAGCATTTTCCACAAACACTACATGAAAACCTATTAGTATGCAAAAATGAATGTTTATATAAGCTTTCTTTGCTGCTATATTGCTTCCCACAAGTACCACATGTGTACAACTTATTCCCTTTTGGCATTATCTCCTGCTTCCTATGCAATATCTCATGATTAAGTCTGCCTTCCTTTTGTTTAAATCTTTTGTTGCAAATTCTACAAGCATATGGTCTATCCTCATAGTGAATCTTCACATGCCTACCCAAAGCACTTTTCCATTTAACGCTCTTTTTGCAAATATCACAAAAATAATAACACAAATCCTTTCCCTTAACAGTAGCTGTCTGTCCTCCAGATAACTCAAAGTCACCCTCTTTCTCTGTACAATTCAACTCTGCAGCAGAAGCAGATGACTGTACTTTATCTCCTTCCTCTGAATTCTCTCCATCAATGTGCTCAAAGGATTCTTTAGTATTACATAAGGAACTGTTATCTTCCACATTTATATTGTCCTTATTCTCTCCACCTGGTGAAGGTACTTTTGATTCTTTGGAAGTCTGTAAATCAAGGAAACACAGTTATAAATACCAAATGGAGTAAAATTTCTTTTGTGTGCAGTTATCTCATTTAAGAGATTAGATGATAAATAAATTTGCAAAATGTTTAGATTTGTAACGGAAATTTTTTCATAGACGAGCGATACAGCAATCGTGCAAGAAAGTCTGACTACACATTGGACAAGTATAAAAATTTAAGTGATAAATTGAGCTTCAGAAATCTTCATTCTCTCTATCCCTCTACATCAATCTTCTGTATCATTAAACAAAATCAATAAATGCATGTTTTTATGGGTAAAACACTTCATCTGTAGAGAATTGAAATGGTTTAATGGCAACAGTTAAACTGCCTGAAGTTTATTTCGTGTTTTTGCTTCTGCAATATTCTTTTGGATAAGTATTTTTGGATGTTAGAAATAATTTTATGTATAAAGACTTCTGCAATATAGAACATACCTCAGTCAATTGATTGCTTATAATTCCCTCATCATAGTTTTCCTCTTCCATCTTCACACGATTTTCTTCAACCACTTCCTAAAAATGAGGCATATTTCTATATTTATACATTATTTGTCACATATTTGAAGGTACTCAATATAGCAAATAAAATTTCATTAGTAGCATGAAATAATGCCAAATCTCCATAAAATCTAAGGTAAAATACAATCAGAATGTTCAAACAAAGTTAAAAATGCCGAATTTTATTCACCTGTATATTATTAGTTTCTTGGAGACACAATACATACTGCTCATGATTCTTGTCAGCATCATTCTCTGATTCAAATATTCCTGCATTTTCCTGAAAAGGAAATGTTTTTCACATTAAATAAATATGTGATAAATAAGTATCCCATCAGTATGTATTAAAGGAAGAAACAATGACATTAACAAGAGATGATGTTTCCGATTTCCTTCTACATGAAATGTTTTATAACTATCTATCTGTGATCTAATATTTTTTTTCAAAGAGAGATGTGCACAATTATACTTATTTATTTCAGAGTGTTAAAACATCAGGGAGACTCAAACCAGCACAGCAATGGCACTAATTCAAATAGTGGCTAAGTTATAAGTACATTTGGAAATATAAAAAAAACAAAATGCTCGAATATTACCACAAAATATTATGCTCACCTCTATTCTAAACTCCTTTCCTTGCAACTCTTGTGGATTTGCAACTCCACAATGTCAAACTCTTCTTTAATAACAGCCTACAATAATAAAATAAGTCATACAATAAAAACAATGATTCAATTACTAATTTAAATATTAATCAAAAGCACTACCAAAAAGTATAGACATGAAAATAAATAATTGGTTACCATCATGGAATTTTAGGTAAAATTTTGAAAGCAATTTATAATTTATTAAATATGATTTATAATGTCATACATCTTCAATATCAAGCATACACATGGAAGTACAAGAGAGTCCGTAATATTATAACACATATTGTAACTCTTGTCATGTGAAAGAAAGAAGAATAATTATATCAATCACCTTGGTAATTTTTTTAGAATACATATGTAAGTTTCATACCTATTTATTTTACTCTCAAACTGAAGCCATTGATTATTGATGAATTAAACTATTAATTATTTTCAATAAAAGAATCACACAGAGTTAAGAGATTTTTAGCCATATTTTAAATGACAATAAAAATAAAGTTTAACTAACCACAAATGACCAAAAAGATGGCATGATATTACTTATTGGATTATTTAAATTTGATCTACCTAGTTTAATTAGTCAAAATAGGGTGATTGAAACACAATTTAAAGAAATATTTATCAAATGTTTATCATGGTTTTGATTTGGAACCATCGGCAATTAATAACTCAACTCTAAGGATTTAACTATTATATTAATAATACAAATATGCTCCGACATATGCTATATTACTATTACAGCAACCCTATTAGATATATAACTTAAGGAATATCATCAAAAAGTATGCAAATTATAAATAAGTTAAAGTTATTAAAAATAAAGTTTGACTGACAATAGTTTACGACTGCAAAAGTTATTAATTGATAATACTCTATGTATATATGCTTACGTGTTCCTCTGTGGCACTCCTGTCTTCTTCAGATTCCAGCGCTTCATCTTTTATATTCTGAAAAGAAAGAGCAATAAATGCAAATTTTATCTATTCCCTACCATGTAGTTTCTCTATTAATAACCTGTAGTAAAATAATTATAAAACTATATACCTTTTGGATTTCATCTGCATCTACAGCATCAATTGCTTCGTTAACATAAGTTTCGTTGGGTTCCTGAAAAGTAAGGGAAAATTGAATAAATCAACCAACAGCACATTATGGTATAGATAATAAATTATAAATAAATAAGTTAAAGTTATTAAAAATAAAGTTTGACTGATAATACTTTACGACTGCAAAAGTTATTATTGACGATAGTCTATGTATATATCCTTACGTGTTCGACTGTGGCACTCCTGTCTTCTTCAGATTCCAGTGCTTCATCTTTAATATTCTGAAAAGATACAACAGTAAATGTAAATATTATCTATTCTCCATTAACTATTCTAGTTTAATTTATTCCCTACAATAAAATTTCGTATTAACATTCTTTCATAAAATCACTAGCAATACAAACCGTTTGGATTTCCTCTGCATCATCAGCATCAATTGCACCATCAACAGAAGTTTCGTTGGATTCCTTGAAAAGGTTCCGAAATCTGAATAAATTATTCAACTGCATACACGGATAATGTTAGTAAAACTTCAAAATGCCAGCAATAAAAAATCTGAGCACAGGATTTACTTACATTAGTTTTACTTAAGAATTTTAGTATCTCGGCCTCGGCGTAGTGTACGTTTCTCTTGTAACAGTTAAACTCGGTCATCCTCCACAAGCATGGCTTACATATCTTAGACGGGAGACCATCATTTTCGCTTATCTAAAGCATTGAAATAATAAACGTTAATCACAGAACGATATACACCGGTCTTTACATCTACTCGACCTACGATACAATAGCGAGATCAAAGTGAAACGTTTTCGAAAGAGTTCACTGAAAAGACGACAGAGTTCAACCGAATGGTAATTAAAAATCGTATGACTCCATTACAAACAATACTATAATTTGATCTCTGAATAACCTTCATTTTCAGATGAAAGAATACATTCGGGATAATCGAAGTGAAAGATGAGGTTCATCAAATCTTCGTAGAGTAACATTGGATGAATAATATTATACAGGGGGCAGAAATCATACAGATTTTTTGCCTAAAGGTATCAGTACTTAAGAACTTCTTTTCATTGCATCCTATTCCGGTATCAAAACTGAATCATTTAAAAATAAACCAGCACATACCTTTAAGTCATATACGAAATTAAGCAATCTAAACACAGGATCCCCAGTTGAAGAGAAGTTCGAGAAAATACTGACGAAAGAGAAACTCTCTTTTAAACAAAGTCTACAGAGGACATCCATAGATTGTTCGCACATCTTCTCAGAATCTGGAACGGTCAAATTACTGGAAATAACAAAAAAACTAAACCTAACAATGCGACGTTAGCTCTGCAAGTGACGCTTATCGCATATGGCTCGTTGGCGCATGCGCAAAAGCTAGAAAAGGCATGGGAAAACTTAGCAAGAGAGAATCGAAGAAGGCTACCTGAAGCGCCCCTAGTACGGCGTTATTTGAAACTGAAACATTTCCCGATCTTAACTTCACATCTCAGCTTAATTTTAAACTTCATACCAATGTTTTTAAGTACAGCATTTACGAAAATCATAGTTTTGATGTTTTTAAATAAGATATTAGTATTTCTAAGTTTCTTAGAATAGAACCTCATAACCAATCGATACAATGAATAACATCGAAGTGTTTTTATCGGAAATTCGACTTAGAAAAACGCGATTGTTAAAAGTCTACATGAGAGAAGATTACTTGAGTGGGCCTCATGCCCATATAGACGGAGATGAGGCCATGGAAGGAAGTACGCTCATCGAGCAGAAAAAACGAAAAATATCTCCTTCGCCATATATTCGGTGCATTTGGGAAATGTCGCGATTATTGCCGATTTGGCAAACTAGCTTGTTTGCTTTTCAATAGCTTGCTACTATTCTTTAATAGGATGACACAATTACTCGGTATTTTACAATGACTAGTACATACAGAGGTATAAACATTATTAAAATATTAAGTTTGATAGACCACTATTATCTCTGTTTGCAATAGGCGCTAGCTTAATGCTCACTAGCACAGAAAGTTGTGATTTTATGTTATTTGATTGTTTTATTATATCGTCGACGACATTCAACCTGAATATGTACGTCGAAAGTGTCCGAGAATAGTATAGAGTGAATCGAAAAATATAAAATGATTTCAATGGAGCTCTCTGATTGGGAGTGAAATACAAAATTTCGGAAGAATAAACGGTGTTGGGAGTTTTTCCGGAGACGATGCAAATCTTTGGCGATATTCCTTCTACTGGAGTTTACATCGTACATTACACGATTGGCTAGCAGGATGATTAGCATGATGTTAGCGTGTTCAATCCCTTACCGTTAAATAAGCGTATCGTATGTTAGTCAACATTCGAGAAAGCTCTCCCAAAATCGATTCCCCGTAGGTTCTATTGGTGCGAAACGGTCTTACTTGTGAAGCAATCGACACCTACGTTTGCTCGAAATTGCTTTTATAAGCGAAAGAATGCCGGTAGTGTACTTATGGCTTACTTATGTTCCTACCATCATAGTTTAACAAATTCCGTCATCTGACTTACTATCGAACCTATCGTTACCTCAAATAAGCTTTATACCCAGCCATTATCTAAGTGGTCCTTTAGTATTATCTTTAGCAATCCCAGTCACAGGGTTTAGGATATCCTGCTATGAAGAATTTCTCAAGCTCTACCAATGCGATGTTTATTATTATCCAAATATCCATCTCACGCTTTCAGCGATGGCAATTTAAAAGTTCTGTAGCCAGCCGGGCAGCACGACCTGCCAAACACCCAGAAGGAACTAATTATCCCTTTCTTTTCTTTGATTTCACTTTCTTTTCTTTTCTGGTTGTGCCAAATCCTTCACTGACCAAAACTCGACAATGCCAGCGCGGCTCCTGGAAGATCTGGTGGGGGAGGTACATGCGTAATTAAACTATAGTCGTTTCTTTAGGACGCAACTAAGTTTCCGTGCAAAGGATCGTTTCGGATGGAGGACAGTTGTCTAATTGTTAAACAAATTAGATGTTTTTCCCATAGCTCATCCACAAACTTGTATTAATAAGAGGCGGCCGAGAAGGCGGCGTCAGGAGAGACATCTTGCGCCCGCTTGCCCATACTGATACCAGTTTTAAATATTCGGACAAATAGTTGGAATATTGCAGCAAGGTTGAAGTACCTCAGAGTGTGCAGGCAGTTGACGGAACGTTATCTTGTTTGCTGAGGGGGCGAGTATCTGATATGGACGATTAATATTATCCTTGAGATCCAAATAAGTTTAGAAATTCATAAATTGAGGAAATTTCAATGCACTCCAAAGGTATTATACTCCAAGCATATCCATTAATAATCCTAATCTATGGTTGCTACCCGAGGGGAGAATGCTAAAACTCTAAACAATTAATTTACCATAACCAAAGCAAGAGACATTTGTTTGTTGGCATTCATAATCAACCCTAAAAACCCCGCAATACAAAGAAATACTCATGTGGTACAAATAATGCTAGGATAATGAAATCAATGTACTCATAACAATTTTCATAAACGCTTTGGGTATACAGAGTATACATTAGACTATAAATTCTAAATTGGTCTATATTTTTCATTTCTTATTACTAATAACTTCTATGAAGATTGTAGTTAACAAGTATTAGATTACTAACTGCAGTACTCTTACCAGTCATTCCAGTAATATTTTGTACATATTACAGCATTTTCCAATATTATTCTTAGTATGCCGACGCAATCCGGCGTGTTTCAATAAGGCCGACGCAAAATTTTCTTTCCTTACAGCGCAAATTCGAGCAGTATAATTTCTCCATCGTCCACTGAAGCCCTAAGATAATTTACTCGGTGTTTAAGGAATTACTAATACGAAAGGGGATATGAAAGACTACGTCTAGGGAAGCAGAGCATTTACATAATTCAACAAATATGCATTTGTAAGCTGTTGACTTCGTCACGTTTACTACACAGTTGAAGTATATTTTTCTGCAACACTTAAGTCCTCCATTAGGTATTATCGTAATCAATCTCTGTCAGAAGGTGTTCGATATCCCGCGATGAAGTAATTCTAAGACTCTACTTGACTAATATATTTTGGTATCAGAAAATCTATCTTCCGCTGCTAGCGGTGGCATTTTAAAATTTAAAAATTCTGTAACCCGTCGGGCAGCACGGCCTGCAAAACACCCAGATAGAACTAATTGTTCTTTTCTTTTCTTTGATTTCACTTTCTTTTCTTTTCTGGTTGTGCCAGATACTTCACTGACAAAAACGCACCAACGCCAGTGCGGCTCCTGAAAATTTGGTGTGGGAGGTAAATCCGTGGTTCAGCAGTAGCCCTTAATTCAGGACGCAACTAAGTTTCTGCTGAAAGGATCGTTTCGGATGGACGACACTGGCCTAATCGTTTCACGAAACTGTTGTTTTTCCCATAGCTTCTTCAGAAAATTATGTCAAAATCCAGCGGCCTATCCTGCGGCAAGAGGAACGACATCTTGCGTACACTTGAGCAAACCGGTTCGAATTTGAATTCTTCCGCCAAAATATTGGAATTCTGCGGGAAAGTTGAAGTAGCATATAGTGTGCAGCGAAGCGACGCAGCGTTTTTAGGAGGGAGGCGAGTAATTCTCGGAAGTGATTAATGTGATATTCGAGATGGAGTGTTCAATGGATATAATGGATATCACCTCAATGGGTATTGATAAAATTGTATTTGGAAAGGTGGCCTTAATGTCAATTCTATTATGATATTTTTAGTAAATTCTCCTAGAGACAAAAATTTTCTCGTATGAGAAAATCAATTAATTCCTTTTGAAATCAGCATCTACTGACTTCGGACTATGCTGACAATGTGTACCGTTTTTTTGAAACTTCCTTAACTTCCGGGACTGTCCCATTCCCGGAATATCCGGTCCATTCATACCATTAAACAGTGTGGAACATTGTCCTGTTATATACTTACATCACTAATATCACAGTAATTTCTCTCAAATTCATAACAGCAAGAAATGAAGAATTGAAATTCTTGGCTTAGGATATTTAAAAAATCAAAGAATTTCATAGGAAATTTCTTAATCGAAATTAATGTTTTTTTATACTTCTAATAAGATCTCAATTCTGGTTTTGCGTAGAAATACCTTTCTTAACTTTTGCAGACAGATCAGCGGTAAGCAAATATATTACTCAAAGGTGGAAGTTTCTTTACTGAATTATGTTGGGAAGTAGGTAACACTCCATCTCGAATATCACATTAATCTTCCAAGAATTACTCGCCTCCCTCAGGAAAACATCGCGTCGCCTCGCTGCACACTATATGCTACTTCAACTTTCCCGCAGAATTCCAACATTTTGGCAGAAGAATTCAAATTCGAAGCGGTTTGCTCAAATGTGCGCAAGATGTCGCTCCTCTTGCCGCAAGATACGCCGCTGGATTTTGACATAATTTTCAGAAGAAGCTATGGGAAAAACAACAGTTTCGTGAAACGATTAGGCCAATGTCGTCCATCCGAAACGATCCTTTCTGCAGAAACTTAGTTGCGTCCTGAATTAAGGGCTACTGCTGAACCACGGATTTACCTCCCACACCAAATTTTCAGGAGCCGCACTGGCGTTGGTGCGTTTTTGTCAGTGAAGTATCTGGCACAACCAGAAAAGAAAAGAAAGTGAAATCAAAGAAAAGAAAAGAACAATTAGTTCTATCTGGGTGTTTTGCAGGCCGTGCTGCCCGACGGGTTACAGAATTTTTAAATTTTAAAATGCCACCGCTAGCAGCGGAAGATAGATTTTCTGACACCAACATATACTACTCTGGAAGAGGCTGAGAATTACTTCATCGCGGGATATCGAACACCTTCTGACAGAGATTGATTACGATAATACCTAAAGGAGGACTTAAGTGTTCCAGAAAAATATATTTCAACTGTGTAGTAAACGTGACGAAGTCAACAGCTTACATATGCGTTTTTGTTGTATTATGTAAATGTTCTTCTTCCCTAGACATAGTCTTTCATATACCCTTTCGTATTAGTAATTCCTAAAATACCGCGTAAATTATCTTAGGGCTTCAGTGAGCGATAGAGAAATTATATTGCTGGAATGTGCGCGGTAAGGAAAGAAAATTTGGGACGGCTTAATTGAAACACGCCGGATTGCGTCGGCATACTCAGAATTATATTGGATATTGCTGTAATATGTACAAAGTATTACTGGAATGATTGGTAAGAGTGCTGCCGTTAGTAATCTAATACTTGTTAAGTACAATCTTCATAGAAGTTATTAGTAATAAGAAATGAAAAATATAGACCAATTTAGAATTTATAGTCGAATGTATACTCTGTTTAGCCAAAGCGTTTATGAAAATTGTTATGAGTACATTGATTTCGGGTAATCCTAGTATTATTTGTACCACATGAGTATTTCTTTGTATTGCGGGGTTTTTTAGGGTTGATTATGAATGCCAACGAACAAATGTCTCTTGCTTTGGTTATGGGAATTGAATTGTTTAGAGTTTTAGCATTCTCCCCTCGGGTAGGCACCAAGGATTAGGATTATTAATGGATATGCTTGGTGTATAATACCTTTGGAGTGCATTGAAATTTCCTCAATTTATGAATTTCTAAACTTATTTGGATCTCAAGGATAATATTAATCGTCCATATCAGATACTCGCCCCCTCAGCAAACAAGATAACGTTCCGTCAACTGCCTGCACACTCTGAGGTACTTCAACCTTGCCGCAATATTCCAACTATTTGTCCGAATATTTAAAACTGGTATCAGTATGGGCAAGCGGGCGCAAGATGTCTCTCCTGACGCCGCCTTCTCGGCCGCCTCTTATTAATACAAGTTTGTGGATGAGCTATGGGAAAAACATCTAATTTGTTTAACAATTAGACAACTGTCCTCCATCCGAAACGATCCTTTGCACGGAAACTTAGTTGCGTCCTAAAGAAACGACTATAGTTTAATTACGCATGTACCTCCCCCACCAGATCTTCCAGGAGCCGCGCTGGCATTGTCGAGTTTTGGTCAGTGAAGGATTTGGCACAACCAGAAAAGAAAAGAAAGTGAAATCAAAGAAAAGAAAGGGATAATTAGTTCCTTCTGGGTGTTTGGCAGGTCGTGCTGCCCGGCTGGCTACAGAACTTTTAAATTGCCATCGCTGAAAGCGTGAGATGGATATTTGGATAATAATAAACATCGCATTGGTAGAGCTTGAGAAATTCTTCATAGCAGGATATCCTAAACCCTGTGACTGGGATTGCTAAAGATAATACTAAAGGACCACTTAGATAATGGCTGGGTATAAAGCTTATTTGAGGTAACGATAGGTTCGATAGTAAGTCAGATGACGGAATTTGTTAAACTATGATGGTAGGAACATAAGTAAGCCATAAGTACACTACCGGCATTCTTTCGCTTATGAAAGCACTGTCGACCAAACGTAGGATTTCGATTATTTCACAAGTAAGACCGTTTCGCACCAATAGAACTTACGGGGAATTGATTTTGGGAGAGCTTTATCGAATGTTGACTAACATACGATACGCTTATTTGACCGTAAGGGATTGAACACGCTAACATCATGCTAATCATCCTGCTAGCCAATCGAGTAAAGTACGTTGAAAACTCCGGGAGAAGGAATATCGCCAAAG
This sequence comes from Pachydiplax longipennis, assembly GCA_036926295.1. Lineage (NCBI taxonomy): Eukaryota > Metazoa > Arthropoda > Insecta > Odonata > Libellulidae > Pachydiplax > Pachydiplax longipennis. Next base: position 10,046,576 of record JAVFKF010000023.1, read on the forward strand.
ATTTGCATCGTCTCCGGAAAAACTCCCAACACCGTTTACTCTACCGAAGTTATGTATTTCACTCATTGTTAGCACCAACAAATTTATAATTATGTTTCACAAGTAAGACCGTTTCGCACCAATGGAACCCAAGTTGGAGAAATTTCTTTATAAAAAGGCGTCAGCTAACGAAATTCCTCAAGATATTATCATTTACATCTAAGTCAAGTACCTTGAAATTTTAAGATTATTTATTGCCTACCTAATTTGGTTTTTTACCCGAAAACTGATAAATAACTTCTCAGAGAAACACTCTTCTTATTCTCAAGCTTAATTTCAGGTTGCTTGACAAATTTTAAAGGACAAAATTCCGTTTTATAATGAATGTAAACAAAGCTAAGCTCCCAGAGCTGCCATTTTGAATTACTGAAGTCTGAAGCTGTTGTCTTCAGGAAAGCCGCTAGTTAGCGTAAAGCTATTGCCTATTGCACACGGAGATAATAATCGTCTATCAAACTTAATAATTTTTAGAATGTTTATGCCTCTGTATGTACTAGCCATTGTAAAATACCAAGTAATTGTGTCATCCTATGAAAGAATAGAGGCAACCTATTGAAAAGCAAACGAGCAAAACACAGAATTCTGTAATGATGGCGACATTTCCCAAATGCAACGAATATATGGCGAAGGAGATATCTTTCGTTTTTTCTGCTCAATGAGCGAACTTCCTTCCATGGCCTCATCTCCATCTATAAGGGCATGAGGCCCACTCAAATGCTCTTCTCGCATTTAGACCATTAACAATTGCGTTATTCTACGTCGAATTTCCGATAAAAACACTTCGATGTTATTCATTGTATCGATTGGCTATGAGGTACCATTCTAGGAAACTTAGGAATGCTATTACCTTATTTAAAAACAGGAAAACTTTCGTTTACGTAAATGCTGTACTTAACCCTTTCGAGACGGGCAAATTCTCTTAAAATCGTCTCCTGGACACGGAAGCATTTTTCGACTAAGATGTTGGCAGGTATAGAATTGAACCCTTCTGAGTCCTAAGCGGGGTTCCTTCCTCGACAACCGCAATCGGGGGAATACCGTCACATTTCTTTCCACAGCATGGGGCCGCGGCTACCTAAATGTTATGGCTGACGTTTTGCCAAATAGTTATTTTAGCAGTAATTGTCAACATTAATTTGGAAATTAAAATCTTGTATCTTGCCGACTATGTACAACTTTCAAAAGAAATTTTACCGTTAATATTAAGCTATTTAGTATACCATTATAGTGGCAATGATGTAGCATAGTTTTTATATTATAATATCCTAATTACCTTAATATTAAGGGTAGAATTTCGTTTAAAAGTTGTACATAGTCAGCAAAGACGAACATTTCAATATCCAAATCAATATTGACAATTACTACTAAAAGAAAATCTTTCGCAAAACTGTTCCAATAACATTTCATTTTCCGCGGCACTATGCAGTAAAAAGGGTTATAAACGACCCCGGGGGCTGAGTTTCCTCTTTGTGGTGCAGAAGGAAAGGTCAGAAATCCCCCAGAAAAGGGTCAGAAGGGTAAGTTTATAATATCCTAATCCTCTGAAACTGCATCTACGCGCGATTTATACCTGCATCGTCTATACACGACAGCCGTCTTTCTGCGTAGGAAAAATGCCGTCGTCTATAGCCGACAACAGTCTCAAAAGGGTTAATGATACTAATAAAAACTAGGAAAACTTTCGTTTACGTAAATGCTGTACTTTAAAACATCGGTATGTTGGACACGAAGTATAGCTGATGTGTGAAGTTAAGCTCGGGATAAGCGGCAGTTCCAAATTACGCCGTTCTAGTGGCGCTTCAGATAGTCATCTTCGGTTCTCTCTTGCAAAGCTCTCCCATGCCTTTCCTATCTTCTGCGCATGCGCCAATGAGCCACGTGAAAGGAAGCGTCACTTGCCGAGCTAACGTCGTATTGTGAGGTCTTCCTTTTTGTATTTGAAGTAATTTGCCCGTTCCAGAATCTGAGAAGATGTGCGAACAATCTTTGGATGTCCTCTGCAGGCTTTGTTTGAAAGAGAGTTTCTCTTTCGCCAGTATTTTCTCGAACTTTTCTTCAACTGGCGATCCGTTGTTTAGAGTGCTGAATTTTACATACGACTTAAAGGTATGTGCTGGTTTATTTTTAAATGATTCTGTTTTGATACCGGAATAGGATGCAATGAAGAGAAGTTCTTAAGTACTGATACCTTTAGGCAAGAAATCTGTATGATTTCTGCCCCCTGTATAATATTATTCATCTTACATTACTCTACGAAGATTCACTGAACCTTATCTTTCTCTTCCATTATCCCGAATGTATTCTTTCATCTGAAAATGAAGGTTATTCAGAGATCAAATAATAGTATTGTTTGTAATGGAGGCATACGATTTTTAATTACCATTCGGTTGAACTCTGTCGTCTTTTCAGTGAACTCTTTTGAAAACGATTCACTTTGATCTAGCTATTGTATCGTTGGTCGAGTAGATGTAAAGACCGATGTATATCGTTCTGTGATTGACGTTTATTATTATTTTTATCCTTTAGATAAGCGAAAACGATGGTCTCCCGTCTAAGATATGCAAACCATGCTTGTGGAGGATGACCGAGTTTAATTGTTACAAGAGAAATGTACACTACGCCGAGGCCGAGATACAAAAATTCTTAAGTAAAACTAATGTAAGTAAATCCTGTGCTCAGATTTTTTTATTGCTGGCATTTTGAAGATTTACTAACATTATCCTTATTTGCAGTTGAATAAATTATTAAGTTTTCGGAACCTTTTCAGAAATCCAACGAAACTTCTGTTGACGAAGCGATTGATGCTGATGATGCAGAGGAAATCCAAACTGTTTGTATTTTTTAGTGATTTTATGAAAGAATGTTAATACGAAATTTTATTCTAGGGAATAAATTAAATTCACTTTTATTGCTGTATCTTTGCAGAATATTAAAGATGAAATGCCGGAATCGGAAGATGACAGGTGTGCCATAGACGGACAGGTAAGCATATAATCGTAAACTTTATTAACAGTTATGAAATTTATTATTTATATTCATAAGAATTATATACTTAACTTAATTTTTAGTAACTTCAACTTAGTTATTTATCATTCTCATCATGGTGATATTCCTTAAGTTGTATATTAAATAGCATTATGGATCCCAATGGAAATACTGTAATTAAGATTGAATTCAATATATATTTATAGTATTAATTTAACAGATATATAGTATACAATATAAATTTTAAGTTAACATATATATATATATATATATATATATATATATATATATATATATATATATATATATATATATATATATATATATATATATATATATATATGTATATCAGAGCATATTAGTATTATTAATTTAAAAGTTCATTCCTTAAGTTATATGAATCATAGTATTATGGTTTGAAATCAAAACTATGTTATAACATTTCGTCATTTGTGCTAAGTTGCGTCTTAATCTTTTAGTCATTTTAACTTTGTCTAAAACTCTCATTATTGTTATCTGATTCTTTTTAAAAATTAATTTATACTTTATCAGTAATCAATTGCTTCAAATTGAAAGTGCATTACATAAGTAAGTACCTAACTTTGAATTATTTTCTTTGGATGATTTTGAATCTTTACTAACCTTATCAGAATGTGCTGTTGGGTGATTTATTTAATTTTTTGTTACTTTTCAGGAATCCAACGAAACTTCTGCTGATGAAGCAATTAATTCTGTGGAAGCAGAGGAAATCCAAATGGTATTTAATTTTATGGTGATCTTACTAAAGAATATTAATGCTAAATTTAATGGTAGGCAATAATTTTAAAAATTAAATTTACATTGCTGTATTTTTGCAGAAAATTGACGATGAAGTGCTGGAATCAGAAGAAGACAGCTGTGCCGTAGACAAACAGGTAAGCAAATACTTGTAAATGTTATTAAATATCACTATTTAATAATTATTTACGACTTTTGTTGTGATAGATGATATTTCTTAAGTTATATATTGAACGGTATAAATTTAATATCTATATAGTGTATATGTCAGAGGATATTAGCATCATTAATTTAATAGTTAATTTCTTAAGTAAGGAAATATTCATAAACTTTATGAAAGCAGTAATTACCTTAGTTTTCAGAAAACTATCATATATTAAACTATATTTTTAGTAACTCTTACAAAATATTTTATCATTTTCATTTTGATTGCCGATATTCCTTAACCTATATATATATATATATATATATATATATATATATATATATATATATATATATATATATATATATATATATATATGCAGTTGAATAATATTCAGTTTTCGGAACCTTTTCAGGAATCTAACAAAACTTCTGCTGACGAAGCGATTGATGCCGATGATGCAGAGGAAATCCAAACGGTATGCATTTTGCTAGTGATTTTATGAAAGAATGTTTATACGAAATTTGATTGTAGGGAATAAATTAAACTAGAATAGGTAATGGAGAATAGATAATATTTACAATTACTGCTGTATCTTTTCAGAATATTAAAGATGAAGCACTGGAATTGGAAGAAGACAGGTGTGCTGTAGATGAACACGTAAGCATTTATTCATAGACCTTATCATCAATTATTAAATTTTGTATTCGTAAATTATTATCAGTCAAACTGTATTTTTAGTAACTTAAACCTATTTATTCATCATTTTCATAGTATTTGATGATATTCCTTAAGTTATATATCTAATAGGGTTACTGTAACAGCAATATAGTATATGTCAGAGCATATTTGTATTAGTATAGATAAATCCTCGAGTTAAATTATAATAGCCTTAGGGTTCCGAATTAAAAATCTGATATCATTTGAATAATATATCTTTTAATTGTCCTTTAATCACCCTTTTTGACTAATTAAACTAGGTAGATCAAATTTAAGTAATCCAATAAGTAATATAATTTAAACTATGGCAAAAAACCTCTTAACTCTGTGTGATTCTTTTATTGAAAATAATTTATAGTTTAATTCATCAATAATAAATGGCTTAAGTTTGAGAATAAATTAAATAAGTAAATATCTAACTTACCTGCATAAAACTTTTTAATAAACAATTAATAATAAAACAATTTTATTCTAAAAAATTTACCAAGGTGATTGATATAATGATTTTCCTTTCTTTAACATGACAAGAGTTATATGAAATACATATTTATATGAAAAGAGTTTACGAAGTTGCACTTCCATGTATAGGCTTGATATTTTAGATGGAAAGCTTTTAAAAATCATATTTAATAAATTATAAATTGCTTTCGAAATTAAGCATAAAAGTTCATGATGGTAGCCAATAATTCATTTTCATATAATTATACTTGTTGGTAGTGCTTTAAAATAATTGTTAAATTAATAATTTAATCATTATTTTTATTGTATCACTTATTTTATTATTGTAGGCTGTTATTAAAGAAGAGGTTGACATTGTGGAGTGGCAAATTCCGCAAGAGTTGCAAGGAAAGGAGTTTAGAATAGAGGTGAGCATAATATTTTGTGGTAATATTCAAGCATTTTGTTTTTTTATATTTCCAAATGTACTTATAACTTAGCCACTATTTGAATTAGTGCCATTGCTGTGCTGATTTGAGTCTCCCTGATGTTTTAACATTCTGAAATAAATAAGTATAACTGCACATCTCTCTTTGAAAAAAAATATTAGATCACAGATAGATACGAGGCGTGTTTTTTAAGTAAGGTCCGTTTGGAAATAAGTACACAACGAAAGGTTATTTCAAAAAACTAAATTTATTTTCAGAAAGTACATACTTAACTCTATTTTTCGACATAGTTGCCAAGTTTGTTCAAACACTTATCATACCTTTCAACCAATTTTAAAATACCCTCTTCATAAAGACTTGCCGCCTGCTCCGATAACCAAGAGTTCACTGCCGTTTTCACGTCATCGTCATCATCGTAACGCTTGCCACTGAGGTGCTGTTTGAGGTGGAGGAACAGATGGTAATCGCTCGGCGCAAGATCAGGACTGTAGGGTGGATGGTCTAAAACTTCCCAGCCAAAACTTTTCAACAAATTGCGGGTCTGACCTGCAGTGTGAGGTCTTGCATTGTCATGGAGAAGGACAATTCCCTTTGTCAGCATGCCGCGTCTTTTGTTTTGAATCGCTCTGCGTAGCTTTCTCAGGGTTTGACAGTATGCTTCTGCGTTGATAGTGGTTCCTCGTTGCATGAAGTCGACCAACAAAACACCATGCCTATCCCAAAACACCGACGCCATGATTTTGCGCTGGGACAGAGTCTGTTTGGCCTTCACCTTTACAGGCGAGTGTGTGTGTCTCCATTCCATGCTCCGTTGCTTTGATTCGGGCGTGATATGCGAAACCCATGTTTCGTCACCAGTTACGATCTGACTCAAGAAGCCGTCACCTTCTTCGTGATAACGAGTCAAGAACTTCGTCGCACACTCAAATCTTTGGTTTTTGTGGTCCTCTGTTAGGAGTTTCGGGACCCAACGGGAGCACAGTTTCCTAAACTGTAGGTGTTCAGAAACAATTTTGTAAAGCACTGATCTAGACACCTTAGGAAATTCGTTTGATAGACCTGTTATTGTGAAGCGCCTGTTCTCACGAATCCTCGCTTCAACTGAAGCCACCAAATCGTCTGTAATCAAAGAAGGGCGACCGGAGCGGTCCTCATCATGGACGTTGTCACGGCCATCTTTGAATTCTCGTACCCACTTACGCACTTTGCTTTCACTCATAACAGTATCACCGTACACTTCGCAAATCTGTCGATGAATTTCTGCAGCAGTCAGGTTCCTTGCTGACAAAAACCGTATCACTGAGCGAACCTCACACGTGGCGGGTGAGTTGATAGTCTTAAACATTTTGAAAGCACAGAACAGGATCATACAGGTTAGCAACACAGCTGAAACTGAGCACAGTTGTTCCCAGGGCATGCCGGTACACGACGCACGCGCTCGTTGCGGTATGCGCGCGAAATACTAGTGTGTACAATAAAACGGACCTTACTTAAAAAACACGCCTCGTAGTTATAAACATTTCATGTAGAAGGAAATCGGAAACATCATCTCTTGTTAATGTCATTGTTTCTTCCTTTAATGCATACTGATGTGAAACTTCTCTGTCAAAAATTGAATTGTGGAAAACTTTTCCTTTTCAGGAAATTGCAGGAATCTTTCAATCAGAGAATGATGATGACAAAAACCATGAGCAGTATGTATTGTGTGTCCAAGAAAATAATAATATACAGGTGAATAAAATTCTGCATTTTTAACTTTGTTTGAACATTCTGATTGTATTTTACCTTAGAATTTATGGAGATTTGGCATTATTTCATGCTACTAATGAAATTTTATTTGCTACATTGAGTACCTTTAAATGTGTGACAAATAATGTATTAATATAGAAATATGCCTCATTTTTAGGAAGTGGTTGAAGAAAATCGTGTGAAGATGGAAGAGGAAAACTATGATGAGAGAATTGTAAGCAATCAATTGACTGAGGTATGTTCTATATTGCAGAAGTCTTTATACACAAAATTATTTCTAACATCCAAAAATACTTATGCAAAAGAATATTGCAGAAGCAAAAACACGAAATAAACTTCAGACAGTTTAACTGTTGCCATTAAACCATTTCAATTATCTACAGATGAAGTGTTTTACCCATAAAAACATGCATTTATTGATTTTGTTTAATGATACAGAAGATTGATGTAGAAGGATAGAGAGAAAGAAGATTTCTGAAGCTCAATTTATCACTTAAATTTTTATATTTATCCAAAATGTAGTCAGACTTTCTTGCACGATTGCTGTATCACTCGTCTATGAAAAAATTTCCGTTACAAATCTAAACATTTTGCAAATTTATTTATCATCTAATCTCTTAAATGAGATAACTGCACACAAAAGAAATTCTACTCCATTTGGTATTTATAACTGTCTCCTTGATTTACAGACTTCCAAAGAATCAAAAGTACCTTCACCAGGTGGAGAGAATAAGGACAATATATATGTGGAAGATAACAGTTCCTTATGTAATACTAAAGAATCCTTTGAGCACATTGATGGAGAGAATTCAGAGGATGGAGATAAAGGACAGTCATCTGCTTCTGCTGCAGAGTTGAATTGTACAGAGAAAGAGGGTGACTTTGAGTTATCTGGAGGACAGACAGCTACTGTTAAGGGAAAGGATTTGTGTTATTATTTTTGTGATATTTGTAAAAACAGCTTTCGATTCAAAAGCCGTTTAGGTCACCATATTAGAATTCACTGTGAGGATAGACCATATGCTTGTAGAATTTGCAACAAAAGATTTAAACAAAAGGAAGGCAGACATCGGCACGAGATCTTGCATAGGAAGCAGGAGAAAATCCCAAAGGGAAATAAGTTGTACACATGTGGTACTTGTGGAAAGCAGTATTGCAGCAAAGAAAGCTTATATAGACATTCATATGTACACACTAAGAGGTATTGCTGTAGTGTTTGTGGAAAATGCTTCCCCAGCAATGCAATCCTGCAGAGCCATGTAAGGACACATACAAAGGAAAAGCCATTTAAATGTGATATCTGTCAAAAGTGTTTTAATCAAAAAGGAAGTCTAAAAGGACATGTTGCTACTCATTCCTCAGAGAGACCATATTCATGCAAAATTTGTGGAAAAACTTTTAAAGATAGGAGTAACAGGCATCGTCATGAATTATCCCATCTAAAAAAAGTTTAATTACCTCCATCTCAGGTCATTCCGGTATCTCATTTTTTCTATATATATATATATATATATATATATATATATATATATATATATATATATATCATTTGCTATTTTGTATGCAAAGTTGTTATGTTCAGGAACTTTGCCTGGATGCAGTCAATTTTAGTTGTTTTAAGTTCCTACTTGTAATGAATATTATAAATAATTAAACACTTTAAATCCTTTTTGGAAACCCTTCCCTTTACCATGGAAATGTTAATCGAAGGATTTAAATGAAGGGGTAAATGTGATTCATTGAATGCTTTTGCTACAGGCTCAATCTATACCAAGTGGTCCAGAAGAAAAATAATTGGTTGCTCGACCAACTCAGAAAAAATTGATATTTAGATACCCTTAAGGAAAATCCATTTCAGGCTGTTGGGAATTATATTGCCACGGGGGCATATAAATCGATAAAAAAATTTGTTTTCACTTTTTGATGCTTGAAAGATGAAGCTAGGTTTACATCCATCTCGCAGTGGGCTAGAATCGAAAAAAGCTGGCCAAGAGGCCAGAGATGGTTTTTTTGAGTGCAGGTTCTGATACTTCGCCTTGATATTACAAAATGATTAAATCTTATATTCCTGTTTGTCATTTTTCAATATCCTAACACGTTAAAAAGATAAATGGCATCAAACTTGAACAATCTTCACAGAAATGGGCAGTCTTGGATTTTGGGTATAAATCATCAAGTTTGCTGTTATGTGGAGGGTTTAAAAATATACTTTTGGAAAAAACAATGATGAATGACTGTGAATGATTCTTTGTCTTTTGACTGGTTGCAATTATTGCTTTCAAAAATGATATTTTGCTCATTTAAAGCAACAAAATGGCGTACATCTTTTTCAGACAATTTTAGAGATAAAGTAAGGAATATAAATAGTAAAACGACCTTTGTGCATAGAGTCTGTTATACCACGTCATAGTCATTTAAGAAGTATTTAAATGTTGAATCTGAAGAAACTGTTTCAATTCAGGTGATTTTGGATTGTTATGAAAAGGGAAAATATTTTTGTTATTTCAGTTGTAGTCTATCTAAAAAGGCGGAAAGTTCATTAATTTTATTTAAAATTAGAGATGGATGGTTTTTTTAAATCAAGAAGAACCAGATATTTATGTGTTTTATAAGTTTAATTTAGCCCTTAGGGTGATTCAGTAGTAAATGAATAACATTGCATATTTTCATTGACAAACTTCCATGTTGCATCTCGGGCAACTAGTATTCCTGCTTTCCTTCTGAAGTATATTTCAAATCTTGCTTTCATTCCTTAATGCCCATCATTCTACTATATGTATCAAAAATAGCAAAAACAAAAGCATGGGAGATCTCATTGCATTGATAACTGAACCTCTGGATGCTTGGTTGAGTACTCCCAACCACGTTCAACTTCCCCTCTTTACTATACTTACCCGCTCCACCTTTTCCTAGGAGAACACTCTTCCCCTCGTAAGCGGTGAAAAATCAAACTAATTCCAGTCTCGAGGTATCGACCCCCCTTAAGTTTAGAGATCTTGAAAGTATTTAAACAATAAATGAATAGTTTATAAATATTTAATAACTGTTTATTTATTAATATTATTTAAATGGTGATCTTGCCAACATTGATACTTTGTTAAAAGTAACTAATATATACTGGGACAAAAAAAATATTAATAAATAAATAAATATTAATATAAGTATTTTTGAATCTTAAAGTTGAAATTTATACTGTAGTATTATATATAATAAAGGCCTTTACTGTGCGCAATTTTCATATTTTTATCAGGTCCCCCAACCAAGATATTGGAAGTGGAAATTTGGGAAAAAATTCAAAAATGTTTTTTAATTAGTATTTTTTAAACAGTACTCTTTCCAAAAGTGATACTTAGTTAAAAGTAACTACAGCCTATAGTGTAATAGCCCAAAAAAATTTGAGGCTGAGAAATTGTTCCTTCTTTAAAAAGTTTCTCGTCAAAAGTTGAATTTTGTTCATTTTTGACCAATAAATTTAAGGTGTTACAAAATGTTCAATAAATACAAATAGTTTAGTAATTATGGTTTAATTTCATAGGACAGAGTGTATTGAAATCAATGCAGATTATTTGAAACTCCTAGGGTAACCCATTGCTGAACAATTGAAGAATTTGTAGATACTTGCAAACGTGAAAAACCGTATGCGGACAAGTACGAAAATGGCCACCATCTCCAAACAATAAACATTAAAAATATTTAAAAAATACTCCTGTGCTTGCTAAAGTTAAGGATATCTCCACACCAAATATCAATTTTTTCTGAGTTGCTCGAGGAACCAGTGTTGGACCATTGCTATGGTTTGACCCTATACTGATAATTTTTACTTGTATAAATAACAATGAATGCTATATTTCTTTACTTTGTGTTATGATATTTCTACATTATATTACTAACAGATTCTACATCTTTAGCTGGGAATTCATCCGCTATTTCTTGAAATTTATTCATTTTAGTACATTTTAAGGTCCAATATTTAGCTAGTTTTTATAGTTGAATATTTGTCATTAGAATTAATTACTATACAGTTTCAGTAATGTAAATCCATAATTAGCATAATTTTCTATAAATTAAATATGTTTCTATACTGTTTTCTCTTATGTTAGTTAATGTATGCATGGAATCAGTTTTAACCCTAAAATAATCATTGTTATTCAGATGTGAGATTTTTCGTTTACTCTTAAATTCTTGGCTTCCTGACTGTAAGGGATTCATAACCTTTAATTGGTTGGATCTGGTCATACTGACCTGGCCAATATTCCTTTTGATAATTCAGCTAATAGTTGTATATTGTTCTCAGTTGTTATTCTATCTAGTTTCTTTCTCTTTATCACTAAATCATGCTTTATTCGCAAATTAATGTAATGTTACTCCGAAATACATTTTAAATGGTGTAGTTGACACTATGTCTTGCTAAATAATGTGACCTGAGGTGATTTAGTTTCTTCATAATAATGAGTGCTAAGCTAACTTTATTCATTCCATATTTATTTAAGAAATGTGTGATAGACCATTTCCCTGCAGTGTTTGTGGTAAAATGTTTAAATATAAGAGTAGCAGCCAAAGATTACAAACCAAAGGAAAATTTAAATTATTTAAAAACCTCAGGTCATCTTTGTATGTTGTTCTTTTATATATCATTAGCTCTTTGGAAGTGAGAATTTTCAGTTCAAGAACTTTGTCTGGATGTATTTCATAAAAGTTTCTTAAAGTTAATGTTATATTAAATCTTTTAAACTTCATAAGTACTTATTTGTAGGCCTTCCCTTTGACATTGAAATGTTAACACAGGCACAAACAAAGCAGTGAATATGATTCATATTTGCATGTGACATACTTTTTGTTATACTGATAGTTTTTACTTTTATAAATATAAATAACAATATCTGTTGAATTTTTTACTTTATATTTTTACATTATCTTACCATATTCTTAATTATTTTCAGATAAGTCTTCAGCTATTTCTTGATGTGTAATTCATTTTTAGCAAAGTTAAGATCCAATATTTATCTAATTATATGTATATTTCATTATTTGCTGATAGAATAAATAGCACTACATTTTAAGTTTTCATTAAACTTATTTTTGTGGAGAAGGCATAAATCTCGGGAAAAGTTTGATTACCTGCCAGAGAAAGCTAACCTGGGATACGTTACTGCATCTATTGATTAAATTAATATTCTAGCAATAACTATGAAGTGTACGATGATAAATATTACAGTCCTAGTAGATAATATATGAAAATTTTAGAAATGTGTTGAGTTTTTGTCTCTGGTATGAGAAAAACTTATGTCATGGTACATTAAAGAGGGTAGTCAATGATTAAAACAGTAAATGAAAGACTAAATTGTTTCCAGCTATCATGGACTTGTTAAAAAATGCAATGAATGTATATGTTGAGTATATTGAACAGTGAAATAAATTGAAAAATGTTACCTCAATCCAGATTTGCAACTCACTTGTTGACTTTACATGGTGCACAGCTATGTAATGTGTTGGTATGTATTCTAGTTAGCCATGTAGGGTTCTCTATCATGTTGAAATTGTATCACTTTCTTTTTACTGTGCTGCTATATTGTCCTAAATGTATTCACTTGATATTTCAGTTAGGCTGATACAAAACAAGTACTCATAATCAGCTGTATTACACATCTAATTTCTATTCAGCAATTTTTCAAACACTGGATTTAATGTGAGAGAGCTGTCAGTATCAATTTTATTCATATGAGTTTCATTTATTATCATAAGTAAATGCATTAAAATGAAGACATTTAACCTTAGGAAGTTTAAAACTTAGGAATACATTGTATTTAATATAAGATGAAATAACTTGTTTGTTAACTCATGTTTAGCCTAGAAATTATTTCAATCATTATTTTACCATTTTGGCTCTATATATTTACATTTTTTTTTCAAGTATTTAATTTAGTTTGTAGATCAATCCTACGTTTCATTTTAATCTCTTTTCAGGCAGACATATTCGATGATCCTGTCTAATGTTTTCTTACTTTTCTTCAAAAACAAAGTTTTTCGCCAATGGAAAGAGTCCTAAATGAAGAAGATGAATATATTGTTAATTTTTAATATATTTGTTGTATGATTTGATTGCCCTGTATCTATTTTTAAAAATAAAGATTGAAAAATAAAATGTTTTCTAAATGTGATCTTGATATTTTTATGTATCCATGTACATTGTTTACATGTGTACTTTATGAATATATGCTGGAAAGAATTTAAAATTTACAACAAATTTTTCGCAAAATAAAAAAACTGCAAAGGAGATTTTATTATTTCCTATTCTCATTTTTAGGAAACAATTTCTTTTTTTGTCTATTTCACGTTGAAGCTTATGAAAATATTCATATCTCATACTTAAATAACAATGAGAAATGAATGAGAGAAAATTGATGACATGAGCTATTCAGGAGATTAAGTTGAAAAATGTGAAAAAGTCCGGTTTACATTTAACTTGAAAAAGAAAAAATAAAATAGAGAAATAGTTGGAGATTAGAGGAAAAAATATAAGCGATTAATGAAAGTCGAACATTTCATGTTTTCCATCTATATAAATGAGAAAAACACTTCAAATCGCTAAAAAATATCCAAGTATTATTTTAATCTTTCAAAATCGGCGGTCAAATACAGCGCTATGCATTGTGGGCAATATGGCGCTTCTCCATTGTCTGAAAGGAAGGAGAGATAAAATCCAAAATGGCCAAATACTTCCCCGAAATTCCAATATAATTTCGAATATTTGAAATAGGCGGTGGAATAGTTTGCAGTGCATTGTGGGTAGTGACGTATATAGAGAAAGGCTTAATAGTGTTCAAAGGGGTGAACACTTTTACTTTCATTTCAAAAACTGAGCAAAAATCGGCGAAAAACGCCAGTTAATGAGGTTTTTGTCCTCCAAATGATTAACCCTTTCGCAAGTCGTCCTTCAAAAAACGCAGGCGAATTCCGTCACTTTCTGAGGGCGCTAGTAGTACTTTTAACATCCTTAATTATATATCAGGATGACTGATGTCAACTTCAACTTCCTGTTGGTGTAATGGTTATAGTGTATTGATGTAAATATACCTCTATTCAACTCAGTATTCACCTGATTCAAATCCAACTGATGACATTTTTTTGTCGGGTCTTTTTCTAACAACCCACCATCTTAAAATATTTTTAAAGCTTCTTCAGGTAATTTTTCAAAATAAATCAGACTTATATTAAAATTCGAAATTATTTTAATTATTTATTCCACCATGAAGATCAAAACTTCAAGGAATCTGTAAAATTTTTCATGTTTTTCATGGAATTAGACTCTCGTGAATTATATACCGATATTGGAACTGTTTCAAATTTAATTTTCAGAAAAATCGATTAAATTTCAAATTTATGCGGTAATGGGAAATGACGAATTCAATTGTAGTTATTTTTATCTAAAATTTACGTAATTTTCTCGCTTAAAGATGACTTAAAAACTATAATTTCTGTTTATCTAGTCGTTTGCTTACTTTGAAGATTTTTCTGTTATTTATATTTGATACAGGAATTCTTAATAGTCTTTAAAGTTTAGTGTATCCATTCCACTAATAAATTATAAAATGGATATTTTTATCTTCGTGAAGGATTAAAATATACACAAGGATGTACACATCAAATAATCTTTATTACAGAATAAGTTACACAACAGTTCAGTATTTATGAATAATTTTCCCTTTTGCTTGAATATAAGCATTAATAAATAATATACATGGGCAAATCTTCAACAAATACTTAAGTCATACAAAGGAAACTTAACAATTCTTATAAACAATAATCCATAACTGATTAATTACCAAAGAAGTCTCATTTTGTAAAGACCTCAATTGATGTAAAGTTACTGACTTTATTATGAAAACCAAAAAGTACTAATTCCAATTTCTATGAAAAGAGTTTGAAGTTCATATCCTTTAAAAGAAAAGAATATCCATAGTTGTAAATTATCTAATTTCAAATATCTAATCTTATTTACTTTTTCATGTTTATATACGAAGTAAATTTATGGAGAAGAATTAGCGAATAATTAGTACCCATTGCAGGTAATTTATACTCAACTCTAATATTAAAAGTGTTTCAAATTTCGCTCTCATTTAAGTGAACTAAATAGCAGAAGAGAATATTGATTAAGTTCAGGCTTTTGCCGTTTGGGGTACCAAAGTATGCCGGTAATGTGCTGCCACCTGAACGAGACACGGCGAAGCTTATAGCAAATCCATCATCCCATTTAAAAACATTAAATACATTATGGCATAACACATTGGATATCCACCCTATTCTATTCAAATGCTTTGTGTGGTCTCTAGTAATACCTTCTACATGTTCTAACAAGAATCGTGTTTTATTCTCATGCTATTATTGTAATATTATGTTTAAATTACTACAGAAGCAAAAGGATGAACGATACCATTTTCGTACGTCAACCTTAAATTTAACTTCCGTTTAATTTATTTATGTTATTTTGCTAAGAGATTAGATTTTGAAATCAACGAATTACTTTTCTAGTATTATTTATAAAATTACATTTCTTTAGAACCATTTTTAATATGAATTGTCTTTAATTTTGATAAAAATAAAATAAGAATATTTTTAACATTGTTCGATTTACAATTTTTATGGCATATTTGGTATCGTAATCTCGAATTTTCAAGAAGTTATCGTCCTTAATAATATTCTGTTTTTCTAAAATAAATAAAATTTTTACAGATTAGGTTTTCCATTATTAATTCACATCCATTGTTTAATTTAACACTTCTTGCAACTTTGATACTTCATTAATAAACAGGACGCAATATTTAGAAGCAAATTCAAGTAGATAATCTTTCCAATTGTAATAATATACATAGTCAAACAAAGGCTTCTAAGAAATTACATTTTATATTCAGAAATATTAAATAAGGTGGACTGTAGTCAGAATTATCATTATAATTTTCTACCTTTGAAGACATACACAAAATAGTTTAAAATATTATTTCCTGATGGGATATCTGGCAAAAATTCCTTAATGATGAAGTGAAGAATTATCCGAATTCAGTGTCAAAGGAAGACACTGTCCTTGAACGAACATTAGATTGTTTTTGTGAAAATGGAAAACGCCGTAATCTTATGCAACCCCCATAAGCAGTGCTGTATCTTGGGCTGCTAAAGTTGCAGGAGATAAATCAATCCAGCAATTTTCTAGAAATTTCACAATCATGCTGAAAAAACAACCACTACAACTGGGAAAATTTAAATGAATTAATAAAATTGTTTTGATGTGACTCATTTAGCTAAAATGTTGGAAATTCAACAGATATAGTGGCAGAAAAATATTATTTATCATCAAAATGAAAGTAAAAAATGAAATGGGTTTATGTAACTGCAGACTGTCCTAAAAACAATTAAGACAGAAACATCTTTTATAACCACAAAGGAAATTAAGTACACAAAAGAATGCTTATTTTAGCAAATGTTAACTTCTGAATATAATATTTTGAA
This sequence comes from Pachydiplax longipennis, assembly GCA_036926295.1. Lineage (NCBI taxonomy): Eukaryota > Metazoa > Arthropoda > Insecta > Odonata > Libellulidae > Pachydiplax > Pachydiplax longipennis. Next base: position 10,063,379 of record JAVFKF010000023.1, read on the forward strand.
GATTTAACATAATTTCACAGTCCCTTTTTTCCAGTAATACATTAAATTTATACAAAAAAATACATTCTAAAGAGACTTAATTTGGATTCTATTGGAGGAATCAATGGAATTTAGAAATTATCCCCATTAGGACAACATTGATACTGATACTTGTCTTAATACATACAACAAGAAGTTATCATTAACAAATCTGAAGGGAAAGAGATTGGTAAAACTGCGCAGCAGAAAACTGCTTTGTTAATTCAAGTTTATACTCAGGAAAAATACACAAAAGAAGACATACACCAAATACAGTCCTGGAGCTTTCTTAGTCAATTAAATATAGACAACCTCCTTTCACATACAATTTAGCACACATCTATTTGGATTCAATAACAATAAATGAAAAGCAAAACATTTATTTCACTTCATTTTACCATGAAAATGAAGAATAAAATTTCTAAGTACATCTGAACATGAGCTGATTTTATCATCCATTGATAAAATTGACTTACCTTATTTTTTCATAGCTTAACTATATCTCTTTCTTTACAATGGCATCAGAAAATCATATACAGTAATTCCCATTTAAGCATAATAATTCAACATGTAATCCCACTTAATGATTTGCAATTTCCATAAATTTCACATGAAACACATGTAAAAGATACTGATTTAATGCAGGTTTCTCCCTTCCCAAGATGCACTACAACATGACGTAGCCAATCCAATGTCTCATTTGATATATGAAAATAATTGATGGTATTTAAGACTCCGTCTACACGATTTTGGACATTTCTTCACTTATTTTCTCATTAAAGGTTAGCTAAAATCTCAAATTCGATCAGTTGACTGTTAATTGAATTACATGCATTTAGAAAAAACTTAACATATAAGAAGGAAGTTTAAGTGGAAGCCCTGAAACATAAATGTTGCTGTCTTCTGTTTAAAATTCATCATTTAAATAAATTATGGAGACACAATCAATCAATGATGGAGGCAATGTGAGGTCTGTAAAGAGAAAGACTAGTGCTCATTATTAAAGATATTCAGTCTTTTACTTGATCTTAAGTTTACCATGTTAAATTCAAAAAAGTGGTATACAACAAAATATTAAGCAGATTAGTGGTTTGTGGTAAATTTATGATAAAGATATATCCAAAATTGGCTTGATTGTAACAATAATTCAAATTTCTTAATATTACTACAATAAAAATGCTTACAGCAATTGTAATGGCTTTAACAAGTTAAATATAATTTTGACAAGTTTTTGAAAATGCTGTCTCTTGGCAGATATATGTGAAAACTGCTGTTTGGAAATTTATGAGAAAATAAAGAAAATACTTCAGGAGTGAGAAAACTGTACCGAAAATTACAAGAATTGGAGCTACAAATGCATTCCATATAAACTTTTGAGGAATTTTTCCATCTTATTTGAGTTTTTACATGGATTTAGAAATGGTTGATGTGCACAGTTTTATATGCAAGCTAATTTCTCTCTCAGTATCATAGAGAGTGTTAGCAGAGAGTCTAAAATATTTTTGGATTATTTTCGAACAGGGTCAAAATTAATTGAAAGATGTGAGGGCAAGAAATTGAAGTGTAAAGCTATGTTTTCTTAGAAAGTTTTCTCAGAATAATTCTCCATTATTCAGGTAGGACTTCATTTATTGATAAGCAACATAGTCTCATTAGGATGTGATTTGAATTGCATGAATAAATACAATTTCAACAGTAGCAGAGAATTTAAATAATATAAGCCACAATTGGTATAAGTAGACTAATGTTAAACAAACATTTGAATACAAATGCAGAAAATCATTTTAAGTCAAACCTACTCAGTTTGAAATACGAAATAGTGAATAAAATGAGTAGCAACCATGAATTAAAATTATGCTTAGTTAAAATCATTATTTAATGACTTAGTTTATGTCTAAGCATGCTCCGTTTCAATTTAAACATTTTATTGCAGACTGAGCATGAAAATGGTCTCTCTGAGGAATGACAAGCAACATGTTCTTTTAGATGTCCTTTTTGATTAAAACACTTTTGACAGATATCACACTCAAAAGGCTTCTCTTTTGAGTGCATTCTTAAGTGTGTCTGTAGCTCTGAATTGCTTTTGAAGCATTTTCCACAGAAATTGCATGAAAACCTATTAGTGTGTAAAAAGGAATGACAATATAAGCTTTGTTTCCTCACATACTGCTTCCCACAAGTACCACACGTGTACAACTTGTTTCCCTTTGGGATTTTGTCCTCCTTCCTATGCAATACTTCATGTTGAAGTCTGCCTGACTCTTGTTTAAAGCTTTTGTTACAAATCCTACAAGTATATGGTCTATCCTCATAGTGAATTCTTATATGGCGACCTAAAATATATTTAGCTTTACAGCTCTTCTTGCAAATATCACAAACATAAGAACATAAAACCTTTCCCTTAACAGTGGCTGTCTGTCCTCCAGATAACTCAAAGTCACCCTCTTTCTCTGTACAATACAACTCTGCAGCAGAAGCAGATGACTGTACTTTATCTCCTTCCCCTGAATTCTCTCTATCAATGTGCTCAAAAGATTCTTTAGTATTACATAAGGAACTATTATCTTCCACATATATATTGTCCTTATTTTCTCCTTCATTATCACCACCTGGTGAAGGTACATTTGATTCTCCTGACATCTGTAAATCAAGGAAAGACAGTTATAATTCCCAAATAGTGAAGTTTATTTTGTGTGTGCTGTTATTTCATATATTGATTGATTGATGACAAATAAAAAATTGCAAAATGCTTAAATTTGTAACAGGGAAAGTTTTTCATAACTGAGTGATAATACAATAATACCAGAAAGTCTGACTACATATTATATGAATATAGAAAAAAGAATGATAAAATAAGCAGAGGAAAACTTTTTTTCATTCAACCCTTCTACATCAATCTTCAGTATCATTAAACAAAATCAATAAATGCTTTTTTTATGCATAAAATACTTAATCTGTTGAGAATTGAAATGGTGTAATGGCAACGGTTGAAGCTATCATTTTTCAAGGATAGAAAACAAATAACATTGTAATGTTCCATTGGATCTTATTGTGAATGCAACTAGTTTTCACTCAAAGAGTCATCATGAGGTATTGATATCAAAGGAAAATCAACTGCTAATATAACAGAAATTTAGACATTATATAAGATTTCAATCAATCATAAACCTGCAAAGTCTATTTGGTGTTTTTGCTTCTGCAGCTTTTGTCACAAAACATTTAAAAGTGCAAATTAATACTTTGAAATTTAAGCTTCAATAAATATGCATGGTACTTCTCAGTAAATTATTTAAGTAATTAATTTTTAGTTAAAGCATTCGATTGCAATGCTTAAAAAAATGTACATCATACTTCTTATTAACTTGTTACCTGCATTCATTTTGTTTTGTAGTTTGTTATACAAAATATACAATCAACAGTCCTTTTATGAATTTCCTTTACTGCCAATTACTATATTATAGAACAGGATGGAGCAATAGGTTTTTCATAAACAATATTCATAAATTCCAACATTTTAAGGTATTTTTGATTCACATTTCTATTTTACAACTTAAAGAGAATATTTTAATCAATTCACGCTAATGGGACACAAAAAGTACTCACAGAAGATTGAGAAAACACAATAAATAAACTCCATAATTCTCTGCAAGTGCAATCTGAAACTTACCTCAGTCAATTGGTTACTTGTAATTCCTTCATCAGAATTATCCGCTTCCAAATTCACTCCATTTCCTTCAACCGATTCCTACAAATCAAAAAATTTCTATATCAATAAATCATCATTTGCTTCTTCAAAGGTACTTGATACTATGTTGTAATTTCATTTTTAAAATGAAATATTCCTAAATATTCATAAAATTTAAGACACAACACCATCAAAACATTCTAACAAACTTTTCAATACTATTTTCTATCAAGTGTTTTAACAGTAGACTATAGCTTACCATCGATAGAAATTTTAAAGACAATAATAAAAAATTTGCAATATTGAAATTATTTTGCATCGAATATCTTCACAAATATGAATCTTACCTCATTCGAATGATTGCCTATAATTCCTTCATCATTGTTTTCCTCTTCTGTTTTTACATTCTCTTCAACCAATGCCTAAAAATGAGGCAGATTTCTATATTAATACATTATTGCTTTGAAGGTTGTCAATATATCCATATGACTTCATTAGTAGCATTAAATAATGCAGAATCCTCATATAATTTAAGATATAATACAATGGAAATTTAATACAGTTTTAAACACATTCTATTTACCTGTAGGTTACTAGTTTCTTGGACACACAATATGTACTTATCATGGTTTTGTTCAGCTTCATTCTCAGTTGGAAAGATTCCCACAATTTCCTGAAAAAGTAGTTCTCACATTAAATAAATTAATGGTAAAAAGTTTAGGATCAATATTTATCAAAAGAGTAAACAATCACAGTAAACTACTCTAGAAAAGATTTTTCTGATTTCCATTTACAGGATATATTAATTAACTATCTATACACAATGTTGAGATATTGATTTGATATTGGAAAAAGAAATGTGGACAATATTATTGTATTCTTTAGAAAGCCAAAAACCTAATGGAGACTCAAATCAGCACTACAATTACATAAACAGTGGCTAATTTATGTCTTATGCTAAAGTCCTTTTGGAAAAATATATAAAATGATGACAAAAATACTACACTTACCTCTATTCTAAACTCTTTCCCTTGAAACTCCTGTGGAACTTGCCAGTCCACTATTTCTGTTTCTTCTTTAACAGCAATCTACAGAAATTAGTGATTCAATTACTAATTTAAAAATTAATTAAAGGCACCAGTAAAAAGGATATGAACTCAGCCTAAGTTAACATTATTAGATATTATTTATCCTAATAAATTAAATTATGAATTATTATCAACAAAAGAACCACACAGAGTTAAGATGTTTTTAGCCATAGTTTAAACAACTGTAAGAGTAAGGTATAGTTTAGCACAGATGACAAAAGATAGAATATTACTTCTTTGATTATTTAATATTTTACCTTCTAAGTTTAATTAAAAAAGTGACTTTACATTTGAGAGACTTAAATTAGCATTAACATCATCTATGGAAAAATTAAATTGCTATGTTAATCACATGGTTTTCATTTGGAATTGTATTGCTATAAAATATATAACTTGAGTTTTTATAACTACATTAAGAATTATAACAAGTTTAGACATCCTGTATTTCCAACAATTAATACTATCAAATATTTTCAATACAATGTTAATCACACCATTTTCATATGGAAGAATTATACTATTTTATATTTATATAGCTTAAGGAATATCATCAATCAAAATGAAAATGATAAACAATTTTGTAAGTACTAAAATTATTGTTTAATGGATAATAGCTCTCTGAAAACAAAGGTAATTACTGCTTTAATAAAGTTTAGGAATATTTCCTTACTTACGAAATTAACTATAAAATTAATGATCGTAATATACTCTGACATATACACTATATAGATGTAAAATTTATACAGTTAATATATAACAGTTTATATATAGTTTATACAGTTATAAATAACTTAACTAATATCATCTATCACAAGAAAAATCATAAATAATTATTAAAAAGTGATAATTAATAACATTTACAAGTATTTGCTTACCTGTTTGTCTACGGCACACCTGTCTTCATCTGATTCCAACACTTCAGAGTCAATATTCTGCAAAAATACAGCAAGGTAAATTTAATTAAAAATTAATTTTTAAAATAATTGCCTACCATAAACTTTTGCATTATAAATCTTTATTAAGATCACCATAAAATTAAATACCGTTTGGATTTCCTCTGCTTCCACAGCATTAATTGCTTCATCAGCAGAAGTTTCGTTGGGTTCCTGAAAAGTAAAAGAAAATTAAATAAATCATCCAACAGCACATTCTGATAAGGTTAGTAAAGATTCAAAATCATTCAAAGAAAAGAATTCAAAGTTAGGTACTTACTTATGTATTGCACTTCCAATTTGAAGCAAATGATTATTGATAGAGTATAAATAAATTTTGAAAAAGAATCGGATAACAATAATGAGAGTTTTAGACAAAGTTAAAATGACTTAAAGGGTAAGACACAACTTAGCACAAATGACCAAATGTTATCACATACTTTTGATTTCAAACCATAACACTATTACTTATATAACTTTTAAATTAATAATACTAATATTCTCCGATATATATATATATATATATATATATATATATATATATATATATATATATATATATATATATACATATATATATATGTTAAATTAAATTTTATATTGTATACTATATATCAGTTATATTAATACTATAAATATATATTGAATTCAATGTTAATTACACTATTTTCATTTGGATCCATAATGCTATTCAATATACAACTTAAGGGATATCACCACGATGAGAATGATAAATAACTAAGTTAAATTTAATAAAAATTAAGTTAATTATATAATTCTTACGAATATAAATAATAAATTTCACAGCTGTTAATAAAGTTTACGAATATATGCTTACCTGTCCGTCTATGGCACACCTGTCATCTTCCGATTCTGGCATTTCATCTTTAATATTCTGCAAAGATACAGCAATAAATGTGAACTTAATTTATTCCCTACAACAAAATTTCGTATTAACATTCTTTCATAAAATCACTAGCAAAATACAAACCGTTTGGATTTCCTCTGCATCATCAGCATCAATCGCTTCGTCAACAGAAGTTTCGTTTGATTCCTGAAAAGGTTCCGAAAACTTAATAAATTATTCATCTGCATATCAGGATAATGTTAGCAAATCTTCAAAATGCCAGCAATAAAAAATCTGAGCACAGGATTTACTTACATTAGTTTTACTTAAGAATTTTAGTATCACGGCCTCGGCGTAGTGTGCATTTCTCTTGTAACAATTAAACTCCGTCATCCTCCACAAACATGGTTTGCATATCTTAGACGGGAGACCATCGTTTTCGCTTATCTTAAGAATAGAAATAATAAACATTAATCACGGAACGATATACACCGGTCTGTACATCTACGCGACCTACGATACAATAGCGAGATCAAAGTGATTCGGTTTTCAAAAGAGTTCACTGAAAAGATGACAGAGTTCAACCGAATGATAATTACAAATTGTAAGCCTCCATTACAAACAATACTATCATTTGATCTCTGAATAACCTTCATTTTCAGATAAAAGAATACATTTGTGATAATCGAAGAGAGAGATGAGCTTCAGAAAATCTTCGTTGACTAACATAAAATGAATAATATTATACAGGGGGCAGAAATCATACAGATTTCTTGCCTAAAGTTATCAGTACTTAAGAACTTCTTTTCATTGCATCCTATTCCGGTATCAAAACTGTATTATTTAAAAACAAGCCAGCATATACCTTTAAGTCGTAAACGAAATTCAGCACTCTAAACACAGGATCCCCAGTTGAAGAAAAGTTGGAGAAAATACTGACGAAAGAGAAACTCTCTTTTAAACAAAGTCTGCAGAGGACATCCAAAGATTGTTCGCACATCTTCTGAGATTCTGTAACAGACAAATAACTGCAAATAATAGGTAGAAAACCTCACAACGGAACGTTCTCTCAGCAAGTGACACTTCCTTTCAGATGGCTCGTTAGCGCATGCGCAGAAGCTTGGAAAGGCATGGTAGAGTATAGCAAGACTTCATTATTAAAGGTATCTCAAGCGCCACTAGTGCGGCATAATTTGGAACTACAGCTTTTCCCGAGCTTAATTTAACATCTCAGCTATACTTCGTGTCCAACATACCAATGTTTTCAAGTGCAGCATTTACGTAAACGAAAGTTTTCCTGTTTTTAAATAATGTAATAGCATTTCTACGTTTCTTAGAATGTTACCTCATAACCAACTGATACAATCAATAACATCGAAGTGCTTTTATCGGAAATTTGTCGTAGAATAACGCGGTTGTTAATGGTCTAAATGAGAGAAGAGCACTTGGGTGGGCCTTTTGCCCTTATAGAAGGAGATGAGGCCATGGAAGGAAGTACGCTCATCGAGTAGAAAAAATGAAATATAACTCCTTCGCCATATATTCGGTGCATTTGGGAAATTTCGCCATCATTACCGACTTTGGTGTTTTGCTTTTTTGCTTTTGATGAGCTTGCTTTTATTCTTTAATAGGATGACACAATTACTTGGTATTTTACAATGACTAGCACATACAAGGCATAAACATTATAAAATTATTAAGTTTGATAGACGACTATTATCTCCGTATGCAATAGGCGGTACCTTTACACTCCCTAGCGGCTTTCCTGGACACAACAGATTCTACATTCAGTTAGTTCAAAACGGCCGTTCTGGAAGCTTAGCATTGTTTACATTCGTTATAAAAGGGTATTTTGTCCTTTAAACTTTGTCAAGCAACCTGAAATTATGCTTGAGAATGAGAAGTGTTTTTCTGAGACATTGTTTATCAATTTTCAAGGTAAAAATCCAACTTGGGTAGACAATTATTAATCTTAATATTTGAAGGTACGTGACGAAGATGTAAATGAAAATATCCGTAGGAATTTCGTTAGCTGACGGCTTTATAAAAAGACTTTCCTCCAACTTTTGTCATAATTACTACTTTGGTGATGCAAAGAATCGTTTCCCAGGATATTTTGTTTCATTTATAAGTTCAGTGTATAGTTAACTCACTCTTCATTAAAGCTACAAGAAGTGTTGATGTAATGTTCTGTGCTTATTTTAGATTAACAAAATTTTCATCATGTCCTTCATTTAAGCCTCTTTCCTTTGCTGAAAACAGTCTTTGGAAGAAAATTTTATCATCAAGGACTGCACATCAGCCTGATATCATATTAAAGTGAATTATACAATTAAACTACACAGTAAATAAAATATATGAAGATAAACATTAATTTATTGAGCCTCAATGGTTAAATTCTTATCCAAATATTTTTAGGCTAAACATAAGGTTTTAAACAAATGATCCCATCTGAACAGAAATACAATGCATTCCTCAGATTTACACTTTGATTTGTTACATGGGAAACCATGCACTTATGATAATAATGATAAATGAAACTTATATTACTGAAATGGACACTGACAGCTCTCTCACAGTAAATCAAAAGTGATTGAAAAATTGCTCAGAAGAAATCATTTGTTTAAATACAGATGCTAATAAGTACTTGTTATGTATCAATTCAACTGAAAAACAAAAGGGAATACATTTTAGAGAATATAGCAGAACAGTAACAAGAAAGTATTACAGATTCAACATTATAAACAACTCTACATGGCTAATTGGATTATATACCAACACATTACATAGCTGCACAAAATGTAAAGCCAACAAGTGAGTTGCAAACCTAGATTGAGATTTTTCAAAGCAACATTCTATACTTCATTTCACTGTTCAATATACTTACCATGTACATTCATTGTATCTCATCACAAGTCCTTTATAGCTGGAAGCGAATGAGTCTTTCATTTGCTGTTTTAATCAATGACTAACCACTTTAATGTACCATGACATCAGTTTTTCTCATACCAGAGACAAAAACTCAACACATTTCTAAAATTCACATATACTTATCTATTAGGACTGTAATATTCATCATCGTACACTTCATAGTTATTGCTAGAATATTAATTTAATCAATGGATGCACTAATGTATCCCAGGTTAGCTTTATCTGGCAGGTAGTCAAACTTTTCCCGAGATTTATGCCTTCTCCATGAAAATAAGTATAATCAAAACTTAAAATGTAGTGCTATTTATTCTATCAGGAAATAATGAAATATACAAATAACTAGATAAATATTGGATCTTAACTTTGCTAAAAATGAATTTTGAAATGAAACATTGAGAAATGAAACACATCAAGAAATAGCTGATGACTTCTCTGCAAATGATTAAGAATATGGTAAGATATTGTAAAAATGTATTATAAAATAAAAAATTCAACATATATTGTTATTCATATTTATACAAGTAAAAATCATCAGTATGGGAAAAAGTGTGTCACATGCAAATATTAATCATATTCACCATTTCGTTTGTGCCTGAATAACATTTCAATGTCAAAGGGAAGGGCTTCAGATAAGTACTTATTAAGTTTAAAATATTTACTGTAATTATTAAATTTGAGAAAATTTAATTGATTACATCCAGACAAAGTTCTTGAACTGAAAATTTTCACTTCCAAAGAGCTAATTATACATTAAAGAACAACATACAAAGATGGCCTGAGGTTTTTAAAGAATTTAAATTTTTCTTTGGTGAGTAATCTTATGCAATTGCCTGCTACTCTTATATTTAAACATTTTACCAGAAACACTGCAGGGAAATGGTCTATCACATATTTCTTGAATAAATATGGAATGAATAAAGTTAGCTTAGCACTTGTTATTATGAAGAAACTAAATCACCTCAGGCCACATTATTTAGCAATACAAAGTATCAACTGCACCATGTAAAATGTATTTTGGAGCAACATGTCATACTTTTTTTTTACAATCATGGCATTCAGATTTATATTTCAACAAGTCAGTTAGCTAACCGTAGTTGTCCGTCTTACAATTATTATTGTGATTTCAAAATTGTTTAATTATTATTACTATTATTATTATTACATATACAGAGTTACAAGTAGGTAACAACCAGGTGGTAACTTGTCATAACACTTCCAACACAATATATACATTTCTACACTAAAATTATTTTTATCCCATTTACAATAACAACAACATCTCATATAAAGAACATCTTAATATAAATATACCATGATATCCCTTTAGAAACATATACACTCAAAAGCCTGATCCATTTACACATTCTCAAGTTACAATTTAAGGCAATCTTTTTTTAAAAACTATACCTGTTTTGCTGTATCTAAATGTCTGATGGCTGCGTTATTATTACAATAAATTGCAATTCTAAGACTAAAAATTACAATTATATTATAGTTACAATTACAATTAAAATACCATTCTAATTGATATAAAATTATATACATGGTCAGTTTTACGTAATTACGATTGTAACAGTATACAACAAAAACCAAAGTTGGATGAAACAAATTTGTAATAAAATAGCACAAAAGATTGCCCCAGTCGTCCTAAAACTTTATCAAAGGAAGGCCGTAGACTTTGAGGAGACGTGCAATGAATGGTATATCCAAAGGAGGAGGCTGAGCGGCGATCGCGCCTCCCTCGATGACTTTGTACTAGTACTACTCTACAGTCTGTCCGCCGTCGTGAAGGCGCCGTTTAAAATGCATTGGCGCTGTCGGGAGAAATGTCGCGACATGTGCATGAAAATACAAATTTAGTCAAAATCAGGCTCGCTAGGCGCCAAGATTTTCGTCTCAGAGAACTCAACTTAAGAATCGTCACCTACACAGAAGTTCCCTGCTAAACACGAGAGATACATTCTGATACACTGTCTCACATCTCGTCATCAGCAGGCTCACTCGTCATGTTAATTATTTTACAAATACCCCTAATAAAACATTTGGTATTTTTTGGGAAAGGCTCAAAGACATCTGCAGGTAGACTGTTCCATTCCTCTATAGATCTGTTTAAAAAGCAGTATTTCCTTTTATCGGTTCTTTGCTTTATACATTTTACTTTATATTTATGATCGCGCCTACCCAAGTAATCTGCTTCATTTACTCTATCACCTAATTCCTTAAAAGCCAGTATCCCCACGAAAATCTTATAGAAAACCGATAATCTCTTTTTCTTCCTTCTTTCTTCTAGACTTTCCCAACTTAATTCTCTTAGCATTTGAGTGACGCTGCTACGTTTTTCGTATCGCCCTAACACAAATCTAGCGGCCCTTCTCTGCACCTTTTCTAATTCTTTTTTAACTCCCGATTGATATGGGTCCCATAAACATTCGCCGTGTTCTAATATGGGTCTAACCAATGATTTGTACGCAGCTTCCTTTATTTTCTTCTTTGATTTTTTAAGTGAACGCATTACAAAATTTAAAGTCTTATTGGCCTTTCCTATAATTTTCTCTATGTGTGCATTCCATTTTAAATCCCTACTGAAGGTAACACCCAAGTATTTTACCTTGTTTTCCTTCTCTAAAACATTACCGCCGATATTATAATCGTACTGAAATTTACTCCTATTAAAACTAATTACTTTACATTTACTTGTGTTAATATTTAATTTATTCAACGTGACCCAATTATTCAATTCATCAATGTCGCTTTGTAAATCACGGCAGTCTTCATTACCTTTTATAACTCTGTAAATTATACAATCGTCCGCAAATAATCGCACCCGAGATCTTATTACATTCGGCATATCCTTGATAAATATTAAAAAGAATAACGGCCCAAGTACACTACCATGCGCTACCCCTGAAGTTACTCTAACAGGTTCTGAAAGATTATTTCCTATTTTAATTCTTTGCGTTCTACTACGTATAAAGGCCTCCGTCCATTTCACTATCCTTGGATCTATCTTCATCATACTCATTTTCTTCAGTAACAAATTATGATCAACTACATCAATAGCCTTGGCTAAATCAACCACTACAGCATCTACCTGGTCTCCAATGTCCTGTGCTTCTATTAAATCTTGATAGAGTCCTAACATCTGCGTCTCGCAAGAAAAACCTTTCCTGAACCCATGCTGTTTTCCGTTGAGCCATCCCTCTATCTCCCAAAATTGTTTTAAATAGTCCGATATTATTCTTTCGAATACCTTACATACAACACTAGTTAAACTAACTGGTCTGTAATTCCTTACTGTCCTTTTGCTTCCTCCCTTGTGAATAGGAACTACTGTAGCGGATTTCCAGTCTCCTGGTACCTGACCGTTGTTAATTGCTATGTTAAAAATTCTTTTCAAATACGGTACTATCTCCCGGCTCCCTAACTTTAACGCTTCATTTCTTATTCCGTCTGGACCTTGTGACTTATTGTTTTTTAACTTACTGATTCTTCTTAATATGTCCTTAGAACAGATAATAAAGGGTAGTTTGGAATTATCCTTACATTGGGATAGATTAACTTCACTTATTTCATCAGATACTTTATACGTACTCGCGAAAAAATTTCTGAATTCGTTTGCAATATCACTACTGCTTGTGAGAATATTTCCATCAAATCCCTCTATTGTTTTTATTTTGCGTTCTCCCCTCCTTCGTTGCTTAACATATTTATAAAAACTGTTGCTACCGTTATTGACAATTAAATTTTCTAAGAATTTATTCTCTGCCTCTTTTTTCTTACTATTCAATAATTTAATTACTTCCCTGTATTTGACCTCGTACAGTTCGCTAATTTTTCTCTTTTTATGTAAGTCCCTTGATATCCTTTTCAGTCTCCTAATCTCTGCGTTATAATATTCAGGGTCCGCGTTCCGTTTTAGTTTCTTTATTGGTACATATTTCTCTATTCCTATGTTCAGAATTTGCTTAAAGTTCCCCCATATTTCTTCTATGTTTGATCCTCAATTCGCCCATCCCTCAAATTCCTTTCTTAATCAAACATAACATTACATTAATTTGTGAATAAAACATGATTTAGTGATAAAGTAAAAGAATCTAGATAGAATAACAACAGAGAACAATATAATACTATTAGCTAAATTATCAAAAGGAATATTGGCCTGGTCAGTATGACCAAATGCAACCAATTAAAGGTTACGAATCCCTTACAGTCAGGAAGCCATGAATTTAAGAGTTAACGAAAAATCAGAAATTTGAATAACAATGAATATTTTGGGGTTAAAACTGATTCCATGCATAAATTAACTAACATAAGAGAAAACAGTATAGAAACATATATTAAATTTATGAAAAACTATGCTAATTATGGAGTAACATAACTGAAACTGTATAGTAATTAATTCTAATGACAAATATTCAATTATAAAAACTAGCTAAATATTGGACCTTAAAATGTACTAAAATGAATAAATTTAAAGAAATAGCTGATGAATTTCCAGCTAAAGATGTAGAATCTGTTAGTAACATAATTTAGAAATATCATAACACAAAGTAAAGAAATATAGCATTCATTGTTATTTATACAAGTAAAAATTATCAGTATAGAGTCAATCCATAGCAAATGGTCCAAAACTGGTTCCTCAAGCAACTCAGAAAAAATTGATATTTGGTGTGGAGATACCCTTAAATTTAGCAAGCACAAGAGTATTTTTAAAATATTTTTAGTGTTTACTGTTCAGAGATGGTGGCCATTTTTGTACTTGGCCGCTCACGGTTTTTCACGTCTGCAAGTATCTAGAAATTCTTCAATTGTTCAGCAATGGGTTACCCTAGGAGTTTCAAATAATCTGCATTGATTTCAGTACACTCTGTTCTATGAAATTAAACCATTATTACCAAACTATCTGTATTTTTTAAACACTTTGTAAAACCTTAAAATTATTATTCAAAAATGAACAAATTCAACTTTTGACGAGAAACTTTTCAAAGAAGGAACAATTTCTCAGCCTCAAATTTTTTTGGACTATTACACTATTTGCTGTAGTTACTTTTAACTGAGTATCAATTTTGGAAAGAGTACCATTTAAAAAATACTAACGAAAAAAAAACATTTTTGAATTTTTTTAAACCTCCACTTCCAATATCTTGGTTGGGGGACCAGATAAAAATATGAAAATTGCACACAGTAAAGGTCTTTATTATATATAATACTACAGTAGAAATTTCAACTTTGAGATTCAAAAATATTTTTATTAATATTTTTTGTTGTCACAGGTTATATTATAGTTACATTTAACAAAGCATCAATGTTGGCAAGATCACCATTTAAATAATATTAATAAACAAATAGTTATTAAATATTTAATAACTATTTATTTATTGTTTAAATACTTTCAAGATCTCTAAACTTAAGGGGAGTCGATACCTCAAGACTGGAATTAGTTTGATGTTTTGCCGCTTACGAGGGGAAGAGTGTTCTCCTAGGAAAAGGTGGAATGGGTAAGCATAATAAAAAGGGGGAAGTTGAATGTCATTGGGGGTACTCAACCAAGCATCCAGAGGTTCAGTTATCAATGCATTGAGATCTCACATGCTTTTGTTTTTGCTATTTCTGAGATATAGAATGATTTGCATTGAGGAAAGAAAGCGAGATTTGACATATACTTCAGAATGAAAGCAGGAATACTAGTTGCCCGAGATGCAACGTGGAATTTTGCCAATGAAAATATGCAATGTTATTCATTTACTAGTGAATCGCCCCATCAAAAATGACAAGGGCTAAATCCAATTTATAAAAGATGCATAAATATCTGGTCCATGATTAAAAAAAACATCTGTCTCTAATTTTAAATAAAAAAAATTAACTGTATAGGAATTAATTCCAATGACAAATATTCAATTATAAAAACAAGCTAAATATTGGACGTTAAAATTTTCTAAAATGAATTAATTTCCAGAAATAGATGATGAATTCTCTGCAAATGATTAAGAATATGGTAAGATAATGTAAAAATATATTATAAAGTAAAAAATTCAAAATATATTGTCATTTAAATGTATACAAGTAAAAATTATCAGTATGACAAAAAATGTCGCATGCAAATATTAACCATATTCACCTCTTTGTTTGTGCCTGCATAACATTTCAATGTCAAAGGGAAGGCCTACAAATAAGTACTTATGAAGTTTAAAATATTTAATATAACATTAACTTTAAGAAACTATTATGAAATACATCAAGACAAAGTTCTTGAACTGAAAATTCTCACTTCCAAAGAGTTAATGATGCATAAAAAAACAACATACAAAGATGGCCTGAGGTTTTTAAACAATTTAAATTTTCCTTTGGTGAGTAATCTTATGCAATTGCCTGCTACTCTTATATTTAAACATTTTACCACAAACTGCAGGGTAATGGCCTCTAACATTTATTGAATAAATATGGAATGAATTAAGTTAGCTTAGCACCCCTTATTAAGAAAAAAGTAAATCACCTCAGGCCACATTATTTAGCAAGACATAGTGTCAACTACACCATTTAAAATGTATTTCCGAGTAACATTACATTAATTTGCGAATAAAACATGATTTAGTGATAAAGATAATAAAACTAGAGAGAATATCAACTGAGAACAATATAATACTATTAGCTAAATTATCAAAAGGAATATTGGCCAGGTCAGTATGACCAGATCCAACCAATTAAAGGTCACGAATCCCTTACAGTCAGGAAGCCAAGTTATTAAGAGTAAACGAAAAATCTCAAATCTGAATAACAATGAATACTTCACAGATATACCTGATTCCATACTGAAAAGGTTATTAAGATGAGAAATCTGCTTGGTAACAAACATTAGGTTTATGGAAAACTATGCTAATTATGGATTAACATAACTGAAACTGTAAAATTTATATTACCTAAACTATATAATAATTAATATTGCATACAATAATATTCTAATGGCAAATATTCAATTATAAAATGAACTAGCTAAATATTGGACCTTAAAACTTACTTTAATCAATTAATTTCAAGAAATAGCGGATGAATTTTCAACAAAAGATTAAGAATATACTGAGATAATGTAGAAATATGATATCACTAAGTTAAGAAATTTAATATATATTGTTATTCATATTTATACAAATGAAAATTACAAGCATAGCAAAAACATTCAATGATACATGCAATTATGAATCACCAACCCCTTTGTTTAAATCCCTGGATTTCCATTTTAAAGGGAAGGACATCAAAAAAGGATTTAAGGTTTAATTATTTATAATATTTATTACAAGTAGGAACTTAAAACAACTTAAATTGAGTGCATCCAGACAAAGTTCCTGAACAGAACATCTTCACTAAAAAACATAGCAAATGATATATATAGAAAGAATGAGAGACCAGAATGATCTGAGATGGAAGTAATTAAACTTTTCTTAGATGAGATAATTCATGATAATACCTGCTCCTCTTATATTTAAACATTCTATCACAAACACTGCATGGAAATAGTTTCTCTGAGGAATGAGAAGCAACATGATCTTTTAGATTACTTTTTTCAGTAAAACACTTTTGACAGATATCACATTTAAATGGCTTTTCCTTTGTATGTGTCCTTACATGGCTCTGCAGGTCTGTATTGCTGGGGAAGCATTTTCCACAAACACTACAGCAATACCTCTTAGTGTGTATATATGAATGTTTATATAAGCTGTCTTTGCTACAATAATACTTCCCACAAGTACCACATGTGTACAACTTCTTTCCTTTTGGTATTTTCTCCTGCTTCCTGTGTAACATCTCATGCTGATGTCTGCCTACCTGTTGTTTAAATCTTTTGCCACAAATTCTACAAGCATATGGTCTATCTTCATAGTGAATTCTGACATGCCTACCCAAATGGATTTTCCATTTGAAGCTCTTTTTACAAATATCACAAACATAATAACACAAATCCTTTCCCTTAGCAGTAGCTGTCTGTCCTATTAACCCTGAGTCAGCCTCTTTCTCTGTACAATTCAACTCTGCAGCAGAAGCAGATGACTGTACTTTACCTCCTTCCTCTGAATTCTTTCCATCAATGCGTTGAAAGGATTCTTTAGTATTACATAAGGAACTATTATCTTCCAAATATATATTGTAATTATTTTCAACTAGATTTTCACCACCTGGTGAAGGTACATTTGATTCTCCTGACATCTGTAAATAAAGGAAAGACAGTTATAATTACCAAATAGAGTGAAGTTCATTTTCTGTGTGCAGTTATTTCATATAAGATTGATGGTAAAAAAATTGCAAAATGCTTAAATTTATAACAGGAAAAGTTTTGCATAAATGAGTGATACTACAATAATACCAAAATGTCTGACTACATATTAGATGAATATAGAAAAATACACATAAGGGTTTATTTGTTTGTTTATTTTATCACTCATAACATGAGTGATAAAATAAACACAGGAAAACATTGCTCTTTCAACCCTTCTATATCAATCTTCAGTATCATTAAACAAAATCAATAAATGCTTTTTTTATGGGTAAAACACTAAATCTGTTGGGAATTGGAATGGTTTAATGGCAACGGTTGAAGCTGTCACTTTTTCAAGGATGGAAAACAAATAGCTTTGTAATGTTCCATTGGATCTTATTGTGAATGCAACTTGTCTTCACCCAAAGAGTCATCAAGAGGTACTGATGAGAAAGGAAAAAAACTTTTAATATGATAGAAATTTAGCCATTATAGAAGACTTCAATAAATCATTAAGCTGCAAAATCTATTTGGTGTTTTTCCTTCTACAGTTTGTCACAATACATTTGAAAATGGAAATTAATACTTAAGAATTCAAGGTTCGATAAATATGCATGGTACTACTTAGTAAATTATTTATGTAATAGATATGTAATAATTAAATCAATCAATTGCAGGCTTCAAAAAAATGCATTAATTAATTCTTATTAATTCATTACTAGTAGTCATTTTGTTTTGTAGTCTGTTATAGAAAATTACAATCAACAGTCCTTTTATCAATTTCCTTCACTGCCCATTACTATGTCATAGAACTGGATGAAGCAATAGGTTTTTTTATAAAAACTATTCATAAAATTCTTGCTTTTTGAGTAAGTTTTGATTCACATTTCTAGTTTACAACTTAAAGAAAATGTTTTAATAAAATCACTTCAGGGGACACAAAAAGTACTCACTGAAGATTGATAAAACACAATAAAGAAATTCCAAAATTCTCTGCTATTAATATCTGATACTTACCTCAATCAATTGGTTACTTGTAATTCCTTCATCAGAAATATCCCGTTCCAAATTCACTCCATTTCCTTCAACCAATTCCTACAAATCAAATAAATTTCTATATCAATAAATCATCATTCGCTTTTACAAAGGTACTTGATACTCAGTTGTAACTTCATCCTTAACATGAAATATTCCTAAATATTCATAAAATTTAAGATACAATACCATCAAAACATTCGAAAAAACTTTTCAATACTATTTTCTATCAATAGTTTTCACATTAGACATTAGCCTTCCTTTAATAGAAATTTTAAAGTGAATAATAAAAATTTGCAATATTGAAATTATTTTGCATCTAATAACTTCTCAAATATGAATCTTACCTCATTCGAATGATTGCCTATAATTCCTTCATCATTGTTTTCCTCTTCTATTTTTACATTCTCTTCAACCAATGCCTAAAAATGAGACAGATTTCTATATTAATTAGTCATTCCTATGAAGGTTCTCAATATATCCATATGACTTCATTAGTAGCATTAAATAATGTGGAATCTTCATATAATTTAAGATACAATACAATGGAAATTTAATACAGTTTTAAACATATTCTATTTACCTGTACATTATTAGTTTCCTGAACACACAATACATACTGATCTTGGTTTTCCTCAGCAATATTCTCTGATGGAAAGATTCCCACAATTTCCTGAAAATGAAAAAGAGGTTTTCATATTAAATAAATTCATGATGAAAAAATTTCACCTATGTAGTTATCAAACCAATAATCTATCAGATTACATTACACAATTTTTCTGATTCTTTCTTATAGGATATTTTATTATTTCAACTATCTATACATGATCTGGAGATATATATTTTTGCAAAAAGAAAAGTGGACAATATTATTGTTTTTTATAATATTAATATTTTATAGAAAGTAAAAAACATCATGGAGAATCAAATCAGCACTGCAAGCGCTAGTCAATAGTAGCTAAATTATCAGTAATTAATTTTAGAAAAATTAAAAAAAAAACAAATTCCCAGAAATTACTACAAAATATGACGCTCACCTCCATTCTAAACTCTCTTCCATGCAACTCTTGCGGAATTTGCCACTCAACAATGTCAACCTCTGCTTTAATACCAGCCTACAAAAATAAAATAAGTGATTACTATTACAGTAATCCTATTAACTTTAGGATTATCATCAAACAGTATGGAAAAGTCTTCTATCTTAAATATCAACACATAACTTTTTGTCCTGTGTAAGAAAAGAGAATTATTATACCAATCACCTTGGTAAATGTCTTACAATACATATGTAAGTTTTACACAGGGAATTTAGATACTTACTTATTTAATTTACTCTCAAACTGAAGCCATTAATTATTGATGAATTAAACTATAATTATTTTCAATAAAAGAATCACACGGAGTTAAGAGGTTTTTAGCCATATTTTAAATGACAATAAAAATAAAGTGTAACTAACCACAAATGACCAAAAAGATGGCATATTACTTATTAATTAAATTAAATTATCCACCTAGCTTAATTAGTCCAAATAGGGTGATTGAAACACAATTTAAAGAAATATTTATCAAATGTTTATCATGGTTTTGATTTGGAACCATCGGCAATTAATAACTCAACTCTAAGGATTTAACTATTATATTAATAATACAAATATGCTCTGACATATGCTATATTACTATTACAGCAACCCTATTAGATATATAACTTAAGGAATATCATCAAAAAGTATGCAAATTATAAATAAGTAAAAGTTATTAAAAATAAAGTTTGACTGACAATAGTTTACGACTGCAAAAGTTATTATTGATTATAGTCTATGTATATATGCTTACGTGTTCGTCTGTGGCACTCCTGTCTTCTTCAGATTCCAGTGCTTCATCTTTAATATTCTGAAAACATACAACAGTAAATGTAAATATTATCTATTCTCCATTAACTATTCTAGTTTAATTTATTCCCTACAATAAAATTTCGTATTAACATTCTTTCATAAAATCACTAGCAATATACATACTGTTTGGATTTCCTCTGCATCATCAGCATCAGCATCAATTGCTTCATCAACAGAAGTTTCGTTGGATTCCTAAAAAGGTTCCGAAATCTGAATAAATTATTCAACTGCATACACGGATAATGTTAGTAGAACTTCAAAATGCCAGCAATAAAAAATCTGAGCACAGGATTTACTTACATTAGTTTTACTTAAGAATTTTAGTATCTCGGCCTCGGCGTAGTGTACGTTTATCTTGTAACAGTTAAACTCGGTCATCCTCCACAAGCATGGCTTACATATCTTAGACGGGAGACCATCGTTTTCGCTTATCTAAAGCATTGAAATAATAAACGTTAATCACAGAACGATATACACCGGTCTTTACATCTACTCGACCTACGATACAATAGCGAGATCAAAGTGAAACGTTTTCGAAAGAGTTCACTGAAAAGACGACAGAGTTCAACCGAATGCTAATTAAAAATCGTATGACTCCATTACAAACAATACTATAATTTGATCACTGAATAACCTTCATTTTCAGATGAAAGAATACATTCGGGATAATCGAAGTGAAAGATGAGGTTCATCAAATCTTCGTAGAGTAACATAGGATGAATAATATTATACAGGGGGCAGAAATCATACAGATTTCTTGCCTAAAGGTATCAGTACTTAAGAACTTCTTTTCATTGCATCCTATTCCGGTATCAAAACTGTATCATTTAAAACTAAACCAGCACATACCTTTAAGTCGTATGTAAAATTCAGCACTCTAAACAACGGATCGCCAGTTGAAGAAAAGTTCGAGAAAATACTGACGAAAGAGAAACTCTCTTTTAAACAAAGTCTGCAGAGGACATCGAAAGATTGTTCGCACATCTTCTCAGATTCTGGAACGGCCAAATTACTTCAAATACAAAAACGAAGACCTCCAATGCGACGTTAGCTCGGCAAGTGACGCTTCTCGCCACATGGCTCGTTGGCGCATGCGCAGAAGATAGGAAGGCATGGAAGACTTTAGCAAGAGAGAATCGAAGAAGAATACCTGAAGCGCCACTGGTACGGCGTAATTTCAAACTGAAGCATTTCCCGAGCTTAACTTCACATCTTCTCTATAACTTAATCCCTCATACCAATGTTTTAAGTACAGCATTTACGAAAATCTTGGTTTTGATGTTTTCAAATAAGATATTAGTATTTCTATGTTTCTTAGAATGTTACCTCATAGACAATCGATACAATCAATAACATCGAGGTGTTTTATCGGAAATACCGTAGAAATACGCGATTGTTAATGGTCTAAATGAGAGAAGAGCACTTCAGTGGGCCTCCTGCCCTTATAGAAGGAGATGAGGCCATTTAAGGAAGTACGCTCATCGAGTAGAAGAAACGAAAGATTTCTCCTTCGCCATATATTCAGTGCATTTGGGAAATGTCGCCATCATTGCCGACTTCTGTGTTTTGCTTGTTTGCTTTTAAAGAACTTGTTTCTCTTCTATAATAGGATGACACAATTACTCGGTATTTTACAATGGCTAGTACATACAGAGGCATAAACATTATAAAAATTATAAAGTTTGATAGACGACTATTATCTCCGTATGCAATAGGTGGTATCTTTACGCTCCCTAGCGGCTTTCCTGGAGACAACAGATTCAGAATTCAGTTATTTCAAAATGGCCGCTCTGGAAGCTTATCTTTGTTTACATTTGTTATAAAGGGGTATTTTGTACTTTAAACTTTGTCAAACAACCTGAAATCACGCTTGATAATAACAACAGTGGTTCGCTGAGAAGTTCTTTATCAGTTTTCGGGTAAAAAACCTAATAACGTAGCCAATAATTAATCTTAAAATTTCAAGGTACTTGACTTAGTTGTAAATGATAATATCCTGAGGTCTTTCATTTATCGCAACAATGTTTTTTGTTTGTTCTGTGTCAAAAACCGTACGGTCGCCGTGTAGCAGCCGTATCATCGACTGCAAAGGACGGTGCCGGGAGGGTTCCGTGTTATCGAAAAAATTATTTTCTCATAATATAGCATGAACTTTTATCTATCTTATGCGGTTAATCCGATGTAAATATTGGAATTATTGACGATTTTAAAGATTATTTTCGCCGACTGTGCACGTCAGAGAGACAGATAAGGAGCGTCTTTGATAAGCGACAACACAGCTGTTTACTGGGATTTTAAAGTACATTCGTTTTCTTCTGTTTCTTGTTACATATGTATATAAGCGTTCTACCTTTCGGTAGGTTCATGTGCCCACGCATTTCCTATTCAATTCCTTCCATTCCCAGTAACTTATCCCACCCCTTAATACGTCTAATAACTTTTGTCTTTGCCTTCCCCTCTGTCTTTTCCCTAGCATTCTTCCCTCAATCGCTTTCTTCAACAATCCCTCCCCTCTCAACATTTGACCCACCCATTTCTTTTGTCTATTTTTAATTACTTCAATCTCTACTCTTTTCTCTCCAACCATCTCTAGAACCTCTTTGTTTGTTTTTCTCTCGACCCAACTTACTTTCTCCATTCAACGCCATACCCACATCTCAAAAGCCTCCAATCTTTTGACATCCTCTTTTCTTAATGTCAACGTTTCACTCTCGTACAACATTACACTCCATACCAAGGATTTTACCAATCTCTTCCTGATTCCTTTATCAAGCCCATTTGTCATCAGTTCCCTTCGCTTCATGAATGAGTTTGTTGTTACAGGCATTTAATAAGACAAAATGCTATGCATTAACATTAGCATAAATCATCGTTTTGATAAATAAAGTCCTCAAGAAAGGCTTCCAAAGCAAGCTCTGGAGTACAAGCCATTAGGCAAAAGAAATGTTGGTAGACCAAGGCTTAGATGGTGAAGCCGGAACAGGCAATGTGCCTAATCCTGGAAGGCAGAAGAAGAAGAAGGTAAATAAAGTCTTATTGATTCATTTTGTATTTCCCTTCGATTCTTATATTATGCTAGCAATAGTTTTCATCATCGATGGGAAGCACTTATGATTCTCTTTCGTAGAAGAGATAAGGCAAATGATATTCACAGCATGTGAAATGAAGAGAAATATCACTTTTCCATGAGAAAGATATTCATCGGTCATCCCATGCAGGAAATCGACTTACAAATCATGTGGTTATTATCAATCTTAACCATAAGAAAAGCAGTTGAGTGCATCTTCTGTACTATACTGCTAAAACAGTGGTAAGTATGAATCGTGCTGCAGTTAATAAAAAGGTGGAAGAAGTATTGTAGGACGTGCCTGCAGATCGAAAAAGAGAAAAATATCCTTGAGAAGGCAGGATATGGGAAAAGAACAGGAAATAACCAGTACCTCAGCATAGAATTTAAAAGAAAAATTATCCATTGATATAATTGTTGACCCATCACACGGAGAGGAATGAGATTCAGTAGAATTCAGTGATTGATTTCAAACTTAAGATTATTTAATATTTCAGGAATCATTGTTTTTAGTGAAAAGGCATCTGTTTTTTAGTCAATATACCATCGAAATTAAAAATTGGGAATAAAAATATTTGTTTGATTACCAGAAAAGTTAGGAACTTGTCAAACAAAGAACAATGTGGCAATAAATGGAATGATGAGAGAGATAACTGGTTACTTTCAACAGCGAATGATAAAAAAATAGTTAATATAGGCAAAAGATGTGCTGAAAAAGTCAAAATAAACCAGGAAACTACATGAGAGGGAACAATATGGAAAAGGTACGTTCTCTTCAAGATATCATCACGAAACACTCTGTAAATGAAAATTAAAACATTTATCACAATTTTCTTGTGAAGAGTTTTTCCTCAGGTACCTTTAGGCGACCTGTAAATTATACTGCACGACAAAATTATTTAAAGTTACGTTCTAATTAAATAGTTTTTTACTAAGATGTGGTTACTCGAAAATTAATATCTTTTATGCATCCAGATAATACAATGAGCAATTGAAGAAAAATAAACCTTTTATGTTGGATTTTAAGAATGTAATGGCAGTTTCAGAAATGTTGGACGGTGAAACACTTAGCAATAGCAGGAACAACAAAGTTTAAAGCAAAAATTAAATGAACTCAATTCAAATGATCCGTCACACATTTACAAAGCTAGTGAAGTAGTAATCTGGCTGAACAAAACAGCATTATAAGTTGGATTGTAAGAAATCAATTGCAGTGGATGATACGGCTGCTACACGGCGACCGTACGGTTGCTAGTGTGAAAGGCTCCATACACTTCTTCTCTGCGCTGTGCCCATGGTTGATAAGCTGTGGGTTTATCGACTGTACCGTCGAAACCGTTGTGTGTGAAATGGGCCTAAGTGAGTGTTAAGACCATAATTTCTGTATAACCTTTATCAGTTAATCATGCTAAACACAGATATGGTTTATGTTTAAGAAGAAGCATCATCCTAGGATGTATAAAGAATAGAAAGCTATACAAGAAGTGAAAAATTGTGACTTGGCTAGGACTCGAACCCAGGACTCCCACTTTCTGGGCAGGTATTCTATCCATTACTACCAGTAGGTAAAACTATTTGTAGTTCAATGGATAAAATACCTACCCAGAAAAAGGAAGACCTGGGTTTGAGTCCCAGCCAAGTCATAATTTTTCACTTCTTGTATAGCCTTGGGTTAGTCGCAAAGCTTAATGTGCAAAGTAAAAATTCTATTTCCATTGTTTTAGAATAGAAAGCATTGCAAAAGTCTTTGGGCAACATTCCGCTATACAACATGATAAAAAATTTTCAGCGATTTACATGATAGTGTATTTAATGATACCTACTTTTTATCTTTTTTCACCTGCCAATTACTTTTATACGAGGGCTGTTCAAAAAGTACCCGAACTTTATTTATTACAGCACGAATATTTCACTTACAAATTATTGCTCCGAGTCTCCTTAAAAGCACTCCCCACCCCAACATATACAGTTATCCAAATGGTATTTCCACTATTTAAAACAGTCTTGGGACGCTTCTTTCGGACTGCTCATAAGCTCCTCCGTCGAATTTTTCTTTATTTCTCGAATGGTGGCAAATCTTTTTCCTTTGAGCGGCGTTTTTAGCTTAGGAAATAGGAAAATGTCACATGGAGCCAGGCTTGGTGAAAAGGGTGGTTGAAGAAGCGCAGTGGTCTTGTTTTTGGCTAAAAAGTCACGAGTTGCTCGTGTTGCTCCTGGTCTGCTGTCATCAGGCGAGGCATGAATTTGTCCTCGACTCGATGCATCCTCAATTTTTTTAGTTAGGATTTCGTAGCAGAACCAATCGGAATGCCACGCTCTTCTGCAAGCTCCCTGACAGTCAAACGTCAATTTGCAAGAACGATATCGTTCACTTTTTCGATGTGGGGGTCATCTTTGGACGTTGATGGTCTTCCGGAACACTCGTCGTCTTCGCCCGTCTTTGAACCGTATAAACAACTCAGAACACGCGGTACGTTTCATAGCATGCTCACCAATAGCCTTGGTAATCAACTCAAAAGTTTCCGTGAAAGATTTGCCCAGTTTCATGCAGAATTTTACAGAAGAACGCTGCTCCTTCAAAGAGCTCATTTCCGTGGACCCGATTTTTCGCCGCACTCTACGATCATCTGTTCACATAAACATCCGTAACTAATGAACAAATCAAGATGTCGACAAAGTGATTGAAGGTGGTTATTTGGGAAGCTTTCGCGGATACAACGCCTACAGGCATATTAAAAAATAACCAACTGGAGGCACACTATAAAAAAAGTTCGGGAACTTTTTGAACAGACCTCGTATTATTATATATCAACTTGTGGGCTAATCCTGTTTGAGTTCAATAAATAAAAGAGATCCTGTCCAGGAGTTTGCCCATGCAGATCTCAATGGCTTTTGGTAGATATTCTTTCCATCTCATCTGGGTGGTGACTTTCAGGAGAAGGATGGTGAGGGAATCCTTCCTTTCCAGAGGGTAAATACCTAGTGAGAGGCATGTATTGAAAATTGTCACACGTAGTAAAAGCTGCTGCACATGCTGTACTATACCATCAGGACCAGGGGTCAGAGAACACATTGACCTTGCAGCAGTGTCTGTCCTCCTTGGTGGTCTGCAAGAACTAAAATTCCAGGTATTTAGGTTAAAGAAAGAGGGCTTCAGGAACATTGGGTCCAGGATTCTCTTAATTTATATTATTATTATATATCCAGACTAGAGGTGTCATATATGATTCTAACTTAGGGAATTGGTAACTTTAACAGGAAAATCTGACTTTCCTTTTATTAAAGTAATTTATTTATTTATAATTTTAAAGTAATATTGGCGGTAATCAAAGGTATATCAACTAACTTATCTTTATGTGTCATGTAATTTGTTGGCAACAAAGCTCTATTCAAAGAAAATGCTGAGATTTTTGGGTAAAAAGGCCATTTTTAATTCTGGTCATAGTAAAATCTGTCATGATATCAAATCTTAAGGTTATATGAACTATAATAAGAACCTAATTTTAAATTTTTCCCAAAACAATGCAGTCAATTTAAACATGCCTGAAAATTGTTGGTAACAAGGCTATCTCACATTATTAAAATGTTCAAATATTTAATTCATAACCAATATTATCATTTTGCCATAACAAACCCCTATATTATTCCTGTTCATTATCTTCATCAATAGGCAAAACTATCCACTGACTCTGGCAAAATATCTTCTATGAAAATACACTCTCTGAATTTATCTAGTAATTTAATTCTTGATTGAGCCTACTTTCTTCTAAAGATTACCATCCTGTCTCCTTATTTTACAAAATGTATTGCCTTTCTTTTCTATCTTTCAATAGTCTCAGCTAGGGCCTTGGGGACCATCAATGAAAGGGAGCAGCTGAGTGAGTTGTTCTTGGACAGACTGAGAGCAGGATTTTAATAGTATTGAACACTGACTACAGGATCATGTACAGTCATCAGGTCTAAGGTCTTGGCAAATGTAGCAGTGTGGTGAGTTGGCCTCCAAGAAACAAGGGAAAGCTGGAGTCTGTGAACTTGAGTGAAATTGGTGCGACCTTCCCTGTTTATGGGGACCTTGAAGTCCCAGTAAAGGGCCTCAATGGATGTTCTGTTAGCAGCCACCAATAAACAGGAGACTGTGAGACTTTACATTAAGAGAAAAACAAATACCATTTTTCTCATATTCTTTTTAAATTGGCAGTGTTGACAGTCCACTCCTTCATTGAATGTCTTTGGCATTGACAGCTGACAGTCATGCCAATTCACTGGATAGTCCATCTATGGTTCTTTGTTACCCTTTGTATCATAGCATGGAAATAAACTCTGGCAACCCCATTACTTCATATATCTATGGATTTATCTTCCTTGCTGTACCCACAAAAGCCTCCATGTATTCTTCCTCACCTATATTCTGGAATATTTTCATTGATTTTCCCAAGACACCCTTATCCAAAATTTTTAAGAGTATAATGAAAAACACATATGAAAGGAAGAATCTGTGAGGAAGATATTTAAACCAGAAAATACCTTGTTTCCTGCAATATAGACCCAAATTCATTGGTTCAAAAAATCAAAATCTGCATCTAATTATCTTGATAGTATTGGTATCATATTTGACCTTTCATAATGACACTACTTAACCTTGATTTAATTGCACTATAACATAATCTTTAATTTTCTTTTAGGTTGAATGTCTTCAAAATAAGATCATGTTGACTTTCTTTTTCTGCATAAAAATAGAAACAGCACATATGATTCTCTAGTAAGGAATACATGGGGCCATACGCTACATGATGTTGAATGAAGTATATCTGCAATAATTCAAACAACTACCTTAATATTGATCTTAATTCTCTGAAACATTAATCACATTTTAACAAATAGCTAATGACTTCATAAACAAATATTTACCATAGGTTAGCAAGATGAAAGTATAAATATGACAAAGTAAAAAAAATTCATCACATTGTTATTCATATATCTATTTATATTAGAAATATTACCATTACAGAAAATCATTTAATGAGAAAATCAAATATGCATAAAACTTACCACTTCACTCTCATGAATACGATTAACATTACCATGTTAAAAATAAAGGCTTCTAACTTAAAATGTTTAATTATTTAACATATTTATTAAAGTCAACCCTGTAAACTACTAATTATTTACATAAAAAGTTCCAGAACAGAATATCTTCATTCCTAAATAGCAAATGATGTATAAAAGGACAAGAATAACTGAGGGTTGTAAGGAATTTAAATTTTCGTTTGGTGATTAAGCTCATGATATTGCCTGGTACTTTTACATTTAAACATTTTACCACAAATATTGCATGGAAATGGTCTCTCTGAGGAATGAGATGCAACATGATGTCCTTTTTCAGTAAAACACTTTTGACAGATATCACATTTAAATGGCTTTTCCTTTGTATGTATCCTTACGTGTCTCTGCAGGTTTGCATTGTTGGGGAAGCATTTTCCACAAACACTACAGCAATACCTCTTAGTGTGTACATATGAATGTTTATATAAGCTTTCTTTGCTGCAATACTGCTTTCCACAAGTACCACATGTGTACAACTTATTTCCTTTTGGGATTTTCTCCTGCTTCCTGTGTAACATCTCATGCCGATGTCTGCCTTCCTGTTGTTTAAATATTTTGCTGCAAATTCTACAAGCATATGGTCTATCTTCATAGTGAATTCTGACATGCCTATCTAAATGAATTTTCCATTTAAAGCTCTTTTTACAAATATCACAAACATAATAACACAAATCCTTTCCCTTAACACTAGCTGTCTGTCCTGATAACCCTGAGTCATCCTCTTTCTCTGTACAATTCAACTCTGCAGCAGAAGCAGATGACTGTACTTTACCTCCTTCCTCTGAATTCTTTCCATCAATGCGTTGAAAGGATTCTTTAGTATTACATAAGGAACTATTATCTTCCAAATATATATTGTCATTATTTTCAACTTCATTTTCACCACCTGGTGAAGGTACATTTGATTCTCCTGACATCTGTAAATCAAGGAAAGACAGTTATAATTACCAAATAGAGTGGTTTATTTTCTGTGTGCAGTTATTTCATATAAGATTGATAATAAAAAAATTGCAAAATGCTTAAATTTGTAACAGGAAAAGTTTTGCATAAATGAGTGATACTACAATAATACCAAAATGTCTGACTACATATTAGATGAATATAGAAAAATAAACATAAGGGTTTATTTGTTTGTTTATTTTATCACTCATAACATGAGTGATAAAAGAAACACAGGAAAACATTGCTCTTTCAACCCTTCTATATCAATCTTCAGTATCATTAAACAAAATCAATAAATGCTTTTTTATGGGTAAAACACTAAATCTGTTGGGAATTGGAATGGTTTAATGGCAATGGTTGAAGCTGTCACTTTTTCAAGGATGGAAAACAAATAGCTTTGTAATATTTCTTTGGATCTTATTGTGAATACAACTTGTTTTCACCCAAAGAGTCATCAAGAGGTACTGATGAGAAAGGAAAAAAAATTTAATATGATAAAAATTTAGCCATTATAGAAGATTTCAATAAATCATTAAGCTGCAAAATTTGATGTTTTTCCTATTTGATGTTTTTCCTTCTACAGTTTGTCACAATACATTTGAAAATGGAAATTAATACTTAAGAATTCAAGGTTCGATAAATATGCATGGTACTACTTAGTAAATTATTTATGTAATAATTTTTAATTAATGCAATCAATTGCAAGCACCAAAAAAATGCATTAATTAATTCTTCTTAATTCATTACTAGCAGTCATTTTGTTTTGTGATCTGTTATAGAAAATTACAATCAACAAGCCTTATATCAATTTCCTTTACTGCCTTTTACTATGTCATAGAACTGGATAGAGCAATAGATTTTTTATAAGCTCTCTTCATGAAATTCCTACTTTATAAGTGAATTTTGATTCTCATATCTAGTTCACAACTTAAAGAGAATGTTTTAATAAATTCACTTCAAGGGGATACAAAGAGACTCACTGAAGATTGAGAAAACACATAAAGAAATTCCAAAATTCACCATGAAACTTACCTCAAACAAATGGTTACTTGTAATTCCTTCATCAGAATTATCCCCTTCCAAATTCACTCCATTTCCTTCAACCAATTCCTACAAATCAAATAAATTTCTATCAACAAATCATCATTCGCTTCTTCAAAGGTACTTGATACTCAGCAGTAATTTCATCCTTAACATGAAATATTCCTAAATATTCATTAAATTTAAGATACAATACCATCAAAATATTCTTACAAACTTCTCCATAATATTTTGTATCAATAGTTTTAACATTAGACATTAGATTACCCTGCATAGAAATTTTAAAGTGAATAATATAAAATTTTGCAATGAAATTATTTTGCATATAATAATTTCTGCAATATGAATCTTACCTCAGTCAATTGGTTGCTTATAATTCCTCCATCATAGTTTTCCTCTTCCATTTTCATACCATTTTCTTCAACCATTTCCTAAAAATGAGATAAATTCCTATTTAATTTAGTCATTCATTTGAAGGTACTCAATAAAGCCATATAATTTCTTCCATAGCAAGATATAATGACAAATCTTCATATAATTTAAGGTACAATAAAATGGAAATGTTCTACAAAGGTTTTAACACAGAATTCTATTTACCTGTACATTATTACTTTCTCGGGCACACAATGCATACTTATCATGGTTTTGTTCAGCTTCATTCTCAGTTGGAAATATTCCCACAATTTTCTGAAAAGGAAAAAGGAGGTTCTTACATTATTTAACTGAATGGTGAAAAAGTTTATCATTAATATTTATCAAAAGAATAAAAAGTGAGATCGAACTACCAAAGGCATGATTTTTCTGATCTCCTATTTCAGGGTATTTTTAATAATATTTTAATACATGATCTTGGGATATGTATCTATTTTTGTAAAAAGAAATGCGGACAATATTAGTTTTATTTCATAAAGCTAAAATATCATAGAGACTCAAATCAGCACTACAATTGCATTAAGTCAAATAGTTGCTAAAATGTAAGGACTTTTGGAAAAATAAAAAACAAAATGCCTAAAATAACTACAAAATATAGTGCTTACCTCTATTCTAAACTCTTTCCCTTGCAACTCTTGTGGAATTTGCCACTCCACTATATCAATCTCTTCTTTGATACCAAACTATAGAAAACAATGAGTCATTTGTTAATATAGAACTGATTAAAAGAACAAAATAATTTATGAGTTACCATTACAAAATGGTAATTCAATTTTGAAAGCAAATAATAGTTTATTAACTATGAGTTTTAAAAGACATAACCTAAATATGAAGCCTATATATGGAAATGCAAAAGAATCCATTCGGACTCTTGTCATGTGAAATAAAGAAGAATTGAATTACTGATAGCCTAAATAAAGGTTTTAGAATACATCTGTATGTTGCACATATGGAAGTTAGATACTTAATTATCTATTTTACTCTCAATTTGAAGACATTGACTATTGATAAATTAATGTATAAGTTATTTAAAAAAGAATAACACAGAGTTGAGAGGTTTTTAGCCATACTTTAAATGATATTAAGAGTTAGATGTAACTAAGGACAAATGACAAAAAGATGGGAGATATTACTTATTGGTTTATTTAAAATTTTACCTTCCAATTCTAATTTTCCAACAAAAGGGTAACTTCAATAATTTATATTTGAAAGACTAAATATTTGCATTAAAATGCAACTGATTTACATAAATATTAGTCAACATGTTAATCACATAGTTTTAATTTGGAATCATAAGGCAACTAATTAGTTAACTTAAGAAATTAAATAAATAATACTTATATGCACTAATATGTGTAATATATTTCTATAAAATTAATGCTATTAAATACATTCAATTCAATATGTTAATCACATTTTCATTTGGAACCATAACTATACTAAAAATATTACTAAGAAAATATCATAAATCGCAATTAAGAGGATAAAAATTTTGTTAAGGTTACTATAAATATAGATTAATTGATAATACATCACCAATATTAGTTAATAGTTGTATATAAATATTATGAACATATGCTTACCTGATGTTCTATGGCATACCTGTCTTCTTCCGATTCCGGAACTTCATCATTAATATTCTGTAAAGATACAGCAATAATTGTATATTTTATGTATTCCTTACCATGAATTCCCATATCTATAATCATTAGTAAGATCACTATGAAATTTAATACCTTTTGGATTTCCTCTGCCTCTATAGCATCAGCATCAATAGCGTTGTCAACTAAAGTTTCGTTGGGTTCCTGAAAAGTAACGAAAAAATCAGTAAACCACCCAATGGCACATTGTGTTAAAGTTAGTAAAGCTTAAAAATAATTAAAAGTTTTGTACGTATTTATCTATCATACTTTCAATTTATTTAAGACATTTATTATTGCTGAGGGATAAATTACTTTCAACGAAAGAATCAAAATTTACAGGTTTTGTACTAAGTAAACATGACTTAAAGAGCAAGATGCAACTTTGCACAAATGACCAAAGGATGCCATGACATTACTTATTGGAAAATTTAAATTCTATCTTCCTAGTTTAATTAGTCAAGAAAGGATGATTGCAACACAATTTACATTTGATTGAATAAAAATTCACATTAACATGCAACTGTTTTCCATAAATATTGATCAACATGTTAATCCCATAGTTTTGATTTTGAATCATAATGCTATTTATTATGTAATTTAAGGAATTAACCTTTAAATCAATAATAGCCTTAAGCTCTGACATATACACTATATTTCTATTACAGTAACACTATTAAATTTGTTACTAAAGGACATTAGATCAAACATTACGAAAATGATGGATAACAAAGTTAAAGTTACTAAAAATCAAGTTTCTTTGATAATAGTTAACGAATTACAAAATTAATAATTGATTATAAAGTTTATGATCATATGCTTACCTGATCATCTAAGGCACTCCCGAATTCCTCGGATTCCTGCACTTCATCTTTAGTATTCTGCAAATATACAGCAATAAATGTAAACTTAATCTATTCCCCAGGATTAACTTTAGTGTTGTTTTTCCTTTATTAAATCACTAGATAAATACATACCGTTTGAATTTCCTCTGCTTCTACAGCATCAGCATGAAACACTTCGCCAAAGGATGTCTCGTTGGAATCCTAAGGAGTAAAGAAAAAATGTATAAGGCATCTGCTAATTAGCATAATGTTAGTAATGCTTCAGAATCAACATAAACCATATAATCTGAGCACAATCAGTGAGTGTTCAGGAGCATACTTACAGGATTTATTTTACCTAACAATTTTAATATCTCGGCCTCGGCGTAGTGCACATTTCTCTTGTAACAATGAAACTCGGTCATCCTCCACAAGCACGGTTTACATATTTTAGATGGGAGACCATCATTTTCGCTTATCTAAATCATAGACATAAAATATATTAATCAGGGAACGACGTACACCGTACACATATAGCCGACTACATTACAATAGCGAGATTAAAGTGAATCGTTTTCAAATGTTCGCCGAGAAGACGACAGAATTCAATAGAGAGGTATTTTAAAATCGTATGCCTTTAATATAAACAATATTATCAGGTCATATCAGTGATCATTCATAAATCTTCATTTTCGGATTAAAATAATACGTTCTGGATAATCGAAGAGAGAGAAAATATTCGTAGCATAACGCAATGATGAATATTATTAAATAAGTGGGAAATTCGAACACATTTCTTGCCTAAAATTAGCAGTAAATAATGTTTTCTCTTCCTTGTATCTTATTCCAGTATCAAGACTGTATAATTTAAAAATAAGCCAGCACATACCTTTAAGTCGTATATATAATTCAGCATTCTAAACACCGGATCGCCAGTTGAAGAGAAGTTCGAGATAATACTGACGAAAGAGAAACTCTCCTTTAAACAAAGTCTGCAGAGGACATCCAAAGATTGCTCGCGCATCTTCTCGGATTCTGTTATAGACAAATTACTGCAAATACAAAGACAATAGCCTCACAAGAAAACGTTAGCTCGGCAGGTGACGCTTCCCGACATGTGGTTTCTTAGCGCATGCGCAGAAGCTAGGTAAGGCATGGAAGAGCTTAGGAAGAAGGAATCGAGAGAAAGGTACATTAAGCGCCATTAGTACGGCGTAATTTGTAACTGAAGCTTTTTCCGAGATTAATATAACATCTCAGCTGTAATTCAACCAATAAACCGACGTTTTTAAGAACAACATTTACGAAAATAAAGTTTTGATATTTCCTTATTGTATATTAGCAATTGTAAGGTTCTGAGAATAATACCTTACAGCAAACTTATGCAACGAATAACATCGAAGAATTTTCTCGGAAATTCGACGTAGAAAAACGCGATTTTTAATGGTCTACATTAGGGAAGTGCCTCCTGCCCTTATAGAAGAAGATGAGGCCTTAAATTCCTTGGAGTTAACCTTTGACCTCATGATTAATATGATCTCTCTTTAAGTATTTGGTTTATTGGCCACTTTCTTTCGCTGGCGGTCACATATGCGAATGCACAATTCCTTGCTGAAGTCTCCTTGTTTGGTATTCTCTAATTTACCTTGGTATTGTCAATAGTTAAAATCGTTTTTGGCCTCTTCCTTGCATCAGAGCGCCACTTGCTTCTTACCATTCAGTGACATTGGCTTGGCTTGAGTTTGTTTGGAAATATCTACGGACTGTTTGTATATTTCAGAAGCAGAGAAATCTCAAAGGTAAATAAATTACTAATTTTAAATAACTCAATTTACACATTTTCTTTTATTCACACGTAGTTCATTGCTTCTCACAAGTGATGTGACATTAGTTAATTAATATCATTAAGGTGTGATTGTTTAATTCCACAAATTCTTCCTTTTGGTACTAGTCTTTAATATGTCAATTTCTGACATTTATTTCGCAATGAATGTTGACATCACAATACAATATCTCTAAGTGATTATCTTCGCAAGATATACAAGTAAAGATTGCCTCTGCAATATCTTTCACCCTTTTCATTCCTATTCCCCCTTTTTCATGCAGATTTTTACTCTATTATTCAAGTTTTAGCTGGAAACAGGAAACTTTTTCTTTAAAATTATGTATCAATTATATTAATTAAATAGTATTTTCGAATTTTCATTATCAATGTTTTTATTATATAAACATTATTATTTAATTACAATATATTATTATTAATATTATTAAGGTTTATGAAATTTGTTTGATTGAGATATTAACTATTAGTAAATCACAGTAAGTTCATTATTAATTTAACCACAGCAACTTTCTTTAGATAATACAATGTCTTCTGTCATTAATTATCTCATCCTAGTATTACTGATTACTGCTGTCTTAAAGGACTTTTGCAACTGAAACTAATATATTTTCCAGGATGATGTCCTCTCAACACTTTTACATACAATGGGTAGTAGCATTCAGTTTGATATAATTTCTGCCATTTGCAATATCCGAAAGGATAAAGATGACTTTTCTCTGAGGAATGGAGAAGATGCACATGCTTTAGCATCATTTAACATTAAAAATGCCACAAATATATTCTTGAGAAACTTAAGCTTGTCGGTAGATATTGAAGCAATCCTGGAGAACCATGACAAGCTGATTGGTGCCAAAGTGTTTGTAAGAGGTAATTCTTGTAAAATATCTTTAATACTAGAATGAGTTATTGTTAATAATGAACTCCTTCTAATTGCAAATAAGAAATAAATGATAATCAGTAATTGTCAGATGATTTAAACATATTCATTTTTTGAAGGAATAAACAATAAATGACTCTGAAAATTGATTTTCAAGATACATTTTCTAATTCGTAATCTTAGGGCTGTTTATGAATAAGCCTTTGAACATATTTCACGGTATTCTAATGCAGTTTTATTTCTCTGTTAGACATCACAGAGAACAGTTTAATAGAACTGTCAACAATTAAAGAATCAGTCCTGATTGAAAAGCTGGAAAAATGTCAATCATTGCATCAGAGAATGCTACAGCCTAGGATGACGAGATAAGCACCAAAAATGCAGAAATAAAATCAAAAAATGAAGAAATTGAGGAGCTGCTACGGTCAATGAATGAGTTGGCAAAAGAAATGGAAATAATAGGAAGATTGAGACTGTCAATGGATGGAGATATGGCTGCAAAAAACTCATCCAATGAGGCTGAAATTGATAGACAACAACAATCTATGAATACTAAAACTGAGTCCAGAAACTCAACAACAAAAAAGGAAAATGAAGAGTTTGATGGGCTTATGTCAAACTCCTCTGCAATTGGCAAGTCAATTCTCATTTTTAATATGTTTCCTTATTTTTTAGAATTTCACAAGTTTAATAGTTTTACTGAATAAAATTCACATTTTAATGATTGATATGAATCATTTTGTAGATGAATCCCTGCAATCGAAAGGGTATGAATATTTTAATGGACTAGGTTATTACAAGTGTCATTCTGATAAGGAAGATTTTGAAACTGCAGTTAAATTGTGTGAAAATGAAGGAGGGCAACTTAGTTTCATAAACTCTGAGGAAGAAGCTGATGCTTTGAAGTAATTGATGAAGACAAATAGTTCTTGTTTTGCATGGGTTGGAATACATGACCCTCACAAAAATGGATCATTTCAATTCATTCTCGGTTAGTTAATAATCAAATTATGTTTTGATAGTACGTAATCTTCGAGACAAAACGGCGAAGGGTTACAGGGAAATAGTTGCCAAGACAGATAGTTATTTTTGGTCATTTTTTCTGTAAATCAGGGCTGTGGAGTCAGAGTTTGAATCAATTTTGTGTAGAGTCGGAGTCGGCAGAAATTTACCGACTCCTGTTGCTTCAGAATAAAAACTTTTATTTTATTGTTTGAATATGAATATGAGTTTTGTGGAAACTCATATTCATATTTATAAGTATTACACTATTATTGTGAGGTGGAGGAGCTTAATATTTTGTTTTACCAAAAGAGGAGAGTTTGTTGCAGATGGTATTGCTGCTTCAAAGAAACAACAAGACGGTAATATTAGATATATGATTTTTTGGCAGCTGTTTATGTAGACCCCATGCACCGAATTCTGTTGGATGATAAACAGCTGACTAAAATGCTCTGTTTGAGGTAGCTGTCAGGATGAATGGAATACAGGAATGTGAGAAGGAAAAAGATGTTGATGATGCTGCCAATCTTTCCCTTCGTCAACTGAGGATGAACTTGATTTTGAAAAATATTTGAATCACTTGGAAGTGCAAAATTTCGCCGCATAGAAAAGGATTCCTCCAAACCCAATGAAAACAATATGAATAAATTTCAGATAAATTTCTCACTTGCATTAAAATAATTGGAAAATTTTGATTGTTCATCAAAATTAACAGTGAAAGAAGCCATTCCCTTATATCCTGAAATTGAGAGAGATGTTGCCATAGTGGTTACTGCTGTACCACCACCCAAGTTAGAGTTGAGAGATTGTTCTCTGCTCTAAAAATAATTAGATTAGATTTGAGGGCATCCATGAAGAAGGATCTGATAGAGGCTATTCTTTTTCTGAACACCTATTCTTTATAAATTAATTAAAAATATTAAGTATGTAACAGTTTACTGTATATTTTTATTTGACAGCCTTATTTTGTTCAGGTAATTTTCTCAAACATATATTTTGTGGTCTATTCATTCTTAATTTTGTAAACATTTTTATTAACCCTTTCGAGACTGTTGTCGGCTATAGATGACGGTAGATTTCCTTCGCTTAACTACTGTTGTCAGCTATAGACGACGGCATTTTTCCTACACAGAAAGACGGCTGTCGTGTATAGACGACGCAGGTATAAATCGCGCGTGGGTGCAGTTTCAGAGGATTAGGATATTATAAACTTACCCTTCTGACCCTTTTCTGGGGGATTTCTGACCTTTCCTTCTGCACCACAAAGAGGAAACTCAGCCCCCGGGGTCGTTTATAACCCTTTTTACTGCATGGTGCCGCGGCAAATTAAATCTCATTGCAATAATTTTGCGAAACAATTGTTTTAGCAGTAATTGTCAAAATCACATTAGATATTAAAATCTCGCTCTTTGCTGACTATGTACAACTTTTAAACGAAATTCTACTGTTAATATTAAGGTTTTTGGTATACTACCATGTAAAAATATAGCAGTATACTGAATTCCTTAATAATAACGCTAGAATTCCGTTTAAAAGTTGCATATAGTCGGCAAAGTGCAAGTTCCAAATTTTAAGTTCCAAATTCATATTGACAACTAATGCTAAAAAGTACTCTTTGGCAAAGCGACAGCAATAACATTTAGTTAGCCGCGGCCCCGTGCTGTGAGAGGGAAGGTTAATTACCCGGCGACGGTTTCCCCCGATTGCGGTTGCCGAGGATTAGGACTAAGAAGGGTTCAATTCTATACCTGACACCATCTGAGTCGAAAAATGCTTCCGTGTCCAGGAGAAGTTTTTCCTTCGAATGTATTCGGTGCCAGAGAGCGATTTTAAGAATATAAGTCCGTCTCGAAAGGGTTAAGGAATTACCCTTCTTTAATCAATTCATTTGTTAATATATCATACTATTTTGTAATTAATCACCATGACTCCGCTTATAAGGAGTAAGATAGTACAAAAACTAAGGAGTTGGAGTTGGACAGTAGAAAATGAGAGGAATCTGAATCAGAGTCAGAGGCTTGTGCACCGACTCCACAGCCCTGCTGCAAAGTATTATGGAAGCCAACAGTAGTCAATGGCAGATATGGTTTTTTGTGTTTTACACCCCTTGCCCTGCACCAGTGGTGGATTGAAGGGTTTAAATGTAAACGAAATGGCTGGAGTTAAGGTTGCCCAGAATGCTGCCCTGAGGTAGGAAGTCAGGGACGTGGGACCACATGATGTCATTCTACGTATAGGAAAGGATGCTGAAAAAGGAGCAAAAGACACTCCTCATCTTGGAGGCAGGGAACAAGGTGTGGAGGACCCGACTTCCCAGTTACATAGTACAAGGTTTGACTATCCTAGAGATAGAGTGGGGTTCAAGAACTAGGAATGCAGCCACATTTTCAGGATCCCAATTCACCAGTCCAGGATGGTGGGATTCTTTGCCATGACATTCACAAGGGAGTTCAATGTGTTCCTGCCAGAACTGTGGTCTAACTTCAGCCATAAAAGGGTTGTGAAACACCTCAAAAGATATCACCCAAATTGACTTTCAGTTTTACAAATTTCTTATCACATCTCTTATCTTTTGATTTTTTCAGAAATTAAAATTTTGATTATATTCTCCATTTTGTAACATTTATATACATAAATGTGCTTTTGATATTACTCTTACTTTTAACTGTACTATAACACTTGTAATTTTTTTATCATTATATATCATACGCTTTTAAATATTTTTTGTATAGACTTTATATATATTATTGTTATGAAATTAATATTGTGAATTACAAAATTTCAAGTTAAGTCAACCTCACTGAACCAGAAGTTTACAAATTTATCTTTTATTTACTATGATCCTGGATTGACGTAAAATCATGTCCAACTACATAAATATTTAATTGGGTTGTGGAAATTCAACATTTGTGCTTGCAATTGATTCCAAATCCCAAGAAGAAGTGTTTAATTGAAAGAGATTTGATAATCAGTTCACGTTTTATATTCATCTGTTTAATTTGAAATTAACGAAATAAATTATCAAGTATCTCTAATTGAATGTGCTAATTTAAAAACAGCAAAAGAAAATTGGTGTTTATTATTCTGTAAATGCGATCTAAATAACTACATATTTTTAAAGAAACTAATATTCATTTTTATTAATGAGATTGATTAAAATTGATTACGTCATTCCTAATCTATTGATTTTAGATTGGTAAAATACTGAAATGTTCAAAGAGGAAATAAAGTACTTTACAAGATGTAAGAGTAATTGACGTCTTCTACTGGAAACCAATTTAATGTGTCTAACTAGGGATATCAGCATTATCTCCCCAATTTAACATCTTAATTGAGTATTTTCTTCTACTTTGTCTGTTATTTCTTCAACATGTGCACTCTCTTCTTATCTTCAGCCATGGATGCCATCATTCTCTTCAATTGACTGCTAGATGACCATAATTTCACATTCTCATCATCTTCGGATTCTCTTCAGCTCATCAATGGACAAATAAAATCCCCAATTCTCTTCCTCGATGGCCATTTGGTAGAAGGTATTCAATCCAACTGCCATTTTTCAATTCGTTCCTAAGTAAGGTATAGAAATGCATGCTAAAGAAAGCAAAATATTCTGCATTATGTAGAAGATCAATGAATTGAAACTACAAATTCTTGGAGTAATAAAACAAATCTCCAAATAATATTAAGCCTAAATACTTATCATGATGTACTATGATATTTCGTCCATTCATTTATTCATTCAGTCAATGATGACATACACGGGATGCAAAGTTGAATTTATGGGTCACAGAGTTATAATTTATAGATTGATACAACAATTAGAAGATACTTAACCATCTAAATAGAATGGCAGAAAAAGAAACACATTTCCTACACTCTAAAAAGATTGTAATTGTACACATATATACCTGATGTGTTTTTCCAGGAACAGAATTGATGTCATCTGAGATGAAGTCTTCATTTTCCACTTTTATGCTCACCTGGAATAATTAATTATTTTTAACAGCATATTGCTTAAGTAATGAAGTAATTTGTAATCTACATTTCACAATGATATAATTCACAATATAAAAAATAGCCCTTATATTTACAAAAATATTTTAAAAGATTTAAATACAATAAATAAGAAAAAATTCTAAGAATTAATCATTAAGTAACAGTGCCACAATCTCATGCACAAAGTGTATTGATGGGTGTGTAAATATGTATATGTGTAAAAATCTTAATACCCAGGAGTTGCACAATTTTCAAACTTAAATATTCTCAAATTCCCTCCTTGCACAGATATTAGGCTGCCTTTTTCCTATTTAAGTGTCCTTGGTTCCACTCTAGACAGGGAAAAGCAATCTCATATGAATTAAATGTGAGCTACATCGTCATCTGTTGCACTCTTAGTTACTTCTGTAAAGTTAAATAAAGATATTTTAATGAATCAGAAAAAAGGGCCATAAAATATAATTGAGTAAAGATTCTAATTTTGGTCATCGAATATCGTTTTCGATTAGAGGTCCCAATTATTTCGAATGAAATTTTGAAGTTGCAAATAAATGGTTATATATACCTATAAATTAATACAGTTTTATCTCGAATGGATAATTCTTCTCGATGCCTTATTTATTTATTGCATCACAGATCGGAATAAAGCAAAGTTCAATAAGACAATACAGTACAATTTCCATTAATACAATAAGAATAACAATATTTACGATAAATACATACCATCCTTGTTGCTACAACAGTCTTATTTGTCAAACAGTTGGGTCGAGTAAAACAAAATTTTCCACTATTTATTATTTTTTATAAGATAAATATAATTAATATTCATAGAACCTACGCATAAACGGATAATAAATAATGAAATGCCGCAACGAAAATAAACTATATTAAACTTCCATTCTTTTATGGTAGTTGTTACGATTTTGTATGACGTTATTAGCGATTTAATTAAACAATAGAAATAAATAGAATAAAATGCAATATGCATTTCATATGAGAGTATTTTTCACTCGTCTAGTCAACCCCAGGATACCGTATTAGAAGTAAGGACGCATTTCAAAAATTAATTATGCATCCTTACGAATCATGATAACCTGTCTTATCGTCACGTACAACCTTAATCACTGTGGATCAGTTTAAATTCATTACTTCTACACTGCTAATCCACAACCATGCAATACTATGTATAATCTAGCTTAATGTATAGGAAGAACGTCAATTTAATTCCTTTTCCTGCCTCACTGATGTCCATTCTTTCTACACACTCAGAGTGCTCCATTGAATTCATTTTATATTTTTCCATTCACTCTATACTATTCCCGGACACTTTCGACGTGCATATTGAGGTTAAATGTCGTCGACGACATTCTAAAACAATCAAAAAACATCACATCACCACTTACTGTACCTGTAATGCAGTTTGAGATTACTTTACGTGCAACTTATAAACAAAACAAAATATCCAGCGACATAATGCCTCTTAGCACCAAATTTTTAATTACCATGAAATTTTAAGATATAATATTGCCTACCTTATTTGGTTTTTTACCCGAAAACTGATAAATAATGTCTCAGTAAACACACTTCTTTTTCTCAAGCATAATATTAGGTTGCTTGACAAATTTTAAAGGACAAAATTCCGTTTTATAACAAATGTAAACAAAGCTAAGCTTAGAGAGAAAACATTTTGAAATAACTGAAAGTAGAATCTGTTGTGTCCAGGAAAGCCGCTAGGGAGCGTACAGCTACCGCCTATTTCATACGGAGAGAAACTTAATAATTTTTATAATGTTTATGCCTCTCTATGTACTAGCCATTGTAAAATGCCGAGTAATTGTGTCATCCTATTATAGACGAAAAGCAAGCTCTTCAAAAGCAAACAAGCAAGTTAGCAAAATCGGCAATGATGGCGAAATTTCCCGAATGACCGTATATTTGGCGGAGATATCTTTCGTGTTTTTTGCTCGATGAGCATAATTTCTTACAGGGCCTCATCTCCTCCCATATGGGCAAAAGGCCCACCCAAGTGCTCTTCTCTCATTTAGACCATTAACAACCGCGTTATTCTACGACGAATTTCCGATAAAAACACTTCGATGTTATTCATTGCATCGATTGGCTTCAGGTACCATTCTAAGAAACTTAGAAATGCTATTACCTGATTTAAAAACAGGAAAACTTTCGTTTACGTAAATGCTGTACTTAAAAACATCGGTATGTTGGAACGAATTTAAGGTGAGATGTTAAATTAAGCTCGGGAAAAGCGGCAGTTCCAAAATACGCCGCACAAGCGGCGCTTGCGGTACCTTTCTTTAATTCTGTCTTGCTATACTCTTCCATGCCTTTCTAAGCTTCTGCGCATGCGCTCACGAGCCATATGAATGGAAGCGTCACTTGCTGAGCCAACGTTGCGTTGTCAGGTTTTCTGCCTAGTATTTGCAGTTAATTGTCTGTTACAGAATCTCAGAAGATGTGCGAACAATCTTTGGATGTCCTCTGCAGACTTTGTTTAAAAGAGAGTTTCTCTTTCGTCAGTATTTTCTCGAACTTCTCTTCAACTGGGGATCCTGTGTTTAGAGTGCTTAATTTCGTATATGACTTAAAGGTATGTGCTGGTTTATTTTTAAACGATTCAGTTTTGATACCGGAATAGGATTCATAGAAAAGAAGTTCTTAAGTACTGATACCTTTAGGCAAGAAATCTGTATGATTTCTGCCCCCTGTATAGTATTATTCATCCTATGTTACTCTACAAAGATTTTCTGAACCTCATCTCTCTCTTTGATTATCCCGAATGTATTCTTTCATCTGAAAATGAAGGTTATTCAGATATCAAATTATAGTATTGTTTTTAATGGAGGCATACGATTTTTAATTATCATTCTGTTGATCTCTGTCGTCTTTTCAGTGAAATCTTTTGAAAACGATTCACTTTCATCTAGCTATTGTATCGGTGGTCGAGTAGATGTAAAGACCGATGTATATCGTTCTGTGATTGACATTTATTATTTCTATTCTTCAGATAAGCGAAAACGATGGTCTCCCGTCTAAGATATGTAAGCCGTGCTTGTGGAGGATGACCGAGTTTAATTGTTACAAAAGAAATGTACACTACGCCGAGGCCGAGATACTAAAATTCTTCAGTAAAACTAGTGTAAGTAAATCCTGTGCTCAGATTTTTTTATTGCTGGCATTTTGAAGATTTACTAACATTATCCTTATTTGCAGTTGAATAAATTATTAAGTTTTCGGAACCTTTTCAGGAATCCAACGAAACTTCTGTTGACGAAGTAATTGATGCTGATGCAGAGAAAATCCAAACGGTATGCCTTTTTGT
The DNA here is from genome assembly GCA_036926295.1 of Pachydiplax longipennis. Lineage (NCBI taxonomy): Eukaryota > Metazoa > Arthropoda > Insecta > Odonata > Libellulidae > Pachydiplax > Pachydiplax longipennis. Next base: position 10,108,159 of record JAVFKF010000023.1, read on the forward strand.
AGTGATTTTACGAAAGAATATTAAGACGAAATTTTATTGTAGGGAATAAATTAAATTTACATTTATTGCTGTATCTTTGCAGAATATTAAAGAATTGCCGGAATCGGAAGAAAACTGGAGTGCCTCAGACGAACAGGTTAGCATATGTTCGAAAATCTCATTAACAATTATTCGTGAACTTTTATTAATTAAACTGTTGCTAGTATCTTTAACTTGGTTATTTATCATTTTCATTGTGATTCATGATATTTTAAAACTAATATTTAATTGTTTTATGGTTCCAAATGGAAATAATGTGATTAACATGTTGATTTAATTGTAATTTATAGTATTAATTTTATGGAAAAAAGAATATATACCTGAGCATATTAGTGTTATTAGTTTAATTGTGAATTCCTTAGTTATGCAATTAATCAATAATTTCCAAATCAAATTTGTGATTAACATGTTGACCAATATTTCTGTAAATTACTTGAATTTTAATATATATAATTTAGTCTTTCAGATGCAAATTGTGTTGAATTTACCCTTTCTTTGGAAAATTAAACTAGTAAGTTAAATTTTAAATAATGCAGTAAATAGTATGATGCCGTCGTTTGATAATTTGTGCTAAGTTGCATCTCACTCTTTAAATTATGTAAACGCTGTCTAAAACTCGTAGTCTGATTCTTTTGTTGAAAGTAACTTATACTTTACCAATAATCAATGGCTTCAAATTGAAAATGTTTTCTTTGAATCATTTTAAAGCTTTACTTACAATGTAAATGTGCAGCTGGATAATTTATTGGGTTTTTCCTTACTTTTCAGGAACCGAACGAAACTTATGTTGACAAAGCGATTGATGCTTTAGAGTCAGCGGGAATGCAAACGGTAAGTATTTTCATACTGATTCTACCAAGGGCTATTAATAAATAATTTAATCCTATGCAATAGATTAAATTTACATTTATCCTATATCTTTGCAGAATGTTAAACTGGAACTGGAAGAAAACAGTAGTGCTCTAGACGAACAGGTAAGCATTTTATCATTACCTTTATCATTTGTAAACTATTATCAATTAAACTTTAATTTTGTAACTATTTACTTCAATATACATCATTTTTCATAATTGATGGTATTTCTGAATATATATCGTCAATAGCATTGTTCCCTAATCAAAGCCATGTGATTAACACTTCAAATTGAATATATTTAATAGTATTAATTTAATGGAAATATTGGATGTCTGACCATATTATAATTATTTATAAATTTCTTAAGTTATATATATGTGTGTGTATGTGTATATCATAGCTTTATGATGTACATGAGTAATATAAAACCATCTTTTTGGTCATTTGTGCAAAGTTACACCTGACACTTAATATGTCATTTAAACATTGTCTTTTTTAAAAAATCATAATTAATCATTTATTAATTGCTTTCAAAATTAAAATTACAATTTTATCATGGTAATTCATAAATTTAGTTAATATCCTTTTGACTAGAGATTTTAATTCAGTTGTAAATAAATTCAATCACTACTATCTGTAGGTAGATGTTAAAGAAGAAATTGACGTAATGGAGTCGCAAATTCCACAAGTGTTGCGAGGAAAACAGTTTAGAATAGAGGTGAGCACTATATTTTGTAGTCATTTTTAGGAATTTTGTTTTTTATTTATCCAAAAGTTTTTTTAATTTAGCCAGTATTTGATGTAATGCAATTGTAGTGCTAATTTGAGTCTCGATGATATTTTAGCTTTCTTAAATAAAACAATATTGTCCACATTTCTCTTTGCAAAAGTAAATAAATATCTCAAGATCATGTATAGATAGTTATAAAAATATCATATAAAAGGAAATCATCTCTTAGGTAGTTGAATGTGATTGTTTTTTTCTTTTGTGAAATACTACCATGAAGCTTTTTACTATGCTTTTAATATGAAAACCTCTTTTTTCCGTTTCAGGAAATTGTAGGGATGTTTCCATATGAGAATGAACCTGAGAAAAACCACAATAAGTATGTATTGTGTGTCCAAGAAACTAATAATGTACAGGTAAATAGAATCGTGTTGAAACCTTTGTTAGAACATTTCCATTGTATTGTATCTTTAGTCATATAAATATTTAGCATTATTTCATGCTAGAAATTTCATTTTTTGCAACAGATAAAATAACATGGCTATTTTGAGTATCTTATGTATGACAAATGATGTATTAATATAAAAATCTGTCTTGTTTTTAGACATTGGTTCAAGAAAGTGGTGTGAAAATAGAAGAGGAAAACTATGATGACATTGGAAGTAATCAACTGACTGAGGTAAGATTCATATTGTACAAGTCTTAATATGAAAAATAATTTCAATCTTGCAGAATTTTCTGTTACTTAATTTTAATGTTCTGTTGAAGGAATGGTACATCTACATGAATACCCTGCAAGCCACCTTTCAGTGTGTAGCAAGGGGTTCAATCACCATGATTCTATTTTCCTAGTCAATCATTTTCACATATTGGAAAAAATGAATTCTCGAATCTACTATCATCTATTTCTCATCAGATTGGCCTATATAGCAAGGAGGGCACATCTTCTATGAACTGTCTGAATTTGTAATTTAAATCCGATTTCTAGAGATTCCCATCCTGAAGCATCTCTGATTTATCATAGCAATTTTTTACAAAGCATATTGCTTTACATTGCATTTCTTCTATCTTGCAAATACAACACTTTCTGCAGGGTCCCATACACTGCATGCATACTCGAGGTGAGGCCTGAATAGCGCTAAGTAACATCGCTCACGGACTTTATCTTCGCTTATACCGACTATTCTTTTGATGAAGCCTAATTTCTCTAGAGCTTGCTCACATATGTTATAGATGTGGGTACCCCAAGTTAAGTTATTCATGAGGGTTATTCCAAGATATTTTACCGAATCGACAGTTGATAATGTTTCCCATCAATGGCTATATGAATTATGATTGGCAAGGGATTTTCTTTCCAAAAAGTTAACTAATGAATATTTATCTACGTTAAGCTCCAATTGCCAGTCGTAACACTATTTTACTATTTTATCTAAATCATTCAACAGGCTTAATCTATTGTCATTACTTTTTATTTCTGTAAATAACCGTGTCGTCCACAAATATTCTAATGTTACCGTTGATGTGTTCATTAAGGTCGTTAATGTATACTAAGAATAATGATGGTCTGATTATGCTTCCTTGTGAGACAATGGAGGTCAGTTTGACTAAATTGGAACTAATACTATCTAATACTACTCATTCACTATCAGACAGGAAGTCTTTTATCCAACTTATTACTCCTTCATTGATGCCCGCAAGTTTTAATTTGTATAACAATTTATGATGTGGGACTTGATCGAAGGCTTTCCAAAAATCAAAGAAATATTGCATCGACTTGTCTTTTACTTTTGGTAGATTTCAAGATATCATGTATTAATAACACTAACTGTGACTCTCATGATCGTGTCTTACAAAAACCATGTTGATTTTTAACTATGAACTTGAAGTTTTCGAGAAAACCCATTAACGAACTAGTAATTATATGTTCCATTATTTTATCACTCAATGAAGTTAATGACATGGGTCTATAATTCGATGACTCATCTTTTATGCTGCTTTTAAAAATTGGGGTGACATTTGCAATTTTCCAACCTTTTGGGACCTTACCTTCGCTCATAGATTTTTCAAATATTACTTTAAGAAAAGGGCCTAAGCTCTGCTAATTCTTTGAATACCAGGACTGGTATATCCCCAACACCAGGAGCTTTATTTGGCTTAATCTGCCATATAAGTTTAAAATTCTCTCTTCCCTGAATGTGATTTTTGTCACTTGTCATTTTGTCAACTTCTCGTAGGGTGCCTAGTGGACTATTGGATGTAAACAAGCTGTGGAAATATTCACTTAAGATATTTGCTTTTTCCTTAGAATCTTTCATTACATTTTTATTGTTATCTTTTAATGATCATAATAATTACTGGATTTCCTTGACTTACAGCATTGTGAACAATCAAAAGGACCTTCACCTGCTGTGGAAAATGAAGAAGTATATTATGACAGTCTATATATGGATAATAATAGTTCTTTATGTAATACTAAAGAATCCTCTGAGCACATTGATGGAGAGAATTCAGACGAAGGAGATAAAGGATTGGCATCTATTTGTGCTGCAAAGTTTTTCTGCGCAGAGAAACAGGATAACTTAGACTTATCAGAACAGACAGATGGTGTTAGGAAAAAGGGATTGTGTCATTATGTTTGTGATATTTGCAAGAAGAGCTGTAAATCAAAATATATTTTAGGTAATCATGTCAGAATTCACTATGAGGATAGACCATATGCATGTAGAATATGTGACAAAAGATTTAAACAACAAGACGTTAGACGTCAGCATGAGGTTTTGCATAGGAAGCAGGAGAAAATCCCAATGGGAAAGAAGTTGTACACATGTGGTACTTGTGGGAAGCATTATTGCAGCAAAAAGAGCTTATATATTCATTCAGTTTTGCACACCAATAGGTTTTCATGTAGTATTTGTGGAAAATGTTTCTGTAGCAATTCACTTCTACGGACACACTTAAGAATACACACTAAGGAGAAACCCTTCAAATGTGATATCTGTGAAAAGTGTTTTATCACAAAAGAAAATCGAAAAAGACATGTTGCATCTCATTCCTCAGAGAGACCATTTTGTTGCTCAGTCTGCAATAAAATGTTTAAATTAAAACAGACATTGCTTATACATAAAGTAAGTCATTTAAAAAAGATTTAATATTCGAAAACATTCTCTCAGAAAATGTCTGTCTTTCTGTCTCAAAATTTTCTCTCATCATTTCCTTTACTATATGGTATTTTAAACTAAAGAGGTTTGACTTAAAATGATTGTCTACATTTGTATTCAAATGGTTGTTTAACATTAGTCTGTACATACAGATTGTGGTTTAATCTTATCTTAATTTTCTGCTACCATTGAATTTGTAATTATTCATGCAATTTACATCATTTACTAATAAGACCATCTTGCTTTTCAATAAATGCAGTCCAACCTGAATAATGGAAAGTTATTCTCAGAATACATTCTACGAAAACAGACTTAAATTTCAATTTTTGATAAAAAATTGGAAGACTTATTTAAAGCTTAGATTTTGAGCTAAACCTGTCTACAAAGCTACCAATAGTATTACCACTAACTTTAGCTTGTGGCTGAGGTTCATGCAATGTGTACTGCTCGATATTCATTTATTTTATACTATCTTCTTATTTAATTAATTTAAAGGTATGTTTTTCTAAAGATAAAAGACATGGTTTCAAAAAAATGGCATTCTGCTTCAAGCCTAAATGCCTTACTTTTTCTGAAAGATTCCCTTTCCATAATGTGTGGTGGTTGTCCTGTTGTAGTATAATTATGGCTGAGTCATGAATTTCCACTGATTTAATGTCTTTTGAATAGTTTTAGAGTTATTTAGATTAAGTAGAAGATCAAAGTTGGCTCCTAATGTATATCAGTTTAAAGACAAATTTTCTTTCCAAACAATATGCAAAATGTCTCATAATTGTTACTTAATAAATGGACCAAATACTAGCTCTAAACTAATTTGAATCTGTTTTTAATATTGTGTTTGCAGTCACAACTTGCACAAATCGTCCTGTACATTTCTTAATATGAAATTATCACAATTTCCATCTCGTCTCAACCAAAACTTGATACATCTAGTACTTAATTTATCTAATACTTAATTCCTTTTAGCTAAATTCAACCATATAAAGATACCCATTTATCATGGATAAAATCAGCTCATGTTTAGATGTCCCTGAATATTTTATTGCTCATTTTCATAGTAAAATGAAGTGAAATAGATGTTTTGATTTTCGTTTATTGTTATGGAATCTAAAAAGGTATGGTCTGAATAGTAAAAGAAAGGAGGTTTCCTATATTTAATTGAGTAAAGAAAGCTCCAGTACTATACTTGGGGTATATCTCTTGCTGTGTTTTTTTTAATTACAAACAAACTCACGAAGCAGTTTTCATCTGCACACTTTTACTAAAATATCTCTTTCTCTTCATATTTGATAATGAAGACTTCTTGTTTTATTAAGACAGGTATCATTATCAATGTCGTCCAAATGGGGATGATTTCTAAATACAATTGATTCCTTCTGTAGAACCCAAAGTAAGTCTCATTGGGATGCATTCTTTGCAGAAATTTAATGTACTACTGGATAAAGTTCACTATGAAATGATGCTGAATCTACAAAACCTTTCACTCAGAAGTTAACATTTGCTAAAATAAGCATTCTTTTGTGTACTTAACTTCCTTTGTGGTTGTAATGATGTTTCAGTCTTAATTATTTATAGGCTAGTCTGCAGTTTTATTAATTTTAATTTTAGTATTATTAATTATTAAGTTAATATTTTTTGATTTCATTCTGATGGTAAATAACTAATATCTTTCTGCGATTATACTTGTTGAGTTTCCAACATTTTAGCTAAATGAGTCTCATCAAAACAATTTATTAATGCATTAAAATTTTCCCAGGTTTAGTGGTAGTTTTTTTCAACTTTTAGCATGATTGTGAAATTTCTAGTAAATTTGTGGATTAATTTTATTTATATCCTGTAATTTGAGCCACCCAAGATACAGTGCTGCTTATGTGGGTTGCATAAGATTACGGCGTTTTCCATTTTCACAAAAATAACCTAATGTTCGTTCAAGGACAGTGTCTTCCTTTAACACTGAATTTGGATAATTCTTCACTTCATCATTAAGGAATTTTTGCCAGATATCCCATCAGGAAATAATATTTTAAACAATTTTGAGTATGTCTTCAAAGGTAGAAGATTGGCTAATTCTGACTACAGTCCACCTTATTAAATATTTCTGCATATAAAATATAATTTCTTAGAAAAGTTTGTTTGACTTATGTATATTATTAAAATTAGTGAGATTATATACTTCAAGTTTGCTTCTAAATATTGCATCCTATTTAATAATGAAGTATCAAAGATGCAAGAATTGTTAAATTAAACAATAATTTATATTATATAATGGGCAGACTAATCTGTAAAATTTAGTTTACGTTAGAAAGATCCAATACTTCTAGAAGATGATAATTTCTTGAAAATTCCACCAAACTATTCCAAATATTCCATAAAATTGTGAATCAAACTATTTTAAAAATATATGTATTTTATTTTTATCAAAATTAAAGGCAATTCACAATAAAAATGAATCTTAAGAAATGTAATTTTATAAATAATATTAGAAAAGAAACTTGTCCGTTTTATTATGTTATCTCTATACAAAATATCATAAATAAATTTTTAATTTAAATTTTTGCCAGATGTCCCATCAAGAAATAGTTATTTAAACAATTTAGAGTATGTCTTCATAGGTAGAAGATTGGCTAATTCAGACTACAGTCCACCTTATTAAATATTTCTGAATATAATATATAATTTCTTAGAAACGTTTGTTTGGCTTGTGTATTTTATTTTAATTAGTAAGGTTATCTGCATGAAGGCTGCTTTTAAATCTTGCGTCTCATGTATTAATGAAGTATCAAAATTGCAAGAATTGCTAAATTGAACAATGGATGGGAATTAATTATAGAAAAACTAATCTGTAAAAATTAACTTTATTTTAGAAAAACAGAATATTATTAAGGACGATAACTTCTTGAAAATTCGAGATTACTATACCAAATATTCCATAAAAATTGTAAATGGAACAATGTTAAAAATATTCTTATTTTATTTTTATCAAAATTAAAGACAATTCATATTAAAAATGGTTCTGAAGAAATGTAATTTTAAAAATAATACTAGAAAAGTAATTCGTCGATTTCAATATGTAATCTCTTTGCAAAATAACATAAATAAATTAAACGGAAGTTATACTTAAGGCAGACGTACGAAAATGGTATCGTTCATCCTTTTGCTTCTGTAGTAATTAAAACATAATATTACAATAATAGCGTGAGAATAAAACACAATGCTCGTTAGAACATGTAGAAGGTATTATTGGAGATAACACAAAGCATTTGAATAGAATAGGGTGGAGATCCAATGTGTTACCTACAAATAAACATTCGTAAGTAAATATTATAATGTATTTAATGTTTTTAAATTTGATCATGGATTTGCTATAAGCTTCGCCGTGTCTCCTTCAGGTGGCAGCACAATGCAGGCGTACTTTGGTACCCCAAACAGCAAAGGCCTGAACTTTATCAATATTCTCTTCTGCTATTTAGTTCACTTAAATGAGAGCGAATTTTGAAACACTTTTAATATTAGAGTTGAGTATAAATTACCTGCAATGGGTACTAATTATTCGCTAATTCTTCTCCATAAATTTACTTCGTATATAAAGATGAAAAAGTACATGAGATATATATTCGAAATAAGATAATTTACAACTATGGATATTCTTTTCTTTTAAATTATACGAACTTCAAACTCTTTTCATAGTAATTGGAGTTAGTACTTTTTCGTTTTCATAACATAGTCGGTAACTTTACATTAATTGCGGTCTTTACAGTATGAGAATTCTTTGGTAATTAGTTACTTATGGATTATCGTTTATAAGAATTGTTAAGTTTCCTTTGTATAACTGAAGTGTTTGTTAATGATTTACCCATGTATATTATTGATTAATGCTTATATTCAAGCAAAAGGAAAATTCTTCAATTACATTGAACTGTTGTGTAACTTATTCTGTAATAAAGATTATTTTATGAGTACATCCTTGTGTATATTTTAATCCCTCATGAAAATAAATATATACATTATATTGTTTATAAGTGGAATGAATAAACTAAACTTTTAAGACTATTAAGAATTCCTGTATCAAATATAAATAACAGAAAAATGTTCAAAGTAAGCAAACGACTAGATAAACAAATATTATAGTTTTTAAGTCATCTTTATGTGAGAAAATTACGAAAATTCTCCATAAGAATAACTACAATTGAGTTCTTCAGTTCCCATTACCGCATAAATTCGAAATTAAGTCGATTTTTCCGGACATTAAATTTGAAACAATTCGAATATCGGTAAATAATTCCCGAGAGTCTAATTCCATGAAAAACACACAAAAATGTACAGATTGCTTGAAGTTTTCAACTTCTTGGCCGGAAAAATAATTAAAATAATTTCAAATTTTAATAGAAGTCTGATTTATTTTGAAAAATTACCTTAAGAAGCTTTAAAAATATTTTAAAATGACACGTTATTAGAAAAAGACCCGACGAAAAAATGTCTGCAGCCGGATTTGAATCAGGTAAATACTGAGTTGAATTACAGAACATTTATGGCAATACACTATAACCATTACACCAACAGGAAGTTGAAGTATACATTAGTCATCCTGATATATAATTAAGCATGTTAAAAGTACTACTAGCGCCCTCAGAAAGTGACGGAATTCGCCTGCGTTTTTTGAAGGACGACTTGCGAAAGGGTTAATCATTTGGAGGACAAAAACCTCATTAACTGGCGTTTTTCGCCCATTTTTGCTCAGTTTTTGAAATGAAAGTAAAAGTGTTCACCCCTTTGAACACTATTAAGCCTTTCTCTATATACGTCACTACCCACAATGCACTGCAAACTATTCCACCGCCTGTTTCAAATATTCGAAATTATATTGGAATTTTGGGGAAGTATTTGGCCATTTTAGATATTATCTCTCCTTCCTTTCAGACATGGAGAAGCGCCATATTGCCCATAATGCATAGCGCTCTATCTGACCGCCGATTTTGAAAGATAAAAATAATACTTGGATATTTTTTAGCGATTTGAAGTGTTTTTCTCATTTATATAGATGGAAAACATGAAATGTTCGACTTTCATTAATCGCTTATATTTTTTCCTCTAATCTCCAACTATTTCTCTATTTTATTTTTTCTTTTTCAAGTTAAATGTAAACCGGACTTTTTCACATTTTTCAACTTAATCTCATGAATAGCTCATGTCATCAATTTTCTCTCATTCATTGTCATTTAAGTATGAGATATGAATTCTTTACACAAGTTACAATGCGAAATTGACAAAAAGAGAAATTATTTCCTAAAAATCAGAATAGGAAATAATAAAATCCCTTTAGCAATTTTTATTTTGCAAAAAATTTTATTGTAAATTTTATCCAGGATATATTCATAATTTACACATGTAAACAATGTACATGGATACATAAAAATATCAAAATCACATTGAGAAAACATTTTATTTTTCAATCTTTATTTTAAGAAATGGATAGAGGGCAATCAAATCATAGAACGGATATATTAAAAATTAACAATATATTCATCTTCTTCATTTAGGACTTTTTCCATTAGCAAAAAACTTTGTTTTTGGAGAAAAGTAAGAAAACATTAGACAGGATCATCGAATATGTCTGCCTGAAAAGAGATAAAAATGAAACAGGATTGATCTACAAAGTAAATTAAATACTTGAAAAAATATGTAAATAAATAGAGCCAAAATGGTTAAATAATGATAGAAATATTTTCTGGGCTAAACATGACTTTATAAACAAATTATTTCATCTTACATTAAATACAATGTAATTATAAGTTTTAAACTATCTAAGGATAAATTTCTTCATGTAATCCATTTACATATGATAATAAATGAAACTCATATGAATAAAATTAATATAAAATAGCTCTCTCACATTAAATCCCATGTGTTTGAGAAATTGCTCAGTAGAAGTTAGATTTGTCTAATATGGCTGCTTACTAGTACAGTGGTACCTCGAGATATGAGTTTAATTCGTTCCGTAACCTTGCTCGTATCTCAAAGCAATTTTCCCCATTGAAATTAATTGAAATGCCATCGTTCCAGGCCCCAAAATGCCACCCCAGTTGTTGAGAGAGCTCTGGAGCTTAGAAATTATTGTAACGCCCTTAGCTGGCGTTATACCCTTTATTGACTCCTGCTTAAGTACAGTACATATCGTTGAAGTACTACGCCCGTACTACCTCGCCAAGTAAGCTACTCGCACATCTCGGTCATTTTTTCCATGATTTCACACTTTAATTCAATAGACATCATCTTCTTCTGAGCGTTGACCTTTCCACTCACTTTCTTCAGTTATAAAAAGAAATGTGATAAAGTATTTAATTGCACAAAAAGCACAAATCCCTAGAAAAACTTATCAAAGATGCTTCGACAGCGAGGTAAACAAGTACACTGGGGGGATGCGTGGGATAATGCGAGACGCACGAGGCACAGTAAAATGTTGGGTCGTGTGTAGCCGGCCGTTCCTCGTATCTCAAATTTTGCTCGTACTTCAAAGCAACTTTGCTCGCTCGACAGCTCGTATCTCAAAAAACTCGTATGTCAGGGCACTCCTATCTCGAGGTATCACTGTTATTGTTACATATCAGCCTAACTGAAATATCATATGAATATATTTCAGACAATATAGCAACACAGTAAAAAGAAAGTGATTTCAACATGATAAACAACCCTAAATGTCTGATTGGACGATATACCAACACATTACATAGCTACGTACCATGTAAAGTCAACAAGTCAGTTGCCAATCTGAATTGAGTTAACATTAATCAAAGCAACTTCCTATAATTTATTTCACTGTTCAATATTCTCACCATATACATTCATTGCATTTTTTAGCAAGTTTATTACAGCTGGAAACAAATTAGTTTTTCATGTGCTGTTTTAATCAATGAATAATCACTTTAATGTACCATGGCATCAGTTTTTCTCTTACCAGAGACAAAAACTCAACACATTTCTAAAATTCACATATACTTATCTATTAGGACTGTAATATTCATCATCGTACACTTCATAGTTATTGCTAGAATATTAATTTAATCAATGGATGCACTAACATATCCCAGGTCAGCTTTCTCTGGCAGGTAGTCAAACTTTTCCCGAGATTTATGCCTTCTCCATGAAAATAAGTATAATCAAAGCTAAAAATGCAGTGCTATTTATTCTATCAGCAAATAATGAAATATACAAATAACTAGATATATATTGGATCTTAACTTTGCTAAAAATGAATTACACATCAAGAAGTAGCTGATGACTTTTCTGCAAATTAGTAATATGGTAAGATAATGTAAAATATATTATAAAGTAACAAATTCAAAATATATTATTATTTAAATTTATACTAGTAAAAATTATCAGTATGACAAAAAGTATGTCACATGCAAATATTAATCATATTCACCATTTCGTTTGTGCCTGAATAACATTTCAATGTCAAAGGGAAGGCCTACAAATAAGTACTTATGAAGTTTAAAATATTTAATAAAACATTAACTTTAAGAAACTTTAATGAAATACATCGAGACAAAGTTCTTGAACTGAAAATTCTCACTTCCAAAGAGCTAATTATATATAAAAGAACAACATACAAAGATGGCCTGAGATTTTTAAAGAATTTAAATTTTTCTTCGGAGAGTAATCTTATGCAATTGCCTGCTACTCTTATATTTAAACATTTTACCAGAAACACTGCAGGGAAATGGTCTATCACACATTTCTTAAATAAATATGGAATCAATTAAGTTAGCTTAGTACTCGTTATTATGAAGAAACTAATTCACTTCAGGCCACATTATTTATCAAGACATAGTGTTAACTGCTCCATGTCAAATGTCTTTCGGAGTTACATAACATTAATTTGCGAATAAAACATGATTTAGTGATAAAGATAATAAAACTAGAGAGAATATCAACTGAGAACAATATAATACTATTAGCTAAATTATCAAAAGGAATATTGGCCAGGTGAGTATGACCAGATCCAACCAATTAAAGGTCACGAATCCCTTACAGCCAGGAAGCCAAGAATTTAAGAGTAAACGAAAAATCTCAAATCTGAATAACAATGAATACCTCACAGATATACCTGATTCCATACTGAAAAGGTTATTAACAAGGTAACAAACATTAGGTTTATGGAAAACTATGCTAATTATGGATTAACATAACTGAAACTGTATAATTTATATTACTTAAACTATATAATAATTAATATTGCATACAATAATATTCTATTGGCAAATATTTAATTATAAAATGAACTAGCTAAATATTGGACCTTAAAACTTACTTTAATCAATTAATTTCAAGAAATAGCGGATGAATTTTCAACAAAAGATTAAGAATATACTGAGATAATGTAGAAATATGATATCACTAAGTTAATAAATTTAATATATATTGTTATTCATATTTATACAAATGAAAATTACAAGCATAGCAAAAACATTCAATGATACATGCAATTATGAATCATCTACCACTCCATTTACATCTCTGGATTTCCATTTTAAAGGGAAGGGCTTCAATAAAGGATTTAAGATTTAATTATTTATAATATTTATTACAAGTAGGGACTTAAAACAACTTAAATTGAGTGCATACAAACAAAGTTCCTGAACAGAATGTCTTCACTTATAAAATAGCAAATAATATATATAGAAATAATGAGATACCAGAATGATCTGAGATAGAGGTATTTAAACTTTTTTTAGATGAGATAATTCATGACGATACCTGTTCCCCTTATCTTTAAAAGTTTTTCCACAAATTTTGCATGAATATGGTCTCTCTGAGGAATGAGTAGCAACATGTCCTTTTAGAATTCCTTTTAGACTAAAACACATTTGACAGATATCACATTTAAATGGCTTTTCCTTTGTATGTGTCCTTACATGCCTCTGCAGGTCTGTATTGTTGGGGAAGCATTTTCCACAAACACTACAGCAATATCTCTTAGTGTGTACATATGAATGTTTATATAAGCTATTTTTTCTGATATACTGCTTTCCACAAGTACCACACGTGAACAACTTATTTCCTTTTGGGATTTTCTCCTGCTTCCTATGCAATATCTCATGGTGAAGCCTGCCTGTCTCTTGTTTAAATCTTTTGTTACAAATTCTACAAGCATAAGGTCTATCTTCATAGTGAATCCGCACATGCCTACCCAAATACCATTTCCATTTAAAGCTCTTTTTACAAATATCACAAACATAATAACACAAATGCTTTCCCTTAACAGTAGCTGTCTGTCCTGATAACTCAAAGTCACCCTGTTTGTCTGTACAATTCAACTCAGAAGCAGATGACTGTCCTTTATCTCCTTCCTCTGAATTCTCTCCATGAAAGGATTCTTTAGCATTATATAGGGAGATATTCTCTTCAACATATATCTTGTGATTATTTTCTCCTTCATTTACCACATCTGCTGAAGACACTTTTGATTCTTTGGAAGCCTGTCAACAAAGCAAAGACAGTTATAATTATAGATTTGAGTAAGATTTCCTTTACGTATGAACTTCTCACATATAAGATAATAGAGGATAAATAAATGATTGCAACATGTTTAAACTTGTGCATGTAATATTGAAAGTTATTCAAAGATGGGACATAGAACAATCATGCAAGAAACTCCAATACATATACACAAAATTAGTGGTAAAGTGAGCAGAGGAAATTCACAAGTTTGATGAAAAAGTTGTAATAAATTTCTGCAGAACTATACATCACTGCTATTACAATCTGAAACTTACCTCAGTCAATTGGTTACTTGTAATTACTTCAACAGAATTATCCCCATCCAAATTCACTCCATTTCCTTCAACCAATTCCTACAAATAAATAAATTTCTATCAATAAATCATCATTCGCTTTTTCAAAGGTACTTGATACTCAGTATTAATTTCATCCTTAACATGAAATATTCATAAAATTTAAGATACAATATCATCAAAACATTCTAAGAAATTTTTCAATACTATTTTCTATCCATAGTTTTAACATTAGACATTAGCCAGACTTTGATAGAAATTTTAAAGTGAAAAATAAAAAATTTGCAATATTGAAATTATTTTGCATCTTATATCTTCTCAAATATGAATCTTACCTCATTTGAATGATTGTCTATAATTCCTTCATCATTGTTTTTCTCTTCTATTTTTACATTTTCTTCAACCAATGCCTAAAAATGAGGCCGATTTCTATATTAATACTTCACATTGCATTGAAGGTTCTCAATATATCCATATGACTACATTGGTAGCATTAAATAATGCAGAATATTCATATAACTTAAGATACAATACAACGGAAATTTAATACAGTTTTAAAAATATTCTATTTACCTGTAGGTTATTAGTTTCTTGGACACACAATATGTACTTATCATGGTTTTGTTCAGCTTCATTCTCAATTGGAAAGATTCCCACAATTTCCTGAAAAAGTAGTTCTAACATTAAATAAATTAATGGTAAAAAGTTAAGGATCAATATTTATCAAAAGCGTAAACAATCACAGTAAACTACTCTAGAAAAGATTTTTCTGATTTCAATTTACAGGATATATTTAATAACTATCTATACACAATGTTCAGATATTGATTTGATTTTGGAAAAATAAATGTGGACAATATTATTGTTTTCTTTAGAAAGCCAAAAATGTAATGGACATTCAAATCAGCACTACAATTACATAAAAAGTGGCTAAATTGTCTTATGCTTAAGTCCTTTTGGAAAAAAATATAAAATGATGAAAAAAATACTACACTTACCTCTATTCTAAACTCTTTCCCTTGAAACTCTTGTGGAATTTGCCAGTCCACTATTTCAATTTCGTCTTTAACAGCAACCTACAGAAAGTAGTGATACAATTACTAATTTAAAAATTAATTAAAGGCACCAGTAAAAAGGATATGAACTCAGCTTAAGTTAATATTATCAAATATTACTTATCCTGATAAATTAAATTATGAATTATTATCAACAAAAGAACCACACAGTGTTAAGAGGTTTTTAGCTATAGTTGAGAGTAAGGTATAGCTTAGCACAGATGACAAAAAGATGGCATATTACTTCTTGGATAATTTTAAATTTTATCTTCTAAGTTTAATTAAACTTAGAAGATAATGTAAAGTGACTTTTTAAAAAAAGTGACTTTACATTTGAGAGACTTAAATTAGGAATAATATCATCTAGTGAAAAAAATTAATCGCCATGTTAATCACATGATTTTGATTTGGAACTGTAATGCTATGAAATATATAACTTAAGGAATTTATAACTAAATTAATAATTAATATATGCTCAGAAATAAATCCTGTATTTATATAAAATAAATACTATCACATATTTTCAATGCAATGTAAATACACCATTTTCATATAGAAGAATTATTCTATATATATATATATATATATATATAATCCAGCCTTCCCGATAAGCTGGAAAGATAAAACCTGTGTGGCGACAGAGGCGTTTGAAAACATTCTTTCACAAATTTCACCGTTCGTCTAGTGGTCCTTGGTTCGATGCAAGAGGGTCATTCTGATTCTACCATGCATTTCAAACGGGAATAATGGAACCTCATTTTAGGACCTTCCCGATAAGATACTGAATTGAAACTTTGAAACACGTCAGAGTGGCACTTATCTAATATTCGTATGCAATTGTTTCTCACGAATGGGCCCTGTGTTCAACGCCAGGCAGTCTTTTGCATGAATTTTCAA
Organism: Pachydiplax longipennis; assembly: GCA_036926295.1. NCBI lineage: Eukaryota > Metazoa > Arthropoda > Insecta > Odonata > Libellulidae > Pachydiplax > Pachydiplax longipennis. Next base: position 10,124,684 of record JAVFKF010000023.1, read on the forward strand.
AAACTGTTTAGAGTTCTTACTTGGAGAGATAGAATAGTGAAAATCATGGAGGATGGAGATGCGGTGGTTATCTATGGTACTTACTGAAGAAATGTTACCAAACAACTGTGAGTTCAATGCCAAGTGGGTACAAAATTCTCCGGTATAAAATGCATGTCAGTCAATTTTGACAATTATTTTAAATGCTCATCGGATAACTGCGAATAATATAAAATGTAACTTACATAGAGGCAATTGGTACGTTTCAAATGCACTGTCTGTGGTTTCTTTCACGGTTCTTCGTTCAAAGCCTGAGCATATTTTCTATTCTTCTGTGTATTTCAAATAGGGATAGCATAATCTTATTTTAGGACCTCCCCAATAAGATATTGAATTGAAACTTTTGAACAGGTAAGAATAGCACTTATCTAACATTAATATGCAATTGTTTTTCACAGTTGGGTCCTTGGTTCGACACCAGGCAAACTTTTGCGCGAAGTTTTGAACATTGTTTTAAGGCCTTTCTTGGTATGATACTGCATGCAACTGATAGCTTGCAGTATACAAGCAACTTTTACGAGTACACTATATAGCTATTAAATTAATACCGTTAAATATATAACTTAACAAATATCATCTATCACAACAAAAATTGTAAGTAATTATTAAAAAGTGATAATTAATAACATTTACAAGTATTTGCTTACCTGTTTGTATACGGCACACCTGTATTCATCTGATTCCAGCACTTCATCGTCAATATTCTGCAAAAATAAAGCAATGTAAATTTAATTTTTAAATTATTGCCTACCATGAACTTTTGCATTAATATTCTTTAGTAAGATCACCATAAAATTAAATACCGTTTGGATTTCCTCTACTTCCACAGCATTAATTGCTTCATCAGCAGAAGTTTCGTTGGGTTCCTGAAAAGTAACAGAGAATTAAATAAATCATCCAACAGCACATTCTGATAAGGTTAGTAAAGATTCAAAATCATCCAAAGAAATTAATTCAAAGTTAGGTACTTACTTATGTATTGCACTTTCAATTTGAAGCAATTGGTTACTGATAAAGGATAAATTAATTTTTAAAAAGAATCGGATAACAATAATGAGAGTTTTAGACAAAGTTAAAATGACTTTAAGATTAAGACGCAACTTAGCACAGATGACAAAATGTTATCACATAGTTTTGATTTCAAACCATACCACTATTATTTATATAACTTTTAAATTAATAATACTAATATGCTCTGATAAATATAAATATATATATATTTAACTTAAAATTTATATTTATACTATATATCTGTTAAATTAATACTATAAATATATATTGAATTCAATGTTAATTACTCTATTTCCATTTGGATCCATAATGCTATTTCATATACATCTTAAGGAAAATCACCATGATGAGAATGATAAATAACTAAGTTGAAGTTACTAAAAATTAAGTTAAGTATATTATTCTTACGAATATAAATAATAAATTTCATAACTGTTAATAAAGTTTACGATTATATGCTTACCTGTCCGTCTATGGCACACCTGTCATCTTCCGATTCCGGCACTTCATCTTTAATATTCTGCAAAGATACAGCAATAAATGTGAATTTCATTTATTCCCTACAATAAAATTTCGTATTAACATTCTTTCATAAAATCACTAGCAAAATACAAACCGTTTGGATTTCCGCTGCATCATCAGCATCAATCGCTTCGTCAACAGAAGTTTCGTTGGATTCCTGAAAAGGTTCCGAAAACTTAATAATTTATTCAACTGCAAATAAGGATAATGTTGGTAAAACTTCAAAATGCCAGCAATAAAAAATCTGAACACAGGATATACTTACATTAGTTTTACTTAAGAATTTTAGTATCTCGGCCTCGGCATAGTGTACATTTCTCTTGTAACAATTAAACTCGGTCATCCTCCACAAGCATGGTTTGCATATCTTAGACGGAAGACCATCGTTTTCCCTTATCTAAAGCATTGAAATAATAAACGTTAATCACAGAACGAGATACATCGGTCATTACATCTACTCGACCAACGATACAATAGCTAGATCAAAGTGAATCGTTTTTAAAAGATTTCACTGAAAAGACGACAGAGTTCAACAGAATGGTAATTAAAAATCGTATGCCTCCATTACAAACAATACTATAATTTGATATCTGAATAACCTTCATTTTCAGATGAAAGAATACATTCGGGATAATGGAAGAGAAAGATAAGGTTCAGTGAATCTTCGTAGAGTAATGTAAGATGAATAATAGTATACAGGGGGCAGAAATCATACAGATTTCCTGCCTAAAGGATTCAGTACTTAAGAACTTTTTTTCATTGCATCCTATTCCGGTATCAAACCTGAATCATTTAAAAATAAACCAGCACATACCTTTAAGTCATATACGAAATTAAGCACTCTAAACACAGGATCCCCAGTTGAAGAAAAATTCGAGAAAATACTGGCGAAAGAGAAACACTCTTTCAAACAAAGCCTGCAGAGGACATCCAAAGATTGTTCGCACATCTTCTCAGATTCTGGAACGGGCAAATTACTTCAAATACAAAAAGGAAGACCTCACAATACGCCGTTAGCTCGGCAAGTGACGCTTCCTTTCACGTGGCTCATTGGCGCATGCGCAGAAGCTAGGAAAGGCATGGAAAACCTTTTCTAGAGAGAACCGAAGATGACTATCTGAAGCGCCACTAGAACGGCGTAATTTGGAACTGCCGCTTTTCCCGAGCTTAACTTCACATCTCAGCTATACTTCGTGTCCAACATACCGATGTTTTAAAGTACAGCATTTACGTAAACGAAAGTTTTCCTAGTTTTTATTAGTATCATTAACCCTTTCGAGACTGTTGTCGGCTATAGACGACGGCATTTTTCCTACGCAGAAAGACGGCTGTCGTGTATAGACGACGCAGGTATTAATCGCGCGTGGATGCAGTTTCAGAGGATTAGGATATTATAAACTTACCCTTCTGACCCTTTTCTGGGGGATTTCTGACCTTTCCTTCTGCACCACAAAGAGTAAACTCAGCCCCCGGGGTCGTTTATAACCCTTTTTACTGCATGGTGCCGCGGAAAATGAAATGTTATTGGAACAGTTTTGCGAAAGATTTTCTTTTAGTAGTAATTGTCAATATTGATTTGGATATTGAAATGTTCGTCTTTGCCGACTATGTACAACTTTTAAACGAAATTCTACCCTTAATATTAAGGTTATTAGGATATTATAATATAAAAACTATGCTACATCATTGCCACTATAATGGTATACTAAATAGCTTAATATTAACGGTAAAATTTCTTTTGAAAGTTGTACATAGTCGGCAAGATACAAGATTTTAATTTCCAAATTAATGTTGACAATTACTGCTAAAATAACTATTTGGCAAAACGTCAGCAATAACATTTAGGTAGCCGCGGCCCCATGCTGTGGAAGGAAATGTGACGGTATTCCCCCGATTGCGGTTGTCGAGGAAGGAACCCCGCTTAGGACTCAGAAGGGTTCAATTCTATACCTGCCAACATCTTAGTCGAAAAATGCTTCCGTGTCCAGGAGACGATTTTAAGAGAATGTGCCCGTCTCGAAAGGGTTAAGTACAGCATTTACGTAAACGAAAGTTTTCTTGTTTTTAAATAAGGTAATAGCATTCCTAAGTTTCCTAGAATGGTACCTCATAGCCAATCGATACAATGAATAACATCGAAGTGTTTTTATCGGAAATTCGACGTAGAATAACGCGATTGTTAATGGTCTAAATGCGAGAAGAGCATTTGAGTGGGCCTCATGCCCTTATAGATGGAGATGAGGCCATGGAAGGAAGTTCGCTCATTGAGCAGAAAAAACGAAAATATCTCCTTCGCCATATATTCGTTGCATTTGGGAAATGTCGCCATCATTACAGACTTCTGTGTTTTGCTTGTTTGCTTTTCAATAGGTTGCCTCTATTCTTTCATAGGATGACACAATTACTTGGTATTTTACAATGGCTAGTACATACAGAGGCATAAACATTCTAAAAATTATTAAGTTTGATAGACGACTATTATCTCCGTATGCAATAGGCAATAGCTTTACGCTAACTAGCGGCTTTCCTGAAGACAACAGCTTCAGACTTCAGTAATTCAAAATGGCAGCTCTGGGGGCTTAGCTTTGTTTACATTCGTTATAAAACGGAATTTTGTCCTTTAAAATTTGTCAAGCAACCTGAAATTAAGCTTGAGAATAAGAAGAGTGTTTCTCTGAGAAGTTGTTTATCAGTTTTCGGGTAAAAAACCAAATTAGGTAGGCAATAAATAATCTTAAAATTTCAAGGTACTTGACTTAGATGTAAATGATAATATCTTGAGGAATTTTGTTAGCTGACGCCTTTTTATAAAGAAATTTCTCCAACTTGGGTTCCATTGGTGCGAAACGGTCTTACTTGTGAAACATAATTATAAATTTGTTGGTGCTAACAATGAGTGAAATACATAATTTCGGTAGAATAAATGGTGTTGGGAGTTTTTCTGGAGACGATGCAAATCTTTGGCGATATTCCTTCTTCGAGAGTTTACAACGTACTTTACTCGAATGACTAGCAGGATGATTAGCATGATGTTAGCGTGTTCAATCCCTTACCGTCAAATAAGCGTATCGTATGTTAGTCAACATTCGATAAAGCTCTCCCAAAATCAATTCCCCGTAAGTTCTATTGGTGCGAAACGGTCTTACTTGTGAAATAATCGAAATCCTACGTTTGGTCGAAAGTGCTTTCATAAGCGAAAGAATGCCGGTAGTGTACTTATGGCTTACTTATGTTCCTACCATCATAGTTTTACAAATTCCGTCATCTGACTTACTATCGAACCTATCGTTACCTCAAATAAGCTTTATACCCAGCCATTATCTAAGTGGTCCTTTAGTATTATCTTTAGCAATCCCAGTCACAGGGTTTAGGATATCCTGCTATGAAGAATTTCTCAAGCTCTACCAATGCGATGTTTATTATTATCCAAAAATCCATCTCACGCTTTCAGCGATGGGAATTTAAAAGTTCTGTAGCCATTCGGGCAGCACGACCTGCCAAACACCCAGAAGGAACTAATTATCCCTTTCTTTTCTTTGATTTCACTTTCTTTTCTTTTCTGGTTATGCCAGATCCTTCACTGACCAAAACTCGACAATGCCAGCGCGGCTCCTGGAAGATCTGGTGGGGGAGGTACATGCGTAATTAAACTATAGTCGTTTCTATAGGACGCAACTAAGTTTCCGTGCAAAGGATCGTTTCGGATGGAGGACAGTTGTCTAATTGTTAAACAAATTAGATGTTTTTCCCATAGCTCATCCACAAACTTGTATTAATAAGAGGCGGCCGAGAAGGCGGCGTCAGGAGAGACATCTTGCGCCCGCTTGCCCAAACTGATACCAGTTTTAAATATTCGGACAAATAGTTGGAATATTGCGGCAAGGTTGAAGTACCGAAGAGTGTGCAGGCAGTTGACGAAACGTTATCTTGTTATGTGAGGGGCGGGTATATAATATAGACGATAAATATTACCCTTGAGATCCAAATAAGTTTGGAAATTCATAAATTGAGGAAATTTCAATGCACTCCAAAGTTAGTATACTCCAAGCATTTACATTAATAAGCCTAATCTATGGTGGCTACCCGAGGGGAGAATGCTAAAACTCTAAACAATTCAATTCCCATAACCAAAGCAAGAGACATTTGCTCGTTGGCTTTCATAATCAACCCTAAAAAACCCCGCAATACAAAGAAATACTCAAGAGGTACAAATAATATTAAAAATACCGACATCAATGTACTCATAACAATTTTCATAAACGCTTTGGCTAAACAGAGTATACTTTAGACTATAAATTCTAAATTTGTGTATATTTTTCCTCTTTTATTACTGATAACTTCTATGAAGATCATAAATAAAAGGTATTAGATTAGTAATGGCAGCATTCTTACCAATCATTCCAGAAATATTTTGTACACATTACAGCTTTTTCCAATATTATTCTTAGTATGCCGACGCAATCCAGCGTGTTTCAATTAAGCCATCGCAAAAATTTTCTTTCCTTGCGGCGCAAATTCGAGCAGTATAATTTCTCCATCGTCCACTGAAGCCCTAAGATAATTTACTCGGTGTTTAAGGAATTACTAATACGAAAGGGGATATGAAAGACTATGTTTCGGGAAGAAGAACATTTACATAATACAACAAATATGCATTTGTAACCTGTTGACTTCGTCATGTTTACTACACAGTTGAAAAATATTATTCTGGAACACTTAAGTCCTCGTTTAGGTATTATCTTAATCAATCTCTGTCAGAAGGTGTTCGATATCCCGCGATGAAGTGATTCTCAGCCTCTTCCAGAGTAATATATGTCGGTGTCAGAAAATCTATCTTCCGCTGCTAGCGGTGGCATTTTACAATTTAAAAATTCTGTAACCCGTCGGGCAGCACGGCCTGCAAAACACCCAGTGAGAACTAATTGTTCTTTTCTTTTCTTTGATTTCACTTTCTTTTCTTTTCTGGTTGTGCCAGATCCTTCACTGACCAAAACGCGACGACGCCAGTGCGGCTCCTGAAAAAATTGGTGGGGGAGGTGAATCCCTGATTCAACAGTAGCCCTTAATTCAGGACGCAACTAAGTTTCCGCGCAAAGGATCGATCCGGATGGACGACATTGGCCTAATCGTTTCACGAAACTGTTGTTTTTTCCATAGTTTCTTCAGAAAATTATGTCTAGATCCAGCGGCCTCTCTTGCGGCAAGAGGAGCGACATCTTGCGTACACTTGAGCTAACCGGTTCGAATTTAAATTCTTCCGCCAAAATATTGGAATTCTGCGGGAAAGTTGAAGTAGTATATAGTGTGCAGTGGGGCGACGCGACATTTCCAAGAATGAGGCGAGTAATTCTCGGAAGATAAATACAACATTCAACTTCGAAACTTTAGGAAATTTGGAAATCATGAAATTCAAATGAATTCCAAAGTTATCAACATGAGAGCCGTTTCTGGCAGAGAAGATATCTTGACATTTAGGATAATTACCAAAGGGGTAAATATATTCCTTTTATCATGTGCGCACATGTATGTTGTGATCAGTTAGTAAACGACAATACATTTAAGCTTTGATCCGATTGTAGATTAAATGAAAATAAGAGAATCGTAGTTGGAGGCATTCCTAAAATCATTTTTTGGAATTTACATATCCAGGATTCTTTGGAATTCTGACCCTTCCTCCTCAATCAGTCTTGTGGTACTTCATCAAGTATATTAAATCATCAAGAATATTAAATATTAAATAAGAATATTAAATTGCAAAAAGGATATGAAAGATGCATGTGCCATACGTTGTTCGCATAGATGGTTTAATATTTTCTTTTAAAATTGAATATAAAATAAGCAACAAAAATTATAAGTTACTTTATTCAAAAATTACTTTTCTTACGTCTTATCCTTGGCCTTTTAAGCGTGTTCATAATCTAAAACATAAAATTACTTGAAAGGAGTTCGAACAAAGTTTGAATAGTTGTTTTATTTGAGCAACATTTTAGATGGCAACTTAGAATGACGACCAATTCCAAAAATGTATCATGTCTATCAGCAGTTCTATGGAATGTAATTATTTCAAATAGCTGCCTGTTTTTGATCTAACTGTTGGCACTTAATCTTCTATGTGACATTATTACGGTCTTTTTGATATCCTGCTGGTATATCCTTGTTACAGGGGTATGCTAACAGTGACAATATCAAATTTGTATCGATAATTGATGGACAGTATTAAGGTAATTAATTAAGAAGTTAATAAGGTAATTAATTAAGAAGATGATGATTCGAAGAAAAATGTAACATTAAAATTGACCAAATTCCACGATATGTGAAATATTCTCTAAAATCACATACATAATATACATACATGGTGGTCGATTCCTGAACAAGCATATTTTATCTCGCTTCATTTATATTGGTTAAATACTCTCGAGAAAAAATCTCATACTAACGTTCCGTGTTTAGGATTTCGCTATTCACTCACGACCAAATGAACAGTGTGATACATGAGGTTTGAATAACAAAACGAAAGTTATCCTTTTTACGTGGTAGTGATAAGGGTAAAATGAGAGGAGAAGGCTGTGAAACGTTGGAGCTATTATTTGGAAAGAATTATCCCTCCCATTTAGAAAATGACCGCTTTCACCGTGTAGCAAGCATCATCTGTCTTAGATTCGTATTTGTCTTATGTATTGAAGGAAAAATATTCTGCAATATTATATATATATATATATATATATATATATATATATATATATATATATATATATATATATATATATATATATATGTCTGTTCAAAAATTTTCCGAACTTTTTTTATAGTGCGCCTCCAGTTGGTTATTTTCAATATTCCTGTAATCTTTGTATGTGCAAAAGCTTCCCAAATAACCACCTTCAATTACTTTGTCGATATCTTGCTTTGTTCATTAGTTAGGGATGTTTATGTGAACAGGTGATCGTAGAGTGCGGCGAAAAATCGGATCCGCGGAAATGAGCTCTTTGAAGGAGCAGCGTTCTTCTGTAAAATTCTGCATGAAACTTGCCAAATCTATCAAGGAAACTTTTGAGTTGATTACCAAGGCTATTGTTGAGCATACTATGAAACGTACCACGTGTTATGAGTGGTTTAGACGGTTCAAACACGGGCGGCAATCAGTGGATGACTACGAGCGTTCCAGAAGACCATCAACGTCCACAGATGACCCCCACATCGAAAAAGTGAACGATCTCGTTTGTGCAAATTGACGTTTGACTGTCAGGGAGCTTGCAGAGGAGCGTGGCATCCCGATTGGTTCTGCTACGAAATCCTAACTGAAAAAATTGAGGATGCATCGAGTCGAGGACAAATTCGTGCCTCGCCTGATGACAGCAGACCAGGAGCAACACGAGCAACTCGTGACTTTTTAGCCAAAAACAAGACCACTGTGCTTCTTCAACCACCCTATTCACCAAGCCTGGCTCCATGTGACTTTTTCCTATTCCCAAAGCTAAAATCTCCGCTGAAAGGAATAAAAAAATCCACCGATCGAGAAATAATGAAAAAATCGAAGGAAGAGATTATAAACAATACAAAAAAAGCGTCCCAAGACTGTTTTAAATAGTGGAAATACCGTTGGGATAAGTGTATACGTTGGGGTGGGGAGTTCTTTGAAGGAGACTCAGAGCAATAATTTGTAAGTGAATTATTTTTGTTGTAATAAATAAAGTTCAGGAACTTTTTGAACAGACCTCGTATATTTGCATAACCAACACATTGGATAGGGACACTTTCTTCCGAAACGCAAAAGTCCCACGGACGCGTTTATCAAAGAGGGATCAAACGCGGTTACACCTCAATGGATATGGATGAAATTGTATTTGGAAAGGTGGCCTTAATGTTAATTCTAGAATGATATTTATAGTAGATTCTCCTAGACCCAAACCTTTTCTCGTATGAGCAAGTCAATTAATTCCTTTTGAAATCAGCATCTACAGACTTCGGACTATGCTGACAATGTGTACCGTTTATTCGAAAAAGCCTTAACTTCTGGTACTGTCCCATTACCGGACTATCCGGTCCGTTCATACCATCAAACAATGTGGAACATTGTCCCGTTAAATACTTACATCACTAATATCACAGTGATTTCTCTGAAGTTCATAATAGCAAGAAATGGAGAGTTGAAATTTTCGGCTTAGGATAATTAAAAAATCAAGGAATTTCGTAGGAAATTTCTTAATCGAAATTAATGTTTTTTATTTCTAATAAGACCTCAATTCTGGGTTTGCGTAGAAATATCTTTCTTAACTTTTGCTGACGGATCAGCGTTTAGCGAATATATTACACAAAGATGGAAGTTTCTTTACTGAATTACGTTGGGTAGTAGGTCACACTCCATCTCGAATGTCACATTAATCTTCGGAGAATTACTCGCGCCCCTCCTGAAAACGTCGCCTCGCCTCGCTGCAGACTACATGCTACTTCAACTTTCCCGCTGATTTCCAATATTTTGGCGGAAGAATTCAAATTCGAACCGGTTAGCTCAAGTGTACGCAAGATGTCGCTCCTCTTGCCGCAAGATAGGCCGCTGGATTTTGACATGATTTTCAAAATAAGCTATGGGAAAAACAACAGTTTCGTGAAACGATTAGGCCAATGTCGTCCATCCGCAACGATCCTTTGCGCGGAAACTTAGTTGCGTCCTGAATTAAGGGCTACTGTTGAATCAGGGATTCACCTCCCCCACCAATTTTTTCAGGAGCCGCACTGGCGTCGTCGCGTTTTGGTCAGTGAAGGATCTGGCACAACCAGAAAAGAAAAGAAAGTGAAATCAAAGAAAAGAAAAGAACAATTAGTTCTATCTGGGTGTTTTGCAGGCCGTGCTGCCCGACGGGTTACAGAATTTTTAAATTTTAAAATGCCACCGCTAGCAGCGGAAGATAGATTTTCTGACACCAACATATACTACTCTGGAAGAGGCTGAGAATTACTTCATCGCGGGATATCGAACACCTTATGACAGAGATTGATTACGATAATACCTAAAGGAGGACTTCAGTGTTCCAAAAAAATATATTTCAACTGTGTAGTAAACATGACGAAGTCAACAGCTTACAAATGCATATTTGTTGTATTATGTAAATGTTCTTCTTCCCGAAACATAGTCTTTCATATCCCCTTGCGTATTAGTAATTCCTTAAACACCGAGTAAATTATCTTAGGGCTTCAGTGGACGATGGAGAAATTATACTGCTCGAATTTGCGCCGCAAGGAAAGAAAATTTTTGCGATGGCTTAATTGAAACACGCTGGATTGCGTCGGCATACTAAGAATAATATTGGAAAAAGCTGTAATGTGTAAAAAAGATTTCGGGAATGATTGGTAAGAATGCTGCCGTTACTAATCTAATACCTTTTATTTATGATCTTCATAGAAGTTATCAGTAATAAAAGAGGAAAAATATGGACAAATTTAGAATTTATAGTCTAATGTATAATCTGTTTAGCCAAAGCATTTATGAAAATTGTTATGAGTACATTGTTGTCGGTATTTTTAGTATTATTTGTACCTCTTGAGTATTTATTTGTATTACGGGGTTTTATAGGGTTCATTATGAACGCCAACGAGCAAATGTCTCTTGCTTTGGATATGGGAATTGAACTGTTTAGAGTTTTAGCATTCTCCCCTCGGGTAGCCACCATAGATTAGGATTATTAATGGATATGCTTGGAGTATAATACCTTTGGAGTGCATTGAAATTTCCTCAATTTATGAATTTCCAATCTTATTCGGATCTCAAGGGTAATATTTATCTTCTATATCAGATACTCGCCCCCTCAGCTAACAAGATAACATTTCGTCAACTGCCTGCACACTATTCGGTACTTCAACCATGCCGCAATATTCCAACTATTTGTCCGAATATTTAAAACTGGTATCAGTTTGGGCAAGCGTGCGCATGATGTCTCTCCTGACGCCGCCTTCTCGGCCGCCTCTTCTTAAAACAAGTTTGTGGATGAGCTATGGGAAAAACATCTAATTTGTTTAACAATTAGACAACTGTCCTCCATCCGAAACGATCCTTTGCCCGGAAACTTAGTTGCGTCCTATAGAAACGACTATAGTTTAATTACGCATGTACCTCCCCCACCAGATCTTCCAGGAGCCGCGCTGGCATTGTCGAGTTTTGGTCAGTGAAGGATCTGGCATAACCAGAAAAGAAAAGAAAGTGAAATCAAAGAAAAGAAAGGGATAATTAGTTCCTTCTGGGTGTTTGGCAGGTCGTGCTGCCCGGCTGGCTACAGAACTTTTTAATTCCCATCGCTGAAAGCGTGATATGGATTTTTGGATAATAATAAACATCGCATTGGTAGAGCTTGAGAAATTATTCATAGCAGGATATCCTAAACCCTGTGACTGGGATTGCTAAAGATAATACTAAAGGACCACTTAGATAATGACTGGGTATAAAGCTTATTTGAGGTAACGATAGGTTCGATAGTAAGTCAGATGACGGAATTTGTAAAACTATGATGGTAGGAACATAAGTAAGCCATAAGTGCACTACCGGCATTCTTTCGCTTATGAAAGCACTTTCGACCAAACGTAGGATTTCGATTATTTCACAAGTAAGACCGTTTCGCACCAATAGAACCTACGGGGAATCGATTCTGGGAGAGCATTATCGAATGTTGACTAACATAAAATACGCTTATTTGACGGTAAGGCATTGAGCACGCTAACATCATGCTAATCATCCTGCTAGCCATTCGAGTAAAGTACGTTGTAAACTCTCGAAGAAGGAATATCGCCAAAGATTTGCATCGTCTCCAGAAGAACTCCCAACACCGTTTATTCTACCGATGTTATATATTTCACTCATTGTTAGCACCAACAAATTTATAATTATGTTTCACAAGTAAGACCGTTTCGCACCAATGGAACCCAAGTTGGAGAAATTTCTTTATAAAAAGGCGTCAGCTAACGAAATTCCTCAAGATATTATCATTTACATCTAAGTCAAGTACCTTGAAATTTTAAGATTATTTATTGCCTACCTAATTTGGTTTTTTACCCGAAAACTGATAAATAACTTCTCAGAGAAACACTCTTCTTATTCTCAAGCTTAATTTCAGGTTGCTTGACAAATTTTAAAGGACAAAATTCCGTTTTATAACGAATGTAAACAAAGCTAAGCTCCCAGAGCTGCCATTTTGAATTACTGAAGTCTGAAGCTGTTGTCTTCAGGAAAGCCGCTAGTAAGCGTAAAGCTATTGCCTATTGCATACGGAGATAATAGTCGTCTATCAAACTTAATAATTTTTAGAATGTTTATGCCTCTGTATGTACTAGCCATTGTAAAATACCAAGTAATTGTGTCATCCTATGAAAGAATAGAGGCAACCTATTGAAAAGCAAACAAGCAAAACACAGAAGTCTGTAATGATGGCGACATTTCCCAAATGCAACGAATATATGGCGAAGGAGATATTTTCGTTTTTTCTGCTCAATGAGCGAACTTCCTTCCATGGCCTCATCTCCATCTATAAGGGCATGAGGCCCACTCAAATGCTCTTCTCGCATTTAGACCATTAACAATCGCGTTATTCTACGTCGAATTTCCGATAAAAACACTTCGATGTTATTCATTGTATCGATTGGCTATGAGGTACCATTCTAGGAAACTTAGGAATGCTATTACCTTATTTAAAAACAGGAAAACTTTCGTTTACGTAAATGCTGTACTTAACCCTTTCGAGACGGGCACATTCTCTTAAAATCGTCTCCTGGACACGGAAGCATTTTTCGACTAAGATGTTGGCAGGTATAGAATTGAACCATTCTGAGTCCTAAGCGGGGTTCCTTCCTCGACAACCGCAATCGGGGGAATACCGTCACATTTCTTTCCACAGCATGTGGCCGCGGCTACCTAAATGTTATTGCTGACGTTTTGCCAAATAGTTATTTTAGCAGTAATTGTCAATATTAATTTGGAAATTAAAATCTTGTATCTTGCCGACTATGTACAACTTTCAAAAGAAATTTTACCGTTAATATTAAGCTATTTAGTATACCATTATAGTGGCAATGATGTAGCATAGTTTTTATATTATAATATCCTAATTACCTTAATATTAACGGTAGAATTTCGTTTAAAAGTTGTACATAGTCAGCAAAGACGAACATTTCAATATCCAAATCAATATTGACAATTACTACTAAAAGAAAATCTTTCGCAAAACTGTTCCAATAACATTTCATTTTCCGCGGCACCATGCAGTAAAAAGGGTTATAAACGACCCCGGGGGCTGAGTTTCCTCTTTGTGGTGCAGAAGGAAATGTCAGAAATCCCCCAGAAAAGGGTCAGAAGGGTAAGTTTATAATATCCTAATCCTCTGAAACTGCATCCACGCGCGATTTATACCTGCGTCGTCTATACACGACAGCCGTCTTTCTGCGTAGGAAAAATGCCGTCGTCTATAGCCGACAACAGTCTCGAAAGGGTTAATGATACTAATAAAAACTAGGAAAACTTTCGTTTACGTAAATGCTGTACTTTAAAACATCGGTATGTTGGACAGAAGTATAGCTGAGATGTGAAGTTAAGCTCGGGATAAGCGGCAGTTCCAAATTACGCCGTTCTAGTGGCGCTTCAGATAGTCATCTTCGGTTCTCTCTTGCAAAGCTCTCCCATGCCTTTCCTAGCTTCTGCGCATGCGCCAATGAGCCACGTGAAAGGAAGCGTCACTTGCCGAGCTAACGTCGTATTGTGAGGTCTTCCTTTTTGTATTTGAAGTAATTTGCCCGTTCCAGAATCTGAGAAGATGTGCGAACAATCTTTGGATGTCCTCTGCAGGCTTTGTTTGAAAGAGAGTTTCTCTTTCGCCAGTATTTTCTCGAATTTTTCTTCAACTGGGGATCCTGTGTTTAGAGTGCTTAATTTCGTATATGACTTAAAGGTATGTGCTGGTTTATTTTTAAACGATTCAGTTTTGATACCGGAATGGGATTCAAAGAAAAGAAGTTCTTAAGTACTGATACCTTTAGGCAAGAAATCTGTATGATTTCTGCCCCCTGTATAATATTATTCATCCTATGTTACTCTACGAAGATTTGATGAACCTTATCTTTCTCTTCCATTATCCCAAATGTATTCTTTCATCCGAAAATGAAGGTTATTCAGATATCAAATTATAGTATTGTTTTTAATGGAGGCATACGATTTTTAATTACCATTCTGTTGAACTCTGTCGTCTTTTCAGTGAAATCTTTTGAAAACGATTCACTTTCATCTAGCTATTGTATCGTTGGTCGAGTAGATGTAAAGACCGATGTATATCGTTCTGTGATTGACGTTTATTATTTCAATGCTTTACATAAGCGAAAACGATGGTCTCCCGTCTAAGATATGCAAACCATGCTTGTGGAGGATGACCGAGTTTAATTGTTACAAGAGAAATGTACACTACGCCGAGGCCGAGATACTAAAATTCTTAAGTAAAACTAATGTAAGTAAATCCTGTGTTCAGATTTTTTATTGCTGGCATTTTGAAGTTTTACTAACATTATCCTTATTTGCAGTTGAATAAATTATTAAGTTTTCGGAACCTTTTCAGGAATCCAACGAAACTTTTGTTGACGAAGCGATTGTTGCTGATGATGCAGAGGAAATCCAAACGGTTTGTATTTTGCTAGTGATTTTATGAAAGAATGTTTATACGGAATTTTATTGTAGAGAATAAATTAAATTCACATTTATTGCTGAATCTTTGCAGAATATTAAAGATGAATTGCCGGAATCGGAAGATGACAGGTGTGCCATAGACGGACAGGTAAGCATATATTCGTAAACTTTATTAATAGTTGTGAAATTTATTATTTATATTCGTAAGAATTATATACTTAACTTAATTTTTAGTAACTTTAACTTAGTTATTTATCATTCTCATCGTGGTGATATTCCTTAAGTTGTATATTAAATAGCATTATGGATCGAAATGAAAATAGTGTAATTAACATTGAATTCAATATATATTTATAGTATTCATTTAACAGATATATAGTATACAATATAAATTTTAAGTTAACATACATATACATATATATATATATATATATATATATATATATATATATATATTATCAGAGCATATTAGTATTATTAATTTGAAAGTTCATTCCTTAAATTATATAAATTATAGTGCTATGGTTCGAAATCAAAACTATGTGATAACATTTGGTCATTTGTGCTAAGTTGTGTCTTACTCTTAAAGTCATTTTAACTTTGTCTAAAACTCTACTTACTGTTATCCGATTCTTTTTCAAAATTTAGTTATACTTTATCAATAATCAATTGCTTCAAATTGAAAGTGCAATACATAAGTAAGTACCTGACTTTGAATTCTTTTCTTTGGATGATTTTGAATCTTTACTAACCTTATCAGAATGTGCTGTTGGATGATTTATTTAATTTTCTTTTACTTTTCAGGAACCCAACGAAACTTTTCACGAACCCAACGCAATTAATGCTGTGGAGGCAGAGGAAATCCAAACGGTATTTAATTTTATGGTGTTCTTAATAAAGAATTGTAATGTAAAAGTTTATGGTAGGCAATAATTTAAAAATCAATTTTAAATGAAATTTACATTGCTGTATTTTTGCAGAATATTGACGCTGAAGTGCTGGAATCAGATGAAGACAGGAGTGCCGTAGACAAACAGGTAAGCAAATACTTGTTAATGTTATTCATTATCACTTTTTAGTAATTATTTATGATTTTTTTGTGATAGATGATATTCGTTAAGTTGTATATTTAATGGTTTTAATTTAATAGCTATAAAATGTACTGGTAAAAGTTGATTGTATACTGCAAGCTATCAGTTGAATGCAGTATCATACCAAGAAAGGCCTCAAAACAATGTTCAAAATTTCGTGCAAAAGTTAACCTGGTGTTGAACCAAGGACCCAACTTTGAAAAATAATTGCATATTAATGTTAGATAAGTGCAATTCTTACATATTCAAAAGTTTCAATTCAATATCTTATTGGGGAGGTCCTAAAATAAGATTATGCTATCCCTAACAAAGAACTGTCGAAGAAACCACAGAAAGTGCATTTGTAACCTACTAATTGCCTCTATGTAAATTACATTTTATATTATTCGCAGTTATCCGATGAGCATTAAAAATAATTGTCAAAATTGACTGACATGCATTTTATACCAGAGAATTTTGTACCCAATTGGCATCAAACTCACAGATGTTTGGTAACATTTCTTCAGTATGTACCATAGATAACCACGGCATCTCCAACCTCCATGATTTTCACTATTCTATCGCTCCAAGTAATGACTCAAAACAATTTTCCAAAATTCATGCGAAAGACTACCTGGCGTTGAACATAGGGCCCATTTGTGAGACACAATTGCATATGAATGTTAGATAAGTGCCACTCTGACATGTTTCAAAGTTTCAATTCAGTATCTTATCGGGAAGGTCCTAAAATGAGGTTCCATTATTCCCATTTGAAATGCATGGTAGAATCAGAATGACCCTCTTGCATCAAACCAAGGACAACTAGACGAATGGTGAAATTTGAGAAAGAA
Organism: Pachydiplax longipennis; assembly: GCA_036926295.1. Taxonomy (NCBI): domain Eukaryota; kingdom Metazoa; phylum Arthropoda; class Insecta; order Odonata; family Libellulidae; genus Pachydiplax; species Pachydiplax longipennis. Next base: position 10,141,828 of record JAVFKF010000023.1, read on the forward strand.
TGTTTTCAAACGCCTCTGTCGCCACATCGGGTTTTATCTTTCTGGCTTATCGGGAAGACATGGAAAAAAATTTTCAACAATTTCAGAAATGCATTTCTTACAGAAGCATTTCGAACCCACCTGGCATCGAACACGCGATCATTTGGTAAGATTTCTTCCTTTGGTACTATGGAAGACCATCTCATCTGCAAACACCGTAATTTTGATTGATCTATTGCATCGAGAACGGCCTCAAAACAGATTGCAAAAATTCAAGTAAAAGACCGCCTAGCGTCGAATTCAGGACCCTTCTGTGAAAGGGAATAGCAAATTAATATTAGATGAGTGCCATTCTCACTAATTCCAGAGTTTCGATTCAATATCTTATCGGGAAGGTCCTAAAATAAGATTCCATTTTCCCTGTTTGAAATGCATGGTGGAATTGGAATGACCCTCTTGCATCTAACCAAGGACCACTGGATGAACTATGAAATTCGTGAAAGAATTTTTTCAAACGCCTCTGTCGCCACACCGGGTTTTATCTTTCCAGCTTATCGGGAAGGCTGGATTATATATATATATATATATATATATATTTATATATATATATATATAGAATAATTCTTCTATATGAAAATGGTGTATTTACATTGCATTGAAAATATGTGATAGTATTTATTTTATATAAATACAGGATTTATTTCTGAGCATATATTAATTATTAATTTAGTTATAAATTCCTTAAGTTATATATTTCATAGCATTACAGTTCCAAATCAAAATCATGTGATTAACATGGCGATTAATTTTTTTCCGTAGATGATATTATTCCTAATTTACGTCTCTCAAATGTTAAGTCACTTTTTTTAAAAAGTGACTTTACATTATCTTCTAAGTTTAATTAAACTTAGAAGATAAAATTTAAAATAATCCAAGAAGTAATATGCCATCTTTTTCTCATCTGTGCTAAGCTATACCTTACTCTCAACTATAGCTAAAAACCTCTTAACACTGTGTGGTTCTTTTGTTGATAATAATTCATAATTTAATTTATCAGGATAAGTTATATTTGATAATATTAACTTAAGCTGAGTTCATATCCTTTTTACTGGTGCTTTTAATTAATTTTTAAATTAGTAATTGTATCACTACTTTCTGTAGGTAGCTGTTAAAGACGAAATTGAAATAGTGGACTGGCAAATTCCTCAAGAATTTCAAGGGAAAGAGTTTAGAATAGAGGTAAGTGTAGTATTTTTCTCATTTTATATTTTTTTCCAAAAGGACTTAAGCATAAGACAATTTAGCCACTGTTTATGTAATTGTAGTGCTGATTTGAGTCTCCATGATGTTTTTGGCTTTCTAATTAAAACAATAATATTGTCCACATTTATTTTTCCAAAATCAAATCAATATCTGAACATCGTGTATAGATAGTTATTAAATATATCCTGTAAATGGAAATCAGAAAAATCTTTTCTAGAGTAGTTTACTGTGATTGTTTACTCTTTTGATAAATATTGATCCTTAACTTTTTACCATTAATTTATTTAATATGAGAACTACTTTTTCAGGAAATTGTGGGAATCTTTCCAATTGAGAGTGAAGCTGAACAAAACCATGATAAGTACATATTGTGTGTCCAAGAAACTAATAACCTACAGGTAAATAGAATATTTTTAAAACTGTATTAAATTTCCATTGTATTGTATCTTAAGTTATATGAATATTCTGCATTATTTAATGGTACCAATGTAGTCATATGGATATATTGAGAACCTTCAATGCAATGAAGTATTAATATAGAAATCGGCCTCATTTTTAGGCATTGGTTGAAGAAAATGTAAAAATAGAAGAAGAGAACAATGATGAAGGAATTATAGGCAATCATTTGAATGAGGTAAGATTCATATTTGAGAAGATATTAGATGCAAAATAATTTCAATATTTCAAATTTTTTATTATTCACTTAAAAATTTCTATCAGAGGCAAGCTAATGTCTAATGTTAAAACTATTGATAGAAAATAGTATTGAAAAGTTTGTTAGAATGTTTTGATGATATTGTATCTTAAATTTTATGAATATTTCATGTTAAGGATGAAATTAAAACTGAGTATCAAGTACCTTTGAAAAAGCGAATCATGATTTATTGATAGAAATTTATTTATTTGTAGGAATTGATTGAAGGAAATGGAGTGAATTTGGATGGGGATAATTCTGTTGAAGGAATTACAAGTAACCAATTGACTGAGGTAAGTTTCAGATTGTAATAGCAGTGATGTATAGTTCTGCAGAAATTTATTACAACTTTTTCATCAAACTTGTGAATTTCCTGTGCTCACTTTACCACTTTAATTTAGTGTATGTGTATTAGAGTTTCTTGTATGATTGTTCTATGTCCCATCTTTTAATAACTTTCAATGTTATATGCACAAGTTTAAACATCTTGCAATCATTTAGTTATCCTCCCTTATCTTAATGTGAGAAGTGCATACGTAAAGGAAATCTTACTCTATTTGATAGTTATAACTGTCTTTGCTTTATTTACAGGCTTCCAAAGAATCAAAAGTGTCTTCAGCAGATGTGGTAAATCAAGGAGAAAATAATGATAAGATATATCTCAAGGAGAATAGCTCCTTATATAATGCTAAAAAATTTTTTGATGGAGAGAATTCAGAGGAAGGAGATGAAAGGCAAGCATTTGTTTGTGCTGCAGAGTTAAATTGTACGGACAAACTGGGTGACTTTGAGTTATCAGAAGGACAGACAGCTACTGCTAAGGGAAAGGATTTGTCTTATTATGTTTGTGATATTTGCAAAAAGAGCTTTAAATGGAAAAGTGATTTGGGTAGGCATGTCAGAATTCACTATGAGGATAGACTGTATGCTTGTAGAATTTGCAGCAAAAGATTTAAACAACAGAATGGCAGACATCTGCATGAGATGTTGCACAGTAAGCAGGAGAAAATCCCAAAGGGAAATAAGTTGTACACGTGTGGTACTTGTGGAAAGCATTATTGCAGCAAAGAAAGCTTATATAAACATTCATATGTACACACTAATAGGTATTGCTGTAGAGTTTGTGGGAAATGTTTCAAATGCAATACAGACCTGCAGAGACACGTAAGGACACATACAAAGGAAAAGCCATTTAAATGTGATATCTGTCAAAAGTGTTTTAACAGAAAAGGAAATCTAGAAAGACATATTGCTACTCATTCATCAGAGAGACCGTTTCCATGCAATATTTGTGGTAAAATGTTTAAATATAAAAGTTACAGGCAATATCATGAGCTTACTCACCACAAGAAAATTTAAATTGCTTACAATTCTCAGTTCATCTTGTCCTTTTATTCATCATTTTCTATTTAGGAATGAAGTTATTCAGTTCTGGAACTTTCAATCTATGTAATTAGTAGTTTACTGTTTTGACTTTAATAAATATGTTAAATAATTAAGCATTTTAAATTAGAAGCCTTTTTTTACCATTGTAATCTTAATCCTGGTATGAGAATAAAGTGGTAAGTTTTATTCATATTTGTATCTGTCAATAAATTTTTTGCCATACTGGTAATATTTGATAGTACAAATATGTATAAAAATAACAATGTTGAATTTTTTACTTTGTGATATTATATTCTTACATTATCTTGCTAACCTATGGTAAATCCTTATTTATTTGACGAAGTCATTAGGTATTTCTTAAAATGTAATTAATGTTTAGGAGAATTAAGATCAATATTAAGCTAGTTATTTGAATAGTAGTACAATAATGATGTAGCATACGGCCCCATGTATAAATTACAAGAGAATTCTAAGTGTTGTTTCTATATTTGCACAGAAATAGAAAGTTGACATGATCTTATTTTGAAGACATTCAGCATGAAAGAAAATCAGATCATTATTTTTGTGCAATTAAATTAAGGTGAAATAATGTCATCATCAAAGGTAAAATAAGATACCAATACTATCAAGAGAATTAGTTGCAGATTTTGATTTTTTTGAACCTATTAATTTTGGTCTATTTTGCAAGAAACAAGGTCTTTTCTGGTATAAATATCTTCCTCGTGGATTTTTCTTTTCATATGATTTTTTCACTTTGCTCTTAAAAATTTTGGATTAGGATGTCTTGGGAGAATCTATAAGAATGCATACTATTTTGGGAAAATCCAGAAAGAAATTTAGTGACCTTTTATCCTATTATTAGAAGAGAAAACTTCCAGTGGAAAAGTTTCTGAGAAAATACTGATATAATATTTTGTGCCAGTCAGAATCCTACTAGTTTATTGATAACATGAAAAACTGAACTGATATTAAGATTTTAATGGAAAAAGGCTGTGTGAGCAGTTGTTATGCTTCTAATCCTACTATTTTTTTGGAAGGATTGTACTGCTCTCTTCAATTTGATCAAAATTGACAGTATTCATGATTTTAGATTATTAAATAGTCCTAAGGTAGAGGATTACAAATTTTTACATTCACACTAATTTCAATTTGGTATATTTTCCTTATGAAGTGTGGTACAAAGATAACTAATTTCATCTCATATTTATTAAGGATATTCTTGGTGATTTTATTTCAGGCTTCTAGTGAAACAAAGAAAACAGTCTTGCTATAATTCAGATTTGTGTTTATGATGCATTTTATGAAAGACAACAGCAATTTTCACAAAATATAAGTCTAAGATTAGGATGTTATCTGAAACAACCAAAAGTAATGCCTCAAATTTATTTTTGAAACATTCTCAATTGCATTTTGTGCATCTCTGGTCATAATGGCCAAGTGTTATCTTATGTGTATTTTTTCATTGTGACCATGAATGTATCTCACCATATGATTCTAATGCTTCTTATGTATTTGTGTAAATAAAGAATATAAAATAAAATGTTTTCTCAATTTATCATCCCATCATTATTCAGTCATTAGTTATTTCATTTCAAAATATATGTTAGACGAAATTTAAAATTGATGAAAAATGTTTATCAGAATGCCTTAATTACTTGCCTAACTCGTCAGTGTTTTATTATTGAATGACTAATATGGAAAGGCATTGTAATTACCTTAAAATTGTGGATGAAATCCTATTTTGTAGGATTAATTTAAAAATTAAGGGAACAATATATGCTATAGGTGGACTTTGGGGAAGAGGATAGAGTTAGGAACGAAAAATTATAAATTTTGAATGATAATTGAAAGTCGATTTTTTCAGATTCTCTATCCATATATACATAAACCCAACTATATGTCCTTTAAATTCGCTAAAAATATCCAAGTAGCATTTAAATCTTTCAAAATCGGCGGTCAGATAGAGCACTATGCATTATGGGTAATATGGCACTTCTTCATTGTCTGAGAGGAGGAGAGTTAAAATCCAAAATGGCCAAATACTTCCCCAAAATTCCAATATAATTTCGAATATTTGAAATAGGCGGTGGAATAGTTTGAGGTGCATTGTGGGTAGTGACGTATTTAGAGAAAGGCTTAATAGTGTTCAAAGGGTTGAACACTTTTACTTTCATTTCAAAAACTGAGCAAAAATCGGCGAAAAACGCCAGTTAATGAGGTTTTTGTCCTCCAAATGATTAACCCTTTCGCAAGTCGTCCTTCAAAAAACGCACACAAATTCCGTCACTTTCTGAGGGCGCTAGTAGTACTTTTAACATCCTTAATTATATATCAGGATGACTGAAGTCAACTTCAACTTCCTGTTGGTGTAATGGTTATAGTGTATTGATGTAAATATACCTCTATTCAACTCTGTATTCACCTGATTCAAATCCAACTGATGACATTTTTTTGTCGGGTCTTTTTCTAACAACGTACCATCTTAAAATATTTTTAAAGCTTCTTCAGGTAATTTTTCAAAATAAATCAGACCTATATTAAAATTGGAATTGATTTTAATTATTTATTCAGCATTGAAGATAAAAACTTCAAGCAATCTGTAAAATTTTTCGTGATTTTCATGGAATTAGACTCTCGTGAATTATTTACCGATATTCGAACTCTTTCGAATTTAACGTCCGGAAAAATCGACTTAATTTCGAATTTATGCGGTAATGGGAACCAATGAATTCAATTGTAGTTGTTTTTATCGAAAATTTACGTAAATTTCTCGCTTAAAGATGACTTAAAAACTATTTTTTTTGTTTATCTAGTCATTTGCTTACATTGAAGATTTTTCTGTTATTTTTATTTGATAATAGTCTTAAAAGTCTAGTGTATCCATTCCACTAATAAATAATATAATGGACATTTTTATTTTCGTGAAGGATTAAAATATACTCAAGGATATACAGGTCAAATAATCTTTATTATAGAATAAGATACATAACAGTTCAATGTTAATAAAGAATTTCCCCTTTTGCTTAAATATAAGCATTAATAAATAATATACATGGGCAAATCTTTAACAAACACTTAAGTTATACAAAGGAAACTTAACAATTCTTATAAACGATAATCCATAAGTAAATAATTACTAAAGAAGTCTCATGTTGTAAATACGGCAATTGATGTAAAGTTACTTAATATATTATGAAAACAAAAAAGTACTAACTCCAATTCCTATGAAAAGAGTTTGAAGTTCATATCATTTAAAAGAAAAGAATATCCGTAGTTGTAAATTATCTTATTTCAAATACAACTTATGTACTTTTTCATCTTTATATAGGAAGTAAATTTATGGAGAAGAATTAGCTAATAATTAGTACCCATTGCAGGTAATTTATACTCAACTCTTATATTAAAAGTGTTTCAAATTTCGCTCTCATTTAAGTGAACTAAATAGCAGAAGAGAATATTGATTAAGTTCAGGCTTTTGCTGTTTGGGGTACCAAAGTATGCCTGCAATGTGCTGCCACCTGAAGGAGACACGGCGAAGCTAATAGCAAATCCATCATCCCATTTAAAAACATTAAATACATTATAATATTTACTTACGAATGTTAATTTGTAGGAAACACATTGGATCTCCACTCTATTCTATTCAAATGCTTTGTGTGGTCTCTAATAATACCTTCTACATGTTCTAACGAGCATTGTGTTTTATTCTCACGCTATTATTGTAATATTATGCTTAAATTACTACAGAAGCAAAAGGATGAACGATACCATTTTCGTACGTCTGCCTTAAATTTAACTTCCGTTTAATTTATTTATGTTATTTTGCAATGAGATTACATATTGAAATCGACGAATTACTTTTCTAGTATTATTTATAAAATTACATTTTTTCAGAACCATTTTTAATATGAATTGTCTTTAATTTTGATAAAAATAAAATAAGAATATTTTTAACATAGTTCGATTTACACTTTTTATGGAATATTTGGTATCGTAATATCGAATTTTCAAGAAGTTATCATCTTTTATATTATTGTTTTTTCTAAAATAAACTAAATTTTTACAGATTAGTTTTTCTATGATTAATTCACATCCATTGTTTAATTTAACAATTCTTGCAACTTTGATACTTCATTATTAAATAGGATGCAATATTTAGAAGCAAACTTGAAATAGATAATCTTACTAATTTTAATAATATACAGAAATCAACCAAACTTTTCTAAGAAATTATATTTTATATGCAGAAATATTTAATAAGGTGGACTGTAGTCAGAATTAGCCAATCTTCTACCTTTAAAGACATACTCAAAATTGTTTAAAATATTATTTCCTGATGGGATATCTGGCAAAAATTCCTTAATGATGAAGTGAAGAATTATCCGAAGTCAGTGTCAAAGGAAGACACTGTCCTTGTACGAACATTAGATTATTTTTGTGAAAATGGAAAATGCCGTAATCTTATGCAACCCGCATAAGCAGTGCTGTATCTTGGTTTGCAAAAGTTACAGGATATAAATAAAATCCACCAATTTTCTAGAAATTTCACAATCATGCTAAAAGCTGAAAAAACTACCACTAAAACTGGGAAATTTAAATGTAATAATAGAATTCTTTTGATGTGACTCATTTAGGTAAAATGTCAGAAATTCAACAGATATAGTTGCAGAGAAATATTTATTAACAGAATGAAAACAAAAAATATGAGATGAGTAAATAAAACTGAAGACTAGCCTTTAAATAAATTTGTATGAAATGTCTTCTTAAACCACAAAGGAAACAATCTATGCAAAAAATAGTGTTTATTTTAGCAAATGATAACTTCTGAATAAAAGATTTTGTAGATTCAGCATCATTTCATAGTGACTTTTTTCCAGTAATACATTAAATTTCTGTAAGGAATACTTCCAAAAGAGACTTAATTTGAATTATACAGCAGGAATCAATGGAATTTAAAAAACATCCCCATTTGGGCCACATTGATACTGATACGTGTCTTACTACTAAGAACAAGAAGTCATCATTAACAAATCTGAAGGGGAAGAGATAGCTTGGTAAAACTGCGCAGAAGAAAACTGCTCTGAGAGTTTAAGTTTATACTGAAGATAAAAAATACACAAAGTAAGACATACACCAAATGCAGTACTGGAGCTTTCTTAGTCAATTAAATATAGGCAACCTCCTTTCACTTGCAATCTGGTACACATCTTTTTAGATTCCAAAACAATAAATGAAAATCAAAACATTTATTGCACTTCATTTTACTATGAAAATGAGCAATAAAATTTCCAGGTACTTTTAAACATGAGCTGACTTCATCTGTCAATGATCAATTGACATCTCATTTTTCCATAGCAAAATATTATCTATTTAATTTGCAATGACATCAGAAAATTATATAAAATTAATCCCTCTTCAATATAATAAATTGAGGCACAACCCCACTCAGTTAAATGTTTTCTTCCATTTTACATGAAACACTTAGTAAATATACTGATTCAACATAGATTTTCCCCTTCCCAAAATGCACTACAACATGATGTAGCCAATCCAACATCATATTTGATAGACCAAACATATTGATGATATTAAAGTCACCATCCACAGCAATTAGGACATCTTTTAACTTTCTTTTCTCATTAAAACATAGCTGTAATTTCAAATTGGAGCAGTTGACAGTTAAATAAATGGTATCAATTTAGAATAAAATACCCATATCAAAAGGAACTTTAAGTGGAAGCCCTGAAACATAAATCTTGTAGACTTCTATTTTCATTGTATCCTTAAAATAAATTATGGAGACACTATCAACGGAGGAAGCAACTTGAGGTTTCTATTTCCTTAAAGAGAAAGACTAGTGAAGATTCAGTCATTTCCTTTGTTTTGCTTTTCTGTTTATAGTAGTAATAAAAGTGGCATATTACAACAGAAAAGATAAGTAGATAAGTCGTTTACAGTAAAGTTATTATACAAATACATCTCAAATTTAATTGAATCTCACAATAATCCAATGTTACTAATATTAACAATAAAAAATCATTATACCAATCGGAATGGCTTTATCAAGTTAAATTTGATATTGAGATTTTTTTGAATATGTCCTTTGGAGGAAATATATATAATCCTGTTTGAAAATTTAGGATAAAATATTTCATAAGTGAGAAACTTGTGATATCAATTACAAAAATCAGTCAGGAATTTATTATATATAAAAATATCAGGAATTTTTCCACTTTATTATAGTTTTTACTGGATTAAGAAATGGTTGATGTGCACAGTTCTACATGCAAGCTTATTTCTCTAGGCTAAGTTTATGCAAATACTCATATAATGAAGTGTTTACAATGGGACTAAAATATTTTTTGATTATCCTTATCCAGGGTTGAAATTAGCTGAAAGGAAACGAGTATAATACATTGAGCTTTGGTTGAGTTGAAATAATATCTGCAATGATTTCACATAGAGAAATGAACAGGATGGCTCATGAAAGTTGTGACTGCAAACATAGAATATTAAAAACGGATTAAAATTACTTTAGAGCAAGTATTTGGAACATTTACATTTACAAATTTAGTTTTAATATCCAATTTTGCATATAATTTGATAAGAACAAATCTTTGCATTTAAACTGATATACAATGGGAGCCAACATCAAATGTTTACTTGATCTAAATCACTCTAAAACTATTTGAAAGACATTAAATCAGTGGAAAGTCATGACTCAGCCATAATTACACTACAACTAGACAACCACCACACATTATGGAAAGGGAATCTTTCAGAAAATGTTAGGCATTTAGTCTTGAAGGAGAATGACATGTTTTTGAAACCATGTCTTTTATCTTTAGATAAACATTCATTCAAATTGATCAAATAAGAAGATAGCATAAAATACAAGAATTTTGAGCAGTACACATTGCATGAACCTCAGCCACAAGCTAAAGTTAGTACTAATTTTATAGATAGCTTTGTAGACTGGTTTAACTCAAAATTTAAGCTTAAAATAAGTCTTCTAATTTTTTAATGGAAAATTGAAATTTAAACCTATGTTATTGTAGAATGTATTCTGAGAATAACTTTCCATTATTCCGGTTAGACTGCATTTATTGAAAAGCAAGATGGTCTTATTAGTAAATGATGTAAATTGCATGAATAATTACAAATTCAATGGTAGCAGAAAATTAAGATAAGATTAAACTACAATCTGTATGTACAGACTAATGTTAAACAACCATTTGAATACAAATGTAGACAATCATTTTAAGTCAAACCTCTATAGTTTAAAAAACCATATAGTAAAGGAAATGATGAGAGAAAATTTTGAGACAGAAAGACAGACATTTTCTGAGAGACAGAAGGTTTTCTGAAACTAAATCTTTTTTAAATGACTTAGTTTATGTATAAGCATAGTTTGATTTAATTTAAACATTTTATTGCAGAATGGGCATGGAAATGGTCTCTCTGAGGAATGAGATGCAACATGTCTTTTTAGATTATTTTTTTGACTGAAACATTTTTGACAGATATCACACTTAAAAGGCTTCTCTTTTGTGTGTATTCTTAAATGTTTCTGTAGATATGAATTGCTATAGAAACATTTTCCACAAAAACTGCATGAAAACCTATTAGTGTGCAAAACTGAATGAATATATAAGCTTTTTTTGCTACTATAATGCTTCCCACAAGTACCACACGTGTATAACTTCTTTCCCATTGGGATTTTCTCCTGCCTCCTATGCAAAACCTCATGCTGATGTCTAACACCCAGTTGTTTAAATCTTTTGTTGCAAATTCTACAAGAATATGGTCTATCCTCATAGTGATTTCTAATATGGCGACCTAAATTACATTTATATTTATAGCTTTTCTTGCAAATATCACAAAGATAAGAACATAAATCCTTTCCCCTAACAGTAGCTCTCTGTTCTGATAACTCAAAGTTGCCCTGTTTCTCTGTACTAATTAACTCTGCAGCACAAACAGATGCCTGCATTTCATCTCTTTCCTCTGGATTCCCTCCATTAATGTGCTCAATGGATTCTTTTCCATTATATAAGGAGCTATCCTCTTCCATACATATATTGACATTAGTTTCTCCTTCATTTTCTACACCTGGTGAAGATCCATTTGATTCCTCTGAAGTCTGTAAATCAAGGAAAGACAGTTATAATAACTACACAAAATTAAAGTGGTAAATCAGGCACAGTAAGTTTTTTACAACTCAAAAAGTTGTAATAAAAAGAATTCTGCTGAAATAGAATAGTCCTCAGTGAAGCTTGAGGAAACACAAATGAGATACTAAATATCACTGCTTTTACAATCTGAAACTTACCTCAGTCAATGCATTGCTTATAATTCTTTTGTCATTGTTTTCCTCATTCAAATTCATGAAAATTCCTTCAACTAATTCCTACAAATCAGAAACATTTCTATGTTGATATATCATTAATCATTATTTCAAATGCTCTTCATAATGCTTCTATTAATTTAATTTTTAGTATCAAATAATACCAAATCTTCATTAAACTAATGATTTAATACCATAGAATATTCCAACAAAGTTTTCCATCCAGATACTTTTTTGCATAAAGAGTTTTCAGATTAGAAATGATCATGTTTCAACAGAACATTAAGATTAAATACCAAAAATGTTTGCAATATTGAAATTATTTTTCATATAATAACTTCTGCAATATGAATCTTACCTCAGTCAATTGATTGCTTATACTTCCCTCATCATCATTTACCTCTTCTATCTTCACAAAATTCTCTTCAACCACTTCCTAAAAATGAGGCAGATTTCTATAATAATACATCATTGTTTTGAAGGTACTCAATGCAGCATTATTACTCCATTAGTAGCATGAAATAATGCTAAATCTTCATATAATTTAAGATAAAATAGATGGAAATGTCACAAAGTTTTCAACACAATTCTATTTACCTGTATGTTATTACTTTCTTGGAGACACAATACATTATGATCATGGTTTTTTTCAGCTTCATTCTCAGTTGGAAATATTCCCACAATTTCCTGAAAAGGAAAAAGGAGGTTCTTACATTATTTAAATGAATGGTGAAAAAGTTTATCATTAATATTTATCAAAAGAATAAAAAGTGAGATTGAACTACCCAAAGCATGATTTTTCTGATCTCATATTTCAGGGTATTTTTAATAATATTTTTAATACATGATCTTGGGATATATATCTATTTTTGTAAAAAGAAATGTAGACAATATTAGTTTTATTTCATAAAGCTAAAATATCATAGAGACTCAAATCAGCACTACAATTGCATTAACTCAAATAGTTGCTAAAATGTAAAGACTTTTGGAAAAATAAAAAACAAAATGCCTAAAATAACTACAAAAATACTGTGCTTACCTCTAGTCTAAACTCTTTCCCTTGCAACTCTTGTGGAATTTGCCACTCCACTATATCAATCTCTTCTTTGATACCAAACTACAGAAAACAATGATTCATTTGTTAATATAGAACTGATTAAAACCACAAGCAAAAAGTATAATGATGGGAAAATAATTTATGAGTTACCATTACAAAATGGTAATTTAATTTTCAAAGCAAATAATAGTTTATTAACTATGAGTTTTAAAAAACATAACCTAAATATGAAGCCTATATATGGAAATGCAAAAGAATCCATTCAGACTCTTGTCATGTGAAAGAAAGTAGAATTGAATTACTGATAACCTAAATAAAGGTTTTAGAATAAATCTGTATGTTGCACATATGGAAGTTAGATACTTAATTATCTATTTTACTCTCAATTTGAAGCCATTGACTATTGATAAATTAATGTATAAGTTATTTTTTAAAAATAACACACAGTTAAGTGGATTTTAGCCATACTTTAAATGATATTAAGAGTTAGATGTAACTAAGGACAAATGACAAAATGATGGGAGATATTACTTATTGGTTTATTTAAAATTTTACCTTCCAATTTTAATTTTCCAACCAAAGGGTAACTTCAGCAATTTATATTTGAAAGACTAAATATTTAGATTAAAATGCAACTGATTTACATAAATATTAGTCAACATGTTAATCACAGTTTCAATTTGGAACCATAAGGCAATTAATTACTTAACTTAAGAAATTAACTATTAAATAAATAATACATATATGCTCTAATATGTGTACTATATTTCTATAAAATTAATGCTATTATATACATTCAATTCAATATGTTAATCACATTTTCATTTGGAACCATAACAACACTGAACATATTACTTAATAAATATCATAATTCGCAATTAAAAGGATAAAAATTTTGTTAAGGTTACTATAAATATAGTTTAATTGATAATACATCACCAATATTAGTTAATAGTTGTATATAAAGTTTATGAACATATGCTTACCTGATCTTCTATGGCATCCCTGTCTTCTTCCGATTCCGGAACTTCATCATTAATATTCTGTAAAGATAAAGCAATAATTGTGTATTTTATCTATTCCTTACCATGAATTCCTCTATCTATAATCATTAGTAAGATCACTATGAAATTTAATACCTTTTGGATTTCCTCTGCCTCTATAGCATCAGCATCAATTGCTTTGTCAACTAAAGTTTCATTGGGTTCCTGAAAAGTAACAAAAAAATCAGTAAACGATCCAACAACACATTGTGTTAAAGTTAGTAATGCTTAAAAATAATCAAAAATTTTGTATGAACTTATCCATTGTACTTTTGATTTATTTAAGACTTTTATTATTGATGAGGTATAAATTACTTTCAACGAAAGAATCAAAATTTACAGGTTTTGTACTAAGTAAACATGACTTAAAGAGCAAGATGCAACTTTGCACAAATGACCAAAGGATGCCATGACATTACTTATTGGATGATTTAAATTCTATCTTCCTAGTTTAATTAGTCAAGAAAGGATGATTGCAACACAATTTACATTTGATTGACTAAAAATTCTCATTAACATGCAACTGTTTTCCATAAATATTGATCAACATGTTAATCACATAGTTTTGATTTTGAATCATAATGGTATTTATTGTATAATTTAAGGAATCAACCTTTAAATCAATAATAGCCTTAAGCTCTGACATATACACTATATTTCTATCACAGTAACACTATTAAATTTTTTACTAAAGGACATACCATCAAACATTACGAAAATGATGAATAACAAAGTTAAAGTTACTAAAAATCAAGTTTCTTGGATGATAGATAACGAATAATAAAATTAATAATTTATTATAAAGTTTATGATCATATGCTTACCTGATCGTCTAAGGCAATCCTGAATTCCTCGGATTCCAGCACTTCATTTTTAATACTCTGCAAATATACAGCAATAAATGTAAACTTTATCTATTCCCTACGATTAACTTTAGTATTGTTTTTCCTTTATTAAATCACTAGATAAATACATACCGTTTGAATTTCCTCTGCTTCTACAGCATCAGCATGAAACACTTCGCCAAAGGATGTTTCGTTGGAATCCTAAAGAGTAAAGAAAAAATGTATAAGGCATTTGCACATTAGCATAATGTTAGTAATGCTTCAGAATCAACATAAACCAAATAATCTGAGCACAATCAGTGAGTGTTCAGGAGCATACTTACAGGATTAATTTTACCTAACAATTTTAATATCTCGGCCTCGGCGTAGTGCACATTTCTCTTGTAACAATGAAACTCGGTCATCCTCCACAAGCACGGTTTACATATTTTAGATGGGAGACCATCATTTTCGCTTATCTAAATCATAGAAATAAAATATATTAATCAGGGAACGACGTACACCGTACACATATAGCCGACTACATTACAATAGCGAGATTAAAGTGAATCGTTTTCAAAATTTCGCCGAGAAGAGGACAGAATTCAATAGAGAGGTAATTTAAAATCGTATGCCTTTAATATAAACAATATTATCAGGTCATATCAGTGATCTTTCATTAATCTTCATTTTCGGATAAAAATTCTACGTTCTGGATAATCGAAGAGAGAGAAAATATTCGTAGCATAACGCAATGAGGAATATTGTTAAAGAAGTGGGAAATTCGAACATATTTCTTGCCTAAAATTAGCAGTAAATAATGTTTTCTCTTCCTTGTACATTATTCCAGTATCAAGACTGTATAATTTAAAAATAAGCCAGCACATACCTTTAAGTCGTATATATAACTCAGCGTTCTAAACACCGGATCGCCAGTTGAAGAAAAGTTCGAGAAAATACTGACGAAAGAGAAACTCTCCTTTAAACAAAGTCTGCAGAGGACATCCAAAGATTGTTCGCACATCTTCTCGGATTCTGTTATAGACAAATTACTGCAAATACAAAGACAATAGCCTTAAAAGAAAACGTTAGCTCGGCATGTGACGCTTTCCGACATGTGGTTTCTTAGCGCATGCGCATAAGCTAGGTAAGGCATGGAAGAGCTTAGGAAGAGAGAATCGAGAGAAAGGTACATTAAGCGCCATTAGTACGGCGTAATTTGGAACTGAAGCTTTTTCCGAGATTAATATAACATCTCAGCTGTAATTCAACCAATAAACCGACGTTTTTAAGAACAACATTTACGAAAATAAAGTTTTGATATTTCCTTATTGTATATTAGCAATTGTAAGGTTCTTAGAATAATACCTTACAGCAAACTTATGCAACGAATAACATCGAAGAATTTTCTCGGAAATTCGACGTAGAAAAACGCGATTTTTAATGGTCTACATTAGGGAAGTGCCTCCTGCCCTTATAGAAGAAGATGAGGCCTTAAATTCCTTGGAGTTAACCTTTGACCTCATGATTAATATGATCTCTCCTTAAGTATTTGGTTTATTGGCCACTTTCTTTCGCTGGCCGTCACATATGCGAATGCACAATTCCTTGCTGAAGTCTCCTTGTTTGGTATTCTCTAATTTTCCTTGGTATTGTCAATAGTTAAAATCGTTTTTGGCATCTTCCTTGCATCAGAGCGCCACTTGCTTCTTACCATTCAGTGACATTGGCTTGGTTTGAGTTTGTTTGGAAATATCTATGGACTGTTTGTATATTTCAGAAGCACAGATATCTCAAAGGTAAATAAATTACTAATTTGAAATAACTCGATTTACTCATTTCATTTTCTTTGCACGTAGTTCATTCCTTCTCACAAGTGATGTGACATTAGTTAATTAATATCATTAAGGTGTGATTGTTTAATTCCACAAATTCTTCCTTTTGGTGCTAGTCTTTTATTATGTCAATTTCTGACATTTATTTGGCAATGAAGGTTGATATCGCAATACAATATCTCTAAGTGATTATCTTCGCAAGATATACAAGTTAAGATTGCCTCTGCAATATGTTTCTCCCTTAAAATTCATATTCCCCCTTTTCAAGTAGATTTTCACTCTTTTATCCTAGGTTTAGCTGGAACCAGAAAACATTCTCTTTAAAATTATGTATCAATTATATTACTTAAATGGTATTTTCGAATTTTCATTATCAATGTATTTATAATATAAACATTATTATTTAATTACAATATATTATTATTAATATTATTAAGGTTTATGAAATTTGTTTGATTGAGAAATTAACTATTAGTAAATCACAGTAAGTTAATTATTAATTTAACCACAGCAACTTTTTTTAGATAATACAATGTATTCTGTCATTAATTATCTCATCCTAGTATTACTGATTACTGCTGTCTTAAAGGACTTTTGCAACTGAAACTAATATATTTTCCAGGAAGATGTCCTCTCAACATTTTTGCATACAATGGGTAGTAGTATTCAGTTTGATATCATTTCTGCCATTTGGAATATCCGAGAGGATAAAGATGACTTTTCTCTGAGGAATGGAGAAGATGCACATGCTATAGCATCATTTAACATTAAAAATGCCACAAATATATTCTTGAGGAACTTAAGCTTGTCGGTAGATATTGAAGCAATCCTGGAGAACCATGACAAGCTGATTGGTGCCAAAGTATTTGTAAGAGGTAATTCTTGTAAAATATCTTTAATACTATAATGAGTTATTGTTAATGATGAACTCCTTCTAATTGCAAATAAGAAATAAATGATAATCAGTAATTGTCAGATGATTTAAACATATTCATTTTTTGAAGGAATAAACAATAAATGACTCTGAAAATTGATTTTCAAGATACATTTCCTAATTCGTAATCTTAGGGCTGTTTATGAATAAGCCTTTGTACATATTTCAATGTATTCTAATGCAGTTTTATTTCTCTGTTAGACATCACAGAGAATGTTAAATGATGCTATAGCATGTCCACCGTCTCCATTCCTCAGAGAAAAGGTCATCTTTATCCTTTCGGATATTCCAAATGGCAGAAATGATATCAAACTGAATACTACTACCCATTGTATGCAAAAGTGTTGAGAGGACATCTTCCTGGAAAATATATTAGTTTCAGTTGCAAAAGTCCTTTAAGACAGCAGTAATCAGTAATACTAGGATGAGATAATTAATGACAGAAGACATTGTATTATCTAAAAAAAGTTGCTGTGGTTAAATAAATAATTAACTTACTGTGATTTACTAATAGTTAATATCTCAATCAAACAAATTTCATAAACCTTAATAATATTAATAATAATATATTGTAATTAAATAATAATGTTTATATAATAAAAACATTGATAATGAAAATTCGAAAATACTATTTAATTAATATAATTGATACATAATTTTAAAGAAAAAGTTTCCTGTTTCCAGCTAAAACTTGAATAATAGAGTAAAAATCTGCATGAAAAAGGGGGAATAGGAATGAAAAAGGAGAAAGATATTGCAGAGGCAATCTTTACTTGTATATCTTGCGAAGATAATCACTTAGAGATATTGTATTGTGATGTCAACATTCATTGCGAAATAAATGTCAGAAATTGACATAATAAAAGACTAGTACCAAAAGGAAGAATTTGTGGAATTAAACAATCACACCTTAATGATATTAATTAACTAATGTCACATCACTTGTGAGAAGCAATGAACTATGTGTGAATAAAAGAAAATGTGTAAATTGAGTTATTTAAAATTAGTAATTTATTTACCTTTGAGATTTCAGTGCTTCTGAAATATACAAACAGTCCGTAGATATTTCCAAACAAACTCAAACCAAGCCAATGTCACTGAATGGTAAGAAGCAAGTGGCGCTCTGATGCAAGGAAGAGGCCAAAAACGATTTTAACTATTGACAATACCAAGGAAAATTAGAAAATACCAAACAAGGAGACTTCAGCAAGGAATTGTGCATTCGCATATGTGACGGCCAGCGAAAGAAAGTGGCCAATAAACCAAATACTTAAGGAGAGATCATATTAATCATGAGGTCAAAGGTTAACTCCAAGGAATTTAAGGCCTCATCTTCTTCTATAAGGGCAGGAGGCACTTCCCTAATGTAGACCATTAAAAATCGCGTTTTTCTACGTCGAATTTCCGAGAAAATTCTTCGATGTTATTCGTTGCATAAGTTTGCTGTAAGGTATTATTCTCAGAATCTTACAATTGCTAATATACAATAAGGAAATATCAAAACTTAATTTTCGTAAATGTTGTTCTTAAAAACGTCGGTTTATTGGTTGAATTAAAGCTGAGATGTTAAATTAATCTCGGAAATAGCTTCACTTCCAAATTACGCCGTACTAGTGGCGCTTAATGTACCTTTCTCTCGATTCTCTCTTCCTAAGCTCTTCCATGCCTTACCTAGCTTATGAGCATGCGCTAAGAAACCACATGTCGGGAAGCGTCACCTGCCGAGCTAACGTTTTCTTGTAAGGCTATTGTCTTTGTATTTGCAGGAATTTGTCTATAACAGAATCCGAGAAGATGTGCGAACAATCTTTGGATGTCCTCTGCAGACTTTGTTTAAAGGAGAGTTTCTCTTTCGTCAGTATTTTCTCGAACTTTTCTTCAACTGGAGATCCTGTGTTTAGAGTGCTGAATTTCGTATATGACTTAAAGGTATGTGCTCGCTTGTTTTTAAATGATAGTGTTGATACAGGAATATGGTACAAGGATTAGAAATGATTAATTGCTGCTACTTTTACGCAAGAAATCTGTTATTAATATTCATCATTATATTACGGTAGTAAAATTTTCTGAATCTTATCTCTCTATTGATTTATACTGAATGTATTTTTTCATCTGAAAATGAAGGTTATTCATAAATCGAATAATAGATTTGTTTTTAATGGAGGCATACGATTCTAAATTACTTCCGGTTGAATTCTGTCGTGTTGTCAGCAACCCTTTTATGAAGATTCACTTTAATCTCGCTATTCTATCGTTGAACTGGTAGATGTAAGGAACTGTGTAGATCGTTCTGTGATTAATTTTTATTATTTCTATTCTTTAGATAAGCGAAAATGATGGTCTCCCGTCTAAGATATGTAAACCATGCCTGTGGAAGATGACCGAGTTTCATTGCTACAAGAGAAATGTACACTACGCCGAAGCCGAAATAACAAGATTGTTAAGTAATACAAATCCTGTAAGTATGCTCCAGAAGACTCACTGATTGTGCCGGTATATTTTGGTTAATGGCGATTTTAAATCTTTACTAACATAATAGTAATGTGCAGCTGGATAATTTCTCGAGTTTTCCTTTCCAGGAACCCAACGAAACTTCTGTTGACGAAGCGATTGATGCTGATGATGTTGAAGCAGAGGAAATCCAAACTGTATGTATTTTGGTAGTTATTTTATGAAAGAATATGATTACGAAAGTCATCGTAGCCAATAGATAACATTTACATATATTGCTGTATTATTGCAGAATATTAAAGATGAAGTGCCGGAATCGGAAGAAGACAGGTTTGCCGTAGACGAACAGGTAAGCATATATTCGTAAACCTTATAATCAATTATTTACTTTATTATTAGTAATTAATTATCAATTAAACGTTATTTTAATCACTTCAAGTTAATTGCACTTTATAGTGTTTGATGATATTCCTTAAATTAAATTTTGTGATTTATATTGAATGGAATATCTTTAATACTAATTAAGCATATATTTAAGAGTATATTAATAATATTATTTTAATAGCATATTCCTTGAGTGATATATTTAAAGCATTATGGTTCCAATGGAAACCATATCATTAACATGTTGATCAATATTTCTATACATCAGTCGCAAGTTAATGCGAATTTTTTAGTCTTTCAAATGTAAATTTTGGCGAAGTCACCCTTTGATTGAAAAATGAAACTTGGAATATTAACTTGAAAATGAAAAAAAAAATGATATTTAAACAACTTAGTAATTAATATGCAATAGTTTTGTGCTGAGTTGCACTTGCACTGTTAAATTAACATTTACTTTTGCTTAAACCAACCATTCTTTTTCTCATTTTACTGCTGAAAATATATTGTACTTTAGTTCATCAATAATCAGTGGCTTCAATTTGAAAATACAATGGATAAGTAAGTATCCAACTCCCCTATATGAGATGTTAAAATATATTCTAAAAGCCTCATGAAGGTGATTGGCAATATTATTGTTCATTCTTTCTCATGAGAAGAGTTATCTATGTGTTTTAATATTGTGGTTTATTTTATATTTCCATATATAGACTTGATCTATGTGACTCAAGTCTTTTAAGAGAATCATGGTTTATACGTTTGTAATTGCTTACAAAATAATAGGTACTATTTCTTAATGTTAACTTATAAATTGAGTTCATATCATTTTGCTAGTGCTTTTGATTAATTTTTAAATTAATGTTTGAATCATTGTTTTTTGTAGGTTAACATAAAAGAAGATGTTGACATAGTGGAGTGGCAACTTCCACAAGAGTTTCAAGGAAAAGAGTTTAGAATAGAGGTGAGCACAGTATTTGCAGTAATATTTTGGAATTCTTTTTTTTTATTTTTCCAAAGGTATTTATAATTTAGCCACTATATGACTTAATGTAATTGTAGTGCTGATTTCAGTCTCCTTGATTTTTTTACTTTTCAAAATAAAATAATGATATTGTCATCATTTCATTTTTTTCAAAAATAAATATCTCAGCATCATGTATAGAAGGTAAAAACATAAACTGTAAAAGGATTGCCAGAAAAATTATGTGTAATTTAATGTGGTTGTTTATTCCTTTGATAAATACATAGGTGAACCTTTTTCACCATTCATTTAAATAATGTAAGAACCTCCTTTTTCCTTTTCAGGAAACCGTGGGAATCTTTCCATCAGAGAATGTTGCTGAACAAAACTATGAGCAGTATGCATTGTGTGTTCAGGAAACAAATAATGTACAGGTGAATGGAATTTGTCATTGTAAACTTTGTTAGAACATTATGATTGTATTTTACCTTAGATTTTATGAAGATTTGGCATAATTTCATGCTACAAATGATATTTTATTTGCTATATTGAGTAACTTCAAATGTGTGACAAATAATAAACTTATATAGAAATGTGCCTCATTTTTAGGAAGTGGTTGAACAAAATTTTGTGAAGATGGAAGAGGAAAACTACGATGAGGAAATTATAAGCAATCAATTGACTGAGGTATGTTCTATATTGCAGGAGTCTTTATACACAAAATTATTTCTAATATCAAAAAATATTTATGCAAAAGTGTAATGAAAACTTTTTAAGACTGTTTTCTTTGTGTTGTACCTTATAATTAATTTGACTTTATTTCTTGCTACAAATGAAATTACAAGGAAGTAACAAGTAGCTTTGTAGTAGAGAGTAATGATCAATTAAAATACAAAACTTTCTCATTTGTAGGAAATATTTGAAGAAAATGGTGAAAATTTGGATGAGGATAATTCTGATGAAGGAATTACAAGTAACCAATTGACTGAGGTAAGTTTCAGATTGCACTTGCAGAGAATTTTGGAGTTTATTTATTGTGGTTTCTCAATCTTCAGTGAGTACTGTTTGTGTCCCCTTGAAGTGAATTTATTAAAAAAATCTCTTTAAGTTGTAAACTAGAAATGTGAATCAAAACTCACTTATAACGTAGGAATTTCATGAATGGTGTTTATAAATTATCTATTGCTCCATCCAATTTCTATGATATAGTAATGGGCAGTAAAGGAAATTGATAAAAGGACTGTTGATTGTAATTTTGTATCACAGACTTGAAAAATATAAAATGATTGCTAGTAATGAATTAAAAAGAAGCATGATGCACATTTTTTTGAAGCTTGAAATTAAATGCATTAATAGAAAATTAATTACTTAAATGATTTACTAAGTAGTACCAGGAACAAATGAAACTTTTACCTAACCACAAATAATTTTATTTCGTAACGACCATGGTTTCGACTCATGGAGTCATCTTCAGGTAAAGGAGAAAATTTTTACAAATAATATATATAAGGAAGACAAGGAGAGGGGGAGTTAGGTTATGGGGGAGAGGGATGAAGGGTGTTGATGACTGCTGATAGGATGGGTGAGGGAAAAGGAGAGAGGTATTCATTAATAACTGTGGTATTCGGATTATTGACATTTCTTAGTATTTCTAATTGCTCCAAGGCATTTAGAGAGGAGCGTTTCTCTTCAAAATGCAGGAAATCCATGCTAAACGACTTGTGATTGTTAGCAAGGAGGTGATGGGCCATCTGCGACACAGCAGGGTTATTTCTGCGTTAGGCTGCCAAATGCTCCTTCTTCCAACACCAAATAGACTTTGCAGCTTTATGATTGATTGAAATCTTCTATAATGGCTAAATTTGTATCATATTAACAGTTGTTTTTCCTTTGTTATCAGTACCTCATGATGACTCTTTGAGTGAATACTAGTTGCATTCACAATAGGATTCAAAGAAACATTACAAAGTTATTTGTTTTCCATCCTTGAAAAAGTGACAGCTTCAACCGTTGCCATTAAACCATTTCAATTCTCAACAGATTTAGTGTTTTACCCATAAAAAAAGCATTTATTGATTTTGTTTAATGATACTGAAGATTGATATAGAAGGGTTGAAAGAGCAATGTTTTCCTGTGTTCAGCAAACAAATAAACCCTTATGTGTATTTTTCTATATTCATCTAATATGTAGTCAGTCATTTTGGTATTATTGTAGTATCACTCATTTATGCAAAACTTTTCCTGTTACAAATTTAAGCATTTTGAAATTTTTTTATTTATCATCAATCTTATATGAAAAAACTGCACACACAAAATAAACTTCTCTCTATTTGGTAATTATAACTGTCTTTCCTTGATTTACAGATGTCAGGAGAATCAAATATACCTTCACCAGGTGGAGAGAATAAGAACAATATATATGTGGAAGAATATAGTTCCTTATGTAATACTAAAGACTCCTTTGAGCACATTGGTGGAGAGAATTCAGGGGAAGGAGATAAAGGACAGTCATCTGCTTCTGCTGCAGAGTTGAATTGTACAGAGAAAGAGGGTGACTCAGGGTTATCAGGACAGACAGCAAATGTTAAGGGAAAGGATTTGTCTTATTATGTTTGTGATATTTGCAATAGGAGCTGTAAAACAAAATGGGAATTGGGTAGGCATGTCAGAATTCACTATGAAGATAGACCATATGCTTGTAGAATTTGCGGCAAAAGATTTAAACAACAGGATGGCAGAAATCAGCATGAGATATTGCATAGGAAGCAGGAGAAAATCCCAAAAGGAAATAAGTTGTACACGTGTGGTACTTGTGGCAAACATTATTGCAGCAAAAAGAGCTTAAATAAACATACATATGTACACACTAAGAGGTATTGCTGTAGTGTTTGTGGGAAATGTTTCAAATGCAATATAGACCTGCAGAGACACGTAAGGACACATACAAAGGAAAAGCCATTTGAATGTGATATCTGTCAAAAGTGTTTTAGTCTAAAAGGAAGTCTAAAAGGACATATTGCTACTCATTCCTCAGAGAGACCATATTCATGCAAAATTTGTGGAAAAACTTTTAAAGATAGGAGTAACAGGTATCGTCATGAATTATCTCATTTAAGAAAAGTTTAATTACCTCCATCTCAGATCATTCTGGGATCTCATTCTTTCTATATATATCATATGCTGTTATGTGAGTGAAGATGTTCTGTTCAGGAACCTTGTTTGTATAAACTAAATTTTAGTTGTTTTAAGTTCCTACTTGTAATAAATATTATAAATAATTAAACACTTTAATTCCTTTTTGGAAGCCCTTCCCTTTACCATGGAAATGTTAATCCAAGGATGTAAACGAAGGGGTAAATGTGATTCATTGAATGCTTTTGCTACAGGCTCAATCCATACCAAGTGGTCCAGAAGAAAAATAATTGGTTGCTCGACCAACTCGGAAAATATTGATATTTAGATACCCTTAAGGAAAATCCATTTCAGGCTGTTGGGAATTACATTACCACGGGGGCATGTAAATCGATAAACAACATTTGTTTTCACTATTTGATGCTTGAAAGATGAAGCTAGGTTTACATCCATCTCGCAGTGGGCTAGAATCGAAAAAAGCTGGCCAAGAGGCCAGAGATGGTTTTTTTGAGTGCAGGTTCTGATACTTCGCCTTGATATTACAAAATGATTAAATCTTATATTCCTGTTTGTCATTTTTCAATATCCTAACACGTTAAAAAGATAAATGGCATCAAACTTGAACAATCTTCACAGAAATGGGCAGTCTTGGATTTTGGGTATAAATCATCAAGTTTGCTGTTATGTGGAGGGTTTAAAAATATACTTTTGGAAAAAACAATGATGAATGACTGTGAATGATTCTTTGTCTTTTGACTGGTTGCAATTATTGCTTTCAAAAATGATATTTTGCTCATTTAAAGCAACAAAATGGCGTACACCTTTTTCAGACAATTTTAGAGATAAAGTAAGGAATATAAATAGTAAAATGACCTTTGTGCATAGAGTCTGTTATACCACGTCATTGTCATTTAAGAAGTATTTAGATGTGGAATCTGAAGAAACTGTTTCAATTCAGGTGATTTTGGATTCTTGGGAAAACGGTAAATATTTTTGTAATTTCAGTTTTAGTCTTTCTAAAAAGGCTAAAAGTTCATTATTTTTATTTAAAATTAGGGATGGAGTTTTTTTAAATCAAGAAGGACCAGATATTTATGTATGTTTTTTAAGTTTAATTCAGTCCTTGTCATTTTTGATGGAGTGATTCACTAGTAAATGAATAACATTGCATATTATCATAGGTGAGCTTCCACGTTGCATCTCGAGGAACTAGTATTCCTGCTTTCCCTCTGAATTATATGTCAAATCTCTATTTCATTCTTCAATGCCCATCATTCTATATATCAAAAATAGCAAAAACAAAAGCATGGGAGATCTCATTGCATTGATAACTGAACCTCTGGATGCTTGGTTGAGTACTCCCAATGACATTCAACTTCCCCCTTTTTCCTATACTTACCCACTCCACCTTTTCCTAGGAGAACACTCTTCCCCTCGTAAGCGGCGAAAAATCAAACTAATTCCAGTCTTGAGGTATCGACTCCCCTTAAATTTAGAGATCTTGAAAGTATTTAAACAATAAATAAATAGTTATTAAATATTTAATAACTATTTGTTTATTAATATTATTTAAATGGTGATCTTGCCAACATTGATGCTTTGTTAAAAGTAACTATAATATAACCTGTGACAACAAAAAATATTAATAAAAATATTTTTGAATCTCAAAGTTGAAATTTCTACTGTAGTATTATATATAATAAAGACCTTTACTGTGTGCAATTTTCATATTTTTATCTGGTCCCCCAACCAAGATATTGGAAGTGGAGGTTTAAAAAAATTCAAAAATGTGTTTTTTTTTTTCGTTAGTATTTTTTAAATGGTACTCTTTCCAAAATTGATACTCAGTTAAAAGTAACTACAGCATATATTGTAATAGTCCAAAAAATTTGAGGCTGAGAAATTGTTCCTTCTTTGAAAAGTTTCTCGTCAAATGTTGAATTTGTTCATTTTTGAATAATAATTTTAAGGTTTTACAAAGTGTTTAAAAAATACAGATAGTTTCGTAATAATGGTTTAATTTCATAGAACAGATTGTACTGAAATCAATGCAGATTATTTGAAACTCCTAGGGTAACCCATTGCTGAACAATTGAAGAATTTGTAGATACTTGCAAACGTGAAAAACCGTGAGCGGCCAAGTACAAAAATGGCCACCATCTCTGAACAGTAAACACTAAAAATATTTTAAAAATACTCTTGTGCTTGCTAAATTTAAGGGTATCTCCACACCAAATATCAATTTTTTCTGAGTTGCTTGAGGAACCAGTTTTGGACCATTTGCTATGGATTGACTCTATACTGATAATTTTTACTTGTATAAATAACAATGAATGCTATATTTCTTTACTTTGTGTTATGATATTTCTAAATTATGTTACTAACAGATTCTACATCTTTAGCTGGAAATTCATCAGCTATTTCTTTAAATTTATTCATTTTAGTACATTTTAAGTTCCAATATTTAGCTAGTTTTTATAGTTGAATATTTGTCATTAGAATTAATTACTATACAGTTTCAGTTATGTTCATCCATAATTAGCATAATTTTCCATAAATTGAATATATGTTTCTATATCGTTTTCTCTTATGTTAGTTAATTTATGCATGGAATCAGTTTTAACCCCAAAATAATCATTGTTATTCAAATTTCAGATTTTTCATTTACTCTTAAATTCTTGGCTTCCTGACTGTAAGGGATTCATAACCTTTAATTGGTTGGATCTGGTCATACTCACCTGGCCAATATTCCTTTTGATAATTCAGCTAATAATTGTATATTGTTCTCAGTTGTTATTCTATCTAGTTTCTTTCTCTTTATCACTAAATCATGCTTTATTCGCAAATTAATGTAATGTTACTCCGAAATACATTTTAAATGGTGTAGTTGACACTATGTCTTGCTAAATAATGTGACCTGAGGTGATTTAGTTTCTTCATAATAATGAGTGCTAAGCTAATTTTATTCATTCCATGTTTATTTAAGAAATGTGTGATAGACCATTTCCCTGCAGTGTTTCTGGTAAAATGTTTAAATATAAGAGTAGCAGGCAATTGCATAAGATTACTCACCAAAGGAAAATTTAAATTGTTTAAAAACCTCAGGCCATCTTTGTATGTTGTTTTTTTATGTATCATTAGCACTTTCGAGGTGAGGATTTTCTGTTCAAGATCTTTCTCTCGATGTATTCAATTAAAGTTTCTTAAATTTATTGTTTACATTAAATATTTTAAACTTAATAAGTACTTATTTGTAGCCCTTCCCTTTGACATTGAACTGTTAATGCAGGCACAAACAAAGAGGTGAATATGATTAATATTTGCATGTGACATACTTTTTGTCATACTGATAATTTTTACTAGTATAAATATGAATAACAATAGATGTTGAATTTTTTATTTTATAATATATTTTTACATTATCTTACCATATTCTTAATCATTTCTAGAGAAGTCATCAGCTATTTCTTGATGTATAATTCATTTTTAGCGAAGTTAAGATCCAATATTTATCTAGTTATTTGTATATTTCAGTATTTGCTTATAGAATAAATAGCACTACATTTTTAGTTTTGATTATACTTTAATTTAAATTTTCCTGGAGAAGGCATAAATCTCGGGAAAAGTTTGAGTACCTGCCAGAGAAAGCTGTTCTGGGATATATTAGTGAATCCATTGATTAAATTAATATTCTAGCAATAACTATGAACTGTACGATGATGAATATTACAGTCTTTATAAGTAATTTTATGCACATTTTATATACTTATTGAATTTGTCTCTGGTATGAGAATAACTGATGCTGCAGTACATTAAAGAGGTAAGTCATTGACTACAACAAGAAATGAAAGATCATTATTAAAATAAGTGTATGGTTTCCCAAGTAACAAATCAAAGTATAAATCTGAGGAATGCATTGTATTTCTGTTCAGATGGAATCATTTGTTAAATACCTCATGTTTAGCCTAAAAATAATTTGATAAGAATTTAACCATTGAGGCTCAATAAATTTACATGCTGATCTTACTGTCATATATTTACTTTGTAGTTTAATTCTATAATTCACTTTAATATGTTATCAGGCTGATGTGCAGTCCTTGATGATAAAATTTTCTTCCAAAGACTGTTTTCAGCAAAGGAAAGAGGAATAAATGAAGGACATGATGAAAATTTTGTTAATTTGAGGTATGTTTGTTGTGTGATTTGATTGTATTTGTATTAATAAAGATTTAAATATAAAATGTTTCCTGAATGTGACCTTGTTATTTTATATGTATCGATAACGCTGTTTGACGTTCAGTAGTTAAATATCAAAATAATTGCATGATGAAATTTGAAATTTTTAATAAAACTTTTCGCTAAATCAAAACCTACAAAGAAAAAATTATTACTTCCTATACTGATTTTTAGGAAATAATTTCATTTTGAATCTTGTGCAAAAAATTCATATCTCATACTTAAATGATGATGAATGAGAGAGAACATGGATGATATAAGCTATTTCTGCCATTAAGGTGAAAATGGTTTAAAAATCTAGTTTACGTGTAACTTAAAAATGAAGAAAAGAGTGATAGTTGGAATTTAGAAAAAAATATTAATGGAAGTAGTACATTTAGTTTTTTCCACCTATATAAATGAGAAAAACACTAAATTTTATATAATATCGCTAAAAATATCAAAGAACAATTTAAATCCTTCTAAATTGGCGGTCAGATAGAGTGCTATGCATTTTGGGTAATATGGCGCTTCTCCATTGTCTGAGAGGAAGGAGAGATAAAATCCAAAATGGCCAAATACTTCCCCAAAATTCCAATATAATTTCGAATATTTGAAATAGGCGGTGGAATAGTTTGCAGTGCATTGTGGGTAGTGACGTATATAGAGAAAGGCTTAATAGTGTTCAAAGGGGTGAACACTTTTACTTTCATTTCAAAAACTGAGCAAAAATCGGTGAAAAACGCCAGTTAATGAGGTTTTTGTCCTCCAAATGATTAACCCTTTCGCATTTCGTCCTTCAAAAAACGCACTCAAATTCCGTCACTTTCTGAGGGCGCTAGTAGTACTTTTAACAACATTAATTATATATCAGGATGACTGATGTCAACTTCAACTTCCTGTTGGTGTAATGGTTATAGTGTATTGACGTATATATACTGCTACTCAACTCAGTATTTACCTGATTCAAATCTAGCTAAAGACATTTTTTTCGTTGGGTCTTTTTCTATTTACGTGTCATATAAAATTATTTTTTTAAAGCTTATTCAGGTACTTTTTCAAAAGAAGTCGGATTTAAATTAAAATTGGAGTTGATTTTTATTATTTATTCGGCAATGAATATGAAAACTTTCAGCAATCTGTAAAATTTTTCTTGATTTTCATAGAATTAGGCTCTCGGGAACTATTTACCGATATTCGAACTCATTCAAATTTAATGTCCGGAAAAATCGACTTAATTTCGAATTTATGCGGGAATGGGAAGTGAGTAATTCAATTGTAGTTATTTTTATCGAAAATTTACATAATTTTCTCGCTTAAAGATGACTTAAATACTGTAATATTTGTTTGTCTAGTCATTTGTTTACTTTGAAGATTTTTCTTTTACTTATATTTAATACAGGAATTCTTAATTGTCTTTAAAGTCTAGTGAATTCACTCCACTATTAAATAATATAATGGATATTTTTTATTTTCGTGAAGGATTAAAATATACACAAGGATATACACATCAAATAATCTTTATTACAGAATAAGTTACGCAACAGTTCGATATTAATAAAGAATTTTCCCATTTGCTTGAATATAAGCATTAATAAATAATATAGATGGGCAAATCTTTAACAAACACTTAATTTATACAAAGGAAACTTAACAAATCTTATAAACAATAATCCATAAGTGACTAATTAACAAAGAAGTATCATTTTGTAAATACCGCGATTGATCTAAAGTTCCTGACTTTTTTATGAATACCAAATAGTACTAATTCCAATTCCTATGAAAAGAGTTTAAAGTTCGTATCACATAAAAGGAATGAATATCCGTTGTTGTAAATTATCTTATTTCAAATATATCTTATGTACTTTTTCATCTTTATATACGAAGTAAATTTATGGAGAAGAATTAGCGAATAATTAGTACCCATTGCAGGTAATTTATACTCAACTCTAATTTTAAAAGTGTTTCAAAATTCGCTCTCATTTAAGTGAACTAAATAGCAGAAGAGAATATTGATAAAGTTCAGGCTTTTGCCGTTTGGGGTACCAAAGTATGGTTACGATGTGCTGCCACCTGAAGGATACACGGCGAAGCTCATAGCGAATTCATCATACCATCTAAAAACATTATAATATTTACTTACGAATGTTTATTTGTAAAAAACACATTATATCTCCACTCTATTCTATTCAAATGCTTTGGGTGGTCTCTAAAAATACCTTCTACATGTTCTAACGAGCATTGTGTTTTATTTTCAAGCTAATAAAATAATATTATGTTTAAAATACTACAGAAGCAAAAGGATGAATGATACCATTTTCGTACATCTGCCTTAAATTAACTTCCGTTTAATTTATTTATGTTATTTTGCAAAGAGATTACATATTGAAATCGACGAATTACTTTTCTAGTATTATTTATAAAATTACATTTCTTCATAACCATTTTTAATATGAATTGTCTTTAATTTTGATAAAAATGAAATAAGAATATTTTTAACATTGTTCAATTTACAATTTTTATGGAATATTTGGTATCGTAATCTCGAATTTTCGAGAAGTTATCGTCTTAAATAATATTGTTTTTCTAAAATAAACTAAATTTTTACAGATTAGTTTTTCTATTATTAATTCACATCCATTGTTTAATTTAACTATTGCTGCAACTTTGATACTTCATTATTAAATAGGACGCAATATTTAGAAGCAAACTTGAAGTATATAATCTCACTAATTTTAATAATATACATAAGTCAAACAAACTTTTCTAAGAAATTATATTTTATATGCAGAAATATTTAATAAGGTGGACTGTAGTCAGAATTAGCCAATCTTCTACCTTTGAAGACATACTCAAAATTGTTTAAAATATTATTTCCTGATGGGATATCTGGCAAAAATTCCTTAATGATGAAGTGAAGAATTATCCAAATTCAGTATCAAAGGAAGACACTGTTCTTGTACGAACATTAGATTGTTTTTGTGAAAATGGAAAATGCCATAATCTTCTGCAACCCGCAAAAGCAGCACTGTATCTTGGGTGGCTAAAGTTACAGGATATAAATAAAATCAATCCACAAATTTACTAGAAATTTCACAATCATGCTAAAAGTTGAAAAAAACTACCACTAAACCTGGGAAAATTTTAATGCATTAATAAATTGTTTTGATGAGACTCATTTAGCTAAAATGTTGGGAACTAAACAAGTATAGAGGCAGAAAAATATTAGTTATTTACCATCAGAATGAAATCAAAAAATATTAACTTAATAATTAATAATAATAAAATTAAAATTTATAAAACTGCAGACTAGCCTATAAATAATTAAGACTGAAACATCATTTAAAACCACAAAGGAAGTTAAGTACACAAAAGAATGCTTATTTTAGCAAATATTAACTTCTGAGTAAAAGGTTTTGTGGATTCAGCATCATTTCATAGTGAACTTTATCCAGTAGTACATTAAATTTCTGCAAAGAATGCATCCTAAAGAGACTTACTTTGGGTTCTTCAATAGGAATCAATTGTATTTAGAAATCATCCCCGTTTGGACGACATTGATAATGATACCTGTCTTAATAAAACAAGAAGTCTTCATTATCAAATATGAAGGGAAAGAGATATTTTAGTAAAAGTGTGCAGATGAAAACTGCTTTGTGAGTTTGTTTGTACTCAAGAAAAAAACACAGCAAGAGATATACCCCAAGTATAGAACTGGAGCTTTCTTTACTCAATTAAATATAGGAAATCTCCTTTCTTTTACTATTCAGACCATACCTTTTTAGATTCCATAACAATAAACGAAAATCAAAACATCTATTTCACTTCATTTTACTATTAAAATGAGCAATAAAATTTCCAGGTACATCTAAACATGATCTGATTTTATCCATGATAAATGGGTATCTTTATATGGTTGAATTTAGCTAAAAGGAATTAAGTATTAGATAAATTAAGTATTAGATGTATCAAGTTTTGGTTGAGCTGAGATGGAAATTGTGATAATTTCATATTAAGAAATGTACAGGATGATTTGTGCAAGTTGTGACTGCAAACATAATATTAAAAACAGATTCAAATTAGTTTAGAGCTAGTATTTGGTCCATATATAAATTCACAATTATATTGGAACATTTTGCATATTGTTTGGAAAGAACATTTCTTTGTCCTTAAACTGATATATATTAGGAGCCAACATTGATCTTCTACTTAATCTAAATCACTCTAAAACTATTCAAAAGACATTAAATCAGTGGAAATTCATGACTCAGCCATAATTATACTACAACAGGACAACGACTACACATTATGGAAAGGGAATCTTTCAGAAAAAGTAAGGCATTTAGGCTTGAAGCAGAATGCCATGTTTTTGAAACCATATCTTTTATCTTTAGAAAAACGTTTCTTTAAATTAATTAAATAAGAAGATAGTATAGAGTAAAAGAATATCGAGCAGTACACATTGCATGAACCTCAGCCACAAGCTTAAGTTAGTGGTAATATTGGTAGCTTTGTAGACAGGTTTAGCTCAAAATTTAAGCTTAAAATAAGTCTTCCAATTTTTTATCAAAAATTGAAATTTAAGTCTGTTTTCGTAGAATGTATTCTGAGAAAAACTTTCCATTATTCAGGTTGGACTGCATTTATTGAAAAGCAAGATGGTCTTATTAGTAAATGATGTAAATTGCATGAATAATTACAAATTCAATGGTAGCAGAAAATTAAGATAAGATTAAACCACAATCTCTATGTACAGACTAATGTTAAACAACCATTTGAATACAAATGTAGACAATCATTTTAAGTCAAACCTCTTTAGTTTAAAATACCATATAGTAAAGGAAATGATGAGAGAAAATTTTGAGACAGAAAGACAGACATTTTCTGAGAGAATGTTTTCGAATATTAAATCTTTTTTAAATGACTTACTTTATGTATAAGCAATGTCTGTTTTAATTTAAACATTTTATTGCAGACTGAGCAACAAAATGGTCTCTCTGAGGAATGAGATGCAACATGTCTTTTTCGATTTTCTTTTGTGATAAAACACTTTTCACAGATATCACATTTGAAGGGTTTCTCCTTAGTGTGTATTCTTAAGTGTGTCCGTAGAAGTGAATTGCTACAGAAACATTTTCCACAAATACTACATGAAAACCTATTGGTGTGCAAAACTGAATGAATATATAAGCTCTTTTTGCTGCAATAATGCTTCCCACAAGTACCACATGTGTACAACTTCTTTCCCATTGGGATTTTCTCCTGCTTCCTATGCAAAACCTCATGCTGACGTCTAACGTCTTGTTGTTTAAATCTTTTGTCACATATTCTACATGCATATGGTCTATCCTCATAGTGAATTCTGACATGATTACCTAAAATATATTTTGATTTACAGCTCTTATTGCAAATATCACAAACATAATGACACAATCCCTTTTTCCTAACACCATCTGTCTGTTCTGATAAGTCTAAGTCATCCTGTTTCTCTGCGCAGAAAAACTCTGCAGCACAAATAGATGCCAATCCTTTATCTCCTTTGTCTGAATTCTCTCCATCAATGTGCTCAGAGGATTCTTTAGTATTACATAAAGAACTATTATTATCCATATATAGACTGTCATAATATACTTCTTCATTTTCCACAGCAGGTGAAGGTCCTTTTGATTGTTCACAAAGCTGTAAGTCAAGGAAATCCAGTAATTATTATGATCATTAAAAGATAACAATAAAAATGCAATGAAAGATTCTAAGGAAAAAGCAAATATCTTAAGTGAATATTTCCACAGCTTGTTTACATCCAATAGTCTACTAGGCACCCTACGAGAAGTTGACAAAATGACAAGTGACAAAAATCACATTCAGGGAAGAGAGAATTTTAAACTTATATGGCAGATTAAGCCAAATAAAGCTCCTGGTGTTGGGGATATACCAGTCCTGGTATTCAAAGAATTAGCAGAGCTTAGGCCCTTTTCTTAAAGTAATATTTGAAAAATCTATGAGCGAAGGTAAGGTCCCAAAAGGTTGGAAAATTGCAAATGTCACCCCAATTTTTAAAAGCGGCATAAAAGATGAGTCATCGAATTATAGACCCATGTCATTAACTTCATTGAGTGATAAAATAATGGAACATATAATTACTAGTTCGTTAATGGGTTTTCTCGAAAACTTCAAGTTCATAGTTAAAAATCAACATGGTTTTTGTAAGACACGATCATGCGAGTCACAGTTAGTGTTATTAATACACGATATCTTGAAATCTACCAAAAGTAAAAGACAAGTCGATGCAATATTTCTTTGATTTTTGGAAAGCCTTCGATCAAGTCCCACATCATAAATTGTTATACAAATTAAAACTTGCGGGCATCAATGAAGGAGTAATAAGTTGGATAAAAGACTTCCTGTCTGATAGTGAATGAGTAGTATTAGATAGTATTAGTTCCAATCTAGTCAAACTGACCTCCATTGTCTCACAAGGAAGCATAATCAGACCATCATTATTCTTAATATACATTAACGACCTTAATGAACACATCAACGGTAACATTAGAATATTTGTGGACGACATGGTTATTTACAGAAATAAAAAGTAATGACAATAGATTAAGCCTGTTGAATGATTTAGATAAAATAGTAAAACAGTGTGACAACTGGCAATTGGAGCTCAACGTAGATAAATGTTCAGTAGTTAACTTTTTGGAAAGAAAATCCTTTGCCAATCATAATTCATATAGCCATTGAGGGAAAACATTATCAACTGTCGATTCGGTAAAATATCTTGGAATAACCCTCATGAATAACTTAACTTGGGGTACCCACATCCATAACATATGTGAGCAAGCACTAGAGAAATTAGGCTTCATCAAAAGAATAGTCTATATAAGCGAAGATAAAGTCCATGAGCGATGTTACTTAGTGCTATTTAGGCCTCACCTTGAGTATGCATGCAGTGAATGGGACCCTGCAGAAAGTGTTATATGCAAGATAGAAAAAAATGCAACGTAAAGCATATATAAATATGCTTTGTAAAAAATTGCTATGATAAATCGGAGATGCTTCAGGATGGGAATCTTTAGAAATCAGATTTAAATTACAAATTCAGACAGTTCATCGAAGATTTGCCCTCCTTGCTATATAGGCCCATCTGATGAGAAATAGATGCAAGTAGATTCAAGAATTCATTTTTTCCAATATGCAAAAATGATTGACTAGGAAAATAGAATCATGGTGATTGCACCCGCTGCCAGACACCAAAAGGTGGCTTGCAGGGTATTCATGTAGATGTATCATTCCTTCAACAGAACATTAAAATTCAATAAGAGAAAATTTTGCAAGATGGAAATTATTTTTCATATTAAGACTTACAATACAATACAATACGTACAATATGAATCTTACCTCAGTCAATAGATTGCTTTGAATGTCATCATAGTTTTCCTCTTCCATTTTTACACTGCTGTCTTCAACCACTGCCTAAAAACAAGGCAGATTTTTATATTATTACATCATTTGTCATACATAAGAAGACAGTCAATATAGCCATGTTATTTTATTTGTTGCACAAAATGAAACTTCTAGCATGAAATAATGCTAAATATACATATAATTTAAGGTACAATACAATGGAAATGTTCTAACAAAGGTTTCAACACAATTCTATTTACCTGTACATTATTAGTTTCTTGGACACACAATACATACTTATTGTGGTTTTTCTCAGGTTCATTCTCATATGGAAACATCCCTACAATTTCCTGAAAAGGAAAAAAAGAGGTTTTCATATTAAAAGCATAGTAAAAAGTATCATGTCAGTGTTTAACAAAAGAAAAAAACAATCACATTAAACTATCCAAGAGATGATTTCCTTTTACAAGATATTTTTATAACTATCTATACATGATCTTGAGATATTTATTTACTTTTACAAAGAGAAATATGGACAGTATAATTGTTTTATTTCAGAATGCTAAAAACATCATCGAGACTCAAATCAGCACTACAATTGCATTAAGTCAAATACTGGCTAAACTAAAACTAATTTTGGAAAAATGAAAAACAAATTTCCTTAAAATTACTAGAAAATATAGAGCTCACCTCTATTCTAAACTGTTTTCCTTGCAACTCTTGTGGAATTTGCCACTCCACTACGTCACTTTCTTCTTTAACAGCTACCTATAGAAAATAGTGATTCAATTTATGTATGAATTAATTAAAATCACTAGTCGAAAGGATATGATCTAAAATTATGAATTACCATGATGAAATTGTAATTTTAATTTTGAAAGCAATTAATCAATTATTAAAATATCGTCAGACATCCAATATATCCATTAAATTAATACTATTAAATATATTCAATTTGAAGTGTAAATCACATTGCTTTGATTAGGAAACAATGCAATTGACGATATAAATTCAGAAATACCATCAATTATGAAAAATGATATATAATAAAGTAAACAGTTACAAAATTAAAGTTTAATTGATAATAGTTTACAAATGATAAAGGTAATGATAAAATGCTTACCTGTTCGTCTACAGCACTACTGTTTCCTTCGGGTTCCAGTTTAACATTCTGCAAAGATATAGGATAAATGTAAATTTAATCTATTGCATAGGATTAAATTATTTATTAATAGTCCTTGGTAGAATCAGTACGAAAATACTTACCGTTTGCATTCTCGCTGATTCTAAAGCATCAATCGCTTTGTCAACATAAGTTTCGTTCGGTTCCTGAAAAGTAAGGAAAAACCCAATAAATTATCCAGCTGCACATTTACATTATGTTAGTAAAGCTTTAAAATGATTCAAAGAAAACATTTTCAATTTGAAGCCATTGATTATTGGTAAAGTATAAATTACTTTCAACAAAAGAATTAGACTACAAGTTTTAGACAGCGTTTACATAATTTAAAGAGTGAGATGCAACTTAGCACAAATTATCAAATGACGGCATCATACTATTTACTGCATTATTTAAAATTTAACTTAATAGTTTAATTTTCCAAAGAAAGGGTAACTTCAACACAATTTGCATTTGAAAGACTAAATTATATATATTAAAATTCAACTAATATACAGAAATATTGGTCAACATGTTAATCATAAATTTGATTTGGAATCATAAGGCAATTAATAGCATAACTAAGGAATTCACTGTTAAAATAATAACACTAATATTCTCAGGTATATATTCTAATTTCTATTAAATTAATACTATCAATTACAATTAAATCAACATGTTAATCACATTATTTCCATTTGGAACCATAAAACAAATAAATATTGAATATTAGTTTTAAAATATCATGAATCACAATGATGATGATAAATAACCAAGTTAAAGTTACTAATAACAGTTTAATTAATAAATGTTCACGAATAATTGTTAATCAGATTTACGAACATATGTATACTAACCTGTTCGTCTGAGGCACTCCAGTCTTCTTCCGATTCCGGCAATTCTTTTATATTCTGCAAAGATACAGCAATAAATGTAAATTTAATTTATTCCCTACAATAAAATTTCGTATTAATATTCTTTCGTAAAATCACTACAAAAAGGCATACCGTTTGGATTTCCTCTGCATCAGCATCAATTGCTTCGTCAACAGAAGTTTCGTTGGATTCCTGAAAAGGTTCCGAAAACTTAATAATTTATTCAACTGCAAATAAGGATAATGTTAGTAAATCTTCAAAATGCCAGCAATAAAAAAATCTGAGCACAGGATTTACTTACAGTAGTTTTACTTAAGAATTTTAATATCTCGGCCTCGGCGTAGTGTACATTTCTTTTGTAACAATTAAACTCGGTCATCCTCCACAAGCATGGTTTGCATATCTTAGACGACAGACCATCGTTTTCGCTTATCTGAAGAATAGAAATAATAAATGTCAATCACAGAACGATATACATCGGTCTTTACATCTACTCGACCAGCGATACAATAGCTAGATGAAAGTGAATCGTTTTCAAAAGATTTCACTGAAAAGACGACAGAGATCAACAGAATGATAATTAAAAATCGTATGCCTCCATTACAAACAATACTATAATTTGATCTCTGAATAACCTTCATTTTCAGGTGAATGAATACATTCGGGATAATGGAAGAGAAAGGTAAGGTTCAGAGAAGCTTCGTAGAGTAACGTAGGATGAATAATATTATACAGGGGGCAGAAATCATACAGATTTCTTGCCTAAAGGTATCAGTACTTAAGAACTTCTTTTCTTTGAATCCTATTCCGGTATCAAAACTGAATCGTTTAAAAATAAACTAGCACATACCTTTAAGTCATATATAAAATTAAGCACTCTATACACAGGATCCCCAGTTGAAGAGTAGTTCGAGAAAATACTGACGAAAGAGAAACTCTCTTTTAAACAAAGTCTGCAGAGGACATCCAGAGATGCTTCGCACATCTTTTCGGATTCTGGAACGGCCAAATTACTTCAAATACATAAAGGAAGACCTCACAATGCGACGTTAGCTCGGCAAGTGACGCTTCGTTTCACATGGCTCGTTAGCGCATGCGCAGAAAATAGGAAAGGCATGGTAGAGAATAGCAAGAGAGAATGATATAAAACTATCTCAAGCGCCACAGGTACGGCGTAATTTGGAACTGCAGCTTATTCCTAGCTTAACTTCACATCTCAACTAAAATTTTTTTCAAGATACCGATGTTTTTAATTACAGCATTTACGAAAACGAAAGTTTTGATGTTTTAAAATAAGATATTAGGATTCCTAAGTTTCTTAGAATGTTACCTGATAGCCAATCGATACGATGAATAACATCGAAGTGTTTTTACCTGAAATTCGACGTAGAAAAACGTGATTGTTACTGGTCTAAATGAGAGTAGAGCACTTAAACGGGCCTCCTGCCCTTATAGAAGGAGATGAGGCCATGGAAGGAAGTACGCTCAACGAGTAGAAGAAACGAAAGATATCTCCTTCGCCACATATTCGGTCATTTGGGAAATGTCGCCATCATTACCGACTTTGCTATTTTGCTTGTTTGCTTTTATTCTTTAATAGGATGACACTATTACTCGGTATTTTACAATGACTAGTACATACAGAGGCATAAACATTATTAAATTATTAAGTTTGATAGACCGCTATTATCTCCGTTTGCAATAGGCGGTAGCTTTACGCTCCCTAGCGGCTTTCCTGGAGACAACAGATTCAACATTCAGTTATTTCAAAATGACCGCTCTGGAAGCTTAGCTTTGTTTACATTCGTTATAAAAGGGTATTTTGTCGTATGAACTTTGTCAAGCAACCTGAAATTATGCTTGAGAATGAGAAGAAAGTTTTCCTGTGACTTTTATCAGTTTTCAAGGCAAAAAACCAAATTAAGTAGGCAATAATTTATGTTAATTGAAGGTACGTGACGAAGATGTATATGAAAATATCCGTAGGAATTTCGTTAGCTGACTCCTTTATAAAAAGGCTTTCCTCCAAGTTGGGTCATAATTACTACTTTGGGGGTACGTAGAAACGTTACGTCGCAGGATATTTTGTTTCGTTAATAAGTTGCATGTAAAGTTAGCTCAAACTGTATTACAGCTACAAGAAGTGTTGATGTATTGTTATTTGCTTATTTTAGAATTATTTGGACGGTATTAAACCCGAATGGGAATACCAGGAACATAGAGTGTATCTGAATTGTAAAGAGAAAATAGAGAACAATTAAATGAATGCAATGGAGACCTCTCGGTATGTAAAAGGAATCGCCGAGGTAGAAAAACTAAGTGAAAGATTATGTATGAAAATGGGTTACATTTATGTTCCTCCGTTGAGGTTGTAGTGGTATAAAAGTGCTCACACTTCTCGTTTCTCAAACATAATCCATAATCATTACGATGAAACACAAGTACCAAATTTTTTGCTTCTTTAACTGCTGGAAATTCGTTGTTACTTTGTTGAAGTGCTCTGGCTTTGGTAATTAGGATTTATGAATAAGTTATCCCTTTAAATAATGCGGGTTATTTTTTATTGCAGCATTCATTTCTCTTGCATATTTAATTCGACAATCATGGCCTTACCAACGACAAGAATAATTATAAATGTATCAATGTATATAGAATATTTTCGTGAATCATAAATTGGATAAAAAATCTTTTAAAAAAATACATAACTAAACTGTAGATGAGATTTGGGCCCAATTGCATAACAATGACTTTTTAAATTCATCGTTACTTAACTTTAAATTAAGCTGAATATATATAAAATGACTATAATATCCAGAAAATTATTTACCATCATTAGAGAAAAAAAATCAAATAAAATATATTTACAGAGAAAAACAGGTGTGAAAATCAATCAGAATACACGCACTGTTTCACATAATGACATTGCTGAATAACCATTTATTTTATTGAAAAATTACTGTAAAAAATTAGAATTCTTATGTATAATAAAAGTGTAGCTCTTTGTGGCAGAGTTAAAGAAAGACTTACTACAAATATATATATATATACACATACACGGTGATACCTCAAGATACGAGTTTAATTCTTTCCGTAAGCTTGCTCATATGTCAAATTACTCGTATCTCAAAGCAACTTTCCCCATTGAAATAATTTGAAATGCCATTAATTTGTTCCAGCCCCCAAAATGCCACCCCAGTTGTTCTTGTTACTTGTTTTTGAATAGGAAAAATGTATAATTGACGAATATTGTAATAAAAGATAATGTAAAGAAACAAACTGGCTTTATAAAGTCTATTTACGAGATAATTAACTAAAACAAGATAAAGCAACATAGTGTCTTATATTCAATTTAAGAATGAAATATGCTAATTATGGATTAACATAGCTTAAACTACCCAGTAGTTTATTCTATAGGCAAACATTCAATTATAAAATCAACTATCTAAATACAAGATTTAAAATTACTAAAACAAATTAAATCTCGAGAAATATCTGATGAATTCTCAGCAAAAGATTTAGAATATAGTGAGATAATAAAGAAATATGTTATTACAAAGTTCAAAATTTATACTATATTATTTTTATAGAAGCAAAAATTACCAGTATCGCAAAAAGATTTAATGATGCATGCAATTGAATCATATTTACCCCATTCATATGTCTGGATTAACATTTCCATGGGACGGATTTCAATTAAATATTTAAAGTTTTTAAGTATTTAAAACATTTATTCCAAGCAGGTACTTTATGAACATAATACATCCAGAAACTGTTCCTGAACAAATATCTTCACTTCTAAAGAGCAGATGATATATAAAAGATGGAATATAATTAATGGAATGCTAGGATATCCTGAGATTTATAAGAGAGTTAGATTTTATTTAGGTGAGTAAATTCATGAACACGCCTGATTTTCTTATCTTTGAACAGTTTTCCACAAATATTGCATGGAAACGGTCTATCTGAGGAATGAGTTATAACATGTCTTTTAAGAGTTCCTTTTTGTGTAAAACACTTTTGACAGATATCACATTTAAATGGCTTTTCCTTTGTATGTGTCCTTATGTGGCTCTGCAGGTTTGTATTGCAGATAAAGCATTTTCCACAAACACTACAGCAATACCTCTTAGTGTGTACATATGAATGGCTATTGAAGCTTTCTTTACTGCAATACTGCTTTCCACAAGTACTGCACGTGTACAACTTCTTTCCCTCTGGTATTTTCTCCTGCTTCCTATGCAAGATCTCATGATGATGTCTGCCATTTTGTTGTTTAAATCTTTTGTTGCAAATACTACAAGCATATGGTCTATCTTCATAATGAATTCTAATATGGTTACCTAATTGGATTTTGAATTGAAAGCTCTTTTTGCAAATATCACAAACATAATAACACAAATCCTTTCCCTTAGCAGTAGCTGTCTGTCCTGATAACCCTGAGTCACCCTCTTTCTCCGTACAATTCAACTCAGAAACAGATGACTGTCCATTATCTCCTTCCCCTGAATTCTCTCTATCAATGTGCTCAAAAGATTCTTTAGTACTACATAAGGAACTATTATCTACCACATATATATTGTCCTTATTCTCTCCACCTGGTGAAGGTACTTTTGATTCTCCTGACATCTGTAAATCAAGGAAAGACAGTTATAATTACCAAAGAGAGTGAAGTTTATTTTGTTGTACAGTTATTTCATATTAGATTGATGGTAAATAAAATATTGCAAAATGCTTAAATTTGTAAAAGGGAAAGTTTTTTATAACTGAGTGATACTACAATAATACCAGAAAGACTGACTACATATTACATGAATAAAAAAACAAGTGATAAAATAAGCAGAGGAAAACTTTTCTCTTTCAACCCTTCTACATCAATCTTCAGTATTATTTAAACAATGAATAAATGCTTGTTTTTCTATGTAAAACATTTCACCTGTTGAGAATTGAAATGGTTTAATGGCAATGATGGAAGCTGTCACTTTTTTAAGGATAGAAAACAAATAACATTGCAATGTTTCGTTGGATCTTATTGTGACTGCAACTAGTTTTCAGTCAAGGAGTCATCATGAGGTACTGATAACGAAGGAAAATCAACTGTTGGTATGATATAAATTTAGCCATTATAGAAGATTTCAATAAATCATAAACCTGCAAAGTCTATTTGGTGTTTTTCCTTCTACAGTTTGTCACAAAACATTTGAAAACGGAAATTAATACTTAAGAATTCAAGCTTCGATAAATATGCATGGCACTACTTAATAAATCAATTAAATAATCAATTTTCTATTAATGCATTCGAATGCAAGCTTAAAAATGTGCATCATACTCCATATTAATTCATTAGTAGCACTCATTTTATGTTTTATAGTCTGTGATACAAAATTACAATCAACAAGCCTTATATCAATTTCCTTTACTGCCCATTACTATATCATAGAACTTACTATATCATAGGTTTTTTATAAGCTTTCTTCATGAAATTCCTACTTTATAAGTGAATTTTGATTCTCATTTCTAGTTCACAACTTAAAGAGAATGTTTTAATAAATTCACTTGAAGGGGATACAGAGAGACTCACTGAAGATTGAGAAAACACAAAGAAATTCCAAAATTCACCCTGAAACTTACCTCAATCAAATGGTTACTTGTAATTCCTTCATCAGAATTATCCCTTTCCAAATTCACTCCATTTCCTTCAACCAATTCCTACAAATCAAATAAATATCTATCAATAAATCATCATTCCCTTCTTCAAAGGTACTTGATACTCAGTAGTAATTTCATCCTTAACATGAAATATTCCTAAATTTCATAAAATTTAAGATACAATACCATCAAAATATTCTTACAAACTTCTCAATACTATTTTGTATCATAGTTTTAACATTATACAATAGATTACCCTGCATAGAAATTTTAAAGTGAATAATATAAAATTTTGCAATTAAATTATTTTGCATATAATAATTTCTGCAATATGAATCTTACCTCAGTCAATTGATTGCTTATAATTCCTCCATCATAGTTTTCCTCTTCCATTTTCATACCATGTTCTTCAACCATTTCCTAAAAATGAGATAAATACCTATTTAATTTAGTCATTCCTTTGAAGGTACTCAATAAAGCCATATAATTTCTTCCATAGCAAGATATAATGACAAATTTTCATATAATTAAAGTTACAATAAAATGGAAATGTTCTACAAAGGTTTCAACACAGAATTCTATTTACCTGTACATTATTGCTTTCTCGGGCACACAATACATACTTATCATGGTTTTGTTCAGCTTCATTCTCAGTTGGAAATATTCCCACAATTTCCTGAAAAGGAAAAAGGAGGTTCTTACATTAATTAAATGAATGGTGAAAAAGTTTATCATTAATATTTATCAAAAGAATAAAAAGTGAGATCGAACTACCCAAGGCATGATTTTTCTGATCTCCTATTTCAGGGTATTTTTAATAATATTTTTAATACATGATCTTGGGATATGTATCTATTTTTGTAAAAAGAAATGCGAACAATATTAGTTTTATTTCATAAAGCTAAAATATCATAGAGACTCAAATCAGCACTACAATTGCGTTAAGTCAAATAGTTGCTAAAATGTAAGGACTTAAGGAAAAATAAAAAACAA
This sequence comes from Pachydiplax longipennis, assembly GCA_036926295.1. Classification (NCBI taxonomy): domain Eukaryota; kingdom Metazoa; phylum Arthropoda; class Insecta; order Odonata; family Libellulidae; genus Pachydiplax; species Pachydiplax longipennis. The sequence continues at coordinate 10,186,407 of JAVFKF010000023.1, forward strand.
AATACCTAAAATAACTACAAAAATACTATGCTTACCTCTATTCTAAACTCTTTCCCTTGCAACTCTTGTGGAATTTGCCACTCCACTATATCAATCTCTTCTTTGATACCAAACTATAGAAAACAATGAGTCATTTGTTAATATAGAACTCATTAAAAGCACAAAATAATTTATGAGTTACCATTACAAAATGGTAATTCAATTTTGAAAGCAAAAAATAGTTTATTAACTATGAGTTTTAAAAGACATAACCTAAATATGAAGCCTATATATGGAAATGCAAAAGAATCCATTCCGACTCTTGTCATGTGAAATAAAGAAGAATTGAATTACTGATAGCCTAAATAAAGGTTTTAAGGCCTGAACCCACCGGTGCGGCGACGCAGCCGCAACGCGTTTTTATGACACTTGGGAGGGGGGCCAAAGGCCCGTTAGGTGACGTAGAAATGCACCCTGTCCGCATGGTAGGCCCCACCGGCGCGGCTGCGGCAGAAACGACCACCAGTCGTGATTTAGGAGCTCGTCTGTTTGGTTTGACATTTCGCACACGTTTTTAGCTAGATTGCCTTCAATATATTGAAGATACATTTTCCATTTCATCTCATCGTCGATGTTGGGTTTTTCCTTTGCCCAACACATGTTCTTGTCTATCATTAGTATTAGGAAAAACTTAAAAAGAACTCCATCTGTTTCTATTACGGTTGATTATGCTTGGATCCGCCTGGGGTCGAAACGAGAACCAATATCACAGACGAAAAACTTTTATTCATTCTTAGGGGATGGATTTTCATAATACGCATTTTTTAAGGTTTCACTAATTCTTGTTCTTGAGTTTTAAGTAAAAATGAACGCAAACCCTGAGCTGATAACCAAATGATCGTCCCCTGTAAATAAATCGATCCTGCAAATTGTTCGTAACTGCAAATGTTAAAATTTCAGAATATTAATGACTCCTATTAACATATTTTATTTCTTTTGGTGCTAGTTTTGATTTCGAACGACTATTATTTCTAATTTAATTTTGCAAAGGAAATGTAATCTGCAACCGATAAAAGTGAGGTTTGCGTGCATTTATTACGAGAACAGTTTTTATTGTCTGGGTTCGAACTGGGGACCTTTAGGTAAATAAAAGGTAGCCTATTATATGCGCAGGGAGTATATATAACGCACACCAGTACTTTATTTTAATTGCCGCATATATTACATTGAGGAAACATACAATTAAGTAATGTAAATATGCTTGACATAAATAAATTAAACATTCTGTCGCAAGAATTTTTATTGATAATTTTGAACGTCTTGCAACAAAAAGTATCAAAACTATACAACTCTTGGCCGAAAACAGTCACTTGTATGCCGAAAACACATCGTACGTATCATTTTTGCAGTACTTTACGGGGACGAGATTCTACGGAGTACTATCGATTTGATTGTTCTGAAAACGTATCACGGTGTACAGATATTGTTAAGGTATTGTGTACAAGCATCCTTTTGAGGAAATTAATCAAAATAACGACAATATTTGATTGCAAACGGGCTGCGGCAAATCGAAAAATTGTGCATGCAGAGTTCGTAGCCAAGCGGCGTATTTGCCGGCGCAAAAACGCTGCACTAATCCCTTGAACTAATCCGCCGGACGGCGCTTTCCGCGTCGGTGGGGTCGGCCCCATAAGAAACCATTGAATTTGAGTACGTGACGAACGAAGAGGAAGGACCAGGTACCATCATAAAAACGCATACGGCAGCGTCACCGCACCGGTGGGTTCAGGCCTTTAGAATACATCTTTATGTTGCACATATGGAAGTTAGATACTTCATTATCTATTTTACTCTCAATTTGAAGCCATTGACTATAGATAAATTAATGTATAAATTATTTTTTTTAAATAACACACAGTTAAGAGGATTTTAGCCATACTTTAAATGACATTAAGAGTTAGGTGTAACTAAGGACAAATGACAAAATGATGGGAGATATTACTTATTGGTTAATTTAAAATTTTACCTTCCAATTTTAATTTTCCAACCAAAGGGTAATTTCAGCAATTTATATTTGAAAAACTAAATATTTACATTAAAATGCAACTGATTTACATAAATATTAGTCAACATGTTAATCACAGTTTCAATTTGGAACCATAAGGCAATTAATTACTTTACTTACGAAATTAACTATTAAATAAATAATACTTATATGCTCTAATATGTGTACTATATTTCTATAAAATTAATGCTATTAAATACATTCAATTCAATGTTAATCACATTTTCATTTGGAACCATAACTATACTAAATATATTACAAAGAAAATATCATAAATCGCAATTAAGAGGATAAAAATTTTTTAAGGTAACTATATATATAGTTAATTGATAATACATCACCAATATTAGTTAATAGTTGTATATAAAGTTTATGAACATATGCTTACCTGATCTTCTACGGCATCCCTGTCTTCTTCCGATTCCGGAACTTCATCTTTAATATTCTGCAAAGATAAAGCAATAATTGTATATTTTATCTATTCCTTTCTATGAATTCCTCTATCAATAATCATAAGTAAGATCACTATGAAGTTTAATAACTTTTGGATTTCCTCTGCCTCTATAGCATCAGCATCAATCGCTTTGTCAACTAAAGTTACGTTGGGTTCCTGAAAAGTAACAAAAAAACAGTAAACGATCCAACAGCACATTGTGTTAAAGTTAGTAATGCTTAAAAATAATCAAAAATTTTGTATGTACTTATCCATTGTACTTTTGATTTATTTAAGACTTTTATTATTGATGAGGTATAAATTACTTTCAACGAAAGAATCAAAATTTACAGGTTTTAGACTAAGTAAACATAACTTAAAGAGCGAGATGCAACATTGCACAAATGACCAAAGGATGTCATGACATTACTTATTGGATGATTTAAATTCTATCTTCCTAGTTTAATTAGTCAAGAAAGGATGATTGCAACACAATTTACATTTGATTGACTAAAAATTCGCATTAACATGCAACTGTTTTCCATAAATATTGATCAACATGTTAATCCCATAGTTTTGATTTTGAATCATAATGCTATTTATTGTATAATTTAAGGAATTAACCTTTAAATCAATAATAGCCTTAAGCTCTGACATATACACTATATTTCTATTACAGTAACACTATTAAATTTGTTGCTAAAGGACATTAGATCAAACATTACGAAAATGATGGATAACAAAGTTAAAGTTACTAAAAATCAAGTTTCTTTGATAATAGTTAACGAATTACAAAATTAATAATTGATTATAAAGTTTATGATCATATGCTTACCTGATCGTCTAAGGCACTCCCGAATTCCTCGGATTCCAGCACTTCATCTTTAATACTCTGCAAATATACAGCAATAAATGTAAACTTAATCTATTCCCCAGGATTAAGTTTAGTATTGTTTTTCCTTTATTAAATCACTAGATAAATACATACCGTTTGAATTTCCTCTGCTTCTACAGCATCAGCATGAAACACTTCGCCAAAGGATGTCTCGTTGGAATCCTAAAGAGTAAAGAAAAAATGTATAAGGCATCTGCTAATTAGCATAACGTTAGTAATGCTTCAGAATCAACATAAACCATATAATCTGAGCACAATCAGTGAGTGTTCAGGAGCATACTTACAGGATTTATTTTACCTAACAATTTTAATATCTCGGATTCAGCGTAGTGCACATTTCTCTTGTAACAATGAAACTCGGTCATCCTCCACAAGCACGGTTTACATATTTTAGATGGGAGACCATCATTTTCGCTTATCTAAATCATAGACATAAAATATATTAATCAGGGAACGACGTACACCGTACACATATAGCCGACTACATTACAATAGCGAGATTAAAGTGAATCGTTTTCAAATGTTCGCCGAGAAGACGACAGAATTCAATAGAGAGGTAATTTAAAATCGTATGCCTTTAATATAAACAATATTATCAGGTCATATCAGTGATCATTCATAAATTTTCATTTTCGGATTAAAATAATACGTTCTGGATAATCGAAGAGAGAGAAAATATTCGTAGCATAACGCAATGATGAATATTATTAAATAAGTGGGAAATTCGAACAGATTTCTTGCCTAAAATGAGCAGTAAATAATGTTTTCTCTTCCTTGTATCTTATTCCAGTATCAAGACTGTATAATTTAAAAATAAGCCAGCACATACCTTTAAGTCGTATATATAATTCAGCATTCTAAACACCGGATCGCCAGTTGAAGAGAAGTTCGAGAAAATACTGACGAAAGAGAAACTCTCCTTTAAACAAAGTCTGCAGAGGACATCCAAAGATTGCTCGCACATCTTCTCGGATTCTGTTATAGACAAATTACTGCAAATACAAAGACAATAGCCTCACAAGAAAACGTTAGCTCGGCAGGTGACGCTTCCCGACATGTGGTTTCTTAGCGCATGCGCATAAGCTAGGTAAGGCATGGAAGAGCTTAGGAAGAGAGAATCGAGAGAAAGGTACATTAAGCGCCATTAGTACGGCGTAATTTGGAACTGATGCTTTTTCCGTGATTAATATAACATCTCAGCTGTAATTCAATCAATAAACCGACGTTTTTAAGAACAACATTTACGAAAATAAAGTTTTGATATTTCCTTATTGTATATTAGGAATTGTAAGGTTCTGAGAATAATACCTTACAGCAAACTTATGCAACGAATAACATCGAAGAATTTTCTCGGAAATTCCGACGTAGAAAAACGCGATTTTTAATGGTCTACATTAGGGAAGTGCCTCCTGCCTTTATAGAAGAAGATGAGGCCTTAAATTCCTTGGAGTTAACCTTTGACCTCATGATTAATATGATCTCTCCTTAAGTATTTGGTTTATTGGCCACTTTCTTTCGCTGGCGGTCACATATACGAATGCACAATTCCTTGCTGAAGTCTCCTTGTTTGGTATTCTCTAATTTTCCTTGGTATTGTCAATTGTTAAAATCGTTTTTGGCCTCTTCCTTGCATCAGAGCGCCACTTGCTTCTTACCATTCAGTGACATTGGCTTGGTTTGAGTTTGTTTGGAAATATCTACGGACGGTTTGTATATTTCAGAAGCACAGAAATCTCAAAGGTAAATAAATTACTAATTTTAAATAACTCAATTTACACATTTTCTTTTGTTCACACATAGTTCATTGCTTCTCACAAGTGATGTGACATTAGTTAATTAATATCATTAAGGTGTGATTGTTTAATTCCACAAATTCTTCCTTTTGGTACTAGTCTTTTATTATGTCAATTTCTGACATTTATTTCGCAATGAATGTCGACATCACAATACAATATCTCTAAGTGATTCTCTTCGCAAGATATACAAGTTAAGATTGCCTCTGCAATATCTTTCTCCTTTTTCATTCATATTCCCCCTTTTCATGCAGATTTTTACTCTATTATTCAAGTTTTAGCTGGAAACAGGAAGCTTTTTCTTTAAAATTATATATCAATTATATTAATTAAATAGTATTTTCGAATTTTCATTATCAATGTTTTTATTATATTAACATTATTATTTAATTACAATATATTATTATTAAATTATTAAGGTTTATGGAATTTGTTTGATTGAGATATTAACTATTAGTAAATCACAGTAAGTTAATTATTTATTTAACCACAGCAACTTTTTTTAGATAATACAATGTCTTCTGTCATTAATTATCTCATCCTAGTATTACTGATTACTGCTGTCTTAAAGGACTTTTGCAACTGAAACTAATATATTTTCCAGGAAGATGTCCTCTCAACACTTCTGCATACAATGGGTAGTAGTATTCAGTTTGATATCATTTCTGCCATTTGGAATATCCGAAAGGATAAAGATGACCCTTTCTCTGAGGAATGGAGACGGTGGACATGCTATAGCATCATTTAACATTCTCTGTGATGTCTAACAGAGAAATAAAACTGCATTAGAATACATTGAAATATGTACAAAGGCTTATTCATAAACAGCCCTAAGATTACGAATTAGGAAATGTATCTTGAAAATCAATTTTCAGAGTCATTTATTGTTTATTCCTTCAAAAAATGAATATGTTTAAATCATCTGACAATTACTGATTATCATTTATTTCTTATTTGCAATTAGAAGGAGTTCATCATTAACAATAACTCATTCTAGTATTAAAGATATTTTACAAGAATTACCTCTTACAAATACTTTGGCACCAATCAGCTTTTCATGGTTCTCCAGGATTGCTTCAATATCTACCGACAAGCTTAAGTTCCTCAAGAATATATTTGTGGCATTTTTAATGTTAAATGATGCTATAGCATGTGCATCTTCTCCATTCCTCAGAGAAAAGTCATCTTTATCCTTTCGGATATTCCAAATGGCAGAAATGATATCAAACTGAATGCTACTACCCATTGTATGCAAAAGTGTTGAGAAGACATCTTCCTGGAAAATATATTAGTTTCAGTTGCAAAAGTCCTTTAAGACAGCAGTAATCAGTAATACTAGGATGAGATAATTAATGACAGAAGACATTGTATTATCTAAATAAAGTTGCTGTGGTTAAATTAATTATAAACTTACTGTGATTTACTAATAGTTAATATCTCAATGAAACAAATTTCATAAACCTTAATAATATTAATAATAATATATTGTAATTAAATAATAATGTTAATATAATAAAAACATTGATAATGAAAATTCGAAAATACTATTTAATTAATATAATTGATATATAATTTTAAAGAAAAAGCTTCCTGTTTCCAGCTAAAACTTGAATAATAGAGTAAAAATCTGCATGAAAAGGGGGAATATGAATGAAAAAGGAGAAAGATATTGCAGAGGCAATCTTAACTTGTATATCTTGCGAAGATAATCACTTAGAGATATTGTATTGTGATGTCGACATTCATTGCGAAATAAATGTCAGAAATTGACATAATAAAAGACTAGTACCAAAAGGAAGAATTTGTGGAATTAAACAATCACACCTTAATGATATTAATTAACTAATGTCACATCACTTGTGAGAAGCAATGAACTATGTGTGAATAAAAGAAAATGTGTAAATTGAGTTATTTAAAATTAGTAATTTATTTACCTTTGAGATTTCTGTGCTTCTGAAATATACAAACAGTCCATAGATATTTCCAAACAAACTCAAACCAAGCCAATGTCACTGAATGGTAAGAAGCAAGTGGCGCTCTGATGCAAGGAAGAGGCCAAAAACGATTTTAACTATTGACAATACCAAGGAAAATTAGAGAATACCAAACAAGGAGACTTCAGCAAGGAATTGTGCATTCGCATATGTGACGGCCAGCGAAAGAAAGTGGACTATAAACCAAATACTTAAGGAGAGATCATATTAATCATGAGGTCAAAGGTTAACTCCAAGGAATTTAAGCCCTCATCTTCTTCTATAAGGGCAGGAGGCACTTCCCTAATGTAGACCATTAAAAATCGCGTTTTTCTACGTCGAATTTCCGAGAAAATTCTTCGATGTTATTCGTTGCATAAGTTTGCTGTAAGGTATTATTCTCAGAACCTTACAATTGCTAATATACAATAATGAAATATCAAAACTTTATTTTCGTAAATGTTGTTCTTAAAAACGTCGGTTTATTGGTTGAATTACAGCTGAGATGTTATATTAATCTCGGAAAAAGCTTCAGTTCCAAATTACGCCGTACTAATGGCGCTTAATGTACCTTTCTCTCGATTCTCTCTTCCTAAGCTTTTCCATGCCTTACCTAGCTTATGCGCATGCGCTAAGAAACCACATGTCGGGAAGCGTCACCTGCCGAGCTAACGTTTTCTTGTGAGGCTATTGTCTTTGTATTTGCAGTAATTTGTCTATAACAGAATCCGAGAAGATGTGCGAGCAATCTTTGGATGTCCTCTGCAGACTTTGTTTAAAGGAGAGTTTCTCTTTCGTCAGTATTTTCTCGAACTTCTCTTCAACTGGCGATCCGGTGTTTAGAATGCTGAATTATACATACGACTTAAAGGTATGTGCTGGCTTATTTTTAAATTATACAGTCTTGATACTGGAATAGGATACAAGGAAGAGAAAACATTATTTACTGCTAATTTTAGGCAAGAAATCTGTTCGAATTTCCCACTTCTTTAATAATATTCATCCTTGCGTTATGCTACGAATATTTTCTCTCTCTTCGATTATCCAGAACGTATAATTTTTATCCGAAAATGATGATTAATGAAAGATCACTGATATGACCTGATAATATTGTTTATATTAAAGGCATACGATTTTAAATTACCTCTCTATTGAATTCTGTCGTCTTCTCGGCGAACTTTTGAAAACGATTCACTATAATCTCACTATTGTAATGTAGTCGGCTATATGTGTACGGTGTACGTCGTTCCCTGATTAATATATTTTATTTCTATGATTTAGATAGGCGAAAATGATGGTCTCCCGTCTAAAATATGTAAACCGTGCTTGTGGAGGATGACCGAGTTTCATTGTTACAAGAGAAATGTGCACTACGCCGAGGCCGAGATATTAAAATTGTTAGGTAAAATAAATCCTGTAAGTATGCTCCTGAACACTCACTGATTGTGCTCAGATTATTTGGTTTATGTTGATTCTGAAGCATTACTAACATTATGCTAATGTGCAGATACCTTATACATTCTTTCTTTACTCTTTAGGATTCCAACGAAACATCCTTTGGCGAAGTGTTTCATGCTGATGCTGTAGAAGCAGAGGAAATTCAAACGGTATGTATTTATCTAGTGATTTAATAAAGGAAAAACAATACTAAAGTTAATCGTAGGGAATAGATAAAGTTTACATTTATTGCTGTATATTTGCAGAGTATTAAAGATGAAGTGCTGGAATCCGAGGAATTCAGGAGTGCCTTAGACGATCAGGTAAGCATATGATCATAAACTTTATAATCAATTAGTAATTTTATTATTCGTTAACTATCATCAAAGAAACTTGATTTTTAGTAACTTTAACTTTGTTATTCATCATTTTCGTAATGTTTGATCTAATGTCCTTTAGTAACAAATTTAATAGTGTTACTGTAATAGAAATATAGTGTATATGTCAGAGCTTAAGGCTATCATTGATTTAAAGGTTAATTCCTTAAATTATACAATAAATAGCATTATGATTCAAAATCAAAACTATGGGATTAACATGTTGATCAATATTTATGGAAAACAGTTGCATGTTAATGCGAATTTTTAGTCAATTAAATGTGAATTGTGTTGCAATCATCCTTTCTTGACTAATTAAACTAGGAAGATAGAATTTAAATCATCCAATAAGTAATGTCATGGCATCCTTTGGTCATTTGTGCAAAGTTGCATCTCACTCTTTAAGTCATGTTTATTTAGTCTGAAACCTGTAAATTTTGATTCTTTTGTTGGAATTATTTATACTTTATCATTAATTAATGTCTTAAATAAATTGAAAGTGTGATAGATAAATACGTACAAAACTTTTAATTATTTTTAAGCTTTACTAAGTTTAACACAATGTGCCATTGGGTGGTTTACTGATTTTTTCGTTACTTCTCAGGAACCCAACGAAACTTTAGTTGACAACGCTATTGATGCTGATGCTATAGAGGCAGAGGAAATCCAAAAGGTATTAAATTTCATAGTGATCTTACAAATGATTATAGATAGAGGAATTCATGGTAAGGAATAGATAAAATTTACAATTATTGCTGTATCTTTACAGAATATTAATGATGAAGTTCCGGAATCGGAAGAAGACAGGGATGCCAGAGAAGATCAGGTAAGCATATGTTCATAAACTTTATATACAACTATTAACTAATATTTTTGGAGTATTATCAATTAAAGTATATTTTTGGTAACCTTAACAAAAATTTTTATCCTTTTAATTGCGATTTATGATATTTTCTAAGTAATATATTTGGTATAGCTATGGTTCCAAATGAAAATGTGATTAACATATTGAATTGAATTTATTTAATAGTATTAATTTTATAGAAATATAGTATACAAATTAGAGCATGTAAGTATTATTTATTTAATAGTAAATTTCTTAAGTTAACTAATTAATTGCCTTATGATTCCAAATTAAAACTATATGATTAACATGTTGACTAATATTTATGTAAATCAGTTGCATTTCAATGTAAATATTCAGTCTTTCAAATGTAAATTGCTGAGGTTACCCTTTTGTTGGAAAATTAAAATTGGAAGGTAAAATTTTAAATAAAGCAATAAGTAATATCATGTCATCTTTTTGTCATTTGTCCTAAGTTACATCTAACTCTTAATATCATTTAAAGTATGTCTAAAATCCACTTAACTGTGTGTTATTTAAAAAAAATAATTTATACATTAATTTATCAATAGTCAATGGCTTCAAATTGAGAGTAAAATAGATAATTAAGTATCTAACTTCCATATGTGCAAAATACAGGTGTATTCTAAAACCTTTATTTAGGTTATCAGGTATTCAATTCTACTTTCTTTCACATCACAAGAGTCGGAATGGATTCTTATGCATTTCCATATATAGGCTTCATATTTAGGTTATGTCTTTTAAAACTCATAGTTAATAAACTATTATTTGCTTTCAAAATTAAATTACCATTTTGTAATGGTAACTCATAAATTATTTTGTGCTTTTAATCAGTTCTATATTAACAAATGACTCATTGTTTTCTATAGTTTGGTATCAAAGAAGAGATTGATATAGTGGAGTGGCAAATTCCACAAGCGTTGCAAGGGAAAGAGTTTAGAATAGAGGTAAGCACTATATTTTGTAGTTATTTTAGGCATTTTGTTTTTTATTTTTCCGAAAGTCCTTACATTTTAGCAAGTATTTGACTTAATGCAATTGTAGTGCTAATTTGAGTCTCTATGATGAATTAGCTTTATGAAATAAAATGAATATTGTTCACATTTCTTTTTACAAAAATAGATACATATCCCAAGATCATGTATTAAAAATATTATTAAAAATACCCTGAAATAGTAGATCAGAAAAATCATCTCTTGGGTAGTTCGATCTCACTTTTTATTCTTTTGATAAATATTAATGATATACTTTTTCACCATCCATTTAAATAATGTAAGAACCTCCTTTTTCCTTTTCAGGAAATTGTGGGAATATTTCCAACTGAGAATGAGGCTGAGGAAAACCAAGATCAGTATGTATTGTGTGCCCGAGAAAGTAATAATGTACAGGTAAATAGAATTCTGTGTTGAAACCTTTGTAGAACATTTCCATTTTAATGTACCTTAAATTATATGAAGATTTGTCATTATATCTTGCTATGGAAGAAATTATATGGCTTTATTGAGTACTTTCAAAGGAATGACTAAATTAAATAGGAATTTACCTCATTTTTAGGAAATGGTTGAAGAAAATGATATGACAATGGAAGAGGAAAACTATGATGAGGGAAATATAAGCAATCAATTGACTGAGGTAAGATTCACATTGCAGAAATTATTATATATAAAATAATTTAAATCCAGCAAAATTAATATTATTCACTTTGAAATTTCTATTGATGGTAAGCTAATGTCTAATGTTAAAACTATTTATACAAATGAGTATTTAAAACTTTGTTAGAATGTTTTAATGGTATTGAATCTTCAAATTTATGAATATATAGCATTATTTTGTGCTACAAATGAAATTACAAGGCAGTGTCAAGTAATGTATAATGATGTATTAATATAGGAATGTTTCTGAATTTTAGGAAGCCGTTGAAGGAAATGTGAATTTGGAAGAGAATAATTCTAATGATGGAATTTCAAGTAACAAATTGACTGAGGTAAGTTTCAGATTTCAATAGCAGAGAATTTTGGAATTTCTTTATCGTGTTTTCTCAATCTTCATTGAGTACTTTTTGTGTCCCCTTGAAGCGAATTCATTAAAAAATTCTCTTTAAGTTGTAAACTAGAATTGTGAAACAAAACACACTTAAAAGCATGAATTTCAATAATTTTTTTTATAAATTACCTATTGCTCCATCCAGTTCTATGATATAGTAATGGGCAGTGAAGGAAATTGATAAAAGGACTGTTGATTGTAATTTTGTATAACAGACTACAAAACATAAAATGAGTGCTATTATTGAATAATTAAGAAGTACGAGGGTCATCCGGAAAGTAGTATCCGTTAGTGCCGCATGAAGTGCTGACGACGCGAGTAGCTGCTGGACAAGGTCAGATAGCTTCAGTGGCTTGTCTGCCTTCTCTGAGCCAAGTTGCGTGACGCTAGTATTGCCTGTGTTGTTTCTGTGATTGTTTACAATGTTTAAAAAAATTGAGAACGCCGCCAGTTGTGAAGTGAGGGCAGTGATTAAATTCCTCAATGCAAGAAACGTTCGCCCATGTGATATTCATCGCCAATTAAAGGAGGTGTATGGAGACAATGTAATGGACGAGTCGTCTGTTTGGCGGTGGCGTCGCAAGTTCAACATGGGGAGGGGAACACACGACGATGAGCGTTCTGGGAGACCGTCTGTCATTACAGACCAACTGGTGAGCTCAGTTGACGAATTCGTGAGGAACGATCAGCGCGTCACAATTGATGACATCTGTGAGCATTTTCCCAATGTTTCTCGAACAATTGTTCATGAAATTGTTGAAGACCATCTGCATTATGCAAAAATTTGTGCAAGATGGGTCCCTCGCATGCTTACAGATGAGCACAATACCAAGCGTATGGCTGCAGCACTGATGTTTTTGGGACGTTATTCTGATGAAGAAGACTCTTTCTTGACTCGCATAATTACTGGTGACGAAACATGGGTTTGTTATGCATCACCTGAGAGTAAACGACAGTCAATGGAGTGGCATCATGCTCATTCACCAAACAAACCAAAAAAATTCAAGACAGTTCTGTCCACTAGGAAACTCATGGCAACCATTTTCTGGGATCGACGAGGTGTATTGATTTGCTTGGTGTATTGCTTATTGATTTTATGGCCCGTGGAGACTATTAATGCCAATGCGTATTGTGAAACATTAAAGAAATTACAGCGGGCAATACAAAATTGCTGGCGAGGTCTATTGTCTACTGGTGTCATTCTCGTTCATGACAATGCCAGGCCTCATGCAGCTGGGATAAAACAAAGACTTTTGCAGCAATTCAAATGGGAAACTTTCGACCATCCACCGTATAGCCCGGACTTGGCCCCTTCAGATTTTCATCTCTTTACAAAGCTTAAAGACTTTTTGGCGGGGAAAAGATTTGACAGCGATGAAGAACTTAAAGAAGGAGTGACCCTGTATCTCAATGAGCTGGCGGCGGAGGACTATGCAGCAGGAATACAGAAACTTGTCACACGTTATGACAAATGCCTTAATTTGCTTGGAGATTATGTTGAGAAGTAGTTTAAAGTATCCTCTTTCAAATAATTTTTTTTATGTTTGTTAATATTTACTTTTGTGTCTTTATTTCACGAACGGGTACTACTTTCCGGATGACCCTCGTATGATGTACATTTTTTGACGCTTGCAATTGAATGCATTAATTAAAAATTAATTACATGAATAATTTACTTAGTAGTACCATGCATATTTATTGAAGCTTGAATTTTAAAGTATTAATTTACACTTTTAAATATTTTGTGACAAACTGCAGAAGCAAAAACACCAAATAGACTTTGGAGGTTCTAATTTACTGAAATTTCTATAATGGCTAATTATCAATTCCTATCATATCAAATGATGTTTTTCTTTTATTATCAGTACCTCATGATGACTCTTTGAGTGAAAACTAGTTGCATTCACAATAAGATCCAATGAAATATTAAAAAAGTATTTGTTTTTCCATCTTTGAAAAAATGAGAGCTTCAACCGTTACCATTAAACCATTTCATTTCTCAACAGATGAAATGTTTTACATGAAATGTAGACTTTTTTGTACATATAATTGTATGATCACTCATCTATGAAAAACTCCCTGTTACAAATTAAAACATTTTGTAGTTTTTTATTTATCATCCAATCTCTTATATGAGATAACTGAACACAAAAGAAACTTTACTCTATTTGGTACTTAAAACTTTCTTTTGTTGATTTCCAGACTTCTGAAGAATCAAAAGTATCTTCACCAGGTGTAGAAAATGAAGGAGAAACTAAGGTCAATATATGTATGGAAGATGACAGCTCCTTAAATAATGCAAAAGAATCCTTTGAGCACATAGATGGAGAGAATGCAGAGGAAGGAGGTGAAATTCAGGCATCTGTTTGTGCTGCAGAGTTAATTAGTACAGAGAAACAGGGCAACTTTGAGTTATCAGAACAAACAGCTACTGTTAGGGGAAAGGATTTATGTTCTTATGTTTGTGATATTTGCAAAAAGAGCTGTAAATATAAATATAATTTAGGTCGCCATATTAGAATTCACTATGAGGATAGACCTTATGCGTGTAGAATATGTGACAAAAGATTTAAACAACAGGATGGCAGACATCGGCATGAGATGTTACACAGGAAGCAGGAGAAAATCCCAAAGGGAAATAAGTTGTACACGTGCGGTACTTGTGGGAAGCAGTATGTGAGGAAACAAAGCTTATATTATCATTCCTTTTTACACACTAATAGGTTTTCATGCAGTTTTTGTGGAAAATGTTTCTATAGCAATTCATATCTACAGAAACACTTAAGAATACACACAAAAGAGAAGCCTTTTGAGTGTGATATCTGTCAAAAATGTTTCAGTCAAAAATTTCATCTAAAAAGACATGTTGCATCTCATTCCTCAGAGAGACCTTTTCCATGCCCATTCTGCAATAAAATGTTTAAATTAAATCAAACTATGCTTATACATAAACTAAGTCATTTAAAAAAGATTTAGTTTTGGAAAACTTTCTGTCTCTCAGAAAATGTCTGACTTTCTGTCTCAAAATTTTCTCTCATCATTTCCTTTACTATATGGTTTTTTAAAGTAAAGAGGTTTGACTTAAAACGATTGTCTACATTTGTATTCAAATGGTTGTTTAACATTAGTCTGTACATACAGATTGTAGTTTAATCTTATCTTAATTTTCTGCTACCATTGAATTTGTAATTATTCATGCAATTTACATCATTTACTAATAAGACCATCTTGCTTTTCAATAAATGCAGTCCAACCTGAATAATGGAAAGTTATTCTCAGAATAAATTCTACGAAAACAGACTTAAATTTCAATTTTTGATAAAGAATTGGAAGACTTATTTTAAGCTTTGATTTTGAATTAAACCAGTCTACAAAGCTATCAATAAAATTAATACTAACTTTAGCTTGTGGCTGAGGTTCATGCAATGTGTACTGCTCAATATTCTTTTATTTTATGCTATCTTCTTATTTAATCAATTTAAATGAATGTTTTTCTAAAAATAAAAGACAGGGTTTCAAAAACATGGCATTCTGCTTCAAGAGTAAATGCCTAACATTTTCTGAAAGATTCCCTTTCCATAATGTGTGGTGGTTGTCCTGTTGTAGTATAATTATGGCTGAGTCATGACTTTCCTCTGATTTAATGTCTTTCGAATAGTTTTAGAGTGATTTAGATTAAGTAAAAATTTGATGTTGGCTCCTATTGTATATCAGTTTTAATCCAAAGAATTGTTCTTATCAAGTGATATGCAAAATGGGACATTAAAACTGTAAATGTAAATGCTCCAAATACTTGATCTGAACTAATTTTAATCTGTTTTTAAAATTCTGTGTTTGCAGTCACAACTTGCATGAGCCATCCTGTTCATTTCTCTTTATGAAATAATCGCAGATATTATTTCAACTCAACCAAAGCTCAATGTATTACACTCTTTTTCCTTTCAGCTGATTTCAACCCTGGACAAGAGTAATCAAAAAATATTTAGTCCTATTGCAAACACTTCATTATAATGGTATTTGTAGAAACTTAGACGGAGAAATTAGCTTGCATGTAGAACTGTGCATGTCAACCATTTCTCAATCCAGTAAAAACTATAATAAAGTGGAAAAATTCCTGATATTTTTATATATAATAAATTCCTGACTGATTTTTGTAATTCATAGCACATGTTTCTCACTTAGGAAATATTTTCTCCTAAATTTTCAAACAGCATTTTATATATTTCCACCATAAGACAACATTTTCAAAAAAATCTCAAAATCAAATTTAACTTGATAAAGCCATTCCGATTGGTATAATGATTTTTTATTGTGTTAATATTAGTAACATTGGATTATGATGAGATTCAAGTAAATTTTAGATTTATCTGTATTATAACTTTACTGTAGACAACTTATCTGCTTATCTTTTCTCTTGAAATATCCCAATTATTTTAATGCTATAAACATAAAAGCAAAAGGTAAATGACTGTATCTACACTAGTCTTTCTTTTTAAGGAAATACAAACCTCAAGTTGTTTCCTTCATTGATAGTGTCCCCATAATTTATTTTAAGGATGCAATGAAAACAGAAGGCTACAACATTTATGTTTCATGGCTTCCACTTAAAGTTCCTTTTGATATGTATAGTTTATTCTAAATTGATACCATTCATTTAACTGTCAACTGCTCATATTTAAAATTACAGCTATGTTTTAATGAGAAAAGAAAGTTAAAAGATGTCCTATTTGCTGTGGATGGTAACTTTAATATCATCAATATGTTTGGTCTATCAAATATGATGTTGGATTGGCTACATCATGTTGTAGTGCATTTTGGGAAGGGGGAAATCAATGTTAAATCAGTATATTAACCATGTGTTTCATGTAAAATGGAAGAAAACATTTAACTGAATGGAATTGTGCCTTAAATTATTATATTGAAAAGGGATTCATTTTATATAATTTTCTGATGTCAGATTAGATTATATTATGCTATGCAAAAATAAGATAAGTCAATAATTGAAAGATAAAGTCAGCTCATGTTTAGATGTACCTAGAAGTTTTATTGCTCATTTTCATGGTAAAGTCAAGTGAAAGAGATGTTTTGATTTTCATTTATTGTTAAGGAATCTAAAAAGATATGTGCTGTATCGTAAAAGAAAGGAGGTTGCCTATATTTAATTGAGTAAGAGAAAGCTCCAGTTCTATAGTTTGGGTATATCTTTTGCTGTGTATTTTCCTGAGTACAAACAAACTCACAAAGCGGTTTTCTTCTGCAGAGTTTTACCAAAACATATCTTTCCTTTTATATTTGATAATGAAGACTTCATGTTGTCTTAAGACAAATATCATTATCAATGTCGTCCAAATGGGGATGATTTCTAAATAAAATTAATTCCTACTGAAGAACCCAAAATAAGTCTCTTTGGAATGTATTCTTTGTATAAAGTTAATCTAGTATTGGAAAATATTCACTATGAAATGATGCTTAATCTACAAGATATTTTCTAATATTATATTCAGAAGTTAACATTTACTAAAATAAGCATTATTTTTGTCTACCTAACTTCCTTTGTGGTTTTAAATGATGTTTCATTCTAAATTGTTTTTAGACTAGTCTATAGTTTCATGTATTCATCTCATATTTTTTGTTTCATTCTGATAATAAGTAACTAACTAGCCGCGCGCATGCACCCTCTGGGTGCAGTTGTTTGGTCTGGACCAGACATCTGGACTGAGTCTGGACTATGAACATGTACTACTTTCATATGGAAATATCAATCATACTGTAATCTTATGGAAAAACGCAATACCTCGATTTCAACAATCGTATCCGTCGTCAAGGGGATTGGTTGTTTACAGCCTCAAAATTTAACGAAATTTCCGTATATTTTAACCGAATTCTCGCCATTTCGACCCGATAACGATATTTCACGACCAAAATAAGAATCTTTATTCATTTCTCTTTCTTTTGGTGCTTATCTCGAGTTCGTAAGACTATGGTTTCTAATTTAATTTTGCAAAAGAAATGTAGCCTGCAACCGATAAAAGTGAGGTTTACGTGCATTTCTTATGGGAACGGTTTTTCTTCTCTGGGTTCAAACTGGGGCCGTTAAGGTAAAAGAAAATTCTGCCACATTGTAGGGTGCAGCGGTCTACATCGAATGCACGTTTCAGCATCGCTCTAGCTCTTGGCATTGGCGAGAAAAACGCTTTTTTTAGACAGACAGACAGACACCATTACGTTTTTAATATATATAGATATTTCTCTTCCACTATATCTGTTGGGTTTATGACATTTTAGCAAAATGAGTAACATCAAAACAATTTTATCAATTCATTTCATTTTTCCCATTTTGATAGTTTTTTCAGCTTTAGAATGACTGTCCAATTTCTAGAAAATTGGTGGATTGATTTTATTTATATCCTGTATCTTTAGCAACCCAAGAAACAGTGCTGCTTATGTGGGTTGTATAAGATTATGGCGTTTTTCATTTTCACAAAAATAATCAAATATTTGTACAAGGACGGTGTCTTCCTTTGACACTGAATTTGGATGATTCTTCAGTTCATCATTAAGGAATTTTTGCTAACAGGAAATAATATTTTAAACAATTTTGAGTATGTTTTCAAAGGGTTCAAATATTTCTGAATATAAAATGTATTTTCTTAGAAATGTTTGTTTGGCAATGTATATTATTACATTTAGTAAAATTATCTACTTGAAGTTTCCTTGTAAATGTTGCATCCTATTTAATAATGAAGTATCAAAGTTGCAAGATTTGTTAAATTAAACAAGGGTTGTGAATTAATAATAGCAAAACTAATCTGTAAAATTTAGTTTATTTTAGAAAGGTAAAATATTTCTAAAAGACGATAATTCCTTAAAATTCGACGTTACCATTCCAAGTATTTTATAAAAATTTAAAATCGAACTAAGTTACAAATGTTCGTATGTTAATTTTATCAAAATTAAAGACAATACACAAAAATAAAGGCTCTAAAGAAAGGTAATTTTATAAACAATTCTAGAAACATAATTCATCGATTTCATTATGTAACCTATTTGAAAAATGACATAAATTAATTAAACAGAAGTTAAATTTAAGACAGACCTAGGAAAATGGTATTGTTTATTCTTTTGCTTCCATATTAATTTAAACATTATACTCCGTTATTAGCTTGAAATAAAATAAACTGCTCATTATAATGCATGGGTACTCTTAGAGACCACCTAAAGCATTCGAATAGAATAGAGTGGAGATATAATGTGTTTCCTACAAATAAACATTCGTAAGTAAATATTATAATGTATTTAATGTTTTTAAATGGGATGATGGATTTGCTATAAGCTTCGCCGTGTCTCCTTCAGGTGGCAGCACATTACCGGCATACCTTGGTACCCCAATCGGCAAAAGCCTGAACTTTATCAATATTCTCGTCTGCTATTTAGTTCACTTAAATGAGAGCGAAATTTGAAACACTTTAAATATTAGAGTTGAGTATAAATTACCTGCAATGGGTACTAATTCTTCTCCATAAATTTACTTTATATATAAAGATGAAAGAGTACATAAGATAAGATTTGAAATTAGGTAATTAACAACTACGGATATTCTTTTCTTTTAAGTGATACGAACTTTAAACTCTTTTCATAGGAATTGGAATCAGTACTTTTTTAGTTTTCATAATATAGTAAGTATCTTTAGATGAATTGAAGTATTTACAAAATGAGACTTCTTTGCTAATTAGTCAGTTATGGTTATGAATTGTTAAGTGTTCTTTGTATTACTAAAGTGTTTGTTAAAGATTTTCTTATGTATGTTATTTATTAATGCTTATATTCAAGCAAAAGGGAAAATTCTTTATTAACATTGAACTGTTGTGTAAATTATTCTAGAATAAAGATTATTTTACGAGTATATCCTTGTGTACATTTTAATCCTTCACAAAAATAAATATATCCATTATATTATTTATAAGTGGAATGAATAAACTAGACTTTTAAGACTATTAAGAATCCCTGTATCAAATATAAATAACAGAAAAGTCTTCAAAGTAAGCAAACAATTAGATAAACAAAAAATATAATGTTTAAGTCATGTTTAGGCGAGAAAATTATGTAAATTGTCGATAAAATAACTACAATTGAATTCTTCAGTTCCCATTACGGCATAAATTCGAAATTAAGTCGATTTTTCCGGACATTAAATTTGAAAGAGTTCGAACATCGGTAAATAGTTCCCGAGAGCCTAGTTCTAAGAAAATCACGAAAAATTTTGCAGATTCCTCGAAGGTTTCCTCTTCAAGGCCGAATAAATAATTAAAATAATTTCGAATTTTAATAGAAGTCTGATTTATTTTGAAAAATTACCTGAAGAAGCTTTAAAAAATATCAAATTGGAACGTTATTAGAAAAAGACCCGACGAAAAAATGTCTGCAGCCGGATTTGAATCAGGTAAATACTGAATTGAATAGCAGTATATTTACGTGAATACACTATAACCATTACACCAACAGTAAGTTGAAGTTGACATCAGTCATCCTGATATATAATTAAGGATGTTAAAAGTACTACTAGCGCCCTCAGAAAGTGACGGAATTCGCCTGCGTTTTTTGAAGGACGACTTGCGAAAGGGTTAATCATTTGGAGGACAAAAACCTCATTAACTGGCGTTTTTCGCCGATTTTTGCTCAGTTTTTGAAATGAAAGTAAAAGTGTTCACCCCTTTGAACACTATTAAGCCTTTCTCTATATACGACACTACCCACAATGCACCTCAAACTATTCCACCGCCTATTTCAAATATTCGAAATTATATTGGAATTTTGGGGAAGTATTTGGCCATTTTGGATTCTATCTCTCCTTTCTCTCAGACAATGGAGAAGCGCCATATTGCCCATAATGCATAGCGCTCTATCTGACCGCCGATTTTGAAAGATTGAGATACTACTTACTTATTTTTAGCGATTTTTAAGGACATAGTGTTGGTTTTTGAAATATATGGATATAGAATATAAAAAAATCGACTTTCAATTATCATTCACATTTTTTGGTCTCATTTTTAAAATTTTTCGTTCTTAATCCTCTCTTCTTCCCCAAATTCCACCTATAGCATATATTGTTCCCTTAATTTTTAAATTAATCCTATAAAATAGGATTTCATCCACAATTTTAAGGTAATTACAATGCCTTTCCATATTAGTCATTCAAAAATAAAACACTGACTATTTAGGCAAGTAATTAAGGCATTCTGATTAACATTTTTTATCAAATTTAAATTTCGTCTAACCAATATTTTCAAATGAAATAACTAATGACTGATTAATGATGGGATGAAAAATTGAGAAAACATTTTATTTCATATTCTTTATTTACACAAATACATAAGAAGCAATAGAATCATATGGTGAGATACATTCGTGGTCACAATGAAGAAATTCACATAAGTAATCATTTGGTCATTATGACCAGAGATGCACAAAATGCAATTGAGAATGTTTTCAAAATAAGTTTGAGGCATTCCTTTTGGTTGTTTCAGTTATTTTCCTAATATGAGACAGATAATTTGTGAAAATTGTCTTTCACAAAAAGCATCATGAACACAAATCTGAATTACAGCAATTCTTTGTTTCACTAGAAGCCTGAATTAAAATCACCATGAATATCTGTAACAAATATTAGATGAAATTAGTTATCTTTGTAAAACATTTCATCAGGAAAATATACCAAAGTTAAATTTTTGTAAGTGTAAAAATTTGTAATCATCTAACTTAAGACTATTTCATGACCTACAATCATGAAAACTGTCATTTTAGATCAAACTGATGAGAGCAGCACAAACCTACCTAAAAGTAGAAGGAATAGAAGCATAACAACTGCTCACACAGCCATGCTCATTTTTCCATTAAAATTGTGATAGAGGTTTCTTTTTTTGATTTTGTCAATAAAGTAAAAGGACTTCGATTGGCAAATATATCATTATTTTCTTGTAAACTTTTCCATTTTCTCCTCCAATAACAGGAGGAAAGGTCACTACATTTCTTTCTGTATTTTCCCAAAAAAAATTAGCTTACCTAAAAATTTTATTTTACCTTTGATAATGACACTATTTCACTTTATTTTAATTGCTCTATGCTATAAGGATTTGCTTTTCTTTCATGCTGAATGTCTTCAAAATAAGATCATGTCGACTTTATTTTTGTGCAAATATAGAAACAGAACATACAATTCTCTAGTAAGTAAAACATGAGGCCATACACTACATGATATTGGATGAAGTCTATCTGCAATTATTCAAATAACTACCTTAATATTGATCTTAGTTCTCCAAAACATTAATTACATTTTAAAAACGAGCTAGACTTCATAAATTAAGTTTTACCATAGGTTAGCCAGATAATGTAGGAATAAATATCATAAAGTAAAGAAATCATCACATTGTTATTTTTATGCATATTTGTATGAGCAAAAATTACGACTATGGCAAAAACATTTATTGACACAAATATGAATGATGCTTACCACTTTATTTTCATGCCAGAATTAACATTACCATGTTAAAAATAAAGGCC
This sequence comes from Pachydiplax longipennis, assembly GCA_036926295.1. Classification (NCBI taxonomy): domain Eukaryota; kingdom Metazoa; phylum Arthropoda; class Insecta; order Odonata; family Libellulidae; genus Pachydiplax; species Pachydiplax longipennis. The sequence continues at coordinate 10,208,824 of JAVFKF010000023.1, forward strand.
TTGAATTTAAAATGCTTAATTATTTAACATATTTATTTAAGTGAAAACAGTAAACAACAAATTAAATACATGCAAAGTTCCAGAACAGAACGTCTTCATTCCCAAATAGCATATGATATATAAAAGGACAAGATGAACTGAGGATTGTAAGGAATTTAAATTTTCTTTTGGTGAATAAGCTCGTGCAATTGCCTGGACCTTTTAGATTTAAACATTTTACCACAAATATTGCATGGAAATGGTCTCTCTGATGAATGAGTAGCAACATGTACATTTAGATTTCCTTGTTGTATAAAACACTTTTGACAGATATCACATTTCAAAGGTTTCTCTTTTGTATGTGTCCTTACGTGGCTCTGCAGGTCTGCATTGCTTGGGAAGCAATTTCCACAAACACTACAGCAATACCTCTTAGTGTGTACAATTGAATGTCTATATAAGCTGTCTTTGCTACAATAATATTTCCCACAAGTACCACACGTATACAACTTCTTTCCCTTTGGTATTTTCTCCTGCTTCCTATGCAATATTTCATGGTGAAGCCTGCCTTCCTTTCGTTTAAATCTTTTGCTGCAAATTCTACAAGCGTAGGGTCTATCTTCATAGTGAACTCTCACATGACTACCTAAATTATATTTCCTTTTACAGCTCTTTTTGCAAATATCACAAACATAATAACACACATCCTTTCTCCTAACACTTGATATCTGTGTTCCTATTAACCCTGAGTCACCCTCTTTCTCTGTACAATTCAACTCTGCAGCAGAAGCATATGACTGTACTTTATCTCCTTCCTCTGAATTCTTTCCATCAATGCGTTGAAAGGATTCTTCAGTATTAAATAAGGAACTATTTTCTTCCAGATATATATTGTCATTATTTTCAACTTCATTTTCAACACCTGGTGAAGGTACGTTTGATTCTTTGGATGTCTGTAAATGAAGGAAAGACAGTTATAATTACCAAATAGAGAGAAGTTTATTTTGTGTGTGCAGTTATTTCATATAAGATTGATGAAAAAATTTCAAAATGCTAAATTTGCAACAGGAAAAGTTTTGCATACATGAGTGATACTACAATAATACCAGAATGTCTGATTACATATTAGATTAATATAGAAAAATGAGTGATAAAATAAACACGGGAAAACATTGCTCTTTCAACCCTTCTATATCAATCTTCAGTATCATTAAACAAAATCAATAAATGCTTTTTTTATGGGTAAAACACTAAATCTGTTGGGAATTGGAATGGTTTAATGGCAACGGTTGAAGCTGTCACTTTTTCAAGGATGGAAAACAAATAGCTTTGTAATGTTTCTTTGGATCTAATTGTGAATGCAACTTGTTTTCACCCAAAGAGTCATCAAGAGGTACTGATGAGAAAGGAAAAAAACTTTTAATATGATAGAAATTTAGCCATTATAGAAGATTTCAATAAATCATTAAGCTGCAAAATCTATTTGATGTTTTTCCTTCTACAGTTTGTCACAATACATTTGAAAATGGAAATTAATACTTAAGAATTCAAGGTTCGATAAATATGCATGGTACTGCTTAGTAAATTATTTATGTAATAGATATGTAATAATTAAATCATCAATTGCAGGCGTCAAAAAAATGCATTAATTAATTCTTATTAGTTCATTACTAGCAGTCATTTTGTTTTATAGTCTGTTATAGAAAATTACAATCAACAGTCCTTTTATCAATTTCCTTCACTGCCCATTACTATGTCATAGAACTGGATGAAGCAATAGGTTTTTTTATAAAAACTATTCATAAAATTCTTGCTTTTTGAGTGAGTTTTGATTCACATTTCTAGTTTACAACTTAAAGAAAATGTTTTAATAAAATCACTTCAGGGGACACAAAAAGTACTCACTGAAGATTGATAAAACACAATAAAGAAATTCCAAAATTCTCTGCTATTAATATCTGAAACTTACCTCAATCAATTGGTTACTTGTAATTCCTTCATCAGAAATATCCCGTTCCAAATTCACTCCATTTCCTTCAACCAATTCCTACAAATCAAATAAATTTCTATATCAATAAATCATCATTCGCTTTTACAAAGGTACTTGATACTCAGTTGTAACTTCATCCTTAACATGAAATATTCCTAAATATTCATAAAATTTAAGATACAATAGCATCAAAACATTCTAAAAAACTTTTCAATACTATTTTCTATCAATAGTTTTCACATTAGACATTAGCCTGCCTTTAATAGAAATTTTAAAGTGAATAATAAAAATTTGCAATATTGAAATTATTTTGCATCTAATAACTTCTCAAATATGAATCTTACCTCATTCGAACGATTGCCTGTAATTCCTTCATCATTGTTTTCCTCTTCTATTTTTACATTCTCTTCAACCAATGCCTAAAAATGAGGAAGATTCCTATATTATATAGTCATTCCTATGAAGGTACTCAATATAGCCATATGACTTCATTATTAACATCATCTAATGACAAATCTTCAAGTAATTTAAGATACAATACAATGGAAATGTAACAAAGTTTTCAACAAATTCTTTTTACCTGTACATTATTAGTTTCCTGAACACACAATATATACTGATCTTGGTTTTCCTCAGCAATATTCTCTGATGGAAAGATTCCCACAATTTCCTGAAAATGAAATAGAGGTATTCATATTAAATAAATTCATGATGAAAAAATTTCACCTATGTAGTTATCAAACCAATAATCTATCAGATTACATTACACAATTTTTCTGATTCTGTCTTATAGGATATTTTATTATTTCAACTATCTATACATGATCTGGAGATATTTATTTTTGCAAAAAGAAAAGTGGACAATATTATTGTTTTTTTTTTTAGAAAGTAAAAAACATCATAAGGAATCAAATCAGCACTGCAAGCGCTAGTCAATAGTAGCTAAATTATCAGTAATTAATTTTAGAAAAATTAAAAAAAAAACAAATTCCCAGAAATTACTACAAAATATGATGCTCACCTCCATTCTAAACTCTCTTCCTTGCAACTCTTGCGGAATTTGCCACTCAAGAATGTCAACCTCTTCTTTAATAACAGCCTACAATAATAAAAAAGGGATATAATTTATTAAATATGATTTTTTAAGCCTTCTATCTTAAATATCAACACATAACTTTTTGTCCTGTGTAAGAAAAGAGAATTATACCAATCACCTTGGTAAATGTCTTACAATACATATGTAAGTTTTACACAGGGAATTTAGATACTTACTTATTTAATTTACTCTCAAACTGAAGCCATTAATTATTGATGAATTAAACTATAATTATTTTCAATAAAAGAATCACACGGAGTTAAGAGGTTTTTAGCCATATTTTAAATGACAATAAAAATAAAGTGTAACTAACCACAAATGACCAAAAAGATGGCATATTACTTATTAATTAAATTAAATTATCCACCTAGCTTAATTAGTCAAAATAGGGTGATTGAAACACAATTTAAAGAAATATTTATCAAATGTTTATCACGGTTTCGATTTGGAACCATCGGCAATTAATAACTCAACTCTAAGGATTTAACTATTATATTAATAATACAAATATGCTCTGACATATGCTAAATTACTATTACAGTAACCCTATTAGATATATAACTTAAGGAATATCATCAAAAATATGCAAATTATAAATAAGTTAAAGTTATTAAAAATAGTTTGACTGACAATAGTTTACGACTGCAAAAGTTATTAATTGATAATACTCTATGTATATATGCTTACGTGTTCGTCTGTGGCACTCCTGTCTTCTTCAGATTCCAGCGCTTCATCTTTTATATTCTGAGAAGATACAACAGTAAATGTAAATATTATCTATTCCCTACCATGTAGTTTCTCTATAAATAAACTGCAGTAAAATAATTAGAAAACTATATACCTTTTGGATTTCATCTGCATCTACAGCATCAATTGCTTCGTTAACATAAGTTTCGTTGGGTTCCTGAAAAGTAAGGGAAAATTGAATAAATCAACCAACAGCACATTATGGTATAGATAATAAATTATAAATAAATAAGTTAAAGTTATTAAAAATAAAGTTTGACTGATAATACTTTACGACTGCAAAAGTTATTATTGACGATAGTCTATGTATATAACCTTACGTGTTCGACTGTGGCACTCCTGTCTTCTTCAGATTCCAGTGCTTCATCTTTAATATTCTGAAAAGATACAACAGTAAATGTAAATATTATCTATTCTCCATTAACTATTCTAGTTTAATTTATTCCCTACAATAAAATTTCGTATTAACATTCTTTCATAAAATCACTAGCTAAATGCATACCGTTTGGATTTCCTCTGCATCAGCATCAATTGCTTCATCGACAGAAGTTTCGTTGGATTCCTGAAAAGGTTCCGAAATCTGAATAAATTATTCAACTGCATATACAGATATTGTTAGTAAATCTTCAAAATGCCAGCAATAAAAAATCTGAGCACAGGATTTACTTACATTAGTTTTACTTATGAATTTTAGTATCTCGGCCTCGGCGTAGTGTACGTTTCTCTTGTAACAGTTAAACTCGGTCATCCTCCACAAGCATGGCTTACATATCTTAGACGGGAGACCATCGTTTTCGCTTATCTAAAGCATTGAAATAATAAACGTTAATCACAGAACGATATACACCGGTCTTTACATCTACTCGACCTACGATACAATAGCGAGATCAAAGTGAAACGTTTTCGAAAGAGTTCACTGAAAAGACGACAGAGTTCAACCGAATGCTAATTAAAAATCGTATGACTCCATTACAAACAATACTATAATTTGATCTCTTAATAACCTTCATTTTCAGATGAAAGAATACATTCGGGATAATCGAAGTGAAAGATGAGGTTCATCAAATCTTCGTAGAGTAACATAGGATGAATAATATTATACAGGGGGCAGAAATCATACAGATTTCTTGCCTAAAGGTATCAGTACTTAAGAACTTCTTTTCATTGCATCCTATTCCGGTATCAAAACTGTATCATTTAAAACTAAACCAGCACTTACCTTTAAGTCGTATGTAAAATTCAGCACTCTAAACAACGGATCGCCAGTTGAAGAAAAGTTCGAGAAAATACTGGCGAAAGAGAAACTCTCTTTTAAACAAAGTCTGCAGAGGACATCCAAAGATTGTTCGCACATCTTCTCAGATTCTGGAACGGCCAAATTACTGCAAATGCGAAAAAACGAAGACCTCGCTGTGCAACGTTAGCTCGGCAAGTGACGCTTCCTAGCACATGGCTCGTTGGCGCATGCGCAGAAGATAGGAAAGGCATGGAAGAACTTAGCAAGAGAGAATCGAAGAAGACTACTTGAAGCGCCACTCGTACGGCGTAATTTCAAACTGAAGCATTTCTCGAGCTTAACTTCACATCTCCTCTATAACTTAATCTCTCATACCGATGTTTTTAAGTACAGCATTTACGAAAATCTTGGTTTTGATGTTTTTAAATAAGATATTAGCATTCCTATTTTTCTTAGAATGTTACCTCATAGACAATCGATGCAATGAATAACATCGAAGTGTTTTTATCGGAAATTCAACTTAGAAAAACGCGATTGTTAATGGTCTACATGAGAGAAGATTACTTGAGTGGGCCTCCTGCCCATATAGACGGAGATGAGGCCATGGAAGGAAGTACGCTCATCGAGTAGAAAAAATGAAAGATATCTCCTTCGCGTTATATACGATGAATTTGGGAAATGTCACCATCATTGCCAACTTCTGTGTTTTGCTTTTCAATAGCTTGCTTCTATTCTTTAATAGGATGACACAATTACTCGGTATTTTACAATGGCTAATACATACAGAGGTATAAACATTATTAAGTTTGATAGACCACTATTTTCTCCGTATGCAATAGGCGCTAGCTTTCCGCTCACTAGCGGATTTCCTGGAAACAACAGATTCAACCTTCAATTATTTCAAAATGGCCGCTCTCGAAGCTTTGCTTTGTTTACATTCGTTATAAAAGGATATTTTGTCCTTTCAACTTTGTCAAACAACCTGAAATCATGCTTGAGAATTAGAAGAGTGTATTTCTGTGATTTTGATTTTCAATTTTCAAGGTAAAAAACCAATTTAGGTTGGCAATAATTAATCTTAATATTTGAAGGTACGTGACGAAGATGAAAATGAAAGGGATTTCGTTAGCTGACGCATTATAAAAAGACTTTCCTCCAACTTGGGTCATCATTACTACCTTATTGGTGCGTAGAAGCGTTACGTCGCAGGACATTTTGTTTCGTTTATAAGTTGAATGTAAAGTTAAGTCAAACTGTATTACAGCTACAAAAATTGTTCATGTGATGTTCTGTGCTTATTTTAGAATATTTGGACGGTATTAAACCCGAATGTGCATACTAGGTACATAGAGTGTATCTGAATTGTAAAGAGTGAATAGAGAACAACTAAATGAATGCAATGCAGTCCTCTCAGTATGTAAAAGGAATCGCCGACGTAGAAAAACTATGTGAATGCTATAGTTTGAAGCTAGTTTTGTTTATGTTCCTCTGTTGTGGTTTAGTGGTATAAAAGTGCTAAAATCTCGTTTCTTAAACACAATCCGTATTGTTAATTGCGATAAGACACAAGTACCGAATTTTATATGTGTAAAGTGTTACATCTCTTGGTAGGTTCATGTGCCCCCACATTCCCTATTTAATTCCCTCTCCTTTAATTCCTGGTAACTTATCCCAACCCTTAATTCGTCTAATAACTTTTGTCTTTGTCTTCCCCTCTTTTCCCTAGCATTCTTCCCTCGATGGCTTTCTTTAGTAATCTCTCAATATTTGACCCATCCATTTCTTTTGTCTATTTTTAATTACTTCAATCATTGATCTTTTCTCCCCAACCATCTCTAGAACCTCCTCGTTCGTTTTTCTATCACTTTTCTAGCACTTTCACGACTGGCATCCGTCGCATCTCCCGCTGTTTACTTCTTATCTCTTTAGACCTTTCTATTCTTTCCGAGATTCTTCAGTTCTATTCACCCATTTTCCTCCCTATTCATAACTCTCAGTATACGCGGAATTCAGTGAGCCCCTTTTGTATACCTGCTACCAACCTAAGCTACCCCCCTTCCCATTATATTATCTGCATATCTTTCTCTCCTTAGTCCCACACGTGATTTCAGGTGTTTCTTAATGTCTTTCACAAGCAGCAGTTAGTGAAAGCTTTCATCATCTCAGAAATTTCACTTTAACGTTTCCGAAAACACTGTTTAGAGGTAAGTAATTTTTTCGGAAAAAAAACATGGTGTATGGAAACTACAGATGACCGAACAAATCTTTGTCTCTATTTTTTTGTGAATTGCAGCATTAACTTTCTTAGTACGGACACGTGTCTGAGGTGCCCTTTGACCCCGAGACGGGGTGTTTTGTATTACTATTTTGTATGTGACACTTCATCTAGTTTATGTAAAAATATTATGATTTGGTTCATTGAAAGCAACAAAACTACTGTCCTCAAATCCCTTTCTAAATGTTTTGAGCAATTAAGCAATATATTAGCAATAAGAAAGCCTCTCTGTTAACTAGATATGTAATGAAGAAGTTTCTATGTTAGTATAAGAAAGAGGATGATGGATTTGAAAATTGTCTAAGATTTCATTGTTTATACCTGCAACCACCAATCTGGCGCGCACAGCTGTTGGCGTAGCAATGTCGAACAACTAACAGAACCGCAGCTGATTCTTTGTTATCCTCTTGTTAATAGATATTCAAATCAATCAAAATCTTTTTCATTTTCTGTGAATTGGAAGTAATGCAGTGACATACTGTTTTTTAACAGAAAAGAATACGTTAATGCTTTCAAATAACTTTCGTAGCAAATGAAGCAATTATACTGAGGAAATTTTTAGAGCAAATATGGGGAAAAATTTTACGAAATTACGCCCATCAATATCATTCAAGTTTGAACGCCAAATTTTTCTGCAAACATTATCAAAGAGGAAAAATTTCTGTTTTCGATCGAAAGGGACTTGTCTCTTCTACACCAGTAAGTTTTTCAGTCCTTACGAAAACATTTTGGAAATCGTTTCTTGGCCGCAGAAACTCCAGTCCACTGTGTGCTTAGCTAGACCTCACCATAAAACCTATTGTTTCCTCCCTTCCGCTCACTGTGAGGCCCACGGTCGGATAGAAGGAAAGGCTTCGGACTATTCCGGTGTTGCCAAAATGTAATAGTAGGGCGGGTGGAAGGGGTAAAGAGTGAAATTTGAAACCCCTCAATCTTATGCACCACAGAATACACCGTTCGATTTTTTCTTGGACTGTACATTAGGGTGGATCGAAAAAACTTTTTTTTCAAAATCGATATGCGGCTAGTGCTTAAAGTTTGTGGCTGCAGAACAGAAAAATATTATTGAGGTTTGGTACAAAAGCGGACTTCAAAGCCCAAATGGGACAGCCTACCTAGGTGGGTGAGAGGTCGGCACTCGATTGCAACCACCTCCTCGTGGTGAGTGCTGGGTAGTCTATTCTTCAATGAAATAAGAGCTGAAAATTACTTCTTTTCCTACTATCTTATCATTCTTCATAAATTTTAGTCGGTGGGGTCGAGTTATTGCAGCAGGTTATTGCCTACCCAACATCCATAACATCTCTGTATATTTGGCGTTTTTTGACAAATTTTGGCAAACTAAGAAATCAATTTTCCTCGTTCAAACTCAGTAAATTGTTAATCACTAAGCAACATATAAGCAATTCATGTAATATTTTGCCATTAAATCACTTCAGAAACATTGAAAAATCATCAGAAAAAATTGCTAATTTTTGACAGTTTTCACAAAAATTGAAAATTTTGACTAAATTTCGCAGCCTCATGACATATTCCAATCGAGCTGAAATTTCTTATGGTTTATAAGGACCACCAACCACAAACTTTAAGCACTAGCCACATATCGATTTTGAAAAAAAAGTTTTTTCGATCCACCCTACTGTACATACATTGTTTTCTTTAATCAATTAAATTGCAGGAACTATGCATCCAATTTTAGTCAAAAAATTACCATGTGTTTTAAAAAAATAGCTCCACAAACTGACTGCACAAAAAATTTTATTATGTCTTTATGAGAATCTTTTTCCTCATAAAAATGGCAAATACAGAAACCAAATTATCTCTCTACACTGAGAATATTTTGTTATTATTCAGTTTAATGAAGTGTTTAAGAAACACAAATTGCAATGATGGAATGAGAATAAAAAGAATTTGACCTCATCAGTGCTGAAATTAAATGGTAACTTTTCTTTTCACCTTAAGAACCCAATAATCCCTCAAAAAAAATAGAAATGTTTAATTTTCTCATAAAAGTCAGCAGCTGTTTTTAAAATTTAGCTACACAAACGTTTAACACAAAATAAATTCATTATGTCTTTTTAAGAATCTTTTTCGTTTTGTGTTAATTAATAAAAAGAAAGAAAATAATTTTTCAATGCTGCAAATGTCTTACATAATTATGTTATGAAGATGCAAATGATTCCAAGTCGCTCAGCATAAAAGGAAAGGATATTAAATTATTAATTTCATTGAAAAGTCAAACAAATCTGTTTAAACTGGTTTTTATTTTCTTATTATCTGATTACAAATAATATATAATGTATATTTTTTATCACAAATGTAAATGTATATGCATTAATTAAAGGATATCGTCATTATTAAAATATTAAATGGCAGATGATGTCTGCATCATGAATATGTTATTTTATATCTCAATTTCACAAATAAATGGATTTTTATTCCAAACACAAGGGAGATCATTAAAACCAGAACCAGCATGAAAGTATACGCAGTACTCATTTCCTTTTCCATTATCTGGTTGTCCTGACATCCATTTTCTATATCCAAGTGCATCGAATGGAGTTCCTGTCGAAGAATTAAACATGCATTTGTCAAATAATCTCAAATATAAGTGAGGAAAACATCACTAAAAACATAATTTCTCCATCAACTCACCAAAAATGGATTGGAATGATCTGTTTCTATGGGGATCGTGGATCCCAACCCAAATGCCCCAATCTCTATTTTTCCTCGTTAATTTAGTAAACTCTTCTGCTTCCTTCTCTGAATCTATGATGACTAGATGAGTTCCTTCATTTTCGCAGATTCTGACTGCAGTTTGGAAATCTGCACCATTAGAATGAAACTTATAAAAACCCAGTCCTTCAATGTATTCGTATCCTCTTTTTTCCAGCAGAGACACTACAAAAGAAAAGATTTCATTTTTATTTATGTTAAAAATTTAATTAAATCAATTAACAAATGCAATGTTTTCAGATTGTTTTTGCCGTAGAAATCCAACAAATGAAATTAAATCGATATTAATAAAATTAATTGTGATTAAATTTAACAAATGCATTCATACAAAACTTATGTACACGTGATATCTTCAGCAATGCTTTTGTCTCGACTGGAGGTTATTAACAAAGAATGCAACTGCACTTTTGAAATGTGATGCAATGACATTGATGCATGAATAGTCATTCTATAAATATATATATATATATATTGGTATCCTTTTACTTGCGGACTTTTACTTACAAGAGAATTATATCCATAATAATAAAATTAATAATGATTATATCACTGTGATTAATTCTAATTAAAAGAAAGGCATTTATACAAACATTATTTATACAACTAAATAAAATGCAACATACTTTTTTCTCAATTTGGGTTTCTAATGTGTTTATTTACCACTGAATTTAATATATTGAAAAGTTGAATTTTGAAAATCATTTGCGAAAAATGAATCAGAGAATATTTCATAAGCAATAAGAAGAATTAACAATTAAATTCCAAACAATGTGTATCAATGGTAACAGTTAAGCATGAGACAATGCATATCAAGATAAAAAAATTCAATTACTTATTCTATTTCAATTATTTATTGAGATTCAATATTCTAAGTAATATAGTAAATGAATTTTAATTTTTACACACACACAGATATATATAGATATATATGTATATAATGTAACATGATAGAATTATAGACGGAATGTCATTAATACAATGTAATGCTATTACCTTTTGAAGTGAAGGATCTAAGTTTCTGAATATTATCTTCCTGTGATGATAGTTTCCTTTTCATTTCCTCATTAGCTAACTGCAGTTCTCTGACTTCTTCTTCCACTAAATCCAGACATAAGAAAAAGTATGTTAGAGGTACCATTAAAAAAACCGTAAAATACCATTACATTTAATGAAGTTTGCATTACAAATACCATTTGTAATGCAAACTTCATTCAATCCCTGATAAGTATATGTTAGAAATGTCTATTAGAAATTGTCTTAGAGCAAAGTTATCAAATTTTTAGTCTTTCATAAAACAGGGAATTTTAAATGTATCCAATTCAATAAAACGTTAAAATTTAATTGGATAAGTATAGCTTAATTATATACACACAGACTAGCTGAATAATTCTCAACAGGGAAAAATTTTTGAAAATTATTTTGAGGCAGTTATCGGTAAGATAGTGGAACCAAAAGTTCTTAGCTTAAAGTTGAGGTAGTTTTATATAGTACCAATGGAGGAAATAATACCAAACGACCTTGAATTTCATGCAAAGTAGGTGCAAATTTTTCCGGTATATAATGCATGACGATCAATTTTGGCAATTATTTTGACTTCCTCCCTGATAACGGAGAATGATATAAAATGGAATGCACATAGAGGTACTTCATGAGTATTATATATGTTGTTTGCCATTCCTCTGATGGTTCTTGGTTTCATGCCTTGGCATCATTTCTATTCTACCATACATTTCAAAGAGGGATAGCGTAACCTAATTTTAGGGCCTTCCCGATAAGATATTGAATTGAAATTTTTTAACAAGTCAGAATGGCACTTATCTAATATTTACATGCAATTTTTTTGCACAATTGGGTCCTTAGCTCAATGCCAGGTGGGTTTCCGCAAAATTTTTCAAAATTGATTTGTGGCATTACTTGGTACGATGCTGCATTCAACTGATAGCTTGTAGTATGCAAGCAAATTTACTAGTATATGTAGAAGGGTGGTTCAAAATTTTCTGACCCCAGATATTTTTCTGTAATCTTTCGAATATTTTAAGAGATTTTCAGAAGAAATATCGATATATGGCAAAATGTCTGAAACTTTTCAGACCAGCCATGTATATAGGTTTAACTGGAGAAGCATCTATATAAATAGATATATTGAAGTGATATATACTGTGCTTCAACAAATATCACAGAATTAGAGATGTAATGTCTAATAATTAATCTAATTAATTTTCTATTTCTAGATTGTTAAAATGCTTTAAGAGGAAACTAAAATTAGATTGAAAATTGATGCAATACAATTACCTTTTGATTTGAAGGATCTCAATTCTCGATTCTCATCTGCCTGGGATGACAAATTCCTTCTCATTTCCTCATTAGCTAACTTCAGTTCCCTGACTTCTTCTTCCACTAAATCCAGACATTAGAAAAAGTATGTTATATGTACAATTAAAAAAATACCATTTGCAGTGCAAACTTTATTCAATCCCTGATAAGTATATGTTAGAAATATCTATTAGGAATAGTCTCAGAGCTAAGTTATCAATAATTTTGTCTTTCGTAAAACAAGGAATTTTAATTTATAATCATTTTATTAATGATTAGTATTTTAATTGACTAAGTTTAGCTGAATTATATATATGGAATCTCAAACTGAAGAACCCATTAATTCTCAATAGGGAATTAAAAATGTCTATGTATTACATTAATCATGTCCGGTATGAGATCATAACTCATATTTAAAATATAATTGTATATGAACAAGGGCGGTTTGAAAATTTTCTGACCCCAGATTTTTTCAGAAAACATGTCGAAAAATGGCAAAATGTCAGAAACTTTTCAGACCACCTATGTAGGAGAAGCATCTATATAAATAGATATACAGAAGTGATCTACACTGTGCTTTGTGCTATATAAATATAATAGAATTAAAGATGGAATGTCACTAATTAATCCACTTAATATTCTATTTCTTGATTGTTAAAATACTTTAAGAGGAAACTAAAATTAGATTAAAAATTGATGCAATACAATTACCTTTTGATTTGAAGGATCTCAATTCTCGATTCTCATCTGCCTGGGATGACAAATTCCTTCTCATTTCCTCATTAGCTAACTGCACTTTCTCAACTTCTTCTTCCACTAAATTCAGACATTAGAAAAAGATGGTTAGAGGAACAGTGAAAAAAATACCATTTGTAGTGCTAACTTTATTCAATCCCTGATAAGAATATGTTGGAAATATATTAGAAATTGTCTCAGAGCAAAGTTATCAATAATTTTGCTGTCATAAACAGGAATCTTTAATTTATAATCATTTCATTAATTCATTGTATTATTATTTAATTGTCTAAGTTTAGCTGAATTATATATATCGAATCTCAAGCTGAAAAACCCATTAATTCTCAATTGGGGAATAAAAATGTCTATGTATTACATAAATCATGTCTGATATGACAGCATAACTCATATTTAAATTTTTTACATTGATATACCCTCTCAATGAATTCCTCTGCATGATAGCATCCATCGGATATTCTGTCTTATTCCACCAAAATATGCTTATGGTCTATGTTATGAGAATTAAAGTTTCTCAATTGATACTCTGGACCTTAAATGAAGTATTTTTAAATAGTAGGAAACAGAAATGCCTTTTATCATTTGTTTTATGATGTTAATAAATAGAATACCTTTTGAATTGAAGATACTAAATTTCTGTATCGCAGCTTCCAGGAATGCAAGCTTCTTTGTGATCTCTTCATCAGCTAACTGCAGTTCCTTGACTTCATTTTCCTTTGAGGACTGACATCTATTTAACTTTTGAAGATTTTCCATTTCATCGATCGAGGAGAAATTAACACTGCCGTTGACTCTGGAATCTATATTAGAATTAAAAGTTGGAGACACAGTGAGAAAAGTACTATTCCCAGTACAAACTTTGTTGAATCCACAGTAAATATGGATTAGAAATATCCGTCAGAAATTTAATCAGAGCAATTTTATGAAACATTCTCATCTTTCATAATGTAGGGAATTTTAACTGATGATCATTTTCTTATTGCATTATATAAAAATTGGCAAAGTCCATCTGATTTAGGGAAACTATTAAATTATTGTATGCTGCCATTCCCTGAAATTTGATCATATCTCCAAATTATTATTAAAACTAAATGAATCACTTAAATTATTGAATCTCTTTTGATACCAGAATGAGCATTACCTCTCACATACCCCTCCGCACCAATAACCATGTTGTTTTCAGTTAGGAGAGTTTCTAGGTTAAGTATAAGGCTTGCATTATTCAGCATTGTACTTGTTGCGTTGGTAATATACAAGGAGGCCTTTATCAAGCCTTCTTCCGTTGTATTCAACATGACATTCATCTTCACCTTTTTGTCATGTCCGATTTGATAGCTGATGGAGACGTCCATCAGTAGCACTAATGTCAATAAACAAGACACTGTAAATTTCATCTTCAAAAGAATCCTTGGATGCACTTATAGAAGAATTCGTTGGTGAGAATATCTGTAAAAATTAAGACGACATTTATTGGACACAATTAATTGTCTAAATATTGTAAATGATGCATCTTGTTATCAGTAAGTCTATTAAATAAATCCAAAGGTTGACTTGTTTCACATTTGAATATTAAACATATTTTTTGTGAGTGTTGAGACTTCCTTCCTCTTTTGAGCTCTCCCCAGGTTAATCAGATTCAACCAGCAAATTATTATGAAAATTAATTTTGAAGTTTAAAAGATAAAGGCAAGAATTTATTTGCACATTTAAAAGTAAGTATTTGAATGATAGGAGACAATTTTCACTATGAATTTTTAGTGATAAACATTCACAAACATAATGATAAACAGAGAAACGATTGAAACTATCACTAAATGTATCATTAAATGGATTAGAATGTTATAAATAGAACACACCAGTAGAAAATTGAAGAATAATGTGCTACAGAAATAGTATACAATGAATATGAGAGCAAAAGTGATTACGTGCAAAAGTAAACTGTGTAAGAAATTGAATCTAAGGTCGATTAAATACAGTGAAAACTTGATACAAGTACAAGTATCAGCTGCCCTGCATTTTCTTACTATTTGACAATACAGCTTAAGTTCAAAACTCAGTATTAGATGTCTTAGCTGTAGGATTAAATAAGCAATTCCATCTTTGTTGAGATGGTAACAAAGGCTAATAATGATTAACTCTCAAATACTATTGCTTACTAAATTAAAGTGAGCATTCATCATGTTTAACTTTCATCAAGTAATAACTTCAAACGTTGTTAAATTTGTATAAAATTAGGTTAAAAAAATATGAACTATTTAACTTGGGAATGTTGAATATAATTCATAATCCAAATTTTGAAAATTTTAATTCATCTAATTTCAATTAAAAGTATTTCAATTAAAATAGGATTAGGAAAAGCTTATCTTTTAAATTGGAGAAATTAATTGAATGTTTAGAAACATTACAGAGAATTAGAGGGATGTAAAAAATCTTCATGAAACATACTTAGAATAATAACTATGATATATCATTACAGGTACTCATAGCATGACAAAGAAATACATATTTTGTTCATACGAATAGGAGAAATGATAAAGAGAATAGAGTACAAGCTATATTCAGTGCCTACAAAATGTTTACAAATAGAATATGTTAATATTAAATAACATGGAGAAATTCGTAGAAAAGTGAGAAAATGGGATCGAAAAATTAAAATTATTGTATAAGGGAAAAGTTACAACAATTTTGACAAAAACAAAATCTTGATTGCTGTTCAAAATTAATTATTGGCATTAACGAAGTTCACGTATATGGCGAATGTGGATTACTATCAGAGTTTCTATCCCATATATCTGTTATATATAGCAACTTCCCTGCATATACCTATATATGGAAGATATGAGTTCCAACCATGTTCCAAAGATGCTGTTGACATGCAATTATTATGACAGACAGGCCCAACACTGTAATTAGCAGAAATATTCAGACATTAATGCTAGCTGTCATAGGTTTGATACAAAAAGGTCCCAAAAATCGCAACTTTCCCATAAGAATGCATTGCGCAGATATTTACAAATTATTTTGAGGCACATATCGGTAAGATAGAGGAACCAAAATCTCGGAGGTTGAAGTTGAGGTAGTCTTCTGTGATTCATATGGAAGAAATGTTACATGACTGTGAGCTCAACACCAGGTGAGTGCGAAATTGTTCCACAAGAAATGCATTCCTGCAATTTTTGGAAATTTTTTAAATGCCTTCCCGATAGGCTGGAAAGGTTTAACCCGGAACATTAACAGAAGCTTTTAAACAAATTATTTCAAGCGTTTCACTGTTTCCCTAGTGGTCCTTGGTTCGATGCCAGTGTGTCATTTTTAATCTACCATGCATTTCAAATGGGGATAACAGATACATATTTTAGGAACGTCCCTATTAATTATTGGCATTAACAGTCATTGAAAGATAAATGCAATCAGTTAAACAAATTGAATAAATAGCATAAAATAAAGAATCAAGGCACTCACATAACATTGAATCATTTAAAGTACTATCATAGAAGAAAACGAATGTTTAAACACATTAATATTTAATACAAATTAAACATTTCAAGAATCACTTGCCTATCAGCTGTTGTTCCATTTCAGGCATCTCTTAATATTTTGGAATAATG
This sequence comes from Pachydiplax longipennis, assembly GCA_036926295.1. NCBI lineage: Eukaryota > Metazoa > Arthropoda > Insecta > Odonata > Libellulidae > Pachydiplax > Pachydiplax longipennis. Next base: position 10,225,558 of record JAVFKF010000023.1, read on the forward strand.
TTTCGAAATTCAGAAAAAACAAGCTATGTTCACTGCATACAAAATGTAAAACAAATGGAATATGTAAATGGCAAATAACCTAAAGAAATTTGTAGAAAAGTAAACAAGTGGGAACACAAATTAAAAATTAATATCAGGATGAACAGAAACTAAATTTAAATAAAAATTAAAAACTCAATTGCATTCAAAATAAATTATTAACATTAGCAATCACTTTAGGAGAAAAGCGATCAGTTAAACATATTCAATTAATAGCATAAAATTAAGTATCTTAGCACTCACATGACATCCCGTCATTAAAAAAAGTCATAGACAATAATAAATTTTTAAATGAAGAAAGCAAATAAAGATAATGAAAATTAAGCATTTAAATAATCAGTTGGCTAGTTTTCAGCTGTTGATTCACATCAGGCCTTTCTTAATATTTTGAAAAAATGTTTCAAAATTCAGAAAAAATGTTTAAAACGAAAATCAGAATTTCGTGCTACGATTTAATATGATTCGTAAACAAAAAATGGAAGGAACGTAGTCAGAAAAGAGAGATAATGAATATTAACAGAAAAGAAGATCGGAAAGTCAATATTAGAGCAGTCGTAGCGAAATAAACTCGCATCGATAAAGTCTCATGTAGATATATTTCTTGGATAGTCCACAAAATGTCATAGAAAAATTCACTTTATTTATATATTTATTTTTTAAAAATTTCTCTGATATTTTTCTTAAATATTAATTTCATTCCACTGTTTTTACTTGTCTATTTATGGTTAGTTCACATCTAATTATTTATTTATTAGCACTTTTATATCTAATTTCTAAAAATTCTTTTTCTCTAAATAATGCTTTTAACTTCTCTCACACTTTCAATAACACTTGACGAGATTAAATTAAACGACTATATCTTGACGAGAAAATTTCACTTTTCTTGCTGAAAATTCACCAACAGATAAATAATGCACCATTTGGAGAAAAAATCGAGTTTAAATTAAAATCGAGAATTTTCAATGTTGACAGAGAAATATTTGGGAGAGGCAGTCTTAACTTATACACACATAGTGATGATAGCCTCGTACAGAATTTTGAATCTCTGAGAAAGGGCTAAAGGAATTGGAAATTTGCGCTGCAAATTAAATATTAGAAGCAGATAAATTGAAAGAGTATTCCCGAAATTGTTAAAACGAGAAATTGCTCAATCGAACCTTATTGAATATTAATAATCACCTCTGGTGAAATACAATGCACTACGCGTAATTAAAATGAAATAAGTTGATTAACAAAATATTTCTCCCGCGGAAATATTTGCACAAATGCTCACTGGATTGCATGCAATTAGATGAAAAGTATTCTTCAAATTAAATGAAGATGCAAACTGACTTAAAGTGTGACCTTCACATTCGGAAATTCTTCTGTGGCTGTCGTTCTGTTCCCAAAAGATGCAAAGTTTATTGAAATGTTCTTATGATTGCATAGGACGTAGTAGTCTTCCTTAATGGGCACTATAAAATTATTTGCAAAAACTGTTTCGATTATTATGGCGAGAATGAATATAACTTTCCGAAGAAATATACTATTGTTTGTTACAGCAAAGTTAAACAAGTAAAAAAAGAAACTCCAAACTTGTCAACTTATCCAATAATGAAACTCAACAATTTAAGTGGTAACTCGATTTTTCATCAAATGGTGCATTTGCACACGTCTGTCTATTTTAGAAGCAACGAAAAGAATTTCTCTTTCAAATGGTCGTTCATTTACACGTCTCGATAGAGTATGAAGGCCCGAAAGCGATGGTCACAGAAATTAGATTTTTAGAAATAGTACGTAAGATTACTTGAGCCATTACTTACCTTTCGAGAATTCTGCACTTCTGGAGTCTTCTTCCTTTGGAGGTAACACAAGTGATGGTCAGGAGCAAGCTTCACTTTGATGCAACGCAAGACGCCAGCGATGCATTTAACTTTCGCAAATAACAAGGAAAATGTGAAAACACCAATCACGGAGACTTTAGCGAGGATTTGCGCATCTGCATTGGTCATAACCAGCAAAAGAAAAAAGAAACTAAGGCAGATGGTTGGGGGAGAGAGCATTTTCATGTGCGTCATAGGGGTCAGAGGTTATCCCATGGACTTTGTGGTCTCACGTCGTGCTCGGAGAATGAGAGGCCCACTGAACGAATGTTCTTTTCTTTCCTCAATAGTAGACTTTTAAAAATCGCGTTTTTCCTTGTCGAATTTCCGATAAAACTCTGCGATGTTATTCATTGTCTCGATTACCTATCCAGTATAACTTCGATCAAATTAGGATGCTAATATACTATTTAGTAACATCCCTTGTTGAATATTCGTGCTTCCTATTCTTTAACAATAAGAGCTTTTAACATGTGAAACATTCTCTGGAAGTTAACAGTGATGCAGCATATGGTTGTTGAAGATAAGGAATAGTATTCGGTCGGAATTTGACCTATTGGACGATTTTGGCTATTGATGTCTGCTTTATGGTTCTTTGTAGTCTTTTATTGGTAAGAAATCGCGGCAAGTACATCAGATGCAGTCATCGGAAAAACTCGAAAATGTCAATTGTGCATGTCGTACAAGGATGGATTTAGCCAATCATTTATTTTTTTTTAATATTTGGGTTTTTCCATTTCAGTCGATCAATAATATGGGAACTTCTTCATTGATCACTCGTGAAGAAGATATCCTCTAATTGATGTGCTGAATTTAATATTTATCATCAGAATTTCACGAAAACTCTGAATGTATTTACTACAAAGATCGGACGAAATACTTAATATTTTAGTTGATTCTTTACATTTGGAGTCGTTGATCATATGAAAAGTAAAACCGTAAATAATTAACTTGATTAAACTTCACCTAGTGGTATGAAATATTGTCTTAAGTGGATAATTATTCCAAGCTATCTATTTTACCATTCTGATCCCTAGAATAATTAGAGTCGTCACTAAATAATTGAACAGCTCAACAAATTAATGCACACTTACATACCCTGACTTATATATTTACGGAATATATAAGTATGAAACAGTGATTTTCACTAAAATTTGAAATAATTATTCAGAGGTTCACGTAATGTTAGTTAAGTAAATACTGTAAAGCATTTCTCAATTATAGGCCAACAATAGAGGAGATGATTGACATACGAAATAGCTAATCTCTTTACTACAATCACCCATTGATTGCAAAAATCGTATTCTAACAATATGAGCGTCGAATCGGACTCAACTCGATAGACCAAGAAATTCCGCTTAGCAACAGACATGGCCCAAGTCACGTGACTATTCAGACATCCCCCTCTTATGTGCATATTGCGAAATAAGTATATGCATTCTCACAATGCTGTCCGACGCCTATTAATTGCCTTAGGAGTATCCACAGGTTTTCATTTTCCTATTCTTTTTGCATTGCCAATAACAGATCATAGAATACGTCAACTTACTCACATATGTATTTTTTATCCATCCTCGAATTTATTTTGTTACCTATTTACTTTTTTATAACCTCCTTATTTCAGTTGTCTCATTTATGGTTAATTAACATCTATTTATATCCTAATTGGTAAATTTATATATAATTTCAATGCATTCATTTTCGGCGAACAGCGCTTTTCAATTTACATACTTAAACAAAACGAATAAATAACACAGGTATTTAATAACATTCCTTTATCCCCTTTAAAATGCATGGCAAAATAGAAATAACATTTGGGCATCGAACCAAGAATAGTTAGAGAAACGGTGAACTTCGTGAAAGAATGTTTTCATACGCCTCTCTTCCCAATCCAGGTTACATATTTCCACACTAACGGGAAAACATTTAAAAAATCTTTATTTGAAATCTTTGTTTACACCCACATTATAATTAAGTTTTTTAGTTTATTCTCCTAATTCTCAAAGTTTAGAGACCAAAACAAGTTCTGTCACCAAAAAATAATTCTTATTTAAATTATTTTATGTTCGTACTTGTCTCAAATTCGTGCTATTATCATTTATAATTTATTTATCAAAATGTCTGAACTTCTGCAATCGATCAAAATCATTTTTACATGTACATTTATAATAATAATTTAAAGTCGTTTGTCATACTTAGCGCAAGATATAATAAACACACATTAGCCTAAACGTCCTCTAAACGAATATCTTAATTACGTAATTCCATTTGGTCGGGATATCCTTGAAATGATTTTCGTAATTTTTTCCGCGTAATTCTTACGGGCGTAACTAAGGTCGGAAAGCTAAATATATAAACGGGTATTAAAACCATGTGAATATAGTATGAGATGGTGTTTAGTCAATTGTTTGTTTAGTGATTATAGTTCTTTTTAAATGACACGAGTAACTTAGTTCTCGCATTGAATAAAAGGCAATTTGCGGCAGCGTATATTGGATGAGACACCCATTTTGGGCCTCTTTCACTGCTTCAGAATAGATGACCTCTGACCCAGACTCTGATATCAACTGAGTCGTCATTCTCAGAGCTTCCGATTCTTTTTCCTTCTTTACGAAACTCTGTCTTTTTCCTCATATAGCGCGTTCACTTCTCACAGCAGGAAAGATGGGATACAAAGTACAGTATGACCCGTTTAAGACGCTATCCAGCATACTACGTGGTTATATAATTATGCCAGTCCTTTCAATACAAAGACATGTTAGGGATACCACTTAAGACACTCTGCTAACAGTTTAAGACGCGGATATTCTCCATTTTAATTATAGTAAAACCCGTTTAAGACGCTATACAGCATGCTATGTGGTTATATCACTATGCTTTTTAACACCAAACTTATATTCCAGATACCACTTAAGTCTTTTTCCTTATATAGCGCGTTCACTTCTCACAGCTGGAAATATGGGGTACAAAGTACAGTATAACCCGTTTAAGACGCTGTACAGCCTAATAAGCGGATATCACCATAGTATTATAACGTGGTTATATTACTATGGCAGTCCCTTTCATACGATTCACATGCTTCGGATACCTCTTAAGACGCTTTCTACCCATTTAAAATGCTCATTTCCCTCGTCTTAATTATAGTAAAACCCGTTTAATACGCTATACGTATACTATGCGTTTACATCACTATGGCAGTCCCATTCAAACGAAACAAATGCTTAAGATACCACTTAACACGCTTTCTACCCGTTAAAACGGCTCATTTCCCTCGTTTTAATTATAGTGAAAAACATTTAAAATGCTATGCTAGTATAATAATACATAATAATAAATATATAAGAATAAGGCGCATGCTAATTAATATTAGGATGCAAGTTAAGCGAAACTTGACTTTGGAATCTGCAAACTATAACTTATATCAGGTGGAATAACTGTTCATTGTCAATAATTAGCGAAGCGTAGAGAAATTAATTCAAAAGTACCGCTTATGAATAAGTGAATAAACCTCTCTCATGCAAGCCAACTTCTTTGCACTCAATAGACACTAATTTCACGTAGAGTTCAGCTATTTTATCCATGATCTCAAGTAAAACAATTCTGCAACATCCTGAATATTACGGAAATGTAACTTAAACCACTCATTTATTAAGAGAAATTACAACATTTTGAATTCTCAAAAAAGGTCCTTCAGTAAGAAACAAGTAAGTCTAATCAGAGTCCTTTGACATTTAACTTTCGTAATATTCTCATATGAATGCATTACAGTTGCCTTTCAAATCCCTTAGTTATATATTATTCGGAATTAAACAGGGTTTCCTTATTAAAAAGCCCTAATCTCGCATTCACTCCTTTGGTATGAGTAATCGTGTGAGAAGAAATGAAGATATTACAAAGCAGAGGAATCTATATCCCGCCGTTGTAGTCCATACGAACTCTGAGATAGAGTGACATCATCTCTATCACTTTTCCCAAGGAAGGACGTAGTTTAAGCAGTCACTTTTCGGTGCTTTATTTTGTCGCCATTTCATGTTGTACACGTATGCATCCATTTTAGAGAGCTATGACATTTATGTCCTACACATTGAATTATTTCCGTACTATTGCAACGCTCGAAAACACGACCGAAACACCAATTCGTTTTGAGATAACTCATTGCTTCGTACATTGACCTATCTCAATAACCTTCGAAAGAATGCGGCTTTATCGCGCGTCCTTGGATCTCTTAAAGAGAGAGAAGTACGCTATTCCAGCTGAAAGAACCAAACAAAGGCCATCTTTCTCTCCGTTGAGCTCAGCGTCTCCGCCCCATTCCTCTCTTCTGCGCATGCGCTAACAAGCCACGCCTTTTTAATGGCTTCCATGGCTGTTTGTGTATGAGGATGACTGACAGCAACAAGTTTTTTAGTGTTTTGTGTAAGTTTTGAGAAGTTTGGAACCGTGTGAATCTCAATGGAGAAGAAGATGACACTCTAACCTGCTTCAGCATGTGTTTTTTCTTTGTCTCTTCCCAATCCAGGTTACATATTTCCACCTTACCAGGAAAACACTAAAAAAAATCTTAAAAAAAATTCCGCAATGCATAGCATACAGGGGATCTTGGCTCCCACCTGGCATCCAACTCATGGCCATTTGGTAACATTTCTTTAACTGGTACCATACAAAACCATGGCGTCTGTACCCTCCGTTATCTTTGCTGTTTATCTTTCCGAGAAGTGCCTCAAAATAATTTACAAAAAAACGCTTAATGCATTCCTATGGAAAAATTACGATTTTTAGGTCCTTCTGGCATCGAACCTATGACAGCTAGCATCAAGGTCCGAAATATTAAGGCGACTATAGGGTGGTGTAGTCACTATGAAAAAACTTCACGTTGATGACACATGTGGAACATTATCGGAGTTTCTATCCCATGTATCTATTATATACAGAATCTTAACTGCATATACATATATATGGAAGATATGAGTTTCAACCAGGTTCCACAGGTGCTATTGACATGAAATGTTTGTGAAAGATAGGCCATACTATTTAGTTAGCGGAATAATTCAGACATTGATGCTAGCTGTCATAGCTTCGATACAAAAAGGTCCCAAAAATCGCAATTTTCCCATAAGAATGCATTCCGCGGATTATTTAAAAATTATTTGTAGGCACTTATCGGTATGATAGACGAACCAAAATCTCGGACGTTTTAGTCGAGGTGGTGTTTTAAGGTTCTTATGGAAGAAATGTTACAAGATGATTGTGAGTTCGACGCCAGGTGGTTGCAAATTTGTTCCATAAGAAATGCATTGGTGCAATTTTTGAAATTTTGTAAAAATACATTACCGATAAGCTGGAAAGGTGAAACCCGGAATATTAACAGAAGCCTTTAAAAACATTATTTTACGCTGTTCGCCGTTTCTCTTATTCTCCATGGTTCGATGCCAGAGTGTCATTTTTAATCTACCATGCATTTCAAATTGGGATAACGGAATCTTATTTTAGGACCTTCACGATAAAATATTGAGTTGATATTGGTCATTATTCGGTAGCTACTGGAATTGCTCTTCAAGAAATGACTACGAAATGTAAGTTATACAATCTATAATTTGGATATGGGACAACAGAATGAAATATATTGGCCTATCATTCTCCTATATTCGTATTGTAGTCTAGTTTGGAAATCCAATTTGGGTCCGAGTGACTATAACTAGACAAAAATCTAGACTAGAAAATAATAAATATTTTTCGTTTTAGTTCTTACAATTTCCAGTGAAAAATTACTTTTGACGACAATTATAATACCCTTTGTTTAATTTCCTTTCTTCTGGTACTTATTTCGATCTCATAGGACAATTATGTTTAATTTTATTTTGCAAAAGAAGAAAAGTCCGCCAAGTATGAAAATTTAAGAATATGTGCATTTCTTATGAGTGCATTTTCTAGACTTCCAAAGTCGAACCCATGATACACTGTGCATTTAAATGTCATTATTTTTACCCTATTGGGTATATTACGAATCTCCAAATTTCTTAATTATTTATCTCGTCGGGGAGTGCTTGAAATTCATGCCCGAGAATTGCTTCTATGTCTCTGTTACGAGAGCTGCTGATATCCGATTAAGAAATTTACAGCATGAAAGGTTACATTATTCGTCAAAATGTATTTATTAATTTTCGATCTCCAATGTATTCTGTTGCTTTCCCTATCGTGAAATGTCGGCTCTACTTCTCCATATATTTGTTATGAGCTCATACATTCCTTACGATTGAGAGTTGAACATTCGCCTTACTAGACAGATAGACTGGTTGTTTACACCCACAATATCATTAGGTATTTTAGTTTATTCTCCTAATTCTCAAAATTTCTAGACCAAAACGAGTTCTGCAACCATATAATAGTTCTTATTTAAATTGTTTCTTGTTCGTACTTGTCTCAAATTCGTGCTATTATCATTTAGAATTAATTTACCAAAATGTCTGAAGTTCTGCTATCGATCAAAGTCAACTTTAAGTCTACTTTTATGAGAATAATTCAAAGTCGTTTTGTCATGATAGGTAGCACAAGAAATAATAAACACATATAATTACTTCCTATAATTAATTCCATTTGGTCGGGATATCCTTGAAATGATTTTCATAATATTTTTCCGCGTATTTCTTACGGGCGTAACAAACATCGGAAAGCTAAATATATAAACGGGTATTAAAACCGTGTGAATATCGTATGAGATGGTGGTTAGTCAATTTTGTTTAGTCATTATAGTTCTTTTTAAATGGCACGAGTAACTTAGTTCTCGCATTGAATAAATGAGGCAATTTGCGGCAGCGTATATTGGATTAGACACCCATTTTGGGCCTCTTTCACTGCTTCAGAATAGATGACCTCTGACCCAGACTCTGATATCAACTGAGTCGTCATTCTCAGAGCTTCCGATTTTTTTCCCTTCTTTACGAAACTCTGCCTTTTTCCTTATATAGCGCGTTCACTTCTCACAGCAGGAATGATGGGATACAAAGTACAGTATAACCCGTTTAAGACGCTATTGAGCTTAATACGCATATGTCACCATGATATACTCGACTGATGCAGCATAATACGCGGATACAAAAGCCAATACTTTTCGTTTCGGATATCTCTTACGACGCTTTCTATACGTTTAAAATGCTCATTTACCCCTTCTCAATGATTTTAAAACACGTTTAATGCGCGTTTACATCACTATGGAAGTCCCTTTCATAAAAAACACATGCTTATGATACCACTTAAGATGCTTTCTACCCGTTAAAAATGCTCATTTCCCCCGACTTTTTTATAGTAAAACACTTTTAATACGCTATCCAAATAATACGCGTTTACATCAATATGGCATTACTTCTCATATGGAAAACATTCTTCAGATACCACTTAAGACGCTTTCTGCATGTTTCAAATGCTAATTTCACCCGTCACAATTTTTGTAGAAAACCTTTAATTCAGATACTACGCTTTTACATCACTATGTCAGTTCCTATCATACGCAACACATACTCAATATAACACTTAGGACGCTGTCTACCCGTTTAAAATGTTCATTTCCACCGTCTCAGATATACTAAAACCAGTTTTATACGCTATCCATATACTACGACTTATATCACTAGGGCAGTTCCATTCATACGAAACACGTGCTTAAAATACCACTTAAGATGCTTTCCATCCATTTAAAATGCTCATTTCCTCCGTTTCTTCCCCAGCCACACGCCGAAAGGGGCTTGCATGGTATTCATGTAGATGTAGATGTGTCAATTATAGTCAAACACCTTTAGTATGCTATCAATATACTGAGAATATATTATATTATATATACTATAATAATAATTATTATATACAAATACTATTTTCCTGTTTCACTATAATTGAGAAAGCGTCTAAGGTGGTATCTTAAGCATTTGTTACGAATGAAAGGGTATGAATATTCTTCTTCCAAGCATTTGAAATGGAGATAACGGAATCTTATTTTTGAACTTTAAGATAAAATATTGAGTTGAAATTTTGGAAGTAGCTCAGAATGGCACTTATCTAACATTGGCATGCAATCTGCTCTCACAAAAGGGTCCTGAGTTCGACGTCAGTTGGTCTTTCGGGCGAATTTTTGAATATTATTTTGGGGCCTTCTTGGTGAGATAGAGTAATTAAAATCACTGCGTTTGGAGATGAAGTTGTCTTCTATAGTAATGCAAGAATTACGTCTACAGAAAATCCATGCACGGACAAAAGATGATACATATTTTGATTACGAAATTATTTCTCTGTAATGAAGGAATGCATTTCGAAATGAATCCTTTATGATGCATGTATATTATAAGGCTATGTTGAGGAATATGAATTTAAGTAATACCCAACCGGTTAAGACGCTGTTCGGGCGACCAAAAGGCCTAAGTGGGAGCGTGTTAAACAGGTTTTAAAATCATAATTCATCAGTGAAGTTTTAATTATAATTTGGAAAATTTTTAGTTTTCAAAATGAATAGGATACTAATTATTTTGCCATTCATATTTTTTCAACGTATTCCTATAATTATTTACAAATATCAGAATTAATAGAAAATAGTTCTAGCCTTAAAATTGTGGAAAACGAACGAAGTACCCATTCTTCTGTTTGCTGCAACAAATAAAAATTATTAATGTTATTGCATTTCAAGAAATCCGTTATTTAATCAAGAATTGCGTAAATTCAAATTACCCAAAATCACTCGAAAATACTCTCATAAAACATACACTTGAAGCTCTATTTTGTCGAATGCTGACTTTTTTCTTTTGCAGAATTTAAATTATAAATAACGACCGCACTTAAGTGAATCAAGTATTAAAGGATATGAAAATAAATGAAGCTTCTTATCTTGGCCTTGAAAGATCGCTTTGCATTGGAAATTCGAAGGGAGGGCATTATTCGGTAGATAGTGGAATTGCTCATCAAGGAAGATCAACGAAATGTAACTTAAACAATCTATTATTTGGATATTGAAAAACTAAATTAAAGATATTGCTCTCCTATATTCGTATTGCAGTCCAGTTCAGCAATCCATTTTGGGTCCGAAAGACTATCACTAGGCAAAAATTTAGACTAGAAAATGATAAATAATTTTCGCCTAAAGTCTTAAAATTTCGAGTGAAAAATTACGTTTAACGACACAAATAACAATCATTTTTTAATTTCCTTTCTTTTGGTACTTATCTCGATTTCGTAGGCCCATTATTTCTAATTTTATTTTGCAAAAACAGAGAAGTCTGTCAAGTATGCAAATTTAAGAATACGTGCATTTCTTATGAGAGCATTTTCGAGGCCTCCAAAGTCGAACCCATGATTCATTGTGCAATCGAATGTAATTATTTATACTCTGTTTGGTATATAACGAATCTCTAAAATTTTTAATTTTTTATCTCGTCGAGAAGTGCGTGAAATTCGTACCCGTGAATTGCTTCTATGTCTCTGTTACGAGAGCTGCTGATATCCGATTAAGAAATTTACAGCATGAAAGGTTACATTATTCGTCAAAATTTATTTATTAATTTTCGATCTCCAATGTCTTCTGTTGCTTTCCCTATCGTGAAAGTTCGGCTCTCCTTCCCCATACATTTCATATTAGCTCATATTTCCCATACGATTGAGAGTAGAGTTGAACATTCGCCTTACTAGACAGATAGACTGGTTCTTTACACCCACAGTATCATTAAGTTTTATAGTTTATTCTCCTAATTCTCTAAGTTTCGTGACTAAACGAGTTCTGTGACCAAATAGTAACTGTTACTTCATTTATTTTTTGTTCGTACTTGTCTCAAATTCGTGCTATTTTCATTTATAATTTATTTATCAAAATGTCTGAACTTCTGCAATCGATAAACGTCAACTTTACGTCTACTTTTATGAGAATAATTTAAAGTCGTTTGTCATACGTAGCGCAAGAAATAATAAACACGCATTAGCATAAACGTCCTCTAAACGAATATCTTAATTACGTAATTCCATTTGCTCGGGATATCCTTGAAATGATTTTCATAATTTTTTCCGCGTATTTCTTATGGGCGTAACTAAAGTCGGAAAGCTAAATATATAAACGGGTATTAAATCGTGTGAATATCATATGAGATGGTGGTTAGTCAATTGTTTGTTTAGTGATTATAGTTCTTTTTAAATGACACGAGTAACTTAGTTCTCGCATTGAATAAAAGAGGAAAAAGGCAATTCCCGGCAGCGTATATTGGATGAGACACCCATTTTGGGCCTCTTTCACTGCTTCAGAATAGATGACCTCTGACCCAGACTCTGATATCAACTGAGTCGTCATTCTCAGAGCTTCCGATTCTTTTTCCTTCTTTACGAAACTCTGTCTTTTTCCTTATATAGCGCGTTCACTTCTCACAGCAGGAAATATGGGGTACAAAGTACAGTATAACCCGTTTAAGACGCTATGCAGCTTAATAAGTGGATATCACCATAGTAATATAACGTGGTTATATTACTATGGCAGTCCCTTTCATACGATTCACATGCTTCAGATACCACTTAAGATGCTTTCTACCCGTTTAATATGCTCATTTCCCTCGTCTTAATTATAGTAAAACCCGTTTAATACGCTACCTGTATACTATACGTTTACATCACTTTGGCAATCTCATCCATACAAAAAACATGCTTAAGATACCACTTAAGACGCTTTCTACCCGTTAAAACGGCTCATTTCCCTCGTTTTAATTATAGTGAAACACATTGAAAACGATATCCTAGCATAGTAATAAATAATAATAAATAAATAAGAATAAAACGCATGCAAATTATTATTAGATGCAAGTTAAGCGAAACTTGACTTTGGAATCTGGAAAATATAAATTATGTCAGGTGGAATAACTGTTCATTTTCAATATTTCACGAAGCGTAGAGATATTAATTCAAAAGTACCGCTTATGAATAAGTGAATAAACCTCTCTCATGCAAGCAAACTTCTTTGCACTCAATGGACACTAAGTTGTCTCATTTCACGTAGAGTTCAGCTATTTTATCCATGATCTCAAGTAAAACAATTCCGCAACATCCTGAATATTACGGAAATTTAACTTAAACACTCATTTATTAAGAGAAATTAGAACATTTTGAATTCTCAAAAAAGGTTCTGCAGTAAGAAACAAGTAAGTCTAATCAGAGTCCTTTGACATTTAACTTTCGTAATATTCTCATATGAATGCATTACAAGTACCTTTTAAATCCCTGAGTAATATATAATTCGGAATTAAACAGGGTTCCCTTATTAAAAAGCCCTAATCTCGCATTCACTCCTTTGGTATGAATAATTGTGTGAGAAGTAATGAAGATATTACAAAGCAGAGGAATCTATATCCCGCCGTTGTAGTCGATACGAACTCTGAGATAGAGTGACATCATCTCTATCACTTTTCCCAAGGAAGGACATAGTTTAAGCAGTCACTTATCGGTGCTTTATTTTGTCACTATTTCATCTTGTAAACGTATGCATCCATTTTAGAGAGCTATGACATTTATGTCCAACACATTGAATTATTTCCGTACTATTGCAACGCTCGAAAACACGACCGAAACACCAATTCGTTTTGAGATAAAACTTTGCTTTGGACTTGACCTATCTCAATGACCTTCTAAAGAATGCGGCTTTATCGGGCGTGCTCGGATCATCGCTCTTTTGAAGACAGAGAAGTACGCTATTCCAGCTGAAAGAACGAAACAAAGGCCGTCTTTCTCTCCGTTGAGCTCAGCGTCTCCGCCTCATTCCTCTCTTCGGCGCATGCGCTAACAAGCCACGCCTTTTTAATGGCGTCCATGACTGTATGTGTATGAAGAAGACGGACAGCAACAGGTTTATTAGTGTTTTGTGTAAGTTTTGAGAAGTTTGGAAGCTTGTGAATCGCAATGGAGAAGAAGATGACGCTCTAACCTGCTTCAGCATGTGTTTTTTCTTTCACTACGTTTTTGCATAGCTTTGGATTGTTTAAGACTTTACCTACCCTCCGTTACTCTTTTCAAAATTGTTTTTAGAACTCAAATTATGATCGATGTTTTTCATTTGAAATATGCCTTAGCGTACAGTTGTTCGTATTTGCTATTCTTATGGTAGTTAGGGTAAATAAAACGTCCTTATTTCTCAAAAATAATATACGAAATAGCGTAATCTACTATCAAAACAAACTTTCGTGTGATGTGTTTATATTGTGTTTACTCCTTTCGTAAGAACAGAAGAGTGTGTCGATTGCGGTAAATCGTAAAATAAACACTTAATCTTCTTAGAGAACCTCTTTTATATTTGAATTTAGTGCTTTATTGCGTCTTAATATCGGAAGAATATAGAAAGCGGTTATGCTGCTGTTTATTATATTTTATAATGTCAGTTGTGTGACGTTAACTTTTAAGTTTGGATTATAGCAATTGAATGTTTATGAAACGTGCATGTTCTTCTAAAATCAATGCCGGAAAACCCGTTTAAGACGCTATCGCGCCTAATAGACGATGTATTCGGGTCCCTTGCACCAATCTAATATTTAAAATTGTTTTATTCGTGTCAATGTCGTATATTTGGTAATAATTAGTATCCTATTAATGTTGAAAGCTAAAAATTTTCCAAATTATAATTAGTACTTCACTGATGAATTATGATATTAAAACCTGTTTAATACGCTCCCACTGAGGTCTTTTGTTCGCCCGAATAGCGTCTTAACCGGGTGGGTATTACTTACAATCATATTCCTCAAAATAGCCTTAATACATGCATCATATTGAATTGTTTTTTAAATGCATTCCTTCGTTACGCAAAAATAATTTTATAATAAAAATTGTATTGCCCTTTATCCGGGCATAATATTCATGTAGACGTAATTCTTGTTTTACTATAGAAGACAACTTAATCTCCAAACGCAGTGATTTTAATTACTCTATCTCACCTAGAAGGCCCCAAAATATTTTTCAAAACTGCGCGCAGAAGTCCAACTGACGCCGAACTCGGGACCCTTTTGTGACACAGGATTGCATATTAATGTTAGATAAGTACCATTCCGACCTCTTCCAAATTTTAAACTCAATATTTTACCATTAAAGTCCTAAAATAAGATTCCGTTATCCCTGTTTCAAATACATGGTAGATTAAAAAAGACACTCTGGCATCGAACCAAGGAGAATAAGAGAAACGGCAAACAGCGTAAATTAATGAGTTTAACTCCTCTGTTACCATTCTGGGTTTTACCTCTCCAGCTTATCGGTAAGGTATTTAAAAAAATTCCAAAAATTGCAGCCACGTATTCCTTATGGAACAAGTTTGCACCCACCTGGCGTCGAACTCACAACCATTTTCTAACATTTTTTCCATTGGTACTATAGAACACTATCTCTGCTTCATCCTCTAAGATTTTTGTTCCCCCATCGTACCGATAAATGCCTCAAAATAAATTATAAATAATCCGCAGAATGCATTCATATGTGAAAATTGCGAATTTTGGGACCATTTTGAATGGAACCTATGACAACTAGCATAATTGCAGCAATGCATTTCTTATGGAACAAATTTGCACCCACCTGGCGTCGAACTTACAACCATCCTGTAACATTTCTTCCATGGGTACTATAGAATACTACCTCAACTTCAACCTCCAACCAAGTACATCAGAGACAGTCATCGGAAAAACGCGAAAATGTCAATTGTGCAAATCGTAGTAGCAATGCATTTAGCCAATCATTTATATTTTTTAATATTTTGGTTTTTCCATCTTAGTGGATCAACGATATGGGAATTTCTTCAATGATCATGCGGAAGACTTGTGGAGAAAAATTGTCTAATAAAATGAATGCAATATTTATTATCAGATTTTTACGTAAACTATAAAACTGTTTACTATAAAGATGGGCCAAAATACTTAATATTTATGGGGCATGCGTGAAATTCATGCCCGAGAATTGCTTTTATGTCTCTGTTACGAGAGTTGCTGTTATGCGATTAATAAATTTATAGCATAAATGGTTAAATTATTTGTCGAAATGTATTTATCAATTTTTGATTTCCAATGTCTTCTGCTGCTTTCCTTACGTTTATTTGTTGGCTCTACTTCTCCATACATTTCTTATGAGCTCATATATTCCATACGATTGAGAGTAGAGTTGAACATTCGCCTTACTAGACAGATAGACTGGTTGTTAACACCAACAATATCTTTACGTATTTTAGTTTATTCTCCTAATTCTCAAAGTTTCGAGACCAAAACGAGTTCTGTGACCAAATAATAACTGTCACTTCATTTATTTTTTGTTCGTACTTGACTCAAGTTCGTGCTATTATCATTTATAATTTATTTATCAAAATGTCTGAACTTCTGCAATCGATCAAAGTCAACTTTACGTCTACTTTTATAATAATAATTTAAAGTCATTTGTCATGATACGTAGCGCAAGAAATAATAAACACGCATTAGCCTAAACGTCCTCTACAAGAATATCTTCAGTACGAAATTCCATTTGGTCGGGATATCCTTGAAATGATTCTCATAATTTTTTCCGCGTATTTCTTACGGCGTAACTAACATGGGAAAGCTTAATATATAAATATGTATTAAAACCGTGTGAATATCGTATGAGATGGTGGTTAGTCAATTGTTTGTTTAGTGATTATAATTCTTTTTAAATGGCACGAATAACTTAGTTCTCGCATTGAATAAAAGGCAATTTGCGGCAGAGTATATTGGATGAGACACCCATTTTGGGTCTCTTTCACTGCTTCAGAATAGATGACCTCTGACTCAGACTCCGATATCAACTGAGTCGTCATTCACAGAGCTTCCGATTCTTTTTCCTTCTTTACGAAACTCTGCCTTTTTCCTTATATAGCGCGTTCATTTCTCACAGCAGGAAAGATGGGGTACAAAGTACAGTATAACCCGTTTAAGACGCTATGCAGCTTAATAAGCGGAAATCACCATAGTAATATAACGTGGTTATATTACTATGGCAGTCCCTTTCATACGGTTCACATGCTATAGATACCACTTAAGATGCTTTCTACCTGATTTAAATGCTCATTTCCCTCGTCTTAATTATAGTAAAACCCGTTTAATACGCTATCCGTATACTATGCGTTTACATCACTATGGCAGTACCTTTATACGAAACACATGCTTAAGATACCACTTAAGACGCTTTCTCCCCGCTTAAACGGCTCATTTCCCTCGTTTTAATTATAGTAAAACACATTTAAAACGATATGCTAGCATAGTAATAAATAATAATAAATAAATAATAATAAAACGAATGCAAATGAATATTAGGATGCAGGTTAAGGGAAACTTGACTTTGGAAACTGGAAAATATAAATTATGTCTGGTGGAATAACTGTTCATTTTCAATATTTCACGAAGCGTAGAGATATTAATTCAAAAGTACCGCTTATGAAGAAGTGAATAAACCTCTCTCATGCAAGCCAACATCTTTGCACTCAATGGACACTAAGTTGTCTCATTTAACTTAGAGTTCAGCTATTTTATCCATGATCTCAAGTAAAACAATTCCGTAACATCCTGAATATTACGGATATTTAACTTAAACCACTCATTTATTAAGAGAAATTACAACATTTTGAATTCTAAAAAAGGTTCTGCAGTAAGAAACAAGTAAGTCTAATCAGAGTCCTTTGATATTTAACTTTCGTAATATTCTCATATGAATGCATTACAGATACCTTTTAAATCCCTTAGTAATATATAATTCGGAATTAAACAGGGTTTCTTTATTAATAAGCCCTAATCTCGCATTCACTCCTTTGGTAAGAGTAATTGTGTGAGAAGTAATGAAGAAATTGCAAAGCAGAGAAATCTATATCCCGCCGTTGTAGTCGATACGAACTCTGAGATAGAGTGACATCATCTCTATCACTTTTCCCAAGGAAGGACGTAGTTTAAGCAGTCACTTATCGGTGCTTTATTTGGTCGCTATTTCATGTTGTAAACGTATGCATCCATTTTAGAGAGCTATGACATTTAGGTCCTACACATTGAATTGTTTCTGTACTATTGCAACGCTCGAAAACACGACCGAAACACCAATTCGTTTTGAGATAACTCTTTGCTTTGGACATGACCTATCTCAATGACCTTCGAAAGAATGCGGCTTTATCGCGCGTGCGTGGATCATCGCTCTCTTGAAGAGAGAGAAGTACGCTATTCCAGCTGAAAGAACGAAACAAAGGCCGTCTTTCTCTCCGTTGAGCTCAGCGTCTCCGCCTCATTCCTCTCTTCTGCGCATGCGCTAACAAGCCACGCCTTTTTAATGGCTTCCATGGCTGTTTGTGTATGAGGAAGACGGACAGCAACAAGTTTATTAGTGTAAGTTTTGAGAAGTTTTGAACCTTGTCAATCGCAATGGAGAAGAAGATGACGCTCTAACCTGCTTCAGCATGTGTTTTTTCTTTGTCTCTTTCCAATCCACGTTACATATTTCCACCACCAGGAAAACACTAAATAAAATCTTTAAAAAGTTCCGCAATGCATTGCATACAGGGGATCTTGGCTCCCACCTGGCATCGAACTCATGGTCATTCGGTTACATTTCATTAACTGGTACCATACAAAACCATGGCGTCTGTACCCTCCGTTATCTTTGGTTCTTTATCTTACCGAGAAGTGCCTCAAAATAATTTACAAAACAACGCTTAATGCATTCCTATGGAAAAATTACGATTTTTAGGTCCTTCTGGCATCAAACCTATGATAGCTAGCACCAAGGTCCGAAATATTCTGGCGGCTATAGGGTGGTGTAGTCACTATATAAAAACATCACGTTGATGGCGCATGTGGAACATTTTCGGAGTTTCTGTCCCATATATCTATTATATACAGCATCTTAACAGCATATACCTATATATAGAAGATATGAGTTCCAACCATGTTCCACAGGTGCTTTTGATGTGACATTTTTATGACAGACATTCCCTACTATTTAGTTACCAGAATAACGCAGACATTGATGCTAGCTGTCATAAGTACCATATTAATAGGTCCCAAAATCGCAATTTTCCCATAAGAATGCATTGCGCGGATTATTAAAAAATTATTTGTAGGCACTTATCGGTAAGACAATGAAACCACACTATCGGAGGTTGAAGATGAGGTAGTCTTCTACATTACGAATGGAATAAATGTTACAAAATATTTGTGAGTTCGACTCCAGGTGGGTGCGAAATTCTTCCATAAGAAATGCGTTGCTGTAATTTTTGGAATTTTTTTTAAATACCTTAGCGATAAGCTGGAGAGGTGAAACCCGGTATAGTCACAGAGGAGTTTAAGACCATAATTTTACGCTGTTCGCAGTTTCTCTAATGGTCCTTGGTTCGGTGCCAAAGTGTCATTTTTAATCTACCATGCATTTAAAGCGGGGATAATGGAATCTTATTTTAGGACCTTCACAATGAAATATTGAGTTGAAAATTTGGAACTAGGTCAGAATGGCACTTATCTAACATTAGTATGCATTCTTCTCACACAAAAGGGTCCTGAGTTCGACGTCAGGTGGCCTTTCTGGCGTATTTTTGGAAATTATTTTGGGGCATTCTTGGTGAGATAGAGTAATTAAAATCACCATGTTTGGAGATGACTTTGTGTTCTATAGTAAAACAAGAATTACGTTTACATAAATGCCATGCCAGGATAAAGGACGATATATTTTTTATTACGAAATTAAATCTGTGTAACGAAGGAATTCATTTAAAAAAACAATGCCTTATGATGCATGTATATTATAAGGCTATTTTGAGGAATATGAATGTAAGTAATACTCACCCGGTTAAGACGCTTTCCGGGAGACCAAAAGACCTCAGTGGGAGCGTGTAAAACAGGTTTTCATATCATAATTCATCAGTGAAGTACTAATTATAATTTGGAAAAGTTTTAGTTTTCAAAATTAACAGGATACTAATTATTTTGTCATTGATATTTTTTAACGTATTCCTATTATTATATGCAAATATCAGAATTAATAAAAATTGCAGTAGCCTTAAAAATGTTGAAATCGAATGAAGTACCTATTCTTTTGTTTGCTGCAACAACAATTAATTTCCAATGTTCTTCCTTTTGTGGAAATTTCTTATTTAATTAAGAAGTGCATAAATTCGAGTTACCCTAAATCGCTCGAAAATTCTCTCGTAAGAAATGCAGTTTAAGTTCTATTTTGTGGAATGCTGACTTTTTTCATTCCCAGAATTAAAGTTATAGAGAACGATGGCACTTTAATGAATCAAGTACCAAAGGATATGAAAATAAATTAAGCTTTTTATCTTGGCAGTGAAAGATCGCTTTGGATTCGAAATTCGAAGGGAGGCCATTATTCGGTAGATTGTGTAATTTCTCCTTAGGAAATGACAACGAAATTTAACTTATACAATCTATTATTTGGATATTGAAAAACTAAATGAAAGATATTGGCCTATTATTCTCCTATATTCGTATTACAGTCCAGTTCAGCAATCCATTTTGGGTCCGAGTGACTATAGCTAGAAAAAAATCTAGAATTGAAAATGATAAATATTTTTCGTATAAGGCCTTATAATTTCGAGTGAAAAATTACGTTTAACGACAAAAATAATAATCTTTGTTTCATTTCCTTTCTTTTGGTACTTATCTCGATTTCGTAGGAACATTATTTCTAATTTTATTTTGTAAAGGAAAAAAAGTCTGCCAAGTATGAAAATTTAAGAATATGTGTATTTCTTATGAGAGCATTTCGAGGCTTTCAAAGTCGAACCCATGATTCGATGTGCAATCGAATGTCATTATTTATACCCAATTCGGTATATTACGAATCTCCAAATTTCTTAATTATTTATCTCGTTGGAGAGTGCGTGAAATTCATACCCGAGATTTGCTTCAAGGTCTCCGATTAAGAAATTCATAGCATAAAAGTTTACATTATTTGTCAAAATGTATTTATTAATTTTCGATCTCCAATGTCTTCTGTTGCTTTCCCTATAATGAAATGTCGGCTCTCCTTCCCCATACATTTCATATGAGCTCATATTTCCCATACGATTGAGAGTAGAGTTGAACATTCGCCTTACTAGACAGATAGACTTGTTGTTTACACACACAATATCATTAAGTATTTTACTTTATTCTCCTAATTCTCAATGTTTCGAGACCAAAACGAGTTCTGTGACCAAATAATAATTCTTATTTTAATTATTTTTTTGTTTGTGCGTGTCTCAAATTCGTGGTATTATCATTTAGAATTTATTTACCAAAATGTCTCAAGTTCTGCAATCGATCAAAGTCAACATTACATCTATTTTTATAAGAATAATTTCGAATAGTTTGTTATGATATGTAGTGCAAGAAATAATCAACACGCATTAGATTAAACGTCTTCTAAACGAATATCTAAATTACATAACTCAATTTGGTCGGGATATCCTTGAAATGATATTCTCAATTTTTTCCGCGTATTTCTTATGGGCGTAACTAACATCAGAAAGCTAAATATATAAATGGGTATTAAAATCGTGTGAATATCGTATGAGATGGTGGTTAGTCAATGGTTATTTAGTGATTATAGTTCTTTTTAAATGAAACGAGTTACTGAGTTCTTGCATTGAATAAAAGAGGAAAAAGGCAATTCGTGACAGTGTATATTGGCTGAGACACCCGTTTTCACAGTGGGCCTCTTTTTCTGCTATAAAAGTCGTCATAGATGACCTCTGACCCGGACTCTGATACCAATTGAGTCCTCTTTTAAGACCTCCCGAATCTGTTCCCTTCTTTACGAAACTCTGTCTTTTTCCTTATATAGCGCGTTCACTTCTCACAGCAGGAAAGATGGGGTACAAAGTACAGTATAACCCGTTTAAGACGCTATCCAGCACACTATGTGGTTATATCACTATGTCAGTCCTTTCAATACAAAGCACATGTTAGGGATACCGCTTAAGACACTCTGCTAACAGTTTAAAACGCGGATATTCTCCGTTTTAATTATAGTAAAACCCGTTTAAGACGCTATACAGTATGCTATGTGGTCATATCACTATGCTTTTTCACACCAAACTTATATTTCAGATACCAATTTAGACGATTTATACGAGTTTATAATGCTTATTTGCTCCATTCTTATTATAGTAAACCCGTTTAAGACGCTATCCAGCATACTATGTGATTTTATCAATATGCCTTTTCACAGCAAACAACTATAGCAAACAATGTGGTTATGTCACTCTTCCAGTCCCTTTCATACCAAACACTTGTTTGGGACGCCGCATAAGACGCTCTGTTACCCGTTTAAAAGGCTCATTTTCCCCATTATTTCTATAGTGAAACATGTTTAAGATGCTATACAGTATGCTATGAGGTTTGGTCACTATGCCAGTCCCATTTACACCAAATAAATGTTACGAATTAAGCTTATGACGCTCCGTTACCTGCTTAAAACGCGGATTTATCCCGTTTCCCATTTTTTCACCGGATAGTAATATCACAATCCATTGTAAAGAAGTGTCAAATAATTTTGGGCATTTAATGAATATTACCGACAGTGTTAACTGTTCCCATTGCTCATATCGAATGTGTTTTATATGCTGTCGTATCTTTTTGTCATGCAATTGCGTAAAAATTTTCTCACTCCTCATGTAATTAGATTAACACTCAAAAATGTTGACGTACATTTGATTGGAGGCGTGCATAATTTTTAAAGTTAATTCCTTGTGCAAAGTTTTTTTCTAATTCGTACTTAAGGTATCCTTATCGTTAGACATTACTTATTTCTCCTCTAGAATTTTTCTCAAAGAATTGTTGTATTTTCTTGGTTCGGATATCTTTCAATTTGGTCTTTGCCTTCGGAATGGTTACATTTCCATAACATTATAATCATTTGTATGTTGTTGTAAAATTTTCATGATTTTTAGGAGTAGTTTTCGTAAGACAAATATGTTTTCTTGTTATGAGTAAATTTATCTAAATCTACCAAATCATCATTTCCGATAAATTTAATAAAATATAGATAATTATACTCTGTTTTTAAATCCCATCACTACCTAATTTCAATTTCTATGGATATCAAATTAATATTTTCCTATAATATAAGTATATATTTGGATGAATCTTCACCGCAAATTCCTACCATCTTGAGGGTCCATTTCTCGTTTCCAGAATCTTCCATTTCTTCCTCAATTCCGGATGATCTTGGCCTGGAAACACTTATCAGCTGCATCACGTGACTCGAAAATACTTAAATAAGATGCCGATTAAACCACTTCCACTACAACACAGCAAAGCATCCTAAGTAGCTAACTGCAGTGCCTTGAGTTCCACTCGAATCTCTTTCATTTTCCTACGTCTACTACATCTACAGATTTCTACTACATCTACAGAGGACCATCGTTGTGAAAGGATAATCGCAAGGTATGGATGAAATTATTATTTTTTCACATATTTCATTGCATTCACACGTAGGTCTTTATTTCACAGTGTTTGTGTGATAGTTATTTATATCTGTGGGGTTACATTTCCTCTTTAATTTCGGGGATTGTTTCTTTATGTCAAGTCCCTTATTTAAGTGGTTAAAGTCTCTTTGTTGTTTTATCGATCCATTAAATTTTATATATTTAATTTATGACGCAATTTG
This sequence comes from Pachydiplax longipennis, assembly GCA_036926295.1. Classification (NCBI taxonomy): domain Eukaryota; kingdom Metazoa; phylum Arthropoda; class Insecta; order Odonata; family Libellulidae; genus Pachydiplax; species Pachydiplax longipennis. The sequence goes on from JAVFKF010000023.1 coordinate 10,249,089, forward strand.
TCACTATCTCATATCCACTACTGAGAATCTTTTGACTTGTTGAAGTGTCCGTAGAATTTCACTATGGAGTATATAAATAGGCAGTAAAAGTGTGATTAATAAAATTTCTAAGTAAGGCAGCCCAATGTCTCTCGTATCAGCATAATTCAGTGGGACAAGAAATGCATGTAAGAAAATTTGTAATTTTTTCAAAGCTCTGATGATTTGGAAAGGATATCTTGAATAGATTATGAGAATATGAAAGATCATAGGTTTCACAGAACTGAAATTCAGAATATAGTTATTTTAAATATATTTGGAGATAGAAATATATTCTATGAACGATAAAAGCTTACGTTACATGGCTACTTTTGAAGCCTCGTGTTTGATTTCTCTCATCGAAATCTACCATTTCAGATAATCCTTTAAAAATTCCCATAATTTGGAACCCAACTCTGAGGTGATCGAAAAGAATATGACTCTTCAGAGAATTCTGTTTTTTTGAAACTCCTCACAAATTCGAATGATAATTTATAAATTTGGTTTGGCTATCGAAATACAAGGGAATGAACTAAAACATTTCGTGGCTATTTTGAAGGACGCCCTTGCCCCGTCTGGGGTCGAACCGGAGATCAATTTGATAAGTGAAACATCGACTTATAATGATGCACAACTTCTGAAATTTCCGTTTTTCGAGTTTTATGCAAACGCACACAGCTGCAGTCTCTATAAAATGCAGAATAACTATATTGAATACAAGTAAAAGTTGTTTCCTTATTGCAATCTACCTGTTGAACGCAGTATTGTACCAAGTAATTCCTCAAAACTATTTGGAAAACGTCGTGTGAAAGAGAGCCTAGCGTCGAACTCAGGAACCTTTCCTGAGAAAAAATAGCAAATTAATATTAGATAAGTGCCATTCTGACCTGTTTCAATGTTTCAATTCAATATCTTGTCGGGAAAGTCCTAAAATAAGATTCCGTTTTCCCCGTTTGAAATGCATGGTAGAATCGGAATGATGCTCTTCCATCGAACCAAGGACCATTAGAGGAACGATGAAATGCGTGAATGAATTTATTCAAACGCCTCTGTTACCATTCCGGGTTTTATCTTTCCAGCTTATCGATAGAGCATTCAAAAAAAAATCAAAAATTGCATCAATGCATTTCTTATGGAAGAATTTTGCACCCACCTGGCATTGAACTCACGGTCATTTTGTATAATTTCTTCCAATGGTAATATGGAAAACTACCTCAACTTCAACCTCCGATCTTTTGGTTCCTCTATCTTACTGAAAAGTGCCTCAAAATAATTTTCATTTCAATGCATTCTTATGTGAAAATCGTGATTTTGGGACCTTCTGGAAACCATGATAGATAGCATCAAAGTCTGAATTATTCTGGTATCCACAGGTTAATGGCAGTACATCATAAAAATATGAAGTTGACGGCACTGATGGAATATGCTTAGAATTCATATCCCCTGTATAACTATATAATTGTTATATATAGCTAACTCTCTGAATGTACCTATATTTATTTTACCATTATGGTAAATTTATTCATTGTTAGTGAAAAATAACCATAATCAAGTAACAACTACATTCTCATTGTGACAAAAGCAGGCTATTGTTTAAGGATATTGTTTGAGTCTGCCAGCATAACATGAGCTCTTCATAATTTTTTATGATTGAAAACCGCTGATTATAAATATTCAAGAACATTTCGAAAAACTTTTTCCAACCACATTTTTGAAACCTTTTCTAAGAGTTAACTTGTGTTTTTCTTTTTTTTAGTAGTATTACAATTATGGTGACACTGCAATGACAATTATCATTATCTTAGCCATTTTATATCATGGTAATAAAGTTTTGGGCTCATTAGCCCAATGGTAATGGGAAAATTTTCTATGACATGAAGGACTGCAAATTTAGGATATTTTCTATTAGTTTTTTAATTTAAATAATTCTCAAAGGAATGACTAGGTAGAATATTTAATAGTTTTTTCTAAATATCTTGACATTAGATGGTTTATATCAACAAATCACCCATTTTAAAGGGTTGTAAAAATTAAGCTTTTTATGGGGTTATATTTTCCCAATACAATTTTTAAGGAAGATATGTGATGTGACTAACTAAGATTTAAGCTTCTCTTTGAATTTTTCTTTCAGTAACTTATTTTCCTAAAGCTCCACGATTTTTTGGGGTACTCTTTGTCTTAGAATTCTTGTAGGTTTGCTTTCTTTCTAGCTAATGATGAATTTCCAAATGTATTGATTATGTTACATTGTCATTTTAGTGATTCTTAAATTTTCTTTTCTTTGACTATCCTTAGAATTCAAGCATCTCTTTCATACAATATACATAAAACTATCTTTCATGGATTAGAAGATGCTATTGATACTTATAATCTTCAATATTAATATTTTAAATGATTTTTTATTGGTTTTGATTTTTCATTGAATCTTAGTGATTATGAAAAGGTTTGTAGCTGAAATATATATATCAAACATTCTTTATTCGATTTTAAATTTTGCAAATTTTGATAGACTTTTATAGTCAGACTATGATGTATACTGCTTTGGTTTTTTAAAAATTACTCCAATTTTAGAGTTTCAAATTTGCAGATTTGATATGCTATTCATAGGATTATATCTAGTAGGTTACATTTGATGTATTATGCTCCTAACTTATTTACAGGTGGTAAAATGTTTATATTATTAAATGGCATTTTGTTTTTAATTTATTTTTTTCAATTCCATGTAATACTCTCCTGCATCACTTTATAGTTTATAGTAAGGGTATATAAATCAAGATATTTTCTTTATTATCATAATATTATTGTTAATATAATATTATTATTAATTCATAAGAACCATTGAATTAATTGCCAATTTTCATAGAACCTTAAACTGTTTTGCCCCTTTTCAAATTATGCACCACATTTAATTGACTTGCAGCAAACGAATGAATACTTTGTTGAATATTAGGATTTTATTTTATGTATTGGATCATATTCATTAAGATTGTTAGATTCTTTTTACTACGATTTTTATTTCTTTTTCATATAGTGTTTCCTAATCATAGTTTGCAACATTTTCAATGAATATTATTTCTGTCACTCATTTATTTCTAGTTCAGTATAATTGTATCTCAATTGATATATATTAATTATTTCTCTCATTAGATTTGTGCATGTTAACCTTATGTGCCTTAGTTAGAGTTCGATAGTTAGATATCTTTCGCCATCTCTATGTATAATTTTCTTAACTTCCATTAGAGTTTTTAAATACAAGGAAACGATGTTTACCTTTTCTCTTCTAAACTTTAATTTATTTATGAAATGATTTACTGATTATATGTATTTTAGAGGAGAAAAGTTTTGGATGGTATGAGGAACATTAAGGGCTCAATTTAACTAGAAGTTCAGTATTTATATATTTCTTTGTTGCATTCACTTTCTAATATATCTAATCTAGACACAAGTAAAAGGAGCATCATAGATAAAGCAAAAGAAATACCAGAGGGAAAACATATGTAGCATTAATAAGGCCAGTTCTAGAATATGTAGAAAGCATTTGGGATCCTCACAATAAAGGCTCAATTAAGAAACTAAGGAGAACACAAATAAAAGCCAATAGGTTTGTTTTCGGAAGGTAAGAGAAGAAGTGTTACAGGAATGATTAAAGAGTTAGGATGGGAGAAAATGAACTACAAACTTCAGTAGAAATGTCTAAGCAATTTTTATCACATTCTGACTGGAAAAAATCTCTTAGGGAGCTCATGAAAAGGCTGCATGAACCTTATTTCAAAATAAAGTGGGACGACAAACGAAAATTTTTATTGCTGAAACAGAAGGCGGAATTCACAAATACTCATTAAACAGGGCAGTATATCATTGGAATAATATACCCAAGGGGGCTCTTGAGCCTTTTCTCTAATCTCTACATATATTCGCAGATATAATAAGGAAAATAATTAGATGTATTTCATTTATTTTTGATTATTCTTATAATGTTTTGTATCAGCATATATCCTCATTCTCACTCCAAGATTTCCTCATTGTATGCAGATCATTGTATTATTTAATATATTTGTATTATTTGCTGTGTATGCATCACTTACTTGGAGTACTATTGCTGTAGATATAAAAATGATGCATGTTGTATATAGTTGCTACTATGGACATGGTTCCAAATTTCTACCTCTTCAATTATAATGAGAATAAGGTACTGATTTGCACTTGTCCAGTGCAAGAATTTCACAGAAATTAACACCGGGGTGTAAGCAACTTAATTAAACAGAGGCCATCATTTGAATGATATGTCTATATAAGCTGTTTTCAAAAGTGACACAAACATTCATTTTTGGCAATACTCATGTGTTTGAGGTTCTGCTTCCATAAAATGCAAGTTTATGCCGGTTAAATAAAATGTTTTCTGGTTTCCTTATGATGTTGCACTCATCATTTTCAGAGCTTATTCTATAAATCTGCTTATAATTTTACAAGCTTCAATCATTTTGAGACTAAGATTAAAAAAAAGTTTCCGTTGAGGAAAAATATTTAATTATTACAAGAAACATCAACAAGTCAACCATAAACTCCAAACTTGACAACGCTGATAACTATACATTTAGTAGCAAAAGTGAAAATTAAAATTTTTAATCAATATTTTGACTAAATAATAGACTTTTCATTAGATATTTTATTTAAATAAGGAATCGGGAAACATATCTGTCACATGATCAGTCATTTAGATGCATTGTTGGAGAGTTAATGGAGAAAAGTGCATTCCACCAAAAATAGATGTTTAGAAATATTATATTGAGAATGCATGGTCTCTTAATTGACTGTCTCTTCTTAATTTCACAGATACCACCTTTGCCAGGTAACCTTGAGAAAGAAATACATCAGTTTCCTCAGCAATATGAATCCCATTTCCGGTGTTGTTTCCTTGCTCTTTGTGTTAGCAATCCTATTAATGGTGAACCTCAGCATTGGTGAGGAAATAAAAATGAGGATAGCTTTGAATAATACAGAGGATGATAAGGTCTTGGCATCTTTGTATGTGAGCAATGCTACGAGGAAGCAATTCAAAAATGTGAGCCTCTTAATGGACATTGATACTTTGTTGGATGACAGTAAGGCACTGATTGGGGCTAGAGGAGTTGTTAGAGGTAATATATATAATTTTATAATGTGGAACTCTCCTTAAGAAATCTACTTTCTTTTAATTTCCAATAGAAATAATTTCTAATCTAAAGGTGGTCAATTGGTCATAAAATAGATTTTTCTACCTTTTGATATATTAAAGCATTTCATAAGTTCATATTTAAATTTAGTATTTTGAGCTAAAAATTACCCCTTCAATTTAGTTATGAATATAGGAACAAATCACAAATTATAAATTCACTTTCTTCTCATTTTGAATAACAAAGTTCTTTTAATTGTATTTAAGTCTATTTTCTTTGAAGTCTGTCAATGAATTTCATGATATTTTTAAAAACATATGACAATTTAAGTCTGATATTTATTCCATGCTATGTTTTCACCAAGTATTACCAGCAGTAGTATAATACTGCTAAACTATGGGATAGTCTTTACTATATAAGTTATTATTTTCTATTTCAGAGAATAAGAGGAATGAGTCAATTAAATTTGACAGCTTCAATGAAATGGCTATGGAGGGAGAAAATAAAAGACTGTGTTCTTCTGTTGATGAGATGAAGAATATTCTGGTGACCCAAGATGAAGACAATAAGAGAATGGCTTCATCCAATGTAGAAAATATGAAAGCTGAGCTAAAAGGAATACAATACTCTGTTGATGACATTAAAGCCGAGCTAAAGAGAACACAGTCCTCCATGGCTGGAGATATTATGGCTGAGCTAAAGGGAATACAATCCTCTATTGTTCATGATATTAAAGCTGAGCTTAAGAGAGTGGAGTCATCCCACATCAAAGACTTGGCAGCCAAAGATGAGGAAATAAAGAAAATGCAATCAACAATTAAAGACCTTAAGTTAATTGTCACATCCCAAGATGAGAATATAAGTGAACTGAGAAAGTCCTTGCAATTCTCCAGGTCCAAAGAAGGTATAACATTTGTCTTTCTTTTACATGATTTACTCTGCTTGACAAATAAGTTCATGATTTTACTTTCAATTTCCATTTTTTATGTGCAAAAATTAAGCATAGTTTGATGACACAGAATAATGCAATCAGAATCTCATACAAAATAAACTTATTCTTATTATTTTCTCTATCAGATTATTTATGACATGATTTTACTTTCAATTTCCATTTCTTATGTACATAAATTCAGCATATTTTGTTTGATGACACAGTATACTGTGAACAAAATCTCATACAAACTATTATTTTATATAATTTTCTCAATCACAATATTTATGAATCATCTATGGATGGACTTCTGGAGATATTAGAGCCAGTTGAGATTAAATTCATCTTTCATTTCGTAAATTAACCATTCATATTTTTGATATCAAAACAGTAGCACAAAATTACTTGTACTTCTTCCAGTATAGTATCAATTGTCAAAATAATTGTTAATTTTCTTAATTAAAACATTTTTGAAATTTAATGATACTGATTATGAATTATTTAGTATACACATGTGGATTCAGAAATACACACAAGGAAAATGTTGAAAGAGATAGCCAATATATATATAATGTAAAATACAATATAATATATAATAATCACAGTCAATTATGTAATTAACTCTCCAATATCTGTGACTATGGCAAGTAATACATGGAAAAAATTTTCAAACATTAATTTCCATACTTCTTGATGTGATAGGATTATAAATTTAGTAATTCATTTTAGGTCCAAAAAGACGCTTACTTATTAACATTATTAACAGAGTATGCCAAAGTATCATTGGTCCCAGTCTCGCATACTTGGAAAAAGACATTCAGAATAAATGTAGATAAAATTTGTTTTGATTAATTGTAGACTTCTTATCTTTAGCTTAATTTAATCAGAAATAATGGTCCTGAAAATTGAGGAAATTAAAAAGGGAAAGGAAATAGAAATTTTGGTCATGGAAAATTCCTTTGCGTTCAAAATTGCAATGAATAGGAGAAAAAAAAATAAAAAATTTGCTAGGATTTTTGGGTTCTTAACAATCAGTCCCCCTTATGACAAAGATTTTTGAAACAATTTCTGAACTCAACCCCCATACAAATACAGGAATAAGACAGGCCAATATATTCCTTTCTAATATTCCAAGCATAAATCAATTTTTTTATGTGTTAAATTTAATTCCATCATTTTTGCAGAAGGAATTCACTAATGTTAAGATAATAGTGTTCAATATATATTATATAGTCTTATTTGATGAAACAAAATTTATTGTTAACAATGAATGTCTTTTCTTTTCTAGTTAATTATCTCACATCAATAGGATATGAAATGATCCCTGGTCTTGGCTACTACAAGTATCATAATAATCCAGTAAACTTTACAACTGCATTGAATATTTGTAAGAATGAAGGCACACACCTTGCAATTGTCAATTCAGAAGAAGAAGCTGACAAGTTAATGAAATTAGTTGAAGAAAAAAAAGGAAGCAATTTTCCATGGGTTGGTGTCCATTCCCCCAAGAGGAATCGAGAGTTTGAAACCATATTTGGTAAGCTGATGATTATAAGATAATTGTAACATTCTCTTTAAATATGGTAAAACCCAGTTAAGACATTTTGGGGCACCAAACAAAAACCTCCTTTGATGTAGGATTGCATTGTGTAGTCCTGGTTGCCTTTTCGTCATATTTTTGAAGAATTGTCAGCTTTTCATAAAAAGAGAGCATCTTTGATACTGAAATTCACTCATCTGAATATAGTGAAGCATTTTAACCAGTTTAGCTATTAGGGAAGAATGACAAATTTTATTTTAACTACAGTAAAAAGAAAATATCACAGATCTGTAGAAAACTAAGCCCAACAGCTCACAAAACACTCCACTCCCTTTGTGGTATATTTTGTCTGATTACAAAATTAGAATTAACTAAAGGAAACATGCAAAAATGTCATTTTCATTTAACTTTCTGGTTTTCTATTGTGAGACAAAAATGGAAAATATGAACTGGCTCTATTTCAGAGTTCTTATCTGCTCAAACTGTGGGATATAGTTTGCTTAACCTTTAGATATATTCTTTTCACTCTCAGAAAATTCATCATTCCATAAGAGAAATTCACAAACATTTATTCTAGAAGTGAGACAAACCATGAGAGGGCAATACTAAAGAAGAAAATAACATTGAATAACGGAAAGAATTAGCCAAGGCTGGTTGCATTACATCTTCAGATGGGAAAAATCAGCATTTTAAGTGGTCTTTTAAAAATATATTTTGTTTGAAAGAGACCAGGAGAAAATTGTGAATTATGCAGGATGACTTCTTAATTGTGATTGTCTTAAATTGGTTTTACTGTATTCATTTTGAGTGTTTGGTGAATGCTTATGATTTTGATCATAGTTAATGAATATCTGTCTTTCATTTGAACAGGAGTACCTCTGACAGACATTGGATATTCTAAGTGGGCACCTGGGCCACCAAATAGAGATGGCTATTGTGTTTATCTAGATCCTAATGGCTTATATGACATTTCTTGTGCTGAAATTGCAAACATTATATGTGAGAGTGCCCTCTAATATTATTTCATTTGGAATGCCTGAATAGAAAATGTACCCATATTCTACATAAACTTATTGTCTATTGTATAATTATATAAAATACTTAAAACATCAAATTATACATATATATCTATATTCAATACATAAAATACATTGTATAAAAGCTATAACTCCTTCCTCAATTTGTATTCATGTTTATACTTCTATCAATAAAATAGAAATTTGTTCCTTAATTCTTTCTATTTCTTTAATGGCCTGTTAAATTTTCCATATGTTTAACTTCTTGTGTTGTTATAGCGTGATATTTCTGCCAAAGGTAAATCTTTAACAGGGAATTTCTAAATTATAAGCTCCTTTAAGGATAATAGTTTAATTATAGGATATCAATTAGATTCTTTGTAATGTGCAAGCCTTTAAGTTGATTCAAAGTTATTCTACAACTTTTTCACCATCACCATAATTATTTTCCTTTAAAGTATCGAACTATAGTTTAAATTTCAGTTAATCTAATTGTTAAGAGTAAAACTGTCTTATATAATCATCAAAAACTCTTTTGGTTATTACATTAATTTTATGGTAAATGACCTTAGATTCCCTGTATAGAACTTTAACCTCTGGCTAAAGAATTGCATTTTCACCGCTGATTTATTTGATTTCTAATGGAAATTTGATTAAAAGCTATCGATTAAAAATGTGTGGGAAGAAACACTAAATTAATAAAATGAACTCTTAAAATGATAGTCTCCTTCTAAGTAGCAATCATTGTGAATTTTAGGTACACAATCCATGAGCTAGAGATGTTTGTTTCACTGTTTATTGCAGCAATGTTCTAAATATAAAACCACTAATGAAAGGAGATCATTTGATTCAACCTCTGTCTACAGCAACAGGATTTTTATTCATAATATTTTCCTGAATGACCAAATATTTGTATCTTTCAACGTAATTATTCTTGACAAACGTCTCCAATCTGAGGTAGGCCAATTGCTATTAGAAACATTTTGATTCCTAATTTCTAATTAGCCATTTGAAAATCAACTAAGGTGGTCTAGATGCTATGAAAATTAAACATAAGACTTTCATTTGAGTGCCGATTAAAATTAAATGAAATCTGCTTGATATGAATAACCATGTAATCATTACAATTCAATTCACCAGACTTGCATACAGCTGTTCTGAATTTTCTTTCTGATTGACATAATATCTACGTAGTTCATTCTTGTAATCAGGAAACCAAAATACAGCTGTGTTTTTAAGCAAGTTGGCAAGAAAAATCCAGTCATTAAGTTTATTGTGTGAATTAATTTAATGAAGCTGGTCACTGCCTGAGGACACAATGGTTATTCAAGATGCTATTCATTAAAAATATTCAATAGCATCACCCCTCTGAACTAAAAATTAATCAAATTTTAGTTTAAAATAACATCACTGTCAATGAAACCCTATAATTTGCAGCATGGAGGTTAATTGTTGTATTTAACAACTAAATTATGTAAAAAAATTTGTGAACAATATGCAGAACTTTTATTATTTTGTTTAATAGATACCTTTGAATTAGACCTAAGAACTAAATCTGTTACTTCACACAAATGTATTGACTTATCAGAATTGATTCAGAGGATTCTACTGTGGTAATATGAATCTCAGTGATAAAGTCAATTAATGGAAATAATACCAAATGACATTGTTTTTGGCAAAGATCAATCTGAATGGACAAGATCAAATATATACCTGAAAATCTTTAGTAAAGTATTCACTGTTTTTCATCTTTTGCTGCATTTTACAGATTGTATTGCTGCTAGTGAATTTTCTTTCCATAGTTTTTCTTAAAATCAAATACTTTATGCTGTATTTATTCCAATTCTCTGCTCTTAGTTGCCTTTAAATGCATTTTAATCTGACTTATGTTGAATAAAAAATATTTTTATATGTTATCCTTATGTTCATGAAAATTTCGAAAGCATCAGAAATATTTTGTCACTTTGATTAACGACCCTAACATTTAAATCTTGTTTTTACATTTACTTTATGGAAACTAGTAGTCTAGAATAACATCTCTCAATATTTTCAGTTAGTGTGACTTAGATTTTTATATTATATGTATAACAAGGAGTGTGTAACAACATAGTAAAGTCACGAGATATAAATAGAAAATAAAATGTTAAAAAATTTATTTCCTTTTCCTCTGCTAGTTATACATTCCACTTATTTGCGAGATATTCTTTAAGTAGTTGTGGCGGCCATTAGCAGACGGCCTGCGCGGAGCGCCATGTTTTGCGGGCTCCGATCGGCGATTGTTCGGGACAAGCCAGTAGCCAGCACATGAGGAACTCAGCCACTTCTTTGTCCTCCTTGGCGGCGTCAACATCGGTCCCGATCTCATCGCCTTCAGCGGCCACGTGCTCTTGTAGTTGTATATGTATTTCTACCGTTACGATTACTGAGTTTAACAATAAACCTTAAAAGCCAGTTACGGTGTAATAATTTCTAACCGCGTTCGCGATCGTATCGATACGTCACCCTCAAATGGTGACCCCGACGTGATTAGGTTACTTAATTGCGCGAAATAGCTTGAGGATGACGAACGACGCGGCTTCCGTGGCTAGGATTAGCTTCTCTGCCCCACCGTTTTGGCCGGAGAAAGTAGAATTGTGGTTTTCTCACTTGGAGATCCAATTCGAATTAAGCGGAATCTCCAACGACCGCACTAAGTTCGGCCACGTGGTCAACTTGCTCGGTACCCGCCACATGGTCGAGGTGGAGGACATAATCACCAATCCGCCGGCGGAAGGGAAGTACGCCAAGATTAAGGAGGAGCTCATCAGGAGGCTAGCTGTTTCAGACGAGCAGAGGATCCGGCAGCTCCTCGAACACGAGGAGATGGGAGACCGGAAGCCATCCCAATTCCTTCGCCACCTCCGCAGCCTCGCGGGCACCAACACGCCCGATAGTTTTCTCCGTTCCTTGTGGATGGGACGTCTCCCGAGTGCACTGCAGCCCATCGTCAGCGCTCAGGAAAGCGTTGATCTGAACGCGTTGGCGAATATCGCCGACCGAGTGCACGAGGCCATGCCTAGTTTCCGGATCGCCGTGACGGAGCCGACGTCGGAGGTAGCAGCCCTTCGTTCCGAGATTGCGGCGTTAGCGCGCGAGATGGCCGCCATGAGGGTGCAGTGGGAAGGCTCGCAGAACCGGGAATCCCGACCTCGTCGCCCCCGGAGCCGGAGCCGTAGCCGCCCATCCAGCCGTTCCCGGGGACCCCCGGAGCACGGGAAGGAAGGCCAATGCTGGTACCATTGGAAATTCGGAAACGACGCGCGTAAGTGCAACAAACCGTGCAGTTTCGTTCCGGGAAACGACCCAGCCAGTCGGTAGACGCGGCCGCCGACTGCCGCTCGACCTCGCGCCGCCTTTTCGTGACCGACGCATCAACCAAAGTTAAATTTCTGGTTGATACAGGGGCGGACTTGTGCGTTTACCCGAAATCTTTAGTGCAAGGGAGACGTACCAGAACTGAATACGAACTGTACGCTGCGAATGAAACTGTAATCCCCACCTACGGTTGGATCACCTTGAATTTGAATCTAGGTCTCCGTAGGGACTTTCAGTGGAGATTTGTCATAGCCGATGTCAGTAAACCGATTATAGGAGCAGACTTTCTTTCATTCTACGGACTCTTGGTTGATATTCGGAATGGACTCCTTCGCGATGGTGTGACTTCTCTTTCGGTGGCAGGTCGTGTTGTAAATAGCATCCTTAGTGTTAAGACCATTAGTAATAAGTGTGAAATTTTAGATATTTTAAGCGAGTTCCCTGCGATAACTCGTCCCGCGGGAGCACCCAAGGCTAGCAAACATGCGACGGAGCACCACATCCGGGTAACGCCTGGACCCCCCGTCACCTGTAGGCCGAGGAGATTAGCCCCAGCGATGGCCCGCATCGCGAAAAAGGAGTTCGAGTCCATGGTGCAGATGGGAATCGCGAGGCGATCGGAGAGTCCTTGGGCATCGCCGCTCCACCTCGTCCCGAAGGCTGATGGCGGATGGAGACCATGCGGCGACTACAGAGGGTTAAACGCAAGGACCATCCCCGATCGCTACCCAGTTCCCCATATAGAGGACTTTTCCATGTTCCTCCATGGAAAAAAGGTATTTTCGACGATCGACCTGGTGCGAGCGTATAATCAGATTCCCGTGTGTGAAAGTGACATCCCCAAAACCGCCATCACGACACCCTTTGGCCTTTTTGAATTTCAGTTCATGACTTTCGGTCTCAAAAACGCAGCTCAGACATTTCAGAGATTTATGGACGAGGCGCTGCGTGGGTTAGAATTCTGTTACGCGTATATCGACGACATTCTTGTGGCTTCTTCATCAGAGGAGGAGCATAAAAAGCATCTCCGCGAGCTATTCCGCAGGCTGGAAACTTTCGGTGTTGTGTTAAATCCGCGGAAGTGCGTCTTTCAAAAGACTGAAGTGGAATTCCTGGGGTATGCCGTATCGGGGGAAGGCACCCAGCCACTGCCAGAAAAGGTGGAAGCGATCAGACTATTTAACAATCCCAAGACGGTGAAAGATTTAAGACAATTTTTGGGGATGCTTAATTTTTATAGACGCTTTCTTCCCAACGCGGCCACAATACAGGCTCCTTTGAACTCATTGTTGTGTGGGGGGAGAGTAAAAGGGAATGCACAGATAGTCTGGACACCGACTTTAGAAAGTGCATTTAGGAAATGCAAGGAGGCCCTCGCGAATGCAGCTTTACTCTCACACCCAGACGCCAACGCCGAACTCTCCATCGTCGCGGACGCATCAGCTGACACCATCGGAGCTGTTCTTCAGCAGCGCACCGCTGAAGGCTGGCAACCGCTGGCGTTCTTTTCCAAGAGCCTCACCCCAACGGAAAGGAAATATAGCGCCTATGATAGGGAGTTGCTTGCGCTATATAGGGCAATCCAAAGATTTAGACACATGGTGGAAGCGAGACCATTTTCGTTGTTTACGGACCATAAACCACTAACGTTCGCTTTCCGGCAAAAAGCAGAAAAATGCACGCCGCGGCAGTTCCGGTGGCTAGATTACATAGCGCAGTTTTCTACTGACATTCGCTATGTGTCCGGCAAAGACAATGTGGTGGCCGACGCCCTTTCCCGCTGTGCGGAGATAACAGAGGCCGTATCCCATCGAGCGCTGGCAGACGCGCAGAAGGACGATGACGAGTTACGCCGTTTACTAAATGCAAACGACTCTGCTCTCATTTTCAGGAAGTTCCAGTTTCCAGATGAACAGGTGGAGTTGTTCTGCGATGTCGCCACGCAGAAAGTGCGCCCATACGTCCCGGCGGTCCTTCGGAAGCAGATCTTCCTTTCGCTGCATAACCTTGCCCATCCAGGGGCGAAAGCATCTGCAAGACTGGTGGCCGCTCGCTACGTATGGCCAGGAATACAAAAGGATTGCCGCAGCTGGGCTCGCGAATGTGTTCCCTGTCAACGAGCGAAAATCCACAGGCACACAGTGGCACCGCTTGGGAGTTTCACCACTCCCGCATCACGATTCGACCATGTCCACATGGACATTGTCGGACCGCTCCCTTTCACGCGGGGGCAAAGATACTGCCTCACATGCGTCGACAGATTTACTCGGTGGCCCGAAGCGTTCCCCATGGAGGATATTACGGCGGAAACGGTCGCCCGAACCTTCATTTCCGGATGGATTTCGAGGTTTGGACCACCACTTTGCGTGACGACGGACCAAGGAAGGCAATTTGAGTCAGAGGTCTTCCGAGAGGTCACGCGAGCGACGGGCATCAACCACCTGCGAACGACGGCGTATCATCCCTCTTCGAACGGCTTGGTGGAGCGTTTCCATCGGCAGTTAAAAGCCGCTATCATGTGCCACGAGGATGAATCCTGGCTTGACGCCCTTCCCATTGTCCTCTTAGGGATTAGGGCTGCATGGAAGGAAGACGTGAAAGCAACCGCTGCAGAGCTGGTTTACGGACAAACCATTCGCCTCCCTGGCGAATTCCTCGCCGAAACGGAAGCCGCAGACAACACCACCTTCGCATCTCTACTGCGCGAAAAGATGCAGCATCTGCGGCCGGTCCCAACTGCACACCATTCAACAAAGAAGATATTCATCAAAAATGACCTGATGACATCGGAGCAGGTTTTCCTTCGAAACGACACTGTACGGCGGCCTCTACAGCCTCCATATGAGGGTCCATACAAGGTTGTCAGCAGGAGCGAGAAAACTTTCGTTATTCGAGTAAACGGAAGAGATACGCGGGTCTCAATAGACAGGTTGAAGCCCGCATATCTCACCGCGGAGGAGAATACCGGGGAACCTCGAGAGGAGCGGCGGACGAGGCTCGGAAGAACAGTCCATTTCCCGGAGCATCTCAGGGAATATCATCTATTCTAATTCTCTTTCTTTTCTTTTAGTTCGTGTCTTGCCAGCGCAAACCACTGGCAGGGGGGTGCTGTGGCGGCCATTAGCAGACGGCCTGCGCGGAGCGCCATGTTTTGCGGGCTCCGATCGGCGATTGTTCGGGACAAGCCAGTAGCCAGCACATGAGGAACTCAGCCACTTCTTTGTCCTCCTTGGCGGCGTCAACATCGGTCCCGATCTCATCGCCTTCAGCGGCCACGTGCTCTTGTAGTTGTATATGTATTTCTACCGTTACGATTACTGAGTTTAACAATAAACCTTAAAAGCCAGTTACGGTGTAATAATTTCTAACCGCGTTCGCGATCGTATCGATACGTCACCCTCATAGTCAACTTAACTAAAGCTCTTATCACAAATCACTGCACTCCCTTATTCGGCATGTTTTACAAATTGAAATTGCCACAACAGTAAACATCGCAGGCAACTTATTAGGCTGACTGTTTTTCCCTGACGAAAAATCGTAAGACGACCCGTAATTTAAATTGAACGAGCTTTTTGGAATATCATTCACTAATACCATAGAAGTGTAATTAGAGAGATATTGGGTAAATGCTACGCTAAATGGACGTGCGTCTCGTCTATCAATGGCTATATAATGTTTTTGCTTCAAACAAATCAGACCGTATATAATATCAGGAATGATTCTTTAATTCTTTTCAATACTCTGCAGCAAGTTTCATAACAAGCAAGCGTTCCTGTGTCTATGAAAATTATGACGACAGTTCCACTGAATAGATTGCGCGAATGGTTTCTTTCATTCTCTCGTGTCACTCACTCGTGTTTTTATCTCTCTTAGAGGAAGCGATGTCGCGGCCAAAAAGCCGCATTCTTTTCAAGGACATTGAGATAGATCAAGGCAACAGGAAAAGGCGACCATGTTTATTAGATCAGTTCTCATTTCCGTCGTGCAGATGGCGCGTAATGTACGTCTGTCTTGCTCATCTCTCACCACTCCGACGAGTCTAGTGCGCATGCGCCGTTCGGCCATTACTCTCTCAGAGACGTAACAGAAGCGTAGCTCGAAGATTGGAGTTCAGCTTGTATTTTACGAATTACATATCAGTTCGTATTGAAACGTACGCATTACCTTAGAAGAAAAGTGCATATATTGGTGCTTCTGATTTCTCATAGCGTGTGCTTTGTTATTTGAGCTAGTGTTTGGGAAATAACCATCACGACGGGGTCAACGTACTGTTTCGTATACTTTCGGAGGATCTCCTCGTTTTGGGTGAGTTATCTCTGGTTTATTTACTTTTTTAAGCGTCCCTAGCGACGATGTGTTGTTTATATTTGATGTTTATTATGGTTGCACATAGTTTTCTAATTGAAGTAGTGTGGTGATTTAAACGGATTATGTATTGCACCATTATTGAGATGGTTAATGAATGTAAAGTGGGAAAAGAGAATGATGTATTCAGTAGGATTCGCGATATGATGTGACTATGGTATGCAGACATACAAAGAGTATTATGTGGCATTAGTTAAGGCGATTTCAATGTTCATTTAGGTAGTGTTATTGTATCGAACTATTTGTAGTCGTTCGGTTTATGCTTATTACTTCGGTATCTTTGATTATTCGAAGCCTCGGCGATTCGAAGCGCGAAGCGGATTACGCTCTTATATATAAAGTCAATAACTAAGGTTCTATTGTAGATATGAGATCGAAACAAACAGAAAATGAAAACTACAACAGTTCTCTCGATTTCTCTCGCGACAAGTTCTTCCTCACGCGAGAAACGAAAAAGTTTTAGGCGACGTATAAATTGGACAGCACGGCGAATGTTTTCTTGAGTTACGTTACAACTAAATTATTTTTTACTAAGACGTGGTTGCTCTAAAATTAATCTCATGTAACTTTTATGCATTCAGATGATACGATGACCAATTTAAGGAAAAAACAGTATTTTATGTTCGATTGTGAGAGAGTAATGGCAGTTTCAGAAATGATCATGGGTGAGTACTTGGAAATTCATTCAATATTCTGTTTTTAACTTTGTTTTCTTTTGCTATAAAACAATAAAATATTCGCTATTGTGTTGATCAAGTTATTTTCATTCAAATTTCATCAGAACTTATGATCAGAACAAATTATGCAACTCATTTTACAATTCTATCAATTACTGTACGTGGTTAATGCTTCTCAGAATGCGCGACCTTCTTGAAAAGAAAAACGCTGCGTTGCTTCCACAGCAGATGTTCAATAGACATTTTGACGTGTTCTAGCAATATTTTATTTATTTATTACTAGCTGCCCCGTGCAAAAATTTCGCACAAATGCTGCTGGGGTGCATGCAACTTAATTAAAAGTAATAATTAAATGAAAAACGTTCGTAATCGAAATTTTTTGGAATCCCTAAAAACGTAAGGGTTTTTAAAATGTTATTATGGTTGCGTAGGGTTTTACTCTCTTCTTTATACTATTACGGAGACTATAATCTTACTTCCTAAAACTGTTTCGATCATTTTGAGAACTAGAGTAAATACTACTGTCCGAAGAGGAAAACTATTTATCTCCACCTCAACAAACGTCATTATGTAAACAATAAACTTCATATATAACAACGCCGATATCTACACATCTAGTAAGTAAACTGAAAATTAGATTATGAACTATTTTTTGACCAAATGGTGCAATTTTCATTGATCGGTCTATGGAAGTAGCAATCCAGTAACTTTCTCTTTCAAATGGTCATTCATTTATATCATGAATGAATTTTGGATGCAGTTCCCTGTTTCTCTAAACATCCTTGGTTCGATGCAAGAGATTCATTTCGATTATAGCATTTAAAACGGGGATATCGGAATCTTGTTTTTGCACCTTCCCGATTGCATATTGAAATGAAACTTTTCAACAGGTCAGAATGGCACTTATCTAATATTAATGTGCTATTCTCTCTGACGAAAGGGTCCTCAGTTCTAAGTCAGGCGGTCTTTTGCGCGACATTTCGAAATTTGTTTTGAGGCCGTTCCCGGTGCTATAGAGCAATCAAAATCAAGGTCTTTGCAGATGAGGAGGTCTTTTATCGACACCGTTTTATTTTGAGTACAATTGGCTAAAAATTCAACTGATTTTGCCCACCATATAGCATCAGCGGAAGTAAATGGTGCATTTCTGAACTGTCCAAAAGAAGGTATTCTGGAAAATGAATGGAAAGAGCTCCTTGAAAAATTGTATATTTGTTCTTATCAGAACCGATGATTAAATCTTGTAGGGTATTTATGTAATGGAAAAACTGTTGTTTCATTCAAATAAGCATAAGTAGGAAAACAGTTTACAATTACTTCTTGTGGTAAAAATCTTAAACTTTTTATTTTTGTTGTATAACAGACTAATTATTTAATGCAGTTTGTAAAACAATATTATGAAGAAGAATAGTATATAAAATAAACTGAATGAGGTATTTGTTCCAAAAAATGAATGGATATGTATGTATGTATATATATATATATATATATATATATATATATATATATATATATATATATATATATATATATCAGTGAGAAAATGAGAATTCTGTATTATATTATTATTGTTGTATTTTTACTTATTTTTGTTGTATAACAGACTAATTATTTAATGCAGTTTGTAAAACAATATTATGAAGAAGAATAGTATATAAAATGAACTGAATGAGGTATTTGTTCCAAAAAATGAATGGATATGTATGTATGTGTGTATATATATATATATATATATATCTATTATATATAGCTAACTCTCCGGATATACCTATATATATATATATATATATTTATAGGGGATACGAATTCTGACCATGTTCCACAAGCGCCATCGACGTCAGATTTTTTCGACGTACTGGCCCTACACTCTAGATGCCAGAATAATGCAGACTTCGACGCTAGCTATCATGGGTTCGATGCCAGAAATTCCCAAAAATCGCAATTTTCCCATAAGAATGCATTGCGCGGATTTTTGAAAATTATTTTGAGGCACTTATCGTTAAGATAGAGTAACCAAAATTTCGGAGGTTGAAGTTGAGGTAGTCTTCTATGCTTCTCATGGAAAAAATGTAGCCAAATGACAGTGAGTTCGACGCCAGGTGGATGCAAAATTCTTCCATAAGAAATGCATTGCGGAAATCTTTTTAAATGTCTCCCGATAAGCTGGAAAGATAAGACCCGGAATGGTGACAGAGGCGTGGGACCTTCCCGATAAGATATTGAATCGAAACTTTGGAACAAGTAAGGATGGCACTTATCTAATATTATTTTGCTGTCTTCTCTCACGATCGGGTTCTTAGTTCGTCGCCAGGCGGTCTTTGGCGCGAAGTTTTAAATTTGAACTGAGGCAGTACTTGGTATGATACTGTATTCAACGGATAGCTTGCAGTATGCAAGCAACTTTTACTCGTATATATATATATATATCAGTGAGAAAATGAGAATTCTGTATATATCAAAATAAGCAGTTTATCTCAAATAAAACTAATATTGGTACAATTTTGATTTGGAAGTATATTTAAAAGATTTTTCTATATTTCGGGTATTTCCTAATATTGTTCATACCAAAGTGGCAGGAAAAAAGAATTGTAAGAAAGTCTTTATGTTGGTGGGGCCATATTTCTGGCTGAGGCAATCTTCTATTTTTAAGAGATCTGTTTATTGTCTGTTCATATTCAGCCTTCTGAAGAAGAACTCTTGACACCTGCAGCTGAAGATACATCTCGACTCATGATGTCATCAACAGATATAATGCACGAGTTGACAGCGGTCCAAAGTTGAGTCAAACAAATTAAGGGAGTCTGTGGAATAAGGTGAGAATTTCAAATTTATCTTCATTTTTTCAAGTGGTTCACTATTTATGCAATTGTTCTAGGTTTGATACTAGAGCGTCATTTTTATTCTACCCTGCTTTTCAAATGAGGATAACGGAATCTTAACTTAGGACCTTCCTGATAACATATATAAATGAAAATTTGGGACAGGATAGATTGGCACATATCCAATATTAATATGCAAATCTGTCTCACCAAAGGGTCCTCAGTAAGATGCCAGTTGGTCTTTATTGGTCAGTTTTCATTTTAAAGTGAAGCAGTCTTTACGGAATAGGAAATGTTTACATGGGCAACTAGTGTAACTAAATTGTGTATTAGTGTTGTTAGACAATCATCAAGGAGTGATATTCTGTTTCAGTGTAAACCAGAGGATTTGAGGCATCAGCGGTGAGGACAACTTTGTATTTGGAGGAGATTCTTCTTCAATAGACATCCTTCTGATGTGAGCCCAAGGTCACACTGAATTTTATTCTAACTACAATATTTGACTGTAGGTTGGTTATATCTTTTTTTGTAATAATGGATAGATATGACCCTGTATATTATATGTGAAGGTTCAGCCTTCTTTACAGTTTTACTCACTACAGTATATCAGTGTAATTGCAATCAGGATATTGAATAAACTCAACAGACTGTATACCTGAATAAACTTAGTTGACTGTGCGTTACTCAGTGATCTGCATATGTTGTACCTGAGGCCAAATGACAATTTTTCCATATTCATTTTCCTGTGTTGACCTAAATAATTACTGGTTTTGGAAGTGGAAGTCCATTATGATCTTAAATAATTACCTTTCCACTTTGGTCAAAATTTCTGCAGAATATTAATCACTCAAACATGGGTTCCATTCATGGGTGGAATTTGGTAAACCTTCTTCCCTATATTTGCTCTTAGGATTTCATTGGTAGAACTGCTTTATTCCTTATGAAAAATATTTGAGAGCATTGTCATATTGTGTTCTTGAGTTTCAAAACGATTTCTTCCTTCATTCTCTATAATTTAATAATGTAATTTTCTGTAATTCAAATTGAAAAATTCACAAACATAGAAAATTTACAGTTTTTTAAGCATATGAACTTTCAATCAGTAAGATTTTGGGATGAAATATAACAACCTTTGGCTGCGGAAATTGGCAAAATTGGGGAATGTTTTTTCTCGTTTTGATAAATAAATTACTGATTTAGATGATGATAATTCTTTACTATCAGAAACTGCAATATTTCCTTTTCAATAACTTCCAATGCTGAAAATTGAGCATTCAAACTTGGGTGATATTGATGGGTGGAATTTTGTTAAACATTTTCCCCATATTCACTCTTAAGATTTTATCAGTAGAATTACTTTGTTTTCTATAAAAAAATTAAAGAGCATTAAACTATTGTGTTAAGTTTCATAACAATTTATGAGAACAGAGTTCAAACACTAGAATCCAGCAGTGATATTCAGGTAATAATTATCGGGTTCATGTATTTCATCAATAATGTTATGGCATAGAAGGACATGATGTGCTTAAGAATTCTTTAATTTTCTCATAGGAATCACTACAGCAAGTTGAGGACTCCTTTTCGATGGATGCTGAGGAGTACAAGGAACTCCACGAGGCAATCGAGAAGGGAGACTTTGATAGGGTGAGACTTCTTATACCAAATGATGCTGTAGGGAAGCAATTTTTATATGATGATACGTCTGCTCTTTATAATGCATTACTTAGTGAGCAGTATGAAATAGCTGCATACCTTCTTTACAAAGGCAGTACATTTGATAATGATGAGCATCAATGTTTAGAGAGTATGGAAATAGATCGAACTCGTCTTAACTACCTCCTGTTAGAATTTAACAAAAAGTCAGAGAAATTTTGCATTTACCAAATAATGTCGTGGAGTCGATCTCCACAGGGCTTAGATGGGGAGCGTCACAATGCTGTCATGTCCATGTACAACGATTTCTTTGAGTCACAATTCCTGAAATTGCTGATGAACGTCCTGGAGAACGAAGAGGTTTACTTAGTGTACGACTTTAGCTCAGAAGATATTAACAGGGTCTTCCGTTATGACAAAGCCGATGCCGAGATCTTTGGTTTAACTGTACCAAATTCAAGGGAGATCTTCATCGGATCAAAGCACTTGTTGTCAGCTGATTCGAATAAGAAATCAAAAGTGTATGGTGTGGTGGCAGAGGAATTCTGTCACATGGCTTTAGCATATTTGTTCGAAAACAATGCGAAGCCATACAGAATGGAAGATTCTGTGTTGGAGGAGAAATTTCAAGGCATAGTTACAGCTGTCAAATCCTTGTTAGACCGTTCGTGCCATATTGAATCAGTTATCAGGGATGTTTATGTAAACTATCCAGCAGACTTTTGGGAATGCGAGTTGATAGCCCGGGTTCCCCATGTGATCGGAATATACGACGAAGAGAGAGGAAGAAGAATTTTTCTGGAATCTCCGGAATTGTCCCAGCTTCTCTCTTTCTACGAAGAGAATGTTCTTCCCAAATGCAAGGAATTTACGGACCCATCGCACATCACAAAACCTCAACGGACAATGGAACGTCTAATGAAAAACGATGCCGTCCTGTCATTTGACGAAAAGCAAACAAGACCGTTGAAGGAAGACTTCATGTCTTTCAAAGAGTGTTTGGTGAATGGGGGATGCTTTTCAGTGATGACGACAAACTGCACAAGACTATGCACGTTGCACGTCTATCACGAGCTGAAAAGGGAGTTTAAGGACCTTTTACTGAAAAAATGCATCTTCTTCACGAGGAAGTGCTTTGATGAGAAGAGAGATGAGATTTTAAATGTATTGAAAGGGAAAGTTTGGGAGTATTTGATACTCATTCTGGATGAAGTGGAGCTCGATCTACAAAGGTTAGAAGTTGAATACACTGACCATTTTGATGAATTCACAACCAAAGGAATGAAGCTGGTAATCATCTCAGGCTTGCAGTCCCTTGGTGAGGAATTTCAGAGCAAAAAAGTTAAGTACAAATGGAATGATTTGTCCGAAGGATACAAAAAACTTCACCAAAGCATCAATTATATTTTTAAAGGACAGGAGAAGAATATTTACATTGGTAAGGACAATTTCTCTAAGGTTTTCACTGAGGATGAAATCATCAAGATAATCAATGGTAATATTTTTGTATTAACTGATGGTCAATATTTAGATTCTGATGGATATACTCCTGCAACATACATTGATAGGATGTTTCAAGCAACAAGTTTAGACATAAAAATTTTTAAAAATTTACCACCTGACACCAAGATATTTATCTATGGTTTATTTAGACAGGATTTTCAGCAGTTGTCAATAGATGAAAGGCTGGTGCAGTGGCTGATTGGATCTGATGATGAGATTGAAGATGGTAAATCAATATTCATCTGTAAAGATAAAAAAGCTCTAAACTTTGAGAATTTTGTTAGGAAAATTGCCGGCAAAACAAGTATTTGTGTGTACTATGATAAGAAGGTGTTTTATTTGATGAACTACAATTGTCCTGCAGACATTATCAAACAGCATATAAAACAAATAACATTTACAGAAGAAGATATTGTTGATTTGGTGAAAAGGAACAAGGTCATAATAATTTCTGACAATGCTGGATGTGGTAAGTCTACAGTCATATGCAGTCTCATCAGGCATGTGAATAAAAACATGAATGATTCATGGATATTTAGAATCGATTTGAATAAATTTTCAACATATGACAAGGATCCCCTCTCCTTAGCCCATATTGAAGAAAATGGTGATGAGGACGGGATATTTGATCATTTATTCCTCATGCTGGGATTAAAGAATGGATTGGAGAAATGGAAATTCAGGGAATTCAGTAAACGAGGAAACTGCTTTATATTTATTGATGCTTTTGATGAGGTACATCCAAAATTCATACTCAAAGCTCAAACTCTCATTTCAGCACTCCTCAATAAGAAAAACGTGAATATTATCATAACAAGTAGAAAAAATCACCAGGAAAATCTAGAAAAACTGCTGAATACATATTCACATCAAATGATTCCCTTTTCATGCAAAGATCAAGTAAGATACATGGAAAAACTGTGGAAGTGTAAACTGAAATATCCGTTTGGAGAAGGAAGGCAAAGCTTAGAGAAAAACAAGAAAGCAGTTCCAGAAAAAATTGACAGTATCATGATGGAATCAAAAAAAGGAAGTGGGTTAGAATATCAATATGTAATAGCTGCATTGGGGAAGATAGACACAAGAAGGAATCTGGATTTGGTATGGCATGACATAGACAATCTGGATTTCACAGATTTAGCTGTACATATCCTATATAAAGCCTCCCTTGATGAGGAGTCCTTGGAATTCATGGGGATTCCTCTTCATTTGTTTATGGTTGGTACCATTCATTTCAATGGTAATTTTAATGTTGAACTTCCATCTAACATTTATTGCCTTTATTTGCAATTTTTAGAGCAGAAAATTCAAATATATGTTGAGGACAAACAAGGCATGTCCCATGAAGGCAGAGCAAAGGATAAACTTATAAATATAACAAGAAAAGATATCTACAGAGTTCATATTGACCTAGCGCATCAATTAATGGATGAGGGAAAAGTTTGTTTAGCCTCCGAATTGGATGAGGAAGACCTCGAACTCTGCTCTGCTCTGGGAATCATGGTTTTACATGGGGAGTTGTTAAATTTTCTCCATCAGACATTTGCAGAGTTCATTATTGCAGAATCGTTGAGGAAAGAGTTGAAAAAAGAAGTTTTCGTGGACATACTTTTTGGTGACAGATATAACGTAGTCAGAAGATTTCTTGCAAGTGCCTTGGAAAATAAAAATTTTGAAAATGTTAAAAAAGAATTATTCAAAAATGTAGATTTTCTATTTACTATTTTGGAAAATATTGTTTATGAATGTTCACTTTATAAACTTTATGAATCAAATTCAGATATTCTCTGTCGCTTTAAAATAGTGAGAAAGTTGCTGGAAAACTTTGTGAAAATAGTTGACAAAAATTCGCTTGATGCATTTGTTGAAGAGCTTGAGGTCAGACTGAAATGTTTGAGTAATATTGGGTGTTGTGTTACTGAAAACATTCTAAAGATACTGTTGAATAGAAGGTTGGAATTCAACTCAATTCTCCTCTTTAACTTTGTGAGATTTTCGGAAAATTCTGATGAAGCAATTAATGTACTTAAGGAATACATTTCCATCAAAACATATGAATGTGGATTAGGATGGGAAGAAATTGGTGGAAGTGAAAAGAGAGTTAGTTATTTGAAATTGTTGAATGTTAAGGATTCAGATGAATGTGGCTTATTTTCTTATGCTTTAAGTAATGAGAAACCAGATGTATTTGCTAAGATTTTAAAGTTTTTCAGAGATGATTTAGAGAAGGAACAATTTATGAATGATGTAGTTGAAAATGATGACACTAGGGATCAATTAGAGAAATTTATCAGTATAGTACACCTAAACAGAATCTGTGTTTTATTTCGAGCATTGCACTCTGTTTTTGGAAATGATATGCAAACTCTCTTCAACAATGATTTAAAATTTAGGATCGTTAAAAGAGCTATCGAATATGATCAAAGTGATGATTCATTTGAAATGGTTGTAAGTTTATTTGAAGAATGTTATGGAGTTGAGGCTTTAAAGGAATTTCTCTTATCTAAAGATGATAATGGTGAATCTTTAATACATAATTTAATATTTAGGTATTCCTATAGAACATTCATTACAAATTTGAATCTTCTCAGGAATATTCTGGTGGAGAAGGATAAGATAAAACTGTTGTTCACGAGTAGGAGCAGATATTACGGGAACATATTTCATTTTGCTGCTGAAAATAGTGAGGTTTACCTTGATGAACTGCTGCAATTTTATGATGATCATTTAGATGAAGAAGATGTTAGAGAAATGCTATTGAGTGCTGATGCAGTTGGCTATCCAGTAATTCATTTATTATTTGATAATTCCTCCCAAAGGTTATTAGAGAATTTGCATCTGATCAAGGAAATTTTAGGTGAAGTTTGGTTCAAGGAATTCCTTAAGAGAAAGGATCATTGCAATCGGAACATATTTCATTATGCTGCTCAAGAAAAAGACACGAATCTTAAGGAACTGCTGCAATTTTGGAAAGTCAATTTAGATAAAGATGAATTTAAAGGAATGCTGTGTAGTGCCAATAGAAAAGGTGATAATTTACTTCATATATTATTTGATAACAATTATTCTGCCACATTAGAGAGGAATTTGGAGTATGTGAAGGATTTCCTTGGGAATGTTGAATTATTCAATCAGATTCTTAAGAGTAAGGGTGAAAATTTTAAGAACATAATTCATTTTGCAGCGGGAAGTGAAAGGGAAAGGAATTTCTATATCCTCAATTCAAATTTGTCTGACTGTGAAGTAGCAGACCTTTTGATGGAGAGAAGTGAAGATGGTAAAACATGTCTGCATTATGCAGCATCTTTTAATTTAAGCAACTTATACTCTCTCTTACCTTATGCATACGAGATGCTTAAATCAGACGAAAGACATTTTGGAGAGCTTGTTCTGGGGAAAGATAATAAGGGAAATACATTTCTGCATTATTTTGGAATTTTTAGTGAGCATGATTATCTGATGGAAACTGCAGCTTTGGTATTCCATCTACTGAAACAAAGACTGACTGATGATTATATGAGCTTTTTGAGGGAAAGGAATGAAGAGGGAAAAACATTTCTACAAATGGATAGTTTTGTGAAGGAAGACATACATGAAGCTTTCAAAAGAAATTTAGAGCTATATCTGTTTAAAGAACTCTCAGGGATGTGAGGCAATTCAAGAAATCCTGATTGTCCATTTCTCAATATTGTGGCAATTCTTTTAGCTGACTATAACTATACAGTGATTTCATTTTGGTTTGAGATTTAAATATACAGTAAACCTGTATAAGGTGCTCCTCTCTGAGACTTGATGTCTTTTTTTCTGCAAGTCCCTTTTCACATCAACCCTTGATGCTGCTTATGATGTTCTGATATTTGCATAGGATACCAATATTTCTCAACCTGACGCAGTGAAACCCAATATAGCCAATTGTTCACCACATTTGGTAGACCAAAAATCTTCAAAATTATTCTTGTCACTCTTCTTTCTTCTCTCCTCTATTCTAAAATCTATCTCTCATAAGTCTTCTTTGGGATGTATGATTTTGGAAGGATAAAATTCAGTTGTTAGAGCTGATAGAAGCTCTGAAATGCTTCTTTATCGCTTTTGTTGAATTTTTTTAGAAATTTAAATTCTGTTTAATGTGTTTTCGTTTAACACAGTATCTAGTTATAAGTATTTCAAATAAAACAGAAAGGAAGTGTCATCGGCTATTTAGCATAGTCTCGGAGAGATCAAGATGTCCTCTTACCACTGCTGTGGAAATTGTTGTTATTCTTATCCTCTATCAATCATTATAGAGTGAATAGTAAGCAACATCAACTGCCTTAGAATGATGCTTTAAGTGCAAAAAGCAGGCAATTCTTAAAAATATGCAATGAAAAGGACGCCAGTATAATCATATCATATCACTATCCCACTCACAACTTAGTATTTCTGTGGTTAAAAGTATCCTAACCAGGCTTAAGTGTGTTACGTAACCACAAATATATAAATGGTTCTGCAGAATAATTATATATGTAAGTTTAGTTTGTGTCAATTTTTCAATATTACCTTATTTTCCAGCATATTAGACAAGTTTTTAACCCTGGAAAAATCTTCTCAAAGGTATTGGGTTGTCTTATATACCCAATTGTCTTGTCCACTGGTATATATGTTATATAATAATAATTTTTTGGATGACTTTAACCATCCAAATATTTAATTTGAGCTTTTTCGATTGTAATATAATTTAACAAATGCAAATGGTTTTTCAGAATAATTACACACAATTGTATATTGTATTATATTTACTTTATTATAGTAACTGTTTAAGATAATTGTAAATAATATATTTCATTAGGCTCAAGTTTTTACTGATGTCATGTAACTAAAGGAATGTATGTGATTTTAATAAATTAATTAGTATTTTAATTTACCAAGGGTCTACTTGTCATTGCTACATTATTACATTAAGAGAATGAGGAAGCAGCCACTGATTTCATTTTGGGATGTGATTATAGAGATACAATGTAATTAATGCATATGGTTTATCAGCATAATTATACATCTCTGTTTACTTTGTATAAAAATTATCAATATATGATAATTGTTAAGGGTGGTTGGAGGCCATCCAGGATTTCTTTTGAGGTGGATTGCATTGTAAATAATTTAATAAATTTTTAGTAAATGTATGCGTTTTTACTTTTAAAGGAAAAAGTGTTCAAGAAAAAATCAATCGCTCATTTAGAATAGTATTAAATTTAAATGTTTAAATGCACAAAATTCGGAGATGCTCTCTAGTGTTGAGGATATTGATGTTGATTCAATATAGATATTTGATTAATTTTCAGATATTTAATGGAAATATTTCACTGTGTCACTTAATTTAGTGTAGAATGAATGCTTCATTTCTACTGGCCTTGGTGGTCAATTGGGTGGCAAAAGAAGCACTTTTGCTCCAGCCCCAGGTTCAAATCCCACCTGATTAGGGTATGGTTATGTGTTTGTACGTTATTCCAATTTGGGGTTGGCAACTGAAAGAGCATCTAGCAGTGAAAATCAATGATTGCAAAAAACCATTCTCATCATCGCCTAATCATCATTCATTGGCCTACTCCATAAGTGATGGGAATAAGGCTTAGAGAATTTATGTTTATGTAAGTGTTTCATTTCCCAATTTAACCCTTAAGCTGCAGGAGCTGATCTGTGCCTTCTTGAACAGGCCAGTGGTAGCAGATATAGTCCTTCATAATCCTGATAGACCCTTTTCCTGAGGGTTTGCTTATTGTCGAGAAATTTAACTACTTGTGTATAGAATGTCATTGCCAATTTTTATTTACTTAATAATAATTCTTGATTCCATATTAAGTTCTTAGTCGTTTTAAAAGCAGTTTTTTGATTATTTTGATACCAAACAATATGCATATATCTCGATTTTCAACTATTATAGCTAATCACAAAGAAAATAAAACATGCTCGAAGGCAGTCAAAACTCAGAGAGTTGGTAAAGATGGAACTTGTTAAATTTGGGTTTTCCCAGAAAACCCTTTTGAGATATTCCCAACCCAGAACAATTGAGAGGAGCAAGTGCTGCATTGAGAGGCCATAAAATTGAAGGAGCAGGTCAAACGTTTTTCCCGCAGTTTAAGGGTTAAAATCGTCTGAAACTGGAATTACCAGACCTTTTTGATGGAAAGAGATGATAATAAAACAACTGCTGTTATTTACATTTGAGAAATTTTCATTTAGATTATGCAAAAGAGAGTCTTCATTAGAACAAAATTTTGCTGAACTGCTTCTGAGAGAAGATGAAAATGGAAATGAATTCTATCATCATGTATAAATATGGAATGATTATGAACTTTATTAGTAAAGTAAGATATTAAATTCATTGATAAGAGCCTGGTTGATGAACTGTTTAAGAGGTTATTGAGAATAAGGAATGAATTTGGTCTAATATGTCCCCAAAGTGACATAAAAAACAGAAAACAAATTTCACAGAATATCTTGAGAAGGATTTTTCAAAAGAACTCGTAAGTAATGAAGAGAATGTAAGTATTTATTAATAGTAATGAAGTATTTCAGTTTTTAACATCATTTTCTTTTATTTTAATATCATAGATGATGTATAAATAACCATTTATTTCATTGGTTTATTTTCATATATGTTTGCTATTACTTATAATTATCCTCGTGTTAAAATAAAGCATTCTAATATGTGTTTACTGTTTAATTCAAACAAAGAAGTGTTTAAAGTAGAGTTGATTACTAACTGAAGATACATATTAATTGTACATACAAAATGTGCAATGCTTTTGGCTTAGTAAATATTTTTCAACTGCAAATTTAGTTAATTTATTGCATATTTATATGCTTATAATAACACCGCATTCCCTGATTTCATAAGATCACCAGAAAACATTATTTTGATATTAATATAAAGGAAATTGCCATTCCAATCTTCATAAACTTAGATAAAATAAACAGGTTCCTATTGCAATACATTTGAAATTACTTTGATTGCTTATTGAAATAAACATTATAGTTAATACTAACGAGTATTAAAGAAAAATTATCTCCTATTTGTTTACTCAGAATATCTCCTAATGTTACCAAATTTTATTCACCAATAATAAATAATTTCATTTAATTACCACCCTCACCTATCTAAAAAGACAAAGGATTTCCACCTAACCTATTTCCTAACCTTAACCTATTTCTAAATAACCAACTTCCAAGTGCAGCAAAGATTGTATTTGTTTATGCAGAATGAGTATATATAAAACAGTGGGAAGAATCCAGAATTGAAGAATACTGTGCTGAGTTTGATTCCAGGTCTGTAAATTATCCTCCATAAGAATTCTTTTTCATCTCATACCTTCGCTTTTCTTTACAGAAACTACGTTAGCATTTATTAAATTATAGTTTGCTGATATGAACATGAAGAAGGAGTAATAGCTGAAGAATCTCATTCATACCTTAATATTTTACTTTCCATACAGATATACTCATTTTACCAAAAAATAATAATGATAGAAAGAGAATATGGGAAAAGGGCAATAAATCCTTTGCAACAGAATTTTATAAACCATATACAGTATTGTAATAGAAGAGCTATAATAATATTTAAAATAGCTGAATACGATTTAATAAATTAATATTATGTAAGAAATGAAGAAATTGCAACAAGTATGGATTAAAAGTGAGAAGGCCAGTATATAAATATAATGTCACCCAACTAAGAATCCACATACTTTTGGTCCTATCCCCATTCACACTAAATGCATAGTATAGACACTTCTTAAGATGCTCTTCTACTTAAGAGATGAATTTTCCCATCCTCAGAAGCACTACAACCTGCAGTAGCCAATTGAATGCCTCTTTTGGTAGATGAACAGTTTTTACACCATTCATATCACAGTCTCCTCCACTCTCCTACTGACCATCTCCCTAAAATCGTTCCCAGTGAATATTTTCTCAGGAATGAGTAACTTTTTGAGCATCAGGTGAGGATATTGTGAAGCAGAACAATATTTATCCCCTTTTTCAAGTCGATAAGAACTCTAAAATAGAATGAAACCCCCTCCATTAGATTTCTTATTGATGAAGGTTACTTAGGAAGTTGCTTGATAGTGTTTCCTTCTATCACAATCCCAAGAAATAATAATATCCAATATATCAGAGATAGAGTTTTTAATGGACTGCTTGACATAGTTCCAAGGAGATCATAATTCAGTTTCATAAATGCTGTCAAAAAAAGAATTATTATTCTTCCCTAATTCTTAATCTACTGGAAGTTCTTCATTGTAGAGGAAATTATTGAAAAAAATAATAGTACAAACTTGCTAAATTTCAGATTTATGAGGCATTTAGTGTATAAACCTGACAATTTTCATTCAATATCAATGTAAGATTATCAAGTTCATAGAAAGAAACATTCCTACGTATTCTTAAAACATATTTGTAATTGCAATTTATGGATCTCAGGTCATAATGACCAAGTGTTATCATTTGCGCAATTTTTCGGTATGAACAGTAATGTATCTTGACCTATGATTCCAATGATTTGTATCAATTTTTAGTATACTGCTATGTATTTTTGGTGGCAAATTTCTTGATGATAAGTTTCCAAAGGTAACTAATTTGATTAAAATTTATTAAATAAATTCATCTTGATGTCAACTCAAATCTTAATTATATCATGTTAGAATTAATATTCTTCTACTGTCATAGAAGAATATTAATTCTAACATGATATAATTAAGATTTTTATGGTTATATAACATTCGCAATATTATATAAAAATGAATGAATGTACAATCAGTATATTAATCAACTGAAATAAGTGAAATTAATGAAAAGGAATTTTAGAAGGATTTTCTTTATTGTATCTTGTGGTTCCCTGGTAAGAAAACAAAACATTACCAATTGTGTACATTTTCAGTGTGACCATATATGTATTTTTGTGTGATTTTAAGTCTTTGTATATCTTTCATGAAGAATACGAAATAAAATCTTTTCTCAAAACTTTGTTATTTTTCATGAATCCATTGTTCTGTAGTTTCTTCAGTGAAATTATTTCAAAATATTTTCTGGGTGAAAAGTAACTTTGATTGTAAAATCTTTAATAGGATGCCTTAATTGCTTGCATAACTAATTAAAAACCAACATCAAAGAAGTTATGGCATGTAAAACTTCTTCATAAGTTCAGTTATTTTATAATCTATAGGTTAATATCAATGCTGGAATCCAATGAGTTTAAAAACTTTATTGAAGATATTCAATCTCCTGATATAGTTTTGAAGAGAAATGATGACACATGAATCTAATTAAAAGGTAAGCTGTACAAGAAAATGGAAGAGATACTTTAAAGTGATTAGCTGAGCTAAAGTTCTATACCACTGTTGATTCATTAAAATAGATGTTTTTTTGCATAGTAGCCATATAAAAATGGATTGGACTATTATGTGGAGAAAGATGAACATCCAATAAATGATTCTTACATGAAATTTAAAGAAACTTTTGCTGAAGTATAATTTTTCAATGAATGAACACCAGCAGCTGACTGAATGGACATATACTTGAAATGATAATATTCCAGATAGCTACTGGGTCAATCCAAGGCATTGAATCTCTAAAATACTATCAATCATTTGCTCAATGGAAGATTTACAAAAGTGCAATTCTTTAGTCTTGGGTAATATTTTTAGGTAAACATATATTAAGCACTATTCTATGCATCTTAAGATGTATCATTATTTACTTATGGATATGGATAAAGACCCTGAAGACTGAAACTACTTCCTTCTTGAGATTATTTTGCATAGCCAAAGATGATCAAAGATAACATTACGTTAGGTATGTATTACATTACCGAGATAACCATAATAGTGCCAGTTAGAGTTATTCTTTAATTGTGACCCATCTGGCTGTAGAAGATGCAATCACCAAATTCCATCAAACCGTGTTCATAAAGCCACATTAGCAAGAGTATTTGGTATAAATATTTATATTGTGAACATAAACCCTCTTCGTTGGTCTAATTCGTAATATTCATCTATGAAGAATAATATCACAGTTATGTGTAATAACCATTGAAAATATATAAGCTATATAATAATTATATGTATATAATCCCAAAGTATATTTTGGAGAATCGTACATGAAACATCCGTGAATATTCTTCAAGTCATAAAGTTCCACCAGATATCACTTGAAATTATTCAACTATATTATAATCATAATTAATCTTTAACATTGCTCTTTCCTTCCAAGAGTTATATCTTTAATTATGCTTCTATGAGCTCAATATAGGCATCGTTTACTTTTTTCTACTCCCGCGCCGAGTCCTACAGAAAAGAGACTGTTATGAAGCGTCACTTGGCTTCTATTTTCGGCGCGTGCGGCGAAGCTTGATCGTGAGTTGCTGCTCTTTCATCAAAAGGACGAAATTATTGATATTCGTCTGCAAAATGTGTGAAATACAATTGGATTCATATTGTAGGCTTTGTTTGAAAGAGAGTTTTTCTCTAGTTAATATTTTCACTCGCCTTTCTTCATCTAAGGAACCGGTGTCGAGAATACTAAACTTTGTATATGACGTAAAGGTAAGTATCACGTTCGTGATTTTGTGTGTAGTACGGCATCTTTATCACAAAAGATTGCAAAGAATATAAACAACTTTATTTCTACAATATTTTAACCTCACGTGATGAATATTATTTTTATTCTCATGTCTTCTTTTCCTAAAATCCCGTGTGTATCTTCATAATACGAATATGATTGCTTACTACTACTTTGGTATCACAAATATGTTTAGTATCATTCTTTCATATTATGTATCATCACTTCTATGTTTTAGATATGCGAAGATGATGGCCTTCCGTCTAAAATATGTTTTCCTTGTGTGTGGAGGATGCTCGAGTTCCAGGCTTACAAAAAGAACGTTCATTATGCTGAATCGGAGATTATGAAATTGCTGGGTAAAACAAGGCTTGTAAGTGTGCTGCTTTATTTCTGTTTGTGCTTAGATTATTAATTATTATCTACGTTTTAAACTAATATAAAATAGTCGTAATGGAGTGCATTTTGATAATTTATCGACTTTTTGTTATATTTCAGAATTCAGAAGAAACTTCAGTTGACGAAGCGAATGACGATGCATGTATTGAGGCTGAAGATGTACAAACGGTATGGCTTTAGAATATATTAATTATGAAAATAAATACGAAAACATTATGGTAATGAATTTATATGCATTTTATGTATTCCTGTATCTTTACAGGATGTTATAAACGAACTACAGGAAACTCAAAACGACAGCAATGCCATCTCCGAAGAGGTTAGTACTTGTTCGAAAATTCTGTAAACAAATACTTGTTATGCGAAATATATTTGCGATGTTTATTAGAGAGGATCAAATTCCTTATGTTTTATATTTATTAATTTTAATATTCCAAACCTAGCCATGTGAAGAACTTGTTCTGTTGGTGCATATGTAAATAAGTTGCTTTTAGAAGTTATCATTTGGTTTTTTTAGTATTAGATTTGGAGAAACCACTCTGGACATGATATTATTTAATAACGCACTTGAATTTTGTTACAAAAAGTATGGCAAAGTTGAAGAACTAAGAGATAATAGAAGGTTGTTGAAAATTCATTAAAATTTCAAACGCATGAAAACAAACCTGTGTTGTTTGCATTATATTTTCTCTTTTAATGTAAGGTGATAAGAACACAAAGAAGAATTTATTGACTGAGCTGTTATTTTTTTAGGTAAACATCAAGGAAGAAATGGAAATAGTTGAGTGGCAAATACCTGATGAACTAAAGGGAAGAGAGTTTGTAATGGAGGTAAGTACAGTGATCCTTACCCATTCTATAGACATTTGTATGGAAATAGTTTGCTTCAATGAATGGCATATTTATCTCGGCTTAGTGAGAAGGCTCACAATCATAGACATATCATAGTCCAGTCAAATTTTATTTATATTCTAGCCATTTGGTACTCTATTCTCTGGAGGAAATATCAGTGATTTTACTATAATCTTTTTCTATATCTGATTGGTAATGTTTACTATAATAGGCAATTGGTGGCTGTTTTTAAGGTTGGAATCTTTGTCTATGATGTCAATAAAGCCTTTTCTTCAGATCCTTTGCCACATACATTTTCATAAAAGCCATTCTATGCTATATAGTGATTAATATTTTGTATCAGACTGGTATTATTTACCATATAGTTTTATAATTGGTATTATAAAGATATTGTGTCACAAAAGTAGATTAAAAATCTTTCTGTAATATTTAACAATTGTTTCTTTTTCAAGGACTAATACATAAATGTAAATAAAAGGTAACATTCTTTTGATTTGCTGAAACATATTACTGTTTCATCTTGACATAGTGTTTCTTTTTCTGAAAATCATTTGACAGCATTTCTTTTAGAAAATTTTCTACCAGGATATATAAAAATCTGAGATATATTAAGGTCGTATTTAATTTCTAATCTGGTAGATCATCTCCCTGGATGTTTCTAGTAGATAATAATTTCTGGTAGAATATCTCTCATTGTGTGTATGTTCATTCCACTTGATTTTAACTGATATAAACCTTTTATTCAGACTTCATCCAAAGTAAAAATCTTTTCACCTGTTTAGAAAATCATCGGAATCTTTCCATCAGAGAATGAAGTTGAGCCAAACCAAGAAGAGTATTTGTTATGTGTAGAAGAGATGAATGAAGAACAGGTAAATACAAATGTTTTAATGTAATATTATTTTAATATTTTCAAATGGTGTTTTATGGACTTAATTTTCAGTTAACAGTAAGCCAATGTTTAATCTGTAAATTATTGATGGAGAACAGTAGTTATAATCTTCAGTTAAGGAGGGTCTATACCTTGCCTGAAAATCCGTTTGCAGGCTGTTGGCAATTAAATCACCATGGGGCATGTAAATCAGTAAAAAAAATTTTGTTTTCATTATTCAACGCATGAAAGATGAAGCTACACACTCCCATCTGCCTGTTTTTAATGATGCAAACCATAACGGAGAAAGAAATTTGAGAAGAAATCGACCATTTTTGAAGTGGCTCTCGGTTATAAAGAAGGATATGAACATTTCGTCAGATGGGAGTGTAGCTTCATCCTTTAACATTGAATTTAGACAACTTTCAAGTTTGTAAGTTTTATAATAATCCTGTAATTGTGCAACGTGAGCAAGATGTACAGCGTTTTTTGCAAAAAGGAACTGACACTGCAATCCACTTCCTCTCATTTTCCTTCACACTCCTTTTTGACGAGGAAACATAGTGAAGCGATGTGAGGCTGATAGCAGAGCCAAGTGTGGGAAAATTGCATTCAAACTCTCCGATAATCTCTCAGCCTAACTTGAAAAAAGTATCAATTATTGAGTAAAAGTTTAAATTGTTAGGTATGAAGGAATTGTTCTGGATTTTAGGTAGGAATATCATTAATCCCTTCATTGTGCAGTGGGCTAGAATCGAAAAAAGCTGTCCCAAAGGACAGAAATGGTTTTTTGTGTGCAGGTTCTGATACTTCACATTGATAATACAAAACGGTTAAATTTTATACTTCTGTTTGTTGTTTTTCGATATCCTAATGCATTAAAAAGAAACATGGTGTCAAACTTGAACATTTTTCACAGAAATGGGCAGTGTTGAATTTTTCGGATAGATGT
The DNA here is from genome assembly GCA_036926295.1 of Pachydiplax longipennis. Lineage (NCBI taxonomy): Eukaryota > Metazoa > Arthropoda > Insecta > Odonata > Libellulidae > Pachydiplax > Pachydiplax longipennis. The sequence goes on from JAVFKF010000023.1 coordinate 10,285,779, forward strand.
TCAAGTTTGCAGCTATGTGGAGGGTTTAAAAATAACCTTTAGAATAAACAACAATGTTATGACTTATAACAATTCTTTATCTTTTGAGTGGTTGCTTTCTATTCCTTTCAAAAATTATATTTTGCTCAATTAAAGCAACAAATGGTAGACACCTTTTTCGGACAATTTTTGAGATAAAGTGAGGGATATAAATAGTAAAACGACCTTTTTGCATCAAGTCTCTTATACCACCTCATTGTCAGAAGTATCTAGATGTGGAATCCAAAGAAACTGTTTCTATTCAGGTCTACTTGGGAAGTTGATTTTTTGTAAGCTTAGCGCTGTCTGTCTCCCCGCCTTGGAATCTCTGAATACAGTTTTGCTGTCTTTGTGGTGATATGAAGGTGTTAAGTTCTGGTTAATTATCCTCAAAATATGTGAAGGCAGTGTAAGTAAGGAATTTAATGCCTCTACATTACTCAAAGAACGTAAAATTAAGGAAAGCTTAAGAATCAGGTAAGATGTGACTGTTTTTAATTTTAACTGTGAAAAAACTTATAGCATATTTTTCACTCTCAGTAATGGTGGAAAATATGGTTGACAGAAGTTACTTTGTGAAATCTTCACATCTGGAAATTTTTACCGACCCTCGTGTCAGGGTCTTGATAAAGTACTGTTCATGGCACTTCTGCACTATGCAAACACTCATGCGCATCCACTCACTGGCTAAGGTTATTCAGTGATTGCCTTTTGGATTGTTAAGAAAAGTGAAAATATTATTGTCGTTTCAGTTTTAGTCTATCTATGAAGGTGGAAAATGGTTTGCTTAAATCAAGGACCAGACATGTATGCACTCTTTATAAGTTAATTTAGTCCTTGTCATTCTTGATGGAGTGATTCACTAGTAAATGAATAACATTCCATATTTTCATTGGAGAACTTCCACATTGCATCTTGAGCAACTAGTATTCCTGCTTTCCCTCTGAATTATATGTCAAATCTCTATTTCATTCCTCAATGCCCATCATTCTATATATCAAAAATAGCAAAAACAAAAGCATGGGAGATCTCATTGCATTGATAACTGAACCTCTGGGCACTTGGTTGAGTACCCCCAACCACGTTCAACTTCCCTTCTTTACTATACTTGCCTACTCCACCTTTTGCTAGGAGAACACTCTTTCCCTCGTATGCAGTGATCAGTCAAAGTAATTCCAGTCTCGACGTATTGACCCCCTTAATGTGATTGTTTATTCTTTTGATAAATACATCGATGAACCCTTTTTACCATTATTTTATTTAATATGAGGACCTCTTTTTTCTTTTTCAGGAAAATGCAGGAATCTTTCAATCAGAGAATGTTGCTGAGAAAAACCATGAGCAGTATGTAATGTGTGTCCAAGAAACTAATAATATACAGGTGAATATAATTCAGCATTTTTAACTTTGCTTGAACATTCTGATTGTATTTTACCTTAGATTTTATGAAGATTTGGTTGTATTTCATGCTAGAAATGAAATTCTAGGGCTATTTAATGTGCCTTCAAGTGTGTGAAAAATAATATATTAATATAGAAATGTCTCATTTTTAGGAAATGGTTGAAGAAAATGGTGTGAAGATGGAGGAGGAAAACTATGATGAGGGAATTATAAGCAATCAATTGACTGAGGTAAGATTCATATTGCAGAAATTATTATTTGCAAAATAACTTCATAGCAAAATTACATATTATTCACTTAAAATTTCTATTGAAGGTAAGCTAATGTCTAATGTTAAAACTATTGATACAAAACAGTATTGAAAAATTTGTTAGAATGTTTTGATGGTATTGTATCTTAAATTTTATGAATATTAAGGAATATTTCATGCTAAAATTGATATTAGAAGGCAGTATCAAGTACCTTTCAAAAAGTGAATGATGATCTATTGATAGAGAAATTTTTTTTAATTTGTAGGAATTGGTTGAAGGAAACGGAGTGAATTTGGAAGGGGATAATTTTGATGAAGGAATTACAAGTAACCAATTGATTGAGGTAAGTTTCACATTGTAATAGCAGTGATGTATAGTTCTGCAGAAATTATTACAACTTTTTCATCAAACAAGTGAATTTCCTCTGCTCAATTTACCACTAATTTTGTATATATGTATTGGAGTTTCTTGTATGATTGTTCTATGTCCCATCTTTTTATAGCTTTCAATGTTTCATGCACAAGTTTAAACATTTGCATTAATTTATTTATCCTCTATTATTTTATATATGAGAAGTTCATACATAAAGGAAATCTTACTCTATTTGATAGTTATAACTGTCTTTGATTTCTTTACAGGCTTCCAAAGAATCAAAAGTGTCTTCAGCAAATGTGGTAAATGAAGGAGAAAATAATGATAAGATATGTCTCAAAGTGAAAAGCTCATTATATAATGCTAAAGAATCATTTGCTGGAGAGAATTCAGAGGAAGGAGATGAAAGGCAGGCATCTGTTTGTGCTGCAGAGTTGAATTGTACAGACAAACAGGGTGACTTTGCATTATCTGGAGGAAAGACAGCTACTGTTAAGGGAAAGGATTTGTGTTATTATTTTTGTGATATTTGCAAAAAGAGCTTTCGATACAAAATCCATTTAGGTAGCCATATTCGAATTCACTATGAGGATAGACCATATGCTTGTAGAATTTGCAACAAAAGATTTAAACAAAAGGAAGGCAGACATCGGCATGAGATCTTGCATAGGAAGCAGGAGAAAATCCCAAAGGGAAATAGGTTGTACACGTGTGGTACTTGCGGGAAGCATTATTTCAGCAAAGACAGCTTATATAGCCATTCAATTTTGCATACTAATAGGTTTTCATGTAGTGTTTGTGGAAAATGCTTCCCCAACAATGGAATACTACAGAGACACGTAAGGACACATACAAAGGAAAAGCCATTTAAATGTGATATTTGTCAAAAGTGTTTTACACAAAAAGGAACTCTAAAAAGACATGTTAGAACTCATTCCTGAGAGAGACCGTTTCCTGCAATATTTGTGATAAAATGTTTAAATAAAAAAGGACCAGGCAATTGCACGAGCTTAATCACTAAAAGAAAATTTAAATTCCTTACAATCCTCAGTTCATCATGTCCTTTTATACATCATTTTCTATTTTGGAATGAAGATATTCAGTTCCTCAACTTTGCATGTATTTAATTAATTGTTTACCATTTTGACTTTAATAAATATGTTAAATAATTCAGCATTTTAAATTAGAAGCCTTTATTTTTAACATGGTAATGTCAATCCTGGCATGACAATAAAGTGGTAAGTATCATTCATTTTAGTTTCTCATTAAATGTTTTTTCTGCAATGGTAACATTTCTAATATAAATCTGTATATGAATAACAATGTGATGCATTTTTTACTTTGTGAAATTTATTCTTTCATCTTGCAAACCTATGGTAATTCTTTATTTGTGAAGTCATCAGCTATTTCTTAAAATATAATTCATTTTTAGAAGAATTAAGATCAATATTAAGGTAGTAATTTGAATAATTGTGAATATATTTCATCCAACATCATGCAGTGTATGACTCCATGTTTTGCTTACTAGAGAATTGTGCTGATACTACAGTTGCACAGAAAAAGAAAGATGACATGATCTTATTTTGAAGACATTCAGCATGAAAGAAAATGAAATCATTATGGCATAGTGCAATTAAATTAAGGTGAAATAATGTCCTCATCAAAGGTAAGATAAGATACCAATACTATCAAGAGAATTAGGTGCAGATTTTGATTTCTTTGAACAAATAAATTTGGGTCTATTTTACAAGAAACAAGGTCGTTTCAGGTATAAATATCTTACTCACAGATTTTTTTTCATATAAGTTTTTCACTTTTCTGTTAAAAATTTTGATTAAGGGTGTCTTGGGAGAATATAAGAATACATAATATTTAGGGAAAATCCAGAAAGAAATGTAGTGACCTTTTGTCCTATTATTACAAGAGAAAACTTCCAGTGGAAAAGTTTCTAAAAAAAATACTGATATTTTGTGGCAGTCAAAATCTTACTAGTTTATTGATAACATGAAAAACTGATGATATTACAACTTAAATGGAAAAATCAGCATGCAAGTCTGTGTGAGCAGTTGTTATTCTTCTAAACCTACTATTTTTTTGTAAGGTTTGTACTGCTCTCGTCAATTTGATCAAAATTGACAGTATTCATGATTTTAGGTCATTAAATAGTCCTAAGGTAGAGGATTACAAATTTTTACACTTACTCAAATTTAAATTTGGTATATTTTCCTTATGAAGTTTGGAACAAAGATAACTAATTTCATCTCATATTTATTAAGGATATTTATGGTGATTTTAATTCAGGCTTCTAGTGAAACAAAGAGAACAGTCTTGCTGTAATTTAGATTTGTGTTTATGATGCTTTTTGTGAAAGACAACAGCAATTTTCAAAAAATTTCAGTCTAATATTAGGAAGTTATTGTAAATGAAACAACCAAAAGTAATGCCTCAAATTTATTTTGGAATCATTCTCTACTGCATTTTGTGCATCTCTGGTCAAAATGACCAAATGTTATCTTATGTGTATTTTTTCATTGTGACCATGAATGTATCTTACCATATGATTCTAATGCTTCTTATGTATTTGTGTAAATAAAGAATATAAAATAAAATGTTTTCTCAATTTATCATCCCATCATTATTCAGCCATTAGTTATTTCATTTCAAAATATATGTTAGACGAAATTTAAAATTGATGAAAAATGTTTATCAGAATGCCTTAATTACTTGCCTAACTCGTCAGTGTTTTATTATTGAATGACTAATATGGAAAGGCATTGTAATTACCTTAAAATTGTGGATGAAATCCTATTTTGTAGGATTAATTTAAAAATTAAGGGAACAATATATGCTATAGGTGGACTTTGGGGAAGAGGATAGAGTTAGGAACGAAAATTTATAAATTTTGAATGATAATTGAAAGTCGATTTTTTCAGATTCTCTATCCATATATATATAAACCCAACTATATGTCCTTTAAATTCGCTAAAATATCCAAGTAGCATTTAAATCTTTCAAAATCGGCGGTCAGATAGAGCACTATGCATTATGGGTAATATGGCGCTTCTCCATTGTCTGAAAGGAAGGAGAGAGAAAATCCAAAATGGCCAAATACTTCCCCGAAATTCCAATATAATTTCGAATATTTGAAATAGGCGGTGGAATAGTTTGCAGTGCATTGTGGGTAGTGACGTATATAGAGAAAGGCTTAATAGTGTTCAAAGGGGTGAACACTTTTACTTTCATTTCAAAAACTGAGCAAAAATCGGCGAAAAACGCCAGTTAATGAGGTTTTTGTCCTCCAAATGATTAACCCTTTCGCAAGTCGTCCTTCAAAAAACGCAGGCGAATTCCGTCACTTTCTGAGGGCGCTAGTAGTACTTTTAACATCCTTAATCATATATCAGGATGACTGATGTCAAATTCAACCTACTGTTGGTGTAATGGTTATAGTGTATTGCCATAAATGTTCTGCAATTCAACTCAGTATTTATCTGATACAAATCCGGCTGAAGACATTTTTTTCGTCGGGTCTTTTTCTAATAATGCACCATTTTAAAATATGTTTAAAGCTTCTTCAGGAAATTCTTCAAAATGAATCTGACTTAAATGAACATTGGAATTGATTTTAATTATTTATTCGGCCATGAAGATCAAACCTTCATGGAATCTGTAAATTTTTAGTGTTTTTCACGGAATTAGACTCTCGTGAATGATTTACCGATATTCGAACTCATTCAAATTTAATTTCCAGAAAAATCGATTAAATTTCGAATTTCTGCGGTAATGGGAACTGAAAAACTTAATTTTAGTAATTTTTATCGAAAATCGTACATAATTTTCTCGCTTATAGATGGTTTAAAAACTATAATATTTGTTTATCTAGTCGTTTGCTTACTTTGAAGACTTTTCTGTTATTTATATTCGATACAGGAATTCTTAATAGTCTTAAAAGTTTAGTTTATTCATTCCACTAATTAATAATATAATGAATATTTCGTGACGAATTAAAATATACTCAAGGATATACACATCAAATAATCTTTATTACAGAATAAGTTACACAACAGTTGAATAGTAATAAATAATCTTCCCTTTTGCTTGAATACAAGCATTAATAAATAATGTAAATGGGCATATCTTTAACAAATACTTAAGTCATACAAAGGAAACTTCACAATTCTTATAAACGATAATCCATAACTGACTAATTACCAAAGAAGTCTCATTTTGTAAATACTACAATTGATGTAAAGTTACCGACTATATTATGAAAACCAAAAAGTACTAATTCCAATTCCTATGAAAAGAGTTTAAAGTCCGTATCATTTAAAAGAAAAGAATATTCGTAATTGTAAATTATCTTATTTCAAATAAATCTTATGTACTTTTTCATCTTTATATACGAAGTAAATTTATGGAGAAGAATTAGCGAATAATTTGTACCCATTGTAGGTAATTTATACTCAACTCTTATATTAAAAGTGTTTCAAATTTCGCTCTCATTTAAGTGAACTAAGTAGCAGAAGAGAATATTGATAAAGTTCAGGCTTTTGCCGTTTGGAGTACCAAAGTATGCCTACAATGTGCTGCCACCTGAAGGAGACACGGCAAAGCTCATAGCAAATCCATCGTCTCATTTAAAAACATTAAATACATTATAATATTTACTTACGAATGTTTATTTGTAAAGAAACTCATTGTATCTCCACTCTATTCTATTTAAATGCTTTAGGTGGTCTTTTAGAGTACCTTCCACGTGTTCTAACGAACAGTATGTTTTATACTCAAGCCAATAAGGTAATATTATGTTCATATTACTATAGAAGCAAAAGAATAAATAATACCATTTTCGTAGGTTTGTCAAAATTCAACTTCCTTTTAATTTATTTATTATGAAGAGATTAAATAATGAAATCCATGAGTTACTTTTCTAGAATTGTTAATAAAATTATATTTCTGCAGAAAATTATTTTATCGTCTATTGTCTTTAATTTCATAAAAATAACGTACGGATATTTGTATCTTAGTTCAATTTACAATTTTTATGGAATATTTGGTATCCTCGAATCGAATTTTCAAGAAATTATGGTCCTTTAGTAATATTGGATCTTTTTAAAATAAACTACATTTTCAAGATTAAATTTTCTATTACGTAATATAAATCCATGGTTAATTTAACAATTTTTGCAACTTTGATACTTCATTATTAAAGAGGACGCAATATTTAGAATAAAACTTCAAGTAGATAATCTTACTAATTTTAATAATATACATAAGTGAAACAAACATTTCGAAGAAATTTTATTTTATATTCAGAAATATATAATAAGGTGGACTGTAGTCTGAATTAGCCAGTCTTCTACCTTTGAAGACATACTCAAAATTGTTTAAAATATTATTTCTTGATGGGATATCTGGCAAAAATTCCTTAATGATGAAGTAAAGAATTATCCAAATCCAGTGTCAAAGGAAGTCCTTGTACGAATATTAGGTTGTTTTGTGAAAATGGAAAACGCCGTTATCTTATGCAACCCGCATAAGCAGCACTGTATCTTGGGTTGCTAAAGTAACAGGATATAAATCAATCCACCAATTTTCTAGAAATTTCACAATCATGCTAATAGCTGAAAAAACTTCCACTAAAACTTGGAAATTTAAATGAATTAATAAAACTGTTTGATGTGACTCATTTAGCTAAGATGTCAGAAATGCAAAAGATATAGTTGCAGAGAAATATATATTAACAGAATGAAAACAAAAGTATGAGATGAGTTAATAAAACTGAAGACTAGCCTTTAAATACATTAGTATGAAATGTCTTCTTAAACTACAAAGGAAACAATCTATACAAAAAAGAGTGTTTATTTTAGCAAATGTTAACTTCTGAATAAAAGATTTTGTAGATTCAGTATCATTTCATAGTGACTTTTTTCCAGTAATACATTAAATTTCTGTAAGGAATACTTCCAAAAGAGACTTAATTTGAATTATACAGCAGGAATCAATGGAATTTAAAAAAACATCCCCATTTGGGCCACATTGATACTGATACTTGTCTTACTACAAATAACAAGAAGTCATCATTAACAAATCTGAAGGGAAAGAGATAGATTGGTTTAAGTGCACAGAAGAAAATTGCTTTGTTAATTCAAGTTTATACTCAGGAAAAATACACAAAAGAACTCATACACCAAATACAGTACTGGAGCTTTCTTAGTCTATTAAATATAGACAACTGCCTTTCACGTTCAATTCAGCACACATCTTTTTAGATTCCATTACAATAAATGAAAATCCAAACATTTATTTCACTTCATTTTACTATGAAAATGAGCAATAAAATTTTCAGATACATCTAAACATGAGCCGGCTTTATCTGTCAATGATTAATTGACTTATCTTATTTTTCCATAGCAAAATATTATCTAGTTAATTTGCAATGACATCAGAAAATTATAGAAAATGAATCCCTTTTCAATATAATAATTTAAGGCACAATCCCACTCATTTAAATGTTTTCTTCCATTTTACATGAAACACATGGTAAATATACTGATTTAACATAGATTTTCCCCTTCCCAAAATGCACTACAACATGATGTAGCCAATCCAACATCATATTTGATAGACCAAACATCTTGATGATATTAAAGTCATCATCCACACCATTTAGGCCTTCTTTTCTCATTAAACCTTAGCTGTAATTTCAAATTGGATCAGTTGACAGTTAAATGAATGATATACAGTTAAAAAAGACTCAATGTATCAAAAGGAAATTTAAGTGAAAGCCCTGAAACATAAATTTTGTAGTCTCGTTTTAATTGCATCCTTAAAATAAATTATGGAGAGACTATCAATGGAGGAAGCAACTTGAGGTTTGTATTTCCTTAAAGAGAAATATTAATGCATATGATTAAATGAATTTCAGTGATTTACTTTGCTTTGATGTTGTTAGTTGTCCAAGTAGTGGCACATTACAACAGAAAATATAAGCAGATTAATGGTTTGAAGCAGAATTATGACAAAGATACATCCAAAATTGGCTTGAATCTCACAATTATCCAATATTATTAATATGAACACAGTAAAATTGTTCATAACAATTGGAATGGCTTTATCAAGTAAAATTTGATTTTGAGATTTTTTTGAAAATTTCCTTTGGTGGAAATATAAAAAATCCTGTTTGAAAATTTAGGATAAATTATTTCACAAGTGAGAAACTGAAAAGTGCACAGTTCTACATGAAAGCTAATTTCCCTTAGTCTAAGTTTATGCAAATACTCATGTGATGAAGTGTGTTTACAATGGAAATAAAATATTTTTTGATTATCCTCATCCAGGGTTGAAATTAGCTGAAAGGAAAAGAGTATAATAAATTGAGCTTTGGTTGAGTTGAAATAATATCTGCGATGATTTCATTTAGAGAAATGAAAAGGATGGCTGATGCACGTTGTGACTGCAAACACAGAATTTTAAAAACAGATTAAAATTAGTTTAGATCAAGTATTTGGAGTATTTACATTTACAGTTTTTATGTCCCATTTTACACAATAGAATAATAGGATACACAAAGAATATTCAACCAATTCCTACAAATCAAAAAATTTCTTTATCAATAAATCATTATTTGCTTCTTCAAAGATACTTGATACTCCGTTTTAATTTCATTTTTAACATGAAATATTCCTAAATATTCATAAAATTTAAGATACAATACCATCAAAACACTTTAACAAACTTTTCAATACTATTTTGTATCAATAGTTTTAACATTAGACATTAGCTTACCTTCAATAGAAATTTTAAAGTGAATAATAAAAAATTTGCAATATTGAAATTATTTTGAATATAATAATTTCTGCAATATGAATCTTACCTCAGTCAATTGATTGCTTATAATTCTCTCATCATAGTTTTCCTCTTCCATTTTCACACCATTTTCTTCAACTATTTCCTAAAAATGAGGCAGATTTCTATATTAATAAATTACTTGTCACACATTCGAAGGGACATTAAATAGCCCTAGAATTTCATTTCTAGCATGAACTACTACCAAATCTTCATAAAATCTAAGGTAAAATACAATTAGAATGTTCTTACAAAGTTTACAATGCTTAATTCCGTTCACCTGTACATTATTTGTTTCCTGAACACACAATGCATACTGCTCATGGTTTTTCTCAGCAACATTCTCTGATGGAAAGATTCCTATGATTTCCTGAAAAGGAAGAAAGAGGTCCTCATATTAAATAAAATAATGGTGAAAAGGGTTCATTTATGTATTGATCAAAAGAATAAACAATCACATTAAGGGGGTCAATACGTCGAGACTGGAATTACTTTGACTGATCACTGCATACGAGGGAAAGAGTGTTCTCCTAGCAAAAGGTGGAGTAGGCAAGTATAGTAAAGAAGGGAAGTTGAACGTGGTTGGGGGTACTCAACCAAGTGCCCAGAGGTTCAGTTATCAATACAATGAGATCTCCCATGCTTTTGTTTTTGCTATTTTTGATATATAGAATGATGAGCATTAAGGAACGAAAGCAAGATTTGACATATAATTCAGAGGGAAAGCAGGAATACTAGTTGCTCAAGATGCAATGTGGAAGTTCTCCAATGAAAATATGGAATGTTATTCATTTACTAGTGAATCACTCCATCAAGAATGACAAGGACTAAATTAACTTATAAAAAGTGCATAAATATCTGGTCCTTCTTGATTTAAGCAAACCATTTTCCACCTTCATAGATAGACTAAAACTGAAATGACAATAATATTTTCACTTTTCTTAACAATCCAAAAGGCACTCACTGAATAACCTTAGCCAATGAGTGGATGCGCATGAGTGATTGCATAGTGCAGAAGTGCCATAAACAGTACTTTATCAAGACCCTGACACAAGGGTCGGTAAAAATTTCCAGATGTGAAGATTTCACAATGTAACTTCTGTCAACCATATTTTCCACCATTACCAAGAGTGAAAAATTTGCTATAAGTTTTTTCACAGTTAAAATTAAAATACAGTCACATCTTACCTGATTCTTAAGCTTTCCTTAATTTAATGTTCTTTAAGTAAAGTAGAGGTATAAAATTCCTTTCTTACACTGCCTTCACATATTTTGAGGATAATTAACCAGAACTTAACACCTTCAGATCACCACAAAGACAGCAAAACTGTATTCAGAGATTCCAAGGCGGGGAGACAGACAGCGCTATGCTTACAAAAAATCAACTTCCCAAGTAGACCTGAATAGAAACAGTTTCTTTGGATTCCACATCTAGATACTTCTGACAATGAGGTGGTATAAGAGACTTGATGCAAAAAGGTCGTTTCACTATTTATATCCCTCACTTTATCTCAAAAATTGTCCGAAAAAGGTGTCTACATATTGTTGCTTTAATTGAGCAAAATATAATTTCTGAAAGGAATAGAAAGCAACCACTCAAATGATAAAGAATTGTTATAAGTCATAACATCATTGTTTATTCCAAAGGTTATTTTTAAACCCTCCACATAGCAGCAAACTTGAACGTCTATCTGAAAAATTCAAGACTGCCCATTTCTGTGAAAAATATTCAAATTTGACACCATGTTTCTTTTTAATGCATTAGGATATCGAAAAACAACAAACAGAAGTATAAAATTTAGCAATTTTGTATTATCAATGGGAAGTATCAAAACCTACACAGAAAACCATTTCTGTCCTTTGGGCCAGCTTTTTTTAATTCTAGCTCAATGCACAATGAAGGGATTAATGATATTCCTACCTAAAATCCAGAACAATTCCTTCGTACCTAACGATTTAAACTCTTACTCAATAATTGATACTTTTTTCAAGTTAGGCTGAGAGATTATCGGAGAGTTTGAGTGCAATTTTCCCACACTTGGCTCTGCTATCAGCCTCACATCGCTTCACTGTTTCTTCATCAAAAAGGAGTGTGAAGAAAAATGAGAGGAAGTGGATTGCAGTGCCAGTTCCTTTTTGCAAAAAACGCTGTACATCTTGCTCACGTTGCACAATTACAGGATTATTATAAAACTTACAAACTTGAAAGTTGTCTAAATTCAATGTTAAAGGATGAAGCTACACTCCCATCTGACGAAATGTTCATATCCTTCTTTATAACCAAGAGCCACTTCAAAAATGGTCGATTTCTTCTCAAATTTCTTTCTCTGTTATGGTTTGCATCATTAAAAACAGGCAGATGGGAGTGTAGCTTCATCTTTCATGCGTTGAATAATGAAAACAAAATTTTTTTTACTGATTTACATGCCCCATGGTGATGTAATTGCCAACAGCCTGTAAACGGATTTTCAGGCAAGGTATAGACCCTCCTTAACTGAAGATTATAATTACTGTTCTTCATAAATAATTTACAGATTAAATATTGGCTTACTGTTCACTGAAAATTAAGTCTATAAAAGACCATTTTAAAATATTAAAATAATATTACATTAAAACATTTGTATTTACCTGTTCTTCATTCATCTCTTCTACACATAACAAATACTCTTCTTGGTTTGGTTCAACTTCATTCTCTGATGGAAATATTCCGATGATTTTCTAAACAGGTAAAAAGATTTTTACTTTGGATAAATTCTCAATAAAAGGTTCATATCAGTTAAAATCAAGTGTAATGAACATACATTAACACAATGGGAGATATTCTACCAGAAATTATAATCTGTTATAAACTTCAAGGGAGATGATCTACCAGATTAGAAATTAAATACAACCTTAATATATCTCAGACTTTTATATATCCTGGTAGAAAATTTTCTAAAAGAAATGCTGTCAACTGATTTTCAGAAAAAGAAACACTTTGTCAAGATGAAACAGTAATATGTTTCAGCAAATCAAAAGAATGTTACCTTTTATTTACATTTATGTATTAGTCCTTGAAAAAGAAACTTTTTAAATATTACAGAAAAATTTTTAATCCACTTTTGTGACAAAATATCTTTATAATACAAATTATAAAACTATATGGTAAATAATACCAGTCTGATACAAAATATTAATCACTATATAGCATAGAATGGCTTTTATGAAAATGTATTTAGTGAAGGATCTGAAGAAAAGGCTTTATTGAAATCATAGACAAAGATTCTAACCTTAAAAACAGCCACCAAATGCCAATTATAGTAAACATTACCAATCAAATAGAGAAAAAGATTATAGGAAAATCACTGATATTTTCTTCAGAGAATAGAGTATCAAATGGCTAACATATAAAAAAAAAATTGACTCTGAGCCTTCTCACTAAGCATAGATAAATATGCCATTCACTGAAGCAAACTATTTTCATACAAATGTCTATAGAATGGCTAAGAATCACTGTACTTACCTCCATTACAAACTCTCTTCCCTTTAGTTCATCAGGTATTTGCCACTCAACTATTTCCATTTCTTCCTTGATGTTTACCTAAAAAAATAACAGCTCAGTAAATTAATTCTTCTTTGTGTTCTTATCACCTTACATTAAAAGAGAAAATATAATGCAAACAACATAGGTTTGTTTTCACGCTTTTGAATTTTAATGAATTTTCAGCAGCAATTAAAAACCTTCTATTATCTCTTAGTTCTTCAACTTTGCCATACTTTTTGTAACAAAATTCAAGCGCGTTATTGAATAATATCATGTCCAGAGTGGTATCTCCAAATCTAATACTAAAAAAACTAAATGATAACTTCTACATGCAACTTATTTACATATATTCACTTGATTGGAACTTGATCCTTTATCATAAATATCGCAAATATATTTCGCATAAAAAGTCTTTGTTTACAGAATTTTCGAACAACTACTAACCTCTTCGGAGATGGCATTGTTGTCGTTTTGAGGTTCCTGTATATCTTTTATAATATCCTGTAAAGATACAGGAATACATAAAATGCATATAAATTCATTACCATAATGTTTTCGTATTTATTTTCATAGATAATATATTCTAAAGCCATACCGTTTGTACATCTTCAGCCTCAATACATGCATCGTCATTCGCTTCGTCAAATGAAGTTTCTTCTGAATTCTGAAATATAACAAAAACTCGATAAATTATCAAAATGCACTCCATTGCGTCTATTTCATATTAGTATAAAAAGTCGTCAATAATCAATAATCTAAGGACATTCAGAAATAAAGCAGCACACGTACAAGCCTTGTTTTACCCAACAATTTCATAATCTCCGATTCAGCATAATGAACGTTCTTTTTGTAAGCCTGGAACTCGAGCATCCTCCACACACAAGGAAAACATATTTTAGATGGAAAGCCATCATCTTCGCATATCTAAAACATAGAAGTGATGATACATAATATGAAAGAACGATACTAAACATATTTGTGATACCAAAGTAGTAGTAAGCAATCATATTCGTATTATAAACATACACACGCGATTTTAGGAAAAGAAGACATGAGAATAAAAATAATATTCATCACGTGAGGTTAAAAGATTGTAGAAATAAAGTTGTTTATATTCTTTGCAATCCTTTGTGATATAGATACCGTACCACATACAAAATCACGAACGAGATACTTACCTTTACGTCGTATACAAAGTTTAGTATTCTCGACACCGGTTCCTCAGATGAAGAAAGGCGAGTGAAAATATTAACTAGAGAGAAACTCTCTTTCAAACAAAGCCTACAATATGAATCCAATTGTATTTCACACATTTTGCTGACGAATATCAATAATTTCGTCCTTTTGATGAAAGAGCAGCAACTCACAATCTATCCTCGCCGCACACGCTGAAAATAGAAGCCAAGTGACGCTTCCTAGCAGTCTCTTTTCTGTACAGCTTGGCGCTGGAGTAGAAAATAGTTAACAATGCCTACATTGAGCTTTAAAAGCATTATTTAAGATATAACTCTATGAAGGATAGAAAACAGTTAAAGATTAATGATAATCTGAATAATTTAAACTGATATCTGGTAACATTATGACTTGAAGAATATTATCGGGTATTTTATGTACGATTCTCCAAAATATACTTCGGGATTATATACATATAATTATTATATAGCTTATATATTTACGCTGGTTATTACACATAGCTATAATATTATTCTTCATAGATGAATAATACGAATTAGACCAACGAAGAGGGTTTATGTTCACATTATAAATATTTATACCAAATACTCTTGCTAATGTGGCTTTATGAACATGGTTTGATGGAATTTGGTGATTGCATTTTCTACAGCCAGATAGGACACAATCAAAGAATAACTTTAACTGGCACTATTATGGTTATCTCAGTAATGTAAAACATACCTAACATAATATTATATTTGATCATCTTTGGCTATGCAAAATAGTCTCAAGAAGGAAGTAGTTGCAGTCCTTAGGGTTTTTATCTATATCCATAAGTAAATAATTATATATCTTGAGATGTATGGAATAGTGCTTTGACATATGTTTCCTAAATATGCCAAGACTCAAACTGCATGAATTCATATTATGTTAGTAAATGTTTTACTGTGAAGTTAATTGATTATAATTAATTCAATGCCTTGGATTGACATAATTGCTTTCTGGACTATTTACATTTGGAATAAATGCCCCATTACTCCCCTGCTGGTGTTATTCATTTTTAAATACTAAACTTAAAGAAACTTAAACTCATTCTTTAAATTTCAAGAAAGAATCATAATTTGGGTGTTCATCATTTATCTTCCTCCATATTATATATTATAGTCCAATCCAATTTTATATGAATATTTTACGGAATATAATCTCGTTCAATGAATCAAAAATTGTATAAACCTTGGATCTGCTAATCACTTTAATGTATTTCTTCATCTTTCATGTTCAGCTTAGCTCTTAATTTGATTCATGCATCCTCATATCTCCTCAAACATATCACGATAGGGAATATCTTGAATAAATTTATCAACTTATGGACTTCAGTTTCGATATTAACAATGTGTAGATTATGCATAACCTTAACCTACCAAGAAGTTCTATCTGCCACACATTCTTAGATATTGTATTTATTTTCGATTTAGTTAATAATTTTATTGATTCCCCTACTTTACTCTTTCTTATTTATTTCTTGTACCTTACCCCTGAAATTGTATTTACAATATCCTTTATTTATCTCACATATGAATTAAATATTATATTATGGCCCTGTTATCTAAATAAATAGCCAGAAATATTGATCTCTTCTACAAACTCTTTAAGTATAAGAATTGGAAGCAGCCTTCAGATCTTTCAAATATTAGTTACATAAAGTGAAACCTTGTTAAGATGCTTCATAGGAGACTATGTAAAGCTTAGAAGGATATCTTTATAACTATGTAATACAGGTTACCACAAATTATTTTCTTCTTGAAGAGCAATCTGATTTTATTACATCTTAGTTACTTTATTTTGGTTAATTTTTCTACATATAATTATGTAGTTTTAATTGGTATACAATTAGAGAATATAAGTGAATCTTTTTAACAGCTATGATGAAATTGAATCATGATATCCTTGAAACTATACACAACATTCCTTAAAGAAACTTTCTCTGGTTTATTGGCTATTTCAATTTCTTGGGATTGTGATTAAAGGAAACACTACCAAGCAATTTTTATAACATAAAGTTCATTCCTGAGAAAAACTAACTATGATTCCTTCTACTTCAATTTGTATCTACACTGAAAAAGAGATACAGATATTTCTGCTTAACAACATCTTCAATTTATGCTCAGAAAATTATTTGCAAAGACGAAATTGACAAGGAAGCAATCTAGAGAGTTGAGTAGCAGGAGAGTAGAAGAGACTGTGACATAAATTATGTAGAAAGCTTTTGATGTATGAAAAGACACATGATTTATAAGGCATATTGCAGTGCATCTGAGTATGGGATAATCCTCATCTTATGTAGGTAATAGAGCATCTTAAGATGTGTCTTTGCTATATATTCAATATAAAAGGGATTAGGACCATAAGAGTATGTCTTCTTTATCTGGTCTTACTGTATTTATTTAATATCATCCTTTTTTAATTTATAGTTTTTGGAATTGCTTTATTTCTTAAATCCTTCTAATGAATTATATTCTTTGAGTTACTCACCTCTTTTATCTATCAATAAACTTATTCTATTACAAATCTCATACACTATTAATCAAATCCTGTTGTACAATTTAGTATTTAAACCTTTCCTTATAGATTCCCTGTCTATCCTTGTTATTTTATTTTTGACTTATTTTTGTAAAATGTACATTACCATCTATAAAATAAAAAAATAATTTTGAGGTTAAATAGAAAAATATTAAATTAAAAGCTTTTGCTGCTATTTCCCTTCTTTGATTTTATATCTGCAGACTTTAGTGTAATAGATAATATTATTATTCTCTTGAAAGAATAATTGAGACATGAGATGAAAAAAATTCTTATGTTGAAAAGTTAACTGTCTTGGAATACATTACAATCAAAATTCTGTATTGTTTTATATGTACTCATTATGATTAGACATAAATTCAATCCTGTGCTGCACCTGATATTTGGTTCTGATTTCCTGGAAATTGTAACTTTCTCTATGAAGATAAACGATGTAATTTATGTAATGTAATTTATGGAGGAACGAAATCTTATTTATTTTATGTTCATATACATTGATAAAATTCAAGTATATTCTTGTCAAACTAAAGGGAGAATATATTGCATTGATCTTTTTAAAAGGAAATTCAATTTATGCTTCTGTACATCAAAGTGAAGCTCTTTATATTGCATTTTAATATTTGACCATTCATTCTCTCCAAGTTTATAAAGATTGGAGCAACAATTTGCGTATATATTTGATATAAGATTAAACTTCACAAAAAATTACATCATGGGTATGGATTTAACCCTTAAGATGCGGGAGTATATTTTTTTGCGACAACTGTGTGCGGGAGGAAAGTTAGAGAAATCGTCCCTTCTCCTGGTGCGTCCGACTAGTCGCAGCAGGTAGAAAACCCCCATAATCCGGGTAGACCTTTTTCCGATGACTGCGGTCAACGGTTATTGTTTTGGTTGCTTCTCTAACGTAAAAGCAACTGCCAATGTTTGTATTGTTTACTAACGATTTTTGATTAAAATTGGTAACCTATTTCATTTCGTTGCTTTTTGCTGATTAATTTGTTACCAAACAGTTAGTAGATACGTTGATATTTCGAAATATGAAAGTACGTATGCACTTTCAATTTCTGCAAATCTAGGAATTACCCGGAGGCCGGAAATCCCATAGATAGGGTTTTCCACATTTAGGACAATGAAAAAGATTTTGCGAGGGTGCGTCTCGTTCACAGGCAGGGCCATAAAATTGGGGAAGGCCAAAAATGGGGAATGAAGAGCAGGTCAATCATTTAAAAACGTTTTCCCGCAGTTCGCTTAGGAAAACGTTTTTAAACGTTCCCCGCAGTTTAAGGGTTAAGTACTTTATTGTTTACCTGCAGATGGATTTATAGTAATTAAAATTTCTGTAAAGAAATATTTATTAAACTTCAACTTTTGAATATTTAAGCAGAGGCTATATGGCTATAGACTATGTCAACAAGTAATTAGCTATTTCTCAAACACCTACTTTTTCAAATAAATAGTAAAGACAGATGTAATTTCAAATGTTTTATTGTAAAATGAATAATATTCATACACAGTTAAACATAAAATCGATACCAATTTGTGATTATTATGAATAATTAAATATACAGTTAATTTGCGAATTTTCTGAAAATTCTATTATATCATATTATAATGAAATAATCCTATATTTCATTGATCATAGAAATAAATAATTATCATCCACGATAATATTGATAAAATCCAAATTTTTCATAAAAATTCCCATTTGAATACATGATTATTAAAATATGATAAAAATAGATTCTTGGAATGCCTCAAATTTCAAATATTTATCAAAATAGTGAACAATTTCATTCCCAAAAACAGAGTTCAATAATTTCAAAGATTCACAATCTATATTTGGGTACACATAAACTGTAAATGTTTCCAACTATTTCTCATAATCCTTAATTTTTACTTTTACATTGATGGCTTTTTCTGTTCCTAATTCAACTCTAAGAAATGATAAATTAATAACAAAATACATCTTCTCTTGAATTACATAATTAGTGGAGAAAAAAGTTATTTCAATGAAAATCCTTGATTTCCAAAAACTATGAATAATATTCTATCTTTATATTTCCTCCAATTCTGTCTCGTATAATTGCACAATTACAATCCTTTGAAATTAAAATGTATTCATAAATCCCTCATCTCACCTGGATCATCTGAGAAAATTAAAGGTAAGAATTGAGTATTTTCAAAATAAATAATGAACAATATTTATAAAAAAACTTAGAGAAATACAATCCCCTAAAACATTCTAATGCTTTTTACATTTTCTCCCTACTTTATCAGTGAATTTAATAAAAGTTTCTTCAGTAGCAACTTTTTCAAGTTTCCAGAATAATTTTTGTAACAGAAAAATCTTCTGAAAATCATCTATATGAAAGTGAATTATTGAAAACCCTCATATAGCACAGACTCACATAAAGCAATTTTGTTAAGACGTGGTCAAAGTTTAGAAGCCGATTACATGATTAATTATTACTTATTACATTACATTACAACATTATTCGTTAGGTTATGCATTGTAACTATGCAATACCCGGCCACTGCCTAGTGCTTGAGGGTAAAGGAATACAACAAAAAATTGATAATAATTTGTTGAAGAGAAGCAGTTACAACTCATACAATCTCACAACTGACAGTTGGAAAGAGACAGTATGTCTCATACCAGTCAGAGTACCTATCATAGGCTATTAGACAGCAGTATAGCTTGGGTGTTTTTACATTTGTTACTTATGCTGTTTTTGGAGCAATTGAACTGCTTTATTAGCATTGCTAGCCCATGTCAGTTTTTATTTATAATTTAAATATGACTATGCAATAATTTTACTAACCATGCATCTGTATTGTGGATAAAATAATTTCATTCTGATAGAGATTTTTTTAAGAATAAGGCTGGAAACACAATGTTTCCCACGATGTACTTGTTTCATGAAGCAAAATTTCAGATTAAGCAATGATTTAAAGGAACAAATCTTCAAACTATGTGAGGCTTTACTGCACCAAATTTTGCATTGCCTCATTCTCAAACAATATATTCAAGGAAAGGTGAAAGAGTCCCTCTGCCATGATCCCATACACCTAAGATTTATTTTCTAGATCAGCAGACAACAAATGCTTTGATCTGACAAAGATCTTCCTTGAATTTGTAATAGTTAAGCCATAGATCAAGGACTCTTCCTCTTACAGACTGTACACCATATTTACATCTTTCGAGCTGAAGGCGCTTACTAAATGAACCACTTGTATCCCCAGGACATTGATCAGCAATTTCAAGAAATCAAAGTCAAAGAAATTTTATACATTGACATCGTGGCATACAAATCATCCTCAGCTAAGCTTCTTGGTGACTGACTGTACAATAAGATTCACAACATTCCACTTATATAGCAATGCAGCATGGAATATAGCACACCTTCTGCCTCTACTCTTCTTCCTTAGTCTCTATGTGATCAGTCAAGTAAATGTTAATAAGAAAAAAATCTATATCCTGTGTTGTTAGCCATTTACCCTCATTCCCAATAAACTTAGCCTCATTGCGGATAAGGAAGGAGGATATTTCACATCTCTTGCAGTCCTATACCTTGTACAGAGCTGACGTTCCATCACGACAGAAGTACTGCCTGTTGGTCTTGCTATCAAGTAGACATCTCACCATCTCAAGGTCTGCATTTTCAATGGCTTGTTGAAGTTCCTCACATTCCAGAGGGTCCATGGCAATCAGGTATACGTTCTCCAGGTCCAGCTAACAATGGGACAGCTCCTAGAATGAAATAAATCAATAATTAAGCATCTGAACACTTACGAGGCGATTAGGATGTAATTGAAATATGTAAGTATGATAAAATGCAGTGAAGCGACTTTTCAGAAGATGAAGCAAAACCATCCTAAGTGGAAAAGCACTGTAACCAAGTGACACTGTTTGCCTTTTCAAATATTCTCAAAGAAAAATCCATTTTTGTATGAAATATGCATCCTAGTTTCCAAAATTTGGTCATTACTTCTCAGCCTATAAACTGAAGCAGAGCATTGGTTGGTATGAATTTCAGAGCATCTTGGGATAGGAAAAATCTACCTCTTAATCAAGTTAGAGAGTATCTTACATGGAATTTGTGGCTGCTGAGAGCAGTCCAAGAGGATAATACACATAAACTTGTGAAAATATGTTTCGGAAAGGTTACTGACATTGCATTATTTGGCTGAAATAATACCAATGAAGCACAAAACTAACAAGCAATTTCTTCTGCCTTGCATGAAGGATATTTCATGCAAATGAAGTAGAGTCTACGTTTAGTTCATTTGGGTGTATCTTTCAAAAATATTATCACAAATGAAGACTTCAAAATTCACCTTGATAATCAGGGAGACATTTATAACCACAGAAAGACCGCCTTGGGCGAACACAGGACTTGTTTGTGACAGACAATGGCATACGAATGTTAGATAAGTGCCACTCTGACGTGTTTCAAAGTTTCAATTCAGTATCTTATCGGGAAGGTCATAAAATAAGATTCTGTTATTCCCGTTTGAAATGCATGGTAGAATCTAAATGACACTATTGCATCAAACCAAGGACCACTGCAGAAATGGCAACCTCATGAAAGAGTGCTCTCAAACGCCTCTGTCACCAATCAGAGTTTTATCTTTCCAGCTTACCTTATTCTTACCTACCTTCCAGTAAAACTCACGGTCATTTGGCAACATTTCTTCCATAAAAACCATAGACGACTAACTAAACTCCGACCTCCAAGCTTATGGTTCCTTCATCTTACCGATAAGTGCCTCAAAATAATTTTCAAAAATCTGCGCAATGCATTCTAATGGGAAAATTGCAATTTCTGGGACATTCTGATATAGAACCGATGACAGCTAGCGTCAATGTCTGAATTATTCTGGCATCTACAAGGTGGAGACAGTACGTTGAAAAAATCTTAAGTCGATGTCCCTTGTGGAACATGGTCAGAATTCTATATATGTAATAATATAAGAATTATATATATATAGGTAGGTATATCTGGTGATTAATTAATGTAATTTTAATTTTTAGATTAATTAATTTAAAGTATTTTTTTCCTCCCAAAGGTCTATAACTAATAGGAGTAATAGTTGCTTGCATACTGCAAGCTATCAGTTGAATGCAGTACTGTATCAAGAAAAGCCTCAAAGCAATGTTCAAAACTTCGTGCAAAACACTGCCTGGCATCCACCTAAGGACCCAATCGTGCAAAACAATTGCATATTAATATTAGATAAGTGCCATTTTGACTATTGGATATCCAATTTGTATAGTTCAGATTTGTAATTATTTATGAGAAATTATTGTCATAGAATACCATTACACTAACTGCAACTTGTGATTAAGCTTAAGTGTAAAGGTAAAGGTATCTATGATGCTACCAGTAGGCTTATTACGAACTTAAGCAAGCACATTGCCATAGAAAGGGTGATTTTGAGGCGCATGTGCGACAACGGCTCAATGTATTTAATTCTTTTAATATGTTGTTTTTGCTGTCCCACTTCAAAAAATCTTTTTCAATCAGTAAAAAAAGAGTGATAAATTTGATGGTGTATTTTAAAATCCACTATTTGGGGGCTATTGTGGTTAAATGTTGCATTAAATAATTTGTTGCTAATTTAAACTATTTAACAACACTGTGATACTTTCATTGATAACGTTTTAAAAATTCATTTAATTGCTATCCAAAATGGAAACATAATTCTCGTAAAACGTTTTATTAAAATGTTATAGCCCTTAGAAATGACCCTTGTTTGCCATTTTTTGCAAAAATTTCGAAATTTTAAAAATTCATAACTTTGCAAAAAACAAAATTTTCTGAGACCTTGACACAAAGCTTGTATGATAGAAGTACGCAAGTTAAAAAAATTTTCCTCGATTTTAAAAAATAGAGGTCAATTTCTGTCCGATTTCCTATGGAATGGCCCATACGCTGTTTGCCGTTCCTCTGACGGGTCTTAGTTCGATGCAAGAGCATCATTTCTATTCTACCATGTATTTCAAAGGGGGATAGAGTATTCTTATTTTAGAACCTTCTCAATAAGATACTCAATTGAATCTTTGGAACAGGTCAGAATGGCACTTATCTAATATTAATATGCAATTGTGTTGCACGATCGGGTCCATAGTTCGATGCCAGGCAGTCTTTTGCACGATGTTTTCAAAATTATTTTGAGGCATTACTTGGTATGATACTGAATTCAACTGATAGCTTGCAGTATGCAAGCAACTTTTACTCGTATTAGTTATAGACATTGATTACCTTTGGGAGGAAAAGATTACTTTTAAATCTATAATTAAGAATGAGAAAAAATATCTTAATAAATTCATAACTTTAGTTAATTTAATGAATATTTATAGTAAATACTGTATTCAGAATTTTTTTTATTTAATATATGATTCTAAAACAAAAATCTGAAGTAGTCAAACTTTTCTTGAATAATTCTACATAATTTTAATAAATAAATGCAATGTTAATAAGTATGAAAACACAAAAGAAGTACTCGAAAGAATATTCGGACAAGTTATATTGAAATAAGTAATTGAATGATTGAAATAAATACCTTCAAAACATCAAAGGCCACCTAAGAAGAGAATAATCTAAACTCAGTTGCATTCTCACTGCTTTGGCCTTTGGAAAGATGCAGATTGAGGTTGGCTCAGCACTCATTTGGACTGCAATACATCAGAAAAGCACTCAGAAATACAGCATAAGCAACTGTTAATTACCTTTAATCAAAATGAATTAGCCCACATACTGCCTATAGCAAATAGCACATTTGTAGTCATTAAGTAACCTAATCATCATTCATCAATGCTTTGGTAAAGCACAAGATTATTGGTAAACAACAAACAGAGGATATTTTTTCTGCACACAATCTGATAGGTTTTAATTCATGAAATTTTAACTGAAACAATCATAAAAATTGCGTTTTTCTGAAAGTTTATGATTGAACATATTCAAGGAAAGCAATCCTTATATGTAAATGTGTAGCGACGTCTAACAATTTTACCAAATATATGACAATGACACGACTAAAACAATTCTAAATTTTAGATTGGTGCTAGGGTCCGGAATAAATCGTCTATTAAGCGCGATATCGTCTTAAACGGGCTTTCCGGCATTGATTTTAGAAGAACATGCACGTTTCTTAAACACCCAATTGCCTTAATCCAAAGTTAAACCGTAAACATCACACAACTGACATTATAAAATATAATAAACAGCAGCATAACCGATTTCTATATTCTTCCGATATTAAGACGCAATGAAGCACTAAATTCAAATATAAAAGAGGTTCTCTATGAAGATTAAAAGTGTTTATTGTACAATTTACCGCAATTGACACACTCTTCTGTTCTTACGAAAGGAATAAACACAATGTAAACACTCCCATCACACGAAAGTTCGTTTCGATAGTAGATTACGCTATTTCGCATTTATTTTTGAGAAATAAGGACGTATTAGTTACCCGAAATACTATAAGAATAACAAATACGGACAACTGTACGCTAAGACATATTTCAAATGAAAAACATCGATCATAATTTAAGTTCTAAAAAGAATTTTCAAAAGAGTAACGGTAGGTAAGTAACGTCTTAGACAATCCAAATGTATGCAAAAACGTAGTGAAAGAAAAAACACATGCTGAAGCCCGTTAGAGCGTCATCTTCTTCTCCATTGCGATTGACAAGGTTCCAAACTTCTCAAAACTTACTCAAAACACTAATAAACCTGTTGCTGTCCGTCTTCCTCATACACAAACAGCCATGGAAGCCATTAAAAAGGCGTGGCTTCTTAGCGCATGCGCAGAAGAGAGGGATGGGGTGGAGACGCTGAGCTCAACGGAGAGAAAGATGGCCTTTGATTGGTTCTTTCAGCTGAAATAGCGTACTTCTCTGTCTTCAAAAGAGCATGATCCACGCACGCGCGATAAAGCCGCATTCTTTCGAAGGTTATTGAGATAGGTCAAGTCCAAAGCAAAGAGATATATCAAAACGAATTTGTGTTTCGGTCGTGTTTTCGAGCGTTGCAATAGTACGGACATAATTCAATGTGTAGGACCTAAATGTCATAGCTCTCTAAAATGGATGCATACGTTTACTACATGAAATAGCGACAAAATAAAGCACCGAAAATTGACTGCTTAAACTACGTCCTTCCTTGGGAAAAGTGATAGAGATGATGTCACTCTATCTCAGAGTTCGTATCGACTACAACGGCGGGATTTAGATTTCTCTGCTTTGCAATATCTTCATTTTTTTCTCACGCAATTACTCATTCAAAAGGAGTGAATGCGAAATTAGGGCGTTTGAATAGGGAGACCTTGTATAATTCCACATAATTTTCTAACCAAGGGTTTTAAAAGGCAACTCTAATACATTCATATTAGAAAATAACGGAAGTTTAATGTCAAAGGACTCTGATTAGACTTACTTGTTTCTTACTGAAGGACCTTTTTTTAGAATTCAAATGGGTGTAATATCTGTTAATAAATGAGTGGTTTAAGTTAAATATCCGTAATATTCAAGATGTTACGGAATTGTGGTTGAGATTAGTTGTAAATTTGAGATCATGGATCTCTGAACTCTTCTCAAAATTAGACGACTTTGTGTGCATTGAGTGCAAAGAAGTTGGCTTGTATGAGAGAGGTTAATTCACCTATTTATAAGAGGCACTTTTAAATTTATTTCTCTATTCTTCGTTAAATATTGATAATCAACAGTTAGTCCACCTGACATAGGTTATAATTTGCTGATTCCAAAGTCAGGTTCTGCTTAACTTTCAACCTAATATTCATTAGGA
This sequence comes from Pachydiplax longipennis, assembly GCA_036926295.1. Classification (NCBI taxonomy): domain Eukaryota; kingdom Metazoa; phylum Arthropoda; class Insecta; order Odonata; family Libellulidae; genus Pachydiplax; species Pachydiplax longipennis. Next base: position 10,311,758 of record JAVFKF010000023.1, read on the forward strand.
AAGTTTTACTAAGAATCACCAATGTTTTTCTCAAATTCTAATTAACTTCTTTCTTTTATAAGAGCATAGTATGTATTGATCTACCAAAAGAATATCTCGCAAATATGAGGAAGGTATAATTTGCAAAGGAAAAGGAAATACATTAATCCATTTTTAAATGTTTTATTTTCTCATTTTGTCTCATTAATTTACAATGTTGCTACACAGAAATTGTTATACATATTTTATAGTTTTAAGATATATATCACACTAACTGAAAACAATTAGAGATGCTATTCTTGAGAAATATTTTTTATAAACGTTGATTTACTAGGAAGGATTTAATTCTCAGGTTAATCAACATTACTGAATAATTCTGATGCTGTTGAAAATTTTTAGATCATAAAATTTACACTTGACAAATTTTGTAACTTATTTATAACTTTCATACATATATCTTACAATGCTTTAGTTAAAACTAAGATTCCAATTTTATTGATTTATTTACTATATATTTTGGCTGATGATAAACTGATAATATTAAATGAAAACTTTATGAAAGTTTAAGAAAATGATTGTCAAGAGATTCATTAAACATGATAATTTTTAAATAATTTGCAAAATTATTGTACACAATATTTTAAAACATTTCCATTTATTATCTTTACAGATAAAATACAATTTATGCTCCCTGTAATTTCTAATTTAATAAAAATACCTATTATTTAATTCTTACTGAATATTTGGAACAGGAAACCAAATAAAAATTTAACAACAAAAATTTGCTATTCAATTGAAGTATAATTAAGTAAGAAACAAAGTAAAATGTTAATTATAAAAATATTGCTATTCTTAATTAATATTATCAAGTTCTATAATTGAAGAAAATAGGAATAATTCATATCATACATGTGAAAGCACTTTTGCAAATTATGGGAATTTTCTGTATCCTATGTATTAAATTCTAAGACTAGTGACTTCTAAGTAATTCTAAAGCCCTTGAAATAATAATTAAAATATACAAACTAATATACAGGATTTGATTACAATTTCATCTCTATTTGAATTAAACCCAATACATATCAAGAAAGGATACTACATTTAAAAAAGCTATCTGAATCCTATATACATATCTGTAAGAATGAACTAATAGCAAAACTATAAACATACCTCTTTGGCTTGCATATATAATCCAATAGATAGAATACAAACATTACACAACTAAAAGCATACATAATTTAAATACATACTAAACCCAATACATATGTTCAACACTCAGTATATATTAAACCCAACCTATGCAATATTTCTGTAAATAAAAAAATTAAATCCAAACCTCCCTAAGAATAGTTCACTAATAAATAAAACATGGCAATGCTAATTTACAGTTAAGGACCCCATAAAACTAAAATTTATTCATATATCTATCATTGTAAAGTTTCTGTAGTTCCTTTTCAAGAATATCTGATATAAATGGGGTACTCGGATGAGCTGCTTTAATCGATATGATTTTATAATCTTGAGAAAGCTTTCCTATATTTAATCCTTCTCTGATAATGCTGTCAAAGGCTGTGAATATATTTTTATGAGGAAAATAGCTGTTGAAATTTCCAAGGAAGGCTACAACAATAGCTTTCTTATTCTGAAAAAATTCCTTCCAAGTCTTTTCCCATCCCTCCCCTTCATATGCCCTTCCATCCTCAGCTACAATAAAATTTGAATACATGTATCCATGAAGAGTGTTCATCTCCCACTCCAGTACTTTCATGTCATTGCTACAATTAAGAAAGCATCTTCTGACAAAATGACGGATGACAATGAATTCTATTTGTGATGAAATAGTCCTTAAATCCTGTTTCGATTTTGTGCCTCCCCACTCTAACCTCAATATGATTGGGAGCATCCTAGTTTCATTGCTCATTAAAGGAAAAAGGAAGTCCAAGTTATCTTTGTATCCCTCCCATTCTCTCATTCCACTCCTCTCAAAACTATTCTTACTAATAGAATAATAGTCATGAATAAGATAGTGTGGTATAATAGAATAATTAGGAGTTAATTTTTTCATGCAAATTGCAGCTTTCACGAATTCTTGGAATGATTTAATGGCAGCAGGGGATGGTGATCTATCCTTCTCCTTCTTAATAAATGCTATAAACAAGGATTTTGGACCCAAACCTCCTTTTCGAATGTAATTAAATTGATCCCATCCAATTCCTTCAAATATCTTTCCATCCTCCGATATCCAAAAGTTATACAATAAATCACCGAAATATTTAAAATCATGAATTTCGAGATCTTGCATTATCTTATCATAATTGGTGGTACTATAAGAGTAACTATGGGTATCGACAATGAGCAGTTCGGCTTCCTTTGTTCTTCTTTCCCTGTCCACATGTTTTACTGATCCCCAGTCAGCTCTTCTGATGATTCCCAGCATCTCTTCGGCTGCACAGAAAAAGAAACACACTTATAAGAAATGAGCCTCACTTATTCATGCATATGCAATCCATTGGTAATTAAATCTTTCGTTTGTTAAATTCAAAGAGTTTACATTCTCAAAATAATAAATTCAATATTCCAATCATCAAGTATCTAAGAATTCAATTATTTTTATTATAATGAATAGCATATATTACACTGATGACGCAATGAGTATATATGTACTCACAAACCAATAAATCACAAGTTAAATACATACTTATATGTATCAACACCTAATTAGTGACCTTAATTCCGAAATATTGTCATATAAGTAATTAACAAATATATATTTCCTTAGTATGAAGTAATTTTGTATGTGAAAAATGGAGAGTATTCATTCTTGAAATTATTCATCATTTCATGTATGTTAAGTACAGTTGTTATCCACATTCTTTTTGACTACATTTGTCAATAATAACTAATGTTTTATCATTTGGATACTGCCTTCATTAATGTATGAGATACAGTCCAGAGAAACACTGAATAATCAAAAATATAAGTTATCCTCTTGCTTTCATTTTGATACACCTAACAATTAAAAAATATTTGAAATATTACAATATACATACTGAATCATCACTTATATTACAAATAAATCAATGTTATATCAACAAGGGATACTCTAACATGAGAATGATGAAAGCAATGGGAAATAAATGTAATCATTCAAATCACATGATAAGCAAATATATATTCAAGCACAAAATAATAAACTATAGCATGATCTGGAAGTAATTTACAGCAATACATAATTATTTTAAAAAATACTTGATAAAATGAAAACTTGAGAGAAATTTCTGACTATAATAATGTCAACATATGAAGTTAAAATTTTTTACAATTTATTATTATTGATTACAACATTAAAAAGCATTAAAATAAATGGCAGGGTTAGAAGAACATTTTCATAAAATAAATTTACATTTGTAAATACATTTTCCTAATACTATTAACTTTCAACATCCCAATTATAACATGAAAATCAATAAAGGTGAAATGCCTGTGGAACTGAAATTCTCATTATAAACTATTAAAGGGATGACAAAATAAGTACAAGGAAAGAATGATGAATTGGGAAATTCTAAGCATAATGAAGATCATGAATCGAAAAAATAATATTGGATATTGATTGCAGTTATTTAAGGAAAGGCACTGAAACTGTTTCTGAGACATATCAACTGTTTTTAGTTTTAAATATCACCTTTTTTTCAATGATTACATGTATGTTAGTATATTTTTCATTTTGTGTTCATCAGTATATACATTGATTATTGGGGAAAAGACAAGTAAAACACTCATTTAATGTAACTGCTGATATTTTCCAAATAGGTATGTTGTTTTGTTCCACCCATTACTGATATAATAGCTGAGTAAGAAATTCTAGATATTTTTCATTCAAAAATCTGGAACTTGATTCGTAAGAAAATCATGTTTCAATGTTGAGTGCATTTTGTCATAAGAAACATTCTAATAGAATCATCTGTCATATTCAAAACGTAGTAGGTAAAGCAAATTGGATGCAAAATTTAGCTAGTAGAATCCTAAGGGGCTGCTCATGGTGAGTAAAAGAAATAGCATACTTCTCCCTGATTCAATCTCTCCTTGAGTACTGTGGTGCAATTTGGGTTCCCCACGATGTGTGATTAACTTCCAGCCTTGAGATGGTTCAACATAGGGCAGCTAGATTTGTTAAGGGAGATTTTAGATTTGACAGCAGTGTTACAGCTATGATAGAATCCCTCAGTTGGGATTTGCTTAGTCATAGAAGACTTGATTACCATAGGAAGCTTTTTAGTAAATTTACCACTACCAATTCCTGTGAGGAGATAGTTGATATTGTTATACTAGCTAGTAGAGTACATGGTCGTTGAGACAAAAGGATGAAGCGTTACAGGGAAATAATTGCCAGGACAGATAGTTATTTCTGGTCATTTTTTCTGCAAAGTATTAGAGAAGCCAACAGCAGTCAAAGGTAGATAGGGTTTTTACTGTATCACACCCCCTGCCATGTACCAGTGGTGGTTATCAGGGTCTATATGTAAATGTCAATGTAAATCTGTCAATCAAGGTAAATTGGTAATACCAATCAGCAATCAATCCAAACTCAAACCCTAAAATAATATATGAACAAAGGGAAAAAAAGAAAAGGGAGAGTCATATTTACCTTTCACAGGACAGAAGTTGGACAGCAATCTCTTAATATCTTCCTCCTTGGATGTAACTTGGGAAGTCATGGATGAAACATCATTCCTGTTGGCGGCAATTTCCAAAGCCTTATTTGAGATATCCTTCTTACAGCTTGCTATTTCAGAATCTTTTTCAAGAATTTTCAAATAGTTATCAGTGATATATTTCTTATAGCCTGCAATTTCAGAATCTTTAGCAGCAATTTTAAAATCGTTAGCAGAGCTAACTTTTTTACAATTAGCAATTTCCAAATCCTTATCAGAGATATATTTCTTATAGCCTGCAATTTCAGAATCTTTTGCAGCAATTTTAAGATCCTTAGCAGAGCTTCCTTTTTTACACTCAGCAATTACCTCATCCTTATCAGAGATATATTTCTTATAGCCTGCAATTTCAGAATCTTTTGCAGCAAGTTTCAGATCCTTAGCAGAGCTTCCTTTTTTAAACTCAGCAATTACCACATCCTTATTTGAGATATCTTTCTTATAGCCTGCAATTTCAGAATCTTTTGCAGCAAGTTTCAGATCCTTAGCAGAGCTTCCTTTTTTAAACTCAGCAATTTCCAAATCCTTATTGGAGATATCTTTCTTGCAAGATGCAATCTCCTCCTCCTTTGAAAATTCGTCAAATGTTGAAAATGCAACAGCATCCTTTCTTTTCTTCTCTATATAAGAAATGAAAATACATTTTTGATAAAGGACAAATATAGTATGCAGACGCAACTTCAATTAAACTACAACTTAATTGGGATAAAAATTGAAATTGCAAATCCTAATTCAATTTCAGATTAATTATTTTGTTTACATAACTCAACTTAATTGTTTATGTTTTCAAAACATCCAATGGCTTCATAAATACCCAATGAACAAAATTATGATAAGTACTAAATTGAAATTCACAATAGGAAGATACTGTATTCTTAACGGGTGCATTTATCGGATTATAAAAGTGAGTATTACCTCTGACTGATCCAGTAGCACCGATCAGCTTATCTGCTGTGTCCAATACTGCATTGATAGAAACCTCAATATCAACTTTCCGCCACAGTTTCCCAGTAGCGTTTCCGATGAATAAGGAGGCAACCACCTGTTCATTTAACCTATGATCCATTAAAAACTTCATTGTCAGGTTTTCATGTTCATCGGACCCTGAGATGGCAATGAGAACAAACAATGAAGAAAGAATAGTGGGAGTCCAAGATTTCATCTTCTCGAGAAATGAAGCAGTCTTTTGATAGCACACCTGTTGAAAGTGGAATCTGTATAAATAAAGATGAAACTTCTTAAACCCAATGCATTCCTCATCTAAGAAAGCGTAGATTACAGTTCTGTTATTAATCAAAATCTGAGTCATATCAAATGCAAAGCCAATACTTTTAATAAACAAAAAACCTATTTATTTGGGAAAGATTAGAAATTTAAAGTCTCCCCTTCTATCAAAGACATTGGATAAATATAATAGGTACGTTAATTTTCTAGCACACTGAATTAAAAACAAGAAAACAGGGAATTATATATTTAAATTAAGGAAAGGCATAAATAATGCTTGAAAAATTGTAATTACAGCAGAAAAACACCAAAATAGAAGGGTTGTGGAAAAAAACAGATCATTGATAAAATAAATATGTATATACCCTTATGAAATTTTAAAAAATGTTTCCATCATATTTGCCATAAACCTAATAGAATGCATACATATGTTTAAAATGAAGAAGTGCAATACAAAAAATATCAAGGAACCCAGTAATAATACTAAAGATAGTCAAAAACAGGAAGTATTTTACTAATGATACCCACATAATTATTTTCTAATACTTTGAGATCTGAATTCTGTGATGAATGAAGAAATATTACATGCATATGAGCATAGCGTCTTCATATAATCGAAGGTAAATAATCTTCACAAAATATATCAAATTCAAAATCCACAGATTAGAGTTATTAAACTCTTTTCCTCTTACAGGGTATTTGATATTAAGTGCCACAAAGTGATCATTGGCCACATTAATCTAAATGAATATTATTACATTACATTACAGTGGACACTGAATCTTAATGAGTCAAGTAGACCTTGAATGTTAACATTGAGTGCATTTATCTGCTAGGTGGTTCTGCTAATAAATTATAAAAATAATATCAAAAATAAACACAGTAATAAACTCATAGACTAAGAAATCACTGGAAATCTAACAAAGGCCACACATAAAATCTAACATAAATTTTCAAAAGCCCTAAAACCCTCAGAAAGTTATAGACAACTGATGTAATGTCTTCAGAGAGTTTAACTTTAAATGAATTCAAGGCAAAAATAAAACTAAAAAACATTTTCATCTAAAGAGATGAGTAGTATGGACACTTCTCACATCCATTGAGAACCAATAAAAATTCAAGATTGGCAAACTCAACGTTTTCATAGAAATAGAGGATGCATTTCAGGTATTGAATAAAAATAAAGAAGGAAAATTATCTAAATTGTTACCTATAGTAGTATTTCAGAGAAATCATATTTAGACATGCAAGGAGATGAATCAGAGAAATTGAAGAGTAGATCCAATAAGAACAATATATTTAGTGACCTGTGAAATTCTTAAAAGATTCATATAAATGGAGAGGGAAAATGTGGCAGCAGTTTACAAGTAGAAAAAATTAAGAAAATAAACGGTGATTATAAAACATACTTAAAATACAAGAAATGATAAAGTACCTAATAAAAATCTGGAAATTCTCAGTAGATGTAGGTACTATTATTAATACAGAATAAATTCAAGTGCGAATGCATTTAATAAATAATTAATGTCTTAATTTAGTTGAACTGTTGTGTCCATGTCATTTAGTAAAATGGTTAAATATGTAATAAAATAATAGGAGATTAAATAAGATATGAAAAGGAGATAACTGATATGAAAATAATAATCTGTAATTATTTAAGTTCGTTGAAAATAGAAAAGACTTAGCAATGAATCAAGAAAAGCATAATTAAAGGTATAGTAAAAGTATCCACAACAGAAAAACCCCAACAAAGAAGGGACTGTGATATCTTTAACAAGAGCTATAACTATGTTCTGAAGGTTCAGATAACCTTAGGATGAACAAAAAATAAATCCATTGCACATGCTGACACACATTAGAGACCATAAACATTGCATATAAAATTCGCAACATATTCAATGAAAAAATAAAGCACTCGTAAATTCTAGCTAAGCCAAAACTAATGTGAAGAAGAATTTACTAAGAAAATATTAAACATGTTTAATATACTGTTGAAGAGTTTGGAAAGTTCTCAGTCGTAAAATAAACTACCACCTCAAAAGAAATCAATGGTATTTTCCAAAACAAATAAAACTGCAACGCATATTAAAGTGATGAATATGACTAATGAAAGAGAAGCCTCAAATAGAATAAATGCCTCAATTAAAAGAACATAAACGTTGAAATCCTAGAGATATATATGTATCAGTTGCACACAATAGAATCGAGAGATGCATTATCATATGTATTGATGCAAAAAAGAAGTGAAAAAAAATTTATCTATACCTTTCGATTGCCCTTTCACAACGACGATCTTCTGCAGATGTGAGAAAATGAAGTAGATTGGAGGTTAATTAAATGAACTGCAATTAGCTTCTTAGGATGCTTTGCTGTGTTGTAATGGATGGGGTTTAATAGGCTTCTTATTTCAGTATTTTCGAGTCACGTGATGCAGCTGATAAGTGTTTCAAGGCCAAGATTATCCCAAAATGAGAAAGTAATGAAAGATTCTGGAAAAGAGAAATGGAATCTCAGAATGGTAGGAATTTTCCGGAAACATTCATCCAATATTATGCTTATAATATAGGAAAAAAGTTTGATATCCATAGAAATTGATATTAAGTAGAGATTGGATATGAAAACAGAGTGTAAATGTCTACATTTTATTATATTTACTCGTAAATGATGATAATCATATTAGGAAGATTTAGAGAAATTTACTCAGAAAAATAACCATATTTATCATTCAAAAAGTACACCTAAAAACCATTAAAATTAGACAACAACATATAAATCATGAATTTCACGCACTCCCCGACGAGATAAATATTAATGAAGCTTGGATATTCGTAATATAACCAATAGGATATAAATAATGACATTCGATTGCACAATGAATTATGGGTTCAACTTTTGAAGCCTCGAAAATGCTCCCATAAGAAATGCACGTATACTTTATTTGCAACAATTGCAAACTTTTGTTTTTGCAAAATTAAATTGGAGATAATAGTCCTACAACATCGAGATAAGTACCGAAAGAAAGGAAATTGAACCAAAATTCGTATAACTATGTATAAGTTTCATTTTGTTGACATTTCTTGATTAGGAATTTCACTGCTTACGAGTATTGGCTACGCTTCGAATTTAGAATCCAAAGCGATGTTTCAAGGCCATGAGAAGAGGCTCATTTAATTTTCTTATCCTTATGTACTCGATGTACTTAAGTGCGGTCATTTTTTATTGGTGAACAATTGAAATGAGGAGGTTCCAAATAAGTAAATAGGTAAGAAAAATAAATTTGAGAATGGATAAGAAAATACGTATGTAAATAAGTTGACGTTTTCTTTGATCTGTTATGGACAATCCAAAAAGAATATGATTATGAGAAACAAGTATGCAAAAGTATAAAGAAATTCGTCGAAAAGTATACAAGTGGGAACGCAGAATCAAAATTAATTTGAGGATGAAGTGTAACTAAATTTCAGTAATAATTATAAACTCAATTCCGGTTCAAAATAAATTATTAACATTAGCAGTCATTTTAGGAGAAATGCAATCAATTAAAAATTGAATAAAAAGCATAAAATTAAGAATCAAAGCATGCACAAGATTCCATCATCAACAAAAAATCATAGAAATTGTTAATTGTTTACATGAACGTAAGGAAAAAAACTATAATAGAAATTAAGCATTTAAATAATCAGTTGGCTAGTCATCAGCTGTTCAACCACTTCATGACTTTCTTACTCTTTTGGAACAATGTGTCTAAATTCAGAAAAAAAGGTTTAAAACAAAAATCAGAATTTCGTATCCCGATTTTATCTTATTCGTAAACAACAGATGGAAGAAATGTAGTTAGAAAAAGAGAGAATGAATAGTAACAGAAAAGAAGACAGAAAAGTCAATATTAGAGCAGTCTTAGCGAAATTAACTCACATCGATAAAGTCTCATGTAGATATATTTCTTGGATAGTCCATAAAATGTCATAGAAAAGGTCACTTTACTTACATATATATTTTTTAATTTTTTCACTAATATCTTATCTTAAATATTAATTTATATCCTCACTTTCCTACTTGTCTATTTACCATTAGTTCACATCTAATTATGTCCTTATTAGTTCATTTATATCTAATTTCTATAAATACTTTTTTTGCTAATTTATGCTTTTGACTTCTCTCACTCTTTCAATATGTAGGAATAACACAAAATCTATACGAGGACATTTCACATTTATTGCTGAAAATGGACCAACAGATAAAAAATGCACCATTTGGAAAAAGATCGAGCTTAAATTAAAATCGGGAAAAATTATTGTTTACAGACTTGGGAGAGGCAGTCTTAACTTATAAACATATTGTGATGATACTCTCGTACAGCATTTGAAATTTTCGATAAATACTATAGCTATAGAAAATGGAGATTTGAGTCCCGAATTAAATATTAGAAGCAGATAAATTGAAAGAGGATTCCCGAAATTATTAAAAAGAGTAGTTAAATAATAAAACCTTAGTGATTATTAATAACACACCTGTTGTGAACTGCAATGATCTACGCATGATGAAAATGAAATAAGGTGATTAACGGAATATTTCTCCCGCACAAAAATTTCTCACAAATGCTCACTGGATTGCATGCAATTAGATGAAAAGTATTGTTTGAATTGAATGAGGATGCAAACTGACTTAAAGTGTGACCTTCACATTCGAAAATTCTTCTATGGTTGTCGTTCTGCTCCCAACACAAGCAAATTTTATTGAAATGTTTTTATGATTGCGTACGACGTCGCAGTCTACCTTAATGGGCACTATAAAATTATTTGCAAAAACTGTTTCGATGCCGAGAATGAATATCACTTTATGATGAAAAATACTATTTTTTGCTACAGCAAACTTAAACAAGTAAAACAGTAAAACTCCAAATATGTCAAGGCCAATATCAATGCATTCAATAACAAAACCCAAATATTCAAGTGGTAACACGATTTTTTACCAAACGGTTCATTTACACACGTCTGCCTATTTTAGAAACAACGAAATGGATTTCTCATTCAAATGGTCGTTCATTCACACGTCTCGATAGAGTAAGAAGGCCCGAAAGCGATGGTCACAGAAAGTAGATGTTTAGAAATAGTACGTAAGATTACTTAAGCCATTACATAACTTTCGAGCTTTCTGTACTTCTGGAGTCTTCTTCCTTTGGAGGTAACACAAGTGATGGTCAGGAGCAAGCTTCACTTTGATGCAACGCAAGACGCCAACGATGCATTTAACTTTCGCAAATAACAAGGAAAGTGTGAAAACACCAATCACGGAGACTTTAGCGAGGATTTGCGCATCTGCATTGGTCATAACCAGCAAAAGAAAAAAAAAGAAAAGGCAGATGGTTGGGGGAGAGAGCATATTCATGTGCGTCATAAGGGTCAGAGGTTATCCCATGGACTTTGTGGTCTCACGTCGTCCTTGGAGAACGAGAGGCCCACTGAACGACTGCTCTTTTCCTTCCTCAATAGTAGACTTTTAAAAATCGCGTTTTTCCTCGTCGAATTTCCGATAAAACTCTGCGATGTTATTCATTGTCTCGATTACCTATTCGGTATAACTTCGAGCAAATTAGGATGCTAATATACTATTTAGTAACATCCGTTGTTGAATATTCGTGCGTCCTATTCTTTAACAATAAGAGCTTTTAACATGTGCAATATTCTCTGCAAATTAACAGTGATACTAGTACAGCATATGGTTATTGAAGATAAGGAATAGTATTCGGTCGGAATTCGTATAGGATGATTTTGGCTATTGATGTCTACTTTATGGTTCTTTGTAGTCATTTATTGGTACAAATCGCGGCAAGTACATCTGATGCAGTCATCGGAAAAGCGCAAAAATATCAATCCTGCATATGGAAGTGGCAATGCATTTAGCCAATCATTTATATTTTTTACTATTTTGGTTTTTCCATCTTAGTCGATCATCGATATGGGAATTTTTCATTGATCATGCGGAAGGCTTGTGAAGAAAAATTCTCTAATAAATTAATATAATTCTTATTGTCATATTTTTATGTAAACTATAAAACTGTTTACTACAAAGATGGGCCAAAATACTAAAAATTTAAGTTGGTTCTTTACATATGGACTCGGTGATTATTTGGAAGTAAAACAGTAATTAAGTAAACAAATGAAATTTTACCTAGTGTTCTCAATTATGGTCTTGTGTTGATATTTAAGCCAAGTAATCCATTTTACCATTCGGATCTCTATAATAATTAGAGTTTTCATGAGATTCCTAAACTGTTGAACAAACGAATGCAAACTTAAATACCATGTTTTATCTATTTATACATTATGTAAGCATTAAACAGTGATTTTCACTAAAATACGAAAAAATTATTCCAATGTTCAGGTAATGTTAGTTAAGTAAATACTGTAAAGCATTTCTCAATTACAGGTCAACAATAGACGGGATGATTGACATACGAAATAGCTTATCTCTTTACTATAATCATCCATTAATTGCAAAAATCGTATTCTAACAAAATAAGCATCGAATCGGTATCAACTCCATATCCAAAGAAATCCCGCTTAGCAACAGACATGGCCCAAGTCACGTGACTATTTGGACATCCCCAACTTATCTGCCAATAGTAAAATAATTATACGCGTTTTCACAATGCTGGCAAACGCCTATTCATTGCCTTAGGAGTATCTAATGGTTCTCATTGTCGTATTCTTTTTGGATTGCCAATAACAGATCATAGAATACGTCAACATACTCACATATGTATTTTTTATCCATCCTCGAATTTTTTTACCTATTTTCTTATTTAAAACCACACTTATAGACTTGTTTTCCTTATCGTTAATTAACATATATTTATATCCTATCTAGTAACTTTATATCTAATTTCCAAAGATTCATGATTGGGGAATTGCACTTTTACATTCACATACTTTAACAAAACAAATAAATAACACAGATATTTAATTTTATTCCTTTATCCCCCTTTAAATGAATGGCAAAATTGAAATATTGCTTGGGCATCGAACCAAGGAGCATTAGAGAAAGGGTGAACTTCCTGGAAGAATGTTTTCATACATTTCTATTTCCAATCCAGGTGACATTTTTCCACCTTATTTGAAAAGCATTAAAAAAATCTTAAAAGTTCCGCAATGCATTGTATACCGGGGATATTGGTTCCCACCTGGCATCGAACAGATGGTCATTTGGTGACATTTCTTTCACTGGTACTATACAAAACCATCGCGTCTGTAAACTCTGAGATTTTGGTTAATCTATCTTACCGATAAGTGCCTCAAAATAATTTACAAAACTCCCCTTAATGCATTCCTATGGAAAAATTACGATTTTACGGCCATCTGGCATCGAACACATGATACCTAGCATCAATGTCCGAAATATCCTTGCGACTATAGGGTGGCGTAGTCACTACGAAAAAAATTCTCGTTGATGGCAAATGTGGATTATTATCAGAGTTTCTATCTCCTAAATCAATTATATATAGCTGCTTCTCTGCATATACCTATATATGGAAGATATGAATTCGAACAATGTTCCAACAAGAACAATCTTGGGGCCTTTTATTTGAGGTACAGCAATTAAAATCACTGCGTTTCGAGATGAAGTTGTCTTCTATAGTAAAACAAGAATTACGTCTACATAAATACCTTGCCTTGATGAAGGACGATACATTTTTTAATTACAAAATTATTTCTGCTTAACGAAGGAATGCATTTCTATATCAATGCATTATGATGCATGTATGTTATAAGTCTATTTTGAGGAATATGAATGTAAGTAATAACCACCCGGTTAAGACGCTGTTCGGGCGACCAAAATACCTCAGTGGGAGCGTATTATACAGGTTTTACTACTATAACTCATCAATGAAGTACTATTTATAATTTCGAAAACTCATTAGCTTTCAAAAATGTTAGGATACTAATTATTTTGCCATTGATATTTTTCATTGTATTTCTATTATTATTTACAACTATCAGAATTAATAAAAAAACTTAGTAGCCTTAAGAATGCTGAAATCGATGGAAATACCTATTCTTTTGTTTGCTGCAACAACAATGAATTTTTAACGTTATTCCTTTTATGGAAAGTCGCTATTTAATCAAGAATTGCGTAAATTAGAATCACCCTAAATCACTCGAAAATTCTCTCGTAAGACATGCGCTTGAAAATCTGTTTTGTCGACTGTTGACTTTTTTCATTTGCCGAATTAAAATTATAAATAACGAACGCACTCAAGTAAATCAAGTAACAAAGGATATGAAAATACAAGTCAATCGTAAATGAAGCTTCTTATATTGGAAGATCGCTTCGGATTCGAAATTCAAAGGAAGGCAATTATTCGGTAGCTAGTGGAATTGCTCATGAAGAAATGAGAACTAAACACTATCAATTATTTGAATATGGGACAACAGAAAGAAATATATGATATGATGAAATATATTGAGCTAACATTCTCCTAAATTGGTATTGCAGTCTAGTTTCGAAATCCAATGTGGGTCCGAGTGACTATAACTAGAAAAAAATCCAGACTAGAAAATGATAAATATTTTTCATCTTAGGTCTTAAAATTTCGAGTGAAAAATTACGTTTGACGACAAATATAATACTCTTTGTTTAATTTCCCTTCTTTTGGTATTTATCTCGATCTCGTAGGACCATTATTTCCAATTTTATTTTGCAAAAGAAGAAAAGTCCGCCAAGTATGAAAATTTAAGAATATGTGTATTTCTTATGAGAGCATTTTTGAGTGGAACCCATGATTCAGTATGCATTTGAATCTCATTATTTATACCCAATTCGGTATATTACGAATCTCCAAATTTCTTAATTATTTATCTCGTTGGGGAGTGCGTGAAATTCATACCCGGGAATTGCTTCAAGGTCTCCGATTAAGAAATTCATAGCATAAAAGGTTACATTATTTGTCAAAATGTATTTATTAATTTTCGATCTCCAATGTCTTCTGTTGCTTTCCTTACCGTGAAATGTCGTATCTCCTTCCCCATACATTTCGTATGAGCTCATATTTCCCATACGATTGAGAGTAGAGTTGAACATTCGCCTTACTAGACAGATAGGCTTGTTGTTTACACACACAATATCATTAAGTATTTTACTTTATTCTCCTAATTCTCAAAGTTTCGAGACCAAAACGAGTTCTGTGACCTAATAATAATTCTTATTTAAATTATTTTTTTCTTTGTGCGTGTCTCAAATTCGTGGTATTATCATTTAGAATTTATTTACCAAAATGTCTGAAGTTCTGCAATCGATCAAAGTCAACAATACGTCTATTTTTATAAGAATAATTTCGAATAGTTTGTTATGATATGTAGTGCAAGAAATAATCAACACGAATTTGATTAAACGTATTCTAAACGAATATCTAAATTACATAACTCAATTTGGTCGGGATATCCTTGAAATGATATTCTCAATTTTTCCGCGTATTTCTTACAGGCATAACTAATATCGGAAAGCTGAATATAAAATTAGGTATTAAAATCGTGTGATAATCGTATGAGATGGCGGTTAGTCAATGATTGTTTAGTGACAATAGTTATTTTTAATGACATGAGTTACTGAGTTCTCGCATTGAATAAAAGTGGAAAAAGGCAATTTGTGGCAGCGTATATTGGATGAGACACCCGTTTTCACAGTGGGCCTCTTTTTCTGCTATAAAAGTCGTCATAGATGACCTCTGACCCGGACTCTGATACCAATTGAGTCCTCTTTTAAAGACCTCCCGATTCTTTTCCCTTCTTCACGAAACTCTGTCTTTTTCCTTATATAGCGCGTTCACTTCTTACAGCAGGAAAGATGGGATACAAAGTACAGTATAACCCGTTTAAGACGCTATCCAGCATACTACGTGGTTATATAACTATGCCAGTCCGTTCAATACAAAACACATCTTAGGGATACTGCTTAAGACACTCTGCTAACAGTTTAAAACACGGATATTCTGCGTTTTAGTAATAGTGAAACCCGTTTAAGACGCTATACAGCATGCTATGTGGTTATATCACTATGCTTTTTCACACCAAACTTATATTTCAGATTCAACTTTAGACGATTTATACGGGTTTATAATGCTTATTTGCTCCATTCTTATTATATTAAACCCGTTTAAGACGCTATCCAGCATACTATGTGATTTTATCAATATGCCTTTTCACAGCAAACAACTATAGCAAACAATGTGGTTATGTCACTCTTCCAGACCCTTTTATACCAAACACTTGTTAGGGACGCCTCTTAAGACGCTCTGCTACCCGTTTAAAAGGCTCATTTTCCCCATTATTTCTATAGTGAAACCCGTTTAAGACGCTATACAGTATGCTATGAGGTTAGGTCACTATGCCAGTCCAATTTACACTAAATACATGTTACGAATTAAGCTGATGACGATCCGTTACCCGCTTAAAACGCGGATTTATCCCGTTCCCCATTTTTTCCCTAGATAGTAATATTGCGATGCATTGTAGAAAATTGTTAAATACATTTGGGCATTTAATGAATATTACCGACAGTGATAACTTTTGTCATCGTTGATATCTAAAATGTTTTATATGTTTTCGTATCTTTTAATTGTGCATATGCGTAAAAATTTTCTCACTCCTCATGTGATTTCGGTAATTAGATTAACACTCAAAAATGATGTCATACATTTGATTGGAGGCGTGGATAATTTTTAAAGTTTATTCCTTTTGCAAAGGTTTTTTCTAATTCGAACTTAAGGTATCTTTATCGTTAAACATTACTTATTTCTCCTCTAGAATTTTTCTCAAGGCATTGTGGTATTTTCTTGGTTCGGATATCTTTCAATTTGGTCTTTGCCTTCAGAATGGTTACATTTCCATAACATTATGATTTATTATATGTTGTTAAATTTTAATGATTTTTTGGAGTAGTTTTCGTAAGACAAATACTTTTTATTGTTATGAGTAAATTTATCTAAATCTACCAAATATGCTTATCATCATTTCCGAGTAAATTTAATAAAATATAGATAATTGTATTCTGTTTTTAAATCCCATCACTACCTAATATCAATTTCTATGGATATCAAATTAATATTTTCCTATAATATAAGCATATATTTGGATGAATCTTCACTGAGAATTCCTACCATCTTGAGGGTCCATTTCTCGTTTCCAGAATTTTCCATTTCTTCCTCAATTCCGAATGATCTTGGCCTGGAAACACTTATCAGCTCACACTCATCACGTGACTCGAAAATACTTAAATAAGACGCCGATTAAACCCCTTCCACTACAACACAGCAAAGCCTCCTAAGTAGCTAACTGCAGTGCATTGAGTTTCACTCCAATCTACTTCATTTTACTACGTCTACTACATCTACAGATTTCTACTACATCTACAGAGGACCATCGTTGTGAAAGGATAATCAAAAGGTATGGATGAAATTATTATTTATTCACATATTTGATTGCATTCACACGTTGGTCTTTATTTCTCAGTGTTTGTGTGGTACTAATTTATATATGTACGGTTACATTTCATCTATAATATCGGGGATTTTTTCTTTACAACATCTCTCTTTTTAAAGTAGTTAAAGTCTCTTAGTTGTTTAATCGATACGTTAAATTTTATATATTTAATTTTTTGATCAATTTGTCACTATCTCATATCCACTACTGAGAATCTTTTGACTAGTTGAGGTGTCTGTAGAATTTCAACATGGAGTATATAAATAGGCAGTAAAGTGTAATTAATAAAATTTCTTAATAAGGCAGCCCAACGTCTCTCTTATCAGCATAATTCAGTGGGACGGGAAATGCATGTAAGAAAATTTGGAATCTTTTCAAAGTTCTTTTGATTTAGATACGATATCTTAGTTAGATTATGAGAATATGAAACTTCGCAGGTTTCATGAAACTGAAATTCAGAATATAATAATTTTAAATATATTTGGTGATAGAAATAGATTCCGTGAATGATTGAAGCTTACGTTACGTGGCTACTTTTGAAGCCTCGTCTTTGCTTTCTCTCATCGGCATCTCATACCATTTCAGATAATCCTTTCGAAATTCCCATAATTTGGAACCGAAGTCTCAGGTGATCGAAAAGAATATTACTCTTCAGAGAATTCTGTTTTTCGATTTTTATGCAAACGCACACAGCTGCAGTCTCTATAAAAATGCAGAATAACTATATAGAATACAAGTAAAAGGTGCTTGCTTACTGCAAGCTACCTTGCAACGCAGTATTGTACCAAGTAATGTCTCAAAACTATTTTTAAAAACGTCCCGTGAAAGACAGCCTAGCGTCGAACTCAGGACCCTTTCCTGAGAAAAAATAGCAATAATATTAGATAAGTGCCATTCTGACCTGTTTCAAAGTTTCGATTCAATATCTCCCATACGAATATAGGAGTAAGATAGGCCAATATATTGCTTTCTAATATTCTAAGCATAAATTAATTATATATGTGTTAAATTTAATTCCATCATTTTTGTAGAAGGAATTCACTAATGTTAAGATAATAGTGTTCAATATATATTATATAGTCTTATTTGATGAAACAAAATTTATTGTTAAACAATTGTCTTTTCTAGTTCTCAAATCAATAGGATATGAAATGATCCCTGGTCTCGGCTACTACAAGTATCATAATAATCGAGTAAACTTTACAACTGCATCAAATATTTGTAAGAATGAAGGCACACACCTTGCAATCATCAATTCAGGAGAAGAAGCTGACAAGTTAATGAAATTAGTTGAAGAAAAAAAAGGAAGCTATTCTCCATGGGTTGGTGTCCATTCCCCAAAGAAGAATCGAGAGTTTGTAACCATATTTGGTAAGCTGATGATTATAAGATAATTGTAACATTCTCTTGAAATATGGTAAAACCCAGTTAAGACGATTTTGGTGCATCAAACAAAAACCACTTGTGAAGTAGGATAGCAATGTGTAGCCTTGTTACCTTTTGCCACATTTTTGAAGAATTGTCTGCTTTTCATAAAAAGAGAGAATCTTTGATACTGAAATTCACTAATCTGAATATAGTGAAGCATTTTAACCAGTTTAGCAATTCAGGGAGAATGAAGAATTTTATTTTAACTGCAGTAAAGAGAAGGTATCACAGATCTGTCCAAAACTATGCCCAACAGCTCACAAATCACTCTACTCCCTTTGTGGTATATTTTGACTGATTACAAAATTAGAAATTAACTAAAGGAAACATGCAAAAATGTCATTTTCATCTAACTTTCTGGTTTTTTATTGTGAGACAAAACTGGCAAATATGAACGGGCTCTATTTCAAAGTTCTTATCAGCTCAAACTGTGGGGTATAGATTGCTTAACCTTAAGATATATTCTTTTCACTCTAACAAAATTCATCATTCCATAAGAGAAATTCACAGACAGTTATTATAGAAGAAAGACAAACCATTAAAGTGCAAAACTATAGAAGAAAAACATCAAATAAGGGAAAGAATTAGTCGAGGCTGGTTGCAGTGCATCTTCAGATGGGAAAAATCAGAATTTAATGCAGTATTAAAAAAATATATTTTCTTTAAAAGCGACCAGGAGAAAATTGTGTATTATTCAGGATAACTTCTGAATTTTGATTATCTGAAATTGGTTTTACTGTATTCATTTTGAGTGTTTGGTGAATGCTTATGATTCTGATTATAATTAATGAATGCATGTCTTTCATTTGAACAGGAGTACCTCTGAGAGACACTGGATATTCTAAGTGGGGACCTGGGCAACCAGATGGAGGTGAATATTGTGTTCTTCTACGTCATGAAGGTTTATATGACTATTCTTGTGCTAATGCATTAAATTTTATTTGTGAGAGTGCCCTCTAATATAATTACATTTGGAATTCCTGAAGGGAATATATCTATTGTATAATTGTATAAAATACATTAAATGTCACATTGTACATATATATCTATATTCAATGCTTTTACACTGCATAAAGGCTATAATTCCTTCCACATTCTGTATTCATATTTGTACTTGTATCAATAGAATAAAAATTCATTCCAATTAATTGTTCCTTTCTTTCTATTGGCTTATCAAAGTGTCCACTTTCTGTATTGTTATGGAATGATATTTCTGCCAAAGGTACAACTTTCACAGAGAAGTTCTAAATTATAACCTCCTTTCAGAATAATGGTTCCATTATGGGATATCTATTACATTCTTTGTAATGTGCAACTCTTTAAATTGATTCCAGGTTTTTCTATCCATTATAATTATTACCATAATTGTTTTACTTTAAAAGTGTCCATCTTTAGTTTAGATTTCAGTTAAGCTAACTGTTAACAGTGAAACAAATATAATCACTAAAACCACTTTTGGTTATTTTATTCATTTTTTGGTAAATGACCTAAGATTCCCTATGTAGAACCTTAACGTTCTGAATATAGAATTACATTTTCACTGCTGATTTATTTGATCTCTAAAGAGAAATTGTATTAAAAGCCTGCAACTAAACATGTGTGTGAAGATCCATTAAATCATAACACATATTCTTAAAGTGATGATCTCCATCGAAATGGCAAACATTGTGAAATTCAGGTACAAAATCCATGAGCTAGAGATGTTTTTCTCACTGTTTATTGGATCAATGTTCTAAATATAAAACCACTAATGAAAGGAGATCATTTGATTCAACCTCTCCCTGCTGCAACAGGATGTTTATTCATAATATTTTCCTGAATGACCAAATATTTGTATCTTTCAACATAATTATTCTCGAAAAACATTTCAAATCTGAGGTAGGCCAATTGCTACTAGAAACATTTTGATTCCAAATTTCTAATTAGCCATTTAAAAATGAACTAAGGTGGTCTAGATGCTATGAATATTAAACATAAGACCATTTGAGCGGCGATTAAAATCACATGAAATCTGCTTCATATGAATAACCATGTAATCATTACAATTCAATTCACCAGACTTGCATATCAATTATCAAGGGGTTATCAATTTCCTTTCTGATTCAAATAATATCTGCGTAGTTTTTTAATGTAATCAGGAAACCAAAATACAGCTGTGTTTTTAAGCAAGTTGGCAAGAAAAATCCAGTCATTAAGTTTATTCTGTGAATTAATTTAATGAAGCTGGTGACTGCCTGAGGGCACAATGGTTATACAAGATGCTATTCATGAAAAATATTGAATAGCATCACCCCTTTGAAGATTAAATAAATAAACAAATTCTAAGTTAAAATAACATCACTGCCAATGAAACCCTAGAATTGGCTGCATGGATGTTGAATGTTGTATTTAAGATCTAAATTATGTAAAAAAATTTGTCAACAATATGCAGAACTTTTATGATTTCCTTTAACAGATACCTTTGCATTAGACCTAAGAACTAAATCTGTTACTTCACATAAAAGTATTGACTCATCAGATTTGATTCACAGGATGCTACTGTGGTAATAAGAATCTCAGTGATAAAGTCAATTAATGGAAATAATGCCAAATGATATTGTTTTTGGCAAAGATCAATCTGAATGGACGAGATCAAATATATACCTGAAAATGTTTAGTAAGGAATTCACTGTTTTTCCTCTTTTTCTGCATTTTACAGATTGTATTGCTGCAAGTGAATTTTCTTTCCTTAGTTTTTCTTAAAATCAAATACTTAATGCTGTAATCATTCCAATTCTCTCCTCTTAGTTGCCTTTAAATGCATTTTAATCTGACTTATGTTGAATAAGAAATATTTTTATATGTTTTCCTTATGTTCATGAAAATTTCAAAAGCATCAGAAATGTTTAGTCACTTTGATTAACGACCCTAACATTTAAATCTTGTTTTTACATTAAGTTTATGGAAACTAGTAGTCTAGAATAACATCTCTCAATATTTTCAGTTACTGTGACCTAGATTTGTATCTTATATGTATAACAATGAGTGAGTAACAACATTGTAAAGTAATGAGACATAAATAGAAAATAAAAGGATAAAAAAATTTATTTCCTTCTTCTCTGCAAGTTATACATTCCACTTATTTGCGAGATATTCTTCAAGTAGTCAACTTAACTAAAGCTCTTATCACAAATCGCTGCACTCCCTTATTCGGCATGTTTCACAAATTGAGATTGCCACAACAGGAAAGACTGCAGGAAACTTATTAGGCTGACTGTTTTTCCCTCACGAAAAATCATAAAGATGACCCGTAATTTAAATTGAATCGTAGCTTATTTTACTTGAACTGACATATTTTAACGGTTGTAGATTCCTTATTTTAGTGAAGAAATTGTGAAAAGTGATTTAATATACGCTTAATGTATTATAAAAATCAGACAATCAATCCTTCGTTAGATCAACCGAAATAATGCTCGATGGATACGTTATTGCCATGGATCATTCTGAATAAACGAAATTCAATATTTGCCTGAAATTCTTTTGTATGCTAATGTGGATGGGGTAAATATCGATTTCGAGTTAACAATGCATAGAATGGTTTAAATTCTTGTACTATTGCAATGAGAAGAGGACGCGCTTTTTGGAATGTCATTCACTATTACCATAGAAGTGTAATTAGAGAGATATTGGGTAAATGCTACGCTAAATGGACGTGTGTCTCGTCTACCAATGGCTATATAATCTTTTTACCTCCAATAAATCAGACCGTATATAATATCAGGAATGATTCTTTCATTCTTTTCAATACTCTGCAGCAAGTTTCATAACAAGCAAGCGTTCCTGTGTCAAAGAAAATTATGACGACAGTTCCACTGAATAGATTGCGCGAATGGTTTCTTTCATTCTCTCGTGTCACTCACTCGTGTTTTTATCTCTTTTAGAGGAAGCGATGTCGCGGCCAAAAAGCCGCATTCTTTTCAAGGACATTGAGATAGATCAAGGCAACACGAAAAGGCGACCATGTTTATAAGAGCAGTTCTCATTTCCGTCGTGCAGATGGCGCGTAATGTACGTCTGTCTCGGCTTGTTCTTCTCTCACCACTCCGACAACGAGTCTAGTGCGCATGCGCCGTTCGGCCATTACTTTCTCAGAGACGTAACAGAGTGTAGCTCGAAGATTGGAGTTCAGCTTGTGTTTTACGAATTAGATATCAGTTCGTATTGAAACGCACGCATTACCTTAGAAGAAAAGTGCATATATTGGTGCTTCTGATTTCTCATAGCGTGTGCTTTGTTATTTGAGCTAGTGTTTGGGACATAACCATCACGACGGGGTCAACGTACTATTTCGTATACTTTTGGAGCATCTCCTCGTTTTGGGTGAGTTATCTCTGGTTTATTTACTTTTTTAAGCGTCCCTAGCGACGATGTGTTGTTCATATTTGATGTTTATTATGGTTGCACATAGTTTTCTAATTGAAGTAGTGTGGTGATTTAAACGGATTATGTATTGCACTATTATTGAGATGGTTAATTAATGTTAAGGGAAAAGAGAGATGTATTCAGTTAGAGTCGCGATATTTAGACATTCAAAGAATAATATGTGGCATTAGTTAAGGCGATTTCAATGTTCATTTAGATAGTATTATTGTATCGAACTATTTGTAGTCGTTCGGTTTATGCTTATTACTTCGGTATCTTTCATTATTCGAAGCTTCGGCGATTCGAAGCGCGAAGCGGATTACGCTCTTAAATATAAAGTCAATAACTAAGGTTCTATTGTAGATATGAGATCGAAATAAACTGAAAATGAAAATTACAACAGTTCTCTCGATTTCTCTCGCGACAAGTTCTTCCTCACGCGAGAAACGAAAAAGTTTTAGGCGACGTATAAATTGGACAGCACGGCGAATGTTTTCTTGCGTTACGTTCCAACTAAATTATTTTTTACTAAGACGTGGTTGCTCTAAAATTAATCTCGTGTAACTTTTATGCATTCAGATGATACGATGACCAATTTAAGGAAAAAACAGTATTTTATGTTCGATTGTGAGAGAGTAATGGCAGTTTCAGAAATGATCACGGTTGAATACTCGTCGTTTCATTCAATATTCTGTTTTTAACTTTGTTTTCTTTTGCTATAAAACAATAAAATATTCGCTATTCTGTTGATCAAGTTATTTTCAGTCAAATTTCATCAGAACTTATGATCAGAACAAATTACGCAACCTATTACAACTCATTTTACAATTATGTTAATTACTGTACGTGGCTAATGCTTCTCAGAATGCGCGACCTTCTTGAAAAGAAAAACGCTGCGTTGCTTCCACAGCAGATGTTTAATTGACATTTTGACGTGTTCTAGCAATATTTTATTTGTTTATTACTAGCTGCCCCGTGCGAAAATTTCGTACATATGGCTGCTGGGGTGCATGCAACTTAATTTAAAGTAATGATTAAATGAAAAACGTTCGTAATCGAAATTTTTTGGAATCCCTAAAAACGTAAGGGTTTTTAAAATGTTATTATGGTTGCGTAGGGTTTTACTCTCTTCTTTATACTATTACGGAGACTATAATCTTACTTCCTAAAACTGTTTCGATCATTTTGAGAACTAGAGTAAATACTACTGTCCGAAGAGGAAAACTATTTATCTCCACCTCAACAAACGTCATTATGTAAACAATAAACTCCAAATATAACTACGCCGATATCCACACATCTAGTAAGTAATCTGAAAATTAGATTATGAACTATTTTTTGACCAAATGGTGCAATTTTCATTGATCGGTCTATGGAAGTAGCAATCCAGTAACTTTCTCTTTCAAATGGTCATTCATTTATATCATGAATGAATTTTGGATGCAGTTCCCTGTTTCTCTAAACATCCTTGGTTCGATGCAAGAGATTCATTTCGATTATAGCATTTAAAACGGGGATATCGGAATCTTGTTTTTGCACTTTCCCGATTGCATATTGAAATGAAACTTTTCAACAGGTCAGAATGGCACTTATCTAATATTAATGTGCTATTCTCTCTGACGAAAGGGTCCTCAGTTCTAAGTCAGGCGGTCTTTTGCGCGACATTTCGAAATTTGTTTTGAGGCCGTTCTCGGTGCTATAGAGCAATCAAAATCAAGGTCTTTGCAGATGAGGAGGTCTTTTATCGACACCGTTTTATTTTGAGTACAATTGGCTAAAAATTCAACTGATTTTGCCCACCATATAGCATCAGCGGAAGTAAATGGTGCATTTCTGAACTGTCCAAAAGAAGGTATTCATTCTGAAAAATGAATGGAAAGAGCTCCTTGAAAAATTGTATATTCTGTTCTTATCAGAACCGATGATTAAATCTTGTAGGGTATTTATGTAATGTAAAAACTGTTGTTTCATTCAAATAAGCATAAGTAGGAAAACAGTTTACAATTACTTCTTGTGGTAAAAATCTTAAACTTTTTATTTTTGTTGTATAACAGACTAATTATTTAATGCAGTTTGTAAAACAATATTATGAAGAAGAATAGTATATAAAATAAACTGAATGAGGTATTTGTTCCAAAAAATGAATGGATATGTATGTATGTATGTATATATATATATATATATATATATATATATATATATATATATATATATATATATATATCAGTGAGAAAATGAGAATTCTGTATATATCAAAATAAGCAGTTTATCTCAAATAAAACTAATATTGGTACAATTTTGATTTGGAAGTATATTTAAAAGATTTTTCTATATTTCGGGTATTTCCTAATATTGTTCATACCAAAGTGGCAGGAAAAAAGAATTGTAAGAAAGTGTTTATGTTGGTGGGGCCATATTTCTGGCTGAGGCAATCTTCTATTTTTAAGAGATCTGTTTATTGTCTGTTCATATTCAGCCTTCTGAAGAAGAACTCTTGACACCTGCAGCTGAAGATACATCTCGACTCATGATGTCATCAACAGATATAATGCACGAGTTGACAGCGGTCCAAAGTTGAGTCAAACAAATTAAGGGAGTCTGTGGAATAAGGTGAGAATTTCAAATTTATCTTCATTTTTTCAAGTGGTTCACTATTTATGCAATTGTTCTAGGTTTGATACCAGAGCGTCATTTTTATTCTACCCTGCTTTTCAAATGAGGATAACGGAATCTTAACTTAGGACCTTCCTGATAACATATATAAATGAAAATTTGGGACAGGATAGATTGGCACATATCCAATATTAATATGCAAATCTGTCTCACCAAAGGGTCCTCAGTAAGATGCCAGTTGGTCTTTATTGGTCAGTTTTCATTTTAAAGTGAAGCAGTCTTTACGGAATAGGAAATGTTTACATGGGCAACTAGTGTAACTAAATTGTGTATTAGTGTTGTTAGACAATCATCAAGGAGTGATATTCTGTTTCAGTGTAAACCAGAGGATTTGAGGCATCAGCGGTGAGGACAACTTTGTATTTGGAGGAGATTCTTCTTCAATAGACATCCTTCTGATGTGAGCCCAAGGTCACACTGAATTTTATTCTAACTACAATATTTGACTGTAGGTTGGTTATATCTTTTTTTGTAATAATGGATAGATATGACCCTGTATATTATATGTGAAGGTTCAGCCTTCTTTACAGTTTTACTCACTACAGTATATCAGTGTAATTGCAATCAGGATATTGAATAAACTCAACAGACTGTATACCTGAATAAACTTAGTTGACTGTGCGTTACTCAGTGATCTGCATATGTTGTACCTGAGGCCAAATGACAATTTTTCCATATTCATTTTCCTGTGTTGACCTAAATAATTACTGGTTTTGGAAGTGGAAGTCCATTATGATCTTAAATAATTACCTTTCCACTTTGGTCAAAATTTCTGCAGAATATTAATCACTCAAACATGGGTTCCATTCATGGGTGGAATTTGGTAAACCTTCTTCCCTATATTTGCTCTTAGGATTTCATTGGTAGAACTGCTTTATTCCTTATGAAAAATATTTGAGAGCATTGTCATATTGTGTTCTTGAGTTTCAAAACGATTTCTTCCTTCATTCTCTATAATTTAATAATGTAATTTTCTGTAATTCAAATTGAAAAATTCACAAACATAGAAAATTTACAGTTTTTTAAGCATATGAACTTTCAATCAGTAAGATTTTGGGATGAAATATAACAACCTTTGGCTGCGGAAATTGGCAAAATTGGGGAATGTTTTTTCTCGTTTTGATAAATAAATTACTGATTTAGATGATGATAATTCTTTACTATCAGAAACTGCAATATTTCCTTTTCAATAACTTCCAATGCTGAAAATTGAGCATTCAAACTTGGGTGATATTGATGGGTGGAATTTTGTTAAACATTTTCCCCATATTCACTCTTAAGATTTTATCAGTAGAATTACTTTGTTTTCTATAAAAAAATTAAAGAGCATTAAACTATTGTGTTAAGTTTCATAACAATTTATGAGAACAGAGTTCAAACACTAGAATCCAGCAGTGATATTCAGGTAATAATTATCGGGTTCATGTATTTCATCAATAATGTTATGGCATAGAAGGACATGATGTGCTTAAGAATTCTTTAATTTTCTCATAGGAATCACTACAGCAAGTTGAGGACTCCTTTTCGATGGATGCTGAGGAGTACAAGGAACTCCACGAGGCAATCGAGAAGGGAGACTTTGATAGGGTGAGACTTCTTATACCAAATGATGCTGTAGGGAAGCAATTTTTATATGATGATACGTCTGCTCTTTATAATGCATTACTTAGTGAGCAGTATGAAATAGCTGCATACCTTCTTTACAAAGGCAGTACATTTGATAATGATGAGCATCAATGTTTAGAGAGTATGGAAATAGATCGAACTCGTCTTAACTACCTCCTGTTAGAATTTAACAAAAAGTCAGAGAAATCTTGCATTTACCAAATAATGTCGTGGAGTCGATCTCCACAGGGCTTAGATGGGGAGCGTCACAATGCTGTCATGTCCATGTACAACGATTTCTTTGAGTCACAATTCCTGAAATTGCTGATGAACGTCCTGGAGAACGAAGAGGTTTACTTAGTGTACGACTTTAGCTCAGAAGATATTAACAGGGTCTTCCGTTATGACAAAGCCGATGCCGAGATCTTTGGTTTAACTGTACCAAATTCAAGGGAGATCTTCATCGGATCAAAGCACTTGTTGTCAGCTGATTCGAATAAGAAATCAAAAGTGTATGGTGTGGTGGCAGAGGAATTCTGTCACATGGCTTTAGCATATTTGTTCGAAAACAATGCGAAGCCATACAGAATGGAAGATTCTGTGTTGGAGGAGAAATTTCAAGGCATAGTTACAGCTGTCAAATCCTTGTTAGACCGTTCGTGCCATATTGAATCAGTTATCAGGGATGTTTATGTAAACTATCCAGCAGACTTTTGGGAATGCGAGTTGATAGCCCGGGTTCCCCATGTGATCGGAATATACGACGAAGAGAGAGGAAGAAGAATTTTTCTGGAATCTCCGGAATTGTCCCAGCTTCTCTCTTTCTACGAAGAGAATGTTCTTCCCAAATGCAAGGAATTTACGGACCCATCGCACATCACAAAACCTCAACGGACAATGGAACGTCTAATGAAAAACGATGCCGTCCTGTCATTTGACGAAAAGCAAACAAGACCGTTGAAGGAAGACTTCATGTCTTTCAAAGAGTGTTTGGTGAATGGGGGATGCTTTTCAGTGATGACGACAAACTGCACAAGACTATGCACGTTGCACGTCTATCACGAGCTGAAAAGGGAGTTTAAGGACCTTTTACTGAAAAAATGCATCTTCTTCACGAGGAAGTGCTTTGATGAGAAGAGAGATGAGATTTTAAATGTATTGAAAGGGAAAGTTTGGGAGTATTTGATACTCATTCTGGATGAAGTGGAGCTCGATCTACAAAGGTTAGAAGTTGAATACACTGACCATTTTGATGAATTCACAACCAAAGGAATGAAGCTGGTAATCATCTCAGGCTTGCAGTCCCTTGGTGAGGAATTTCAGAGCAAAAAAGTTAAGTACAAATGGAATGATTTGTCCGAAGGATACAAAAAACTTCACCAAAGCATCAATTATATTTTTAAAGGACAGGAGAAGAATATTTACATTGGTAAGGACAATTTCTCTAAGGTTTTCACTGAGGATGAAATCATCAAGATAATCAATGGTAATATTTTTGTATTAACTGATGGTCAATATTTAGATTCTGATGGATATACTCCTGCAACATACATTGATAGGATGTTTCAAGCAACAAGTTTAGACATAAAAATTTTTAAAAATTTACCACCTGACACCAAGATATTTATCTATGGTTTATTTAGACAGGATTTTCAGCAGTTGTCAATAGATGAAAGGCTGGTGCAGTGGCTGATTGGATCTGATGATGAGATTGAAGATGGTAAATCAATATTCATCTGTAAAGATAAAAAAGCTCTAAACTTTGAGAATTTTGTTAGGAAAATTGCCGGCAAAACAAGTATTTGTGTGTACTATGATAAGAAGGTGTTTTATTTGATGAACTACAATTGTCCTGCAGACATTATCAAACAGCATATAAAACAAATAACATTTACAGAAGAAGATATTGTTGATTTGGTGAAAAGGAACAAGGTCATAATAATTTCTGACAATGCTGGATGTGGTAAGTCTACAGTCATATGCAGTCTCATCAGGCATGTGAATAAAAACATGAATGATTCATGGATATTTAGAATCGATTTGAATAAATTTTCAACATATGACAAGGATCCCCTCTCCTTAGCCCATATTGAAGAAAATGGTGATGAGGACGGGATATTTGATCATTTATTCCTCATGCTGGGATTAAAGAATGGATTGGAGAAATGGAAATTCAGGGAATTCAGTAAACGAGGAAACTGCTTTATATTTATTGATGCTTTTGATGAGGTAGATCCAAAATTCATACTCAAAGCTCAAACTCTCATTTCAGCACTCCTCAATAAGAAAAACGTGAATATTATCATAACAAGTAGAAAAAATCACCAGGAAAATCTAGAAAAACTGCTGAATACATATTCACATCAAATGATTCCCTTTTCATGCAAAGATCAAGTAAGATACATGGAAAAACTGTGGAAGTGTAAACTGAAATATCCGTTTGGAGAAGGAAGGCAAAGCTTAGAGAAAAACAAGAAAGCAGTTCCAGAAAAAATTGACAGTATCATGATGGAATCAAAAAAAGGAAGTGGGTTAGAATATCAATATGTAATAGCTGCATTGGGGAAGATAGACACAAGAAGGAATCTGGATTTGGTATGGCATGACATAGACAATCTGGATTTCACAGATTTAGCTGTACATATCCTATATAAAGCCTCCCTTGATGAGGAGTCCTTGGAATTCATGGGGATTCCTCTTCATTTGTTTATGGTTGGTACCATTCATTTCAATGGTAATTTTAATGTTGAACTTCCATCTAACATTTATTGCCTTTATTTGCAATTTTTAGAGCAGAAAATTCAAATATATGTTGAGGACAAACAAGGCATGTCCCATGAAGGCAGAGCAAAGGATAAACTTATAAATATAACAAGAAAAGATATCTACAGAGTTCATATTGACCTAGCGCATCAATTAATGGATGAGGGAAAAGTTTGTTTAGCCTCCGAATTGGATGAGGAAGACCTCGAACTCTGCTCTGCTCTGGGAATCATGGTTTTACATGGGGAGTTGTTAAATTTTCTCCATCAGACATTTGCAGAGTTCATTATTGCAGAATCGTTGAGGAAAGAGTTGAAAAAAGAAGTTTTCGTGGACATACTTTTTGGTGACAGATATAACGTAGTCAGAAGATTTCTTGCAAGTGCCTTGGAAAATAAAAATTTTGAAAATGTTAAAAAAGAATTATTCAAAAATGTAGATTTTCTATTTACTATTTTGGAAAATATTGTTTATGAATGTTCACTTTATAAACTTTATGAATCAAATTCAGATATTCTCTGTCGCTTTAAAATAGTGAGAAAGTTGCTGGAAAACTTTGTGAAAATAGTTGACAAAAATTCGCTTGATGCATTTGTTGAAGAGCTTGAGGTCAGACTGAAATGTTTGAGTAATATTGGGTGTTGTGTTACTGAAAACATTCTAAAGATACTGTTGAATAGAAGGTTGGAATTCAACTCAATTCTCCTCTTTAACTTTGTGAGATTTTCGGAAAATTCTGATGAAGCAATTAATGTACTTAAGGAATACATTTCCATCAAAACATATGAATGTGGATTAGGATGGGAAGAAATTGGTGGAAGTGAAGAGAGAGTTAGTTATTTGAAATTGTTGAATGTTAAGGATTCAGATGAATGTGGCTTATTTTCTTATGCTTTAAGTAATGAGAAACCAGATGTATTTGCTAAGATTTTAAAGTTTTTCAGAGATGAATTTGAGAAGGAACAATTTATCAAAGATGTAGTTGAAAATGATGAAACTAGGGATCAATTAGAGAAATTTATCAGTATAGTACACCTAAACAGAATCTGTGTTTTATTTCGAGCATTGCACTCTGTTTTTGGAAATGATATGCAAACTCTCTTCAACAATGATTTAAAATTTAGGATCGTTAAAAGAGCTATCGAATATGATCAAAGTGATGATTCATTTGAAATGGTTGTAAGTTTATTTGAAGAATGTTATGGAGTTGAGGCTTTAAAGGAATTTCTCTTATCTAAAGATGATAATGGTGAATCTTTAATACATAATTTAATATTTAGGTACTCCTATAGAACATTCATTACAAATTTGAATCTTCTCAGGAATATTCTGGTGGAGAAGGATAAGATAAAACTGTTGTTCACGAGTAGGAGCAGATATTACGGGAACATATTTCATTTTGCTGCTGAAAATAGTGAGGTTTACCTTGATGAACTGCTGCAATTTTATGATGATCATTTAGATGAAGATGATGTTAGAGAAATGCTATTGAGTGCTGATGCAGTTGGCTATCCAGTAATTCATTTATTATTTGATAATTCCTCCCAAAGGTTATTAGAGAATTTGCATCTGATCAAGGAAATTTTAGGTGAAGTTTGGTTCAAGGAATTCCTTAAGAGAAAGGATCATTGCAATCGGAACATATTTCATTATGCTGCTCAAGAAAAAGACACGAATCTTAAGGAACTGCTGCAATTTTGGAAAGTCAATTTAGATAAAGATGAATTTAAAGGAATGCTGTGTAGTGCCAATAGAAAAGGTGATAATTTACTTCATATATTATTTGATAACAATTATTCTGCCACATTAGAGAGGAATTTGGAGTATGTGAAGGATTTCCTTGAGAATGTTGAATTATTCAATCAGATTCTTAAGAGTAAGGGTGAAAATTTTAAGAACATAATTCATTTTGCAGCGGGAAGTGAAAAGGAAAGGAATTTCTATATCCTCAATTCAAATTTGTCTGACTGTGAAGTAGCAGACCTTTTGATGGAGAGAAGTGAAGATGGTAAAACATGTCTGCATTATGCAGCATCTTTTAATTTAAGCAACTTATACTCTCTCTTACCTTATGCATACGAGATGCTTAAATCAGACGAAAGACGTTTTGGAGAGCTTGTTCTGGGGAAAGATAATAAGGGAAATACATTTCTGCATTATTTTGGAATTTTTAGTATGCATGATTATCTGATGGAAACTGCAGCTTTGGTATTCCATCTACTGAAACAAAGACTTACTGATGATTATATGAGCTTTTTGAGGGAAAGGAATGAAGAGGGAAAAACATTTCTACAAATTGATAGTTTTGTGAAGGAAGACATACATGAAGCTTTCAAAAGAAATTTAGAGCTATATCTGTTTAAAGAACTCTCAGGGATGTGAGGCAATTCAAGAAATCCTGATTGTCCATTTCTCAATATTGTGGCAATTCTTTTAGCTGACTATAACTATACAGTGATTACATTTGGGTTTGAGAGTTAGATATACAGTAAACCTGTTTAAAGTGCTCCTCTCTGAGACTTGATGTGTTGTTTTCTCCAAGTCCCTTTTGACATCAAACACTTGTTAAAGATGCTGCTTATGATGTTCTGATATTTACATAGGATACCAATATTTCTCAACCCGACGCAGTGAAACCCAATATAGCCAATTGTTCACCACATTTGGTAGACCAAAAATCTTCAAAATTATTCTTGTCACTCTTCTTTCTTCTCTCCTCTTTTCTAAAATCTATCTCTCATAAGTCTTCTTTGGGATGTATGATTTTGGAAGGATAAAATTCAGTTGTTAGAGCTGATAGAAGCTCTGAAATGCTTCTTTATCGCTTTTGTTGAAATTTTTTAAGAAATTTAAATTTTGTTTAATGTGTTTTTGTTTAACACAGTATCTAGTTATAAGTATTTCAAATAAAACAGAAAGGAAGTCTCATCGGCTATTTAGCATAGTCTCGGAGAGATCAAGATGTCCTCTTACCACTGCTGTGGAAATTGTTATTATTCTTATCCTCTATCAATCATTATAGAGTGAATAGTGAGCAACATCAACTGCCTAAGAATGATGCTTTAAGTGCAAAAAGCAGGCAATTCTTAAAAATATGCAATGAAAAGGACACCAGTATAATCATATCATATCACTATCCCACTCACAACTTAGTATTTCTGTGGTTAAAAGTATCCTAACCAGGCTTAAGTGTATTACGTAACCACAAATATATAAATGGTTCTGCAGAATAATTATATATGTAAGTTTAGTTTGTGTCAATTTTTCAATATTACCTTATTTTCCAGCATATTAGACAAGTTTTTAACCCTGGAAAAATCTTCTCAAAGGTATTGGGTTGTCTTATATACCCAATTGTCTTCTCCACTGGTATATATGTTATATAATAATAATTTTTTGGATGACTTTAACCATCCAAATATTTAATTTGAGCTTTTTCGATTGCAATATAATTTAACAAATGCAAATGGTTTTTCAGAATAATTACACACAATTGTATATTGTATTATATTTACTTTATTATAGTAACTGTTTAAGATAATTGTAAATAATATATTTCATTAGGTTCAAGTTTTTACTGATGTCATGTAACTAAAGGAGTGTATGCGATTTTAATAAATGAGTATTTATATTTACCAAGAGTCTACTTTTCATTATTACATTAAGAGAATGAGGAAGCAGCCACTGATTTCATTTTGGGATGTGATTATAGAGATATAATGTAATTAATGTGTATGGTTTATCAGCATAATTATACATCTCTGTTTACTTTGTGTAAAAATTATCAATATATGATAATTGTTAAGGGTGGTTGGAGGCCATCAGGATTTATTTTGAGGTGGATTGCATTGTAAATGATTTAATAAATTTTTAGTAAATGTATGCGTTTTTACTTTTAAAGGAAAAAGTGTTCAAGAAAAAATCAATTGCTCATTTATAATAGTATTAAATTTAAATGTTTTAATGCACAAAATTCGGAGATGCTCTCTAATGTTGAGGATATTGATGTTGATTCAATATAGATATTTGATTAATTTTCAGATATTTAATGGAAATATTTCACTGTGTCACTTAAAATTAGTGTAGAATGAATGCTTCATTTCTGCTGGCCTTGGTGGTCAATTGGGTGGCATAAGAAGCACTTTTGCTCCAGCCCCAGGTTCAAATCCCACCTGATTAGGGTATGGTTATGTGCATTTGTATATTTTTCCGATTTGGGTTTGGCAACAGGAAGAGCATCTGGCCGTGAAAATCAATGATTGCCAAAACAATTCTCATCATCGCCTAACCATCATTCATTGGCCTACTCCATAAGTGATGGGAATAAGGCTTAGAGAATTTATGTAAGTGTTTCATTTCCCAATTTAACCCTTAAGCTGCAGGAGCTGATCTGTGCCTTCTTGAACAGGCCAGTGGTAGCAGATATAGTCCTTCATAATCCTGATAGACCCTTTTCCTGAGGGTTCAGTTATTGTCGAGAAATTTAACTACTTGTGAATAGAAAATGTCATTGCCAATTTTTATTTACTTAATAATAATTCTTGATTCCATATTAAGTTCTTAGTCGTTTTAAAAGCAGTTTTTTGATTATTTTGATACCAAACAATATGCATATATCTCGATTTTCAACTATTATAGCTAATCACAAAGAAAATAAAACATGCTCGAAGGCAGTCAAAACTCAGAGATTGGATAAAGATGGAACTTGTTAAATTTGGGTTTTCCCAGAAAACCCTTTAGAGATATTCCCAACCCAAAACAATAGAGAGGAGCAAGTGCTGCATTGAGAGGCCATAAAATTGAAGGAGCAGGTCAAATGTTTTTCCCACAGTTTAAGGGTTAAAATCATCTGAAACTGGAATTACCAGACCTTTTTGATGGAAAGAGATGATAATAAAACAACTGCTGTTATTTACATTTGAGAAATTTTCATTTAGATTATGCAAAAGAGAATCTTCATTAGAACAAAATTTTGCTGAACTGCTTCTGAGAGAAGATGAAAATGGAAATGCATTCTATCATGTATTCATATGGAATGATTATGAACTTTATTAGTAAAGTAAGATATTAAATTCATTGATAAGAGACTGGTTGATGAACTGTTTAAGAGGTTATTGAGAATAAGGAATGAATTTGGTCTAATATGTCCCCAAAGTGACATAAGAAACAGAAAACAAATTTCACAGAATATCATGAGAAGGATTTTTCAAAGGAACTCGTAAGTAATGAAGAGAATGTAAGTATTTCTTAATAATAATGAAGTATTTCAGTTTTTAACATCATTTTCCTTTATTTTAATATCATAGATGATGTATAAATAACCATTTATTTCATTGGTTTATTTTCATATATGTTTGCTATTACTTATAATTATCCTTGTGTTAAAATAAAGCATTCTAATATGTGTTTTTACTGTTTAATTCAAACAAAGAAGTGTTTAAAGTAGAGTTGATTACTAACTGAAGATACATATTAATTGTACATACAAAATGTGCAATGCTTTTGGCTTAGTAAATATTTTTCAACTGCAAATTTAGTTAATTTATTGCATATTTATATGCTTATAATAACACCGCATTCCCTGATTTCATAAGATAACCAGAAAACATTATTTTCATATTAATATAAAGGAAATTGCCATTCCAATCTTCATAAACTTAGATAAAATAAACAGGTTCCTATTGGAAAACATTTTAAATTACTTTCATCGCTTATTGAAATAAACATTATAGTTAATACTAACGAGTATTAAAGAAAAATTATCTCCTATTTGTTTACTCAGAATATCTCCTAATTTTACCAAATTTTATTCACCAATAATAAATAATTTCATTTAATTACCACCCTCACCTATCTAAAAAGACAAAGGATTTCCACCTAACCTATTTCCTAACCTTAACCTATTTCCAAATAACCAACTTCCAAGTGCAGCAAGGATTGTATTTGTTTATGCAGAATGAGTATATATAAAACAATGGGAAGAATCCAGAATTGAAGATTACTGTGCTGAGTTTGATTCCAGGTCTGTAAATTATCCTCCATAAGAATTCTTTTTCATCTCATACCTTCGCTTTTCTTTACAGAAACTACGTTAGCATTTATTAAATTATAGTTTGCTGATATGAACATGAAGAAGGAGAAATAGCTGATGAATCTCATTCAAACCTTAATATTTTACTTTGCATACAGATATACTCATTTTACCAAAGAATAATAATGATATAAAGAGAATATGGGAAAAGGGGAATAAATCCTTTGCAACAGAATTTTATAAACCATATACAGTATTGTAATAGAAGAGCTATAATAATATTTAAAATAGCTGAGAACGATTTCATAAATTAAAATTAAGTAGGAAATAAAGAAATTGCAACAAGTATGGATTATAAGTGAGAATGACAGTATATAAATATAACGTCACCCAACTAAGAATCCACATACTTTTGGTCCTAGCCCCATTCACACTAAATGCATAGTATAGACACTTCTTAAGATGCTCTTCTACTTAAGAGATAAATTTTCCCATCCTCAGAAGCACTACAACCTGCAGTAGCCAATTGAATGCCTCTTTTGGTAGATGAACAGTTTTTACACCATTCATATCACAGTCTCCTCCACTCTCCTACTGACTATCTCCCAAAAATTGTCCCCTGTTCATATTTTCTCAGGAAAGAGTAACTTTTTGAGCATCAAGTGAGGATATTGTGAAGCAGAACAATCTTTATCCCCTTGTTGGAGTCGATAAGAACACTAAAATAGAATGAAACCCCCTCCATTAGATTTCTTATCAATGAAGATTGTTTAGGAAGTTGCTTGATAGTGTTTCCTTCTATCACAATCCCAAGAAATAGTAATATCCAATAAATCAGAAATAGAGTTTTTAGTGGACTGCTTGACATAGTTCCAAGGAGATCATAATTCAGTTTTATAAATGCTGTCAAAAAAGAATTATTATTCTTCCCTAATTCTTGATCTAGTGGAAGTTCTTCATTGTAGAGGAAATTATTGAAAAAAATAAAAGTACAAACTTGCTAAATTTCAGATTCATGAGGCATTTAGTGTATAAACCCGACAATTTTCATTCAATATCAATGTAAGATTAGAAAGTTCATTGAAAGAAACATGCCTAAGTATTCTTAAAACATATTTGTAATTGCATTTTATGGATCTCTGGTCATAATGACCAAGTGATATCATTTGCGCAATTTTTCAGTATGAACAGTAATGTATCTTGACGTATGATTCGAATGCTTTGTATCAATTTTTAGTATACTGCTATGTATTTTTCTTGGCAAATTTCTTGATGATAAGTTTTCCAAAGGTAACTACTACTTTTATTGTAATTTATTAAATAAATTCATCTTGAAGTCAACTCAGATTTCTACTGTCATAGAAGTATATTAATTCTAACATGATATAATTAAGATTTTTATGGTTATATAACATTCGCAATATTATATAAAAATGAATGAATGTACAATCAGTATATTCATCAAGTGAAATAAGTCAAATTAATGAAAAGGTATTTTAGAAGGATTTTCTTTATTGTATCTTGTGGTTCCCTGGTAAGAAAACAAAACATTACCAATTGTGTACATTTTCAGTGGGACCATATATGTATTTTTGTGTGATTTTAAGTCTTTGTATATCTTTTATGAAGAATACGAAATAAAATCTTTTCTCAAAACTTGCTATTTTTCATGTATCCATTGTTCTGTAGTTTCTTCAGTGAAATTATTTCAAAATGTTTGCTGGATGAAAAGTAACTTTGATTGTAAAATCTTTAATAGGATGCCTTAATTGCTTGCCTAACTAATTAAAAACCAACATCACAGAAGTTGTGGCATTTAAAACTTCTTCATAAGTTCAGGTATTTCATAATCTATAGGTTAATATCAATGCTGGAATCCAATGAGTTTAAAAAAATTATTCAAGATATTCAATCTCCTGATATATTTTTGAAGAGAAATGAGGACACATGAATCAAATTAAAAGGTAAGCTGTACAAGAAATTGGAAGAGATACTTTAATGTTATTAGCTGAGCTAAAGTTCTATACCACTGCTGATTCATTAAAATAGATATTTTTTTGCATAGTAGCCTTATGAAATTGGATTGGACTATTATGTGGAGAAAGATGAACATCCAACTTATGATTCTTCCATGAAATTTAAAGACACTTTTGCTGAAGTATAAGTTTTAAAGAATGAACACCAGCAGCTGACTGAATGGACATATACTTGAAATGATAATATTCCAGATAGCTACTGGGTCAATCCAAGGCATTGAATCTCTAAAATACTATCAATCATTTGCTCAATGGAAGATTTACTAAAGTGCGATTCTTTAGTCTTGGGTAATATTTTTAGGTAAACATATATTAAGCACTATTCTTCGCATCTTAAGATGTATCATTATTTACTTATGGATATGGATAAAGACCCTGAAGACTGAAACTACTTCCTTCATGAGATTATTTTGCATAGCCAAAGATGATCAAAGATAACATTACGTTAGGTATGTATTACATTACCGAGATAACCATAATAGTGCCAGTTAGAGTTATTCTTTAAGTGTGACCCATCTGGCTGTAGAAGATGCAATCACCAAATTCCATCAAACTGTGTTCATATAGCCACATTAGCAAGAGTATTAGGTATAAATATTTATATTGTGAACATAAACCCTCTTCGTTGGTCTAATTCGTATTATTCATCTATGAAGAATTATATTATAGCTATGTGTAATAACCAGTGTAAATATATAAGCTATATAATAATTATATGTATATAATCCCGAAGTATATTTTGGAGAATCATACATAAAATACCCGATAATATTCTTCAAGTCATAATGTTAACAGATATCAGTTGAAATTATTCAAATTATCATTAATCTTTAACTGTTTTCTTTCCTTCATAGAGTTATATCTTTAATTATGCTTTTATGAGCTCAATATAGGCATTGTTTACTTTTTTCTACTCCCGCGCCGAGTCCTACAGAAAAGAGACTGTCATGAAGCGTCACTTTGCTTCTATTTTCGGCGCGTACGGCGAGGCTAGATCGTGAGTTGCTGCTCTTCCATCAAAAGGACGAAATTATTGATATTCGTCTGCAAAATGTGTGAAATACAATTGGATTTATATTGTAGGCTTTGTTTGAAAGAGAGTTTTTCTCTAGTTAATATTTTCACTCGCCTTTCTTCATCTGAGGAACCGGTGTCGAGAATACTAAACTTTGTATACGACGTAAAGGTAAGTATCACGTTCGTGATTTTGCGTGTGGTACGGATCTGTATCACAAAAGATTGCAAAGATTATAAACAACTTTTTTTCTACAATCTTTTAACCTCACGTGATGAATATTATTTTTATTCTCATGTCTTTTTTTCCTAAAATCCAGTGTGTATATTCATAATGCGAATATGATTCCTTACTACTACTTTGGTATCACAAATATGTTTAGTATCGTTCTTTCATATTATGTATCATCATTTCTATGTTTTAGATATGCGAAGATGATGGCTTTCCGTCCAAAATATGTTTTCCTTGTGTGTGGAGGATGCTCGAGTTCCAGGCTTACAAAAAGAACGTTCATTACGCTGAATCGGAGATTATGAAATTGTTGGGTAAAACAAGGCTTGTAAGTGTGCTGCTTTATTTCTGAATGTGCTTAGATTATTGGTTATTGACGACTTTTTATACTAATATGAAATGGACGTAATGGAGTGCATTTCGATAATTTATCGAGTTTTTGTTATATTTCAGAATTCAGAAGAAACTTCAGTTGACGAAGCGAATGACGATGCATGTATTGAGGCTGAAGATGTACAAACGGTATGGCTTTAGAATATATTATCTATGAAAATAAATACGGAAACATCATAGTAAAGAATTTATATGCATTTTATGTATTCCTCTATCTTTACAGGATGTTATAAACGAACTACAGGACACTCAAAACGACAGCAATGCCATCTCCGAAGAGGTTAGTACTTGTTCGAAAACTCTGTAAACAAAGACTTGTTATGCGAAATATATTTGCGATGTTTATTAGAGAGGATCAAATTCCTGAAGTTTTATATTTAAAAATTTTAATATTCCAACTCTATCCATGTGTAGAACTTGTTCTGTTGGTGCATATGAAAATAACTTTCATGATAAACTTATCATTTAGTTTTTTAAATAATAGATTTGGAGAAACCACTCTGGACGTATCATTTAATAATTCACTTGAATATTGTTATAGAAATAAGAACTTAGATAATCACAGAATGTTTTTACTTGCTGTTGAAAATTCATAAAAATTCAAAAGTATGAGAAAAAACTTGTGTCGTTTGCATTAAATTATCTCTTTTAATGTAAGGTAATAAAAACACACCAGAATTAATTGACTGAGGTGTTATTTTTTGTAGGCAAACATCAAGGAAGAAATGGATATAGTTGAGTGGCAAATACCTGATGAACTAAAGGGTAGAGAGTTTGTAATGGAGGTAAGTACAGTGTTTCTTAGCCATTTTATAGACAATTGTAAGTAAATAGTTGGCTTTAGTGAATGGCATATTTATCTAGGCTTAGTGAGAAGGCTCACAATCATAGAAGCCCAGTCAAATTTTATTTATATTTTAGCCATTTGGTACTCTATTCTCTGGAGGAAATATCAGTGATTTTACTATAATCTTTTTCTATATCTGATTGATAATGTTTACTATAATAGGCAATTGGTGGCTGTTTTTAAGGTTGGAATCTTTGTCTATGATGTCAACAAAGCCTTTTCTTCAGATTCTTCGCCACATACATTTTCATAAAAGCCATTCTATGCTATATAGTGATTAATATTTTGTATCAGACTGGTATTATTTACCATATAGTTTTATAATTAGTATTATAAAGATATTGTGTCACAAAAGTAGATTAAAAATCTTTCTGTAATATTTAACAATTGTTTCTTTTTCAAGGAATAATACATAAATGTAAATAAAAGGTAACATTTTTTCGATTTGCCGAAACATATTACTGTTTCATCTTGACAAAGTGTTTCTTTTTCTGAAAATCAGTTGACAGCATTTCTTTTAGAAAATTTTCTACCAGGATATATAAAAGTCTGAGATATATCAAGGTCATATTTAATTTCTAATCTGGTAGATCATCCCTCTGAAGTTTATAACAGATTATAATTTCTGGTAGAATATCTCCCATTGTGTTAATGTTTGTTCATTACACTTGATTTTAACTGATATGAACCTTTTATTGAGAATTTATCCAAAGTAAAAATCTTTTTACCTGTTTAGAAAATCATCGGAATATTTCCATCAGAGAATGAAGTTGAGCCAAACCAAGAAGAGTATTTGTTATGTGTAGAAGAGATGAATGAAGAACAGGTAAATACAAAGGTTTTAATGCAATCTTATTTTAATATTTTAAAATGGTGTTTTATAGACTTAATTTTCAGTTAACAGTAAGCCAATGTTTAATCTGTAAATTATTGATGGAGAACATTAGTTATAATCTTCAGTTAAGGAGGGTCTATACCTTGCCTGAAAATCCGTTTGCAGACTGTTGGCAATTACATCACCATGGGGCATGTAAATCAGTAAAAAAAATTTTGTTTTCATTATTCAACGCATGAAAGTGAAGCTACACACTCCCATCTGCCTGTTTTTAATGATGCAAACCATAACGGAGAAAGAAATTTGAGAAGAAATCGACCATTTTTG
Organism: Pachydiplax longipennis; assembly: GCA_036926295.1. Lineage (NCBI taxonomy): Eukaryota > Metazoa > Arthropoda > Insecta > Odonata > Libellulidae > Pachydiplax > Pachydiplax longipennis. Next base: position 10,353,735 of record JAVFKF010000023.1, read on the forward strand.
ATATAGTCACACTCGGTTACAAAGAAGGATATGAACATTTCGTCAGATGGGAGTGTAGCTTCATCCTTTAACATTGAATTTAGACAACTTTCAAGTTTGTATGTTTTATAATAATCCTGTAATTGTGCAACGCGAGCAAGATGTACAGCGTTTTTCGCAAAAAGGAACTGGCACTGCAATCTACTTCCCCTCATTTTCCTTCACACTCCTTTTTGACGAGGAAACATAGTGAAGCGATGTGAGGCTGATATCAGAGCTGAGTGTGAGAAAATAGCACCCGAACTCGCTGATAATCTCTCAGCTTAACTCAATGAAAGTATCAAATATATAGTAAGAGTTTAAATGGTTAGGTACGATGGAATTGTTCTGGATTTTAGGTAGGAATGTTAATCCCTTCATTGTGAAGTGGGCTAGAATCAAAAAAAGCTGGCCCAAAGGACAGAAATGGTTTTTTGTGTGCAGGTTCTGATACTTCACATTGATAATACAAAATGTTTAAATTTTATACTTCTGTTTGTTGTTCTTCGATATCCTAATGCATTAAAAATAAACATGGTGTCAAACTTGAACATTTTTCACAGAAATGGGCAGTGTTGAATTTTTCAGATAGACGTTCAACTTTGCTGCTATGTGGAGGGTTTAAAAATAACCTTTTAACAACGATGTTATGACTTATAACAATTCTTTATTTTTTGAGTGGTTGCTTTCTATTCCTTTCAAAAATTATATTTTGCTCAAAGCAACAAATGGTAGACACCTTTTTCGGACAATTTTTGAGATAAAGTTGAGGGATATAAATAGTAAAATGACCTTTTTGCATCAAGTCTCTTATACCACCTCATTGTCAGAAGTAACTAGATGTAGAATCCAAAGAAACTGTTTCTATACAGGTCTACTTGGGAAGTTGATTTTTTGTAAGCTTAGCGCTGTCTGTCTCCCCGCCTTGGAATCTCTGAATACAGTTTTGCTGTCTTTGTGGTGATATGAAGGTGTTAAATTCTGGTTAATTATCCTCAAAATATGTGAAGTGTAAGAATTTTATACCTCTACTTTACTTAAAGAACGTTAAATTAAGGAAAGCTTAAGAATCAGGTAAGATGTGACTGTATTTTAATTTTAACTGTGAAAAAACTTATAGCAAATTTTTCACTCTCGGTAATGGTGGAAAATATGGTTGACAGAAGTTACTTTGTGAAATCTTCACATCTGGAAATTTTTACCGACCCTTGTGTCAGGGTCTTGATAAAGTACTGTTCATGGCACTTCTGCACTATGCAAACACTCATGCGCATCCACTCATTGGCTAAGGTTATTCAGTGAGTGCCTTTTGGATTGTTAAGAAAAGTGAAAATATTATTGTCGTTTCAGTTTTAGTCTATCTATGAAGGTGGAAAATGGTTTGCTTAAATCAAGGACCACATATTTATGCACTTTTTATAAGTTAATTTAGTCCTTGTCATTTTTGATGGAGTGATTCACTAGTAAATGAATAGCATTGCATATTATCATAGGTGAGCTTCCACATTGCATCTCAAGCAACAAGTATTCCTGCTTTCCTTCCGAGGCACATCAAATATCGCTTTCGTTCCTCTCGCCCTCAATGCCCATCATTCTATACCTCAAAAATAGCAAAAACAAAAGCATGGGAGATCTTCTTATCTTATTGATAACCAAACCTCTGGATGCTTGGTTGAGTACCCCCAACGACATTCAAATTCCACTCTTTACTATACTTACCCAATCCACCTTTTGCTAGGGGAAAACACTTCCACTTGAAAGTGACAAAAAGAGGAACTTATTTTTAGAGGCCCCCCTTAAGTCATGTTTACTTAGTCTAAAACCTGTAAATTTTGATTCTTTAGTTGAAAGTGATTTATACTTTATCGATGATAAATGGCTTAAATAAATTGAAAGTACAATAGATAAATACGTACAAAATTTTTGATTATTTTTAAGCTTTACTAACTTTAACACAATGTGCCCTTGGGTGGTTTACTGATTTTTTCGTTACTTTTCAGGAACCCAACGAAACTTTAGTTGACAAAGCAATTGATGCTGATGCTATAGAGGCAGAGGAAATCCAAAAGGTATTAAATTTCATAGTGATCTTACTAATGATTATAGATAGAGGAATTCATGGTAAGGAATAGATAAAATTTACATTTATTACTGTCTTTACAGAATATTAAAGATGAAATTCCGGAATCGGAAGAAGACAGGTATGCCATAGAAGATCAGGTAAGCATATGTTCATAAACTTTATATACAACTATTAACTAATATTGGTGAAGTATTATCAATTAAAATATATTTATAGTAACCTTAACAATTTTTTTATCCTATTAATTGTGATTGATGATATTTCTTAAGTAATATATTTGGTATAGTTATGGTTCCAAATGAAAATGTGATTAACATCTTGAGTTGAATATATTTAATAGTATTAATTTTATGGAAATATAGTACACATATTAGAGCATATAATTATTATTTATTTAATAGTTAATTTCTTAAGTTAAGTAATTAATTGCCTTATGGTTCCAAATTGAAACTGTGATTAACATGTTGACTAATACTTATGTAAATCAGTTGCATTTTAATGCAAATATTTAGTCTTTCAAATATAAATTGCTGAAGTTACCCTTTTGTTGGAAAATTAGAATTGGAAGGTAAAATTTCAAATTAACCAATAAGTAATATCTCCCATCATTTTGTCATTTGTCCTTAGTTACATCTAACTCTTAATATCATTTAAAGTATGGCTAAAATCCACTTAACTGTGTGTTATTTAAAAAAATAATTTATACATTAATTTATCAATAGTCAATGGCTTCAAATTGAGAGTAAAATAGATAATTAAGTATCTAACTTCCATATGTGCAACATACAGATGTATTCTAAAGGCCTGAACCTACCGGTGCGGTGACGCAGTCGCATGCGTTTTTATGATGGTACCTGGTCCTTCCTCTGCGTTCGTCACGTACTCAAATTCAATGGTTTCTTATGGGGCCGACCCCACCGACGCGGAAAGCGCCGTCCGGCGGATTAGTTCAAGGGATTAGTGCAGTGTTTTCGCGCCGGCAAATACGCCGCTCGGCTATGAACTCTGCATGCACAATTTTTCGATTTGCCGCAGCCCGTTTGCAATCAAATATTGTCGTTATTTTGATTAATTTCCTCAAAATAATGCTTGTACACGATACCTTAACAATATCTGTACACCGTGATAAGTTTTCAGAACAATCAAAGCAATAGTACTCCGTAGAATCTTGTCCCCATAAAGCACTGCAAAAATGATACGTACGATGTGTTTTCGGCATACAAGTGACTGTTTTCGGCCAAGAGTTGTATAGTTTTGATACTTTTTGTCGCAAGACGTTCAAAATTATCAATAAAAATTCTTGCCACAGAATGTTTAATTTATTTATGTCAAGCATATTTACTTTACTTAATTGTATGTTTCCTCAATGTAATATATGCGGCAATTAAAATAAAGTACAGGTGTGTGTTATATGTACTCCCTGCGCATATAATAGGCTACCTTTTATTTACCTAAAGGTCCCCAGTTCGAACCCAGACAATAAAAACCATTCTCGTAATAAATGCACGCAAACCTCACTTTTATCGGTTGCAGATTACATTCCCTTTGCAAAATTAAATTAGAAATAATAGTAGTATTTTTTTAAAACTGAAACTAGCACCAAAAGAAATAAAATATGTTAATAGCAGTCATTAATATTCTGAAATTTTAACATTTGCAGTTACGAACAATTTGCAGGATCGATTTATTTACAGGGGACGATCATTTGGTTATCAGCTCGGGGTTTGCGTTCATTTTTACTTAAAACTCAAGAACAAGAATTAGTGAAACCTTAAAAAATGCTTATTATGAAAATCCATCCCCTAAGAATGAATAAAAGTTTTTCGTCTGTGATATTGGTTCTCGTTTCGACCCCAGGCAGATCCAAGCGTAATCGACCGTAATAGAAACAGATGGAGTTCATTTTAAGTTTTTCCTAATACTAATGATAGACAAGAACATGTGTTGGGCAAAGGAAAAACCCAACATCGACGATGAGATGAAAGGGAAAATGTATCTTCAATATATTGAAGGCAATCTTGCTAAAAACGCGTGCGAAATGTCAAACCAAACAGACGAGCTCCTAAATCACGACTGGTGGTCGTTTTTGCCGCAGCCGCGCCGGTGGAGCCTACCATGCGGACAGGGTGCATTTCTACGTCACCTAACGGGACTTTGGCCCCCCTCCCAAGTGTCATAAAAACGCGTTGCGGCTGCGTCGCCGCACCGGTGGGTTCAGGCCTTAAAACCTTTATTTAGGCTATCAGTAATTCAATTCTTCTTTATTTCACATGACAAGAGTCCGAATGGATTCTTTTGCATTTCCATGTATAGGCTTCATATTTAGGTTATGTCTTTTAAAACTCATAGTTAATAAACTATTATTTGCTTTCAAAATTGAATTACCATTTTGTAATGGTAACTCATAAATTATTTTGTGCTTTTAATCAGTTCTATATTAACAAATGACTCATTGTTTTCTATAGTTTGGTATCAAAGAAGAGATTGATATAGTGGAGTGGCAAATTCCACAAGAGTTGCAAGGGAAAGAGTTTAGAATAGAGGTAAGCACTATATTTTGTAGTTATTTTAGGCATTTTGTTTTTTATTTTTCCAAAAGTCCTTACATTTTAGCAACTATTTGACTTAATGCAATTGTAGTGCTGATTTGAGTCTCTATGATATTTTAGCTTTATGAAATAAAACGAATATTTTCCACATTTCTTTTTACAAAAATAGATACATATCCCAAGATCATGTATTAAAAATATTATTAAAAATACCCTGAAATAGGAGATCAGAAAAATCATGCCTTGGGTAGTTCTATCTCACTTTTTATTCTTTTGATAAATATTAATGATAAACTTTTTCACCATCCATTTAAATAATGTAAGAACCTCCTTTTTCCTTTTCAGGAAATTGTGGGAATATTTCCAACTGAGAATGAAGCTGAGGAAAACCAAGATCAGTATGTATTGCGTGCCCGAGAAAGTAATAATGTACAGGTAAATAGAATTCTGTGTTGAAACCTTTGTAGAACATTTCCATTTTATTGTACCTTTAATTATATGAAGATTTGTCATTATATCTTGCTATGGAAGAAATTATATGGCTTTATTGAGTACCTTCAAAGGAATGACTAAATTAAATAGGAATTTACCTCATTTTTAGGAAATGGTTGAAGAAAATGATATGACAATGGAAGAGGAAAACTATGATGAGGGAAATATAAGCAATCAATTGACTGAGGTAAGATTCACATTGCAGAAATTATTATATATAAAATAATTTAAATACAGCAAAATTAATATTATTCACTTTGAAATTTCTATTGATGGTAAGCTAATGTCTAATGTTAAAACTATTTATACAAATGAGTATTTAAAACTTTGTTAGAATGTTTTAATGGTATTGAATCTTCAAATTTATGAATATATAGCAATATTTTGTGCTACAAATAAAATTACAAGGCAGTGTCAAGTTATGTATAATGATGCATTAATATAGGAATGTTTCTGAATTTTAGGAAGCCGTTGAAGGAAATGTGAATTTGGAAGAGAATAATTCTAATGATGGAATTTCAAGTAACAAATTGACTGAGGTAAGTTTCAGATTTCAATAGCAGAGAATTTTGGAATTTCTTTATCGTGTTTTCTCAATCTTCATTGAGTACTTTTTGTGTCCCCTTGAAGCGAATTCATTAAAAAATTCTCTTTAAGTTGTAAACTAGAACTGTGAAACAAAACACACTTAAAAGCATGAATTTCAATAATTTTGTTTATAAATTACCTATTGCTCCATCCAGTTCTATGATATAGTAATGGGCAGTGAAGGAAATTGATAAAAGGACTGTTGATTGTAATTTTGTATAACAGACTACAAAACATAAAATGAGTGCTATTATTGAATTATTAAGAAGTATGATGTACATTTTTGACGCTTGCAATTGAATGCATTAATTAAAAATTAATTACATGAATAATTTACTTAGTAGTACCATGCATATTTATTGAAGCTTGAATTTTAAAGTATTAATTTACGCTTTTAAATATTTTGTGACAAACTGCAGAAGCAAAAACACCAAATAGACTTTGCAGGTTGTAATTTACTGAAATTTCTATAATGGCTGATTATCATTTCCTATCATATCAAATGATGTTTTTCCTGTGTCATCAGTACCTCATGATGACTCTTTGAGTGAAAACTAGTTGCATTCACAGTAAGATCCAATGAAATATTAAAAAAGTATTTGTTTTTCCATCTTTGAAAAAATGAGAGCTTCAACCATTACCATTAAACCATTTCATTCCTCAACAGATGAAATGTTTTACATGAAATGTAGACTTTTTTGTACATATAATTGTATGATCACTCATCTATGAAAAACTCCCTGTTACAAATTAAAACATTTTGTAGTTTTTTATTTATCATCCAATCTCTTATATGAGATAACTGAACACAAAAGAAACTTTACTCTATTTGGTACTTAAAACTTTCTTTTGTTGATTTCCAGGCTTCTGAAGAATCAAAAGTATCTTCACCAGGTGTAGTAAATGAAGGAGAAACTAATGTCAATATATGTATGGAAGATGACAGATCCTTAGATAATACAAAAGAATCCTTTGAGCACATTGATGGAGAGAATTCAGAGGAAGGAGGTGAAAGGCAGGAATCTGTTTCTGCAGCAGAGTTGAATTGTAACGAGAAACAGGGAGACTTAGATATATCAGAACAGACAGATGGTGTTAGGGATAAGGGATTGTGTCTTTATGTTTGTGATATCTGCAAGAAGAGCTATAAATATAAATATAGCTTAGGTCACCATATTAGAATTCACTATGAGGATAGACCTTATGCATGTGCAATATGTGACAAAAGATTTAAACAAAAGGATGTTAGACGTCAGCATGAGATTTTGCATAGGATACAGGAGAAAATACCAAAGGAACAAATGTTGTACACGTGTGGTACTTGTGGAAAGCAGTATGTGAGGAAAAAAAGCTTATATTATCATTCCTTTTTACACACTAATAAGTTTTCATGCAATTTTTGTGGAAAATATTGCAATTGCAATTCAGATCTACAGAAACACTTAAGAATACACACAAAAGAGAAGCCTTTTAAGTGTGATATCTGTCAAAAATGTTTCATTGAAAAAAATCATCTCAAAAGACATGTTGCATCTCATTCCTCAGAGAGACCATTTCCATGTCCAGTCTGCAATAAAATGTTTAAATTAAATCAAACTATGCTTAAACATAAACTAAGTCATTTTAAAACGATTTAGTTTTGGAAAACTTTCTGTCATTGTCTCTCATCATTTCCTTTACTATATGGTTTTTTAAACTAAAGAGGTTTGACTTAAAAGGATTGTCTACTTTTCTATTTAAATGACTGTTAAACATCAGTCTCTTGATACAAATTGTGGTTTAATCTTATCTAAATTCTCTGCTACCATTGAATTTGTAATTATTCATTCAATTTACATCATTTACTAATAAGTCCATCTTGCTTTTCAATAAATGCTGTCCGACCTGAATAATGGAAATTTATTCTCAGACTACATTCTATGAAAACATAGCCTTAAATTTTAATTTTTGATAAAAAATTGAAGACTTATTTTAAGCTTAGATTTTGAGTTCAACCTGTCTATAAAGCTACGAATAGCAATACCATAATTTAGCTTGTGGCTATAGAACCTATGTGGCTGAGGTTCATGCAATGTGGACCACTCGATATTCTTTTATTTTATTCTATCTTCTTAATTAGTTAATTTAAAGAGATGTTTTTCTAAAGATAAAGGACAGCGTATCAAAAACATGGCATTCTGCTTCAAGACTAAATGCCTAACTTTTTCTGAGAGATTCCCTTTCCATAATGTGGGGTGGTTGTCCTGTTGTAGTATAATTATGGCTGAGTCATGACTTTCCACTGATTTAATGTCCTTTGAATATTTTTAGAGTGATTTAGATTAAGTAAAAATTTGATGTTGTTTCCTATTTTATATCAGTTTTAATGCAAAGAATTGTTCTTATCAAATGATATGCGAAATGGGACATTAAAACTGTAAATGTAAATGCTCCAAATACTTGATCTAAACTAATTTTAATCTGTTTTTAAAATTCTGTGTTTGCAGTCACAACTTGCATGAGCCATCCTGTTCATTTCTCTATATGAAATCATCACAGATATTATTTCAACTCAACCAAAGCTCAATGTATTACACTCTTTTTCCTTTCAGCTGATTTCAACCCTGGATGAGAGTAATCAAAAAATAGTCTTATTGTTAACACGTCATTAGAATGGTATTTGTAGAAACTTCGACTGAGAGAAATTAGCTTGCATTTCAAACTTTGCACAACAACCACTCCAGCAAAACTAATAATATGGAAAATTTCCTAAGATATTTATATTTAATTAATTCCTGTCTGATTTTTGTAATTAATATCACAAGTTTCTCACTTATGAAATATTTTATCCTAAATTTTCAAATATTTTTCATAGCATTTTATATATTTCCACCAAAGAACTACATTTTCAAAAAATCTCAAAATCAAATTTAACTCGATAATGCCATTGCAATTGATATGAACATTATTATTGTATAAATATTAACAAATTTGAATGTTTGTTACATTCAAGCCAATTTCGTAAGTATCTTTATAATTAATTTTTTGCAAATTAATCTTCTGCTTATCTTTTCTGTTGTAATATGCCACTTTTTTACTACTATAAACAAAAGGAAAAGGAAGTAAATGACTAAATTTCTTTTAATCGTAAACACTAGTCTTTCTCTTTAAGGAAATACAAACCTCAAGTTGCTTCCATAATTGATAGTTTCTCCATAATTTATTTTAATAATGCATTTAAAACAGAAGACTATGAATTTATGTTTCAGGGCTTCCACTTAAAGTTCCTTTCTATGTATTGAGTATTTTCTAAATGTATTTCATTGATTTAAATGTCAACCAATAAAATTTGAGATTTTAGCTAAGGTTTAATGAGAAAATAAGTGAAGAAAATCCTAAATGGTGTAGATGGAGACTTTAATATCATCAATTACTTTCATATATCAAATGAGTTATTGAATTGGCAACGTCATGTTGCAGTGCATTTTGGGAAGGGGGAAATCTGCATTAAAAATTAAATAAATTAAAGTATCTTTAACATGTGTTTCATTTGAAAGTTTTGAAATTGCAAATCATTAAATGGGATTGAGTCTTGAATTATTATCTTAAAATTTGAAATGCTGTATATGATTTTCTGATGTCAATGTAGTGAAAGAGATATAGTTATCTGATAAAAAATAAGGGAAGTTAAATTCATCAATGAATAATTAAGTCATTTCATATTTAGATGTATTTTATTGTTCATTTTCATAGTAAAATGAAGTGAAATAAATGTTTGGATTTTCATTCATTGTAAAAAAATCTCAAGAAAATGTATGCTGAATTGTATGTAAAAGGCAGTTGTCTACATTTAATTGAGTAAGAAAGCTCCAGTACTGCATTTGGTGTAATTCTTTTTTGTGTATTTTTCCTCAGTACAAAGTTAAAGTTAAAATGTAGTTTTCTACTGCACTCTTTCACCAAGCTATCTCTTTCCCTCAAGATGTCTGCAATGTAGAATTAAGTATAATAAGAGAAGTATCATCCTCAGTGTTGTACAAACAGGGATGATTTATAAATACCATAGATTCCTGCTGAAGAACCCAAAGTAAGTCTCTTTGGAGTGTATTCTTTGTATAAATTTGCATTATTACTGGAAAAAGGTCACTATCAAACAATGTTAAATCTACCAAATATATTATTCAGAAGTAAACATTTCCTAAAATAAGCATTGTTTTTGTATAGTTTGTTTCCTTTCTGGTTTTCAAAGTCATTTCATATCAATCTGTTTTTAGGTTTGTCTTCTATTTTATTAACTCATCTCAGATTTTTTGTTTTCATTCTGATAGTGAATAATATTACCCTACCACTATATCTTTTGGGTTTCCATAATTTCAGATTGAAATGAATCGCATCAAAAGAGTTTTATTAAAACATTTAAATTTTCCCAGTTTTAGTGGTAGTTTTTTCAGCTTTCAGCATGATTGTGAAATTTCTGTAAAATTGGAGGACTGATTTTATTTATATCCTGTAACTTTAGCAACCCAAGATACAATACTGCTTATGTGGGTTGCATAAGATTATGGCGTTTTCTATTTTCACAAAAATAATCTAATTTTCGTACATGGAGTGTGTCATCCTTTGACACTGAATTTAGATAATCTAAAATGGATAATTCTTCCCTTCATCATTTAGGAATTTTGCCAGATATCCCATCAAGAAATAATATTTTAAACTATTTTGAGTATGTTTTCAAAGGTAAAAGATTATAATGATAATTCTGACTACAGTCTACCTTATTAAATATTTCTGAATATAAAATGAAATTTCTTAGAATCCTTTGTTTGACTTATGTATATTATTACAAATGGAAAGATTATCTGCATAAAGTTTCCTTATAAATCTTGTGTCCGATGTATGAATTAAGTATCAAAGTTGCAAGAATTGTTAAATTAAATAATGGATGAGAAATTATAATAGAAAAACTAATATGTAAAATTAAGTTTATCTTAGAAAGATAGAATATTATAAAAGACAATAATTTCTTTAAAATTCGAGATTACAATACCAGATATTCCATAAAAAGTGTAAATCGAACTAAGTTACAAATATTCCTATGAAATTTTTATCAAAATTTAAAACAATTAAGAATAAAAATGGTTCTGGGAAAATGTAATTTTATAAATAGTACTTGAAATGAAATTCGTCGATTTCATTATGTAATCTGTTTGCAAAATAAATTATTAAATTAAACGGAAGTTAAATTTAAGACAGACCTACGAAAATGGTGTTGTTTATTCTTTAGCTTCCTTAGTAATTTGAACGTAATATTAAGTTATTAGTTTCAGAATAAAACATACTGCTCGTTAGAACACGTGGAAGGTACTCTTAGAGATCACCTTTAGCATTTGAATAGAGTGGAGATCCAATGTGTTTCCTACAAATAAATATTCGTAAGTAAATATTATAATGTATTTAATCTTTTTAAATGGGATGATGGATTTGCTATTAGCTTCGCCATGTCTCCTTCAGGTGGCAGCACATTGCAGGCATACTTTGGTACCCCAAACGGCAAAAGCCTGAACTTTATCAATATTCTCTTCTGCTATTTAGTTCACTTAAATGAGAGCAAAATTTGAAACACTTTTAATATTAGAGTTGAGTATAAATTACCTGCAATGGGTACTAATTATTCGCTAATTCTTCCATAAATTTACTTCGAATATAAAGATGAAAAAGTACATAAGATTGATTTGAAATAAGATAATTTACAATTACGAATATTCTTTTCTTTTAAATGATACGGACTTTAAACTCTTTTCATAGGAATTGGAATTAGTACTTTTTGGTTTTCATAATATAGTTGGTAACTTTACATCAATTGCGGTATTTACAAAATGAGACTTCGTTGGTAATTAGTCAGTTATGGATTATCGTTTATAAGAATTGTTAAGTTTCCTTTGTATGACTTAAGTATTTGTTAAAGATTTGCCCATTTATATTATTTATTAATGCTCATATTCAAGCAAAAGTGAAGATTATTTATTAATATTCAACTGTTGTGTAACTTATTCTGTAATAAGGATTATTTGATGTGTATATCCTTGAGTATATTTTAATCCTTCACGAAAATAAATATATCCATTATATTATTTATAAGTGGAATGAATAAACTAGACTTTTAAGACTATTAAGAATTCCTGTATCAAATATAAATAACAGAAAAGTCTTCAAAGTAAGCAAACGACTAGATAAACAGAAATTATAGTTTTTAAGTCATCTTTAAGCGAGAAAATTACGTAAATTTTCGATAAAAATAACTACAATTGAATTGTTCATTTCCCATTACCGCATAAATTCGAAATTTAATCGATTTTTCTGGAAATTAAATTTGAAAGAGTTCGAATACCGGTAAATAATTCACGAGAGTGTAATTCCATGAAAAACGCGAAAAATTTTACAGATTCCTCGAAGGTTTGATCTTCACGGCCGAGTAAATAATAAAAATCAATTCCAATTTTAATGCAAGTCTGATTTATTTTGAATAAGTACCTGAAGAGCCTTTAAAAATATTTTAAAATGGTGCGTTGTTAGAAAAAGACCTGACGAAAAAAATGTCAACAGTCGGATTTGAATCAGGTGAATACTGAGTCGAATAGCAGTTTACTTATGTCAATACTCTATAACCATTGCACCAACATTAGGTTGAAGTTGTCAGACGTCATCCTGATATATAATTAAGGATGTTAAAAGTACTACTAGCGCCCTCAGAAAGTGACGGAATTTGTGTGCGTTTTTTGAAGGACGACTTGCGAAAGGGTTAATCATTTGGAGGACAAAAACCTCATTAACTGGCGTTTTTCGCCGATTTTTGCTCAGTTTTTGAAATGAAAGTAAAAGTGTTCACCCCTTTGAACACTATTAAGCCTTTCTCCATATACGTCACTACCCACAATGCACTGCAAACTATTCCACCGCCTATTTCAAATATTCGAAATTATATTGGAATTTCGGGGAAGTATTTGGCCATTTTGGATTTTATCTCTTCTTCCTCTCAGACAATGGAGAAGCGCCATATTACCCAAAATGCATAGCGCTCTATCTGACCGCCGATTTTGAAAGATTTAAATGCTACTTACATATTCTTAGCGATTTTAAAGGACATATTGCTGGTTATATATGAATAAGGATTCTAAAGAAATCGACATTCAATTATCGTTCAAAGATTATAATTTTTCGTTCTTAATTCTCTCTTCTTCCCCAAATTCCACCTATAGCATATATTTTTCCCTTAATTTTAAATTAATCCTATAAAATAGGATTTTATCGACACTTTTTAGGTTATTTCAATATCTTTCGATATTAGTCATTTAAGAATGAAACACTAATTAGTTGGCAAGTTATTAAGGCATTCTGATAAACATTTTTTATCAATTTTAAATTTCGTGTAACATATATTTTGAAATGAAATAACTAATGACTGAATAATGTTGGGATGAAAAATTGAGAAAACATTTTATTTTATATTCTTTATTTACACAAATACATAAGAAGCATTAGAATCATATGGTGAGATACATTCATGGTCACAATGAAAAAATACACATAAGATAACACTTGGCCATTATGACCAGAGATGCACAAAATGCAATTGAGAATGTTTCAAAAATAAATTTGAGGCATTACTTTTGGTTGTTTCAGATAACATCCTAATCTTAGACTTATATTTTGTGAAAATTGCTGTTGTCTTTCATAAAATGCATCATAAACACAAATCTGAATTATAGCAAGACTGTTTTCTTTGTTTCACTAGAAGCCTGAAATAAAATCACCAAGAATATCCTTAATAAATATGGATGAAATTAGTTATCTTTGTACCACACTTCATAAGGAAAATATACCAAATTGAAATTAGTGTAAATGTAAAAATTTGTAATCCTCTACCTTAGGACTATTTAATAATCTAAAATCATGAATACTGTCAATTTTGATCAAATTGAAGAGAGCAGTACAATCCTTCCAAAAAAATAGTAGGATTAGAAGCATAACAACTGCTCACACAGCCTTTTTCCATTAAAATCTTAATATCAGTTCAGTTTTTCATGTTATCAATAAACTAGTAGGATTCTGACTGGCACAAAATATTATATCAGTATTTTCTCAGAAACTTTTCCACTGGAAGTTTTCTCTTCTAATAATAGGATAAAAGGTCACTAAATTTCTTTCTGGATTTTCCCAAAATATTATGCATTCTTATAGATTCTCCCAAGACATCCTAATCCAAAATTTTTAAGAGCAAAGTGAAAAAATCATATGAAAAGAAAAATCCACAAGGAAGATATTTATACCAGAAAAGACCTTGTTTCTTGCAAAATAGACCAAAATTAATAGGTTCAAAAAAATCAAAATCTGCAACTAATTCTCTTGATAGTATTGGTATCTTATTTTACCTTTGATGATGACATAATTTCACCTTAATTTAATTGCACAAAAATAATGATCTCATTTTCTTTCATGCTGAATGTCTTCAAAATAAGATCATGTCAACTTTCTATTTCTGTGCAAATATAGAAACAACACTTAGAATTCTCTTGTAATTTATACATGGGGCCGTATGCTACATCATTATTATACTACTATTCAAATAACTAGCTTAATATTGATCTTAATTCTCCTAAACATTAATTACATTTTAAGAAATACCTAATGACTTTGTCAAATAAATAAGGATTTACCATAGGTTAGCAAGATAATGTAAGAATATAATATCACAAAGTAAAAAATTCAACATTGTTATTTTTATACATATTTGTACTATCAAATATAACCAGTATGGCAAAAAATTTATTGACAGATACAAATATGAATAAAACTTACCACTTTATTCTCATACCAGGATTAAGATTACAATGGTAAAAAAAGGCTTGTAATTTAAAATGCTTAATTATTTAACATATTTATTAAAGTCAAAACAGTAAACTACTAATTACATAGATTGAAAGTTCCAGAACTGAATATCTTCATTCCTAAATAGAAAATGATGAATAAAAGGACAAGATGAACTGAGAATTGTAAGCAATTTAAATTTTCTTGTGGTGAGTAAGCTCATGATATTGCCTGTAACTTTTATATTTAAACGTTTTACCACAAATATTGCATGGAAACGGTCTCTCTGATGAATGAGTAGCAATATGTCTTTCTAGATTTCCTTTTCTGTTAAAACACTTTTGACAGATATCACATTTAAATGGCTTTTCCTTTGTATGTGTCCTTACGTGTCTCTGCAGGTCTGTATTGCATTTGAAACATTTCCCACAAACTCTACAGCAATACCTATTAGTGTGTACATATGAATGTTTATATAAGCTTTCTTTGCTGCAATAATGCTTTCCACAAGTACCACACGTGTACAACTTATTTCCCTTTGGGATTTTCTCCTGCTTACTGTGCAACATCTCATGCAGATGTCTGCCATTCTGTTGTTTAAATCTTTTGCTGCAAATTCTACAAGCATACAGTCTATCCTCATAGTGAATTCTGACATGCCTACCCAAATCACTTTTCCATTTAAAGCTCTTTTTGCAAATATCACAAACATAATAAGACAAATCCTTTCCCTTAGCAGTAGCTGTCTGTCCTTCTGATAACTCAAAGTCACCCTGTTTGTCTGTACAATTCAACTCTGCAGCACAAACAAATGCTTGCCTTTCATCTCCTTCCTCTGAATTCTCTCCATCAAAAAATTTTTTAGCATTATATAAGGAGCTATTCTCTTTGAGATATATCTTATCATTATTTTCTCCTTCATTTACCACATCTGCTGAAGACACTTTTGATTCTTTGGAAGCCTGTAAATAAAGCAAAGACAGTTATAACTATCAAATAGAGTAAGATTTCCTTTACGTATGCACTTCTCACATTAAGATAAGGGAGGATAACTAAACGATTGCAAGATGTTTAAACTTGTGCATATAACATTGAAAGTTATTAAAAGATGGGACATAGAACAATCATACAAGAAACTCTAATACACATACACTAAATTAAAGTGGTAAAGTGAGCACAGGAAATTCACAAGTTTGATGAAAAAGTTGTAATAAATTTCTGCAGAACTATACATCACTGCTATTACAATCTGAAACTTACCTCAGTCGATTGGTTACTTGTAATTCCTTCAACAGAATTATCCCCATCCAAATTCACTCCATTTCCTTCAACCAATTCCTACAAATAAATAAATTTCTATCAATAAATCATGATTCGCTTTTTCAAAGGTACTTGATACTCAGTTTTAATTTCATCCTTAACATGAAATATTCATAAAATTTAAGATACAATATCATCAAAACATTCTAACAAACTTTTCAATACTATTTTCTTTCAATAGTTTTAACATTAGACATTAGCTTACCTTCAATAGGAATTTTAAAGTGAATAATAAAAAATTTGAAATATTGAAATTATTTTGCATCTAATATCTTCTCAAATATGAATCTTACCTCATTTGAATGATTGCCTAGAATTTCTTCATCATTGTTTTCCTCTTCTATTTTTACATTTTCTTCAACCAATGCCTAAAAATGAGGCAGATTTCTATATTAATATATCATTCCTTTGAAGGTTCTCAATATATCCATATGACTTCATTAGTAGCATTAAATAATGCAGAATCTTCATTCATTTAAGATACAATACAATAAAAATTTATTAGTTTAAAAACATTCTATTCTATTTACCTGTGGGTTATTAGTTTCTTGGACACACAATATGTACTTATCATGGTTTTGTTCAGCTTCATTCTCAGTTGGAAAGATTCCCACAATTTCCTGAAAAAGTAGTTCTCACATTAAATAAATTAATGGTAAAAAGTTAAGGATCAATATTTATCAAAAGAGTAAACAATCACAGTAAACTACTCTAGAAAAGATTTTTCTGATTTCCATTTACAGGATATATTTAATAACTATCTATACACTATGTTGAGATATTGATTTGATATTGGATAAATAAATGTGGACAATGTTATTGTTTTATTTCGAAAGCCAAAAACGTAATGGAGACTCAAATCAGCACTACAATTACATAAACAGTGGCTAAATTGTCTTATGCTTAAGTCCTTTTGGAAAAAAATATAAAAATGATGAGAAAAAACTACACTTACCTCTATTCTAAACTCTTTCCCTTCAAACACTTGTGGAATTTGCCAGTCCACTATCTCAATTTCTTCTTTAACAGCAAGCTACAGAAAGTAGTGATTCAATTACTAATTTAAAAATTAATTAAAGGCACCAGTAAAAAAAATATGAACTCAGCTTAAGTAAATATCATTAAATGTTACTTATCCTGATAAATTAAATTATGAATTATTATCAACAAAAGAACCACAGTGTTAAGAGGTTTTTAGGTATAGTTGAGAGTAAGGTATAGCTTAGCACAGATGAGAAAAAGATGGCATATTACTTCTTGGATTATTTTAAATTTTATCTTCTAAGTTTTTATTAAACTAAGAAGATAATGTAAAGTCACTTTTTAAAAAAAGTGACTTTACATTTGAGAGACTTAAATTAGGAATGATATCATCTACAGAAAGAAATTAATCGCCATGTTAATCACATGATTCGTTCGTCTAGTGGTCCTTGGTTCGATGCAAGAGGGTCATTCTGATTCTACTATGCATTTCAAACGGGAATAATGGAACCTCATTTTAGGACCTTCCCGATAAGATACTGAATTGAAACTTTCAAACACGTCAGAGTGGCACTTATCTAATATTCGTATGCAATTGTTTCTCACGAATGGGCCCTGTGTTCAACGCCAGGCAGTCTTTTGCATGAATTTTCAAAAACTGTTTCAAGTTCTTACTTGGAGAGATAGAATAGTGAAAATCATGGAGGTTGGAGATGTCGTGGTTATCTATGGTACTTACTGAAGAAATGTTACCAAACAACTGTGAGTTCGATGCCAAGTGGGTACAAAATTCTCCGGTATAAAATGCATGTCAGTCAATTTTGACAATTATTTTTAATGCTCATCGGATAACTGCGAATAATATAAAATGTAACTTACATAGAGGCAATTGGTAGGTTTCAAATGCACTGTCTGTGGTTTCTTCGACGGTTCTTCGTTCGATGCCTGAGCGTGTTTTCTATTCTTCTGTGCATTTCAAATAGGGATAGCATAATCTTATTTTAGGACCTCCCCATTAAGATATTGAATTGAAACTTTTGAACAGGTAAGAATAGCACTTATCTAACATTAATATGCAATTGTTTTTCACAGTTGGGTCCTTGGTTCGACACCAGGCAAACTTTTGCACAAAGTTTTGAACATTATTTTGAGGCCTTTCTTGGTATGATACTGCATTCAACTGATAGCTTGCAGTATACAAGCAACTTTTACGAGTACACTATATAGCTATTAAATTAATACCGTTAAATATATAACTTAATGAATATCACCTATCACAACAAAAATCATAAATAATTAATAAAAAGTGATAATTAATAACATTTACAAGTATTTGCTTACCTGTTTGTCTATGGCACACCTGTATTCATCTGATTCCAGCACTTCATCGTCAATATTCTGCAAAAATACAGCAATATAAATTTAATTTTTAAATTATTGCCTACCATGAAGTTTTGCATTAATATTCTTTAGTAAGATCACCATAAAATTAAATACCGTATGGATTTCCTCTGCTTCCACAGCATTAATTGCTTCATCAGCAGAAGTTTCGTTGGGTTCCTGAAAAGTAACAAAAAATTAAATAAATCAGCCAACAGCACATTCTGATAAGGTTAGTAAAGATTCAAAATCACCCAAAGAAAATAATTCAAAGTTAGGTACTTACTTATGTATTGCACTTTCAATTTGAAGCAATTGATTACTGATAAAGTATAAATTAATTTTTAAAAAGAATTGGATAACAATAATGAGAGTTTTAGACAAAGTTAAAATGACTTTAAGATTAAGACGCAACTTAGCACAAATGACAAAATTTTATCACATATTTTTATCACATATATAACATACACATATATATTTATGTTAACTTAAAATTTATATTGTATACTATATATCTGTTAAATTAATACTATAAATATATATTGAATTCAATCTTAATTACACTATTTCCATTGGGATCCATAATGCTACTTAATATACAACTTAAGGAATATCACCACGATGAGAATGATAAATAACTAAGTTGAAGTTACTAAAAATTAAGTTAAGTATATAATTCTTACGAATATAAATAATAAATTTCATAAAAGTTAATAAAGTTTACGAATATATGCTTACCTGTCCGTCTATGGCACATCTGTCTTCTTCCGATTCCGGCACTTCATCTTTAATATTCTGCAAAGATACAGCAATAAATGTGAATTTAATTTATTCCCTAGAATAAAATTTCGTATTAACATTCTTTCATAAAATCACTAAAAAATACAAACCGTTTGGATTTCCTCTGCATCATCAGCAACAATCGCTTCGTCAACAGAAGTTTCGTTGGATTCCTGAAAAGGTTCCGAAAACTGAATAAATTATTCAACTGCATACAAGGATAATGTTAGTAAAACGTCAAAATGCCAGCAATAAAAAATCTGAGCACAGGATTTACTTACATTAGTTTTACTTAAGAATTTTAGTATCTCGGCCTCGGCGTAGTGTACGTTTCTCTTGTAACAATTAAACTCGGTCATCCTCCACAAACATGGTTTGCATATCTTAGACGGGAGACCATCGTTTTCGCTTATCTAAATCATAAAATAAGAAACATTAATTACGGAACGATATACACCGGTCTTTACATCTACTCGACCTACGATACAATAGCTAGATCAAAGTGAATCGTTTTCAAAAGATTTCACTTAAAAGACGACATAGTTCAACCGAATGGTAATAAAAAATCGTATGCCTCCATTACAAACAATACTTTAATTTGATCTCTGAATAACCTTCATTTTCAGATGAAAGAATACATTCGGGATAATGGAAGAGAAAGATAAGGTTCAGAGAATCTTCGTAGAGTAACATAGGATGAATAATATTATACAAGGGGCCGAAATCATACAGATTTCTTGCCTAAAGGTATCAGTACTTAAGAAGTTCTTTTCTTTGAAACCTATTCTGGTATTAAAACTGAATTGTTTAAAAATAAACCAGCACATACCTTTAAGTCATATACGAAATTAAGCACTCTAAACACAGGATCCTCAGTTGAAGAGAAGTTGGAGAAAATACTGACGAAAGAGAAACTCTCTTTTAAACAAAGTCTGCAGAGGACATGCAATGATTGTTCGCACATCTTCTCAGATTCTGGAACGGCCAAATTACTGAAATTACTAATCGAAAACCTAACAAGGCAACGTTAGCTCGGCAAGTGACGCTTCCTAGCACATGGCTCGTTAGCGCATGCGCAGAAAATAGGAAAGGCATGGTAGAGAATAGCAAGATAGAGTTATATAAAGCTATCTCAAGCGCCACAAGTACGGCGTAATTTGGAACTGCAGCTTATTCCGAGCTTAACTTCACATCTGAACTATAATTTTTTTCATGATACCGATGTTTTTAATTACAGCATTTACGAAAACGAAAGTTTTGATGTTTTAAAATAAGATATTAGGATTCCTAATTTTTTTAGAATGTTACCTGATAGCCAATCGATACGATGAATAACATCGAAGTGTTTTTACCTGAAATTCGACGTAGAAAAACGCGATTGTTAATGGTCTAAATGAGAGTAGAGCACTTAAATGGGCCTCCTGCCCTTATAGAAGCAGATGAGGCCATAGAAGGAAGTACACTCATCAGGTAGAATAAACGAAAGATATCTCCTTCGCCACATATTCGGTCATTTGGGAAATGTCGCCATCATTACCGACTTTGCTGTATTGCTTGTTTGCTTTTATTCTTTAATAGGATGACATATTACTCGGTATTTTACAATGACTAGTACATAGAGAGGCATAAACATTCTAAAAATTATTAAGTTTGATAGACCACTATTATCTCCGTATGCAATAGGCGGTAGCTTCACGCTCCCTAGCGGCTTTCCTGGAGACAACAGATTCAACATTCAGTTATTTCAAAATGGCCGCTCTGGAAACTTAGCTTTGTTTACATTCGTTATAAAAGGGTATTTTGTCCTATAAACTTTGTCAAGCAACCTGAAATTATGCTTGAGAATGAGAATAAAGTTTTCCTGTGACTTTTATCAGTTTTCAAGGCAAAAAACCAAATTAAGTAGGCAATAATTTATGTTAATTGAAGGTAAGTGACGAAGATGTATATGAAAATATCCGTAGGAATTTCGTTAGCTGACTCCTTTATAAAAAGGCTTTCCTCCAACTTGGGTCATAATTACTACTTTGGGGGTGCGTAGAAGCGTTACGTTGCAGGATATTTTGTTTCGTTCATAAGTTGTACGTAAAGTAAGTTCAAACTGTATTACAGCTACAAGAAGTGTTGATGTATTGTTATTTGCTTATTTTAGAATTATTTGGACGGTATTAAACCCGAATGTGCATACTATGTACATAAAGTGTATCTGAATTGTAAAGAGAAAATAGAGAACAATTAAATGAATGCAATGGAGACCTCTCAGTATGTAAAAGGAATCGAGGTAGAAAAAGTAAGTGAAAGATTATGTATGAAAATGGGTTACATTTATGTTCCTCTGTTGAGGTTTTAGTGGTATAAAAGTGCAAACATCTCGTTTCTCAAACATAATCCATAATCATTACAATGAGACACAAGTACCAAATTTTTTGCTTCTTTAACTGCTGGAAATTCGTTGTTACTTTGTTAAAGTACTCTGGGTTTGGTAATTAGGTTCATGAATAAGTTATCCCTTTAAATAATAATGCGGGTTTTTTTTTATTGCAGCATTCATTTCTCTTGCATATTTAATTCGACAATCATGGTCTTACCAACGACAAGAATAATTATAAATGTATCAATGTATATAGAATATTTTCGTGAATCATAAATTGGATAAAAAATCTTTTAAAAAAATACATAACTAAACTGTAGATGAGATTTGGGCACAATTGCTTAGCAATGACTTTTTAAATTCATCGTTACTTAACTTTAAATTAAGCTGAATATATATAAAATGACTATAATATCCAGAAAATTATTTTCCATCATTAGAGACTTAAAAAAATCAAATAAAATATATTTATAGAGAAAAACAGGTGTGAAAATCAGTCAGAATACAAGCACTGTTTCACATAATGACTTTCACAAGTTTCACATAATGACATTGCTGAATAACCATTTATTTGATTGAAAAATTACTGTAAAAAATAAGAATCCCTATGTATAATAAAAGCGTAGCTCTTTCTAGCAGACTTAAAGAAAGACTTACTACAAATATAATTATATTTATATATATATTCAAACATTTTATCAGGAATAAATGAAGTTCCAATATCTCTGTTTAAATGTATGGTAGAAGAGAAATGAGGCTCTTGCATTGAACCAAGGACCATTATAGATACAGTGAACTGCATGAAGGAATGCTTCCAAGTGCCTCCTTTTCCATTCTGGGAAGATAAACCCTGAAACGAGAATGGAGGCTTTTGAGAGAACTGTTTCACTCAGTTCGTTTCTTTCATGGTCCTTGGTTTGATGCCAGAGCATCATTTTGATTCCAGTAAGTGTTTCAAAGTAGGATAACAGAATCTTTGATTTGGAGCTTATAAGTAACTGAATTGAAACTTTGAAACAAATCAGTGGCACTTATCTAAGATAAATATACTACTGTGTCTCACAAACGGGTCCTCAGTTTGAGGGCAGGTGTTCTTCTTCTATATTGAAAATTAAGGGCTACCAATCTACTACCAATGGATGAATCACGAATTTTTTATGTAATTTAATTATTTAATCTCAAATTATTGCGGATTGCTGTTAATAAGGAAATTATTAGCAGTATTATTCAATATCAATGTTTCTTAATCTAAATGCTAAAATTTCCAAAAGTTGCCATTACATTAATTTGCCAATTAAAAACCATTTAGTGATAAGAGATAATAAACTAGTGAGAAGAGCAACTATGAACAATATTATTCTATCACAAATATTATCATAGGAAAATTAGTTGGGTACAAAATGACCGAATGCAACCAATGAAAGGTTTCATAGACTCAGGAAGCAGTGAATTTAAGAGTAAATGAAAAATATGGAAGAGAATTGAATAATAATTCAGTAGCATCACGTTCTTTATAAATAAATATATCTAATTCCATGCTTGTTAATAAATTGTTTAATTATTCAAAACATTAATTCCAAGTAGGTACTTTATGATCATTGTTAGATACATCCAAAAATTTTTCCAGAACAAAACATCTTCATTTCCAGAGAGAAAATGATATACGTTATATAAATATGATAAAACTTTAGGATATCCCGATATTTGTAAGAAAATTACATTTTATTTAGGTGAGTAAATTTATAAACATGCCTGTTTTTCTTATGTTTAAACATTTTACTAAAAAATTTCCATGAAAACAGTCTATCTCAGGAATGAGTAATAAGATGTCTTTTTAGTGTTCCTTTCTCACTTTAGACAGATATCTTATTTAAAAGGCTTCTCTTTTGTGTGTGTTGGTAAGTGTCTCTGTAGATCTGTGTTGCAACTGAAGCATTTTCCACAAAAACTGCATGAAAACCTGTTTGTATGTACAATTGAATGATAATCTAAGCTTTCTTTGCTGCAATAATGCTTCCTGCAAGTACCACACGTGTAAAACTTATTTCCCTTTGAGGGGGCAAATAAGTTGTACACGTGTATCTCCTGCTTCCTGTGCAGTAGCTCATGCTGATTTCTGCCATTTTGTTGTTTAAATCTTTTGTTGCAAATTCTGCAAGCATACGGTCTATCTTCATAGTGAATTCTGACATGCCTACCCAAATCACTTTTCCATTTAAAGCTCTTTTTACAAATATCACAAACATAATAACACAAATCCTTTCCCTTAACAGTAGCTGTCTGTCCTCCAGATAACTCAAAGTAACCCTCTTTCTCTGTACAATACAACTCTGCAGTAGAAGCAGATGCCTGAATTTCATCTCCTTCCTCTGAATTCTCTCTATCAATGTGCTCAAAAGATTCTTTAGTATTACCTAAGGAACTATTTTCTTCCACATATATATTGTCCTTATTCTCTCCACCTGGTGAAGGTACTTGTGATTCTCCTGACATCTGTAAATCAAGGAAAGACAGTTATAATTACCAAATAGAGTGAAGTTATTTTTGTGTGTACAGTTAAAACAGTATAAGACTGATGAAAAATAAAAAATTGCAAAATGCTTAAATTTGTAAAAGGGAAAGTTTTTCATAACTGAGTGATACTACTATAATACCAGAAAGTCTGACTACATATTATATGAACAAAAAATAGGAGGGATAAAATAAACACAGGAAAACTTCTCTCTTTCAACCCTTCTACATCAATCTTCAGTATTATTTAAACAATGAATAAATGCTTGTTTTTATGCATAAAACACTTAATCTGCTGACAATTGAAATGGTGTAATGGCAACGGTTGAAGCTGTCACTTTTTCAAGGATAGAAAACAAATAACTTTGTAATGTTTCATTGGATCTTATTGTGAATGCAACTAGTTTTCACTCAAAGTGTCATCATGAGGTACTGATAACGAAGGAAAATCAACTGTTGGTATGATATAAATTTAGCCATTATAGAAGATTTCAATAAATCATAAACCTGCAAAGTCTATTTGGTGTTTTTCCTTCTACAGTTTGTCACAAAACATTTGAAAACAGAAATTAATACTTAAGAATTCAAGCTTCGATAAATATGCATGGCACTACTTAATAAATCAATTAAATAATCAATTTTCTATTAATGCATTCGAATGCAAGCTTAAAAATGTGCATCGTACTCCATATTAATTCATTACTAGCACTCATTTTATGTTTTGTAGTCTCTGATACAAAATTACAATCAACAGTCCTTTTATCAATTTCCTTTACTGCCCATTACTATATCATAGAACTGGATGGAGCAATAGGTTTTTTATAAGCTCTCTTCATGAAATTCCTACTTTATAAGTGAATTTTGATTCTCATTTCTAGTTCACAACTTAAAGAGAATGTTTTAATAAATTCACTTCAAGGGGATACAAAGAGACTCACTGAAGATTGAGAAAACACATAAAGAAATTCCAAAATTCACCCTGAAACTTACCTCAAACAAATGGTTACTTGTAATTCCTTCATCAGAATTATCCCCTTCCAAATTCACTCTTGTATCAATAGTTTTAACATTAGACATTAGCTTACCTTCAATAGAAATTTTAAAGTACAATATATATAATTTTGCAATGAAATTATTTTGCATATAATAATTTCTGCAATATGAATCTTACCTCAGTCAATTGATTGCTTACAATTCCTTCATCAAAGTTTTCCTCTTCCATTTTCATACCATTTTCTTCAACCATTTCCTAAAAATGAGATAAATTCCTATTTAATTTAGTCATTCTTTGAAGGTACTCAATAAAGCCATATAATTTCTTCCATAGCAAGATATAATGACAAATCTTAATGTAATTTAAGATACAATAAAATGGAAATGTTCTACAAAGGTTCCAACAGAGAATTCTATTTACCTGTACATTATTACTTTCTCGGGCACACAATACATACTGATCTTGGTTTTGCTCAGCTTCATTCTCAGTTGGAAATATTCCCACAATTTTCTGAAAAGGAAAAAGGAGGTTCTTACATTATGTAAATGAATGGTGAAAAAGTTTATCATTAATATTTATCAAAAGAATAAAAAGTGAGATCGAACTACCCAAGGCATGATTTTTCTGATCTCCTATTTCAGGGTATTTTTAATAATATTTTTAATACATGATCTTGGAATACGTATCTATTTTTGTAAAAAGAAATGTGGACAATATTAGTTTTATTTCATAAAGCTAAAATATCATAGAGACTCAAATCAGCACTAGAATTGCATTAAGTCAAATAGTTGCTAAAATGTAAGGACTTTTGGAAAAATAAAAAACAAAATGCCTAAAATAACTACAAAATATAGTGCTTACCTCTATTCTAAACTCTTTCCCTTGCAACTCTTGTGGAATTTGCCACTCCACTATATCAATCTCTTCTTTGATACCAAACTATAGAAAACAATGAGTCATTTGTTAATATAGAACTGATTAAAAGCACAAAATAATTTATGAGTTACCATTACAAAATGGTAATTTAATTTTGAAAGCAAATAATAGTTTATTAACTATGAGTTTTAAAAGACATAACCTAAATATGAAGCCTATATATGGAAATGCAAAAGAATCCATTCAGACTCTTGTCATGTGAAAGAAAGAAGAATTGAATTGATAGCCTAAATAAAGGTTTTAGAATACATCTGTATGTTGCACATTTAGAAGTTAGATACTTAATTATCTATTTTACTCTCAATTTGAAGCCATTGACTATTGATAAATAATGAATAAATTATTTTTTTTAAAATAACACACAGTTAAGTGGATTTTAGCCATACTTTAAATGATATTAAGAGTTAGATGTAACTAAGGACAAATGACAAAAAGATGACATGATATTACTCATTGGTTTATTTAAAATTTTACCTTCCAATTCTAATTTTCCAACAAAAGGGTAACTTCAGCAATTTATATTTGAAAGACTAAATATTTGCATTAAAATGCAACTGATTTACATAAATATTAGTCAACATGTTAATCACATAGTTTTAATTTGGAACCATAAGGCAATTAATTACTTAACTTAAGAAATTAACTATTAAATAAATAATACTTATATGCTCTAATATGCGTACTATATTTCTATAAAATTAATGCTATTAAATACATTCAATTCAATATGTTAATCACATTTTCATTTGGAACCATAACTATACCAAATATATTACTTAGAAAATATCATAAATCGCAATTAAGAGGATAAAAATTTTGTTAAGGTTACTATATATATATATAGTTTAATTGATAATACTTCACCAATATTAGTTAATAGTTGTATATAAATATTATGAACATATGCTTACCTGATCTTCTATGGCATCCCTGTCTTCTTCCGATTCCGGAATTTCATCTTTAATATTCTGTAAAGATAAAGCAATAATTGTGTATTTTATCTATTCCTTACCAAGAATTCCTCTATCAATAATCATAAGTAAGATCACGATGAAGTTTAATACCTTTTGGATTTCCTCTGCCCCTATAGCATCAGCATCAATGGCTTTGTCAACTAAGGTTTCGTTGGGTTCCTGAAAAGTAACAAAAAAATCAGTGATTGATCCAACAACATACTGTGTTAGAGTTAGCAAAGCTTAAAAATAATTAAAAGTTTTGTACGTATTTATCTATCATACTTTCAATTTATTTAAGACATTTATTATTGATGAGGTATAAATTACTTTCAACGAAAGAATCAAAATTTACAGGTTTTGTACTAAGTAAACTTGACTTAAAGAGCAAGATGCAACTTTGCACAAATGACCAAAGGATGCCATGACATTACTTATTTGATGATTTAAATTCTATCTTCCTAGTTTATAGGTCAAGAAAGGATGATTGCAACACAATTTACATTTGATTGACTAAAAATTCTCATTAACATGCAACTGTTTTCCATAAATATTGATCAACATGTTAATCACATAGTTTTGATTTTGAATCATAATGCTATTTATTGTAAAATTTAAGGAATTAACCTTTAAATCAATAATAGCCTTAAGCTCTGACATATACACTATATTTCTATTACAGTAACACTATTAAATTTGTTGCTAAAGGACATAACATCAAACATTACGAAAATGATGGATAACAAAGTTAAAGTTACTAAAAATCAAGTTTCTTTGATAATAGTTAACGAATTACAAAATTAATAATTGATTATAAAGTTTATGATCATATGCTTACCTGATCATCTAAGGCACTCCCGAATTCCTCGGATTCCAGCACTTCATCTTTAATACTCTGCAAATATACAGCAATAAATGTAAACTTTATCTATTCCCCAGGATTAACTTTAGTATTGTTTTTCCTTTATTAAATCACTAGAAAAATACATACCGTTTGAATTTCCTCTCCTTCTACAGCATCAGCATGAAACACTTCGCCAAAGGATGTTTCGTTGGAATCCTAAAGAGTAAAGAAAAAATGTATAAGGTATCTGCACATTAGCATAATGTTAGTAATGCTTCAGAATCAACATAAACCAAATAATCTGAGCATAATCAGTGAGTGTACAGCAGCATACTTACAGGATTTATTTTCCCCAACAATTTTAATATCTCGGCCTCGGCGTAGTGCACATTTCTTTTGTAACAATGAAACTCGATCATCCTCCACAAGCACGGTTTACATATTTTAGACGGGAGACCATCATTTTCGCTTATCTAAATCATAGAAATAAAATATATTAATCAGGGAACGACGTACACCGTACACATATAGCCGACTACATTACAATAGTGAGATTATAGTGAATCGTTTTCAAAAGTTCGCCGAGAAGACGACAGAATTCAATAGAGAGGTAATTTAAAATCGTATGCCTTTAATATAAACAATATTATCAGGTCATATCAGTGATCTTTCATTAATCATCATCTTCGGATAAAAATTATACGTTCTGGATAATCGAAGAGAGAGAAAATATTCGTAGCATAACGCAAGGATGAATATTATTAAAGAAGTGGGAAATTCGAACAGATTTCTTGCCTAAAATTAGCAGTAAATGATGTTTTCTCTTCCTTGTATCCTATTCCAGTATTAAGACTGTATAATTTAAAAATAAGCCAGCACATACCTTTAAGTCGTATATATAATACATCATTCTAAACACCGGATCGCCAGTTGAAGAGAAGTTCGAGAAAATACTGACGAAAGAGAAACTCTCCTTTAAACAAAGTCTGCAGAGGACATCCAAAGATTGCTCGCACATCTTCTCGGATTCTGTTATAGACAAATTACTGCAAATACAAAGACAATAGCCTCACAAGAAAACGTTAGCTCGGCAGGTGACGCTTCCCGACATGTGGTTTCTTAGCGCATGCGCATAAGCTAGGTAAGGCATGGAAGAGCTTAGGAAGAGAGAATTGAGAGAAAGGTACATTAAGCGCCATTAGTACGGCGTAATTTGGAACTGAAGCTTTTTCCGAGATTAATATAACATCTCAGCTGTAATTCAACCAATAAACCGACGTTTTTAAGAACAACATTTACGACAATAAAGTTTTGATATTTCCTTATTGTATATTAGCAATTGTAAGGTTCTGAGAATAATACCTTACAGCAAACTTATGCAACGAATATCATCGAAGAATTTTCTCGGAAATTCGACGTAGAAAAACGCGATTTTTAATGGTCTACATTAGGGAAGTGCCTCCTGCCCTTATAGAGGAAGATGAGGCCTTAAATTCCTTGGAGTTAACCTTTGACCTCATGATTAATATGATCTCTCCTTAAGTATTTGGTTTATTGGCCACTTTCTTTCGCTGGCCGTCACATATGCGAATGCACAATTCCTTGCTGAAGTCTCCTTGTTTGGTATTCTCTAATTTTCCTTGCTATTGTCAATAGTTAAAATCGTTTTTGGCCTCTTCCTTGCATCAGAGCGCCACTTGCTTCTTACCATTCAGTGACATTGGCTTGGTTTGAGTTTGTTTGGAAATATCTACGGACTGTTTGTATATTTCAGAAGCACAGAAATCTCAAACGTAAATAAATTACTAATTTTAAATAACTCAATTTACACATTTTCTTTTATTCACACATAGTTCATTGCTTCTCACAAGTGATGTGACATTAGTTAAATAATATCATTAAGGTGTGATTGTTTAATTCCACAAATTCTTCCTTTTGGTACTAGTCTTTTATTATGTCAATTTCTGACATTTATTTCGCAATGAATGTCGACATCACAATACAATATCTCTAAGTGATTATCTTCGCAAGATATACAAGTAAAGATTGCCTCTGCAATATCTTTCACCCTTTTCATTCCTATTCCCCCTTTTTCATGCAGATTTTTACTCTATTATTCAAGTTTTAGCTGGAAACAGGCTACTTTTTCTTTAAAATTATGTATCAATTATATTAATTAAATAGTATTTTCGAATTTTCATTATCAATATATTTATAATATAAACATTATTATTTAATTACAATATATTATTATTAATATTATTAAGGTTTATGAAATTTGTTTGATTGAGATATTAACTATTAGTAAATCACAGTAAGTTAATAATTAATTTAACCACAGCAACTTTTTTAGATAATACAATGTCTTCTGTCATTAATTATCTCATCCTAGTATTACTGAGTACTGCTGTCTTAAAGGACTTTTGCAACTGAAACTAATATATTTTCAATTTGCAACTGAAACTAATATATAATCAAACAAATTCCATAAACCTTAATAATTTAATAATAATATATTGTAATTAAATAATAATGTTTATATAATAAAAACATTGATAATGAAAATTCGAAAATACTATTTAATTAATATAATTGATACATAATTTTAAAGAAAAAGTTTCCTGTTTCCAGCTAAAACTTGAATAATAGAGTAAAAATCTGCATGAAAAGGGGGAATATGAATGAAAAAGGAGAAAGATATTGCAGAGGCAATCTTAACTTGTATATCTTGCGAAGATAATCACTTAGAGATATTGTATTGTGATGTCGACATTCATTGCGAAATAAATGTCAGAAATTGACATAATAAAAGACTAGTACCAAAAGGAAGAATTTGTGGAATTAA
The DNA here is from genome assembly GCA_036926295.1 of Pachydiplax longipennis. Taxonomy (NCBI): domain Eukaryota; kingdom Metazoa; phylum Arthropoda; class Insecta; order Odonata; family Libellulidae; genus Pachydiplax; species Pachydiplax longipennis. The sequence continues at coordinate 10,384,224 of JAVFKF010000023.1, forward strand.
ACAATCACACCTTAATGATATTAATTAACTAATGTCACATCACTTGTGAGAAGCAATGAACTATGTGTGAATAAAAGAAAATGTGTAAATTGAGTTATTTAAAATTAGTAATTTATTTACGTTTGAGATTTCTGTGCTTCTGAAATATACAAACAGTCCGTAGATATTTCCAAACAAACTCAAACCAAGCCAATGTCACTGAATGGTAAGAAGCAAGTGGCGCTCTGATGCAAGGAAGAGGCCAAAAACGATTTTAACTATTGACAATACCAAGGAAAATTAGAGAATACCAAACAAGGAGACTTCAGCAAGGAATTGTGCATTCACATATGTGACGGCCAGCGAAAGAAAGTGGCCAATAAACCAAATACTTAAGGAGAGATCATATTAATCATGAGGTCAAAGGTTAACTCCAAGGAATTTAAGGCCTCATCTTCCTCTATAAGGGCAGGAGGCACTTCCCTAATGTAGACCATTAAAAATCGCGTTTTTCTACGTCGAATTTCCGAGAAAATTCTTCGATGTTATTCGTTGCATAAGTTTGCTGTAAGGTATTATTCTCAGAACCTTACAATTCCTAATATACAATAAGGAAATATCAAAACTTTATTGTCGTAAATGTTGTTCTTAAAAACGTCGGTTTATTGGTTGAATTACAGCTGAGATGTTATATTAATCTCGGAAAAAGCTTCAGTTCCAAATTACGCCGTACTAATGGCGCTTAATGTACCTTTCTCTCAATTCTCTCTTCCTAAGCTCTTCCATGCCTTACCTAGCTTATGCGCATGCGCTAAGAAACCACATGTCGGGAAGCGTCACCTGCCGAGCTAACGTTTTCTTGTGAGGCTATTGTCTTTGTATTTGCAGTAATTTGTCTATAACAGAATCCGAGAAGATGTGCGAGCAATCTTTGGATGTCCTCTGCAGACTTTGTTTAAAGGAGAGTTTCTCTTTCGTCAGTATTTTCTCGAACTTCTCTTCAACTGGCGATCCGGTGTTTAGAATGATGTATTATATATACGACTTAAAGGTATGTGCTGGCTTATTTTTAAATTATACAGTCTTAATACTGGAATAGGATACAAGGAAGAGAAAACATCATTTACTGCTAATTTTAGGCAAGAAATCTGTTCGAATTTCCCACTTCTTTAATAATATTCATCCTTGCGTTATGCTACGAATATTTTCTCTCTCTTCGATTATCCAGAACGTATAATTTTTATCCGAAGATGATGATTAATGAAAGATCACTGATATGACCTGATAATATTGTTTATATTAAAGGCATACGATTTTAAATTACCTCTCTATTGAATTCTGTCGTCTTCTCGGCGAACTTTTGAAAACGATTCACTATAATCTCACTATTGTAATGTAGTCGGCTATATGTGTACGGTGTACGTCGTTCCCTGATTAATATATTTTATTTCTATGATTTAGATAAGCGAAAATGATGGTCTCCCGTCTAAAATATGTAAACCGTGCTTGTGGAGGATGATCGAGTTTCATTGTTACAAAAGAAATGTGCACTACGCCGAGGCCGAGATATTAAAATTGTTGGGGAAAATAAATCCTGTAAGTATGCTGCTGTACACTCACTGATTATGCTCAGATTATTTGGTTTATGTTGATTCTGAAGCATTACTAACATTATGCTAATGTGCAGATACCTTATACATTTTTTCTTTACTCTTTAGGATTCCAACGAAACATCCTTTGGCGAAGTGTTTCATGCTGATGCTGTAGAAGGAGAGGAAATTCAAACGGTATGTATTTTTCTAGTGATTTAATAAAGGAAAAACAATACTAAAGTTAATCCTGGGGAATAGATAAAGTTTACATTTATTGCTGTATATTTGCAGAGTATTAAAGATGAAGTGCTGGAATCCGAGGAATTCGGGAGTGCCTTAGATGATCAGGTAAGCATATGATCATAAACTTTATAATCAATTATTAATTTTGTAATTCGTTAACTATTATCAAAGAAACTTGATTTTTAGTAACTTTAACTTTGTTATCCATCATTTTCGTAATGTTTGATGTTATGTCCTTTAGCAACAAATTTAATAGTGTTACTGTAATAGAAATATAGTGTATATGTCAGAGCTTAAGGCTATTATTGATTTAAAGGTTAATTCCTTAAATTTTACAATAAATAGCATTATGATTCAAAATCAAAACTATGTGATTAACATGTTGATCAATATTTATGGAAAACAATTGCATGTTAATGAGAATTTTTAGTCAATCAAGTGTAAATTGTGTTGCAATCATCCTTTCTTGACTAATTAAACTAGGAAGATAGAATTTAAATCATCCAATAAGTAATGTCATGGCATCCTTTGGTCATTTGTGCAAAGTTGCATCTTGCTCTTTAAGTCAAGTTTACTTAGTACAAAACCTGTAAATTTTGATTCTTTCGTTGAAAGTAATTTATACCTCATCAATAATAAATGTCTTAAATAAATTGAAAGTATGATAGATAAATACGTACAAAACTTTTAATTATTTTTAAGCTTTACTAACTTAAACACAATGTGCCATTGGGTGGTTTACTGATTTTTTCGTTACTTTTCAGGAACCCAACGAAACTTTAGTTGACAAAGCCATTGATGCTGATGCTATAGAGGCAGAGGAAATCCAAAAGGTATTAAACTTCATAGTGATCTTTAATGATTATTGATAGAGAAATTCATGGTAAATAGATAAAATTTACATTTATTGCTGTATCTTTACAGAATATTAAAGATGAAGTTCCAGATTCGGAAGAAGACAGGTATGCCATAGAAGATCAGGTAAGCATATGTTCATAATATTTATATACAACTATTAACTAACATTGGTGAAGTATTATCAAATGAACTATATTTATAGTTACCTTAACAAAATTTTTATCCTTTTAATTGCAATTTATAATATTTTCTAAGTAATATATTTAGTATAGTTATGGTTCCAAATGAAAATGTGATTAACATATTGAATTGAATTTATTTAATAGTATTAATTTTATAGAAATATAGTATACAAATTAGAGCATGTAAGTATTATTTATTTAATAGTTAATTTCTTAAGTTAACTAATTAATTGTCTTATGATTCCAAATTAAAACTATATGATTAACGTGTTGACTAATATTTATGTAAGTCAGTTGCATTTCAATGTAAATATTCAGTCTTTCAAATGTAAATTGCTGAGGTTACCCTTTTGTTGGAAAATTAAAATTGGAAGGTAAAATTTTAAATAAAGCAATAAGTAATATCATGTCTTCTTTTTGTCATTTCTCCTAACTTACACCTAACTCCTAAAGTCATTTAAAGTATGGCTAAAAACCTCTCAACTCTGTGTTATTCTTTTTAAAATAATTTATACATTAATTTATCAATAGTCCATGCCTTCAAACTGAGAGTAAAATAGATAATTAAGTATCTAACTTTTAAATGTGCAACATACAGATGTATTCTAAAACCTTTATTTAGGCTATCAATTCAATTCTTCTTTCTTTCACATGACAAGAGTCTGAATGGATTCTTTTACATTTCCATATATAGGCTTCATATTTAGGTTATGTCTTTAAAAACTCATAGTTAATAAACTATTATTTGCTTTCAAAATTAAATTACCATTTTGTAATGGTAACTCATAAATTATTTTGTGCTTTTAATCAGTTCTATATTAACAAATGACTCATTGTTTTCTATAGTTTGGTATCAAAGAAGAGATTGATATAGTGGAGTGGCAAATTCCACAAGAGTTGCAAGGGAAAGAGTTTAGAATAGAGGTAAGCACTATATTTTGTAGTTATTTTAGGCATTTTGTTTTTTATTTTTCCAAACGTCCTTACATTTTAGCAACTATTTGACTTAATGCAATTGTAGTGCTGATTTGAGTCTCTATGATATTTTAGCTTTCTTAAATAAAACTAAAATTGTCCACATTTCTGTTTACAAAAATAGATACGTATCCTGAGATCATGTATTAAAAATATTATTAAAAATACCCTGAAATAGGAGATCAGAAAAATCATGCTTTGGGTAGTTCAATCTCACTTTTTATTCTTTTGATAAATATTGATGATTAACTTTTTTACCATTCATTTAAATAATCTAAGAGCCTCCTTTATCCTATTCAGGAAATTGTGGGAATCTTTCCAACTGAGAATGAAGCTGAGGAAAACCAAGATCAGTATGTATTGTGTGCCCGAGAAAGTAATAATGTACAGGTAAATAGAATTCTGTGTTGAAACCTTTGTAGAACATTTCCATTTTATTGTACCTTTAATTATATGAAGATTTGTCATTATATCTTGCTATGGAAGAAATTATATGGCTTTATTGAGTACCTTCAAAGGAATGACTAAATTAAATAGGAATTTATCTCATTTTAGGAAATGGTTGAAGAAAATGATATGAAAATGGAAGAGGAAAACTATGATGAGGGAAATATAAGCAATCAATTGACTGAGGTAAGATTCACATTGCAGAAATTATTATATATAAAATAATTTAAATACAGCAAAATTAATATTATTCACTTTGAAATTTCTATTGATGGTAAGCTAATGTCTAATGTTAAAACTATTTATACAAATGAGTATTTAAAACTTTGTTAGAATGTTTTAATGGTATTGAATCTTCAAATTTATGAATATATAGCATTATTTCGTGCTACAAATGAAATTACAAGGCAGTGTCAAGTAATGCACAATGATGTATTAATATAGGAATGTTTCTGAATTTTAGGAAGCCGTTGAAGGAAATGTGAATTTGGAAGAGAATAATTCTAATGATGGAATTTCAAGTAACAAATTGACTGAGGTAAGTTTCAGATTTCAATAGCAGAGAATTTTGGAATTTCTTTATCGAGTTTTCTCAATCTTCATTGAGTACTTTTTGTGTCCCCTTGAAGCGAATTCATTTAAAAATTCTCTTTAAGTTGTTATCTAGAAATATGAATCAAAACACACTTAAAAGCATGAATTTCAAGAATTGTGTTTATAAATTACCTATTGCTCCATCCAGTTCTATGATATAGTAATGGGCAGTGAAGGAAATTGATAAAAGGACTGCTGATTGTAATTTTGTATAACAGACTACAAAACATAAAATGAGTGCTATTATTGAATTATTAAGAAGTATGATGTACATTTTTGACGCTTGCAATTGAATGCATTAATTAAAAATTAATTACATGAATAATTTACTTAGTAGTACCATGCATATTTATTGAAGCTTGAATTTTAAAGTATTAATTTACACTTTTAAATATTTTGTGACAAACTGCAGAAGCAAAAACACCAAATAGACTTTGCAGGTTGTAATTTACTGAAATTTCTATAATGGCTCATTATCAATTCCTATCATATCAAATGTTGTTTTTCCTTTGTTATCAGTACCTCATGATGACTCTTTGAGTGAAAACTAGTTGCATTCACAGTAAGATCCAATGAAATATTAAAAAAGTATTTGTTTTTCCATCTTTGAAAAAATGAGAGCTTCAACCGTTAGCATTAAACCATTTCATTCCTCAACAGATGAAATGTTTTACATGAAATGTAGACTTTTTTGTACATATAATTGTATGATCAATCATCTATGTAAAACTCCCTGTTACAAATTAAAACATTTTGTAGTTTTTTATTTATCATCCAATCTCTTATATGAGATAACTGAACACAAAAGAAACTTTACTCTATTTGGTATTTAAAACTTTCTTTTGTTGATTTCCAGGCTTCTGAAGAATCAAAAGTATCTTCACCAGGTGTAGTAAATGAGGGAGAAACTAATGTCAATATATGTATGGAAGATGACAGCTCCTTAAATAATACAAAAGAATCCTTTGAGCACATTGATGGAGAGAATTCAGAGGAAGGAGGTGAAAGGCAGGAATCTGTTTCTGCTGCAGAGTTGATTTGTACAGAGAAACAGGATGACTCGGAATTATCAGGAAGACAGACAGCAACTGTTAGGGGAAAAGTTTTATGTTCTTATGTTTGTGATATTTGCAAGAAGAGCTGTAAAGCTAAATATATTTTAGGTCGCCATATTAGAATTCACTATGAGGATAGACCTTATGGGTGTAGAATATGTGACAAAAGATTTAAACAACGGGATGGCAGACATCAGCATGAGATGTTACACAGGAAGCAGGAGAAAATCCCAAAGGGAAATAAGTTGTACACGTGTGGTACTTGTGGAAAGCGGTATGTGAGGAAAAAAAGCTTATATTATCATTCCTTTGTACACACTAATAAGTTTTCATGCAATTTTTGTGGAAAATATTGCAATTGCAATTCAGATCTACAGAAACACTTAAGATTACACACAAAAGTGAAGCCTTTTCAATGTGATATCTGTGAAAGGTGTTTTGGTAGAAAAGATAATCTAAAAAGACACGTAGCATCTCATTCCTCAGAGAGACCATTTTCATGCTCAGTCTGCTATAAAATGTTAAAATCAAAACGGACCATGCTTAGACATCAACTAAGTCATTTAAAAAAGATTTAATTTTGGAAAATGTTCTGTCTATCAGAAAATGTCTCTTTCTGTCTAAAAATTTTCTCTGATCATTTCCTTTACTATATGGTTTTTTAAACTAAAGAGGTTTGAGTTCAAATAATTGTCTACATTTGTATTCAAATGTTTGTTTAACATTAGTCTGTTGATACAAATTGTGGTTTAATATTATCTAAATTCTCTGCTACCATTGAATTTGTAATTATTCATGCAATTTATATCATTTACTAATAAGACCATCTTGCTTTTCAATAAATGCAGTCCAACCTGAATAATGATAGTTATTCTCAGAATACATTCTACGAAAATAGCCTTAAATATTATTTTTCGATAAAAAATTAGGAGACTTATTTTAAGGATAGATTTTCAGTTAAACCTTTCTATAAAGCTACCAATAGTATTACCACTAACTTTAGCTTGTGGCTGAGGTTCATGCAATGTGTACCACTTGATATTCTTTTATTTTATTCTATCTTCTTATTTAATTAATTTATAGAAATGTTTTTCTAAAGATAAAAGACAGGGTATCAAAAAACGTGGTATTCTGCTTCAAGCCTAAATGCCTTACTTTTTCTGAAAGATTCTCTTTCCATAATGTGTGGTGGTTGTCCTATTGTAGTATAATTATGGCTGAGTCATGAATTTCCACTGATTTAATGTCTTTTGAATAGTTTCAGACTTATTTAGATTAAGTAGAAGATCAAAGTTGGCTCCTAATATATATCAGTTTAAAGACAAAGAAATGTTCTTTCCAAACAATGTGCAAAATGTTCCAATATAATTGTGAATTTATATATGGACCAAATACTAGCTCTAAACTAATTTTAATCTGTTTTAAAAATTGTGTTTGCAGTCACAACTTGCACGAATCATCCTGTCCATTTCTTAATATGAAATCATCACAGATTCCATCTCAGCTCAACCAAAACTTAGCATCTCATACTTAACTCCTTTCAGCTAATTTCAACCATGGTTGGGAATAATCCAAAAATATTTTAGATTCATTGTAAACACACTTCATGATATGAGTATTTGTATAAGCTTAGACTGAGAGAAATAAGCTTGCATGTCAAACTGCATATTAACCATTTCTCAATCCAGTAATAAACTAAGAAAACTGGAAAAATTCCTGTAAATTTTATGAAATATAATCCTGACTGATTTTTGTAATTAATAGCATAAGCTTCTCAATTTTGAAATTTTTTGTGATTGCCAATTTTCAAAAATGGCAGTTTTTACATATTTCAAAATAGGGACAACATTTTCAAAAACTTGTCCAAATAATATTAACTTGTTGAAGCCATTCCAATTGGTGATAACATTTCTTTATTGTAGCAATATTAATAACTTTGAATAATTGATACATTCAAGCCAATTTTGGAAGTATGTTTATCATAAATTTACTACTAACGACTTATCTGCTTATGTTTTTCTGTTGTGTACCACTCCTTTCAATTCTATAATCATAAACCTGAGATCAAGTAAAAGACCAAATATCATTTTATTATTATGCAATAGCCTTTCTCATTAAGGAAATACAAACCTCACATTGCTTCCATCATTGATTGATTGTGTCTCCATAACTAATTTAAAGGGCACATTTAAGACAGAAGACTACAACATTTATGTTTCAGGACTTCCACATAAAGTTCTTATTGATGTATTGAGTTTTTCTAAATGCATATCATTCATTCAACTGCAAACTGATCGAATTTCAGATTTTAGCTAAGGTTTAATTAGAAAATATGTGAAGAAATGTCCAAAATCATGTGGATGGTGACTTTAATACCATCAATTATTTTCACATATCAAATGAGACTTTGGATTGGCTACATCATGTTGCAGTGCATTTTGGGAAGGGGGAAATCTGCACTAAATCAGTATCTATAATGTGTGTTTCATGTGAAATTTATGAAAATTGCAAATCATTAAGTGGGATTGAGTCTTGAATTATTATCTTACAATTTGAAACACTGTTTATGATTTTCTGATGTCATTGTTATGAAAGAGATATAGTTATCATATAAAAAAATAATATAAGTCAATTTATCAATGAATGATAAAGTCATCTCATATTTAGATGTATTTTATTGTTCATTTTCATAGTAATATGAAGTGAAATAAATGTTTGGATTTTCATTCATTGTAAAAAAAAACCAAGAAAATATATGCTGAAGTGTAAGTGAAAGGCAGTTTTCTACATTTAATTGAGAAAGAAAGCTCCAGTACTGTATTTGGTGTAATTTGTGTATTTTTCCTCAGTACAAAGTTAAAGTTAAAATGTAGTTTTCTACTGCACTCTTTCACCAAGCTATCTCTTTCCCTCATAATGTCTGCGATGTAGAATTAAGTGTAATAAGAGAAGTCTCATCATCAGTGTTGTACAAAGAGGGATGATTTATAAATACCGTAGATACCTGCTGAAGAACCCAAAGTAAGTCTCTTTGGAGTGTATTCTTAGTATAAATTTGCTTTATTACTGGAAAAAGGCCACTATCAAACAATGTTAAATCTACCAAATATTTAGAAGTAAACATTTCCTAAAATAAGCATTCCGTTTTGTATAGTTTGTTTCCTTTCTGGTTTTCAAAGTCATTTCATATCAATCTGTTTTTAGGTTTGTCTTCTATTTTATTAACTCATCTCATATTTTTTGTTTTCATTCTGATAGTGAATATTAATTCCCTGCCACTATATCTGTTGGGTTTCCATAATTTCAGAATGGAATGAATCACATCAAGATTTTTTATTAAAACATTTAAATTTTCCCAGTTTTAGTGGTAGTTTTTTCAGCATGATGGTGAAATTTCTAGAAAATTGGTGGATTGATTTTATTTTTATCCTGTAACCTTAGCAACCCAAGATACAGTGCTGCTTATGTGGGTTGCATAAGGTTACGGAATTTTCATTTTCACAAAAATAATCTTATGTTCATTCAAGGACAGTGTCTTCCTTTGACACTGAATTTTGATTCTTCTTCGTTAAGGAATTTTTGCCAGATATCCCATCAGGAAATAATATTTTAAACTATTTTGAGTATGTCTTCAAAGGTAAAATATTATAATGATAATTCTGACTACAGTCCACCTTATTAAATATTTCTGAATATAAAATGTAATTTCTTAGAATCCTTTGTTTGACTAATGTATATTATTACAAATGGAAAGATTATCTACATACAGTTTCCATATAAATCTTGCGTCTGATGTATTAATACAGTATCAAAGTTGCAAGAATTGTTAAATTAAACAATGGATGAGAAATTATAATGGAAAAACTAATCTTTTAAATTAAGTTTATCTTAGAAAGATAGAATAATATAAAAGACGATAATTTCTTTAAATTTCTAGATTACGATACCAAATATTCAATAAAAAGTGTAAATCGAACTAAGTTACAAATATTTGTGATATTTTCATCAAGATTAAAGACAATACACGATGAAAAGGTTCTGAAGAAATGAATATGTAAAACATACTGCCCGTTAGAGCACATGGAAGTTACTCTTAGAGACCACTTAAAGCATTTGAATAGAATAAAGTGGATATCCAATGTGTTTCCTACAAATAAACATTCGTAAGTAAATATTATAATGAATTTATTGTTTTTAAATGGGTTGACAGATTCATTATAAGCTTCGCTGTGTCTCCTTCAGGCGGCAGCACATTGCAGGCATACTTTGGTACTCCAAACGGCAAAAGCCTGAACTTTATCAATATTCTCTTCTGCTATTTAGTTCACTTAAATGAGAGCAAAATTTGAAACACTTTTAATATTAGAGTTGAGTATAAATTACCTGCAATGGGTACTAATTCTTCGCTAATTCTCCATAAATTTACATCGTATATAAAGATGAAAAAGTACTTAAGATAGATTTGAAATAAGATAATTTATAACTACGGATATTCTTTTCTTTTAAATGATGCGAAATTCAAACTTTTCATAGAAATTGGAATTAGTACTTTTTGGTTTTCATAATATAGTCAGTAACTTTACATCAACTGCGGTATTTACAAAATGAGACTTCTTTGGTAATTAGTTACTTATGGATTATCGTTTATAAGAATTGTTAAGTTTCCTTTGTATAACTGAAGTGTTTGTTAAAGATTTGCACATGTATATTATTTATTAATGCTCATATTCAAGCAAAAGGGAAGATTATGTATTAATATTCAACTGTTGTGTAACTTATTCTGTAATAAAGATTATTTGATGTGTATATCCTTGTGTATATTTTAATTCTTCACGAAATTTTCATTATATCATTTATTAGTGGAGTGAATTCACTACACTTTTAAGATTATTAAGAATTCCTGTATCGAATATCAATAACAGAAAAATCTTCAAAGTAAGCAAACGACTAGATAAACAGAAATTATTGTTTTTAAGTCATCTTTAAGCGAGAAACTTACGTCAATTTCCGATAAAAATAACTACAATTGAATTCGTCATTTCCCATTGCCGCATAAATTCGAAATTTAATCGATTTTTCTAGAAATTAAATTTGAAACAGTTCGAATATCGGTAAATAATTCACGAGAGTCTAATTCCATGAAAAACATGAAAAATTTTACAGATTCCTCGAAGGTTCGATCTCCAAGGCCGAATAAATAATTAAAATAAATTCGAATTTTAATAAAGTCTGATTTATTTTGAAAAATTACCTGAAGAAGCTTTAAAAATATTTTAAAATGACACGTTATTAGAAAAAGACCCAACGAAAAAATGTCTTCCGCCGGATTTGAATCAGGTAAACACTGAGTTGAAATGCAGTATATTAACGTCAATACACTATAACCATTACACCAACAGGAAGTTGAAGATGACATTAGTCATCCTGATATATAATTAAGGATGTTAAAAGTACTACTAGCGCCCTCAGAAAGTGACGGAATTTGTGTGCGTTTTTTGAAGGACGACTTGCGAAAGGGTTAATCATTTGGAGGACAAAAACCTCATTAACTGGCGTTTTTCGCCGATTTTTGCTCAGTTTTTGAAATGAAAGTAAAAGTGTTCACCCCTTTGAACACTATTAAGCCTTTCTCTATATATGTCACTACCCACAATGCACTGCAAACTATTCCACCGCCTGTTTCAAATATTCGAAATTATGTTGGAATTTTGGGGAAGTATTTGGCCATTTTGGATATTATCTCTTCTTCCTCTCAGACAATGGAGAAGCGCCATATTACCCAAAATGCACTGCGCCTATCTTACCGCCAATTTAGAAGGATTTAAATTGTACTTTGATATTTTTAGCAATATTATATAAAATTTAGTGTTTTTCTCATTTATATATGTGGAAAAAATGAAACGTACTACTTCCATTAATATTTTTTCTAAATTCCAACTATCACTCTATTTTATTTCTACATTTTTAAGTTACACGTTAACTAGACTTTTTAACCATTTCCACCTTAATGGCAGAAATAGTTTATATCATCCATTTTCTCTCTCATTCATCATCATTTAAGTATGAGATATCAATTTTTTACACAAGTTTCAAAGTGAAATTATTTTCTAAAAATCAGTAGAGGAAGTAATAATTTTTTCTTTGTAGGTTTTGATTTAGCAAAAAATTTTATCAAACATTTCAAATTTCATCTTGCAATTATTCTGATATTTATCTACTGAATGTCACACAGCATTCTCAATACATATAAAATAACAAGGTCACATTCAGGAAACATATTATATTTAAATCTTTATTAATACAAATACAATCAAATCACACAACAAACATACCTCAAATTAATAAAATTTTCATCATGTCCTTCATTTATGCCTCTTTTATTTGCTGAAAACAGATTTTGGAAGAAAATCTTATCATCAAGGACTGCATATCAGCGTGATAACATATTAAAGTGAATTATACAATTAAACTACAAAGTAAATATATGACAGTAAGATCAGCATGTAAATTTATTGAGCCTCAATGGTTAAATTCTTATCAAATTATTTTTAGGCTAAACATAAGGTATTAAACAAATGATTCCATCTGAACAGAAATACAATGCATTCCTCAGATTTATACTTTGATTTGTTACTTGGGAAACCATACACTTATTTTAATAATGATAAATGAAACCTAGCTGGAAGGAAATGCATCTTTCATTTCTTGTTGTAGTCAATGACTTACCTCTTTAATGTACCGCAGCATCAGTTATTCTCATACCAGAGACAAATTCAATAAGTATATAAAATGTGCATAAACTTACCTATAAGGACTATAAAATATATAATTGTACATTATATAGTTATTGCTAGATTATTAATTTAATCAATGGATTCACTAATATATCCCAGAATATCTTTCTCTGGCAGGTAGTCAAACTATTCCTGAGATTTATGCCTTCTCCACGAAAATAAGTATAATCAAAACTAACAATGTAGTGCTATTTATTCTATCAGCAAATACTGAAATATACAAATAACTAGATAAATAAATCTTAACTTAAATGAACTTGTTAAAAATGAATTACTCATCAAGAAATAGCTGATGAATTCTCCACAAATAATTAAGAGTATGGTAAGATAATGTAAAAATATATTATAAAGTAAAAAAATTCAACATATATTGTTATGTAAATTTATACAAGTAAAAATTATCAGTATGGGAAAAAAGTATGTCACATGCAAATATGAATCATATTCACCTCTTCGTTTGTGCCTGCATTAACAGTTCAATGTTACAGGGACAGGCTTCAAATAAGTACTTATTTAATTTAAAACATTTAATGTAAACATTGACTTTAAGATAATTTAATTGAATACATCGAGACAAAGTTCTTGAACTGAAAATTCTCACTTCCAAAGAGCTAATTATACATTAAAGAACAACATACAAAGATGGCCTGAGGTTTTTAAAGAATTAAAATTTTTCTTTGGTGAGTAATCTTATGCAATTGCCTGCTACTCTTATATTTAAACATTTTACCACAAACACTGCATGGAAATGGTCTATCACACATTTCTTGAATAAATATAGAATTGATTAAGTTAGCTTAGTACTCGTTGTTATGAAGAAACTAATTCACTTCAGGCCACATTATTTAGCAAGACATAGTGTTAACTGCTCCATGTCAAATGTCTTTCGGTGTTACATAACATTAATTTGTGAATAAAACATGATTTAGTGATAAAGATAATAAAACTAGAGAGAATATCAACTGAGAACAATATAATACTATTAACTAAATTATCAAAAGGAATATTGGCCAGGTCAGTATGACCAGATCCAACCAATTAAAGGTCACGAATCCCTTACAGTCAGGAAGCCAAGTTATTAAGAGTAAACGAAAAATCTCAAATCTGAATAACAATGAATACTTCACAGATATACCTGATTCCATACTGAAAAGGTAATTAATATGAGAAATCTGCTTGGTAACAAACATTAGGTTTATGGAAAACTATGCTAATTATGGATTAACATAACTGAAACTGTAAAATTTATATTACCTAAACTATATAATAATTAATATTGCATACAATAATATTCTAACGGCAAATATTCAATTATAAAATGAACTAGCTAAATATTGGACCTTAAAACTTACTTTAATCAATTAATTTCAAGAAATAGCGGATGAATTTTCAACAAAAGATTAAGAATATACTGAGATAATGTAGAAATATGATATCACTAAGTTAATAAATTTAATATATATTGTTATTCATATTTATACAAATGAAAATTACAAGCATAGCAAAAACATTCAATGATACATGCAATTATGAATCACCAACCCCTTTGTTTAAATCCCTGGATTTCCATTTTAAAGGGAAGGACATCAAAAAAGGATTTAAGGTTTAATTATTTATAATATTTATTACAAGTAGGAACTTAAAACAACTTAAATTGAGTGCATCCAGACAAAGTTCCTGAACAGAACATCTTCACTTACAACATAGCAAATGATATATATAGAAAGAATGAGAGACTAGAATGATCTGAGATGGAAGTAATTAAACTTTTCTTAGATGAGATAATTCATGATAATACCTACTCCTCTTATATTTAAACATTCTATCACAAACACTGCATGGAAATAGTTTCTCTGAGGAATGAGAAGCAACATGATCTTTTAGATTTCTTTTTTCAGTAAAACACTTTTGACAGATATCACATTTAAATGGCTTTTCCTTTGTATGTGTCCTTATGTGGCTCTGCAGGTCTGTATTGCCAGGGAAGCATTTTCCACAAAGACTACAGCAATACCTCTTAGTGTGTATATATGAATGTTTATATAAGCTGTGTTTGTTGCTATACTGCTTTCCACAAGTACCACACATGTACAACTTCTTTCCTTTTGGTATTTTCTCCTGCTTCCTATGCAAGATCTCATGCTGATGTCTGCCTACCTGTTGTTTAAATCCTTTGCCACAAATTCTACAAGCATATGGTCTATCCTCATAGTGAATTCTGACATGCCTACCCAAATGGATTTTCTGTTTGAAGCTCTTTTTACAAATATCACAAACATAATAACACAAACCCTTTCCCTTATCAGTAGCTGTCTGTCCTGTTAACCCTAAGTCAGCCTCTTTCTCTGTACAATTCAACTCTGCAACAGAAGCAGATGACTGTACTTTATCTCCTTCCTCTGAATTCTCTCTATCAATGTGCTCGAAGGATTCTTTAGTATTACATAAGGAACTGTTATCTTCCACATGTATATTGTCCTTATTCTCTCCACCTGGTGAAGGTACGTAAGTTTGGTGAGTAAGCTCATGACATTGCCTGATCCTTTTACATTTAAACATTTTACCACAAATATTGCATGGAAATGGTCTCTCTGAGGAATGAGTAATAACATGTCTTTTCAGATTTCCTTTTTCAGTAAAACACTTTTGACAAATATGACATTTAAATGGCTTTTCCTTTGTATGTATCCTTACGTGGCTTTGCAGGTCTGTATTGCTGGAGAAGCATTTTCCACAAACACTACATGAAAACCTCTTAGTATGCAAAATTGAATGGTGATATAAGCTATCTTTGCTGCAATAATGCTTCCCGCAAGTACCGCATGTGTAGAACTTATTTCCCTTTGAGTTTTTCTCCTGCTTCCTATGCAATATCTCATGCTTAAGTTGGCCATCCTGATGTTTAAATCTTTTGTCACATATTTTACATGCATAAGGTCTATCCTCATAGTGAACTCTAATATGGCGACCTAATTTATATTTTTCTTTACAACTCCTCTTGCAAATATCACAAACATGATGACACAAATCATTACTACTAACAATAGCTATCTGTGTTCCTGATGATTCTGGGTCATCCTGTTTCTCTGTACAAATCCACTCTGCAGCAGAAGCAGATGAATCTACTTTATCTCCTTCCTCTGAATTCTCTCCATCAATGTGCTCAAAGGATTCTTTAGTATTATATAAGGAACTGTTATCTTCCACATATATATTGTCCTTATTCTCTCCACCTGGTGAAGGTACTTTTGATTCTTTGGAAGTCTGTAAATCAAGGAAAGACAGTTATAAATACCAAATGGAGTAGAATTTCTTTTGTGTGCAGTTATCTCATTTAAGAGATTAGATGATAAATAAATTTGCAAAATGTTTAGATTTGTAATGGAAATTTTTTCATAGACGAGCGATACAGCAATCGTGCAAGAAAGTCTGACTACACATTGGACAAGTATAAAAATTTAAGTGATAAATTGAGCTTCAGAAATCTTCTTTCTCTCTATCCCTCTACATCAATCTTCTGTATCATTAAACAAAATCAATAAATGCATGTTTTTATGGGTAAAACACTTCATCTGTAGAGAATTGAAATGGTTTAATGGCAACAGTTAAACTGCCTGAACTTTATTTCATGTTTTTGCTTCTGCAATATTCTTTTGGATAAGTATTTTTGGATTCACTTCTTGTATAACCTTGGGTTAGTCGCACAACTTCATGTGCTAAGTAAAAAATTACAATTCCATCGTTGTATTTTTGGATGTTAGAAATAATTTTATGTATAAAGACTTCTGCAATATAGAACATACCTCAGTCAATTGATTGCTTATAATTCCCTCATCATAGTTTTCCTCTTCCATCTTCACACGATTTTCTTCAACCACTTCCTAAAAATGAGGCATATTTCTATATTAATACATTATTTGTCACATATTTGAAGGTACTCAATATAGCAAATAAAATTTCATTAGTAGCATGAAATAATGCCAAATCTCCATAAAATCTAAGGTAAAATACAATCAGAATGTTCAAACAAAGTTAAAAATGCCGAATTTTATTCACCTGTATATTATTAGTTTCTTGGAGACACAATACATACTGCTCATGATTCTTGTCAGCATCATTCTCTGATTCAAATATTCCTGCATTTTCCTGAAAAGGAAATGTTTTTCACATTAAATAAATATGTGATAAATAAGTATCCCATCAGTATGTATTAAAGGAAGAAACAATGACATTAACAAGAGATGATGTTTCCGATTTCCTTCTACATGAAATGTTTTATAACTATCTATCTGTGATCTAATATTTTTTTTCAAAGAGAGATGTGCACAATTATACTTATTTATTTCAGAGTGTTAAAACATCAGGGAGACTCAAATCAGCACAGCAATGGCACTAATTCAAATAGTGGCTAAGTTATAAGTACATTTGGAAATATAAAAAAACAAAATGCTCGAATATTACCACAAAATATTATGCTCACCTCTATTCTAAACTCCTTTCCTTGCAACTCTTGTGGAATTTGCCACTCCACAATGTCAAACTCTTCTTTAATAACAGCCTACAATAATAAAATAAGTCATACAATAAAAACAATGATTCAATTACTAATTTAAATATTAATCAAAAGCACTACCAAAAAGTATAGACATGAAAATAAATAATTGGTTACCATCATGGAATTTTAGGTAAAATTTTGAAAGCAATTTATAATTTATTAAATATGATTTATAATGTCATACATCTTCAATATCAAGCATACACATGGAAGTACAAGAGAGTCCGTAATATTATAACACATATTGTAACTCTTGTCATGTGAAAGAAAGAAGAATAATTATATCAATCACCTTGGTAATTTTTTTAGAATACATATGTAAGTTTCATACCTATTTATTTTACTCTCAAACTAAAGCCATTGATTATTGATGAATTAAACTATTAATTATTTTCAATAAAAGAATCACACAGAGTTAAGAGGTTTTTAGCCGTATTTTAAATGACAATAAAAATAGTGTAACTAACCACAAATGACCAAAAGGATGGCATGATATTACTTATTGGATTATTTAAATTTGATCCACCTAGTTTAATTAGTCAAAATATGGTGATTGAAACACAATTTAAAGAACTATTTATCAAATGTTTATCATGGTTTTGAAATGGAACCATCAGCAATTAATAACTCAACTCTAAGGATTTAACTATTATATTAATAATACAAATATGCTCTGACATATGCTACATTACTATTACAGTAACCCTATTAGATATATAACTTAAGGAATATCATCAAAAATATGCAAATTATAAATAAATAAGTTAAAGCTATTAAAAATAAAGTTTGACTGATAATAGTTTACGACTGCAAAAGTTATTAATTGACGATAGTCTATGTATATATCCTTACGTGTTCATCTGTGGCACTCCTGTCTTCTTCAGATTCCAGTGCTTCATCTTTAATATTCTGAAAAGATACAACAGTAAATGTAAATATTATCTATTCTCCATTAACTATTCTAGTTTAATTTATTCCCTACAATAAAATTTCGTATTAACATTCTTTCATAAAATCACTAGCAATACAAACCGTTTGGATTTCCTCTGCATCATCAGCATCAATTGCACCATCAACAGAAGTTTCGTTGGATTCCTTGAAAAGGTTCCGAAATCTGAATAAATTATTCAACTGCATACACGGATAATGTTAGTAAAACTTCAAAATGCCAGCAATAAAAAATCTGAGCACAGGATTTACTTACATTAGTTTTACTTAAGAATTTTAGTATCTCGGCCTCGGCGTAGTGTACGTTTCTCTTGTAACAATTAAACTCGGTCATCCTCCACAAGCATGGCTTACATATCTTAGACGGGAGACCATCGTTTTCGCTTATCTAAAGCATTGAAATAATAAACGTTAATCACAGAACGATATACACCGGTCTTTACATCTACTCGACCCACGATACAATAGCGAGATCAAAGTGAAACGTTTTCGAAAGAGTTCACTGAAAAGACGACAGAGTTCAACCGAATGCTAATTAAAAATCGTATGACTCCATTACAAACAATACTATAATTTGATCTCTGAATAACCTTCATTTTCAGATGAAAGAATACATTCGGGATAATCGAAGTGAAGGATGAGGTTCATCAAATCTTCGTAGAGTAACATAGGATGAATAATATTATACAGGGGGCAGAAATCATACAGATTTCTTGCCTAAAGGTATCAGTAGTTAAGAACTTCTTTTCATTGCATCCTATTCCGGTAACAAAACTATATCATTTAAAACTAAACCAGCACATACCTTTAAGTCGTATGTAAAATTCAGCACTCTAAACAACGGATCGCCAGTTGAAGAAAAGTTCGAGAAAATACTGGTGAAAGAGAAACTCTCTTTTAAACAAAGTCTGCAGAGGACATCCAAAGATTGTTCGCACATCTTCTCAGATTCTGGAACGGCCAAATTACTGCAAATGCAAAAACGAAGACCTTACAAAGCGACGTTAGCTCGGCAAGTGACGCTTCTGTGCACATGGCTCGTTGGCGCATGCGCAGAAGATAGGAAAGGCATGGAAGGGCTTAGCAAGAGAGAATCGAAGAAGTCTACTTGAAGCGCCACAAGTACGGCGTAATTTCAAACTGAAGCATTTCCTGAGCTTAACTTTACATCTCCTCTATAACTTAATCTCTCGTACCGATGTTTTTAAGTACAGCATTTACGAAAATCTTGGTTTTGATGTTTTTAAATAAGATATTAGCATTTCTATTTTTCTTTGAATGTTACCTAATAGACAATCGATGCAATGAATAACATCGAAGTGTTTTTATCGGAAATTCGACTTAGAAAAACGCGATTGTTAATGGTCTACATGAGATAAGATTACTTGAGTGGGCCTCCTGTCCTTGTAGATGGAGATGAGGCCATGGAAGGAAGTACGCTCATCGAGCAGAAGAAACGAAAAATATCTCCTTCGCCATATCTTCGGTGCATATGGGAAATTTCGTCGTCATTGCCGATTTGGCTAACTAGCTTGTTTGCTTTTCAATAGCTGGCTTCTATTCTTTAATAGGATGACACAATTACTCGGCATTTTACAATGGCTTGTACAGTGGGAGAAACAATTATCGCAACACCAATTGGCGTCAGAGAGCGGATTACGCGGGAACTAACTGAAAACACTCTACCGCCGACAATTCGGCAACTCTGAATCGAGCCAGTAAAAACCGGCAATATTCAAACTTTTACGATCACCTTTGCGAAATTTCCTAATATTGGCTTTGCCTCATTGCCTTTATTTTTTGCTATTTGTCGTTCAAAGCTTGTCGCAATCAAAATAGTTATCTAGAATGTCATTATAGTACGCTGAGGGATAATGACAAACAAGAGTATTTGATGGCGGAATATCAGACAATAAATGAAGATTTTGCGGTATTATCTTGCGAATTTAACGGTTAAATACTTTAATACTTTGAATTTTGATGGAAAATAATTCTCGCGAATAAGATTAACCATTTAAGAAAACAAATACAGAAATCACTAGGATATGTCGTATTCTTACATTTGAATTTTTTCTCCAGCAGTGTAGTTTTCGACGGCATAAGGTATAACAAATATCCTTTCGATAAAATCTAATCTAATCCGTGTGTTGAGGGAGTTTATTCTTTCTCAGTGCTCCTCAGCAATTAACGTATTGACAGGAATTAGTATCACTATTATTAGCTTTTAGGTGGTGGAAATGGTAATCAACATTTTTCAGCTCAATCAGGCTGTACGTAAAAGAGATTATGTAATAATTCGTAATAGGGAATAATATTCATGATTAATTTCAGCATATTAGAAAAGATAGTTACAATAAATTACGTGATGAATATTAATGTAATCGAAAGTAGCTTCATAGTGTCTCAATCGTTTAGAATGCTTAAATCAAATTAAAGTAGATTATTAGACTGAGTGATAATTACTCATTGTCATAATTTTAATTCATATCTAAAAAATGCACGATTCGACCACTATACTGTAGTATGAATCGTTTACTAGATATGAGTCGGATGAATATGATCTTCAAATGCAAAAAGTTTTAAAGAGACCGGGATTTACTTTTCTTATTTCTCCATAGCGATGACTAAAATTTTCGCTTCCAATTTGATAGATCTCGCTTTCTCTACGCTTAAATATTTTCCAAGGCTATTTTCATTCTTATATTAAGCGTCAAACGCAACTTTTATTCTATATTTTAATAAACTTGGTATCCACTTTACGGACTGTTCCGGAAAATTCCCGCCCCCCTTTTCCTTCACGAGGACCGACCACGTAGTTTTAGTGTCGTTTACTACGTAATTTAGCGGTTTAAATGAGTGGCGAATTTACGTAGACAAAGTTCTTTTGTAATTCAATAGTAAGAATAGTTACAAACACCCACGTAAATAGGCAAAAGGGTATGCATGAGGTTGCTTCCAAAAAATAGAAACAATTGCAACGGTATTCTTTAACAATACGATGAGCACATGCGGGAAAATCATACAAGGCAAAAGTTAGTTAGGCGAAGATATTGCTTTAAGCGAGACATTTAACAGATCCAATCATTGCCGTAGGAGGAGATTTTGACATAACGCATCTTAATTGGGATTATCTAAAATCTCTAGCTGCAGCTCTAACACTAGCAGAGAGAAAAAATTTCACAAAAATTAATTCATACTTTTTTGTAGCATGCTATAGATAATGTAAACATGATGAAAACTCGAACGACTCAAGGAAACATTTTAGATTAACTATCCACTTCTCTCCGGTAACTACTCTTGATATAGTCGACGATATTTCAGACCATGTTATCATAATGATAGGGATGAAAGTAGTTACGGTTAAATTTCTTTAGCCATAGAGGCAAGTATATTTAATTTGCAAAGCAAATCTTTCAGAAACGAGTTAAGGGTTATATTAACGAGTGCAAGGATGTTTTTTTACTCTTTGCGAGTGTAAATTCAGTAAGTGATAGTTGGATAGAGTTCCTCCGGAAAATCAAAGAAGGTTTAATTAAATACGTTTCGACTAAAATCGTGCGTAAAGAGCCACGGAGGACGAAGACTAAGTTGCGAGCATTGCATATGAAGAAGAGAGTCATGCACTGGCGATTGAGAAAACTCAAAACATGCGGAGATAACCATGAGCTCGAAGACAAAATTATAGAGAAGTGCGAAAGCTAGTTAAGGAAGAAGCGTGAAGAGAATACGAGGAATATAGATCTCAAACCCTGTTAGAATCATTAGGAGGCGATCAGAAAGAATTTTGATCATACGTGCGTGAGACTCGTGGATGTCAGTTTTATGTGCCTAGCCTCACAGCGATGAGGAAATTAACGTAAATAAATCGGAAGATAAGGCTGACTTAATTAATCGGCACTATCAGAAATGGTTCAATGTAGAAAATAGCCAAGCTAACGATTTCTTCTTGCGTATCGATTCAGAGATGTGTCCCATAGAGATATAAGTTGATGAAAATGAAAATTTATTGCAACAGATTGATAGGAAAAAGACGCTCGGTATCGAAGGTATTTCCGCTGTTTTCATAAAAACCTTATGAGATTAGCTTTCTCCTCTTCTCAAGAAATTCTATCGGAAAATAATTAATGAGGGTACGGTCCCAATGTCGTGGACAAAAGCAAACATCATTCCGGCGCTTAAGAGTGACCAGATGATTATAGATCAATTTCATAGACTTTGTTTTTTTGCAAAATAATGGAGCATATTATAGCAAGCTTTATTATGCACTTTCTTACAAAAAGGTAGCAATCAATCAGAGTCAGTACAGATTCAATAAAGGTAGACCTTGTGGGACGCAACTAGCAATTATTATGAATGACGTATCTAAATCGTTAGTGCGTTAGCTATCATCCACAAACGTTAATTCCTCACAGTAGGGTTTTCTCAACCTAAAAATGCAAAACTACTGTCTTTGCTCTCACTGTATGTATTCGTTGTCTATCGACGTGAACCTCTATGAAGTAATACTCACCAATAAGCACGTGAAAAGCTACCATTCGTTAGAACCGGTTTGTAAATGGCGAATGGGTTTCCGAAAACCCGGTGCGCTGAAAGAAAAGCCTCATCGTGCTTCCAGAAATCAGGAGTCCCTGTCAAATGCATGTGGTTTTAAAATATAAGCCAAAAGCCACTTCTTTCCAGTGAACGACTGAGCCTCGAATCCTTGGAAGACGAGGTATTAGCTGAGGCGCGGAAAGCACATTCTTGACAGACGATGGCGAGAATCAGATCCGAATCCTTCAAGCCAAATGATTTTTTTTTGTATTGAATTTCATCCCTATGATAAATCTATATACTCAGAAAAGGATTACATTATGGTATGTAGCAATCATATCTTACATTCGCTCATTTTGCAAATAAAAAAATAGCATAAAAACTCATTTAATGGAAGGAACAAGCGGAAATGGAACTGGAACCCTTGGTAGAACCCGTGGTAGAAGAGGAATTTCCGCTGACACACGAGACATGTTCTTGACCGACAATTAGAATTATCGGCTCCGAATCCTTCAAACCCAATGATTATTTTCCCATACATAAAATACGTTTCTGTATTAAATAATTGGGTCGTCTGTTAGAATGTCCTCACTGACTAAAATACGCTAAAATCATAATGTTATTTGGGAATATTTTTACGAGTGCAATAACATCTAAATTCCTTAGCCCCGTGGTTAGGAAGGAGCTTTGAATTAGGCACAGGATAGTTTCCACTGTGTGACTGTAAACGGGAGGGTCCTTAGTCCAGCTGATAGAAGCACGAAAGGGAAAACTACGCGCCTGCAATTCTTTGAAGTGCTCAATATATGGTCAAAGACTTTCCTCGCGAAGCATCTAAAACTGGATACATTTCTACGAGAAAACAAATGACGCAATGACCGAGGGCACCGATCTCGCTGATGCAAAATGTAAGAAAAGTCCGATATATGCGCAAAATATATTCGGTTTTTATGCAATCCTGTTTGTTTTAACTTTGGAATTGGTATTTTTCCTCTCAATTCCGGACATACAAAGATTTCAAGTATTCTAGGAAACGAATGGTGTAAATAAATTTCTATTAAGAATTTCCTTCGAGTGCAGGACTAAATTATGGAAAAATTATACTCCATTGACAAAATACAAATTTTACTTTGTGCCAATGTGCCATCTCAGTAATTACTCTGACGACTTAACGATTTCAAATCGTTGAATGAAAAACTTAAGACGTGTAATAAAAAATTGCCCTCGGAAAGTCGATCTCAGTAAATGAATATCCAATGTTTGAACTGGACGTAGGAAGATTAACATTTACATTAATATACAGTGAGCAGCAGTAAGACGTGTGGCCGTGTGAAAAACCAAACTACCTAGATAACTGTCTTATTAGCGTACCTTAATTTATCCAGAAAAAGAGACTACTACAGTCCATCTGTTCTCGCTATAATTTGGTAAAATACATATTTTACTCTCCAGATCGAAAATATCGCGTTCGCTAAAGATAAGAATCACGACGTCGCGTTTTCCCACTCTAACCTAATTCGTCCTTATTTCTACGTTTCAACCGAACATTATTTACAAATAAAGTCCCAATTATTATCCAAATATTTTTGTGGATGTAAGATTAAAATAGTAATTAATATATCTTTAAACTCTCATTCTATAAATATGATAACTATCTGTGAAAGAGAAATGCCGAGATAAACACGATGAACTCAAGGAGAGATCGCGCGAAGGATTTAAGAAGAGATCGAAGGAGAGAAATTTTGAGTGCCTTATACGCTCCGACTCAAATATTACCGCTTTTCGAGGCTTTTCTCAATGTTGCCAGTCAGTCGTGTTAAGTAGTTTTCCAAGTAGTTTCTGAGAATTCCGACTGAAGCGCTCGAAAAGTGTTGCGATAATTTATTCCCCCACTGTACATACAGAGGCATAAACATTATTAAATTATTAAGTTTGATAGACGACTATTATCTCTGTTTGCATAGGCGGTAGCTTTACGCTCCCTAGCGGCTTTCCTGGAGACAACAGCTTCAGACTTCAGATATTTCAAAATCGCCGCTCTGAAAGATTAGCTTTCTTTACATTCGTTATAAATGGGTATTTTGTCCTTTGAACTTTCTCAATTAACCTAAAATTACGACCGATGATAACAAGAGTGATTCTCTGAGTAGTTTATTCATTAGTTCCGGGTAAAAAACCAAATTAAGTAGGCAATAATTAATCTTAATATTTGGAGATGTAATTGATAATAACTGTAGGAATTTCGTTAGCTGACGCCTTTTTATAATGAAATTTCTCCAACTTGGGTCATAATTACAAATTTGTTGGTGCTAACAATGAGTGAAATACATAACTTCGGAATAATAAACGGTGTTGGGAGTTTTTCCGGAGACGATGCAAATCTTTGGCGATATTCCTTCTCCCGGAGTTTACATCGTACTTTACACGGTTGGCTAGAAGGATGATTAGCATGATGTTAGCGTGCTCAATGCCTTACCGTCAAATAGGCGTATCCTATGTTACTCTACATTCGATAAAGCTCTCCCAAAATCGATTCCCCGTAAGTTCTATTGGTGCGAAATGGTCTTACTTGTGAAACAATCGAAACCTACGTTTGGTCTAAAGTGCTTTTATACGCTAAAGAATACCGGTAGTCTAGTAATGGCTTACTTATGTTACTACCATCACAGTTTTACAAATTCCGTCATCTGACTTACTATCGAACCTATCTTTACCTCAAATAAGCTTTATACCCAGCCATTACCTAAGTGGTCCTTTAGTATTATCTTTAGCAATCCCAGTCACAGGGTTTAGGATATCCTGCTATGAAGAAATTCTCAATCTCTACCAATGCGATGTTTATTTTTATCCAAAAATCCATCTCTCGCTGTCAGCGATGGCAATTTAAAAGTTCTGTAGCCAGCCGGGCAGCACGACCTGCCAAACACCCAGAAGGAACTAATTATCCTTTTCTTTTCTTTGATTTCACTTTCTTTTCTTTTCTGGTTGTGCCAGATCCTTCACTGACCAAAACTCGACAATGCCAGCGCGGCTCCTGGAAGATCTGGTGGGGGAGGTACATGCGTAATTAAACTATAGTCGTTTCTTTAGGACGCAACTAAGTTTCCGCGCAAAGGATCATTGCGGATGGAGGAAATTTGTCAAATTGTTAAACAAATTAGATGTTTTCCCACTATCTCATCCACAAACTTGTTTCAATAACAGGCGGCCGAGACGGCGGCGTCAGGAGAGACATCTTGCGCCCGCTTGCCCATACTGATACCAGTTTTAAATATTCGGCCAAATAGTTGGAATATTGCGGCAAGGTTGAAGTACCGAAGAGTGTGCAGGCAGTTGACGAAACGTTATCTTGTTATGTGAGGGGCGGGTATATAATATAGACGATAAATATTACCCTTGAGATCCAAATAAGTTTGGAAATTCATAAATTGAGGAAATTTCAATGCACTCCAAAGTTAGTATACTCCAAGCATTTACATTAATAAGCCTAATCTATGGTGGCTACCCGAGGGGAGAATGCTAAAACTCTAAACAATTCAATTCCCATATCCAAAGCAAGAGACATTTGCTCGTTGGCTTTCATAATCAACCCTAAAAAACCCCGCAATACAAAGAAATACTCAAGAGGTACAAATAATATTAAAAATACCGACATCAATGTACTCATAACAATTTTCATAAACGCTTTGGCTAAACAGAGTATACTTTAGACTATAAATTCTAAATTTGTGTATATTTTTCCTCTTTTATTACTGATAACTTCTATGAAGATCATAAATAAAAGGTATTAGATTAGTAATGGCAGCATTCTTACCAATCATTAAAGAAATATTTTGTACACATTACAGCTTTTTCCAATATTATTCTTAGTATGCCGACGCAATCCAGCGTGTTTCAATTAAGCCATCGCAAAAATTTTCTTTCCTTGCGGCGCAAATTCGAGCAGTATAATTTCTCCATCGTCCACTGAAGCCCTAAGATAATTTACTCGGTGTTTAAGGAATTACTAATACGAAAGGGGATATGAAAGACTATGTTTCGGGAAGAAGAACATTTACATAATACAACAAATATGCATTTGTAAGCTGTTGACTTCGTCATGTTTACTACACAGTTGAAAAATATTATTCTGGAACACTTAAGTCCTCGTTTAGGTATTATCTTAATCAATCTCTGTCAGAAGGTGTTCGATATCCCGCGATGAAGTGATTCTCAGCCTCTTCCAGAGTAATATATGTCGGTGTCAGAAAATCTATCTTCCGCTGCTAGCGGTGGCATTTTACAATTTAAAAATTCTGTAACCCGTCGGGCAGCACGGCCTGCAAAACACCCAGTGAGAACTAATTGTTCTTTTCTTTTCTTTGATTTCACTTTCTTTTCTTTTCTGGTTGTGCCAGATCCTTCACTGACCAAAACGCGACGACGCCAGTGCGGCTCCTGAAAAAATTGGTGGGGGAGGTGAATCCCTGATTCAACAGTAGCCCTTAATTCAGGACGCAACTAAGTTTCCGCGCAAAGGATCGATCCGGATGGACGACATTGGCCTAATCGTTTCACGAAACTGTTGTTTTTTCCATAGTTTCTTCAGAAAATTATGTCTAGATCCAGCGGCCTCTCTTGCGGCAAGAGGAGCGACATCTTGCGTACACTTGAGCTAACCGGTTCGAATTTAAATTCTTCCGCCAATATATTGGAATTCTGCGGGAAAGTTGAAGTAGTATATAGTGTGCAGTGGGGCGACGCGACATTTCCAAGAATGAGGCGAGTAATTCTCGGAAGATAAATACAACATTCAACTTCGAAACTTTAGGAAATTTGGAAATCATGAAATTCAAATGAATTCCAAAGTTATCAACATGAGAGCCGTTTCTGGCAGAGAAGATATCTTGACATTTAGGATAATTACCAAAGGGGTAAATATATTCCTTTTATCATGTGCGCACATGTATGTTGTGATCAGTTAGTAAACGACAATACATTTAAGCTTTGATCCGATTGTAGATTAAATGAAAATAAGAGAATCGTAGTTGGAGGCATTCCTAAAATCATTTTTTGGAATTTACATATCCAGGATTCTTTGGAATTCTGACCCTTCCTCCTCAATCAGTCTTGTGGTACTTCATCAAGTATATTAAATCATCAAGAATATTAAATATTAAATAAGAATATTAAATTGCAAAAAGGATATGAAAGATGCATGTGCCATACGTTGTTCGCATTAATATTTAATATTTTCTTTTAAAATTGAATATAAAATAAGCAACAAAAATTATAAGTTACTTTATTCAAAAATTACTTTTCTTACGTCTTATCCTTGGCCTTTTAAGCGTGTTCATAATCTAAAACATAAAATTACTTGAAAGGAGTTCGAACAAAGTTTGAATAGTTGTTTTATTTGAGCAACATTTTAGATGGCAACTTAGAATGACGACCAATTCCAAAAATGTATCATGTCTATCAGCAGTTCTATGGAATGTAATTATTTCAAATAGCTGCCTGTTTTTGATCTAACTGTTGGCACTTAATCTTCTATGTGACATTATTACGGTCTTTTTGATATCCTGCTGGTATATCCTTGTTACAGGGGTATGCTAACAGTGACAATATCAAATTTGTATCGATAATTGATGGACAGTATTAAGGTAATTAATTAAGAAGTTAATAAGGTAATTAATTAAGAAGATGATGATTCGAAGAAAAATGTAACATTAAAATTGACCAAATTCCACGATATGTGAAATATTCTCTAAAATCACATACATAATATACATACATGGTGGTCGATTCCTGAACAAGCATATTTTATCTCGCTTCATTTATATTGGTTAAATACTCTCGAGAAAAAATCTCATACTAACGTTCCGTGTTTAGGATTTCGCTATTCACTCACGACCAAATGAACAGTGTGATACATGAGGTTTGAATAACAAAACGAAAGTTATCCTTTTTACGTGGTAGTGATAAGGGTAAAATGAGAGGAGAAGGCTGTGAAACGTTGGAGCTATTATTTGGAAAGAATTATCCCTCCCATTTAGAAAATGACCACTTTCACCGTGTAGCAAGCATCATCTGTCTTAGATTCGTATTTGTCTTATGTATTGAAGGAAAAATATTCTGCAATATTATATATATATATATATGTCTGTTCAAAAATTTTCCGAACTTTTTTTATAGTGCGCCTCCAGTTGGTTATTTTCAATATTCCTGTAATCTTTGTATGTGCAAAAGCTTCCCAAATAACCACCTTCAATTACTTTGTCGATATCTTGCTTTGTTCATTAGTTACGGATGTTTATGTGAACAGGTGATCGTAGAGTGCGGCGAAAAATCGGATCCGCGGAAATGAGCTCTTTGAAGGAGCAGCGTTCTTCTGTAAAATTCTGCATGAAACTTGCCAAATCTATCAAGGAAACTTTTGAGTTGATTACCAAGGCTATTGTTGAGCATACTATGAAACGTACCACGTGTTATGAGTGGTTTAGACGGTTCAAACACGGGCGGCAATCAGTGGATGACTACGAGCGTTCCAGAAGACCATCAACGTCCACAGATGACCCCCACATCGAAAAAGTGAACGATCTCGTTCGTGCAAATTGACGTTTGACTGTCAGGGAGCTTGCAGAGGAGCGTGGCATCCCGATTGGTTCTGCTACGAAATCCTAACTGAAAAAATTGAGGATGCATCGAGTCGAGGACAAATTCGTGCCTCGCCTGATGACAGCAGACCAGGAGCAACACGAGCAACTCGTGACTTTTTAGCCAAAAACAAGACCACTGTGCTTCTTCAACCACCCTATTCACCAAGCCTGGCTCCATGTGACTTTTTCCTATTCCCAAAGCTAAAATCTCCGCTGAAAGGAATAAAAAAATCCACCGATCGAGAAATAATGAAAAAATCGAAGGAAGAGATTATAAACAATACAAAAAAAGCGTCCCAAGACTGTTTTAAATAGTGGAAATACCGTTGGGATAAGTGTATACGTTGGGGTGGGGAGTTCTTTGAAGGAGACTCGGAGCAATAATTTGTAAGTGAATTATTTTTGTTGTAATAAATAAAGTTCAGGAACTTTTTGAACAGACCTCGTATATTTGCATAACCAACACATTGGATAGGGACACTTTCTTCCGAAACGCAAAAGTCCCACGGACGCGTTTATCAAAGAGGGATCAAACGCGGTTACACCTCAATGGATATGGATGAAATTGTATTTGGAAAGGTGGCCTTAATGTTAATTCTAGAATGATATTTATAGTAGATTCTCCTAGACCCAAACCTTTTCTCGTATGAGCAAGTCAATTAATTCCTTTTGAAATCAGCATCTACAGACTTCGGACTATGCTGACAATGTGTACCGTTTATTCGAAAAAGCCTTAACTTCTGGTACTGTCCCATTACCGGACTATCCGGTCCGTTCATACCATCAAACAATGTGGAACATTGTCCCGTTAAATACTTACATCACTAATATCACAGTGATTTCTCTGAAGTTCATAATAGCAAGAAATGGAGAGTTGAAATTTTCGGCTTAGGATAATTAAAAAATCAAGGAATTTCGTAGGAAATTTCTTAATCGAAATTAATGTTTTTTATTTCTAATAAGACCTCAATTCTGGGTTTGCGTAGAAATATCTTTCTTAACTTTTGCTGACGGATCAGCGTTTAGCGAATATATTACACAAAGATGGAAGTTTCTTTACTGAATTACGTTGGGTAGTAGGTCACACTCCATCTCGAATGTCACATTAATCTTCGGAGAATTACTCGCGCCACTCCTGAAAACGTCGCCTCGCCTCGCTGCAGACTACATGCTACTTCAACTTTCCCGCTGATTTCCAATATTTTGGCGGAAGAATTCAAATTCGAACCGGTTAGCTCAAGTGTACGCAAGATGTCGCTCCTCTTGCCGCAAGATAGGCCGCTGGATTTTGACATAATTTTCTGAAGAAGCTATGGGAAAAACAACAGTTTCGTGAAACGATTAGGCCAATGTCGTCCATCCGCAACGATCCTTTGCGCGGAAACTTAGTTGCGTCCTGAATTAAGGGCTACTGTTGAATCAGGGATTCACCTCCCCCACCAATTTTTTCAGGAGCCGCACTGGCGTCGTCGCGTTTTGGTCAGTGAAGGATCTGGCACAACCAGAAAAGAAAAGAAAGTGAAATCAAAGAAAAGAAAAGAACAATTAGTTCTATCTGGGTGTTTTGCAGGCCGTGCTGCCCGACGGGTTACAGAATTTTTAAATTTTAAAATGCCACCGCTAGCAGCGGAAGATAGATTTTCTGACACCAACATATACTACTCTGGAAGAGGCTGAGAATTACTTCATCGCGGGATATCGAACACCTTATGACAGAGATTGATTACGATAATACCTAAAGGAGGACTTCAGTGTTCCAAAAAAATATATTTCAACTGTGTAGTAAACATGACGAAGTCAACAGCTTACAAATGCATATTTGTTGTATTATGTAAATGTTCTTCTTCCCGAAACATAGTCTTTCATATCCCCTTTCGTATTAGTAATTCCTTAAACACCGAGTAAATTATCTTAGGGCTTCAGTGGACGATGGAGAAATTATACTGCTCGAATTTGCGCCGCAAGGAAAGAAAATTTTTGCGATGGCTTAATTGAAACACGCTGGATTGCGTCGGCATACTAAGAATAATATTGGAAAAAGCTGTAATGTGTAAAAAAGATTTCGGGAATGATTGGTAAGAATGCTGCCGTTACTAATCTAATACCTTTTATTTATGATCTTCATAGAAGTTATCAGTAATAAAAGAGGAAAAATATGGACAAATTTAGAATTTATAGTCTAATGTATAATCTGTTTAGCCAAAGCATTTATGAAAATTGTTATGAGTACATTGATGTCGGTATTTTTAGTATTATTTGTACCTCTTGAGTATTTATTTGTATTACGGGGTTTTATAGGGTTCATTATGAACGCCAACGAGCAAATGTCTCTTGCTTTGGATATGGGAATTGAACTGTTTAGAGTTTTAGCATTCTCCCCTCGGGTAGCCACCATAGATTAGGATTATTAATGGATATGCTTGGAGTATAATACCTTTGGAGTGCATTGAAATTTCCTCAATTTATGAATTTCCAATCTTATTCGGATCTCAAGGGTAATATTTATCTTCTATATCAGATACTCGCCCCCTCAGCTAACAAGATAACATTTCGTCAACTGCCTGCACACTCTTCGGTACTTCAACCATGCCGCAATATTCCAACTATTTGTCCGAATATTTAAAACTGGTATCAGTTTGGGCAAGCGTGCGCAAGATGTCTCTCTTGACGCCGCCTTCTCGGCCGCCTCTTCTTAAAACAAGTTTGTGGATGAGCTAGTGGAAAAACATCTAATTTATTTAACAATTAGACAAATGACCTCCATCCGCAACGATGATTTGCGAGGAAACTTAGTTATGTCCTAAAGAAACGACTACATTTTAATTACACATGTACCTCCCCCACCAGAATTCCCAGGAGCCGCACTGGCGTTGTCGAGCTTTGGTCAGTGAAGTATCTGGCACAACCAGAAAAGAAAAGAAAGTGAAATCAAAGAAAAGAAAGGGATAATTAGTTCCTTCTGGGTGTTTGGCAGGTCGTGCTGCCCGGCTGG
Organism: Pachydiplax longipennis; assembly: GCA_036926295.1. NCBI lineage: Eukaryota > Metazoa > Arthropoda > Insecta > Odonata > Libellulidae > Pachydiplax > Pachydiplax longipennis. Next base: position 10,416,609 of record JAVFKF010000023.1, read on the forward strand.
CTACAGAACTTTTTAATTCCCATCGCTGAAAGCGTGATATGGATTTTTGGATAATAATAAACATCGCATTGGTAGAGCTTGAGAAATTATTCATAGCAGGATATCCTAAACCCTGTGACTGGGATTGCTAAAGATAATACTAAAGGACCACTTAGATAATGACTGGGTATAAAGCTTATTTGAGGTAACGATAGGTTCGATAGTAAGTCAGATGACGGAATTTGTAAAACTATGATGGTAGGAACATAAGTAAGCCATAAGTGCACTACCGGCATTCTTTCGCTTATGAAAGCACTTTCGACCAAACGTAGGATTTCGATTATTTCACAAGTAAGACCGTTTCGCACCAATAGAACTTACGGGGAATCGATTCTGGGAGAGCATTATCGAATGTAGAGTAACATAGGATACGCCTATTTGACGGTAAGGCATTGAGCACGCTAACATCATGCTAATCATCCTTCTAGCCAACCGTGTAAAGTACGATGTAAACTCCGGGAGAAGGAATATCGCCAAAGATTTGCATCGTCTCCAGAAGAACTCCCAACACCGTTTATTCTACCGATGTTATATATTTCACTCATTGTTAGCACCAACAAATTTATAATTATGTTTCACAAGTAAGACCGTTTCGCACCAATGGAACCCAAGTTGGAGAAATTTCTTTATAAAAAGGCGTCAGCTAACGAAATTCCTCAAGATATTATCATTTACATCTAAGTCAAGTACCTTGAAATTTTAAGATTATTTATTGCCTACCTAATTTGGTTTTTTACCCGAAAACTGATAAATAACTTCTCAGAGAAACACTCTTCTTATTCTCAAGCTTAATTTCAGGTTGCTTGACAAATTTTAAAGGACAAAATTCCGTTTTATAACGAATGTAAACAAAGCTAAGCTCCCAGAGCTGCCATTTTGAATTACTGAAGTCTGAAGCTGTTGTCTTCAGGAAAGCCGCTAGTAAGCGTAAAGCTATTGCCTATTGCATACGGAGATAATAGTCGTCTATCAAACTTAATAATTTTTAGAATGTTTATGCCTCTGTATGTACTAGCCATTGTAAAATACCAAGTAATTGTGTCATCCTATGAAAGAATAGAGGCAACCTATTGAAAAGCAAACAAGCAAAACACAGAAGTCTGTAATGATGGCGACATTTCCCAAATGCAACGAATATATGGCGAAGGAGATATTTTCGTTTTTTCTGCTCAATGAGCGAACTTCCTTCCATGGCCTCATCTCCATCTATAAGGGCATGAGGCCCACTCAAATGCTCTTCTCGCATTTAGACCATTAACAATCGCGTTATTCTACGTCGAATTTCCGATAAAAACACTTCGATGTTATTCATTGTATCGATTGGCTATGAGGTACCATTCTAGGAAACTTAGGAATGCTATTACCTTATTTAAAAACAGGAAAACTTTCGTTTACGTAAATGCTGTACTTAACCCTTTCGAGACGGGCACATTCTCTTAAAATCGTCTCCTGGACACGGAAGCATTTTTCGACTAAGATGTTGGCAGGTATAGAATTGAACCATTCTGAGTCCTAAGCGGGGTTCCTTCCTCGACAACCGCAATCGGGGGAATACCGTCACATTTCTTTCCACAGCATGTGGCCGCGGCTACCTAAATGTTATTGCTGACGTTTTGCCAAATAGTTATTTTAGCAGTAATTGTCAATATTAATTTGGAAATTAAAATCTTGTATCTTGCCGACTATGTACAACTTTCAAAAGAAATTTTACCGTTAATATTAAGCTATTTAGTATACCATTATAGTGGCAATGATGTAGCATAGTTTTTATATTATAATATCCTAATTACCTTAATATTAACGGTAGAATTTCGTTTAAAAGTTGTACATAGTCAGCAAAGACGAACATTTCAATATCCAAATCAATATTGACAATTACTACTAAAAGAAAATCTTTCGCAAAACTGTTCCAATAACATTTCATTTTCCGCGGCACCATGCAGTAAAAAGGGTTATAAACGACCCCGGGGGCTGAGTTTCCTCTTTGTGGTGCAGAAGGAAATGTCAGAAATCCCCCAGAAAAGGGTCAGAAGGGTAAGTTTATAATATCCTAATCCTCTGAAACTGCATCCACGCGCGATTTATACCTGCGTCGTCTATACACGACAGCCGTCTTTCTGCGTAGGAAAAATGCCGTCGTCTATAGCCGACAACAGTCTCGAAAGGGTTAATGATACTAATAAAAACTAGGAAAACTTTCGTTTACGTAAATGCTGTACTTTAAAACATCGGTATGTTGGACAGAAGTATAGCTGAGATGTGAAGTTAAGCTCGGGATAAGCGGCAGTTCCAAATTACGCCGTTCTAGTGGCGCTTCAGATAGTCATCTTCGGTTCTCTCTTGCAAAGCTCTCCCATGCCTTTCCTAGCTTCTGCGCATGCTCCAATGAGCCACGTGAAAGGAAGCGTCACTTGCCGAGCTAACGTCGCACAGTGGGCTAGAATCGAAAAAAGCTGGCCAAGAGGCCAAAAATGGATTTTTTGAGTACGGGTTTTGAAACTTCGCATAGTTATTACAAAATGATTGAACTTTATGTTCCCGTTTGTATTTTTTCGATATCTTAATGCGTTAAAAAGATAAATGGCGTCAAACTTGAACAATTTTCACAGAAATGGGCAGTCTCGGATTTTTCGGATAAACGTTCAAGTTTGCATTTTTGTGGAGGGTTTAAATTGATACTTTTGGATAAAACAAAAATGCAATGATCTACAACGATTCTTTTTCTTTTGACTGGTTGCAATTACTGCTAACAAAAATGAGTTTTTGCTCACTTAAAGCAACAAAATGGCGGACACGTTTTTCGGATAATTTTCGAGATGAAGTAAGGATTATAAATAGGAATACGGCCCTAATGCATCGAGTCTCTTATACCACGTCATATTCAAAAGTGTCTAGATGTGGAATCAGAAGAGACTGTTTCAATTCAGGTGCTACTTTGGGAATTAAGTCGATTTTTCGTAAGCGCGGCGCGTTCCGACTGACCGCCGTGGAATCCCCGAATGCAGTTTCGCTGTCTTTTTGGTGGTATGAAGTCTAACGATTGGCCTCTTTCATGTTAAATTCTGGCTAATTATCCTTAAAACATATGTGAAGACAGTTTAAGAGAGGAATTAGATACCTCTAATTTACACAACGGACGTGGAATTAAGGAAAGTTTAACATTCAGGTAAAATGCGTCTGCGTTTAAAGTAAAATAATGAAAACAAATGTTAATGCGGATCTAAATTCTACAACTCTTACCTCTATGACAATAATGTCTATTTATAACATAAATATTTATACTACTTAATATATATCGTTACCTTATTGCAGCTATCGTCTTATTCATCAGAAGATGAATCGTCCGAATCCTCATCACCAATTATTTCACCCTCTCAGTCGTCGATGATGAGGACATTTCTCAATTCTTTCGACATTATCTGTTGTTTTTTGTATCTGAATACTGCCGTCATAGAAAATTTTTGGTTCTGAGGTAAGCGAAAGTCTTTTAAAGAGATCCTCGGTTGTGGCAACACTCGAGTGTTTTCTTGTGAATCTTTCACGAAACCTCCTAATATCTTTGTTTCTTGCCTCCTTCCTCTTCCGAGTGTTCTCCTAAAGGAAGGACTGCATTTTATGCAATTTATCTTCCATGAACAAATACCTTATGTACTGTCAGAGGCATGTAGTACCAAGGATACAAACTTATACATAGAGAGTTAGTATCCCAGCAGTAATTTCTCGAATGCCCCATCATCAAGAGGTAAACAACAAGTGTCATCAGTATATTTCCGAATCTTTTTATTAGCTCTTAGTTAATTCCTCGGAAATAAATGGTATTGAGTTATTTTGATTATCCAAACAACTCTGAAACTGGTTACATGCATAATAAGGGCAACAGAAAGTCATTTCCGCGATTTATTTTACGGTGTTCTAGATAATTTACTCTAACAAATATTCCGGGTTCTAACAGTTATTCCGGTAAGTTCTAATTTTTTCCGTCAATCTTCGCTTACATCATTCACTAAACCTATTTTAATGCGTTTTCAGACTCCTCGAAGCTTAAATGAGAATTTAGATATTCATATTAAAGGGAAAAGATTATAATTACAAGTAATTTAGTTCATATTTGTATATTCATACCTAAGGGCGTCAAAGAACTCGGTAAGCATGGGAGAATATTTTCAGGAAGCTTCATATGAACATTTAACCAAGTACGATTACGATTAAGAAATAATTCGTTACTTCGCTTGCTTTCTCTCCATTTTCTGAAGTCTCGGTTAAAGAAAAATTTAGTAAGGCAACATCTAAGAGGATCTCTCACAGCAGGGTAAACTTCGAAGTTCAATCTGCGTATCAAAAAAATTAGCAGGAAATTCTTTCGATATATAACTGATTTAGTTTCTTTCACTTTCCTAATTTCCTGATGCAGCACCAATCGACTAATTTCAGATAGATCCATTATACGAAAGACGAATCTGCGTTTAGACAAACGTCATGTAAAGACTTGCTGGAAGGGCTCTATGTTAAAAAATTGAAATAAAGAATACCGTATGTTAAATGATGATTCTAATTCACTGATTCGGCAAAACAATATGTAACGTGAGCATATAAGATTCCTTTCAAATGCACTTCAAAATTTCGCAGCACTTCTAAAAATATTATTTACTCTCTTTTAGAGATATATAATCTTTATTTTAATAATATATCATTACTTTAAGTGGTAAATCAGCTCAAGATACACAAAAGACTCTCCAAACTGGCGTTATATCTCGTTGAACGGTGAAAAATACTGCTGCTGCAATAACACATAAGGAAGCACAGTAAAATGAAAAAACTTTCCGTCTTCATGGATGGATAAAAACTGAAACTACAAAAATATCATCCCCTTTCCTAACAATCCAAGAGACATGTGTGGAATAACTCGAGCCAGTGATCTGATACGTAAAAGTGTTTGCGTAGAGCAAGAGTGGCATAAAGCGTACTTCAAAACTCCAAACCCGTGACACAAGGGTCGGTAAAAATTTCCAGATGTGAAGATTTCTCAAAGTAAATTCTGTCAACCATATTTTTCACGAATATCGAGGCTGAAAACATAGCTGTAAATATTTTCACGGTTAAAATTAAAATGTAGACGCATTTTACCTGAATGTTAAACTTTCCTTAATTCCACGTCCGTTGTGTAAATTAGAGGTATCTAATTCCTCTCTTAAACTGTCTTCACATATGTTTTAAGGATAATTAGCCAGAATTTAACATGAAAGAGGCCAATCGTTAGACTTCATACCACCAAAAAGACAGCGAAACTGCATTCGGGGATTCCACGGCGGTCAGTCGGAACGCGCCGCGCTTACGAAAAATCGACTTAATTCCCAAAGTAGCACCTGAATTGAAACAGTCTCTTCTGATTCCACATCTAGACACTTTTGAATATGACGTGGTATAAGAGACTCGATGCATTAGGGCCGTATTCCTATTTATAATCCTTACTTCATCTCGAAAATTATCCGAAAAACGTGTCCGCCATTTTGTTGCTTTAAGTGAGCAAAAACTCATTTTTGTTAGCAGTAATTGCAACCAGTCAAAAGAAAAAGAATCGTTGTAGATCATTGCATTTTTGTTTTATCCAAAAGTATCAATTTAAACCCTCCACAAAAATGCAAACTTGAACGTTTATCCGAAAAATCCGAGACTGCCCATTTCTGTGAAAATTGTTCAAGTTTGACGCCATTTATCTTTTTAACGCATTAAGATATCGAAAAAATACAAACGGGAACATAAAGTTCAATCATTTTGTAATAACTATGCGAAGTTTCAAAACCCGTACTCAAAAAATCCATTTTTGGCCTCTTGGCCAGCTTTTTTCGATTCTAGCCCACTGTGCGTCGTATTGTGAGGTCTTCCTTTTTGTATTTGAAGTAATTTGCCCGTTCCAGAATCTGAGAAGATGTGCGAACAATCTTTGGATGTCCTCTGCAGGCTTTGTTTGAAAGAGAGTTTCTCTTTCGCCAGTATTTTCTCGAACTTTTCTTCAACTGGGGATCCTGTGTTTAGAGTGCTTAATTTCGTATATGACTTAAAGGTATGTGCTGGTTTATTTTTAAATGATTCTGTTTTGATACCGGAATAGGATGCAATGAAGAGAAGTTCTTAAGTACTGAATCCTTTAGGCAAGAAATCTGTATTATTTCTGCCCCCTGTATACTATTATTCATCTTACATTACTCTACGAAGATTCACTGAACCTTATCTTTCTCTTCCATTATCCCGAATGTATTCTTTCATCTGAAAATGAAGGTAATTCAGATATCAAATTATAGTATTGTTTGTAATGGAGGCATACGATTTTTTATTACCATTCTGTTGAACTCTGTCGTCTTTTCAGTGAACTCTTTTAAAACGATTCACTTTGATCTAGCTATTGTATCGTTGGTCGAGTAGATGTAAAGACCGGTGTATATCGTTCTGTGATTAATGTTTATTATTTCAATGCTTTAGATAAGCGAAAACGATGGTCTTCCGTCTAAGATATGCAAACCATGCTTGTGGAGGATGACCGAGTTTAATTGTTACAAGAGAAATGTACACTACGCCGAGGCCGAGATACTAAAATTCTTAAGTAAAACTAATGTAAGTAAATCCTGTGCTCAGATTTTTTATTGCTGGCATTTTGACGTTTTACTAACATTATCCTTGTATGCAGTTGAATAATTTATTCAGTTTTCGGAACCTTTTTCAGGAATCCAACGAAACTTCTGTTGACGAAGCGATTGTTGCTGATGATACAGAGGAAATCCAAACGGTTTGTATTTTTTAGTGATTTTATGAAAGAATGTTAATACGAAATTTTATTCTAGGGAATAAATTAAATTCACATTTATTGCTGTATCTTTGCAGAATATTAAAGATGAAATGCCAGAATCGGAAGATGACAGATGTGCCATAGACGGACAGGTAAGCATATAATCGTAAACTTTATTAACAGTTATGAAATTTATTATTTATATTCGTAAGAATTATATACTTAACTTAATTTTTAGTAACTTCAACTTAGTTATTTATCATTCTCATCGTGGAGATATTCCTTAAGTTGTATACTAAATAGCATTATGGATCCAAATGAAAATAGAGTAATTAACATTGAATTCAATATATATTTATAGTATTAATTTAACAGATATATAGAACAAATATAAATTTTAAGTTAAATATATATATATATTTATATTTATCAGAGCATATTAGTATTATTAATTTATAAGTTATATAAATCATAGTGTTATGGTTTGAAATCAAAACTATGTGATAACATTTTGTCATTTGTGCTAAGTTGCGTCTTAATCTTAAAGTCATTTTAACTTTGTCTAAAACTCTCATTATTGTTATCTGATTCTTTTTAAAAATTAATTTATCCTTTATCAGTAACCAATTGCTTTAAATTGAAAGTGCAATGCATAAGTAAGTACCTAACTTTGAATTAATTTCTTTGGACGATTTTGAATCTTTACTAACCTTATCAGAATGTGCTGTTGGATGATTTATTTAATTCTCTGTTACTTTTCAGGAACCCAACGAAACTTCTGCTGATGAAGCAATTAATGCTGTGGAAGCAGAGGAAATCCATACGGTATTTAATTTTATGGTGATCTTACTAAAGAATATTAATGCAAAAGTTCATGGTAGGCAATAATTTAAAAATTAAATTTACATTGCTGTATTTTTGCAGAAAATTGACGAAGTGCTGGAATCAGATGAATACAGGTGTGCTGTAGACAAACAGGTAAGCAAATACTTGTAAATGTTATTAATTATCACTTTTTATTAATTATTTATGATTTTTGTTGTGATAGGTGATATTCATTAAGTTATATATTTAACGGTATTAATTTAATAGCTATATAGTGTACTTGTAAAAGTTGCTTGTATACTGCAAGCTATCAGTTGAATGTAGTATCATACCAAGAAAGGCCTCAAAATAATGTTCAAAACTTTGTGCAAAAGTTTGCCTGGTGTCGAACCAAGGACCCAACTGTGAAAAACAATTGCATATTAATGTTAGATAAGTGCTATTCTTACCTGTTCAAAAGTTTCAATTCAATATCTTATTGGGGAGGTCCTAAAATAAGAATATGCTATCCCTATTTGAAATACACAGAAGAATAGAAAATATGCTCAGGCATTGAACGAAGAACCGTGAAAGAAACCACAGACAGTGCATTTGAAACCTACCAATTGCCTCTATGTAAGTTACATTTTATATTATTCGCAGTTATCCGATGAGCATTAAAAATAATTGTCAAAATTGACTGACATGCATTTTATACCAGAGAATTTTGTACCCACTTGGCGTCGAACTCACAGTTGTTTGGTAACATTTCTTCAGTTAGTACCATAGATAACCACTGCATCTCCAACCTCCATGATTTTCACTATTCTATCGCTCCGAGTGATGACTCAAAACAATTTTCCAAAATTCATGCGAAGGACTACCTGGCGTTGAACACAGGGCCCATTCGTGAGAAACAATTGCATACGAATATTAGATAAGTGCCACTCTGACGTGTTTCAAAGTTTCAATTCAGTATCTTATCGGGAAGGTCCTAAAATGAGGTTCCATTATTCCTGTTTGAAATGCATGGTAGAATCAGAATGACCCTCTTGCATTGAACCAAGGACCACTAGACGAACGGTGAAATTTGTGAAAGAATGTTTTCAAACGCCTCTGTCGCCACACCGGTTTTATCTTTCCAGCTTATCAGGAAGGCATGGAAAAATATTTTCAAAAATTTCAGCAATGCATTTCTTACGGAAGCATTTCGAACCCACCTGGCATCAAACACACGATCATTTGGTAAGATTTCTTCCTTTGGTACTATGTAAGACCATCTCATCTGCAAACACCATAATTTTGATTGATCTATTGGATCGAGAACGGCCTCAAAACAGATTGCAAAAATTCGAGTAAAAGACCGCCTAGCGTCGAATTCAGGACCCTTCTGTGAAAGGGAATAGCAAATTAATATTAGATGAGTGCCATTCTCACTAATTCCAGAGTTTCCAATCAATATCTTATCGGGAAGGTCCAAAAATAAGATTCCATTTTCCCCGTTTGAAATGCATGGTGGAATCGGAATGACCCTCTTGCATCTAACCAAGGACCACTGGATGAACTATGAAATTCATGAAAGAATTTTTTCAAATGCCTCTGTCGCCACACCGGGTTTTATCTTTCCAGCTTATCGGGAAGGCTGGATTATATATATATATATAGAATAATTCTTCTATATGAAAATGGTGTATTTACATTGCAGTGAAAATATGTGATAGTATTTATTTTATATAAATACAGGATTTATTTCTGAGCATATATTAATTATTAATTTAGTTATAAATTCCTTAAGTTATATATTTCATAGCATTACAGTTCCAAATCAAAATCATGTGATTAACATGGCGATTAATTTTTTTCCGTAGATGATATTATTCCTAATTTAAGTCTCTCAAATGTTAAGTCACTTTTTTAAAAAGGGACTTTACATTATCTTCTAAGTTTAATTAAACTTAGAAGATAAAATTTAAAATAATCCAAGAAGTAATATGCCATCTTTTTCTCATCTGTGCTAAGCTATACCTTACTCTCAACTATAGCTAAACACCTCTTAACACTGTGTGGTTCTTTTGTTGATAATAATTCATAATTTAATTTATCAGGATAAGTTATATTTGATAATGTTAACTTAAGCTGAGTTCATATCCTTTTTACTGGTGCTTTTAATTAATTTTTAAATTAGTAATTGTATCACTACTTTCTGTAGGTTGCTGTTAAGGACGAAATTGAAATAGTGGACTGGCAAATTCCTCAAGAATTTCAAGGGAAAGAGTTTAGAATAGAGGTAAGTGTAGTATTTTTCTCATCATTTTATATTTTTTTCCTAAAGGACTTAAGCATAAGACAATTTAGCCACTGTTTATGTAATTGTAGTGCTGATTTGAGTCTCCATGATGTTTTTGGCTTTCTAAGTAAAACAATAATATTGTCCACATTTATTTTTCCAATATCAAATCAATATCTGAACATCGTGTATAGATAGTTATTAAATATATCCTGTAAATGGAAATCAGAAAAATCTTTTCTAGAGTAGTTTACTGTGATTGTTTACTCTTTTGATAAATATTGATCCTAAACTTTTTACCATTAATTTATTTAACGTGACAACTACTTTTTCAGGAAATTGTGGGAATCTTTCCAACTGAGAATGAAGCTGAACAAAACCATGATAAGTACATATTGTGTGTCCAAGAAACTAATAACCTACAGGTAAATAGAATAAGTTTAAAACTGTATTAAATTTCCATTGTATTGTATCTTAAATTGTATGAAGATTCTGCATTATTTAATGCTACTAATGAAGTCATATGGATTTATTGAGAACCTTCAAAGCAATGATGTATTAATATAGAAATTGCCTCATTTTCAGGCATTCGTTGAAGAAAATGTAAAAATAGATGAGGAAATCAATGATGAAGGAATTATAGGCAATCATTCGAATGAGGTAAGATTCATATTTGAGAAGTTATTAGATGCAAAATAATTTCAATATTGGAAATTTTTTATTATTCACTTTAAAATTTCTATTGATGGTAAGCTATAGTCTACTGTTTAAACTCTTGATAGAAAATAGTATTGAAAAGTTTGTTAGAATGTTTTGATGGTATTGTGTCTTAAATTTTATGAATATTTAGGAATATTTCATTTTAAAAATGAAATTACTACTGAGTATCAAGTACCTTTGAAGAAGCAAATGATGATTGATTGATATAGAAATTTTTTGATTTGTAGGAATCGGTTGAAGGAAATGGAGTGAATTTGGAAGGGGATAATTCTAATGAGGGAATTACAAGTAACCAATTGACTGAGGTAAGTTTCAGATTGCACTTGCAGAGAATTATGGAGCATATTTATTGTGTTTTCTCAATCTTCACTGAGTACTTTTTGTGTCCCATTGACGTGAATTTATTAAAAATTTCTCTTTAAGTTGTAAACTAGAAATGTGAATCAAATCTCACTTAAAATGTAGAATTTCATGTATAGTGTTTATAAAAAACCTTCCAGTTCTATGATATAGTAATGGGCAGTAAATTAATTCAAAAAAGGACTGTTGATTGTGAATTTATATCACAGACTGTAAAACATACATTGAGTGCTAGAAATAAATTAATAAGGAGTATGATGCACATTTTTTTGAAGCTTGCAGTTGAATGCATTAATTAAAAATTAATCAATTAAATAATTTACTAAGTAGTACCATGCATATTTATTGAAACTTGAATTCTTTAGTATTAATTTGCATTTTCAAATATTTTGTGGCATAAACAGCAGGATTAAAAACACCAAATAGACTTTGCAGGTTTATGATTGATTGAAATCTTCTATAATGGCTAAATTTCTGTTACATTAACAGTTGATTTATCTTTGTTATCAGTACCTCATGATGACTCTTTGAGTGGAAACTAGTTGCATTCACAATAAGATCCAATGAAACATTACAATGTTATTTGTTTTCCATACTTCAAATAGTGACAGCTTCATCTCTTACCATAACACTATTTCAATTCTCAACAGATTTAGTGTTTTACCCATAAAAAAAGCATTTATTGATTTTGTTTAATGATACTGAAGATTGATATAGAAGGGTTGAAAGAGCAATGTTTTCCTGTGTTTATTTTATCACTCATGTTATGAGTGATAAAATAAACAAACAAATAAACCCTTATGTTTATTTTTCTATATTCATCTAATATGTAGTCAGACATTTTGGTATTATTGTAGTATCACTCATTTATGCAAAACTTTTCCTGTTATAAATTTAAGCATTTTGCAATTTTTTTATCATCAATCTTATATGAAATAACTGCACACAGAAAATGAACTTCACTCTATTTGGTAATTATAACTGTCTTTCCTTGATTTACAGATGTCAGGAGAATCAAATGTACCTTCACCAGGTGGTGAAAATGAAGTTGAAAATAATGACAATATATATTTGGAAGATAATAGTTCCTTATGTAATACTAAAGAATCCTTTCAACGCATTGATGGAAAGAATTCAGAGGAAGGAGATAAAGTACAGTCATCTGCTTCTGCTGCAGAGTTGAATTGTACAGAGAAAGAGGGTGACTCAGGGTTAATAGGACAGTCAGCTACTACTAAGGGAAAGGATTTGTGTTATTATGTTTGTGATATTTGCAAAAAGAGCTGTAAAAGGAAAGATAATTTAGATAGGCATATTAGAATTCACTATAAAGATAGACCCTACGCTTGTAGAATTTGCAACAAAAGATTTAAGCGAAAGGATGGCAGAAGTCAGCATGAGATACTGCATAGGAAGCAGGAGAAAATCCCAAAGGGAGAGAAGTTGTATACGTGTGGTACTTGCGGGAAGCATTATTGCAGCAAAGACAGCTTATATAACCATTCAATTTTGCATACTAACAGGTTTTCATGCAGTGTTTGTGGAAAATGCTTCCCAAGCAATGCAGACCTGAAGAGCCACGTAAGGACACATACAAAAGAGAAACCCTTCAAATGTGATATCTGTCAAAAGTGTTTTACACAACAAGGAAATTTAAAATTACATGTTGCTACTCATTCATCAGAGAGACCATTTCCATGCAATATTTGTGGTAAAATGTTTAAATATAAAAGTACCAGGCAATTGCATGAGCTTAATCACCAAAAGAAAATTTAAATTCCTTACAATCCTCAGTTCATCTTGCTCATTTATATATGACTTTAATTAGTCTAAATTCAATTGATTCCTACTGAAGAATCGAAAGTAAGTGTCTTTGGAATATATTCTTAGCATAAATTTAATGTATTGCTAGAAAAAGATTACTATGAGGTTACGCTTAATCTACAAAATCTCTTATTCAGAAGTTAATATTTGCTAAAATATTTCAGTCTTAATTATTTTTAGGGTAGTCTGCAGTTTTATGAATTTGTCTCATTTTTCTAGCTTTCATTCTGATAATAAATATTTCTCTACCACTTATATGTTGGGTTTCTTTCATTTTAGCTAAATGACTCACATCAAAACAATTTTATTAATTCATTTCAATTTTCCCATTTTAGTGATAGATTTTTCAGCTTTAAAATGACTGTCAAATTTCTAGAAAATTGGTGGATTGATTTATATCCTGTAACTTCAGCAACCCAAGAAACATTGCAGCTTATGTGTGTTATATAAAAGTACAGCGTTTTTTATATTCACAAAAATATTCTAATGTTCGTACAAGGACATTGTCTTCCATTGACAATGAATTTGGATAATTCTTCACTTCATCATTAAGGAATTTTTGCCATCAGGAAATAATATTTTAAACAATTTTGGGTATGTCTTCAAAGGCCTCAAATATTTCTGAATATAAAATTTAATTTCTTAGAAACATTTGTTTGACTATGTATATTATTACAATCAGTAAGATTATCTACCTGAAGTTTGCATCTAAATACTGCATCTTATTTAATAATGAAGTATTAAAGTTGCAATATTTGTTACATTAAACAAGGGTTGTGAATTAATAATAGAAAAACTAATCTGTAAAATTTAGTTTATTTTAGAAAGGTAAAATATTTTTAAAGGAGATAATTTCTTTTAAATTCGACGTAACCATTCCAAATATTTTATAAAAATTTTAAATCGAACCAAGTTTAAAATGTTTGTATGTTATTTTTATCAAATTTAAAGACAATACACGAAAATAAAGGCTCTAAAGAATGGTAATTTTATAAACAATTCAAGAAACGTAATTCGTAGATTTCATTATGTATCCTATTTGAAAAATAACATAAATTAATTAAACAGAAGTTATATTTAAGATAGACCTAGGAAAATGGTACTCTTCATTCTTATGCTTCCGTATTAATTTAAACATTATATTCCGTTATTAGCTTGAAATAAAATAAACTGCTCATTAGAATGCATAGAAGGTACTCTTAGAGACCACCTAAAGCATTTGAATGTAATAGAGTGGAGATCCAATGTGTTTCCTACAAATAATTTTCGTAAGTAAATATTAAAATGTATTTAATGTTTTTAAATGGGATGATGGATTTGCTATGAGCTTCGCCGTGTCTCCTTCAGGTGGCAGCACATTGCAGGCATACTTTGGTACCCCAAACGGCAAAAGCCTGAACTTAACCAATATTCTCTTCTGCTAATTAGTTCACTTAAATGAGAGCGAAATTTGAAACACTTTTAATATTAGAGTTGAGCATAAATTACCTGCAATCGGTACTAATTCTTCGCTAATTCTCCATAAATTTACTTCGTATATAAAGATGAAAAAGTACATACGATATATTTGAAATAAGATAATATAGAACTACGGATATTCTTTTCTTTTAAATGATACGAACTTTAAACTCTTTTCATTGGAATTGGAATTAGTACTTTTTGGTTTTCATAATATAGTCAGTAACCTTACACCAATCGCAGTGTTTACAAAATGAGACTTCTTTGGTAACTAGACAGTTATGGATTATCGTTTTTAAGAATAGTTAAGTTTCCTTTGTATAACTGAAGTGTTTGTTAAAGATTTGCCCATGTATATTATTTATTAATGCTTATATTCAAGCAAAAGGGAATGTTCTTTATTAACATTGAACATCTGTTTAACTTATTCTGTAGTAAAGATTATTTTACGAGTACATCCTTGTGTATATTTTAATCCTTCATGAAAATAAATATATCCATTATATTATTTATAAGTGGAATGAATAAACTAGACTTTTAAGACTATTAGGAATTCCTGTATCAAATATAAATAACAGAAAAGTCTTCAAAGTAAGCAAACAATTAGATAAACAAAAAATATAATGTTTAAGTCATGTTTAAGCGAGAAAATTATGTAAATTTTCGATAAAAATAACTACAATTGAATTCGTCATTTCCCATTACCGCATAAATTCAAAATTTAATCGATTTTTCTAGAAATTAAATTTGAAACAGTTCGAATATCGGTAAATAATTCACGAGAGTCTAATTCCATGAAAAACATGAAAAATTTTACAGATTCCTCGAAGGTTCGATCTCCAAGGCCGAATAAATAATTAAAATAAATTCGAATTTTAATAAAGTCTGATTTATTTTGAAAAATTACCTGAAGAAGCTTTAAAAATATTTTAAAATGACACGTTATTAGAAAAAGACCCAACGAAAAAATGTCTTCCGCCGGATTTGAATCAGGTAAACACTGAGTTGAAATGCAGTATATTAACGTCAATACACTATAACCATTACACCAACAGGAAGTTGAAGATGACATTAGTCATCCTGATATATAATTAAGGATGTTAAAAGTACTACTAGCGCCCTCAGAAAGTGACGGAATTTGTGTGCGTTTTTTGAAGGACGACTTGCGAAAGGGTTAATCATTTGGAGGACAAAAACCTCATTAACTGGCGTTTTTCGCCGATTTTTGCTCAGTTTTTGAAATGAAAGTAAAAGTGTTCACCCCTTTGAACACTATTAAGCCTTTCTCTATATATGTCACTACCCACAATGCACTGCAAACTATTCCACCGCCTGTTTCAAATATTCGAAATTATGTTGGAATTTTGGGGAAGTATTTGGCCATTTTGGATATTATCTCTTCTTCCTCTCAGACAATGGAGAAGCGCCATATTACCCAAAATGCACTGCGCCTATCTTACCGCCAATTTAGAAGGATTTAAATTGTACTTTGATATTTTTAGCAATATTATATAAAATTTAGTGTTTTTCTCATTTATATATGTGGAAAAAATGAAACGTACTACTTCCATTAATATTTTTTCTAAATTCCAACTATCACTCTATTTTATTTCTACATTTTTAAGTTACACGTTAACTAGACTTTTTAACCATTTCCACCTTAATGGCAGAAATAGTTTATATCATCCATTTTCTCTCTCATTCATCATCATTTAAGTATGAGATATCAATTTTTTACACAAGTTTCAAAGTGAAATTATTTTCTAAAAATCAGTAGAGGAAGTAATAATTTTTTCTTTGTAGGTTTTGATTTAGCAAAAAATTTTATCAAACATTTCAAATTTC
This sequence comes from Pachydiplax longipennis, assembly GCA_036926295.1. Classification (NCBI taxonomy): domain Eukaryota; kingdom Metazoa; phylum Arthropoda; class Insecta; order Odonata; family Libellulidae; genus Pachydiplax; species Pachydiplax longipennis. The sequence goes on from JAVFKF010000023.1 coordinate 10,432,727, forward strand.
ATCTTGCAATTATTCTGATATTTATCTACTGAATGTCACACAGCATTCTCAATACATATAAAATAACAAGGTCACATTCAGGAAACATATTATATTTAAATCTTTATTAATACAAATACAATCAAATCACACAACAAACATACCTCAAATTAATAAAATTTTCATCATGTCCTTCATTTATGCCTCTTTTATTTGCTGAAAACAGATTTTGGAAGAAAATCTTATCATCAAGGACTGCATATCAGCGTGATAACATATTAAAGTGAATTATACAATTAAACTACAAAGTAAATATATGACAGTAAGATCAGCATGTAAATTTATTGAGCCTCAATGGTTAAATTCTTATCAAATTATTTTTAGGCTAAACATAAGGTATTAAACAAATGATTCCATCTGAACAGAAATACAATGCATTCCTCAGATTTATACTTTGATTTGTTACTTGGGAAACCATACACTTATTTTAATAATGATAAATGAAACCTAGCTGGAAGGAAATGCATCTTTCATTTCTTGTTGTAGTCAATGACTTACCTCTTTAATGTACCGCAGCATCAGTTATTCTCATACCAGAGACAAATTCAATAAGTATATAAAATGTGCATAAACTTACCTATAAGGACTATAAAATATATAATTGTACATTATATAGTTATTGCTAGATTATTAATTTAATCAATGGATTCACTAATATATCCCAGAATATCTTTCTCTGGCAGGTAGTCAAACTATTCCTGAGATTTATGCCTTCTCCACGAAAATAAGTATAATCAAAACTAACAATGTAGTGCTATTTATTCTATCAGCAAATACTGAAATATACAAATAACTAGATAAATAAATCTTAACTTAAATGAACTTGTTAAAAATGAATTACTCATCAAGAAATAGCTGATGAATTCTCCACAAATAATTAAGAGTATGGTAAGATAATGTAAAAATATATTATAAAGTAAAAAAATTCAACATATATTGTTATGTAAATTTATACAAGTAAAAATTATCAGTATGGGAAAAAAGTATGTCACATGCAAATATGAATCATATTCACCTCTTCGTTTGTGCCTGCATTAACAGTTCAATGTTACAGGGACAGGCTTCAAATAAGTACTTATTTAATTTAAAACATTTAATGTAAACATTGACTTTAAGATAATTTAATTGAATACATCGAGACAAAGTTCTTGAACTGAAAATTCTCACTTCCAAAGAGCTAATTATACATAAAAGAACAACATGCAAAGATGGCCTGAGGTTTTTAAAGAATTTAAATTTTCCTTTGGTGAGTAATCTTATGCAATTGCCTGCTACTCTTATATTTAAACATTTTACCACAAACACTGCATGGAAATGGTCTATCACACATTTCTTGAATAAATATAGAATTGATTAAGTTAGCTTAGTACTCGTTGTTATGAAGAAACTAATTCACTTCAGGCCACATTATTTAGCAAGACATAGTGTTAACTGCTCCATGTCAAATGTCTTTCGGTGTTACATAACATTAATTTGTGAATAAAACATGATTTAGTGATAAAGATAATAAAACTAGAGAGAATATCAACTGAGAACAATATAATACTATTAACTAAATTATCAAAAGGAATATTGGCCAGGTCAGTATGACCAGATCCAACCAATTAAAGGTCACGAATCCCTTACAGTCAGGAAGCCAAGTTATTAAGAGTAAACGAAAAATCTCAAATCTGAATAACAATGAATACTTCACAGATATACCTGATTCCATACTGAAAAGGTAATTAATATGAGAAATCTGCTTGGTAACAAACATTAGGTTTATGGAAAACTATGCTAATTATGGATTAACATAACTGAAACTGTAAAATTTATATTACCTAAACTATATAATAATTAATATTGCATACAATAATATTCTAACGGCAAATATTCAATTATAAAATGAACTAGCTAAATATTGGACCTTAAAACTTACTTTAATCAATTAATTTCAAGAAATAGCGGATGAATTTTCAACAAAAGATTAAGAATATACTGAGATAATGTAGAAATATGATATCACTAAGTTAATAAATTTAATATATATTGTTATTCATATTTATACAAATGAAAATTACAAGCATAGCAAAAACATTCAATGATACATGCAATTATGAATCACCAACCCCTTTGTTTAAATCCCTGGATTTCCATTTTAAAGGGAAGGACATCAAAAAAGGATTTAAGGTTTAATTATTTATAATATTTATTACAAGTAGGAACTTAAAACAACTTAAATTGAGTGCATCCAGACAAAGTTCCTGAACAGAACATCTTCACTTACAACATAGCAAATGATATATATAGAAAGAATGAGAGACTAGAATGATCTGAGATGGAAGTAATTAAACTTTTCTTAGATGAGATAATTCATGATAATACCTACTCCTCTTATATTTAAACATTCTATCACAAACACTGCATGGAAATAGTTTCTCTGAGGAATGAGAAGCAACATGATCTTTTAGATTTCTTTTTTCAGTAAAACACTTTTGACAGATATCACATTTAAATGGCTTTTCCTTTGTATGTGTCCTTATGTGGCTCTGCAGGTCTGTATTGCCAGGGAAGCATTTTCCACAAAGACTACAGCAATACCTCTTAGTGTGTATATATGAATGTTTATATAAGCTGTGTTTGTTGCTATACTGCTTTCCACAAGTACCACACATGTACAACTTCTTTCCTTTTGGTATTTTCTCCTGCTTCCTATGCAAGATCTCATGCTGATGTCTGCCTACCTGTTGTTTAAATCCTTTGCCACAAATTCTACAAGCATATGGTCTATCCTCATAGTGAATTCTGACATGCCTACCCAAATGGATTTTCTGTTTGAAGCTCTTTTTACAAATATCACAAACATAATAACACAAACCCTTTCCCTTATCAGTAGCTGTCTGTCCTGTTAACCCTAAGTCAGCCTCTTTCTCTGTACAATTCAACTCTGCAACAGAAGCAGATGACTGTACTTTATCTCCTTCCTCTGAATTCTCTCTATCAATGTGCTCGAAGGATTCTTTAGTATTACATAAGGAACTGTTATCTTCCACATGTATATTGTCCTTATTCTCTCCACCTGGTGAAGGTACGTAAGTTTGGTGAGTAAGCTCATGACATTGCCTGATCCTTTTACATTTAAACATTTTACCACAAATATTGCATGGAAATGGTCTCTCTGAGGAATGAGTAATAACATGTCTTTTCAGATTTCCTTTTTCAGTAAAACACTTTTGACAAATATGACATTTAAATGGCTTTTCCTTTGTATGTATCCTTACGTGGCTTTGCAGGTCTGTATTGCTGGAGAAGCATTTTCCACAAACACTACATGAAAACCTCTTAGTATGCAAAATTGAATGGTGATATAAGCTATCTTTGCTGCAATAATGCTTCCCGCAAGTACCGCATGTGTAGAACTTATTTCCCTTTGAGTTTTTCTCCTGCTTCCTATGCAATATCTCATGCTTAAGTTGGCCATCCTGATGTTTAAATCTTTTGTCACATATTTTACATGCATAAGGTCTATCCTCATAGTGAACTCTAATATGGCGACCTAATTTATATTTTTCTTTACAACTCCTCTTGCAAATATCACAAACATAATGACACAAATCATTACTACTAACAATAGCTATCTGTGTTCCTGATGATTCTGGGTCATCCTGTTTCTCTGTACAAATCCACTCTGCAGCAGAAGCAGATGAATCTACTTTATCTCCTTCCTCTGAATTCTCTCCATCAATGTGCTCAAAGGATTCTTTAGTATTATATAAGGAACTGTTATCTTCCACATATATATTGTCCTTATTCTCTCCACCTGGTGAAGGTACTTTTGATTCTTTGGAAGTCTGTAAATCAAGGAAAGACAGTTATAAATACCAAATGGAGTAGAATTTCTTTTGTGTGCAGTTATCTCATTTAAGAGATTAGATGATAAATAAATTTGCAAAATGTTTAGATTTGTAATGGAAATTTTTTCATAGACGAGCGATACAGCAATCGTGCAAGAAAGTCTGACTACACATTGGACAAGTATAAAAATTTAAGTGATAAATTGAGCTTCAGAAATCTTCTTTCTCTCTATCCCTCTACATCAATCTTCTGTATCATTAAACAAAATCAATAAATGCATGTTTTTATGGGTAAAACACTTCATCTGTAGAGAATTGAAATGGTTTAATGGCAACAGTTAAACTGCCTGAACTTTATTTCATGTTTTTGCTTCTGCAATATTCTTTTGGATAAGTATTTTTGGATGTTAGAAATAATTTTATGTATAAAGACTTCTGCAATATAGAACATACCTCAGTCAATTGATTGCTTATAATTCCCTCATCATAGTTTTCCTCTTCCATCTTCACACGATTTTCTTCAACCACTTCCTAAAAATGAGGCATATTTCTATATTAATACATTATTTGTCACATATTTGAAGGTACTCAATATAGCAAATAAAATTTCATTAGTAGCATGAAATAATGCCAAATCTCCATAAAATCTAAGGTAAAATACAATCAGAATGTTCAAACAAAGTTAAAAATGCCGAATTTTATTCACCTGTATATTATTAGTTTCTTGGAGACACAATACATACTGCTCATGATTCTTGTCAGCATCATTCTCTGATTCAAATATTCCTGCATTTTCCTGAAAAGGAAATGTTTTTCACATTAAATAAATATGTGATAAATAAGTATCCCATCAGTATGTATTAAAGGAAGAAACAATGACATTAACAAGAGATGATGTTTCCGATTTCCTTCTACATGAAATGTTTTATAACTATCTATCTGTGATCTAATATTTTTTTTCAAAGAGAGATGTGCACAATTATACTTATTTATTTCAGAGTGTTAAAACATCAGGGAGACTCAAATCAGCACAGCAATGGCACTAATTCAAATAGTGGCTAAGTTATAAGTACATTTGGAAATATAAAAAAACAAAATGCTCGAATATTACCACAAAATATTATGCTCACCTCTATTCTAAACTCCTTTCCTTGCAACTCTTGTGGAATTTGCCACTCCACAATGTCAAACTCTTCTTTAATAACAGCCTACAATAATAAAATAAGTCATACAATAAAAACAATGATTCAATTACTAATTTAAATATTAATCAAAAGCACTACCAAAAAGTATAGACATGAAAATAAATAATTGGTTACCATCATGGAATTTTAGGTAAAATTTTGAAAGCAATTTATAATTTATTAAATATGATTTATAATGTCATACATCTTCAATATCAAGCATACACATGGAAGTACAAGAGAGTCCGTAATATTATAACACATATTGTAACTCTTGTCATGTGAAAGAAAGAAGAATAATTATATCAATCACCTTGGTAATTTTTTTAGAATACATATGTAAGTTTCATACCTATTTATTTTACTCTCAAACTAAAGCCATTGATTATTGATGAATTAAACTATTAATTATTTTCAATAAAAGAATCACACAGAGTTAAGAGGTTTTTAGCCGTATTTTAAATGACAATAAAAATAGTGTAACTAACCACAAATGACCAAAAGGATGGCATGATATTACTTATTGGATTATTTAAATTTGATCCACCTAGTTTAATTAGTCAAAATATGGTGATTGAAACACAATTTAAAGAACTATTTATCAAATGTTTATCATGGTTTTGAAATGGAACCATCAGCAATTAATAACTCAACTCTAAGGATTTAACTATTATATTAATAATACAAATATGCTCTGACATATGCTACATTACTATTACAGTAACCCTATTAGATATATAACTTAAGGAATATCATCAAAAATATGCAAATTATAAATAAATAAGTTAAAGCTATTAAAAATAAAGTTTGACTGATAATAGTTTACGACTGCAAAAGTTATTAATTGACGATAGTCTATGTATATATCCTTACGTGTTCATCTGTGGCACTCCTGTCTTCTTCAGATTCCAGTGCTTCATCTTTAATATTCTGAAAAGATACAACAGTAAATGTAAATATTATCTATTCTCCATTAACTATTCTAGTTTAATTTATTCCCTACAATAAAATTTCGTATTAACATTCTTTCATAAAATCACTAGCAATACAAACCGTTTGGATTTCCTCTGCATCATCAGCATCAATTGCACCATCAACAGAAGTTTCGTTGGATTCCTTGAAAAGGTTCCGAAATCTGAATAAATTATTCAACTGCATACACGGATAATGTTAGTAAAACTTCAAAATGCCAGCAATAAAAAATCTGAGCACAGGATTTACTTACATTAGTTTTACTTAAGAATTTTAGTATCTCGGCCTCGGCGTAGTGTACGTTTCTCTTGTAACAATTAAACTCGGTCATCCTCCACAAGCATGGCTTACATATCTTAGACGGGAGACCATCGTTTTCGCTTATCTAAAGCATTGAAATAATAAACGTTAATCACAGAACGATATACACCGGTCTTTACATCTACTCGACCCACGATACAATAGCGAGATCAAAGTGAAACGTTTTCGAAAGAGTTCACTGAAAAGACGACAGAGTTCACCCGAATGCTAATTAAAAATCGTATGACTCCATTACAAACAATACTATAATTTGATCTCTGAATAACCTTCATTTTCAGATGAAAGAATACATTCGGGATAATCGAAGTGAAGGATGAGGTTCATCAAATCTTCGTAGAGTAACATAGGATGAATAATATTATACAGGGGGCAGAAATCATACAGATTTCTTGCCTAAAGGTATCAGTAGTTAAGAACTTCTTTTCATTGCATCCTATTCCGGTAACAAAACTATATCATTTAAAACTAAACCAGCACATACCTTTAAGTCGTATGTAAAATTCAGCACTCTAAACAACGGATCGCCAGTTGAAGAAAAGTTCGAGAAAATACTGGCGAAAGAGAAACTCTCTTTTAAACAAAGTCTGCAGAGGACATCCAAAGATTGTTCGCACATCTTCTCAGATTCTGGAACGGCCAAATTACTGCAAATGCAAAAACGAACACCTTACAACGCGACGTTAGCTCGGCAAGTGACGCTTCCTTTCACATGGCTCGTTGGCGCATGCGCAGAAGATAGGAAAGGCATGGAAGGGCTTAGCAAGAGAGAATCGAAGAAGACTACTTGAAGCGCCACAAGTACGGCGTAATTTCAAACTGAAGCATTTCCCGAGCTTAACTTCACATCTCCTCTATAACTTAATCTCTCATACCGATGTTTTTAAGTACAGCATTTACGAAAATCTTGGTTTTGATGTTTTTAAATAAGATATTAGCATTTCTATTTTTCTTAGAATATTACCTCATAGACAATCGATACAATGAATAACATCGAAGTGTTTTTATCGGATATTCGACTTAGAAAAACGCGATTGTTAATGGTCTACATGAGAGAAGATTACTTGAGTGGGCCTCCTGCCCATATAGACGGAGATGAGGCCATGGAAGGAAGTACGCTCATCGAGTAGAAGAAACGAAAGATATCTCCTTCGCGTTATATACGATGAATTTGTGAAATGTCACCATCATTGCCGACTTCTGTGTTTTGCTTTTCAATAGTTTGCTTCTATTCTTTAATAGGATGACACAATTACTCGGTATTTTACAATGGCTAGTACATACAGAGGCATAAACATTATTAAGTTTGATAGACCACTATTTTCTCCGTATGCAATAGGCGCTAGCTTTCCACTCACTAGCGGATTTCCTGGAAACGACAGATTCAACCTTTAATTATTTCAAAATGGCCGCTCTCGAAGCTTAGCTTTGTTTACATTCGTTATAAAAGGATATTTTGTCCTTTCAACTTTGTCAAACAACCTGAAATCATGCTTGAGAATTAGAAGAGTGTATTTCTGTGACTTTGATTTTCAATTTTCAAGGTAAAAAACCAATTTAGGTTGGCAATAATTAATCTTAATATTTGAAGGTACGTGACGAAGATGAAAATGAAAGGGATTTCGTTAGCTTGCGCATTATAAAAAGACTTTCCTCCAACTTGGGTCATCATTACTACCTTATTGGTGCGTAGAAGCGTTATGTCGCAGGACATTTTGTTTCGTTTATAAGTTGCACTTAAAGTTAGTTCAAACTGTATTACAGCTACAAGAAGTGTTGATGTGATGTTCTGTGCTTATTTTAGAATTAATTGGACGGTATTAAACCCGAATGTGCATACTAGGTACATAGAGTGTATCTGAATTGTAAAGAGTGAATAGAGAACAACTAAATGAATGCAATGCAGTCCTCTCAGTATGTAAAAGGAATCGCCGACGTAGAAAAACTGTATGAATGATATAGCTAGAAGCTAGTTTTGTTTATGTTCCTCTGTTATGGTTTAGTGGTATAAAAGTGCTAAAATCTCATTTCTTAAACACAATCCGTACTGTTAATCGCGATAAGACACAAGTACCGAATTTTATATGTGTAAAGTGTTATATCTCTTGGTAGGTTCATGTGCCCCCACTTTCCCTTTTTAATTCCCTCTCCTTTAATTCCTGGTAACTTATCCCACCCCTTAATTCGTCTAATAACTTTTGTCTTTGTCTTCCCCTCTGTCTTTTCCCCAGCATTCTTCCCTCGATGGCTTTCTTTAGTAATCTCTCAATATTTGACCCACCCATTTCTTTTGTCTATTTTTAATTACTTCAATCATTGCTCTTTTCTCCCCAACCATCTCTAGAACCTCCTTGTTCGTTTTTCTATCGACCCAACTTACTTTCTCCATTCTACGCCATACCCACATCTCAAAAGCCTCCAATCATGTGACATTCAATTTTCTTAATGTCCACGTTTCACACCCATACAACATTACACTCCACACCAAGGATTTTACCAATATCTTCCTGATTCCTTTATCAAGTCCCTTTGTCATCAGTTCCTTTGGTTTCATGAAAACTTCTTTTGCTAATGCTATCATTTTTCTAATTTTTGTCAAACCATCCTTAGAAAGAAGACTGCCAAAATATGGACCATTGATCTACTTGTTCTAGTTTTTCCCCATCCACCCTTATCGTTAATTTAGCATTATTTCCCTTTGAGAACCTCATGAACTTAGTCTTTCTTACATTGATTTTCATCCCAAACTCCTTTGCTTTATCATTTAGTGCATTAACTAGGATTTGCAAACCCTTTTCCGAATCGCACACAATAGCTTTATTGTCTGCATATTTTACTGACTTCACTACTTCCCAACCAACCTTTATTCCCTTATCTATTTCATCCCAAGCTTCTATGGTCATTTCTTCTGCATATAAGTTAAATAGAGATGGTGATAAAGGACATCCTTGTCTTACTCCCCTTCATAACTCTGCCCATTCCAATTCCCCATTAGCAACTCTTACTCATGCGGTCTGATTTAAATACAAATTTTGCACTAAACGCCTATCTTTCCAATCCAACCCAGTTTTCTTTAGTATCACCATCAGTTTTGGCCATTGAACTCTATCGAAGGCCTTTTCAAAATCAAGAAAATATACACAAACGTCCCTTTTAAATTCTAAGCTTATGGTAAATATACGCATCCGGGTGTTTATGCTTATGTATATACATTGTTTTCTTTAATCAATTAAATTGCAGGAACTATGCATCCAATGTTAGTCAAAAAATTACCATGTTTTTTAAAAAAATAGCTCCACAAACTGACTGCACAAAAAATTTTATTATGTCTTTATGAGAATCTTTTTCCTCATAAAAATGGCAAATACAGAAACCAAATTATCTCTCTACACTGCGAATATTTTGTTATTATTCAGTTTAATGAAGTGTTTAAGAAACACAAATTGCAATAATCGAATGAGAATAAAAAAGAATTTGACCTCATCAGTGCTGAAATTAAATGGTAACTTTTCTTTTCACCTTAAGAACCCAAAAATCCCTCAAAAAAATTAGAAATGTTTAATTTTCTCATAAAAGTCACCACCTGTTCTTCAAATTTAGCTCCACAAACTAAACACAAAATAAATTCATCATGTCTTTTTAAGAATCTTTTTCTTCATAAGTTAGGTAATAAAAATGTCTGCATCATGAATATGATTTCAGTGCCATTTTATATCTCAATTTCACAAATAAAATCACTTTTCTCATTACATTGATAATCGTAAAAACCATCACCACCCATAAAGTATACGCAGTACTGCTCTCCATAGTAATTATCCGGTTGTCCGGCTGACCATTTTTTAAATCCCAAGGCATCAAACGGAGTTCCTGTTGAAGAATTAAACATGCATTTGTCAATTAATCTCAAAAATAAATGAGGAAAACATCAGGAAAAATATAATTTCTCCATCAACTCACCAAAAATCGATTGGTATGATCCGTTTTTGTGGGGATCGTTGATCCCAACCCATATATCATCATCTCCATATTTCTTTATTAATTTACTGAACTCATCTGCTTCCCTCTCTGAATCTATGACAGCTAGATGAGCTTCTTCATTTTCGCAGATTCTAACTGCATTTTGAAAATCTGCACCATTAGAGTGAAACTTATAAAAACCCAGTCCTTTGATATATTCGTATCCTTTGTTTTCTAGCAGGGCTACTACAAAAGAAAAGATATCAATATTAAAAACTTAATTAAATCAATTAAAATATGCAATGCTTTCATATTGTTTTTGATGTAGAAATCCTGCAAAAGAAATTGAATCAATATTAATAAAATTAACTGTGATTGATATGAACAAATGCATTCATACAAAACTTATGTACATGTAATATCGTCAACATGCTTTCATCTCGACTAGAGGTCATTAATGAAGATTGCAACTGCACTTTTGCAATCCAATGTAATTATATTTTAAAAAAATAGTCATTCTATAGATATATATATATATATATATATATATATATATATATATATATATATATATATATATATAGGTATCCTTTTACTTGCAGACATTCTACAAAAGAAATTATATCAATAATAAGAAAATTGAATGATTAAATCAGTGTGATAAATTCTAATTAAAAGAAAGTTATTTATACAATCATTATATACAACTCATTAAAAGTCTTCTACGCAATATATTTTCTCTAGATTTGGGCTTCTAATGTTCTTCTTGACCATTGAATTTAATATATTGAAAAGTCTTTTTAAAATTTTGAGAAAAATGAATCAGAGAAAATTTCAGGAGCAATAAAATGAATTAACAATTTAATTCCAAACAATCTTCATCAATGGTAACAGTTAAGCATGAGACAATACATATCAAGATAAAGAATTTCAATTACTTGATATTTATTGAGATTCTATATTCTAAGTAATATAATAAATTAAATTACCAATGAATTACTAAAATTTATTTTGTAAGAATTTTAATTTTTACGCGCTCACACACACAAACATTCATATATATATATATATATATATATATATATATATATATATATATATATATATATATATATATTTATATATATATATATATATATATATATATATAAGCTATCAGTTGATTGCAGTATCGTACCAAGAAAGGCCTCAAAACAATGTTCAAAACTTCGTGCAAAACACCACCTGGCATCTAACTAAGGACCCGATTGCATATTAATTGTAATAACAAATTTTGAGGTAATGAAAGCAATAATAACACAGCAGAAAGAGCGTATAAAAGAAATTACGGGCTAGATAAATAGGATAGTAAATGAAAACACGATTGATGGGTATAAGACAGCTCCCGATTGACCGATGATAAAACTCCACTCAAAGTTCGCCGGATTACAACATTATTGTTAAAAGTGAGCATGATGCTATTCCGCTATCAGTATTATTTGAAACAATTCAAGTAATAGTGTTATCTTTTCCGATATCATTCCTTTTCAGATATCACAAGGTTGTTTGGAAAAACCTCTCTATGGGAGATCATTTTTAATCTTCATAGAGTAATAAGATAAAAAGCAAAATGGGTACTGATGGAGTACCCAGAGGGACATGCTGGTTCTGAAGCTGATTAGCAAAGACTCCTCTTTAATACACATCCATCGATGACATTCTCCAATGATTTATGGGCATTTTGCCTCGATTCCATTCCGTCCGCGATAACATTCTTTCCAAAAGACAGGCGTTTTTTCACTCGGCGATTCCATTTCAGTCAAATTCATCGTAATAATATTTATAAGTGCCATTCTGACCTGGGTTACTTCTGAGTTCGAAGCCGAGTGGGTGCAAAATTCTCCGGTATAAAATGCATGGCGGTCAATTTGACAATTCTTTTTAATGCATATCCGATAACCGGGAATGATATAAAATGGTATGTACATAGAAGCAATTCATATGTTTCATATACGCTGTTCGCCATTCCTCTGTCGGTTATTGGTTCGATGCCTGAACCTCATTACTATTCTACAATGTATTTCAATGGGGGAAAGCGAAATCTTATTTTAGGATTTTCCTTATAAGATATTGAATTGAAACTTTCGAATAGCTCAGAATGACACTTATCTAATATTAATATGCAATTATTTTCCACAATCCATGTCTTATTTCGATGCCAGGCGGTCTTTTGCCAGAAGTTTTCAAAATTTATCTGAGGCATTACTTGGTACGACACTGAATTTAACTCATAGCTTAGATATGCAAGCAACTTTTACTCGTATATCTATATAGGTATATCCTGAAAGTTAGCTATATATAATGGAAGATATATAGCTTATAATAGATATATATAAGGTAATATGATAGAATTAAATACGGAATGTCATTAATACATCCAGTTCATATTCTTTTTCTAAAATGTTATAATACATTAAAAGGAAACTTAAATTTTATTGAAAATTGAAATAATTCAATTACCTTTTGTTTTTAAGGACTTCAATTCCTCATTCTCATCTGCCTGGGATGACAAATTCCTTCTCATTTCCTTATTAGCTAACTGCAGTTCTCTGACCTCTTCCTCCACTAAATGCAAACATTAGAAAAAGAATGTAAGAGGTACAGTGAAGGAAATAACATTTATAGTGCAAACTTCATTCGATCCCTGATAAGTATATGTTAGAAATATCTAATATAAATTGTCTCAGAGCAAGGTAATCAATAATTTTGTCCTTCATAAAACAGGGAATTTTAATTAGAATCATTTCAATAAAACATTAAAAGTTATTTGGATAAGTATAGCAGAATTATATATACACATACAATAGCTGAATAATCAGTTAATTCTCAACAGTGAATTAAAAATGTCTATGTATAACATTAATCATGTCTGGGATGATGTCATGACTGATATTTAAGTTAAGAGATTGACATCCCCTCTCAATTAATTCCACTGCATGATAGCATCCATTGAATATTCCATCTTATTTCATCAAAATAATTTTGGTCTATGTTATGGGAGGAAAAATTTCTCCTTTAATACTCTAGAACTGGAATATGAAGAATTTTTAAATATTTGGAAACAGAAATGCCTTTTATGAGTTATTTTATGAAGTTGATATATAAATGCACAGATTTATGAAAATGATTTTCAAATGTCACTTAGAAATGGACTAAATAAGTAACAAAACTATGAAATTACTCCATAGGTATATCTTCTATTTGCTCCATATGAGTCACTATTTCTTAAATATGTTAATTATGACCACGTTAATGCTCAAGCCTCAAAATTTCACAAAATTTCAGTTTACTTTACCCAAATTCTTTCCCTTTTGATTTGATACCAATATTTCATGACCAAAATAACATTGTTTACCCATTTTTCTTTCTTGGGGTGCTAGTTTCATTTTATGTGGCTATTATACCTATTTAAATTATGCAAAATAAATGTTGCCTGCAACCAAAAAAGTGGTGAAACCCAATTTTGAATTTCGCCATTTTCCAGTTGTTCTTTGGAGGTTTCTCAGTTTCTTTTATTGTATGAACCACCCCTGAATTAGTGCAAACAAAACAAATAATTATTCAAATCGGTCAAGCCATATTTGAGTTTAAGTGAGGCTAACAAACTTGAGATATACTCCTCTATATATAGTTATATATAGGTATATCTGGAAAAAATATATAATTGATATTGAAATCAACTACACAATGGTTCAAAAATATCACAGAATTAAAGATAGAATGTCATTCATACATCTAATTAATATTCTATTTCTAAGATGTTATAATACTTTAAAAGGAAACTAAACTTTGATTGAAAATTGATGAAATGCAATTACCCTTTGATTTGAAAGACCACAATTCCTGAATCTCATTTTCCTGGGATGATAGCTTCCCTCTCATCTCCTGAGTAGCTAATTGCAGTTCCTTTACTTCTTCATCCACTAAATCCAGACATTAGAAAAAGAATGTTAGAGTTAAAATAAGAACAATACCATTTGTAGTGCAAACTTCAATCAATCCCTAATAAATATGCATTAGAAATATCTATCATAAATTGCTCAGAGCAAAGTTTTCGTATTTCATAAAGCAGGGAATTTTAAATAATCATTTCAATAAAACATTAGAATTTTATTGATTAAGTTAGCTGAATTATATATACATATACACTAGCTGAATAATCAGTTAACTCTTAACAGGGAAATAAAAGTTTCTATGTACAACATTAATCATGTCTGGGATTAGGTCAGGACTTATATTTAAGTTTAAATATCCCCTTGAGGAATTCCTCTGTATGATAGAGAGTATCATTCATTGAATATTCTATGGTATTTCACCTATATGCTCTTTGGTCTATGTTATTGGAGGAAAAGTTTCGAAAAGGAAAATAAGATTTTTATCACCATTTGAAATGCATGGTAGAATTGGACTGATTCCCTTGCATAGAACCAAGGACCATAAGAGGAATGGCGACCCATGTAAAATATTTTTTTCAAATGCTTCTATTACCATTCTAGGTTTTATCTTTCGAGCTTATCGGTAACACATTAAAAATATTCAAAAATTACAGCAATGCATTTCTTGGAATTTCATGGAAAAATTTCGCACACACCTGGCATCGAACTCACAGTAAATTTGTAACATTTCTTCCATTGGTACTAAAGAAGAATACCTCAACTTAAACCTCAGAGATTCTGGTTCCTCTATCTTACTGAGAAGTGCCTCAAAATTATTTTCATAAATCCACGAAATACATTCATATGGGAACATTGCAATTTTTTGGACCATCTGGTATCAAACCCATGACACCTAGCGTCGATGTCTGAATTATTCTGGCATCTACAGGGAAGGGCCAGTACGTTGTAAAAATCTGACGTCGACAGCACTTGTGGAACATGGTCTGAATTCATATCCCCTATATATAGGCATATTCGGAGAAGTAGCTATATATAATAGATACATAATACTTTTCCATGTTAATGTGATATTTGTTCAAAAATTGGATTTGCAGCATTAATTTTTTAACTCTCTAATTGAAGTCCTCTAACCCCTCAACTGAGATAATTACAAAATTGACAATAAGGATGAGTTTTAAGAAAATATACTTCTTATGAACTTATGTCAAGCTTTGTATAATGATTCTTTTAAATAAGAATTTTTATAAAAATTATCCAAAAGCTATTTAAATTAACTATAACTGATTTTCTTATGTTGGATTATGCTTTGATCTGCCTGGGATTGAACTGGGAACCAATCTAACAGTCAAAGAAATTATTCAATCTAAGGGAATTGATTATCATAATAGGCATGTTTAAAGGTTTCACTAATTCTGGTTCTCAAGTATGATATAAAAATAAACCATCACCCACATGCAAATCACAATGGATGAAATTAATTCTCAATGTTAGGTAAACAAAATTACCACAAGATTTTGAATAACTCTATCATTAAGAAAATAGTAGATAGCTAAGTAACAAAAGATATGAGGAGTTACAAATTTACTTGATATTTTACTATGAAATGTGACATAAAATACTTAATGAGGTGAAGCATGGTATATACACCCCCTGCAACATACCAAAAGATGACTCTCAGAATACAAATATTGTTATAGATATACTCAAATCTTAGTATATAAAATACTGCTCAATATAATAAGCAAAGGAGAGCTGATTAAAAAAAATACAAAAAGCTAACTAAGTAACTATTTCTAGATTGTTAAATTACTTTAAAAGGAAATTAAAATTTGATGATAATTGATGTAATGCAATCACCTTTTGATTTCAAGGACCTCAATTCCTGAATTTCATCTGCCTGGGATGACGAATTCCTTCTCATCTCGTCATTAGCTAACTGCAGTTCTTTGAGTTTTTCTTCCACTACATGCAAACATTAAAAAAAGAATGTTAGAGGTACAGTGAAAGAAATACCATTTATAGTGCAAACTTCATTCAATCCCTGATAAGTATATGTAATAAATATCTAATATAAATTGTCTTAGAGCAAGGTAATCAATAATTTTGTCTTTCATAAAACAGGGAATTTTAATTAGAATCATTTCAATAAAACAGTAAAATTTATTTGGATAAGTATAGCAGAATTATGTATACACATACACTAGCTGAGTAGTCAGTTAATTCTCAACAGTGAATTAAAAATTTCTATGTATCACATTAATCATGTCTGGGATGATGAAGTTATATACTTAAGTTTAAAAGATTGACATCCCCTCTCAATGAATTCCACTGCATGGTAGCATCCATTGAATGTTCCGTCTTATTTCACCTATGTGCATTTGGTGTTTATTATGAGAATTAAAGTTTCTCAATTGAGACTCTGGAACTCAATTTGTAGAATTTTTAAATTGTTGGAAACAGAAATACCTTCTAACAATCATTTTATGAAGTTGAGAAATTAATGCATAGATTTCTGAATATAATTTTCAAATATTATTTAAAAATGCAATTAATAAGTAACAAACCTATAAAGTTTTCATAGAAATATCTTATATTTGCTCCATATGTGTCAGTATTTCTTAAATATGTAAATTATGACCGTGTTAATGCTATATTTGTCAGAAAATTAGTTTCTCATATTAATGTTGTAAAAATTTCTAATAGATATTAATCAAAAGTCTGAATTATTCTGGCATCTACAGGGAGGGGCCAGTACACTGTAAGAATGTCATGTTCATGGAACTTGTGTCTGTCATGAATCTGACGTCGAGGGCACTTGTGGAACATGGTCAGAATTTGTATCCCCTATATATAGGTATATCCAGAGAAGTAGCTACATATAATACATACATTATACTTTACAATGTTAATGTGATGTTTGTTCAAAAATTAGATTTGTTACATTAGTTTTTAACTTTCTAATTGAAGTCCTCTTTACTCTCAACTGAGATAATTACAAAACTGAAAACAATGAGAAAAGATACTTCTTATGAAAATTTTATCAAACTTTTACAATGATTCATTTAAAGATCAATTTTTATAAAAATTATCCAAAAACTATTAAAACGAACAATATCTGATCTTCTTAAGTTGGATTATGCTTTGATCCAACTGGGAATGAACTGGGGACCAATATAACAGTTAAAAAAAATCTATTCATTCTAAGGGAATGGATTATCATAATATGCATTCTTAAAGGTTTAACTAACACTGGATCTCGAGTATGAGGTGAAATCAAACCCACATCTGCATTAAAATCACAATAGCTTGAGAATAGCTAATGTTGATTCTCAATGTTATGCAAACAAATATAATTACCAATGAATTTCGAAATTATCTACCCTTAACAAAATAGTAGATAGCCTAGTAAGAAAAGAAATTAGGAGTTACATATTTACTGATTATACTACAATGATATGTGACATAAAATACTTAAAGAGGTGAAGCATGGTATGTACACCACCTGCCACATGCCACAAGACAACTTGCAGGATATAAATTATGTGTTAGATTTACTCAGCTCTTAGTAGCTAAATTATATCTAAATAGGAAGGCAAAGTAAAGCAGATTAAAAGAAACTGCAAAAATCTTTGTTCACTGAAATACTGCTCAAATCAATCCTGCAAATTGTTCGTAACTGTAAATGCTAAGATTTCAGATTATCATTGCCTCTTATTAACATATCCTATCCTTCATTTTAATTATTACTTTAACACAGCCCTTAAACTGTGTATTCTTAGGCAAAAATGCATAAGCTGGGCTTTTACAATCGCATTGGTTGTCAAGGGGAATGGTTGTTTATAGCCTCAAAATTTCACAAAATTTCAGTTTACTTTAACTAAATTCTTGCCATTTTGATTCTATAGCAATATCTCATGACCAAAATAAGATTTTGTGTTCATTTTTTTTTCTTGGGGTGCTAGTTTCATTTTATGTGGCTATTATATCTAATTTATTTTGCAAAAGAAATGTTGCCTTAAACCGATAATATTTCTCAATTTTCAGTCTTGATTTTTCAGCTTTTAATTTTCCGTTTCTCATTTTCATTTATGCTATAAACCACCCCTGATTTAAGCAATCAAAACAAAAAATTATTCAAATCGGTCAAGCCATATTTGGGTTTAAGTAAGACTAACATTGATATTGAAATCAACTACACTGTGCTTCAATAAAGAATGACAGAATTATAGATGGTATGTCACTAATTAATCCAGCTCATTCTCTATTTTCAAAATGATGAAACACTAATGAAGTAAATTAAAATTTGATTGAAATTTATGGAATTGAATTACCTGTTGATTTGTAGGACCTTAATTCTTGATTTTCATCTGCCTGGGATGACAAATTCCTTCTCATTTCCTCATTAGCTAACTCCAGTTCTCTGACTTCTTCTTCCACTAAATCCAGACAATTGAAAAAGAATATTAGAGGTAAAATTAACAAAAAAACCATTTGCAGTACAAACATCAATCAATCCCTGATAAGTATATGTTAGAAATATCTATTAGAAATTGTCTTAGAGTAAAGTTCTCAATGATCTCGTCTTTCATAAAACAGGGAATTTTAAATTAGTATCATCTCAATAAAATGTTAAAATTTAATTAGATAAGTATAGCTTAATTATATATACACATACAATAGCTGAATAATCAGTCAATTCTCAACAGGGAATTAAAAATGTCTATGTATTACATTAATAATGTCTTGTATGACATCATAACACAAATTTAAATTTTTTACATTGACATACCCTAGGAAATTAATTCCTGTGTCTGATAGAGAGTATCATTCATTGAATATTCCATCTTGTTACACCCATGAGTTATTTGGTCTATGTTATAAAAGGAAAAGTTTCTCAAATTATACTCTAGACCTCAAAGGGAAGAATTAAAAAAAATTAAACAGAAAAGAATTCTATAATTTATTTAGAATAATTCAGGCGTTTTGCACAGATTCTTTTAAACTATTTAGAAGCACTTATCGGTATGATACAGGAACGAAAATTTCTTAGCTTATAGTTGAAGGAGTTTTCTGTAGTATTAATGGAGGAAATGACCTTGAGTTCGACACCAAATTGGTGCGAAATTCTCCGGTATAAAATGCATGGCAGTGAATTATTACAATTATTTTAAGCGCTTATCTGATAACCGGGATTGATATGTAAGGGTACGAACATAGAGGTAATTTATATGTATTATAAACACTGTTTGCCATTGCTCTGATGGTTCTTGGTTCGATGCCTTTGCAACATTTCTATTCTAACATGTATTTCAAAGGGGGATAGCATAATCTAATTTTAGGACCTTCCAGGTAAGATATTGAATTGAAATTTATTTAACTTGTCAGAATGGAACTTATTTAATATTTACATGCAATTTTGTTGCACAATCAGGTCCTCAGTTCAACGCCAGGCGGGTTTCTGCACAAACTTTTCAAAATTGATTTGAGGCATTACATGGTACAATGCTGCATTCAACTGATAGCTTGCAGTATGCAACCAAATTTAGTTTTATATGTACAAGGGTGGTTTGAAAAGTTTCCGACCCCAGATTTTTTCAGAAATCTTCAGAAAGTTTTCAGAGATTTTCAGAAAACATGTTGAGAAATGGCAAAATGTCTGAAACTTTTCAGACCAGCCATGTGTATAAGCATATTGGAGATGCATCTATATAAATAGATATATAGAAGTGATCTACACTATGCTTCAACAAATATCACAGAATTAGAGATGGAATGTCACTAATTAATCCAGTTAATATTCTATTTCTAGATTGTTAAAATACCTTAAGAGGAAACTAAAATTTGATTGAAAATTCATCTAATGAAATTACCTTTTGATTTGGAGGACCTCACTTCCTTAATTTCCTCTGTCTGGGATGACAAATTACTTCTAATCTCGTCATTAGCTGAATGCAGTTTCTCAACTTCTTCATCCACTAATTCCAGACATAAGAAAAAGAACATTAGAGGTACTGTGAAAGAAATATAATTTATAGTTTAAGCTTCATTCAATCCCTGATAAGTATATGTTAGAAATATCTATTTGAAATTTTCTTAGAGCAGAGTTATCAATATTTTTGTCTTTCATAAACAGGGATTTTTAATTTATAATCATTTCATTAATGCATTATACTTTACTTGACTAAGTTTAGCTGAATGATATATACATACACACTAGCTCAATAATCAGGTATTTCTCAACAGGTAAATAAAAATGTCTATGTATTGCATTAATAATGTCTGGCATTACATCATAACTCATATTTAATTTTTCTGCATTGATATATCCTAGAAAATTAATTCATCTGTATGATAGAGGGTATCATTCATTGAATATTCCATCTTGTTAAAGCATGAGGGTTTTGGTCTATCTTATAAACGGATAGGTTTCTCAAATTATACTCTAGACCTCAAATTGAAAATTTAAAAAAATATTTTTATACAGTATATATTATTATTATGGTATTCTACTATTTATTTAGAATAAGTTGGACATTGAGGACATTCTATCATGAGTTTCATACCAACAGGTCCCAAAAATCAGACTTCTCCCATAAGAATGCATGGCACAGATTGTTGAAAATTATTTTGAGGCATTCATTCATAAGATAGAGGAACCAATATTTCTTAGCTTAAAGTTGAGGTAGTTTTCTATAGCACCAATGGAGGAAATAATACCAAATGACCTTGAGTTTGACTACAAGTGAGTGCAAAAGTCTCCTGTTTAAAATGCATGGCAGTCAAATTTGGCAATTATTTTGATTTCCTTTCTGATAACCAGGATTGGTATAAAATGGAATGCACATAGAAGTAATTCATAAGTATTATATATGCTGTATGCCATTCCTATGATGGTTCTTGGTTCGATGCCTGAGCATCATTTCTATTCTACCATGTATTTCAAAGGGGGATAGTGTAATCATATTTTAGGTACTTTCTTATAAGATATTGAAATGAAACATTGGAAAAGGTCAGAATTGCACTTATCTAACAATTACATGCAATTGACTTACACAATTGGGTCCTTACTTTGATGCCAAGTGGTATTTATAGCAAACATTTCAAAATTGATTTGAGGCATTACTTGATACGATGCTGCATTCAACTGATAGCATACAGTATACAAGCAAATTTAGAAATTTTCAGAAAACTTGATCAGAAATGTCAAAATGTCAGACACTTTTCAGACCACCAATATATATAGGCATATAGGACATGCATCAATATAAATAGTTATATTGAAGTGATCTACACTGTGCTTTAATAAATATAACAGAATTAGAGATGGAATATCACTAATTAATCCAGTTCACATTACATTTCTAGAATTTTATAATACTTTGATATTGAAGTCAACTACGCAGAGATTCAACAAATATCACAGAATTAGACATGGAATATCACTGATTAATCCAGTTAATATTTTATTTCAAGATTGTTATAATACTTGAAGATGAAACTAAAATTTCATTGAAAGTTGATCTAATGCAATTACCTTTTGATTTTGAGGACCTCAATTCCTGGATTTCATCTGCCTGGGATGACAAATTACTTCTCATCTCATCATTAGCTAAATGCATTTTCTCAACTTCTTCTTCCACTAAATCCAGACATTATAAAAAGAATATTAGAGGTACAATTAAAAAAAAACCATTTGCAGTGGAAACATCAATCAATCCTTGATAAGTATATGTTAGAAATGTCTATTAGAAATTGTCTTGGAGCAATGTTATCAATATTTTATCATTCATAAAACAGGGAATTTTAATTTATAATCATTTCATTAATGAATTAAAATTTAATTGACTAAGTTTAACGGAATTATATATATGGAATCTCAAGCTGAAAAACCCATTAGTTCTCAATAGGGGAATAAAAATATCTA
The DNA here is from genome assembly GCA_036926295.1 of Pachydiplax longipennis. Taxonomy (NCBI): domain Eukaryota; kingdom Metazoa; phylum Arthropoda; class Insecta; order Odonata; family Libellulidae; genus Pachydiplax; species Pachydiplax longipennis. Next base: position 10,454,889 of record JAVFKF010000023.1, read on the forward strand.
TGTATCACATTAATCATTCTGGTTTGAGAGAATAACTCATATTTAAATTTTTTACATTGATATCCCTCTCAATGAATTCCTCTGCATGATAACATCCATTGAATATTCCATCTTATTTCACCTATATGCATTTGATCTATGTTATGAGAATTTAAGTTTCTCAATTTATACTCTGGACCTCAAATGAAGAATTTTTAAATAGGTGGAGACAGAAATGCCTTCTATCAGTTATTATATTAGTAAATAAAATACCTTTTGATTTGAAGATGCTAAATTTCTGTATCGCAGCTTCCAGGAACTCAAACTTCTTTGTGAACTCTTCATTAGCTAACTGCAGTTGCGTGACTTCTTTTTCCTTTGAGGACTGACATCCATTTAACTTTGGAACATTTTCCATTTCCTCGGACGAGGAGAAATTAACACTGCTGTTGACTCTGGAATCTATATTAGAAAAAAAAGTTGGAGACACAATGAGAAAAGTACTATTTCCAGTGCAAACTTTGTTGAATCTACAGTAATAATGGATTAGAAATATTTATCAAAAATGTGTTCAGAGCAATTTCATGAAACATTCTCATCATTCATAATGCAGGGAATTTTAATTGATAATCATTTTCTTATTGCATTATATAAAAATTGGCAAAGTCCAGCTGATTTAGAGAAACTATTAAATTATTGTACTTCACCATTCCCTACAATCTGATCATATCTCCAAATTATTATTAAAACTAAATGAATCACTTAAATTATTGAATCACTATTTATACCAGAATGAGCATTACCCTGGGCACCAATGACCGTGTTGTTTTCTTCCAATAGCGCTTCCATGCTCACTATAAAGCTAGCATTATTCAGCATTGTATTCGTAGCATTGGTAATATACAAGGAGTCTTCTTCTAAGCCATCTTCAGTTGTATTCAACATGATGTTCCTCTTCACCTTTTTGTCATGTCCAAGGTGAGAGCCGATGGAATTGGTTAACAATAGAACTAATGTTAAGAAACTAAACGCTGTAGAGTTCATCTCAAAAACAATTGTTGAATGCAGACTTAGAAGAATTCGTTGTTGAGAATATCTGTAAAAATTAAGACCACATTTATTGGACACAATTAATTATCTAAACATTGTAAATGATGCATTGCAATGATGCAGGTTGACGTGTTTCACATTTGAACATTAAATATTTTTTTTGAGTGTTGAGACTTCTATTCTCTTTTAAGCTCTCCCCAGGTTTATCAGCTTCAATCAGCAAATTATTATGAAAATTAATTTTTGAAGTTTCAATGACAACAGAAAGAATTTATTTGCAAATTTGAAAGTAAGTATTTGAATGAGAGGAGACAATATTCACTGTGCATTTTGAGTTTCAAACATTCACAAACACAATGATAAACAGAGAAATGATGGAAACTATCACTAAATGTATCATTAAATGCATTAGAATGGTATAAATTGTATATACAATTAGAAAAAAGAAGGATAATTTTCTCCAGAAATTGCATACGCTGGATATGAGTTCAGAAGTAATTACGTGCAAAAGTAAACTGTCTAAGAAATTGAATGTAAGGTCGATTAAATACAGTGAAAACTTAATAAAATTTTAAGTATCAGCTGCCCTACAATTTTTTACTATATGACATTACAGCGTAAGTTCAAAACTCAGTAGTAGATGTTTTAGCTGTAGGATTAAATAAGCAATTGCATCTTTGTTGAGATGGAAATAAAGGCTAATAATGATTAACACTCAAATACTATTGCTTACTAAATAAAGGTGAGCGTTCATCATGAATAACTTTCATCAAGTAATACCTTCAAACGTAGTTAAATTAGTATAAAATTAAGTTAATACGGAAAAGTTGAACTATTTAACTTGGGGACGTTGAATATCTTTCTTAGTCCAAATTTTGATAATTTTAACTTATCTAATTCCAATTAAAAGTATTTAAATTAAAATAGGGTTTGGAAAAGCTTAGCTTTGAATTTGGAGAAATTTATTGAATGTTTAGTAACCTTACAGAGAATTAAAGTGATGTGAAATATCTTCATGAAACATACTTAGAATAATAACTATGATATATCATTACAGATACCCATAGCATGACGAAGAAATGCACATTCTGTACATACAAATAGGAGAAATGATAAATATAATAAAGTACGAGCTACATTAACTGCCTAAAAAAAGTAAAACAAAAAGAATATGTTAATATTAAATAACATGCAGAAATTTGTAGAAAAGTAAAAAAATTAGAATGAAAAATAAAAATTATTGTATAAATGCAAAGTTAAAACTTTTCTTGTAAAAACAAAAACTCGATTGCAGTTCAAAATTAATTATTAGCATCAACAGTCATTTAAGGATAAATACGAACATATTGAATTAATAGCATAAAATTAAGATTATTATGAGAGTTTGTATCCCCTATATCTATCATATATAGGTACTTCCCTGTAGATACCTATATATATATATAACGTTTTAAATAGAAAAACATCGATACATGAAGTACGGACACGTATTTTTTGAGTGAAAGTGAACTCCGAGGGATGGGACTAACAATGAGTGGAGCGCTCATTGCGGTAGCGAGCGGCGCGGCGCCTTGACCCAGAGGTAACTCATTTTTTTTTTACTATACTTAGTATCCGTTTACCGCTTTTATACTTCGACCACTTAAAGAAAACTTAATATCAATTCCGGTGATATTTTTTTAACGCGGAAGAACTGGATTGTTTTAGGTTAAAACCTATTCGAAAAGTTTCATTGCCTAAAAGTAGGTATTGTCTACAAGAAATGGAAACAAATTCCATATGTAATGAAAACACCGTTTAAGAGCTTTAGAATGAGCGTATTTAAAGCATCGTACGTTTTAAGCTCTCTGAGAAACGGGTGTTCAACTGAGAGCGCGCGCGCCGGATTTCGAACTTTTTTGCGAACTTTGTTTAGCCGCCATTTTGTAATTATTGGGATTGTTGGTCTAAAAATTGGTAAAAGTGACTTAATTGTTACTATCAATAATGTGGCAAAGTTTCAGGAAGATACAAAAATGTCATGTTTTTTTTGTTCGGTTTGGCGTGGAATGGCAAGATATGAGTTACAACCATGTTCCACAGGTGCTATTTACGTGACATTTTTATGACAGACAGGCCCTACACTTTAGTTAGCAGAATATTTCAAACATTGATGATAGCTGTTATAGGTTCGATACAAAAAGGTCCCAAATATCACAATTTTCCCATAAGAATGCATTGCGCAGATATAAAAAAAATTATTTTGAGGCAATTATCGGTAAGAAAGAGGAACCAAAATCTCGGAGGTTGAAGCTGAAGTATGTCCTCTATGGTTGTTATGGAAAAAATGTTGCAATATGACGGTGAGTTCGACGCCAGGAGGGCGTCGAACTCACATAGCGATGGTAGCCTCGTACAGAATTTTGAATCTCTGAGAAAGGGTAAAAGAAAAAGAAAAGAAGAAGGGCAAATATTAGAGGCAGATAAATTGAAAGAGGATTCCCAAAATTATCAAAACGAGAAATAGCACAATCGAACCTTATTGAATCTTAATAACACACCCGTTGTGAAATGCAACGAACTATGCGTGATTAAAATGAAATAAGGTGATGAACAGAATATTTCTCCCGCGCAAAAATTTCGCACAAATGCTCACTGGATTGCTTGCAATTGAATGAAAAGAGTACTTATAATTAAATGAAGATGCTAACTGACTTAAAGTGTGACCTTCACATTCGGAAATTTTTCTATGGTTGTCGTTCTGCTCCCAACACATGCAAATTTTGTTGAAATGTTTTTATGATTGCGTACGACGTCGTAGTCTTCCTTAATGGGCACTATAAAATTATTTGTGAAAACTGCTTCATTATGACGAGAATGAATATCACTTTCCGATGAAAAATACTATTTTTTATTAAAAGACAATTAAACAAGTAGAAAAATAAACTCCGAACACGTCAACGCAGATATCAACGAAATGAAGAAAGAAACTAGAAAATTGAAGGGGTGACTCGATTTTTTACAAAATGATGCATTTGTACACGTCTGTTATTTTAGAAACAACGAAATGAATTTCTCTTTCAAATGGTCCTTCATTACACGTCTCGATAGAGTATGAAGGCCCGAAAGCGATGGTCACAGAAAGTAGATGTTTAGAAATAGTACGTAAGATTACTTAAGCCATTACTTACCTTTCGAGTTTCCTGTACTTCTTGAATCTTCTTCCTTTGGAGGTGACACAAGTATTGGTCAGGAGCAAGCTTCACTGTGATGCAGGGGAAGACGCCAGCGATGTATTTAACCGTCGAAAATAACAAGTAAAATGTGAAAACACCAATCACGGAGACTTAAGCGAGAATTTGCGTATCTGGATTGGTCACAGCCAGCAAAAAAAGAATAAACTAAGGCAGATGCTTGGGGGAGAGAGCATATTCATGTGCGTCATAGGGGTCAGAGGTTACCTCCATGGAATTTGTGGTCTCACGTCCTGCTCGGAGAGCGAGAGGCCCACAGAACAAATGCTCTTTTTCTTTCTCAAAAGTAGACTTTTAAAATTCGCGTTTTTCCTCGTCGAATTTCCGATAAAACTCTGCGATGTTATTCATTGTCTCGATTACCTTCCCGGTATAACTTCGGGCAAATTACAATGCTACTATTAAGGAACACATCTTGTTGAATATTTGTGCTTCCTTTTCTTTAACAACAAGAGCTTTTAACATGTGAAACATTCTCTGCAAGTTAACAGTGATTCAGCATATGGTGGTTGAAGAGAATGAAAAGTATTCGGACGGAATTTGTCCTATAGGACGATTTTGGTTATTGAGGTCTGCTTTATGGTTCTTTGTAGTCTTTTTATTGGTAACAAATCGCGGCAAGTACATCTGATGCAGTCATCGGAAAAACGCGAAAATGTCAATTGTGCATGCCGTACAAGGAATGCATTTAGGCAATCATTTATAATTCTTTTAATATTTAGGTTTTTCCATTTTAGTCGACCAATAATATGGGAACTTCTTCATTGATCACTCGTGAAGAAGATATCCTCTAATTGATGTACTGAATTTAATATTTATCTTCTGTATTTCACGAAAACTCTAAATGTATTTACTACAAAGATCGGCCGATATACTTAACATTTGCGTTGATTCCTTACATTTGGAGTCGTTGATTATATGGAATTAAAACCGTAAATAATTAACTGAATTAAACTTCACCTACTGGTATGAAATATTGTCTCATGTGGATAATTATTCCAAGTATTCTATTTTACCATTCTGATCTCTAGAATAATTAGTTTTTTCACGGAATATTTGAACAGTTGAACTAATTAATGCAAACTTATATACCCTGCCTTATCTATTTATAGATTATCTATGAAACAACAGATTTTTACTAAATTACGAAATAATAATACTATTATCCACGGAATTATATTTAAGTAAATACTGTAAAGCATTTCTTAATTACTGCTGTGATAGGTTCCATACGAAAAGGTTCCAAAAATCGCAATTCCCCCATAAGAATGCATTGCGCGGATTTTAAAAAAATATTTTGATACATTTATCGGTAAGATTGGAAAACCAAAGTCCCAGAGGTAAAGGCTGAAGTAGTCTTCTATAACACCAGTGGAAGAAATGTTACAATATAGTTGTGAGTTTGACGCCAGGTGGGTGCGAAATTGTTCCATAAGAAATGCGTTGCTGCAATTTTTGAAAACATTTTTAAAAGCCGTACCGAGAAGCTGGATATGTGAAACCCGGATAAACAGAAGCATTTAAAAACATTATTTTATGAATTTTTTTGTTTCTCTAGTGGTCGTTGGTTCGATGCCAGAGTGTCCTTTTTAGTCTACCACGCATTTCAAATGGGGATAACGGAATATTTTTTTAGGACCTTCTCGATAAGGTATCAAAATGAAACTTTGGAAGAGGTCAGAATAGCACTTATTTAACATTAGCATTGAATTGTTTCTCAAGAATGTGTTCTGAGTTCAACGCCCTTGTGCTCGAAATATTGAAAATTATTTTCGTCCCTTCCCGGTGAGATGGAGCATAAATATGTTTGCAGACGAAGTGGTCTTCTATGATAACAGCGGAAGAATTCTTACCAAATGAGCGTGAGTTCGACGCTAGGTGGGCGCAAAATTCTCCGGTATAAAATGCATGGCCATAAATTTTGAAAATTATTTTAAATGCTTTACCGATAAGCTGGGAAGATAAAACCTGGAATGAGAACAGGTTTGAAGATATTATTACACGCAGTTCAACGTTTATCCTACTATCCTTGGTTCGATGCCAGGCGGTCTCTTAGGCGTGCCTCTGAAAATCGTTTTGAAGCCTTTTCTGGCGCATCAGAGGATTCAAAATCACGACGTTTGTTCATGAGATGGTCTTCTATAATATCAGAGGGAGAAATGTTACCAAATGAGAGTTGGTTTGGCACCAGGCGGTGCAAATATCTTCCCGTGTCATACGTATTTCGGCGTTATTTAGGAATTGTTTCGAATGCTTTCGCGATAACATGGAAAGATTAAATCCGGAATATGAACAGAGGACATATTTACGTACCGCAGAATAATCTGGTACTTTGGTAATTTTCACCGATTTCCTTGCAGTATGCAAGCAACTTTTACTCGTACACATTTACAGAGGATATTGATATTGATATTGATTTTATTAACGGGCAGAAAAGTGCCCTTTTTCATTTTACATTGTCACGTTCACATTTACATTTTACACATTATAAATACACATATTTAATAATTAAAATGAATATAAATCATAACATCAACTTCACAACATATATATATATATATATATATATATATATATATATATATATATATATATACAAACTAATATAAGAACTTCATAGATGACATACAAGCGTGAAAGAAGTACATTGATAATAATTCATACATTAGTGCATAGATATATAAATACATTTTATTACATTATAATGTAAATGCAAAACTTTACATACATAACAAAGGTATAAACTGTAATTACATGAATAAAAATCAAGATTGATATATAATAAGCATAATATCACAGTCAATTAAAAGCTAACTTAATTTTTAAAATGGAAGTGTTGAATATATCTTGTGACATGGTACCAAAAAAATCATTACCTAACTGCAGCATTCTTGTTATGGGTGAATAATATAAATAATTCCGTTTATATTTATCTATAACAAATACCTCCGGAGACCTTGTCAAATGTTTGGGGACTCGTAATTGTATGAATGAAACCAGTTTTATGCTATCTATGTCCCCATTCACCAGTTTATATAGAAAAATTATGCTTGATATGTTTCTTAGGATACAGTATCAAATTATTTTCTATTTCCGGTGCGATAGAGCATAAAATTTCACGGAGTTTGCAGATGATGTGGTCTTCTATAGTACCAATGGAAGAAATGTTACAAAATGGTTGTGAGTTCGACGCCAGGTGGGTGCGAAATTGTTCCTTAAGAAATGCGTTGCTGCAATTTTTGGAAATTTTTTTAAATACCTTACCGATAAGATGGAGAAGTGAAACCCGGCATGGTAACAGAGGAAGGGACAATAATAATAATCTTCGTTTCATTTCCTTTCTTTTTTACTTATCTCCATTTCGTAGGACCATTATTTCTAATTTCATTTTTGCAAAAACAGAAAAGTTTGCCAAGTATGAATATTTAAGATTACGTGCATTTCTTAGGCGAGCATTTTCTAGGCTTCCAAAGTAGAACCCATGATTCACTGTGCGTTGATTGTCATCACTTATACCCTATTGGGTATATTACGAATCTCCAAATTTTTTGATTATTTATCTCGTCGGGGAGTGCGTGAAATTCGTGCCCGTGAATTGCTTCCATGTCTCTGTTACGAGAGCTGCTGATATTTGATTAAGAAATTTACAGTATTAAAGTTACAGATTTTTTAATGTATTTATTAATTTTCGATCTCCAATGTCTTCTGTTGCTTTCCTAATCGTGAAATGTCGGCTCTCCTTCCCCATACATTTCATATGAGCTCATATTTCCCATACGATTGAGAGTAGAGTTGAACATTCGCCTTACTAGACGGATAGGCTTGTTGTTTACACCCACAATATAATTAAGTATTTTAGTTTTTTGTCCCAATTCTCAATGTTTCGAGACCAAAACGAGTTCTGTGACCAAATAATAATTCTTATTTTAATTATTTTTTGTTCGTACCTGTCTCAAATTCATGCGATTTTTATGTATAATCTATTTATCAAAATGTCTGAACTTCTGCAATCGATCAAAGTCAACTTTACGTCTATCCTTATAATAATAATTTAAAGTCGTTTGTCATGATACGTAGCGAAAGAAATAATAAACACACATTAGCCTAAACGTCCTCTAAACGAATATCTTAATTACGTAATTCCATTTGGTCGGGATATCCTTCAAAAGATTTTCCTAATTTTATTCCGCGTATTTCTTACGGGCGTAACTAAAATCGGAAAGCTAAATATATAAACGGGTATTAAAACCGTGTAAATATCGTATGAGATGCTGGTTAGTCAATGGTTGTTAGTGATGATAGTTCTTTTTAAATGAAACGAGTAACTTAGTTCTCGCATTGAATAAAAGAGGAAAAAGGAAGTTTTCGGCAGCGTATATTGGATGAGACACCCGTTTTTACTGTGGGCCTCTTTCAAGGCCCCAGAATAGATGACCTCTGACCCAGACTTTGAAATTAACTGAGTCGTCTTTCACAGATCTCACGATTCTTTTCCCTTCTTCACGAAACTCTGTCTTTTTTCTTATATAGCGCGTTCATTTCTCACAGCAGAAAGATGGGATACAAAGTACTGTATAACCCGTTTAAGTCACTATTGAAATTAATACGCAGATGCCAGTCCTTTCAACACGAAACATATTTTAATATACCGTAGAATGGGTACTTCGTTCGATTTCAACATTTATAAGGCTACTGCAATTTTCTATTAAATCCGATACTTGTAAATAATAATAGGAATACGTTGAAGAATATCAATGGCAAAATAATTACTATCACATTAATGTTGGAAACTAAAAATTTTCGAAATTATAATTAGTACTTCACTGATGAATTATGTTATGAAAACCTGTTTAACACGCTCCCACTGAGGTCTTTTGGTCGCCCGAATAGCGTCTTAACCGGGTGGGTATTACTTACATTCATATTCCTAAAAATAGCCATCTAATATACATGCATCATAATGTATTGATTTTTAAATGCATTCCTGCGCTACGCATACTAATTTCGTAATAAAAAATGTATCGTCCTTTATCCGGGCATGGTATTTATGTGGACGGAATTCTTGCTATACTATAGACGAACCTGTTACTTTAATTGACGCATATATTAGATTGAGGAAACATACAATTAAGTGAAGGAAATATGCTTGACATAAATAAATGAAACATTCTGTCGCAAGAATTTTTATTGATAATTTTGAACGTCTTCCGTCAAAAATTATCAAAACTATAGAACTCTTGGCTAAAAACAGTCACTTGTATGCCGAAAAAACTTCGTACGTATCATTTTTGCAGTACTTTACGGGGACGAGATTCTACGGAGTACTATCGCTTTGATTGTTCTGAAAACTTATCACGGTGTACAGATATTCTTAAGGTATCGTGTACAAGCATCCTTTTGAGGAAATTTATCAAAATAACGACAATATTCGATTACAAACGGGCTGCGGCAAATCGAAAAATTGTGCATGCAGAGTTCGTAGCCGTGCGGCCTTTTTACCGGAGCGAAAACGCTGCACTAATCCCTTAAACTAATCCGCCGGACGGCACTTTCCGCGTCGGTGGGGTCGGCCCCATAAGAAACCATTGAATTTGAGTACGTAACGAACGCAGAGGAAGGACAAGGTACCATCATAAAAACGCTTGCGGCCGCCGCGCCGCACTGGTGGGTTCAGGCCTTTAGCCCTTAAGATGCGGGAGTATATTTTTTCGCGACAACTGTGTGCGGGAGGAAAGTTAAGGCCTGAACCCACCGGTGCGGCGACGCAGCCGCAACGCGTTTTTATGACACTTGGGAGGGGGGCCAAAGTCCCGTTAGGTGACGTAGAAATGCACCCTGTCCGCATGGTAGGCCCCACCGGCGCGGCTGCGGCAAGAACGACCACCAGTCGTGATTTAGGAGCTCGTCTGTTTGGTTCGACATTTCGCACGCGTTTTTAGCAAGATTGCCTTCAATATTATATTCGAAACCCTTCTGCTATTCATAAACTGTACCTCCCGTGGGGTACCTGTTTTTCCCTTGCCCACTCCTTCCCCACCCTTCCTTCCCTTTCATCTCATCGTCGATGTTGGGTTTTTCCTTTGCCCAACACATGTTCTTGTCTATGATTAGTATTAGGAAAAACTTAAAATGAACTCCATCTGTTTCTATTACGGTCGATTACGCTTGGATCCGCCTGGGGTCGAAACGAGAACCAATATCACAGACGAAAAACTTTTATTCATTCTTAGGGGATGGATTTTCATAATACGCATTTTTTAAGGTTTCACTAATTCTTGTTCTTGAGTTTTAAGTAAAAATGAACACAAACCCCGAGCTGATAACCAAATGATCGTCCCCTGTAAATAAATCGATCCTGCAAATTGTTCGTAACTGCAAATGTTAAAATTTCAGAATATTAATGACTCCTATTAACATATTTTATTTCTTTTGGTGCTAGTTTCGATTTCGAACGACTATTATTTCTAATTTAATTTTGCAAAGGAAATGTAATCTGCAACCGATAAAAGTGAGGTTTGCGTGCATTTATTACGAGAACGGTTTTTATTGTCTGGGTTCGAACTGGGGACCTTTAGGTAAATAAAAGGTAGCCTATTATATGCGCAGGGAGTATATATAACACACACCTGTTACTTTATTTTAATTGCCGCATATATTACATTGAGGAAACATACAATTAAGTAAAGTAAATATGCTTGACATAAATAAATTAAACATTCTGTCGCAAGAATTTTTATTGATAATTCTGAACATCTTGCGACAAAAAGTATCAAAACTATACAACTCTTGGCCGAAAACAGTCAATTGTATGCCGAAAACACATCGTACGTATCATTTTTGCAGTACTTTACGGGGACGAGATTCTACGGAGTACTATCGCTTTGATTGTTCTGAAAACTTATCACGGTGTACAGATATTGTTAAGGTATCGTGTACAAGCATCCTTTTGAGGAAATTAATCAAAATAACGACAATATTTGATTGCAAACGGGCTGCGGCAAATCGAAAAATTGTGCATGCAGAGTTCGTAGCCGAGCGGCGTATTTGCCGGCGCGAAAACGCTGCACTAATCCCTTGAACTAATCCGCCGGACGGCGCTTTCCGCGTCGGTGGGGTCGGCCCCATAAGAAACCATTGAATTTGAGTACGTGACGAACGCAGAGGAAGGACCAGGTACCATCATAAAAACGCATGCGGCTGCGTCGCCGCACCGGTGGGTTCAGGCCTTTAGAGAAACCGTCCCTTCTCTTGGTGCGTCCGACTAGTCGCAGCAGGTAGAAAACCCCCATAATCCGGCTAGACCTTGTTCCGATCACTGCGGTCAACGGTTATTGTTTTGGTTGCTTCTCTAACGTAGAAGCAACTGCCAATGATTTAATTGTTTACTAACTATTTTTGATTAAAGTTGGTGTCCTATTTCTTTTCTTTGCTGTTTGCTGATTAATTTGATACCAAACAGTTAGTAGATACATTGATATTTGGAAATATGAAAGTACGTATGCACTTTCAATTTCTGCAAATCTTAGAATTACCCGGAGGCCGGAAATCCCATAGATAGGGTTTTCCACATTTAGGACAATGAAAAAGATTTTGCGAGGGTGCGTCTCGTTCACAGGCAGGGCCATAAAATTGGGGAAGGCCAAGTATGGGAAGGAAGAGCAGGTGAAACGTTTAAAAACTTTTTCACGCAGTTCGCTTAGGAAAACGTTTTTAAACGTTCCCCGCAGTTTAAAAGGTTAGGGAAACGGCGTACTGCATATACGAAAGTTATGAATCACCTCTATCTACCACCCGTGTTACATCATTTCCAGTTATTCGGAAAGCATTCAAAATAATTGTCAAAATTTACCATATTGCATTTTACACAGTAGAATTTCGCACCCACCTGGCGTGGGACACCCGGTAATTTGGTAATATTTCCTCCATTGGTACTATAGGACAGGGGTGGCCAACAAGTCGATCGCGATCGACCGGTCGATCGTGAGGCCAATTTTGGTCGATCTCTCTCAATGTCTGGGGTAGAATTCTGTGTACTCCTTGGCTTAGTGACTTGGCATTTTTTACCGATTTTATTTCAATATTAAGTCATTTAAATTTAGAATTACAAGGTAAAAATAAAACAGTAATTGATATGATCAGCTGCATAGACGCATATAAAACAGAATTTATTTTGCTAATAGAAGATCTGCAACAAAATAATCTGAATCATTTTCCAAATATGGAAATAATCAAATTATCAGCCATACTGTGAATTTTTATGACAACTTTTTTATATTTTCGAACAAATAATACAACAACTTATACATTGCAGTTGATAAAAAATTAAATTGCATTTTAAGTTAGTAAAAATCTATCACGAAAAGTGTCGGAAGATCGAATTTTTTAGGTACCGCATGTACGGAATGCTGCTATCAAAAGTTGGGTCTGGAAATTTATTTTCTTCAGGAGCCTATATCTCGATTACTCAATAAGTGATTTAGAAATAAAAAATAGTTTTGAACATATATTTTACTTATCTACCCATACCTCGCTGGAATGCACCTTATGCTGAAACACAGTGAATAAACATAGTATGCATTTCACACCCCTTCTTCCCCCTTAGACTACGCCTGTAACAATAAGTCGATCGCGACACACTTTTAAGATAAAAAGTAGATCTTATATACAGAAAAGTTGGGCACCCCTGCTATAGGAGACTACAATATGTCTAAGCTCCGAGATTTTCGTTCCTCTATTTTACCGAGGTGTCTCAAAATAAAATTTAAAAATGCGCACAATGCATTCTCATGGACAAACTCCGATTCTTGGGGACCTTCTGGTATCGAACCCACCGCATTAAGTATGGATGTCTGAATTACCGTTGCAGAAAAAGTAATTTTGTAACAGTTTGATTCGATGGTGTGTGTTATATATACTCCCTGCGCAGATAATAGGCTACTTTTTATTTACCTAAAGGTCCCCAGTTCGAACCCAGACAATAAAATCGTTCTCGTCATAAATGCACGCAAACCTCACTTTTATCGGTTGCAGACTACATTTCCTTTGCAAACTTAAATTAGAAATGATAGTCGTTCGAAATCGAAACTAGCACCAAAAGAAATAAAATATGTTAATAGGAGCCATTAATAATCTGAAATTTTAACATTTGCAGTTACGAACAATTTGCAGGATGCAGGGGTTTTTGATTGGATGCCAGAGCGTTAACTCTATTCTACCATGCATTTCAAACGGGGAAAACGGAATCTTATTTTTGGACCTTCACGATAAAATATTGAGTTGAAAATTTGGAACTAGGTCAGAATGGAACTTATCTAAGATTAGTATGCAATCGTCTCTCACAAAAGGGTCCCGAGTTCGACGTCAGTTGGTCTTTCGGGCGCATTCTTGAACATTATTTAGGGTCCTTCTTGGTGAGATAGAGTAATTAAAATCACTGTGTTTGGAGATGAAATTTTCGTCTATAGTATAGCAAGAATTACGTCCACATAAATACCATGCCCAGATATAGGACGATACATTTTTTATTACGAAATTATTTCTGCGTAACGAAGGAATGCATTTAAAAATAAATACATTATGATGCATGTATATTAGATGGCTATTTTTAGGAATATGAATGTAAGTAATACCCACCCGGTTAAGACGCTATTCGGGCGACCAAAAGACCTCAGTGGGAGCGTGTTAAACAGGTTTTAATATCACAATTCATCAGTGAAGTACTAATTATAATTTCGAAAATTTTTAGATTTCAACATTATAAGGATAGTAATTATTTTGCCATTGATATTTTTCAACGTATTCCTAATATTATTTACAAATATCAGATTTAATAGAAAATTGCAGTAGCCTTATAAATGTTGAAATCGAACGAAGTACTCATTCTACGGTATATTAAAATATGTTTGGTGTTGAAAGGACTGGCATCTTCGTATAAATTTCAATATTGACGTAAACGGGTTATACAGTACTTTGTATCCCATCTTTCTGCTGTGAGAAATGAACGCGCTATATAAGAAAAAAGACTGAGTTTCGTGAAGAAGGGAAAAGAATCGTGAGATCTCTGAAACACGACTCAATTGGTATCAAAGTCTGGGTCAGAGGTCATCTATTCTGGGGCCTCGAAAGAGGCCCAAAATGGGTGTCTCATCCAATATACGCTGCCGAAAATTCAAAGCGATGCATTCCTTATAGAATTATTTCGTATTTTAGTGAAAATCACTGTTTATTGCCTAGATATTCCATGAATAGATAACACAGGGTATATAAGTTTGCATTAATTTGTTCAACTGTTTAACTATTTCGTAAAAACTCTAATTATTCTAGAGATCAGAATGGTAAAATAGAATACTTGGAATAATTATCCACATAAGACAATATTCCATACCAGTAGGTGAAGTTTAATTCAGTTAATTATTTACGGTTTTAATTCCATATAATCAACGACTCCAAATGTAAAGAATCAATTCAAATGTTAAGTATATCGGCCGATCTTTGTATTAAATACATTCAGAGTTTTCGTGAAATACAGAAGATAAATATTAAATTCAGTGCATCAATTAGAGGATATCTTCTTCACGAGTGATCAATGAAGAATTTCCCATATAATTGATCGACTAAAATGGAAAAACCTAAATATTAAAAGAATTATTAATAATTGACGAAATGCATTCCGTGTACGGCATGTACAATTGACATTTTCGCGTTTTTCCGATGACTGCATCAGATGTACTTGCAGCGAATTATTACCAGTAAAAGTCTACATAAAACCATAAAGCAGACATCAATATCCAAAATCGTCCTATAGGACAAATTCCGACCGGATACTTTGCCTTCTCTTCAACCACCATATGCTGCATCACTGTTAACTTACAGAGAATGTTTCACATGTTAAAATCTTTTATTGTAAAAGAAAAGGAAGCACAAATATTCAACAAGGGATGTTCCTAAATAGTATAATCGCATTCCTATTTTGCTCAAAATTATACCGGGAAGGTAATCAAGACAATGAATAACATTGCAGAATTTATCGGAAATTAGATGAGGAAAAGCACGATGTTTAAAAGTCTACTTTTGAGAAAGAAAAAGAGCATTTGTTCTGTGGGCCTCTCGCTCTCCAAGCAGGACGTGAGACCACGAATTCCATGGAGGTAACCTCTGACCCCTATGACGCACATGAATATGCTCTCTCCCCCAAGCATCTGCCTTAGTTTATTCTTTTTTTGCTGGCTGTGACCAATCCAGATACGCAAATCCCCGCTTAAGTCTCCGTGATTGGTGTTTTCACATTTTACTTGTTATTTTCGACGGTTAAATACATCGCTGGCGTCTTCCCCTGCATCACAGTGAAGCTTGCTCCTGACCATCACTTGTGTTACCTACAAAGGAAGAAGATTCAAGAAGTACAGGAAACTCGAAGGGTTAGTAATGGCTTAAGTAATCTTAACTAGCACTAGAGAACTAGCCAACTGATTATTTAAATGCTTTATATATTAATTTAATGCTTAATTTGTATCAAATATTTTTCCTTTCTTTCATTTAAACAATTAATAATTTCTATGTTTGTTTTTTAATGATGGAATGTTATGCGACTGCTTTGATTCTTAATTTTATGCTATGTATTCAATTTGTTTCACTGATTCCTTTTATCCTTAAATGACTGTTGATGCTAATCATTAATTTTGAACAGTAATCGAGTTTTTGTTTATAATTATAATGGTTGTAAAATTTCCTTTATACAATAATTTTAATTTTGCGTTTCAACTTGTTTACTTTTCTACGAATTTCTCCATGATATTTAATATTAACATATACTATTTGTTTTAGATTTTTTGGGACTGAATATAGCTCGTACTCTATTCTATTTATCATTCTTCCTATTTGTATAAACAAAATGTGCATTTCTTTGTCATGCTATGAGTATCTGTAATGATATATCATAGTTATTATTCTAAGTATGTTTCACGAAGAATTTCCACATACCTTTAATTCTCTGTAAGGTTTCTAAACATTCAATTAATTTCTCCAATTTAAAACATAAGCTTTTCCTAATCATATTATAATTTAAATACTTTTAATTGAAATTAGATAAATTAAAAATATCAAAATTTGGACTAACAGACACTCAACATCCCCAAGATAAATAGTTAATATTTTTTGTATCAACTTAATTTTATACTAATTTAAATATGTTTGAAGGTATTTCTTGATGAAAGTTATTCATGTTGAATGCTCACTTTTATTAAGTAAGCAATAGTATTTGAGTGTTAATCATTATTAGCCTTTGTTTCCATCTCAACAAAGATGCAATTGCTTATTTAATCCTACAGCTAAAACATCTACTACTGAGTTTTGAACTTAAGCTGTAATGTCAAATAGTAAAAACATGTAGGGCAGCTGATACTTATAATTTTATTAAGTTTTCACTGTATTTAATCGACCTTAGATTCAATTTCTTAGACAGTTGACTTTTGCACGTAATTATTTCTGCACTCACATCCAGTGTATACAATTTCTGGAGAAAATTATCCTTCTTTTTTCTACTGGTATATACAATTTATACCATTCTAATCCATTTAATGATACATTTAGTGATAGTTTCCATAATTTCTCTGCTTATCATTGTGTTTGTGAATGTTTATCACTCAAAATGCACAGTGAATATTGTCTCCTATCATTCAAATACTTACTTTTAAATTTGCAAATAAATTCTTTCTGTTATCTTTTAAACTTCAAAAATTAATTTTCATAATAATTTGCTGATTGAAGATGATTAACCACGGGAGAGCTTAAAAGAGAAAAGAAGTCTCAACAGTCACAAAAAATATTTAATGTTCAAATGTGAAACACGTCAACCTGGAATTTATTTAATAAACTTAACAAGATGCATCATTTACAATGTTTAGATAATTAATTGTGTCCAATAAATGTGGTCTTAATTTTTACAGATATTCTCAACAACGAATTCTTCTAAGTCTGCATTCAACAATTGTTTTTGAGATGAACTCTACAGCGTTTAGTTTCTTAACATTAGTTCTATTGTTAACCAATTCCATCGGCTCTCACCTTGGACATGACAAAAAGGTGAAGAGGAACGTCATGTTGAATACAACGGAAGATGGCTTAGAAAATGCCTCCTTGTATATTACCAATGCTACGAATACTATGCTGAATAATGTAAGCCATATAGTGAGCATGGAAGCGCTATTGGAAGAAAACAACACGGTCATAGGTGCCCAGGGTAATGCTCATTCTGGTATAAATAGTGATTCAATAATTAAAATGATTCATTTAGTTTTAATAATAATTTGGAGATATGATCAGATTGCAGGGAATGGTGAAGTACAATCATTTAATAGTTTCTCTGAATCAGCCAGACTTTGCCAATTTTCCTATAATGTGATAAGAAAATGATTATCAATTAAAATTCCCTGCATTATGAAAGATGAGAATGTTTCATAAAATTTCTCTGAATACATTTTTGATGGATATATCTATTCCATAATTACTGTGGATTCAACAAAGTTTGCACTGGAAATAGTGCTTTTCTCACTGTGTCTCCAACTTTTTTTCTTATATAGATTCCAGAGACAATAGCAGTGTTAATTTCTCCTCGCCCGAGGAAATGGAAAATGTTCAAAAGTTAAATAGATGTCAGTCCTCAAAGGAAAAAGAAGTCATGGAAATGCAGTTATCTAATGAAGAGTTCACAAAGAAGTTTAAGTTCCTGGAAGCTGCAATACAGAAATTTAGTATCTTCAAATCAAAAGGTATTTTATTTACTAACATAATAACTGATAGGAGGCATTTCTGTCTCCAACTATTTAAAAGTTCTTCATTTGAGGTCCAGAGTATAAATTGAGAAACTTTAATTCTCATAACATGGACCAAATGCATATAGGTGAAATAAGATGGAATATTCAATGGATGCTATCATGCAGAGGTATTCATTGAGAGGGTTATCAATGTAAAAATTTTAAATATGAGTTATTATCTCATACCAGAATGATTAATGTGATACATAGATATTTTTATTCCCCTATTGAGAATTAATGGGTTTTTCAGCTTGAGATTCCATATATATAATTCAGCAAAACTTAGTCAATTAAAATATGATGCATTAATTAAATGATTATAAATTAAAATTCCCTATTTTATGAAAGATAAAAATATTGATAACTTTGCTCTAAGACAATTTCTCATAGACATTTCTAACATATACTTATCAGGGATTGATTGATGTTTGTACTGCAATTGGTTTTTTTTTTAATTGTACCTCTAATATTCTTTTTCTATTGTCTGGATTTAGTGGAAGAAGAAGTTGAGAAAGTGCAGTTAGCTAATGAGGAAATGAGAAATAATTTGTCATCCCAGGCAGATGAAATTCAGGAATTGAGGTCCTCAAAATCAAAAGGTAATTGCATTAGATCAATTTTCAGTGAAATTTTAGTTTCCTCTTAAGGTATTTTAAAATTCTAGAAATGTAATGTGAACTTGATTAATTAGTGATATTCCATCTCTAATTCCGTTATATTTATCAAAGCACAGTGTAGATCACTTCAATATATCTTTTTATATTGATGCATCTCCTATATGCCTATATATATGGGTAGTCTGAAAAGTTTCTGACATTTTGCCATTTCTCATCATGCTTTCTGAAAATTTCTAAAAATTTTCTGAAGATTCTGAAAAAATTTGAGGTCAGAAAGTTTTCAAAACCCCCCTTGTACATATACAAGTAAATTTGCTTACATACTGCAAGCAATCAGTTGAGTGCAAAATCCTATCAAGTAATGCCTCCAATCAATATTAAATGTTTGCACAAAATACAGCTTGCCGTCAAACTAAGGACCCAATTGTTTGAATCAATTGGATATAAATGTTAGATTAGTGCAATTCTGACCTGTTCCAAAGTTTCATTTCAATATCTTATAAGAAAGTTCCTAAAATAAGATAACACTAAACCCCTTTGAAATACACCGTAGAATAGAAATGATGCTCAGACATCAAACCAAGAACCATCAGAGGAATGGCAAACAGCTATATAATACTTATGAATTACCTCTATGTGCATTCCATTTTATATCAATCCCAGTTATCGGATAAGCACTTAAAATAATTGCCAAAGTTGACCGCCATGCATTTTATACAGGAGAATTTTGCACTCACTTGGAGTCAAACTCAAGGTCATTTGGTATTATTTCCTCCATTGGTACTAAAGAAAACTACCTCAACTTTAAGCTAAGAAATATTGATTCCTCTATCTTATCAATAAGTGCCTCAAATAATTTTTAAAAATCTGTGCCATGCATTCTTATGGGAGAAGTCTGATTTTTGGGACCTTTTGGTATGAAACTCATGATAGAATGTCCTCAATGTCCGAATTATTCTAAATAAATGGTAGAATACCATAATAATAATAATATATACTGTATAAAAATATTTTTTTAATCTTCATTTTGAGGTCTAGATTATAATTCGAGAAACCTATCCTTTTATAAGATAGACCAAAACCATAATGCTTTAACAAGATGGAATATTCAATGAATGATACCCTCTATCATATAGATGAATTAATTTTCTAGGATATATCAATGCAGAAAAATAAAATATAAGTTATGATGTAATGCCAGACATTATTAATGTCATACATAGACTTTTTTATTTCCCTGTTGAGAATTACCTGATTATTGAGCTAGTGTGTCTGTATATATCATTCAGTAAACTTAGTCAAGTAAAGTATAATGCATTAATAAATTGACTATAAATTAAAATTCCCTGTTTTATGAAAGAGAAAAATATTGATAACTTTATTCTAAGAAAATTTCAAATAGATATTTCTAACATATACTTATCAGGGATTGAATGAAGCTTAAACTATAAATAATATTTCTTTCACAGTAACTCTAATGTTCTTTTTCTTATGTCTGGAATTAGTGGATGAAGAAGTTGAGAAACTGCATTTAGCTAATGACGAGATGAGAAGTAATTTGTCATCCCAGACAGATGAAATTAAGGAAGTGTGGTCCTCAAAATCAAAAGGTAATTTCATTAGATCAATTTTCAATGAAATTTTAGTTTCCTCTTAAGGTAATTTAACAATCTAGAAATAGAATATTAACTGGATTAATTAGTGACATTCCATCTCTAATTCTGTGATATTTGTTGAAGCACATTGTAGATCACTTCTATATATCTATTTATTATATAGATGCTTCTCCTATATGCTTATATACATGGCTGGTCTGAAAAGTTTCAGACATTTTGCCATTTCTCGACATGTTTTCTGAAAATCTCTGAAAACTTTCTGAAGCATTCTGAAAATATCTGGGGTCAGTAACTTTTCAAACCACCCTTGTACATATACAGGTAAATTTGTTTGCATACTGCAAGCTATCAGTTGAAGGCTGCAATGTACCATGTAATGCCTCAAATCAATTTAAAAAGTTTGCTCAAAAACCCACTTGGCGTCGAACTGAGGACCTGATTGTGCTACAAAATTGCATGTAAATATTAGATATGTACCATTCCGACAAGATAAATTTCAATTCAATATCTTACCTGGAAGGTCCTAAAATTAGATTATGCTATCCCCCTTCGAAATACATGGTAGAATAGAAATGATGCACAGGCATTGAACCAAGAACCATCAGAACAATGGCAAACAGTGTTTACAATACATATGAATTACCTCTATGTCCGTACCCTTTTATATCAATCCCGGTTATCGGATAAGCACTCAAAATAATGGTAATAATTAACTGCCATGCATTTTATACCGGAGAATTTTGCACCAACTTGGTGACGAACTCAACGTCATTTGGTATCATTTCCTCCATTAATACTACAGAAAACTCCTTCAACTATATGCTAAGAAATTTTCATTCCTCTATATTACCGATAAGTGCCTCAAAATAGTTTTCAAAAATCTGTGCAATGCATTCTTATGGGAGAAGTCTGATTTTTGGGACCTTTTGGTATGAAACTCATGATAGCTAGCCTCAAAGTCCAAATTATTCTAAATAAATGATAGAATACTTTTCTGTATAAAAAATTTTTTTTAAATCTTCAATTTGAGGTCTAGAGTATAATTTGAGAAACTATTCCTTTTATAAAAGACCAAAAACCTAATGGAGTAACAAGATGGAATATTCAATGAATGATAGCCTCTATCATACATAGAAATTAATTTCCTAGGGTATGTCAATAGAAAAAATTTAAATTTGAATTTTGATGTCATACTAACATGATTAATGTAATAATTAGATATTTTTAATTCCCTGTTGAGAATTAACTGATTATTCAGCTATTGTATGTGTATATATAATTAATCTATACTTATCCAATTAAATTTTAACATTTTATTGAAATGATTCTAATTTATAATTCCCTGTTTTAAGAAAGACTAGATCATTGAGAACTTTACTCTAAGACAATTTCTAATAGATATTTTAACATATACTTATCAAGGATTGATTGATGTTTGCACTGCAATTGGCTTTTTTTTAATTTTACCTCTAATATTCTTTTTCTAATATCTGGATTTAGTGGAAGAAAAAGTCAGAGAACTGCAGTTAGCTAATGAGGAATTGAGAAGGAATATGTCATCCCAGGCAGATGAGAATCAAAAATTAAGGTCCTTCAAATCCAAAGGTAATTGTATTACATTCATTTTCAATGAATTTTTACTTTCCTCTTAAAGAACTTTAACAATCTAGAAATCAATTTTTATCAAATTTTAATTTACTTCTTAAGTATTTCAACATTTTGAAAATAGAGTATTACCTGGTTTAATTAGTGACATTCCATCTATAATTCTGTCATATTTATTGAATCAGAGGGTAGTTATTATATATTATATATATATATATATATATATATATATATATATATATATATATATATATATAAGGGAGTATATCTGAAGTGTGTTAGCCTAACTTAAACTCAAATATGGAGCAAGGATAATATATTTCTATGAAAAATTTAAAGTTTTGTTACTTATTAATTGCATTTTTAAATAATATTTGATAGTTATATTCAGAAATCTATGCATTTATTTCTCAACTTCATAAAATAATTGTTAGAAGGTATTTCTGTTTCCATCTATTTATAAATTCTTCAAATTAAGGTCCAGAGTCACAATTGAGAAACTTTAATTTTCCCAACAAACACCAAAAGCACATAGGTGAAATAAGATCGAACATTCAATGGATGCTATCATGCAGTGGAATTCATTGAGAGGGGATGTCAATCTTTTAAACTTAAATATCAGTCATGACATCATCCCAGACATGATTAATGTGATACGTAGAAATTTTTAATTCACTGTTGAGAATTAACTGACTACTCAGCTAGTGTATGTGTATACATAATTCTTCTATACATATCCAAATAACTAATAATCTTTTATTGAAATGATTCTAATTAAAATTCCCTGTTTTATGAAAGACAAAATTATTGATTACCTTGCCCTGAGACAATTTATATTAGATATTTATAACATATAATTATCAGGGATTGAATGAAGTTTGCACTATAAATGGTATTTCCTTCACTGTACCTCTAACATTCTTTTTTTAATGTTTGCATGTAGTGGAAGAAAAAGTCAAAGAACTACAGTTAGCTAATGACGAGATGAGAAGGAATTCGTCATCCCAGGCAGATGAAATTCAGGAATTGAGGTCCTCAAAATCAAAAGGTATTGCATTACATCAATTTTAATCAAATTTTAATTTCCTTTCCAAGTAATTTAACAATCTAGAAATAGTTATTTAGTTAGTTATTTTTTTGTATTTACTTTTAATCAGCTCTCCTCTGCCTATTTTATTTAGCTGCATTTTATATACTAAGATTTGAGTATATCTATAACAATATTTGTATTCTGAGAGTCATATTTTGGCATGTTGCAGGGGGGTGTATATACTATGCTTCACCTCATAAAGTATTTAAGTCATATATCATAGTAGTATATCAAGTAAATTTGTAACTCCTCATATCTTTTGTTACTTAGCTATCTACTATTTTCTTAATGATAGAGTTATTCAAAATCTTGTAGTAATTTTCTCTTTACCTAATATTGAGAATTAATTTCATCCATTGTGGTTTGCATGTGGGTGAGGGTTTATTTTCATATCATACTTGAGAACCAGAATTAGTGAAACCTTTAAACATGCCTATTATGATAATCAATTCCCTTAGATTGAATAACTTCTTTGACTGTAACATTGGTCCCAGTTCAAACCCAGGCAGATCAAAGCATAATCCAACATAAGAAAATCAGTTATAGTTAATGTAAATAGCTTTTGGATAATTTTTATAAAAATTATTATTTAAAAGAATCATTGTACAAAGCTTGATATAAGTTCATAAGAAGTATATTTTCTTAAAACTCATCCTTATTGTCAATTTTGTAATTATCTCAGTTGAGAGGAAGGAGCACTTCAATTAGAGAGTTAAAAAAATTAATGCTGCAAATCTAATTTTTGAACAAATATCACATTAACAAGGCAAAGAATAATGTATCTATTATATATAGCTACTTCTCCGAATATGCCTATATATAGGGGATACGAATTCAGACCATGTTCCACAAGTGCCGTCGACGTCAGAGTTTTACGACGTACTGGCCCTACCCTGTAGATGCCAAAATAATTCAGACATCGATGCTAGGTGTCATGGGGTTAATACCAGATGGTCCAAAAAATTGCAATTTTCCCATATGAATGTAATTCGTGGATTTATGAAAATAATTTTGAGGCACTTCTCAGTAAGATAGAGGAACCCTAATCTCGGAGGTTGAAGTTGAGGTATTCTTCTGTGGTACCAATAGAAGAAATGTTACAAATTTACTGGGAGTCGATGCCAGGTGTATGCGAAATTTTTCTATGAACTTCCAAGAAATGCATTGCTGTAATTTTTGAATATTTTTAATGCCTTACCGATAAGCTTGAAAGATAAAACCTAGAATGGTAATAGAAGCGTTTGAAAAAATTATTTTACATGGGTCACCATTCCTCTAATAGTCCTTGGTTCTATGCAAGAGAATCAGTCCAATTCTACAATGCATTTCAAATGGTGATAAAAATCTTATTTTCCTTTTCCAAACTTTTCCTCCAATAACATAGACCAAAGAGCATATAGGTGAAATACCATAGAATATTCAATGAATGATACTCTCTATCATACAGAGGAATTCCTCAAGGGGATATTTAAACTTAAATATATGTCCTGACCTAATCCCAGAGTTGATTAATGTTGTACATAAAAACTTTTATTTCCCTATTAAGAGTGAACTGATTATTCAGCTAGTGTATATTTATATATAATTCAGCTAAACTTAATCAATAAAATTCTAATGTTTTATTGAAATGATTATTTTAAAATTCCCTGCTTTATGAAATACGAAAACTTTGCTCTGAGCAATTTATAATAGATATTTCTCATGCATATTTATTAGGGATTGATTGAAGTTTGCACTACAAATGGTATTTTTCTTATTTTAACACTAACATTCTTTTTCAATTGTCTGGATTTAGTGGATGAAGAAGTTAAGGAACTGAAATTAGCTACTCAGGAGATGAAAGGGAAGCTATCATCCCAGGAAAATGAGATTCAGGAATTGAGGTCTTTCAAATCAAAGGGTAATTGCATTTCATCAATTTTCAATCAAAGTTTAGTTTCCTTTTAAAGTATTTTAACATCTTAAAAATAGAATATTAACTAGATATACGAATGACATTCTATCTTTAATTCTGTGATATCTTTTGAAGCATAGTGTAGTTGATTTAAATATCAATTATATATTTTTTCCAGATATACCTATATATAACTATATATTGAGGAGTATATCCCAAGTTTGTTAGCCTCACTTAAACTCAAATATGGCTTGACTGATTTGAATAATTATTTGTTTTGTTTGCTCTAATTCAGGGGTGGTTCATACAATAAAAGAAACAATATTATAGCCACATAAAATGAAACAAGCACCCCAAGAAAGAAAAATGGGTAAACAATCTCATTTTGGTCATGAAATATTGCTATCAAATAAAAAGTGAAAGAATTTAGGTAAAGGAAACTGAAATTTTGTGAAATTTTGAGGCTTGAGGCTTCAGCATTAACCTGGTCATAATTAACATATTTAAGAAATAGTGACTCATATGGAGCAAATAGAAGATATATCTATGGAAATTTCATAGTCTCGTTACTTATTTAGTCCATTTCTAAGTGACATTTGACAATCATTTTCATAAATCTGTGCATTTATATATCAACTTCATAAAATAACTCATATTAGGCATTTCCAACTATTTAAAAATTCTTCAAATTCCAGGTCCAGAGTATTGATTGAGAAATTTTTCTTCCTATAACATAGACCAAAATTATTTTGATGAAATAAGATGGAATATTCAATGGATGCTATCATGCAGTGGAATACATTGAGAGGGGATGTCATTCTTTTAACTTAAATATCAGTCAAAACATCATCTCAGACATAATTAATGTTATACATAGACATTTTTAATTCACTGTTGAGAATTAACTGACTACTCAGCTAGTGTATGTGTATATATAATTCTGCTATACTTATCCAAATAACTTTTAATGTTTTATTGAAATGATTTTAATTAAAATTTCCTGTTTTATGAAAGACAAAATTATTGATTACTTTGCTCTGAGATAATTTCTAATAGATATTTCTAACATATACTTATCATGGATCAAATTAAGTATGCACTATAAATGGTATTTCCTTCACTGTTCCTCTTACTTCTTTTTCTAATGTTTGCATTTAGTGGAGGAAGAAGTGAGAGAACTGCAGTTATCTAATGAGGAAATGAGAAGGAATTTATCATCCCAGGCAGATGAGAATCTGGAATTGAGGTCCTTAAAAACAAAAGGTAAAATGTGCAGTTGCAATCTTCATTAATGACCTCCAGTTGAGATGAAAGCATGTTGACGATTTTACATGTACATAAGTTTTGTATGAATGCATTTGTTCAATTCAGTCACAGTTAATTTTATTAATAATGATTCAATTTCTTTTGCAGGATTTCTACAACAAAAACAATATGAATACATTGCATATTTTAATTGATTTTTTTAAGGTTTTAATATTGATATCTTTTCTTTTGTAGTAACCCTGCTAGAAAACAAAGGATACGAATATTTCAAAGGACTGGCTTTTTATAAATATCATTCTATGAAAGCAGATTTTCAAAATGCAGTTAGAATCTGCAAAAATGAAGATGCTCATCTAGCTGTCATAGATTCAGAGAGGGAAGCAGATGAGTTTAGTAAATTAATAAAGAAATATGGACGTAATGACATATGGGTTGGGATCCACGATCCCTACAAAAACAGATCATTCCAATCCATTTTGGGTGAGTTGATAGAGAAATAATATTTTTCCTGATGTTTCATCATTTATTTTAGAGATTATTTGACAAATGCATGTTTAATTCTTCAACAGGAACTCCAGTCGATGCACTTGGATATAAAAAATGGGCATTAGGAGAACCGGATCTTAGCTATGAACAAGAGTACTGCGTATACTTTCGTGCTCGTGATGGTCTTTATGATTATGATTGTGATGAGAAAGAGGATTTTATCTGTGAAATTGAGATATAAAATAACTCTGAAATCATATTCATGATGCAGACATCATCTGCCATTTAACGTTTTAAGAATGATGATATCGCAGAATCAATGAATACGTATTCACATTCGTGATAAAAATATACTTTATTTTATTTATAACCACATTATAGCAAAATAAAAACCAGTTTAAACAAATTTGTTTGATTTTTCAGTGAAATTCATAATTTAATATCCTTTCCTTTATGCTGAGCGACTTGCAATCATCTGCATTTAAATTACATATTTATATAAGGATTTTTGCAGCATTGAAAAATTATTTTCTTTCTTTTTATCGTCCAACTTATGAAGAAAAAGATTCTTAAAAAGACATGATGAATTTATTTTGTGTTAAGTTTGTGGAGCTAAATTTTAAGAACAGGTGGTGACTTTTATGAGAAAATTTAACATTTCTAGTATTTTTGGAGAATTATTAGGTTCTTAAAGTGAAAAGAAAATTTTACTATTTAATTTCAAGATATGTAAGCACTGCTAGGGTCAAATTTATTTTAATTCTCATTTGAGTAATGCAATTTACGTTCTGTAAACGCTTCAATAAACTGAATAATAACAAAATATTTTCAGTATGGAGAGATAATTTGGTTTCTGCTTTTACCATTTTTATGAAGGAAGAGATTCTTACAAAGACGTGATAAAATTTTTTCGTGTGTTAAGTTTGTGGAACTATTTTTTAAAAATGCATAGCAATTTGTGTGACTAAAATTGGTTGCATAGTTCCTGCAATATAATTAATTAAAGAAAATTGTAAAACTGCACTGCCTAAAACTCTTTCCTGGAATTTTATCCACAGATATATCCGTCATTATCTTGCATAATAATCACCAATGTGTATATATTTATGTAAATTATTATGTATATATTTATGTGTCATGTATATTACATGGCTATTTTTAGGAATATGAATGTAAATAATACCCACCCGGTTAAGACGCTATTCGGGCGACCAAAAGACCTCAGTGGGAGCGAGTTAAACAGGTTTTCATATCATAATTCATCAGTGAAGTACTAATTATAATTTAGAAAATTTCTAGTTTCCAACATTAATGGGATAGTGATTATTTTGCCATTGATATTTTTCAAAGTATACCTATTATTATTTACAAATATGAGATTTAATAGAAATTTGCAGTAGCCTTATAAATGTTGAAATCGAACGAAGTACTCATTCTACGGTATATTAAAATATGTTTCGTGTTGAAAGGACTGGCATCTGCGTATTAGTTTCAATAGTGACGTAAACGGGTTATACAGTACTTTGTATCCCATCTTTCCTGCTGTGAGAAATGAACGCGCTATAAAAGAAAAAAGACAGAGTTTCGTGAAGAAGGGAAAAGAATCGTGAGCTCTGTGAAACACGACTCAATTGGTATCAGAGTCTGGGTCAGAGGTCATCTATTCTGGGGCCTTGAAAGAGGCCCACAGTAAAAACGGCTGTCTCATCCAATATACGCTTCCGAAAATTTCCTTTTTCCTCTTTCATTCAATGCGAGAACTAAGTTACTCGTTTCATTTAAAAAGAACTATTATCACTAACAACCATTGACTAACCACCATCTCATACGATATTTACACGGTTTTAATACCCATTTATATATTCAGTTTTCCGATGTTAGTTACCCCCGTAAGAAATACGCGGAATAAAATTAGGAAAATCTTTTCAAGGATATCCCGACCAAATGGAATTACGTAATTAAGATATTCGTTAAGAGGACGTTTTGGCTAATGCGTTTTTATTATTTCTTTCGCTACGTATCATGACAAACGACTTTAAAGTATTCTCATAAAAATAGACCAAAAATTAATTTTGATCGATTGCAGTACTTACGACATTTTGATAAATAGATTATCAATAAAAATCGCACGAATTTGAGACAGGTACGAACAAAATATAATTAAAATAAGAATTATTATTTGGTCACAGAACTCGTTTTGGTCTCGAAACATTGAGAATTAGGACAATAAACTAAAATACTTAATTATATTGTGGGTGTAAACAACAAGTCTATCTGTCTAGTAAGGCGAATGTTCAACTCTACTCTCAATCGTATAAGATATATGAGCTCATATGAAATGTATGGGGAAGGAGAGCCGATATTTCACGATAGGGAAAGCAACAGAAGACATTGGAGATCGAAAATTAGTAAATACTTTAAATAATATGTAACTTTAATACTGTAAATTTCTTAATCGGATATCAGCAGCTCTCGTAACAGAGACATGGAAGCAATTCACGGGCACGAATTTCACGCACTCCCCGACGAGATAAATAATTATGAACTTTGGATATTCCTAATATACCAAATAGGGTATAATAAATGACATTGAAATGCATACTGAATCTTGGGTTCTACTTTGGAAGCCTAGAAAATGCTCGCCTAAGAAATGCACGTGATCTTAAATATTCATACTTGGCAAAATTTTCTCTTTCTGCAAAAATGAAATTAGAAATAGTCCTACGAAATGGAGATTAGTAAAAAAAGAAAGGAAATAAAACGAATGAATAACATCGCAGAGTTTTATCGGTAATTCGGCGAGGAAAAGCGCGATTTTTAAAAGTCTACTTTTGAAAAAGGAAAAGTGCATTCCTTCTGTGGGCCTCTCGTTCTCCGAGCACGACGTGAGACCACAAAGTCCATGGAGGTAACCTCTGACCCCTATGACGCACATGAGTATGCTCTCTCCCCCAAGCATCTGCCTTAGTTTATTTTTTTTTTTGCTGGCTGTGACCAATCCAGATGCGCAAATCCTCGCTTAAGTCTCCGTGATTGGTGTTTTCACATTTTACTTGTTATTTTCGACGGTTAAATACATCGCTAGCGTCTTCCCCTGCATCACAGTGAAGCTTGCTCCTGACCATCACTTGTGTTACCTCAAAAGGAAGAAGATTCAAGAAGTACAGAAAGCTCGAAAGGTAAGTAATGGCTTAAGCAATCTTAACTAGCACTAGAGAACTTGCCAACTGAAATCTTAATTTGTATCATATAATTTTCCTTTCTTTCATTTAAACAATTAATATTTTCTATGATTGTTTTTTAATGATGGAATGTTATGTGCATGCTTTGATTCTAAAATTATGCTATTTATTTAATATGTTTAATGGATCGCATTTATCCTTAAGTGGTTGCTAATGTTAATAATTTATTTCGAACTGCAATTGAGTTTTTAACTTTATAGAAAATTTTGTTTGTGTTCATCCTCAAATTAATTTTGAATTTGCGTTCCTACTTGTTTACTTTATTACGATTTTCTTTAGGTTATTTGCTTTAACATATTCTATTTTTTTAAATCTTGCTTGCAGTGAGCATAGCTCGTTTTATTCTTAATTTTGAAACGTTTTTACAAATTGTCAGAGAGGCCTGAAATGGGTCAACAGCTGATGGACAAGTGATTAATGAAATGTTTAATTTGCATGAAATAATCATTCATTTAAACATTCGTTATCTTCTATGATAGTATTTTCATGGATTCAGTGTTATGCGGCTGCTTTTATTCTTAATTTTATGCTATATATTCAATTTGTTTAACTGATTGCTTTTATCCTTAAATGACTGTTCACACATAAAAAATATTTAATGTTCAAATGTGAATCACGTCCACCTGGAATTTATTTAATAAACTTAACAAGATGCATCATTTACAATGTTTAGATAATTAATTGTGTCCAATAAATGTCGTCTTAATTTTTACAGATATTTTACAGAATTCTTCTAAGTCAGCATTCAACAATTGTTTTTGAGATGAACTCTACAGCCTTTAGTTTCTTAACATTAGTTCTATTGATAACCAATTCCATCGGCTCTCACCTTGGACATGACGAAAAGGTGAAGAGGAACGTCATGTTGAATACAACTGAAGATGGCTTAGAGAAAGCCTCCTTGTATATTAACAATGCTACAAATACATTGCTGAATAATGCAAGCTTTATAGTGAGCATCGAAGCGCTATTGGAAGAAAACAACACGGTCATTGGTGCCCAGGGTAATGCTCATTCTGGTATCAATAGTGATTCAATAATTTAAGTGATTCATTTAGTTTTAATAATAATTTGGAGATATGATCAGATTACAGGGAATGGTGAAGTACAATATTTAATAGTTTCCCTAAATCTGCTAGACTTTGCCAATTTTCATATAATGCAATTTGAAAATGATTATCAATTAAAATTCCCTGCATTATGAAAGATGAGAATGTTTCACAAAATTGCTCTGAATACATTTTTGATGGATATTTCTATTCCGTAATTACTGTGGATTCAACAAAGTTTGCACTGGAAATAGTGCTTTTCTCACTGTTTCTCCAACTTTTTTTTCTTATATAGATTCCAGAGACAATAGCAGTGTTAATTTCTCCTCTTCTGAGGAAATGGAAAATGTTCCAAAGTTAAATAGATGTCAGTCCTCAAAGGAAAAAGAAGTCACGCAACTGCAGTTAGCTAATGAAGAGTTCACAAAGAAGTTTGAGTTCCTGGAAGCTGTGATACAGAAATTTAGCATCTTCAAATCTGTTCTGTCGTGCAATAATTAAGACGTAATTAATATCCACAGAACGTTTAATTACAAGATGGCCTAGATGGTGCCCGGATACAGATTCGGTTTGCAAGTGCACATGCACACAGGTGAGTGGGCTACATAGTACTGGTTGGCTTCCGGCAGCAGTCCCGTGTTGAGCAAACGAACAAATGAAGCGCTAAAGGCATACACACAAGCGAATGCAATAAATACACTACAACTCCTCCCCCCTTTAGCTTGTGATACAAATCAAAATGTCAAGAATAAGCAAAAGAGCATAATGAAAATCTAGCAAACAAGATACACAAAATTAGGAAATCCTTAAATTGAAATATTTATACATCATTAAAAAATTATCACTTAAAAATAGTATCATCTAGAGAACAAATGCACAATTTCAGGTCCTTGTCTTTCACTTTCATGATAAAATTACTTAAAAATTTAAACTTAATTTAAAGAAAACAAATCACTTTAACACTTCACAAAGTCTCTTAGTCTAGTTTCGAAAACAGTTCGTCTTTGTCTAGAACTTCTGCTGACAGGTTGTTCAGTTGACTGTTCTCTGGACCTTTCTCCTTCCTCCCCAAGTGGTGGTTGTGCTGCTGGCTCAGCTGGTGCTGGAAGAGCAGGAGCTATCTGTCTGAAAGAATTTGAAGGAAGAGAATAATGGGAATTTTTGCATTTTGAGTTTATGTTTTCTTGGGAATAGTTGTTAGGGAGGGAATTAGGAGCTCTGCGATGCCTTAATTGATTTAAATGCCTTCTAACTAAGTTTCCATTTTCCCCTTTTACTTCAAAATTCCTTGGCCCTAACACCCTGTATATGATACCTCTCTGCCACTTATTGCCTGAATATTCCCTAAATAATACTGAATCGCCTGTCTGGAAGTCATCTTTCTTTTGCGCACCATTAAGTGCCTCATCTCTCTTACTCTCGCTCTTGGGAATCGTACTGGCTGGATGCAATTTCCCTAAGAAGGTCTGCAGGCGACGTCCCATCAACAGTTCTGCTGGACTGAGGCCTGTGACGGTACTTGGCGTAACTCTCAGGGTAAGCAGAATTCCTGGAAGTTCCAAGGCCCACCTTGAAGGAGGAATTTTTCCAAGGGCTGCTTTCAAGGTCCGAACAGTTCTTTCTGCTTGTCCATTGGAGGCAGGATGATAAGGTGCACAAGAGGTGTGTTTGACATTATTTCTTCGTAAAAAGTCAGCAAATTCGCTGGCACGGAACCCCGGACCATTATCAGTGACGACCTCATCTGGTAGACCATGTGTTGCGAACCAGTTTCGGCAGCATCTAACTATAGTGGCAGCGCTGTAAGAGGACCTTGTATCTTCTACTTCAATCCATTTGGAATAGGCATCGACAAGGATCAAGAAGGAATGCCCATGCATTGGTCCAGCAAAATCTAGATGGAGGCGAGACCATGGTTTCGTTGGGGTACTCCATGGGATAACTGGTGCCTTGGGAGGATTTGACAATCCTTGCTGACATTGAGGACAGGCAGCAATCATCTCCTCAATGTCTTTCTCCACTGATGGCCACCAAAAATAGCATCTGGCAATGGATTTTGTGCGAACAATCCCTTGATGCACTTTATGCAACCTGGCCAGCACTGTCATCCTCAGACTTTCTGGTATTACTACTCTATCTCCTCTTAGGATGCAACCTTTTTGGACTGAAAAGGTACCGGGAGGTGAATGGAGATATTTATATGTTTCATCTAAAACATTGCTATCGGACCAGCCATTCAATAAAGCATTTTTCACTCTGCTTAAAATGGAATCATGTTGAGTGGCCATTGCAATAGCATCAGCATTCAAGGAAGATTCTGTTTCTTCGGTGTCTAACAAATGAATCCCTGCAGGGTCTGGAAATTCATCCTTGCTCTCAGTGGAGGATGGATAGCGACTGAGAAAATCAGCAATCTGATGCTGTTTGCCAGGGCGATACTTAATTTGGTAATCAAATGAAGATAGCATCAGGCACCAACGTAACATTCTTGGGGATAACACATCTCGGATAGGATGACCTGGCTTGAATATTCCCAGAAGAGGCTTATGATCTGTGATTATAGTAAAAGATCGACCGGAAACAAACATATTAAATTTGCTTAAAGCAAATATTATGGCCAAAGCTTCCTTATCTAATTGTGAATAGTTTTTTTCACTGGGGCCAAGTGTTCTTGAAGCATACTGGACTGGCCTTTCAGTACCATCAGGCATGACATGAGATAAAATAGCACCAATTCCAAAAGGAGAAGCATCACAAGAAATGATTACTGGCAGACAATTATCATAATGCTGTAACACAGGCCCTGATGATAGTATTTGTTTCACATAATTTATACAATCCTCCTCCTCATCAGTCCATCTCCACTGCTCCCCTTCCTTTAATAATTTGTAGAGGGGGTGAAATTTCTCTGCTTTATTAGGGAAAAAGCGATCATAATAATTAATGACCCCCAAGTAAACTTGCAATTCTTCACGTGATTGAGGAGAGCGAGCAGAAAGCAAAGGTTCCACTTTTGAAGGCAGAGGAGAAATACCCTTATTGGATATTGAAAATCCAAGGAATTCTATTTCTTGAACAGCAAATGAACATTTGTCAAGGCGAAGGTGGAGCCCTGCCTCAAGTAATCTCTGCAAAACTTGACATGTAATTTCCCACATCTGTTCTTTAGTCCTTGCTGGGATGAGTATGTCATCCAAATAAATTATTATTCCCTCAATGCCCCCTAAGACGGTTTCCATTACCTTTTGAAAAATTGTAGGAGCAGAAGAGAGTCCAAAAGGTAGTCTAGTCATTCTGAAGAGGCCTTTATGAGTAGTTAATGTGAGGATGTTTGCTGTCTCTTCATCAACCATAATTTGCAGAAAAGCTTCAGATAGATCAATTTTAGTAAAGAACTGTCCTCCAGACAACTTACTCATCATTTCCTGCATTGTGGGTAAAGGATAGATTTCTCTGTGGGATGCTGGATTAACTGTGCCACTATAATCTCCACAAATCCTTATCTCACCATTCCTCTTTGGCACATGAACAATTGGAGTGGCCCAATCGCTCACTGGAACAGGCTGCAAAATTCCTTGCTCCACCATCCGGTCCAATTCTGCAGACACTCTT
This sequence comes from Pachydiplax longipennis, assembly GCA_036926295.1. Taxonomy (NCBI): domain Eukaryota; kingdom Metazoa; phylum Arthropoda; class Insecta; order Odonata; family Libellulidae; genus Pachydiplax; species Pachydiplax longipennis. The sequence continues at coordinate 10,489,439 of JAVFKF010000023.1, forward strand.
GGTAATAAAGCCAAAGGTACTGGCCTTGGTCGTCGATGGATTGGTTGTGCATCAGCCTTGAGGTGGAGTTTGGCAGGTGGTCCACAATATTTGCCTAAACTTGGAGAAAAAACCTTGAAATATTTATCAATCTGAGGAGGCAAACTTTCAATGTGGGAAATAACTGTTGGTTTATCTGTGCCAGTCACATTTACTCCTAATGCATGGAACCAAGATCTTCCCAACAGGCTTGGACCATCAACAGCCATCACAACTAATGGAAGATTAGCCTTAAAATTCATTTTTTCGACAAATACTCTAATTTCGCCAGCAACAGGTAATTGTTCTGATGACCAAGTCCTTAATTTAACTGTGGGAGGCATCAAAGGAAGATGAGACAAACAATCCTTATAAAATTTTAAACCAATTAAAGAAATTCCAGCACCACTGTCAATCTCCATCTTAATAGGATGACCCTCAATCAATAATGACACACACAGAGCAGGAGGGAGAGTGGGAAGATAGGATGAGGAATGAGAGGATGCCTGAGTCTGGAACAGAGTATTAACAGGCATATCTGATGACTCCTGAACAATGTTGTAGCTGCGGGTAGACGCTGCTGGCGCGCGATTGAGATTACTGGTCCATCGTGATGCTGGTCGATTCTCGACGGGTCGCGCTGAATTCTGTGGGGTTGGACGCTGGCGAGCCTGTGAATGGTCTTCTCTCTCCTGTTCCTTCCGCTTGAGTTTCAAACAGGCGGCTAACGTATGCCCTCTTTTCCGGCAATACCTGCAAATGGCACGGGAGAAACGGCATTCTTCGGGAGGGTGCTGTCCATCACAGTGATAACATGGCGGGCATCGAAGAGTTGGTTGGGAAGAACCAGGTTGCTGCTGCGAAGTTGGTTGTCCCTTTAGGTGGCGCCGATAGGCGGTTGCCTTCAACACCGCATCTTCCTCCACTGGTTGCGTGCCGTAAAGCTGAGCAACTTGCAGTCGAACAGCTTCCGATGCCGTGGCCCTTTCCAACGCTTTCGTTAGAGTTAGGTCCGGAATGGACAGTAGTGACTCTTTTAACTTTAGATCGCTTAACCCGGTAATTAACTGTCCCAAGATTTCGTCGTCCACATTACCGTATTCGCAGTGGCGAGATAATTGACGCAATTCCGTAACGTAATCGTTCACCGATTCAGTGTGTTCTTGCCTGCGATTGCGGAAACGATCACGACAAACCCAGCGACACGGTTTGGGAGTTATATAATTGTCTAGTGTGCTAAGTGCTTCCGAATATGAAATATCGTCGAGAGTCCTGGGACGCACAAGTTTCACTATTTGCCGCAATATATAATCCCCCGGAGCTGTAAATAAAATCGCTTTTTTGCGCTCCACATCGGTTATGCCGTTAGCTTTAAAAAAGAATTCTAGTTGTAGTTTGAAAAATTCCCAGTGCTCGGCTTCGCCAGATGAAAATGAAGGAACCTTACCGATTTTCATTACCGCTTCCGCCATAATGTGTGATGCGAAACAAAAACAAAATAATCCTTATGGGCAATCAAATGAAAATTAGGCGGCTTAGCGAGAATTAAACAAGTTCGTGAACAGAGATGGTCACGTGGTCAGGCAAAAACACAAATTACAACGCAAACTACCGATCCACGGACAAATAAGTAAGTAAATAACGTTCACAAATATTATTACAGAAACCTGGGCACAAGAAGCACATTGAGTACGCGAAATAACGGAAAAGAACTCGACTCACACCGGACACAAAAACATGGCCACTATCACAGCACACACGTGAGACTAAGTCCGTACAACATTCGAAAGTAATGAAATTATTGTTGAACGGATCCCATCCTCGTCGCCAAATTGTTCTGTCGTGCAATAATTAAGACGTAATTAATATCCACAGAACGTTTAATTACAAGATGGCCTAGATGGTGCCCGGATACAGATTCGGTTTGCAAGTGCACATGCACACAGGTGAGTGGGCTACATAGTACTGGTTGGCTTCCGGCAGCAGTCCCGTGTTGAGCAAACGAACAAATGAAGCGCTAAAGGCATACACACAAGCGAATGCAATAAATACACTACAAAATCAAAAGGTATTTTATTTACTAACATAATAACTGATAGAAGGCATTTCTGTCTCCAACTATATAAAAGTTCTTCATTTGAGTTCCAGAGTATAAATTGAGAAACTTTAATTCTCATAACATAGACCAAATGCATATAGGTGAAATAAGATGGAATATTCAATGGATGCTATCATGCAGAGGTATTTATTGAGAGGGATATCAATGTAAAAAATTTAAATATGAGTTATTATCTCATACCAGAATGATTAATGTGATACATAGATATTTTTATTCCCCTATTGAGAATTAATGGGTTTTTCAGCTTGAGATTCCATATATATAATTCAGCAAAACTTAGTCAATTAAAATATGATGCATTAATTAAATGATTATAAATTAAAATTCCCTGTTTTATGAAAGATAAAAATATTGATAACTTTGCTCTAAGACAATTTCTCATAGACATTTCTAACATATACTTATCAGGGATTGATTGATGTTTCCACTGCAAATGGTTTTTTTTTAATTTTACATCTAATATTCTTTTTCTAATGTCTTATTTTAGTGGAAGAAGAAGTTGAGAAAGTGCAGTTAGCTAATGAGGAAATGAGAAGTAATTTGTCATCCCAGGCAGATGAAATTCAGGAATTGAGGTCCTCAAAATCAAAAGGTAATTTCATAGATCAATTTTCAATGAAATTTTAGTTTCCTCTTAAGGTATTTAAAAATTCTAGAAATGTAATGTGAACTGGATTAATTAGTGATATTCCATCTCTAATTCTGTTATATTTATCAAAGCACAGTGTAGATCACTTCAATATATCTATTTATATAGATGCTTCTCCTATATGCCTATATATATGTGTGGTTTGAAAAGCTTCTGACATTTTGCCATTTCTCATCATGTTTGCTGAAAATTTCTAAAAATTTTCAGCAAAGATTTCTGAAAAAATCTGGGGTCAGAAACTTTTCAAACCACCCTTGTACATATTCAAGTAAATTTGCTTGCATACTGCAAGTTATCAGTTGAGTGCAGCATCCTATCAAGTAATGCCTCAAATCAATTTTGAAACATTTCTGCAAAATACCACTTCGCGTCAAATTAAGGACCCAATTGTGTGAATCAATTGGATATAAATGTTAGATAAGTGCAATTCTGACCTGTTCCAAAGTTTCATTTCAATATCTTATAAGAAAGTTCCTAAAATACACTAAACACCTTTGAAATACATGGCAGAATAGAAATGATGCTCAGGCATCGAACCAAGAACCATCAGAGGAATGGCAAGCAGCATATATAATACTTATCATTTACCTCTATGTGGATTCCATTTTATATCAATCCTGGTTATCAGAGAGGAAATCAAAATAATTGCCAAATTGACTGCCATGCATTTTATACAGGAGAATTTTGCACTCACTTGGAGTCAAACTCAAGGTCATTTGGTATTATTTCCTCCTTTGGTACTATAGAAAACTACCTCAACTTTAAGCTAAGAAATATTGATTCCTCTATCTTATCAATAACTGCCTCAAATAATTTTCAAAAATCTGTGCCATGCATTCATATGGGAGAATTCTGATTTTTGGGACCTTTTGGTATGAAACTCATGATAGAATGTCCTCAATGTCCAACTTATTCTAAATAAATGGTAGAATACCATAATAATAATATATACTGTATAAAAATATTTTTTTTAATCTTCAATTTGAGGTCTAGAGTATAATTTAAGGAATCTATCCTTTTATAAGATGGACCAAAACCCTCATGCTTTAACAAGATGGAATATTCGATGAATGATACCCTCTATCATACAGAGTAATTAATTTTCTAGGATATATCAATGCAGAAAAATTAAATATGAGTTATGATGTCATGCCAGACATTATTAATGTGATATATAGACATTATTATTTCCCTGTTGAGAATTACCTGATTATTGAGCTAGTGTGTATTTATATATCATTCAGCTAAACTTAGTCAAGTAAAGTATAATGCATTAATAAATTGATTATAAATTAAAACTCCCTGTTTTTTGAAAGATAAAAATACTGATAACATTGCTCTAAGAAAATTTCTAATAAATATTTCTAACACATACTTATCAGGGATTGAATGAAGCTTAAACTATAAATTATATTTCTTTCACAGTACCTCTAATGTTCTTTTTCTTATGTCTGGAATTAGTGGATGAAGAAGTTGAGAAACTGCATTTAGCTAATGACGAGATGAGAAGTAATTTGTCATCCCAGGCAGATGAAATTAAGGAAGTGAGGTCCTCAAAATCAAAAGGTAATTTCATTAGATCAATTTTCAATCACCTTTTAGTTTCCACTTAGGGTGATTTAACAATCTAGATATAGAATATTATCTGGATTAATTAGTGATATTCCATCTCTAATTCTGTGATATTTTTTGAAGCACAGTTTAGATCACTTCTATATATCAATTTATATAGATGCTTCTCCTAGATGCTTATATACATGGCTGGTCTGAAAAGTTTCAGACATTTTGCCATTTCTGGACATGTTTCTGAAAATCTCTGAAAACTTTCTGAAGATTTCTGAAAAAATCTGGGGTCAGTAACTTTTCAAACCACCCTTGTACATATACAAGTAAATTGGCTTGCATACTGCAAGCTATCAGTTGAAGGAAGCATTGTACCATGTAATGCCTCAAACCAATTTAAAAAGTTTGCTCAAAAACCCACCTGTCGTCGAACTGAGGACCTGATTGTGCAACAAAATTGCATGTAAATATTAGATAAGTACCATTCTGACAAGTTAAAAAAAAATTCAATTCAATATCTTACCTGGAAGCTCCTAAAATTAGATTATGCTACCCCCCTTTGAAATACATGTTAGAATAGAAATGTTGCATAGGCATTGAACCAAGAACCATCACAGCAATGGCAAGCAGTGTATATAATATGTATGAATAACCTCTATTTTCGTTCCCTTTTATATCAATCCCGGTTATCGGATAAGCACTCAAAATAATTGTAATAATTTACTGCCATGCATTTTATACCCGAGAATTTTGCACCAACTTGGTGTCGAACTCAAGGTCATTTGGTATTAATTCCTCCATTAATATGTACTACAGGAAACTCCTTCAAATATAAGAGTGCTAAGAAATTTTCGTTCCTCTATCCTACCTCAATCCTTGAGTACCTCAAAATAGTTTTCAAAAATCTGTGCAATGCATTCTTATGGGAAAAGTCCGACTTTTGGGACCTTTTGGTATGAAACTCATGATAGCTAGCCTCAAAGTCCGAATTATTGTAAATAAATTATAGAATTCTTTTCTGTTTAAAAGTTTTTTTTTAATCTTCAATTTGAGGTCTAGAGTATATTTTGAGAAACCTATCCTTTAATAAGAGAGACCAAAACCCTAATGCTGTTACAAGATGGAATATTCAATGAATGATAGCCTCTATCATACAGAGAAATTAATTTCCTAGAGTATGTCAATAGAAAAAATTTAAATTTGAATTTTGATGTCATACTAGACATGATTAATGTAATACATAGATATTTTTAATTCCCTGTTGAGAATTAACTGATAATTCAGCTATTGTATGTTTATATATAATTAAGCTATACTTATCCAATTAAATTTTAACATTTTATTGAAATGATTCTATTATAAATTACCTCTAATATAATTACCTCTAATATTCTTTTTCTAATATCTGGATTTAGTGGAAGAAAAAGTCAGAGAACTGAAGTTAGCTAATGAGGAATTGAGAAGGAATATGTCATCCCAGGCAGATGAGAATCAAGAATTAAGGTCCTTCAAATCCAAAGGTAATTGTATTACATTAATTTACAATGAATTTTTACTTTCCTCTTAAAGAACTTTAACAATCTAGAAATCAATTTTAATCAAATTTTAATTTACTTCTTAAGTATTTCAACATTTTGAAAATAGAGTATTACCTGGTTTAATTAGTGACATTCCATCTATAATTCTGTCATATTTATTGAATCAGAGTGTAGTTGATCTCAATATCAACTACAGATAGATTATATATATATATATATATATATATATATATATATATATATATATATATATATATATATATATATATATATATATATATATATATATATATATATATATATATATAAGGGAGTATATCTCAAGTGTGATAGCCTCACTTAAACTCAAATATGGAGCAAATATAAGATATTTCTATGAAAAATTTTAAGTTTTGTTACTTATTAATTGCATTTTTAAATAATATTTGATAGTTATATTCAGAAATCTATGCATTTATTTGTCAACTTCATAAAATAATTGTTAGAAGGTATTTCTGTTCCCAACTATTTATAAATTCTTCAAATTGAGGTCCAGAGTCTCAATTGAGATACTTTAATTCTCATAACAAACACCAAAAGCACATAGGTGAAATAAGATGGAACATTCAATGGATGCTATCATGCAGTGGAATTCATTGAGAGGGGATGTCAATCTTTTAAACTTAATTATCAGTCATGACATCATCCCAGACATGATTAACGTGATACATGGAAATTTTTACTTCTCTGTTGAGAATTAACTGACTACTCAGCTAATGTATGTGTATATATAATTCTGCTATACATATCCAAATAACTTTTAATGTTTTATTGAAATGATTCTTATTAAAATTCCCTGTTTTATGAAAGACAAAATTATTCATTACCTTGCTCTGAGACAATTTATATTAGATATTTATTACATATACTTATCAGGGATTGAATTATGTTTGCACTATAAATGGTATTTCTTTCACTGTAACTCTTAGATTCTTTTTCTAATGTTTGCATGTAGTGGAAGAAAAAGTCAAAGAACTGCAGTTAGCTAATGAAGAAATGAGAAAGAATTCGTCATCCCAGGCTGATGAAATTCAGGAATTGAAGTCCTTGAAATCAAAAGGTAATTGAATTACATTAATTTTCATCAAATTTTAATTTCCTTTTAAAGTAATTTAACAATCTAGAAATAGTTACCGATAAAGTTAGTTTTTTGTATTTACTTTTAATCAGCTCTCCTTTGCCTATTTTATTGAGCAGTATTTTATATACTAAGATTTGAGTATATATATAATAATATTTGTATTCTGAGAGTCATCTTTTAGCATGAGGCAGGGGGTGTATATACCATGCTTCACCTCATAAAGTATTTTATGCCACATATTATAGTAGTATATCAAGTAAATTTGTAACTCCTAATATCTTTTGTTACTTAGCTATCTACTATTTTCTTAATGATAGTGTTATTCAAAATCTTGTGGTAATTTTCTGTTTACCTAATATTGAGAATTAATTTCATCCATTGTGATTTGCATGTGGGTGAGGGTTTATTTTCATATCATACTTGAGAACCAGAATTAGTGAAACCTTAAACATGCCTATTATGATAATCAATTCCCTTAGATTGAATAACTTCTTTGAATGTAACATTGGTCCCAGTTCAATCCCAGGTAGATCAAAGCATAATCCAACATGAGAAAATCAGTTATAGTTAATTTAAATAGCTTTTGGATAATTTTTATAAAAATTATTATTTAAAAGAATCATTGTACAAAGCTTGATATAAGTTTCTAAGAAATATATTTTCTTAAAACTCATCCTTATTGTCAATTTTGTAATTATCTCAGTTGAGGGGTAAGAGCACTTAAATTAGAGAGTTAAAAAATTAATGCTGCAAATCCAATTTTTGAACACATATCACATTAACAAGGCAAAGAATAATGTATCTATTATATATAGCTACTTCTCCAATATATGCCTATAGATAGGGGATACGAATTCTGACCATGTTCCACAAGTGCTCTCGACGTCAGATTTTTAGGACGTACTGGCCCTACCCTGTAGATGCCGGAATAATTCAGACATCGACTCTAGGTGTCATGGGTTTGATACCAGATGGTCCTAAAAATTGCAATTTTCCCATATGAATGTATTTCGTGGATTTATGAAAATATTTTTGAGGCACTTCTCAGTAAGATAGAGGAACCAGAATCTCGGAGGTTGAAGTTGAGGTATTCTTTTGTGGTACCAATAGAAGAAATGTTACAAATTTACTGGGAGTTCGATGCCAGGTGTATGCAAAATTTTTCTATGAACTTCCAAGAAATGCATTGCTGTAATGTTTGAATATTTTTAATGCCTTACCAATAAGCTCAAAAGATAAAACCTAGAATGGTAATAGAAGCATTTGAAAAAAATATTTTACATGGGTCACCATTCCTCCAATATTCCTTGGTTCAATGCAAGAGAATCAGTCCAATTCTACCATGCATTTCAAATGGTGATAAAAATCTTATTTTCCTTTAACTAACTTTTCCTCAAATAATATATACCACAGAGCATATAGGTGAAATACCTTAGAATATTCAATGAATGATACTCTCTATCATGCAGAGGAATTCCTCAAGGGGATATTTAAACTTAAATATATGTCCTGACCTAATCCCAGAGTTGATTAATGTTGTACATAAAAACTTTTATTTCCCTATTAAGAGTGAACTGATTATTCAGCTAGTGTATATTTATATATAATTCAGCTAAACTTAATCAATAAAATTCTAATGTTTTATTGAAATGATTATTTAAAATTCCCTGCTTTATGAAATACGAAAACTTTGCTCTGAGCAATTTATGATAGATATTTCTAATGCATATTTATTAGGGATTGATTGAAGTTTGCACTACAAATGGTATTTTTCTTATTTTAACTCTAACATTCTTTTTCAATTGTCTGGATTTAGTGGATGAAGAAGTTCAGGAACTGCAATTAGCTACTCAGGAGATGAAAGGGAAGCTATCATCCCAGGAAAATGAGATTCAGGAATTAAGGTCTTTCAAATCAAAAGGTGATTGCATTTCATCAATTTTCAATCAAAGTTTAGTTTCCTTTTAAGTATTTTAACATCTTAAAAATAGAATATTAACTAGATATATGAATGACATTCTATCTTTAATTCTGTGATATCTTTTGAAGCATAGTGTGGTTGATTTAAATATCAATTATATATTTTTTCCAGATATACCTATATATATAACTATATATTGAGGAGTATATCCCAAGTTTGTTAGCCTCACTTAAACTCAAATATGGCTTGACCGATTTGAATAATTATTTGTTTTGTTTGCTCTAATTCAGGGGTGTATACTTATCAGGGATCAAATGAAGTATGGTATTTCCTTCACTATTCCTCTTACATCCTTTTTCTAATGTTTTCATTTAGTGGAGGAAGAAGTCAGAGAACTGCAGTTAGCTAATGAGGAAATGAGAAGGAATTTGTCATCCCAGGCAGATGAGAATCAGGAATTGAGGTCCTTAAAAACAAAAGGTAATTTAATTACATCAATTTTCAATCAAATTTTAGTTTCCTTTTAAAGTATTTTAACATTTTAGAAAAAGAATATGAACTGGGTGTATTAATGACATCCCGTCTATAATTCTATCACATTACCTTATATATATCTATTATATATAGCTAACTCTCCGGATATACCTATTTATAGGGGATACGAATTCTTACTATGTTCCACAAGCCCCGTCGACGTCAGATTTTTACGACGTACTGGCCCCACTCTGTAGATGCCAATATAATTCAGACATCGAAGCTAGGTGTCATGGGGTCGATACCAGAATGTCCCAAAATTCACAATTTTCCCATAAGAATGCCTTGCACGTATTAAAAAGATTTTTTTGAGGCACTTATCGCTAAGATAGTGGAACCAAAATCTCGGAGGTTGGAGTTTAGTTAGTCTTCTATATTACAAATGGAATAAATGTCACAAAATGACCATGAGTTCAATGTCAGGCTGGTGTGAAATTCTTCCATAAGAAATGTATTGCTGCAACTTTTGTAAATTTTTTTCAATTCCTTAACTATAAGCTGGAAGGATAAAACCCGGAATGGTGACAGAGGCATTTGAAATCCTTCTTTCAAGATATGCACCGTTTCTCCAGTGGTCCTTGGTTCGACGCAAGAGTGTCATTCCGATTCTACCATGCATTTCAAACGGGAAAACGGAATCTTATTTTAGGACCTTCCCAATAAGACATTGATTCGAAACTTTGAAAGAAGTCAGAATGGCACATATCTAATATTATTTTGCTATTTTATCTCACGGAAGGGTCCTGAGTTCAACACTAGGCAGACTTTTGCGCGAATTTTATCAAAATCATGGTGTTTGCAGATGAGATGGTCGCTCATAGTGCCAAAGGAAGAAATGTTACCAAATGACCCTGAGTTCGACGGCAAGTGGGTACAAAATTCTCCAGTATATAATGCATGGCGGTCTATTTTGACAATTATTTTGAATGCATATCCGACTACCGGGAATGATATAAAATAGAATGTACATAGAGGCAATTCATATCAATTCATATCTGCTATTCTCCAATCCTCTGACAGTTCTTGGAACCATGCCTCAGCATCATTTCCTTTCTACCATGTATTTCAAAGTAATCATATTTTAGGACCTTCCCGATAAGATATTGATTTGAAATTTTGGAGCAGGTCAGAATGGCACATATCTAATATTAATATTCAATTGTATAGCATGATTGGGTCCTTAGTTACATTCCAGGCGGTGTTTAGCGCGAAGTTTTCAAAATTGTTTTGAGGCCTTTCTTGGTACAATACTGCAATCAACTGATAGCTTGCAGTAGGCAAGCAAATGTTACTCATTCTTCTTCATTTTTCTCAAATCATTTTAAAAAGACTTTTCAATATATTAAATTCAATGGTCACTATGAACATTAAAAATCCAAATCTAGAGAAAATATGTTGCGTAGAAGACTTTTCATAGAATGAATTTTTTATATATAGAATGACTATTTTTTTAATAAATGTAATTGCATTGGATTTCAAAAGTGCAGTTGGAATCTTCATTAATGAACTCCAGTCGAGATGAAAGAATGTTGACGATATTACATGTACATAAGTTTTGTATGAATGCATTTGTTCAATTCAATCACAGTTAATTTTATTAATATTGATTCAATTTCTTTTGCAGGATTTCTACAACAAAAACAATATGAAAACATTGCATATTTTAATTGATTTTTTTAAGTTTTTAATATTGATATCTTTTCTTTTGTAGTAACCCTGCTAGAAAACAAAGGATACGAATATTTCAAAGGACTGGCTTTTTATAAATATCATAATATGAAAGCAGATTTCCAAAATGCAGTTAGAATCTGCAAAAATGAAGAAGCTCATCTAGCTGTCATAGATTCAGAGAGTGAAGCAGATGAGTTTAGTAAATTAATAAAGAAATATGGACGTAATGACATATGGGTTGGGATCCACGATCCCTACAAAAACAGATCATTCCAATCCATTTTGGGTGAGTTGATGGAGAAATTATATTTTTCTTTAATTTTCCTCATTTCTTTTTGAGATTATTTGACAAATGCATGTTTAATTCTTCAACAGGAACTCCAGTCGATGCACTTGGATATAAAAAATGGGCATTAGGAGAACCGGATCTTAGCTATGAACAAGAGTACTGCGTATACTTTCGTGCTCGTGATGGTCTTTATGATTATGATTGTGATGAGAAAGAGGATTTTATCTGTGAAATTGAGATATAAAATAACTCTGAAATCATATTCATGATGCAGACATCATCTGCCATTTAACATTTTAAGAATGATGATATCGCAGAATCAATGAATACGTATTCACATTCATGATAAAAATATACTTTATTTTATTTATAACCACATTATAGCAAAATTAAAACCAGTTTAAACAAATTTGTTTGATTTTTCAGTGAAATTCATGATTTAATATCCTTTCCTTTATGTTGAGCGTCTTGCAATCATCTGCATTTAAATTACATATTTATGTAAGGATTTTTGCAGCATTGAAAAATTCTTTTATTTCTTTTTATCGTCCAACATATGAAGAAAAAGATTCTTAAAAAGACATGATGAATTTATTTTGTGTTAAGTTTGTGGAGCTAAATTTTAAGAACAGGTGGTGACTTTTATGTGAAAATTAAATATTTCTAGTATTTTTGGAGGTGAATCCCAGAAACAGTTACCCTTTAATTTCAAGAGACGCCAACACTGATGAGGTCAAATTCTTCTTCATTCACATTTGATTAATGCAATTTGCATTTTGTAAACTTCATTAAAATGAACAGTAACAAAATATTCACAGCATGGAGAGATAATTTGGTTTCTGCTTTTACCATTTTTACGAAGGAAGAGATTCTTATAAAGATGTGATAAAATTTTTTCGTGTGTTAAGTTTGTGGAACTATTTTTTAAAAATGCATAGCAATTTGTGTGACTAAATTGGTTATAGTTCCTTCAATATAGTTAATTAAAGAAAGTTGTAAAACTGCACCGCCTAAAAATCTTTCCTGGAATTTTGTCCACAGATATATCCGTCGTTATCTTGCATAATAATCACCAATGTGGATATATTTATGTAAATTATTATGTATATATTTATGTGTCATGTATATTAGATGGCTACTTTTAGGAATATGAATGTAAGTTATACCCACCCAGTTAAGCCACTTTTCGGGCGACCAAAAGACCTCAATGGGAGCGTGTTAAACAGGTTTCATATCATAATTCATCAGTGAAGTACTAATTATAATTTCGAAAATTTTTAGGATTCAACATTAATAACATAGTGATTATTTTGCCATTGATATTTTTCAACGTATTCCTATTATTATTTACAAATATCGGATTTAATAGAAAATTGCAGTAGCCTTAGAAATGTTGAAATCGAACGAAGTACTCATTCTACGGTATATTAAAATATTTTTCGTGTTGAAAGGACTGGCATCTGCGTATTAGTTTCAATAGTGACTTTAACGGGTTATACTGTACTTTGTATCCCATCTTTCTGCTGTTACAAATGAACGCGCTATATAAGAAAAAAGACAGAGTTTCGTGATGAAGGGAAAAGAATCGTGAGATCTGTGAAAGACGACTCAGTTAATTTCAAAGTCTGGGTCAGAGGTCATCTATTCTGGGGCCTTGAAAGAGGCCCAAAATGGGTGTCTCATCCAATATACGCTGCCGAAAATTTCCTTTTTCCTCTTTTATTCAATGCGAGAACTAAGTTACTCGTGTAATTTAAAAAGAACTATAATCACTAACAACCATTGACTAACCAGCATCTCATACGATATCGCACGGTTTTAATACCCATTTATATATTCACTTTTCCGATGTTAGTTACTCCCGTAAGAAATACGCGGAATAAAATTAGGAAAATCTTATCAAGGATATCCCGACGGAATGGAATTACGTTATTAAGATATTCGTTTAGAGGACGTTTTGGCTAATGCGTGTTTATTATTTCTTTCGCTACGTATCATGACAAACGACTTTAAATTGTTATTATAAAGATAGACGTAAAGTTCACTTTGATCGATTGCAGAACTTCAGAGATTTTGATAAATAGATTATCAATAAAAATCGCACGAACTTGAGACAGGTACGAACAAAAAATACTTAAAATAAGAATTATTAATTGGACACAGAACTCGTTTTGGCCTCGAAACATTGAGAATTAGGAGAATAAACTAAAATACTTAATTATATTGTGGGTGTAAACAACAAGGCTAACTGTCTAGTAAGGCGAATGTTCAACTCTACTCTCAATCGTATGGGAAATATGAGCTCATATGAAATGTATGGGGAAGGAGAGCCGACATTTCACGATAGGGAAAGCAACAGAAGACATTGGAGATCGAAAATTACTAAATACTTTAAATAATATGTAACTTTAATACTGTAAATTTCTTAATGAAATATCAGCAGCTCTCGTAACAGAGACATGGAAGCAATTCACGGGAACGAATTTCACGCACTTCACGACGAGATAAATAATTATGAACTTTGGATATTCCTAATATACCAAATAGGGTATAAATAATGACATTCAAGTCCACAATGAATCATGGGTTCTACTTTGGAAGCCTAGAAAATGCTCGCCTAAGAAATGCACGTAATCTTAAATATTCATTCTTGGCAAAGATTTCTGTTTTTGCAAAAAGGAAATTAGAAATAGTCCTACGAAATGGAGATAAGTAAAAAAGAAAGGAAATAAAACGAAGATTATTATTATTGTCGTCAAACCTCTTCTGTTACCATTCCGGGTTTCACGTCTCCTGCTTATCGGTAAGGTATTTAAAAAAATTTCAAAACTTGAAGCAATGCATTGCTTATAGAACAATTTCGCACCCACCTGGCGTCAAACTCACGACCATTTTGTAACAATTCTTCCACTGGTGTTATAGAAGACTACTTAAGCCTTTACCTGTGGTACTTTGGTTTCCCAATCTTACCGATAAATGCATCAAAATAATTTTTAGAAATCCGCGCAATGCATTCTTATGGGAGAATTGCGATTTTTGGAACCTTTTCGTATCTAACATATGACAGCAGCAATTAAGAAATTCTATACAGTATTTACCTATATTCAACAAGGAATGTACCTAAATAGGAGCATTGTAATTTGCCCGAAGTTATACCGGGAAGGTAATCGAGACAATGAATAACATCGCAGAGTTTTATCGGAAATTCGACGAGGAAAAACGCGATTTTTAAAAGTCTACTTTTGAGAAAGAAAAAGTGCATTCGTTCTGTGGGCCTCTCGTTCTCCGAGCAGGACGTGAGACCACAAATTCCATGGAGGTAACCTCTGACCCCTATGACGCACATGAATATGCTCTCTCCCCCAAGCATCTGCCTTAGTTTATTCTTTTTTTTTGATGGCTGTGACCAATCCAGATACGCAAATCCCCGCTAAAGTCTCCGTGATTGGTGTTCTCACATTTTACTTGTTATTTCCGACGATTAAATACATCGCTAGCGTCTTTCCCTGCATCAAATTGAAGCTTGCTCCTGAGCATCACTTGTGTTACCTCCAAAGGAAGAAGATTCCAGAAGTACAGAAAGATCGAAAGGTTAGTAATGGCTTAAGTAATCTTAACTAGCACTAGAGAACTAGCCAACTGATTATTTAAATGCTTTATATATTAATTTAATGCTTAATTTGTATCACATATTTTTCCTTTCTTTCATTTAAACAATTAATAATTTCTATGATTGTTTTTTAATGATGGAATGTTATGCGACCGCTTTGATTCTTAATTTTATGCTATTTATTCAATTTGCTTATCTGATTGCATTTATCCTTAAATGACTGTTGATGCTAATAATTAATTTTGAAAAGTAATCGAGTTTTTTTTATAATGGTTGTAACATTTCCTTTATACAATACTTTTAATTTTGGTTTCCACTTGTTTACTTTTCTATGAATTTCTCCATGTTATTTATATTAACATATTCTATTTGGTTTACAATTTTAAGGCAGTTAATATAGCTTGTACTTTATTCTATAAATCATTTCTCCAATTCATATGAACAAAACATGCATTTCTTCGTCATGCTATGGGTATCTGTAATGATATAGCATAGTTATTATTCTAAGTATGTTTCACAAAGAATTTCCACATACATTTAATTCTCTGTAAGGGTTCTAAATATTCAAGTAATTTCTACAATTTAAAACATAAGCTTTTCCTAATCCTATTTTAATTTAAATACTTTTAATTGGAATTAGATAAGTTAAAAATATCAAAATTTGGACTAAGAGAGACACTGAACATCCCCAAGTTAAATAGTTCAACTTTTCTGTATTAACTTAATTTTATACTAATTTAACTACGTTTGAAGGTATTTCTTGATGAAAGTTATTCATGTTGAATGCTCACTTTTCTTTAGTAAGCAATAGTATTTGAGTGTTAATTATTATTAGCCTTTGTTTCCATCTCAACAAAGATGCAATTGCTTATTTAATCCTACAGTTAAAACATCTACTACTGAGTTTTGAACTTTAGCTGTAATGTCAAATAGTAAAAACATGTAGGGCAGCTGATACTCATAATTTTATTAAGTTTTCACTGTATTTAATCGACCTTAGATTCAATTTCTTAGACAGTTGACTTTTGCACGTAATTATTTCTGCACTCACATCCAGTGTATACAATTTCTGGAGAAAATTATCCTTCTTTTTTCTACTGGTGTATACAATTTATACCATTCTAATCCATTTAATGATACATTTAGTGATAGTTTCCATCATTTCTCTGCTTATCATTGTGTTTGTGAATGTTTATCACTCAAAATGCCCAGTGAATATTGTCTCCTATCATTCAAATACTTACTTTTAAATTTGCAAAAAAATTCTTTCTGTTATCTTTTAAACTTCAAAAATTAATTTTCATAATAATTTGCTGATTGAAGATGATTAACCACGGGAGAGTTTAAAAGAGAAAAGAAGTCTCAACACACACAAAAAATATTTAATTTTCAAATGTGAAACACGTCAACCTGCATCATTGCAATGCATCATTTACAATGTTTAGATAATTAATTGTGTCCAATAAATGTGGTCTTAATTTTTACAGATATTCTCAACAACGAATTCTTCTAAGTCTGCATTCAACAATTGTTTTTGAGATGAACTCTACAGCGTTTAGTTTCTTAACATTAGTTCTATTGTTAACCAATTCCATCGGCTCTCACCTTGGACATGACAAAAAGGTGAAGAGGAACGTCATGTTGAATACAACGGAAGATGGCTTAGAAAATGCCTCCTTGTATATTACCAATGCTACGAATACTATGCTGAATAATGTAAGCCATATAGTGAGCATGGAAGCGCTATTGGAAGAAAACAACACGGTCATAGGTGCCCAGGGTAATGCTCATTCTGGTATAAATAGTGATTCAATAATTAAAATGATTCATTTAGTTTTAATAATAATTTGGAGATATGATCAGATTGCAGGGAATGGTGAAGTACAATCATTTAATAGTTTCTCTGAATCAGCCAGACTTTGCCAATTTTCCTATAATGTGATAAGAAAATGATTATCAATTAAAATTCCCTGCATTATGAAAGATGAGAATGTTTCATAAAATTTCTCTGAATACATTTTTGATGGATATATCTATTCCATAATTACTGTGGATTCAACAAAGTTTGCACTGGAAATAGTGCTTTTCTCACTGTGTCTCCAACTTTTTTTCTTATATAGATTCCAGAGACAATAGCAGTGTTAATTTCTCCTCGCCCGAGGAAATGGAAAATGTTCAAAAGTTAAATAGATGTCAGTCCTCAAAGGAAAAAGAAGTCATGGAAATGCAGTTAGCTAATGAAGAGTTCACAAAGAAGTTTAAGTTCCTGGAAGCTGCAATACAGAAATTTAGTATCTTCAAATCAAAAGGTATTTTATTTACTAACATAATAACTGATAGGAGGCATTTCTGTCTCCAACTATTTAAAAGTTCTTCATTTGAGGTCCAGAGTATAAATTGAGAATCTTTAATTCTCATAACATAAACCAAATGCATATAGGTGAAATAAGATGGAATATTCAATGGATGCTATCATGCAGAGGTATTCATTGAGAGGGTTATCAATGTAAAAATTTTAAATATGAGTTATTATCTCATACCAGAATGATTAATGTGATACATAGATATTTTTATTCCCCTATTGAGAATTAATGGGTTTTTCAGCTTGAGATTCCATATATATAATTCAGCAAAACTTAGTCAATTAAAATATGATGCATTAATTAAATGATTATAAATTAAAATTCCCTGTTTTATGAAAGATAAAAATATTGATAACTTTGCTCTAAGACAATTTCTCATAGACATTTCTAACATATACTTATCAGGGATTGATTGATGTTTGTACTTTAATTGGTTTTTTTTTAATTGTACCTCTAATATTCTTTTTCTATTGTCTGGATTTAGTGGAAGAAGAAGTTGAGAAAGTGCAGTTAGCTAATGAGGAAATGAGAAGTAATTTGTCATACCAGGCAGATGAAATTCAGGAATTGAGGTCCTCAAAATCAAAAGGTAATTTCGTTACATTAATTTTCAATGAAATTTTAGTTTCCTCTTAAGGTATTATAAAAATCTAGAAATAGATGCATTAATAAGTGATATTCCATCTCTAATTCTGTTATATTTATCAAAGCACAGTGTAGATCACTTCAATATATCTATTTATATAGATGCTTCTCCTATATGCCTATATATATGTGTGGTTTGAAAAGCTTCTGACATTTTGCCATTTCTCATCATGTTTGCTGAAAATTTCTAAAAATTTTCAGCAAAGATTTCTGAAAAAATCTGGGGTCAGAAACTTTTCAAACCACCCTTGTACATATTCAAGTAAATTTGCTTGCATACTGCAAGTTATCAGTTGAGTGCAGCATCCTATCAAGTAATGCCTCAAATCAATTTTGAAACATTTCTGCAAAATACCACTTCGCGTCAAATTAGGACCCAATTGTGTGAATCAATTGGATATAAATGTTAGATAAGTGCAATTCTGACCTGTTCCAAAGTTTCATTTCAATATCTTATAAGAAAGTTCCTAAAATACACTAAACCCCTTTGAAATACATGGTAGAATAGAAATGATGCTCAGGCATCGAACCAAGAACCAGCAGAGGAATGGAAAACAGCATATATAATACTTATCAATTACCTCTATGTGCATTCCATTTTATATCAATCCCAGTTATCGGATAAGCACTTAAAATAATTGCCAAAGTTGACCGCCATGCATTTTATACAGGAGAATTTTGCACTCACTTGGAGTCAAACTCTAGGTCATTTGGTATTATTTCCTCCATTGGTACTATAGAAAATTACCTTAACTTTAAGCTAAGAAATATTGGTTCCTCTCTCTTATCAATAAGTGATTCAAAATAATTTTCAAAAATCTGTGCCATGCATTCTTATGGGAGAAGTCTGATTTTTGGTACCTTTTGGTATGAAACTCATGGTAGAATGTCCTCAATGTCTGAATTATTCTAAATAAATGGTAGAATACCATAATAATAATATATACTGTATAAAAATATTTTTTTTAATCTTCAATTTGAGGTCTAGAGTATAATTTGAGAAATCTATCCTTTTATAAGATGGACCAAAACCCTAATGCTTTAACAAGATGGAATATTCAATGAATGATACCCTCTATCATACAGAGGAATTAATTTTTTAGGATATATCAATGCAAAAAAAATAAATATGAGTTATGATGTCATACAAGACATTATTAATGTGATACATAGACATTATTATTTCCCTGTTGAGAATTACCTTACTATTGAGCTAGTGTGTATGTATATATCATTAAGCTAAACTTAGTCAAGTAAAGTATAATGCATTAATAAATTGATTATAAATTAAAACTCCCTGTTTTTTGAAAGATAAAAATACTGATAACATTGCTCTAAGAAAATTTCTAATAAATATTTCTAACACATACTTATCAGGGATTGAATGAAGCTTAAACTATAAATTATATTTCTTTCACTGTACCTCTAATGTTCTTTTTCTTATATCTGGATTTAGTGGATGAAGAAGTTGAGAAACTGCATTTAGCTAATGACCAGATGAGAAGTAATTTGTCATCCCAGACAGATGAAATTAAGGAAGTGAGGTCCTCAAAATCAAAAGGTAATTTCATTAGATCAATTTTCAATCAAATTTTTCTTTCCTCTTAAGGTATTTTAACAATCTAGAAATAGAATATTAACTGGATTAATTAGTGACATTCCATCTCTAATTCTGTGATATTTGTTGAAGCACAGTGTAGATCACTTCTGTATATCTATTTATATAGATGCATCTCCAATATGCTTATACACATGGCTGGTCTGAAAAGTTTCAGACATTTTGCCATTTCTCGACATGTTTTCTGAAAATCTCTGAAAACTTTCTGAAGCATTCTGAAAATATCTGGGGTCAGTAACTTTTCAAACCACCCTTGTACATATACAGGTAAATTTGTTTGCATACTGCAAGCTTTCAGTTGAAGGCTGCATTGTACCATGTAATGCCTCAAATCAATTTAAAAAGTTTGCTCAAAAACCCACTTGGCGTCGAACTGAGGACCTGATTGTGCTACAAAATTGCATGTAAATATTAGATATGTACCATTCCGAGAAGAAAAATTTCAATTCAATATCTTACCTGGAAGGTCCTAAAATTAGATTATGCTATCCCCCTTTGAAATACATGTTAGAATAGAAATGTTGCACAGGCATTGAACCAAGAACCATCAGAGCAATGGCAAACAGTGTTTACAATACATATGAATTACCTCTATGTCCGTACCCTTTTATATCAATCCCGGTTATCGGATAAGCACTCAAATTAATGGTAATAAATAACTGCCATGCATTTTATACCGGAGAATTTCACACCAACTTGGTGACGAACTCAATGTCAGTTGGTATCATTTCCTCCATTAATACTACAGAAAACTCCTTCAACTATATGCTAAGAAATTTTCATTCCTCTATATTACCGATAAGTGCCTCAAAATATAGTTTTCAAAAATCTGTGCAATGCATTCTTATGATAGAAGTCTGATTTTTGGGACCTTTTGGTATGAAACTCATGATAGCTAGCCTCAAAGTCCGAATTATTCTAAATAAATGGTAGAATACCATAATAATAATAATATTTTCTGTATAAAAATATTTTTTTAAATCTTCAATTTGAGGTCTAGAGTATATTTTGAGAAACCTATCCTTTTATAAGAGAGACCAAAACCCTAATGCTGTTACAAGATTGAATTTTCAATGAATGATAGCCTCTATCATACAGAGGAATTAATTTTCCTAGGGTATGTCAAGGTAAATAATTTAAATTTGAGTTATGATGTCATACAAGACATGATTAATGTAATACATAGACGTTTTTAATTCCCTGTAGAGAATTAACTGATTTTTCAGCTATTGTATGTGAATATATAATTATGCTATACTTATCCAATTAAATTTAAACATTTTATTGAAATGATTCTAATTTAAAATTCCCTCTTTTATGAAAGACGAGATAATTGAGAACTTTACTCTAAGACAATTTCTAATAGATATTTCTAACATCTACTTATCAAGGATTGATTGATGTTTGCACTGCAATTGGCTTTTTTTTAATTTTACCTCTAATATTCTTTTTCTAATATCTGGATTTAGTGGAAGAAAAAGTCAGAGAACTGAAGTTAGCTAATGAGGAATTGAGAAGGAATATGTCATCCCAGGCAGATGAGAATCAAGAATTAAGGTCCTTCAAATCCAAAGGTAATTGTATTACATTGATTTTCAATGAATTTTTAGTTTCCTCTTAAAGAATTTTTACAATCTAGAAATCAATTTCAATCAAATTTTAATTTACTTCTTAAGTATTTCAACATTTTGAAAAAAGAGCTGGATAAATTAGTGACATACCATCTATAATTCTGTCATATTTATTGAATCAGAGTGTAGTTGATTTCAATATCAATTACTGATAGATTATTTCCTGGATATATATATATATATATATATATATATATATATATATATATATACATAAAAGGGAGTATATCCCAAGTTTGTTAGCCTCACTTAAACTAAAATATGGAGCAAATATAAGATATTTCTATGAAAAATTTAAAGTTTTGTTACTTATTAATTGCATTTTTAAATAATATTTGAAAATTATATTCAGAAATCTATGCATTAATTTGTCAACTTCATAAAATAATTGTTAGAAGGTATTTTTGTTTCCAACTATTTATAAATTCTTCAAATTGAGTTCCAGAGTCTCAATTGAGATACTTTAATTCTCATAACAAACACCAAAAGCACATAGGTGAAATAAGATGGAACATTCAATGGATGCTATCATGCAGTGGAATTCATTGAGAGGAGATGTCAATATTTTAAACTTAAATATCAGTCATGACATCATTCCAGATATGATTAATGTGATACATGGAAATTTTTAATTCACTGTTGAGAATTAACTGACTACTCAGCTAGTGTATGTGTATACATAATTCTGCTATACTTATCCAAATAACTTTAAGTGTCTTATTGAAATGATTCTAATTAAAATTCCCTGTTTTATGAAAGACAAAATTATTCATTACCTTGCTCTGAGGCAATTTATATTAGATATTTATTACAAATACATATCAGGGATTGAATGAAGTTTGCACTATAAATGGTATTTCTTTCACTGTACCTCTTACATTCTTTTTTTAATGTTTGAATGTAGTGGAAGAAAAAGTCAGAGAACTGCAGTTAGCTAATGATGAGATGAGAAGGAATTCGTCATCCCAGGCAGATGAAATTCAGGAATTGAGGTCCTTGAAATCAAAAGGTGATTGCATTACATCAATTTTAATCAAATTTTAATTTCCTTTTAAAGTAATTTAACAATCTATAAATAGTTACTTAGTTAGTTAGTTTTTTGTAATTACTTTTAATCAGCTCTCCTTTGCCTATTTTATTTCACTGTATTTTATATACTAAGATTTGAGTATATCTATAACAATATTTGTATTCTAAGAGTCATATTTTGGCATGTTGCAGGGGGGTGTATATACCATGCTTCACCTCATAAAGTAATTTATGTCACATTTCATAGTAGTATATCAAGTAAATTTGTAACTCCTCATATCTTTTGATACTTAGCTATATACTCTTTTCTTGATGATAGAGTTATTCAAAATCTTGTGGTAATTTTCTGTTTACCTAAATATTGAGAATTAATTTCATCCATTGTGATTTGCATGTGGGTGAGGGTTTATTTTCATATCATACTTGAGAACCAGAATTAGTGAAACCTTTAAACATGCATATTATGATAATCAATTCCCTTAGATTGAATAATTTCTTTGACTGTTATATTGGTTCCCAGTTCAATCCCAGGCAGATCAAAGCATAATCCAACATAAGAAAATCAGTTATAGTTAATTTAAATAGCTTTTCTATAATTTTTATAAAAATTGTTATTTAAAAGAATCATTGTACAAAGCTTGATATAAGTTCATAAGAAGTATATTTTCTTAAAACTCATCCTTATTGTCAATTTTGTAATTATCTCAGTTGAGAGGAAAGAGCACTTCAATTAGAGAGTTAAAAAAATTAATGCTGCAAATCCAACTTTTGAACAAATATCACATTAACATGGCAAAGAATAATGTACCTATTATATATAGATACTTCTCTGAATATGTCTATAAACAGGGGATACGAATTCTGACCATGTTCCACAAGTGCTCTCGACGTCAGATTTTTACGACGTACTAGCCCTACCCTGTAGATGCCGTAATAATTCAGACATCGACGCTAGTTGTCATGGGTTTGATACCAGATAGTCCAAAAAATTGCAATTTTCCCATATGAATGTATTTCGTGGATTTATGAAAATAATTTTGAGGCACTTCTCAGTAAGATAGAGGAACCAGAATCTCGGAGGTTGAAGTTGAGGTATTCTTCTGTGGTACCAATGGAAGAAATGTCACAAATTTACCGCGAGTTCGATGCCAGGTGTATGCGAAATTTTTCTATGAAATTCCAAGAAATGCATTGCTGTAATTTTTGAATATTTTTAATGCCTTACCAATAAGCTCGAAATATAAAACCTAGAATGGTAATAGCAGCATTTGTAAAAATTATTTTTCATGGGTCACCATTCCTCTAATAGTCCTTGGTTCAATGCAAGAGAATCAGTCCTATTCTACAATGCATTTCAAATGGTGATAAAAATCTTATTTTCCTTTTCCTAACTTTTCCTCCAATAACATAGACCAAAGAGCATACAGGTGAAATACCTTAGAATATTCAATGAATGATACTCTCTATCATACAAAGGAATTCCTCAAGGGGATATTTAAACTTAAATATAAGTCCTGACCTAATCCCAGACATGATTAATCTTGTACATAGAAACATTTATTTCCCTGTTAAGAGTTAACTGATTATTCAGCTAGTGTATATTTATATATAATTCAGCTAAACTTATTCAATAAAATTCTAATGTTTTATTGAAATGATTATTTTAAAATTCCCTGCTATATGTAATACAAAAACTTTGCTCTAAGCAATTTATAATAGATGTTTCTTATGCATATTTATTAGGGATTGATTGAAGTTTGCACTACAAATGGTATTTTTCTTATTTTAACTCTAACATTCTTTTTCAATTGTCTGGATTTAGTGGATGAAGAAGTTAAGGAACTGAAATTAGCTACTCAGGAGATGAGAGGGAAGCTATCATCCGGGGAAAATGAGATTCAGGAATTGAGGTCTTTCAAATCAATAGGTAATTGCATTTCATCAATTTTCTATAAAAGTTTAGTTTCCTTTTAAAGTATTTTAACATATTAAAAATATAATATTAACTAGATATAGGAATGACATTCTATCTTTAATTCTGCGATATCTTTTGAAGCATAGTGTAGTTGATTTCAATATCAATTATATATTTTTTCCAGATATACCTATATATAACTATATATAGAGGGGTACATCCCAAGTTTGTTAGCCTCACTTAAACTCAAATATGGCTTGACCGATTTGAATAATTATTTATTTTGTTTGCTCTAATTCAGGGGTGGTTCATACAATAAAAGAAACTGAGAAACCTCCAAAGAACAACTGGAAAATCTCAAAATTCAAAATTGGGTATCACCACTTTTTTGGTTGCAGGCAACGTTTATTTTGAATAATTTAAATAGGTATAATAGCCACATAAAATGAAACTAGCCACCCAAGAAAGAACAATGGGTAAACAATCTCATTTTGGTCATGAAATATTGCTATCAAATCAAAAGGGAAAGAATTTGGGTAAAGGAAACTGAAATGTTGTGAAATTTTGAGGCTTGAGCATTAACGTGGTCATAATTAACATATTTAAGAAATAGTGACTCATTTGGAGTAAATAGAAGATATATCTATGGAAATTTCTTAGTTTTGTTACTTATTTAGTGCATTTCTAAATTACATTTGAAAATCATTTTTATAGATCTGTGCATTTATATATCAACATCATAAAATAACTCATAAAAGGCATTTCAGTTTCCAACTATTTAAAAATTCTTCAAATTCCAGGTCCAGAGTATTAATTGAGAAATTTTTCTTCCTATAACATAGACCAAAATTATTTTGATGAAATAAGATGGAATATTCAATGGATGCTATCATGCAGTGGAATACATTGAGAGGGGATGTCATTCTTTTAACTTAAATATCAGTCAAAACATCATCCCAGACATGATTAATGTTATACATAGACATTTTTAATTCACTGTTGAGAATTAACTGACTACTCAGCTAGTGTATGTGTATATATAATTAAGCTATACTTATCCATTTAAATTATGATGTTTTATTGAATTGGTTACAATTAAAATTACCTGTTTTATGAAAGACAAAAATATTGAATACTTTGCTCTGAGATAATTTCTAATAGATATTTCTAACATACACTTATCAGGGATTGAATGAAGTTTGCACTATAAATGGTATTTCCTTCACTGTTCCTCTTACATTCTTTTTCTAATGTTTGCATTTAGTGGAGGAAGAAGTCAGAGAACTATTGTTAGCTAATCAGGAAATGAGAAGGAATTTGTCATCCCAGGCAGATGAGAATCAGAAATTGAGGTCCTTAAAAACAAAAGGTAAAATGTGCAGTTGCAATCTTCATTAATGACCTCCAGTCGAGATGAAAGCATGTTGACGATATTACATGTACATAAGTTTTGTATGAATGCATTTGTTCAATTCAATCACAGTTAATTTTATTAATATTCATTCAATTTCTTTTGCAGGATTTCTACAACAAAAACAATATGAAAACATTGCATATTTTAATTGATTTAATTAAGTTTTTAATATTGATATCTTTTCTTTTGTAGTAACCCTGCTAGAAAACAAAGGATACAAATATATCAAAGGACTGGCTTTTTATAAATATCATTCTAATAAAGCAGATTTCCAAAATGCAGTTAAAATCTGCGAAAATGAAGAAGCTCATCTAGCTGTCATAGATTCAGAGAGGGAAGCAGATGAGTTTAGTAAATTAATAAAGAAACATGGACGTAATGACATATGGGTTGGGATCCACGATCCCCACAAAAACAAATCATTCCAATCGATTTTTGGTGAGTTGATGGAGAAATTATATTTTTCCTGATGTTTTTCCTCATTTATTTTTGAGATTATTTGACAAATGCATGTTTAATTCTTCAACAGGAACTCCGTTTGATGCCTTGGGATTTAAAAAATGGTCAGCCGGACAACCGGATAAATACTACGGAGAGCAGTACTGCGTATTCTTTTTGGGTGGTGATGGTTTTTTCGATTTTGAATGTGATGAGAAAAATCATTTTATTTGTGAAATTGAGATATAAAATAACACTGAAATCATATTCATGATGCAGACGTTTATTTTATATGTAATCACATTATAGCAAAATAAAAGCCAGTTTAAACAAATTTCTTTGATTCTTCAGTGAAATTCATAATTTAATTTCCTTTTCTTTATGCTGAGTGACTT
Organism: Pachydiplax longipennis; assembly: GCA_036926295.1. NCBI lineage: Eukaryota > Metazoa > Arthropoda > Insecta > Odonata > Libellulidae > Pachydiplax > Pachydiplax longipennis. The sequence goes on from JAVFKF010000023.1 coordinate 10,515,919, forward strand.
GCAATCATTTGCATCTAAATTACATATTCACATAAGACATTTGCAGCATTGAAAAATTATTTTCTTTCTTTTTATCGTCCAACTTATGAAGAAAAAGATTCTTAAAAAGAAATGATGAATTTATTTTGTGTTAAGTTTGTGGAGCTAAATTTTAAGAACAGGTGGTGACTTTTATGAGAAAATTAAATATTTCTAGTATTTTTGGAGGTGAATCCCAGAAAAAGTTACCCTTTAATTACAAGAGACGGCAGCACTGATGAGGTCAAATTCTTTTTCATTCTCATTTGATTAATGCAATTTGCATTCTGTAAACTTCAGTAAACTGAACAGTAACAAAATATTCACAGCATGGATAGATAATTTGGTTTCTGCTTTTACCATTTTTATGAAGGAAAAGATTCTTATAAAGACGTGATAAAATTTTTTGGTGTGCTAAGTTTGTGGAACTATGAATTAAAAATGCATAGCAATTTCTGTGACTAAAATTGGTTGAATAGTTCCTGCAATTTAATTAATTAAATAAAATTGTAAAACTGCATTGCCTGAAACTCTTTCCAGGAATTTTGTCCACACATATATCTGTCGTTATCTTGCATAATAATCACCAATGTGAATATATTTATGTAAATTATTATGTATATATTTATGTGTCATGTATATTAGATGCCTATTTTTAGGAATATGAAAGTAAGTAATACCCACCCGGTTAAGCCGCTTTTCGGGCGACCAAAAGACCTCAGTGGGAGCGTGTTAAACAGGTTTTCATATCATAATTCATTAGTGAAGTACTAATTATAATTTCGGAAATTTTTAGTTTTCAACATTAATAGGATAGTGATTATTTTGCCATTGATATTTTTCAAGTATTCCTATTATTATTTACAAATATCGGATTTAATAGAAAATTGCAGTAGCCTTATAAATGTTGAAATCGAACGAAGTACCCATTCTACGGTATATTAAAATATGTTTCTTGTTGAAAGGACTGGCATCTGCGTATTAATTTCAATAGTGACTTAAACGGGTTATACTGTACTTTGTATCCCATCTTTCTGCTGTTACAAATGAACGCGCTATAAAAGGAGAAAGACAGAGTTTCGTGAAGAAGGGAAAAGAATCATGAGATCTGTGAAACACGACTCAATTGGTATCAGAGTCTGGGTCAGAGGTCATCTATTCTGGGGCCTTGAAAGAGGCCCACTGTAAAAACGGGTGTCTCATCCAATATACGCTGCCGAAAATTTCCATTTTCCTCTTTTATTCAATGCGAGAACTATGTTACTCGTTTCATTTAAAAAGAACTATTATCACTAACAACCATTGACTAACCACCATCTCATACGATATTTACACGGTTTTAATACCCATTTATATATTCAGTTTTCCGATGTTAGTTACCCCCGTAAGAAACACGCGGAATAAAATTAGGAAAATCTTTTCAAGGATATCCCGACCAAATGGAATTAAGTAATTAAGATATTCGTTTAGAGGACGTTTTGCCTAATGCGTGTTTATTATTTCTTTCGCTATGTAACATGACAAACGACTTTAAATTGTTATTATAAAGATAGACGTAAAGTTCACTTTGATCGATGGCAGTACTTCAGACATTTTGATAAATGAATTATCAATAAAAATCGCACGAATTTGAGACAGGTACGAACAAAAAATAATTAAAATAAGAATTATTATTTGGTCACAGAACTCGTTTTGGTCTCGAAACATTGAGAATTAGGACAAAAGACTAAAATACATAATTATATTGTGGGTGTAAACAACAAGGCTAACTGTCTAGTAAGGCGAATGTTCAACTCTACTCTCAATCGTATGGGAAATATGAGCTCATATGAAATTTATAAGTAAGGAGAGCCGACATTTCACGATAGGGAAAGCAACAGAAGACATTGGAGATCGAAAATTACTAAATACTTTAAATAATATGTAACTTTAATGCTGTAAATTTCTTAATAAAATATCAGCAGATCTCGTAACAGAGACATGGAAGCAATTCACGGGCACGAATTTCACGCACTTACCGACGAGATAAATAATTATGAGCTTTGGATATTCCTAATATACCCAATAGGATATAATTAATGACATTGAAATGCATACTGAATCTTGGGTTCTACTTTGGAAGCCTAGAAAATGCTCGCCTAAGAAATGCACGTAATCTTAAGTATTCATACTTGGCAAACTTTTCTATTTTTACAAAAATGAAATTAGAAATAGTCCTACGAAATGGAGATAAGTAAAAATGAAAGGAAATAAAACGAATGAATAACATCGCAGAGTTTTATCGGAAATTCGGCGAGGAAAAACGCGAATTTTAAAAGTCTACTTTTGAGAAAGGAAAAGTGCATTCGTTCTGCGGGCCTCTCGCTCTCCGAGCAGGACGTGAGACCACAAATTCCATGGAGGTAACCTCTGACCCCTATGACGCACATGAATATGCTCTCTCCCCCAAGCATCTGCCTTAGTTTATTCATTTTTTGCTGGCTGTGACCAATCCAGATGCGCAAATCCTCGCTTAAGTCTCCATGATTGGTGTTTTCACATTTAATTGTTATTTTCGACGGTTAAATACATCGCTAGCGTCTTCCCCTGCATCACAGTGAAGCTTGCTCCTGACCAATACTTGTGTAACCTCCAAAGGAAGAAGATTCAAGAAGTACAGGAAACTCGAAAGGTTAGTAATGGCTTAAGTAATCTTAACTAGCACTAGAGAACTAGCCAACTGATTATTTAAATGCTTTATATATTAATTTAATGCTTAATTTGTATCAAATATTTTTCCTTTCTTTCATTTAAACAATTAATAATTTCTATGATGGTTTTTTAACGATGGAATGTTATGCGACTGCTTTGATTCTTAATTTTATGCTATTTATTCAGTTTGTTTAACTGATTGCATTTATCCTTAAATGACTGTTGATGCTAATAATTAATTCTGAACAGTAATCGAGTTTTTGTTTATTATTATAATGGTTGTAACATTTCCTTTATACAATTATTCTAATTTTGCCTTTCCACTTGTTTACTTTTCTACGAATTTCTCCATGTTATTTATATTAACATATTATATTTGGTTTACAATTTTAGGCAGTTAATATAGCTTGTACTTTATTCTATAAATCATTTCTCCAATTCATATGAACAAAATATGCATTTCTTTGTCATGCTATGGGTATCTGTAGTGATATATCATAGTTATTATTCTAAGTATGTTTCACAAAGAATTTTCACATACCTTTAATTCTCTGTAAGGTTTCTAAACATTCAATTAATTTCTCCAATTAAAACATAAGCTTTTCCTAATCCTATTATAATTGAAATACTTTTAATTGAAATTAGATAAATTAAAAATATCATAATTTGGACTAAGAAAGACACTCAACATCTCCAAGTTAAATAGTTAATATTTTATGTATTATCATAATGTTATACAAATTTAATCATAATTAGCCTTTGTTTCCATCTCAACAAAGATGCAATTGCTTATTTAATCCTACAGCTAAAACATCTACTACTGAGTTTTGAACTTAGGCTTTAATGTCAAATAGTAAAAAAATGTAGGGCAACTGATACTTATAATATTATTAAGTTTTCACTGTATTTAATCGACCTTAGATTCAATTTATTAGACAGTTTACTTTTGCACATAATTACTTCTGAACTCATATCCAGCGTATACAATTTCTGGAGAAAATAATCCTTCAATTTTCTACTGGTATATACAATTCATACCATTCTAATCCATTTAATGATACATTTAGTGATAGTTTCCATCATTTCTCTGCTTTTCATTGTGTTTGTGAATGTTTGTCACTCAAAATGCACAGTGAATATTGTCTCCTATCATTGAAATACTTACTTTTAAATTTGCAAATAAATTCTTTCTGTTATCTTTTAAACTTCAAAAATTAATTTTCATAATAATTTGCTGATTGAAGATGATTAACCACGGGAGAGCTTAAAAGAGAAAAGAAGTCTCAACACTCACAAAAAATATTTAATGTTTAATTGTGAAACAAGTCAACCTGGAATTTATTTAATAAACTTAACAAGATGCATCATTTACAATGTTTAGATAATTAATTGTGTCCAATAAATGTCGTCTTAATTTTTACAGATATTCTCACCAACGAATTCTTCTAAGTCTGCATTCAAAATTAGTTTTTGAGATGAACTCTACAGCCTTTTGTTTCTTAACTTTGGTTCTATTGTTAACCAATTCCATTGGCTCTCACCTTGGACATGACAAAAAGGTGAAGAGGAACGTCATGTTGAATACAACAGAAGATGGCTTAGAGAAAGCCTCCTTGTATATTACCAATGCTACGAATACAATGCTGAATAATGCAAGCTTTATAGTGAGCATGGAAGCGCTATTGGAAGAAAACAACACGGTCATTGGTGCCCAGGGTAATGCTCACTCTGGTATAAATAGTAATTCAATAATTTAAGTGATTCATTTAGTCTTAATAATAATTTGGAGATATGATCAAATTGCAGGGAATGGTGAAGTACAATATTTAATAGTTTCCCCAAATCTGCTAGACTTTGCCAATTTTTATATAATGCAATAAGAAAATGATTATCAATTAAAATTCGCTGCCTTATGAAAGATGAGAATGTTTCATAAAATTGCTCTGAGTACATTTTTGATGGATATTTCTAATCCATAATTACTGTAGATTCAAAAATGTTTGCACTGGAGATAGTACTTTTCTCACTGTGTCTCCAACTTTTTTTTTCTAATATAGATTCCAGAGTCAACAGCAGTGTTAATTTCTCCTCGCCCGAGGAAATGGAAAATGTTCCAAAGTTAAATAGATGTCAGTCCTCAAAGGAAAAAGAAGTCACTCAACAGCAGTTAGCTAATGAAGAGTTCACAAAGAAGTTTGAGTTCCTGGAAGCTGCGATACAGAAATTTAGTATCTTCAAATCAAAAGGTATTTTATTTACTAACATAATAACTCATAGAAGGCATTTCTGTCTCCAACTATATAAAAATTCTTCATTTGAGGTCCAGAGTATAAATTGAGAAACTTTAATTCTCATAATATAGACCAAATGCATATTAGGTGAAATAAGATAGAATATTCAATGGATGCTATCATGCAGAGGTATTCATTGAGAGGGTTATCAATGTAAAAATTTTAAATATGAGTTATTATTTCATACCAGAATGATTAATGTGATACATAGATATTTTTATTCCCCTATTGAGAATTAATGGGTTTTTCAGCTTGAGATTCCATATATATAATTCAGCAAAACTTAGTCAATTAAAATATGATGCATTAATTAAATGATTATAAATTAAAATTCCCTGTTTTATGAAAGATAAAAATATTGATAACTTCGCTCTAAGACAATTTCTCACAGACATTTCTAACATACACTTATCAAGGATTGATTGATGTTTGCACTGCAAATGGTTTTTTTTAATTTTACCTCTAATATTCTTTTTCTAATGTCTTATTTTAGTGGAAGAAGAAGTTGAGAAAGTGCAGTTAGCTAATGAGGAAATGAGAAGTAATTTGTCATCCCAGGCAGATGAAATTCAGGAATTGAGGTCTTCAAAATCAAAAGGTAATTTCATAGAATAATTTTCAATGAAATTTTAGTTTCCTCTTAAGGTATTTTAAAATTCTAGAAATGTAATGTGAACTGGATTAATTAGTGATATTCCATCTCTAATTCTGTTATATTTATCAAAGCACAGTGTAGATCACTTCAATATATCTATTTATATAGATTTATGATGTGGTCTGAAAAGCTTCTGACATTTTGCCATTTCTCATCATGTTTGCTGAAAATTTCTAAAAATTTTCTAAAGATTTCTGAAAAATCTGGGGTCAGAAACTTTTCAAAACCACCTTTGTACATATAAAACTAAATTTGCTTGCATACTGCAAGCTATCAGTTGAATGCAGCATTTTACCATGTAATGCCTCAAATTAATTTTGTAAAATTTGTGCAAAACCCATCTGTCGTCGAACTGAGCACCTGATTGTGTAAAGAAAATTGCATTTAATTATTAGATCAGTGCCATTCTGACAAATTAAAAAAAAATTCAATTCAATATCTTACACGGAAGTCCTAAAATAAGATTACACTATCCCCCTTTGAAATACATAGTAGAAAAAAATGATGCTCAGGCATCGAACCAAGAACCATCAGAGGAATGCAAACAGCATATATAATACTTATGAATTACCTCTATGTGCATTCCATTCTGTATCAAGCCCGGTTATCAGAGAGGAAATCAAAATAATTGCCAAATTTGACTTCCATGCATTTTATACAGGAGAATTTTGCACTCACTTGGAGTCAAACTCAAGGTCATTTGGTATTATATCCTCCATTGGTACTATAGAAAACTACCTCAACTTTAAGCTAAGAAATATTGGTTCCTCTCTCTTATCAATAAGTGATTCAAAATAATTTTCAAAAATCTATGCTATGCATTCTTATGGGAGAAGTCTGATTTTTGGGACCTTTTGGTATGAAACTCATGATAGAATGGCCTCAATGTCCCAATTATTCTAAATAAATGGTAGAATACCATAATAATAATAATATATTCTGTATAAAAATATTTTTTTAATCTTCATTTTGAGGTCTAGATTATAATTTGAGAAACCTATCCTTTTATAAGATAGACCAAAACCATAATGCTTTAACAAATGGAATATTCAATGAATGATACCCTCTATCATACAGATGAATAAATTTTCTAGGAGATATCAATGCAAAAAAATTAAATATGAGTTATGATGTAATGCCAGACATTATTAATGTAATACATAGACATTTTTATTTCCCTGTTGAGAATTACCTGATTATTGAGCTAGTGTGTATGTATATATCATTCAGCTAAACTTTTTCAAGTAAAGAATAATGCATTAATAAATTGATTATATATTAAAATTCCCTGTTTTTTGAAAGATAAAAATACTGATAACATTGCTCTAAGAAAATTTCTAATAAATATTTCTAACACATACTTATCAGGGATTGAATGAAGCTTAAACTATAAATTATATTTCTTTCACAGTACCTCTAATATTCTTTTTCTTATATCTGGATTTAGTGGATGAAGAAGTTGAGAAACTGCATTTAGCTAATGACGAGATGAGAAGTAATTTGTCATTCCAGAGAGATGAAATTAAGGAAGTGAGGTCCTCAAAATCAAAAGGTAATTTCATTAGATCAATTTTCAATGAAATTTTAGTTTCCTCTTAAGGTATTTTAACAATCTAGAAATAGAATATTAACTGGATTAATTAGTGACATTCCATCTCTAATTCTGTGATATTTGTTGAAGCACAGTGTAGATCACTTCTGTATATCTATTTATATAGATGCATCTCCAATATGCTTATACACATGGCTGGTCTGAAAAGTTTCAGACATGTTGCCATTTCTGGACATGTTTTCTGAAAATCTCTGAAAACTTACCGAAGATTTCTGAAAAAATCTGGGTTCAGAAACTTTTCAAAACCACCCTAGTACATATACAAGTAAATTTGCTTGCATACTGCAAGTTATCAGTTGAATGTAGCATTGTAGCATGTAATGCCTCAAATTAATTTTGAATAATTTGTGCAAAACCCATGTATCGTCGAACTGAGGACCTGATTGTGCAACAAAATTGCATCAAAATATTAGATTCTGAACAAGATAAATTTCAATTCAATATCTTACCTGAAGGTCCTAAAATTAGATTATACTATCACCCTTTGAAATACAATTTGAATAGAAATGTTGCACAGGCATCGAACCAAGAACCATCAGAGCAATGACCACCAGTGAATATAATACATATAAATTTCCTCTATGTTCGTTCCCTTTTATATCAATCCCGGTTATCAGATAAGCACTCAAAATAATTGTAATAATTCACTGCCATGCATTTTATACCAGAGAATTTCACACCAATATGGTGTCGAACTCAATGTTATTTGGTATTATTTCCTCCATTAATACTACAGAAAACTCCTTCAACTATATGCTAAGAAATTTTCGTTCCTCTATCCTACCTCAATCATTGAGTGCCTAAAAATAGTTTTCAAAAATCTGTGCAATGCATTCTTATGGGAGAAGTCTGATTTTTGGGACCTTTTGGTATGAAACTCATGATAGCTAGCCTCAAAGTCCGAATTATTGTAAATAAATTATAGAATTCTTTTCTGTTTAAAAGTTTTTTTTTAATCTTCAATTTGAGATCTAGAGTATATTTTGAGAAACCTATCCTTTTATAAGAGAGACCAAAACCCTAATGCTGTTACAAGATTGAATTTTCAATGAATGATAGCCTCTATCATACAGAGGAATTAATTTCCTAGGGTATGTCAAGGTAAAAAATTTTAATTTGAGTTATGATGTCATACAAGACATTGTTAATGTAATACATAGACTTTTTAAATTGCCTGTTGAGAATTAACTGATTATTCAGCTATTGTATGTGTATATATAATTAACCTATAATTATACAAATAAATTTTAACATTTTATTGAAATGATTCTAATATAAATTCCCTGTTTTATGAAAGACAAGATCATTGAGAACTTTATTCTAAGACAATTTCTAACAGATATTTCTAACATATAATTATCAGGGATTGATTGATGTTTGCACTGCAAATGGTTTTTTTTTATTTTACCTCAAATATTCTTTTTCTAATCTCTGGATTTAGTGGAAGAAAAAGTCAGAGAACTGCAGTTAGCTAATGAGGAATTGAGAAGGAATATGTCATCCCAGGCAGATGAGAATCAAGAATTAAGGTCCTTCAAATCCAAAGGTAAATGTATTACATTGATTTTCAATGAATTTTTGGTTTCCTCTTAAAAGAATTTTAACAATCTAGAAATCAATTTTAATCAAATTTTAATTTACTTCTTAAGTATTTCAACATTTTGAAAATAGAGCTGGTTTAATTAGTGACATTCCATCTATAATTCTGTCATATTTATTGAATCAGAGTGTAGTTGATTTCAATATCAATTACAGATTGATTATTTTCTGGAGATATATATTTATATATATAAAGGAGTATATCTCAAGTGTGTTAGCCTCACTTAAACTCAAATATGGAGCAAATATAAGATATTTCTACGAATAATTTATAGTTTTGTTACTTAATAATTGCATTTTTAAATAATATTTGATAATTATATGCAGAAATCTATGCATTTATTTCTCAACTTCATAAAATAATTGTTAGAAGGTATTTCTGTTCCCAACTATTTATAAATTCTTCAAATTGAGGTCCAGAGTCTCAATTGAGAAACTTTAATTCTCATAACAAACACCAAAAGCACATAAGTGAAATAAGATGAAACATTCAATGGATGCTATCATGCAGTGGAATTCATTGAGAGGGGATGTCAATCTTTTAAACTTAAATACCAGTCATGACATCATCCCAGATATAATTAATGTGATACGTAGAAATTTTTAATTCACTGTTGAGAATTAACTGACTACTCAGCTATTGTATGAGTATATATAATTCTGCTATACTTATTCAAATAATGTTTAATGTTTTATTGAAATGATTTTAATTAAAATTTCCTGTTTTATGAAAGACAAAATTATTGATTACCTTGCTCTAAGACAGTTTATATTAGATATTTATTACATATACTTATCAGGGATTGAATGAAGTTTGCACTATAAATGGTATTTCTTTCACTGTACCTCTTACATTCTTTTTCTAATGTTTGCATCTAGTGGTAGAAAAAGTCAAGGAACTGCAGTTAGCTAATGACGAGATGAGAAGGAATTCATCATCCCAGGCAGATGAAATTCAGGAATTGAGGTCCTCAAAATCAAAAGGTATTTGCATTACATCAATTTTCATCAAATTTTAATTTCCTTTTAAAGTAATTTAACAATCTAGATATAGCTACTTAGTTAGTTAGTTTTCTCCATTTACTTTTAATCAGCTCTCCTCTGCCTACTTTATTTAGCTGTATTTTATATACTACGATTTGAGTATATCTATAACAATATTTGTATTCTGAGAGTCATATTTTAGCATGTGTCAGGGGGTGTATATACCATGCTTCACCTCATAAAGAATTTTACGTCACATATCATAGTAGTATATCAAGTAAATTTGTAACTCCTCATATCTTTTGTTACTTAGCTATCTACTATTTTCTTAATGATAGAGTTATTCAAAATCTTGTGGTAATTTTCTGTTTACCTAACATTGAGAATTAATTTCATCCATTGTAATTTGCATGTGGGTGATGGTTTATTCTCATATCATACTTGAGAACCAGAATTAGTGAAACCTTTAAACATGCCTATTATGATAACCAATTCCCTTAGATTGAATAATTTATTTGACTGTTAGATTGGTTCCCAGTTCAATCCCAGGCAGATCAAAGCATAATCCAACATAAGAAAATCAGTTATAGTTAATTTAAATAGCTTCTGGATAATTTTTATAAAAATTATTATTTAAAAGAATCATTGTACAAAGCTTGATATAAGTTCATAAGAAGTATATTTTCTTAAAACTCATCCTTATTGTAAATTTTGTAATTATCTCAGTTGAGAGGAAAGAGCACTTCAATTAGAGAGTTAAAAAAATTAATGCTGCAAATCTAATTTTTGAACAAATATCACATTAACAAGGCAAAGAATAATGTATCTATTATATATAGCTACTTCTCCAATATATGCCTGTAGGAAGGGGATACGAATTCTGTCCATGTTCCACAAGTGCCGTCGACGTCAGAGTTTTACGACGTACTGGCCCTACCCTGTAGATACCGGAATAATTCAGACATCGACGCTAGGTGTCATGGGTTTGATACCAGATGGTCCAAAAAATTGCAATTTTCCCATATGAATGTAATTCATGGATTTATGAAAATAATTTTGTGGCACTTCTCAGTAAGATAGAGGAACCAGTTTCTCGGAGGTTGAAGTTGAGGTATTCTTCTGTGGTACCAATGGAAGAAATGTCACAAATTTACCGTGAGTTTGATGCCAGGTTTTTGCGAAATTTTTCCATGAAATTCCAAGAAATGCATTGCTATAATTTTTGAATAATTTTAATGCCTTACCAATAAGCTCGAAATATAAAACATAGAATGGTAATAGTAGCATTTGTAAAAATTATTTTACATGGGTCACCATTCCTCTAATAGTCCTTCGTTCTATGCAAGGGAATCAGTCCAATTCTACCATGCATTTCAAATGGTGATAAATATCTTATTTTCCTAACTTTTCTTTCTGTAAAATAGTCCAAAGAGCATATAGGTGAAATACCTTAGAATATTCAATGAATGATACTCTCTATCATACAGAGGAATTCCTCAAGGGGATATTTAAACTTAAATATAAGTCCTGAGTGAATCCCAGAGATGATCAATGTTGTACATTGAAACTTTTATTTCCCTGTTAAGAGTCAACTGATTATTCAGCTAGTGTATATTTATATATAATTCAGCTAAACTTATTCAATAAAATTCTAATGTATTATTGAAATGATTATTTTAAAATTCCCTGCTTTATGATATACAAAAACTTTGCTCTGAGCAATTTATAATAGATGTTTCTTATGCATATTTATTAGGGATTGATTGAAGTTTGCACTACAAATGGTATTTTTCTTATTTTAACTCTAACATTCTTTTTCAATTGTCTGGATTTAGTGGATGAAGAAGTTAAGGAACTGAAATTAGCTACTCAGGAGATGAGAGGGAAGCTATCATCCGGGGAAAATGAGATTCAGGAATTGAGGTCTTTCAAATCAATAGGTAATTGCATTTCATCAATTTTCAATCAAAGTTTAGTTTCCCTTTAAAGTATTTTAACATCTTAAAAATAGAATATTAACTAGATATACGAATTACATTCTATCTTTAATTCTGTGATATCTTTTGAAGCATAGTGTAGTTGATTTCAATATCAATTATATATTTTTTCCAGATATACCTCTATATAACTATATATAGAGGAGTATATCCCAAGTTTGTTAGCCTCACTTAAACTCAAATATGGCCTGACTGATTTGAATAATTATTTGTTTTGTTTGCACTAATTCAGGGATGGTTCATACAATAAAAGAAACTGAGAAACCTGCAAAGAACAACTGGAAAATGGTGAAATTCAAAATTGGGTATCACCACTTTTTTGGTTGCAGGCAACATTTATTTTCCATAATTTAAATAGGTATAATAGACAAATAAAATGAAACTAGCACCCCCAAGAAAGAAAAATCAATCTTATTTTGGTCATGAAATATTGCTATCAAATCAAAAGGAAAAGAATTTGGGTAAAGGAAACTGAAATGTTGTGAAATTTTGAGGCTTGAAGCTTGAGCATTAACGTGGTGATAATTAACATATTTAAGATATAGTGACTCATATGGAGCAAATAGAAGATATATCTAAGGAAATTTCTTAGTTTTGATACTTATTTAGTGCATTTCTAAATAACATTTGAAAATCATTTTCATAAATATGTGCATTTATATATCAACATCATAAAATAACCCAAAAAGGCATTTCTGTTTCCAACTATTTAAAAATTCTTCAAATTCCAAGTCTAGAGTATTAATTGAGAAATTGTTCCTCCTATAATATAGACCAAAATTATTTTGATGAAATAAGATGGAATATTCAATGGATGCTATCATGCAGTGGAATTAATTGAGTGGGGATGTCAATTTAAAAAAATGTAACATAAGTTATGAAGTCATACCAGAATGATAAGTGTTATACATAGACATTTTTAATTCACTGTTGAGAATTAACTGACTACTCAGCTAGTGTATGTGTATATATAATTAAGCTATACTTATCCATTTAAATTATGATGTTTAATTGAATTGGTTACAATTAAAATTACCTGTTTTATGAAAGACAAAAATATTGATTACTTTGCTCTGAGATAATTTCTAATAGATATTTCTAACATACACTTATCAGGGATTGAATGAAGTTTGCACTATAAATGGTATTTCTTTCACTGTTCCTCTTACATTCTTTTTCTAATGTTTGCATTTAGTGGAGGAAGAAGTCAGAGAACTATTGTTAGCTAATCAGGAAATGAGAAGGAATTTGTCATCCCAGGCAGATGAGAATCAGAAATTGAGGTCCTTAAAAACAAAAGGTAAAATGTGCAGTTGCAATCTTCATTAATGACCTCCAGTCGAGATGAAAGCATGTTGACGATATTACATGTACATAAGTTTTGTATGAATTCATTTGTTCAATTCAATCACAGTTAATTTTATTAATATTCATTCAATTTCTTTTGCAGGATTTCTACAACAAAAACAATATGAAAACATTGCATATTTTAATTGATTTAATTAAATTTTTAATATTGATATCTTTTCTTTTGTAGTAACCCTGCTAGAAAACAAAGGATACAAATATATCAAAGGACTGGCTTTTTATAAATATCATTCTAATAAAGCAGATTTCCAAAATGCAGTTAAAATCTGCGAAAATGAAGAAGCTCATCTAGCTGTCATAGATTCAGAGAGGGAAGCAGATGAGTTTAGTAAATTAATAAAGAAACATGGACGTAATGACATATGGGTTGGGATCCACGATCCCCACAAAAACAAATCATTCCAATCGATTTTTGGTGAGTTGATGGAGAAATTATATTTTTCCTGATGTTTTTCCTCATTTATTTTTGAGATTATTTGACAAATGCATGTTTAATTCTTCAACAGGAACTCCGTTTGATGCCTTGGGATTTAAAAAATGGTCAGCCGGACAACCGGATAAATACTACGGAGAGCAGTACTGCGTATTCTTTTTGGGTGGTGATGGTTTTTTCGATTTTGAATGTGATGAGAAAAATCATTTTATTTGTGAAATTGAGATATAAAATAACACTGAAATCATATTCATGATGCAGACGTTTATTTATATGTAATCACATTATAGCAAAATAAAAGCCAGTTTAAACAAATTTGTTTGATTTTTCAGTGAAATTTATAATTTAATTTCCTTTTCTTTATACTGAGTGACTTGCAATCATTTGCATCTAAATTACATATTTACATAAGACATTTGCAGCATTGAAAAATTCTTTTCTTTCTTTTTATCGTCCAACTTATGAAGAAAAAGATTCTTAAAAAGACATGATGAATTTATTTTGTGTTAAGTTTGTGGAGCTAAATTTTAAGAACAGGTGGTGACTTTTATGAGAAAATTAAACATTTCTAGTATTTTTGGAGGAGAATCCCATAAAAAGTTACCCTTTAATTTCAAGGGACGTCAGCACTGATGAGGTCAAATTCTTTTTCATTCTCATTCAATTAATGCAATTCGCATTCTGTAAACTTCATTAAACTGAACAGTAACATAATATTCACAGCATGGAGAGATAATTTGGTTTCTGCTTTTACCATTTTTATGAAGGAAAAGATTCTTATAAAGATGTGATAAAATTTTTTCGTGTGTTAAGTTTGTGGAACTATTTTTTAAAAATGCATAGCAATGACTAAAATTGGTTGCATAGTTCCTGCAATATAATTAATTAAAGAAAATTGTAAAACTGCATTGCCTGAAACTCTTTCCAGGAATTTTGTCCACACATATATCTGTCGTTATCTTGCATAATAATCACCAATGTGTATATATTTATGTAAATTATTATGTATATATTTATGTGTCATGTATATTAGATGGCTATTTTTAGGAATATGAATGTAAGTAATACCCACCCGGTTAAGACGCTATTCGGGCGACCAGAAGTCCTCAGTGGGAGCGTGTTAAACAGGTTTTAATATCATAATTCATCAGTGAGGTACTAATTATAATTTCCAAAATTTTTAGTTTTCAACATTAATGGGATAGTAATTATTTGGCCATTGATATTTTTCAACGTATTCCTATTATTATTTACAAATATCGGATTTAATAGAAAATTGTAGTAGCCTTATAAATGTTGAAATCGAACGAAGTACTCATTCTACAGTATATTAAAATATGTTTCGTGTTGAAAGGACTGGCATCTGCGTATTAGTTTCAATAGTGACTTTAACGGGTTATACTGTACTTTGTATCCCATCTTTCTGCTGTTACAAATGAACGCGCTATAAAAGAAAAAAGACAGAGTTTCGTGAAGAAGGGAAAAGAATCGTGAGCTCAGTGAAAGACGACTCAGTTAATTTCAAAGTCTGGGTCAGAGGTCATCTATTCTGGGGCCTTGAAAGAGGCCCAAAATGGGTGTCTCATCCAATATACGCTGCCGAAAATTTCCTTTTTCCTCTTTTATTCAATGCGAGAACTAAGTTACTCGTTTCATTTAAAAAGAACTATAATCACTAACAACCATTGACTAACCAGCATCTCATACGACATCGCACGGTTTTAATACCCATTTATATATTCAGTTTTCCGATGTTAGTTACGCCTGTAAGAAATACGCGGAATAAAATTAGGAAAATCTTTTCAAGGATATCCCGACCAAATGGAATTACGTAATTAAATTATTCGTTTAGAGGACGTTTTGGCTAATGCGTGTTTATTATTTCTTTCGCTACGTATCATGGCAAACGACTTTAAATTATTATTATAAAGATAGACCTGAAGTTCACTTTGATCGATTGCAGAACTTCAGACATTTTGATAAATAGATTATCAATAAAAATCGCACGAATTTGAGACAGGTACGAACAAAAAATAATTAAAATAGGAATTATTATTTGGTCACAGAACTCGTTTTGGTCTCGAAACATGGAGAATTAGGACCATAAACTAAAATACTTAATTAAAATGTGAGTGTAAACAACCGGCCTATCTGTCTGAAGGCGAATGTTCAACTCTACTCTCAATCGTATGGGAAATATGAGCTCATATGAAATTTATGGGGAAGGAAAGCCGACATTTCACGATAGGGAAAGCAACAGAAGACATTGGAGATCGAAAATTAATAAATACATTAAAAATATGTAACTTTAATACTGTAAATTTCTTAATCAAATATCAGCAGCTCTAGTAACAGAGACATGGAAGCAATTCACGGGCACGAATTTCACGCACTTACCGACGAGGTAAATAATTAAAAAATTTGGAGATTCGTAAATTACCCAATAGGGTATAAGTGATGACATTCGATTGCACAATGAATCATGGGTTCTACTTTGGAAGCCTAGAAAATGCTCGCCTAAGAAACGCACGTATTCTTAAATATTCATACTTGGCAAACTTTTCTGTTTTTGCAAAAATGAAATTAGAAATAGTCCTACGAAATGGAGATCAGTACAAAAAGAAAGGAAATTAAACGAAGATTATTATTATTGTCGTCAATCGCCCCCTCTTCTGTTACCATTCCGGGTTGCCCTTCTCCAGCTTATCGGTAAGTAATTTTAAAAAATTTTCAAAACTTGAAGCAATGCATTGCTTACAGAACAATTTCGCACCCACCTGGCGTCAAACTCACAACCATTTTGTAACAATTCTTCCACTGGTGTTATAGAAGACTACTTAAGCCTTTACCTGTGGTACTTTGGTTTCCCAATTTTACCGATAAATGCATCAAAATAATTTTTAGAAAATCCGCGCAATGCATTCTTATGGGAGAATTGCGATTTTTGGAACCTTTTCGTATCTAACATATGACAGCAGCAATTAAGAAATTCTATACAGTATTTACCTATATTCAACAAGGAATGTACCTAAATAGGAGCATTGTAATTTGCCCGAAGTTATACCGGGAAGGTAATCGAGACAATGAATAACATCGCAGAGTTTTATCGGAAATTCGGCGAGGAAAAACGCGAATTTTAAAAGTCTACTTTTGAGAAAGAAAAAGTGCATTCGTTCTGTGGGCCTCTCGTTCTCCGAGCAGGACGTGAGACCACAAATTCCATGGAGGTAACCTCTGACCCCTATGACGCACATAAATATGCTCTCTCCCCCAAGCATCTGCCTTAGTTTATTCTTTTTTTTGCTGACTGTGACCAATACAGATGCGCAAATCCTCGCTTAAGTCTCCGTGATTGGTGTTTTCACATTTAACTTGTTATTTTCGACGGTTAAATACATCGCTGGCGTCTTCCCCTGCATCACAGTGAAGCTTGCTCCTGACCAATACTTGTGTAACCTCCAAAGGAAGAAGATTCAACAAGTACAGGAAACTCGAAAGGTAAGTAATGGCTTAAGTAATCTTAACTAGCACTAGAGAACTAGCCAACTGATTATTTAAATGCTTTATATATTAATTTAATGCTTAATTTGTATCAAATATTTTTCCTTTCTTTCATTTAAACAATTAATAATTTCTATGATTGTTTTTTAATGATGGAATGTTATGCGACCGCTTTGATTCTTAATTTTATGCTATTTATTCAATTTGTTTCACTGATTCCTTTTATCCTTAAATGACTGTTGATGCTAATCATTAATTTTGAATAGTAATCTAGTTTTTGTTTATTATTATAATGCTTGTAACATTTCCTTTATACAATAATTTTAATTTTGCATTTCCACTTGTTTACTTTTCTAAGAATTTCTCCATGATAATTAATATTAACATATTCTATTTGTTTTACATTTTTAGGCACTGAATATAGCTCTTACTCTATTCTATTTATCATTCCTCCTATTTGTATAAACATAATGTGCATTTCTTGGTCTTGCTATGAGTATCTGAAGTGATATATCGTAGTTATTATTCCAAGTATGTTTCACAAAGAATTTCCATATACCATTAATTCTCTATAAGGTTCCTAAACATTCAATTAATTTCTCCAATTTAAAACACAAGCTTATTTATGATGAATGCTCACTTTTATTTAGTAAGCAATAGTATTTGAGTGTTAATCATTATTAGCCTTTGTTTCCATCTCAACAAAGATGCAATTGCTTATTTAATCCTACAGCTAAAACATCTACTACTGAGTTTTGAACTTAAGCTGTAATGTCAAATAGTAAAAAAATGTAGGGCAGCTGATACTTATAATATTATTAAGTTTTCACTGTATTTAATCGAACTTAGATTCAATTTCTTAGACAGTTTACTTTTGCAAGTAATTACTTCTGCACTCATATCCAGCATATACAATTTCTAGAGGAAATTATACTTCAATTTTCTACTGGTATATACCATTTATACCATTCTAATCCATTTAATGATACATTTAGTGATAGTTTCCATCATTTCTCTGTTTATCATTGTGTTTGTGAATGTTTATCACTCAAAATGCACAGTGAATATTGTCTCCTATCATTCAAATAGTTACTTTTAAATTTGCAAATAAATTCTATCTGTTATCTTTTAAACTTCAAAAATCAATTTTAATAATAATAAGCTGATTGAAGATGATTAACCACGGAAGAGCTTAAAAGAGAAAAGAAGTCTCAACACTCACAAAAAAATATTTAATGTCCAAATGTTAAACATGTCAACATGGAATTTATTTAATAAACTTAACAAGATGCATCATTATAATGTTTAGATAATTATTTGTGTCCAATAAATTTATTCTTAATTTTTACAGATATTCTCACCAACGAATTCTTCTAAGTCTGCATTCAACAATTGTTTTTGAGATGAACTCTACAGCCTTTAGTTTCTTAACTTTAGTTCTATTGATAACCAATTCCATCGGCTCTCACCTTGGACATGACAAAAAGGTGAAGAGGAACGTCATGTTGAATACAACGGAAGATGGCTTAGAAGATGCCTCCTTGTATATTACCAATGCTACGAATACAATGCTGAATAATGCAAGCTTTATAGTGAGCATGGAAGCGCTATTGGAAGAAAACAACACGGTCATTGGTGCCCAGGGTAATGCTCATTCTGGTATCAATAGTGATTCAATAATTTAAGTGATTCATTTAGTTTTAATAATGATTTGGAAATATGATCAGATTGAAGGGAATGGTGAAGTAGAATATTTAATAGTTTCCCTAAATCTGCTAGACTTTGCCAATTTTTTTATAATGCAATTTGAAAATGATTATCAATTAAAATTCCCTGCATTATGAAAGATGAGAATGTTTCACAAAATTGCTCTGAGTACATTTTTGATATATATTTTTAATTCATAATTACTGTGGATTCAACAAAGTTTGCACTGGAAATAGTGCTTTTCTCACTGTGTCTCCAACTTTTTTTCTAATATAGATTCCAGAGTCAACAGCAGTGTTAATTTCTCCTCGCCCGAGGAAATGGAAAATGTTCCAAAGTTAAATAGATGTCAGTCCTCAAAGGAAAAAGAAGTCACTCAACAGCAGTTAGCTAATGAAGAGTTCACAAAGAAGTTTGAGTTCCTGGAAGCTGCGATACAGAAATTTAGTATCTTCAAATCAAAAGGTATTTTATTTACTAACATAATAACTGATAGGAGGCATTTCTGTCTCCAACTATTTAAAAGTTCTTCATTTGAGGTCCAGAGTATAAATTGAGAAACTTTAATTCTCATAACATAGACCAAATGCATATAGGTGAAATAAGATGGAATATTCAATGGATGTTATCATGCAGAGGTAATCATAGAGAGAGATATCAACGTAAAATTTTAAATATGAGCTATGATCTCATACCAGAATGATTAATGTGATACATAGATATTTTTATTCCCCATTTGAGAATTTTGGGTTTTTCAGCTTGAGATTCTATACATATAATTCAACTAAACTTAGTCAATTAAAATATAATGCATTAATTAAATGATTATAAATTAAAATTCCCTGTTTTATGAAAGATAAAAATATTGATAACCTTGCTCTAAGACAATTTATAATAGATATTTCTAACATATACTTAACAGGGATTGATTGATGTTTGCACTGCAAATAGTTTCTTTAAATGTAACTCTAATATTATTTTTCTATGGGTGGATTTAGTGGAAGAAGAAGTTGTGAAAGTGCAGTTAGCTAATGAGGAAATGAGAAGTAATTTGTCATCCCAGGCAGATGAACTTCAGGAATTGAGGTCCTCAAAATCTAAAGGTAATTTCATTAGATCAATTTTCAATGAAACTTTAATTTCCTCTTAAAGTATTATAACAATCTAGAAATAGAATATTAACTGGATTAATCAGTAATATTCCATCTCTAATTCCATTATACTTAACAAAGCACAGTGTAGATCACTTCAATGTATCTATTTATATAGATGCTTCTCCTATATGCCTATATATATGTGTGGTTTAAAAAGCTTCTGACATTTTGCCATTTCTCATCATGTTTGCTGAAAATTTCTAAAACTTTTCTGAAGATTTCTGAAAAAATCTGGGGTCTGAAACTTTTCAAAACCACCCTTGTACATATACAAGTAAATTTGCTTGCATAATGCAAGCTATCAGTTGAATGCAGCATCCTATCAAGTAATGCCTCAAATGAATTTTGAAACGTTTGTGCAAAATACCACTTGGCGTCAAACTAAGGACCCGATTGTGTGAATCAATTGCATATAAATGTTAGATTAGTGCCATTCTAACCTATTCCAAAGTTTTAATTCAATATCTTATCGGGAAGGTCCTAAAATAAGATTATACTATCCTCCATTGAATAATATATGGTAGAATAGAAATGTTTCTCAGGCATCGAACTAAGAACCGTCAGAGGTACGGCGAACAGTGCATATGAAACATATGAATTGCCTCTATGTACATTATATTTTATATCATTCCCGGTTATTGGGTAAGTATTCAAAATAAATGTCAAAATTCACCGCCATACATTTTATAGCAGAGAATTTCGCACCCACTTGGCGTCAAACTTACAGTCATTTGGCAAAATTTTTTCCATAAAAACCATAGAAGACTACCTCAACTTCAACCTCTGAGATTTTGGTTCCTCTATCTTAATGATAATTGCCTCAAAATAATTTTCAAAAATCCGCGCAATGCATTCAAATGGGAAAATCTACTTTTGAGACATTCTGGTTTCGAATCCATGATAGCTAGCGTCAAAGTCTGAATTATTCTGGTATCTACAGGTTGGGGCCAGTAGGTCGTAAAAATCTGACGTCGTTGGCGCTTGTGGAACATGGTCATAATTCGTATCACCTATAAATATATATCTATACAGTTATATCTGGAGAGATAGCTATATATAATAGCTAAGGGAGTATATCTTAAGTGTGTTAGTCTCACTTAAACTCAAAAATGCCTTGAACGATTTGAATATTTCTTTTGTTTGCTCTAATTTAGGGGTGGTCCATACAATAATAGAAACTGTGGAACCAAACCAAAGGACAGCTGAAATACTGAGAAATTCAAAATTGAGAATCACCACTTTTATCCGTTCTAGGCAACAATTTTTTTGCGTAATTTAAACAGGTATAATAGCCACATAAAATGAAACTAGCGCCCCAAGAAGGAAAAATGGGTAAATAATCTTATTTAGGTCATGAAGTATTGCTATCGAAACCAAAGGGGAAGAATTTGGTTAAAGTAAACTGACATTTTGTGAAATTTTGAGGCTATAAACAGCGAGTCCCCTTGACGACCAATGCGATTGTAAAAGCCGAGCTTATTAATTTTTATCTACGAATACACAGTTTAAGGGCAATATTAAAGTAATAATTAGGATGAATGATAGGATATGTTAATAGGAGGCAATGAAAATCTGAAATTTTAGCATTTACGAACAATTTGCAGGATTGATTTGAGCAGTATTTTAGGGAACAAAAATTTTTGCCATTTCTTTTAGTCTTTTTTACTTTTCCCATGCTATTTAGATATAATTTAACTACTAAGAGTTTGGAAAATCTACAACATAATTTGTACCCTGCAAGTTGTCTTATGGCATGTGGCAGGGGATGTACGTACCATGCTTCACCTCTTTAAGCATTTTATGTCACATATCATAGTAGTATTTCAAATAAATATGTAACTCCTGATATATTTTGTTACTTAGCTATCTACTATTTTTTTAAGGGTAGATAATTTCAAAATTCATTGGTAATTATATTTGTTTGCATAACTTTGAGAATCAACATTAGCTATTCTGGAGCTATTGTGATTTGCATGCAGATGTGGGTTTGATATCACATAATTCTTTTTCTAATGTCTGGATTTAGTGGAAGAAGAAGTCAGAGAACTGCAGTTAGTTAATGAGGAAATGAAAAGGAAACTATCATCCCAGGCAGATGAGATTCAGAAATTTAGATCCTTCACATCAAAAGGTAATTACATCAATAAAGCATTATAATATTTCGGAAATAGAATATGAGCTGGATGCAATGACATTCCGTCTATAATTCTATCATATTACCCTATATATATATATATATATATATATATATATATATATATATATATATATATATATATATATATATATATATATATATCTGTGTGTGTAAAAATTAAAATTCTTATATTTTAAATTTTAGTCGTTCATTTTTGAATTAATTTATTATATTACTTAGAATACAGAATCTCAAAAAATATCAAGTAATTGAAATTTATTATCTCGATGTGCATTGTCTCATGCTTAACTGTTACCATTGATACACATTGTTTGGAATTAAATTCTTAATTCTTTTTATTGCTCCTGAAATTTTCTCTGATTCATTTTTCTCAAATCATTTTAAAAAGACCTTTCAATATATTAAATTCAATGGTCAATAAGAACATTAGAAACCCAAATCTAGAGAAAATATGTTGCGTAGAAGACTTTACATGAGTTGTATATAATGATCGTATAAATAACTTTCTTTTAATTAGAATTTATCACACTGATTTAATCATTCAATTTTCTTATTATTGATATAATTTCTTTTGTAAAATGTCTGCAAGTAAAAGGATACCTATATGTATATAGGTATACCTATATATATATAGGTATCCTTTATATATATATATAGGATGACTATTTTTTTATAAATATAATTGCATTGGATTGCAAAAGTGCAGTTGCAATCTTCATTAATGACCTCCAGTTGAGACGAAAGCATGTTGACGATATTACATGTACATAAGTTTTGTATGAACGCATTTGTTCAATTCAATCACAGTTAATTTTATTAATATTGATTCAATTTCTTTTGCAGGATTTCTACAACAAAAACAATATGAAAACATTGCATATTTTAATTGATTTAATTAAGTTTTTAATATTGGTATCTTTTCTTTTGTAGTAACCCTGCTAGCAATAGGATACGAATATATTGAAGGACTGGGTTTTTATAAGTTTCATTCTAATGATGCAGATTTTCAAGATGCAGTTATAATCTGCGAAAATGAAGGAACTCATCTAGGTGTAGTAGATTCAGAGAAGGAAGCTGTTGAGTTTAGGAAAATAATAAGGAAAAATGAATATCATTGGGTATGGGTTGGGATCCGCGATCCCCACAAAAACGGATCATTCCAATCCATTAATGGTGAGTCGATGGAGAAATTATGTTTTTCTTGATGTTTTCCTCATTTATATTTCAGATTATTTGACAAATGCATGTTTCATTCTTCAACAGGAACTCCATTGAATGAACTGGGATTTAGAAAATGGGGATCAGGACAACCAGATAATAAACGTGGAAATGAGTACTGTGTATACTTTCATGCTGTTAATGATTTGAACGATTACTCTTGTGAATTAGAAAATCCATTTATTTGTGAAATTGAGGTATAAAATAACACCGAAATAACATATTCATGATACCGACATCATCTGCCATTCAATATTTTAAGAATGATGATATCTCATAATCAATGCATATATATTCACATTCATGATAAAAAATATACATTATATTATAACAAAATAAAAACCAGTTTAAATAAATTTGTTTGACTTTTCAATGAAATTCATAATCTAATTTCCTTTCCTTTCATGCTGAGCGACTTGGAATCATTTGCATCTGCATAATATATTTATGTAAGACATTTGCAATATTGAAAAATTATTTTTCTCTTTTTATTACCTAACTTATGAAGAAAAAGATTCTTAAAAAGACATAATGAATTTATTTTGTGTAAAGTTTGTGGAGCTAAATTTTATAAACAGGTGGTGACTTTTATGAGAAAATTAAATATTTCTAGTATTTTTGGAGAATTATTAGGTTCTTAAAGTGAAAAGAAAATTTTACTATTTAATTTCTAGATATGTAAGCACTGCTAGGGTCAAATTTTAATTCTCATTTGAGCAATGCAATTTATGTTCTGTAAACACTTCAGTAAACTGAATAATAACAAAATATTTTCAGTATGGAGAGATAATTTGGTTTCTGTATTTACCATTTTTATGAAGAAAAAGATTCTCATAAAGACATAATTAAATTTTTTGTGCATTCAGTTTGTGGAGCTATTTTTTTTAAACACATGGTAAATTTTTTGTCTAAAATTGGATGCATAATTCCTGCAATTTAATTAATTAAAGAAAACAATGTATGTGTGTAAGCATAAACACCCGGATGTGTATATCTACCATAAGCTTAGAATTTAAAAGGGACTTTTGTGTATGTTCTGTTGATTTTGAAAAGGCCTTTGATAGAGTTCAATGGCCAACACTGATGGTGATACTAAAGAAAACTGGGTTGGATTGGAAAGGCGTTTAGTGCAAAATTTGTATTTAAATCAGACCGCATGAGTAAGAGTGGCTAATGGGGACTCAGAATGGTCAGAGTTAGGGAGGGGAGTAAGACAAGGGTGTCCTTTATCACCATCTCTTTTTAACTTATATGCAGAAGAAATGATCAGAGACGCTTGGGATGAAATCGAGGGAATAAAGGTTGGTGGGGAAGTAGTGAAGTCAGTAAAATATGCAGACAATAAAGCTATTGTGTGCGATTCGGAAAAGGGTTTGCAAATCCTAGATAATGCACTAAATGATAAAGCAAAGGAGTTTGGGATGAAAATCAATGTAAGAAAGAATAAGTTCATGAGGTTCTCAAAGGGAAAGAATACTAAATTAACGATAAGGGTGGATGGGGAAAAACTAGAACAAGTAGATCAGTTTTCATACTTGAGCAGACCTCTTTCTAAGGATGGAAGATGTTCAATAGAAATTAGGAAAAGGATAGCATTAGCAAAAGAAGCTTTCATGAAACGAAGGGAACTAATGACAAAGGGACTTGATAAAGGAATCAGGAAGAGATTGGTAAAATCCTTGGTGTGGAGTGTAATGTTGTACGGGTGTGAAACGTCGACGTTAAGAAAAGAGAATGTCAAGAGATTGGAGGCTTTTGAGATGTGGGTTTGGCGTAGAATGGAGAAAGTTAGTTGGGTTGATAGAAAAACGAAGGAGGAGGTTCTAGAGATGGTTGGGGAGGAAAGAGTAATGATTGAAGTAATTAAAAATAGACAAAAGAAATGGGTGGGTCAAGTATTGAGAGGAGAGGGATTGTTAAAGAAAGCGGTCGAGGGAAGAATGCTAGGGAAAAGACAGAGGGGAAGACAAAGACAAAAGTTATTAGATGAATTAAGGGGTGGGATAAGTTACCGAGAATTGAAGGAGAGGGAATTAAATAGGGAATGTGGGGGCACATGAACCTACCGAAAGGTAGAACACTTTATATATAATAATAATAATAATAGTGGTAAAGAAGAAACACCCTTAGTCTGGTTATGGCTGCATTCTCAAAGCGTTCTCACCTTCTCGGGAAGGCTTGCCATCAGAGGGGTGTCAAACAGACCTACGAATGAAAACGATCATCACGTTTGTAGAAGGAAACAATTTATTCTATAAGGTCTTTATTAAGGCGAGATTGAGACTGAAAAGTCTCTTCTTCCATCTAACCTTTCGTCAATAATATTACATACATAAAAAGTTATGTCTAGGTGAATAGTGAAATAGAGAGAAAAAATTTAGAAGGAGTGGATTAAGAAAAAACCTAAGGTGATATCTTAGGAAAAAATATCCACTGCAGGAAAACACCTGCAAAGAAGTGTGAAAAACCTGCGCAAACCTACTGATAGTACAAGCTAAAAGTTATGAAAGAAAACTGTGTATGAGTAGAATATTACAAAAGCAGTAGTATAAAGAAATTACAAAAACAATAATAAAATAAAATCAGAAAAAGAAAAAAAATGCAATAGTAAACAAAGTAAATAAAAAAATATGATAAAAACATAACATGAAACATTCAAACTAAAATACAAAAGTACAAAAGTAATAAATAAGTAATAACAAAATAAAAGTATTCTTTAGTCTATGCAATATTCTGTTTCTAATATACATAGTCCTTTCGAGACTTTCGTCAGCTGTAGACAACGGAGATTTTTCTATGGAAACTAAATGCATTAATATCTCTGTTTAACTTGTTTATCCTGCAGTGCTTGAATGGGGTGTACCCTTCATCGAGATACAGAAAATAAAACTAATCAGGAATTAGAAAGAGGTACTGAAAGAAAGAGAAGCAATTGAAATCAGGAATATAACATGGTATAAAAAATGCTTAACTTTTTCATAGAAAAAAATGGCCCAATCGGAAAACATCCAAAAAATAGGTGAAGTAAAAATCCTGCGAAACCCACAGATAGAATAAAATTCAAGAGAAGAAAGGAAATGGAAAATGGGAATGAAAATGGCAAAAAAACTAGTATGAATACAGAAATAAGAAATAAATAAATAAAAAATTTTAAAAATAAAAAAATTCACTATCATTTAACAACTTCGTCAATGTTATTTTGAAGAGAAAAAAAATGAAAAACATATACTCATAATAAGATACCCGACAACATGAAAAATAATAAAAAGTGAGAATAAATGAGATGAAACATGCATGAAAAAATAAAAATATCATCACCTATCAGAGTGAGGCTCGACAGATAATACATTACAATAGTACTTAAAAGAAGAACAACAGCATGAAAAAATAGGTGAAGTAAAAATCCTGCGAAACCTACAGATAGAATAAAATTCAAGAGAACAAAAGGAAATGGAAAATGGGAAGATATCACATCAAAGCAAACTGCAAATGAAAATTACAACATTTATCTCGATTTCTCTTGAGACAAGTTCTTCCTCACGTGAGAAACCAATAAGTTTTAGGCGACGCATAAATTGCACTGCACAACAAATTTTTTTCTTGAGTTACGTTCCAACTAAATAATTTTTTACTAAAATTTGGTTGCTCTAAAATTAATCTCATGTAACTTTTATGTATTCAGATGATAAAGTGAGCAATGGAAGAAAAATCAGGATTTTATGTTGGATTGTAAGAGAGAAATGGCAGTTTCAGAAATGTTCACGGGTGAAAACTCGGCAATTCATTCAATTTTCGCTTTTAACTTTGTTGTTTCTGCAATAATGGCATAAAAATTTCACTGTTGTGTTGCTAGAGTTGTTTTCATTCATAATTATTATTTATAATAAACAAGTTACAAGTGGACAGCAGTCTGGTGAAAACTTAAATATAAAAAATTCATTCACAGTCGCAAAGAAAATAAAACGGTTTAACCTGACTACAAAAAGACAATGATTGCAATCAGACTATGCAGAGGATATAGCATAAATTTTCGTTGTTTGTTATGAAACCTGCGAAACCTACAGATAGAATAAAATTCAAGAGAAGAAAGAAAATGGAAAATGGGAAGAAGAAAGGAAGTTGTTGTCTGGGAAAAGAATATATAGGATATAGAATGAAATTTTCAGCAAATATACCAGATGATGGAGAAATTTCCCATTAAATTTTATGAATTATGAGTTGAATTTTATTTTGAGTAATTGCCTATTGTAATTTTCTATTGTATTACATTTTGTGTGATTACCTATAAAGATAATATTGATGTGATTATAAACATGAATAATTATTTATTTTAATTCTTTATCATATATATATATATATATAATTTATTTTTGCCACTTATGGTTCTCATTCTCTAACAACAAACCTATTTATTCAGCAGGACATTTATGATGTAACTTCCACTTTTATTTTCTTGTTATTCTTTTGGCATACCAAAAAACACATGGTAAAATTTCAGAAGCTCTTGACTTAAATGAAAAAGACTTACAAGTGTCTTAAAATATTGATTACTGCAAAGAATAAGCTATAGAAAGGAGTGACAATAACTGTTCTTCATTCTCTTATAATTATGTTTAAATTATAATTATTTTACGAATAATACTGAATTTAAAATACAATTATTTAATAATGCAGCACAATATTAATCAACTTAAACGATGAAATGAACCTATAAAGTCAAGATCAACCTCTCAAAAAACCATGACATTGGTGTAAAACAACAGAAGTTAATTACCAAAACTATTTTACTACAAATAATGCTTGAAATGATTGTTTGACTACATTCTGTACACAGACCTTGGTCTGATTGAATGTATCTTTGTTAAAATAGTTATTAAATGGAAAAAATGAATGATAGTATAAAAAAATTCTAAATCTGATATTCCTTAAAGTTACCCTAATGATTAGTCTTAGTTGCAACCTGTTTTAAATCCTATGTCTCAAAAAATGGCTTTATCACCACCAATTTTTTCCCAAATCCTTTCCAGGGTATTAAGATGGATATTTCTTCCAACTACATTCAAATTCTCAGGGTTTTTAGATGGTTATTTCTTCCAACTTTACTCAAACTTTCAAATGATTTATGCGTGATATGGTTAATCTATTAACAATTTTCATAAATCCTGCCTTCTGCCTAGAAGCATAGGATATCCATCTAAATATTACAATTTTTCAGCCTCTTAAGAACATTATGAAATACAATTCTATAATGTATTTGATAAGGGAATGATTTGGACAAGAATTCTACCCATTACTGACATCTTCATTTGGATTTCATGTGAGCTTGAATGTAAGCTATAAGAAAACAATTTATAATTCAATGAGATTTTGCTTAAAATCATTGAATTTTTGAGAAAAGTTGGAAGACATATCCATCTTTAAATCCTAAAAATTTGAAATTACCAACTGTAAGGAGAAGGAAATTTTTCTTTGAAAAAGCATGTCAAAATGACACCATAAACACATACGAAATACACCAACAATTTACAAAGAAGATGATAATCCATAAGTTACAATAGTGGCACATTTGTAAACGTACAGTTATATTATTGATATTCTACCCAAAACATAAAATGTCTCATTATAAAATGGCTTTAAAAGCAACAAAATGTATTCTCATGTACATGATAGGAACATAAATAATGTAAAAAGTCATAACTCCATTAAGTTCAGACATATTTTATTCCTCATAACCATTTCTTTATTTCATATATTTTTAACATGGAAAATTTATTGATATCTATCAACTGCATTGGTATTTTTTTCAGAGAATGGGTACCATGACTGACATTTTAGGATGATTGTTAAAATATTTTGGCACCAAATAGTCATCAATTCTCCTTAGATTTACACCACTAGTGACATAATTATAATAATGAGAGAAATAGTTATCATTAATCACTAAATACTTATATAAGTAGCTATAGAATTAGGATGAGTTAGAGTATAAAATTAACATCCATAATAATCTCAAGATATTTATGTTGAGAAAAAAGATCACAGCTAAAGAAATACTTTGCAGATAAATCTAAGATTTTTAATTCAACAACAGTAAATTTTGCAAAATACAGGTATTTTCACACATTAGGTATGAGTTTTTAACAACACTTTCCATTACAAAAATATGTCAAAATTTCAAGGAGTGGAATAATGACTGAATAATGCACACAAAAATTATTGTCATTCTTTCATATTTTTCTCTCACTCCAAGACTGGCATTAACAGAAAATAAAATTTGTAAAATGTCAATTTTGATGACAGTGAGAGAAATAATAAAATATCTATATTTATAATATTATTTTTATAATTCATTTTTATAAAAGGAGGAGAATAAATACGTAAGATAGTTATAAGAAGCGCCAAATTTGAAAATGCACATAAACTATGAGTGATGACCAAACAGAATTATTTTATTCATATATATTAAGCATTGTTGCTGTTATAAAGAGGAGTGAGCAAGAAAAGAAACAATTTCTATCACAGTTATTTAAAAAGAATAATTTATTCCGTGCAGAAAGGTAATTCATATCAAGGTATACCATAACTGACATTTTAGGATGATTGTTAAAATATTTTGGCCTCAATTATTATCAATTCTCCTTAGATTTATACCACGAGTGACAAAAATATAATTATTAATGAGAGAAAAAGTTATCATTAATTACTATGTACTTATATATGCAGTTATAAAATTAGCATGAGTATAAAGTATAAAATAATCATCTATAATAATCTCAAGATATTTATGTGAGTGAACTTAATCAGATTATTCTAACCATTCTTGACCAGCCTTTGTATAGCTCATAGTGACCTTAAACATAACAATGAAGTTTTCTTCTTCTTTTTCAATGTTTTTGTGAATGGTAAATTTTTGTTTATTGAGAGTGAAATGAAAAGAATTTACCTATAATGTTCTTCATAATAATAATATATGATTCATACCATTAGTGTATTATTCTAATTATTATATGTTAATATAGATTTCAAACATATTTTCAGTAAACCGCTCATTAAAAATGCTTTATTAAATGACGATATTTTTGGAAAAAGGATATGGTTTATGTATCAGTTACATTTAGGAAGAGATTCTAATTGGTATGGAATCACATGTCCATAAATCTGCTGATGAAATTCTAGGAAGCTTTCTACCGATGATTATTAGTGGTTAATACTTGTTAGTTCTGACGATAGTGAGTCAATATCCATAGCCTCATAGAAAGGAAGTAAATGGCAACTAACTAAGTATATAACATAATTATAATTCAATGAATAAATGGGGTGCAATGATTCCAACATAGTTTAAGGGATTATGGAGATGAAACTAGTTGTATATGCAACGGTAGCCATCTTGTCAAACAGCAGATGAACCAACAGACTGTTCTTAAATTGATTAAGAATCCATCTAAATTATTAAAGAAACACTGATGAAATCCAATCCTCATCACATCGATAAATTTTAAAACACAATCCAATCCAATACAGAGACTTATTTAATATGCCCGTAATTCTTAATTGCATAATTTTACTATACAATGATATGATTTCTTGGTTAAGCCATTTATACTGGGCATGCTATGTTGACCTTTGGCCATTTATGTGAAAACATAGAATTGCTTCAGTATTAGTTTCAGCTGACCGTATTAAAAATTTTTCGTTACTGTTAAGAAAAAAGATCAAGAAAGAAATACTTTGCAGATAAATCCAAGATTTTTAATTCAATAACAGTACACTTTAAAAAATTCGGGTATTTTCATACACTCCCTATGAGCTTTGAACAACAGTATCCCTCGCAATAATATATCTAAATTTCAAGGACTGGAATAATGACAGAATAATACACACAAAATATTATTGTTATTCTTTCATATTTTTCTCACTCATATACAGGCATTAACTGAAAATATAATGAGTAAAATGTCAATTTTGAGGACAGTGAGAGAAATAATAAAATATCTATATTTATAATATTATTTTTATAATTCATTTTTATAAATGGAGGAGAATAAATACGCAAGATAGTTATAAGAAGCGCCAACTTTGAAAATGCACATAAACTATGAGTGATGACCAAACAGAATTATTTTATTCATATATATTAAGTATTGTTGATGTTATAAAGAGGAGTGAGCAAGAAATGAAACAATTTCTATCACAGTAATTGAAAAATAATAATGTATGCCTTGCAGAAAGGTCATTTATATCAAGGTATACTATAACTGACATTTTAGGATGATTGTTAAAATAATTTGGCATCAAATATTCACCAATTCTCCTTAGATTTATACCATGAGTGACAAAAATATAACCCTTATTGAGAAAAATAGTTATCATTAATTACTATGCACATATATAAGCAGTTATAGAATAGGCATGAGTATAAAGTATAAAATAATCATCTATAATAATCTCAAGATATTTATGTGAGTGAACGTAATCAGTATATTCTAACTGCAAGTATTAAGAGTGTGTGTGTGTGTGTATATATATATATATATATATATATATATATATATATATATATATATATATATTAATACTTATGGTAAAGACCCTTCCAATTGTATGCTGAATTTTATGTTGATATCATAACAGAGAGGTCTTTAAACGTAATAAGAAAACTAGCACCCACCTGATGCTGAACCTACTGTCATTTGGTAAAATTTCTTCCGTTGATACTTTAGAATACTACTTCATCTCCAGCCTTCAGGACTTTGGTTCCTCTATCTTTCTGAGAAGTGCCTCAAAATAATTTTCAAAAATCTGCGCAATGCATTCTTATGGGAAAATTCTGATCTTTGGGACCCTCTTGTATCAAACCTATGATAGAGAACGTCAGAGAATACCAAATAACTTAAGAAATTAACAGAATAATATTCTAAAAGGAAGAAATGCAATAAAAACTAAATATCATTAACAATTAGAATTACAATGAAGAAGAAAACTTCATCACAATGAAGTTTTCTTCTTCTTTTTATTAATGTTCTTTAGTGGTAATTTTGTCATAATATAGAAAATGGAAGAATATATATATATGGAATAATATGTATCTTCTTTCAAAAATACCATCATTTAATAAAAGATTTTAATGAGTGGTTTACTGTAAATATGTCTGAAATTAATATCAGCATATAATAATATGAATATTACATTAAAGGTATGAATAACATATTAATAATTAAAATATTATTTTAGATAACATGTTTTTTAAATCACTTTCACAAAATACAAAATTACCACTGAAGCACATTAATAAAAAGAAGAAGAAAACTTCATTGTAATGCATAAGGTCCCTCTGAGCATGACAAAGGCTTGCAGGAGGTATAAAAAAAAAGTTTAATTAATTTCAAACTCATAAATTAAGTATAGAATATTTTCTTAAAGAGTAAATGGACATAAACCAATCATAATAAACACATTATAGTCTTCAATTAATAAAAATAATTCACATAGCAAAGAGGTATTAATCACAATGGACATGGGTGGAAAGCATAGTGGGATTTTGTCAACAGATTTATGGAAATGTGATTCCATACCAATTAGAATCTCTTCCTAAATGTAACGGTTACATAATACATATCCCTTTTCCAAAAATGTCATCATTTCATAAAAGATTTTAATAATTGGTTTACTGAAAATATGTCAGAAATTAATATTACGATATAATAATTTGAATAAATCACTAATGGTATGAATCATAAATTATTATTATGAAGAACATTATAGGTGAGTTCTTTTTATTTCACTGTCACTAAATTAAAATTTACCAGTCACAAAAACATTGATAAATAGAAGAAGAAAACTTCACTGTAATGTTTAAGGTCACTCTGAGCCAGGCAAAGGCTGGTCAGGAGGTTTAGAAAAGAAAAAGTTGAAGTACATTCACAGCCATACCTTAAGTAGAAAATAGTATTTGAAAGTATTAATAGACAACCAAACATAATAAACACGTTATAGTCTTCAATTAATAAAAAAAATTCACATAGCACGTTTTCTCTTAATAAGAGACGCAATAAGAAAACCCAAAAATTGTAACAGAGACAAGAATTATGAAGATACTATTTTAAATAGTTGTACACAGGAAACACAAGGATATACTAATGAAGAATTCAAAACATGTTATTAAGAAATGATAAGATAAGTCTGTAGTTATTGTATACAATTGTAAGAATTGCACCGACGTAACAAAAATAAGAATAAATATAGATAATAACATAGAAAATTAATAGAGAACATAATAACCAGTCTTTAATCATATGCTTTAAACTTCTAAAGCTATCAAATTCATGTAAAATTCTAGGCAATGAATTAAAAATCAAAAGTAATGATTTAATTCCAAGAAGATGTGGCAACCATACAAAGACAGAAGATGTCACATGATATATATCGTGGGTTGCCGAAAAACAAAAGTAAAATACTAAACATTGATTATTATGACACAATAGGTAAAACACTGACAGCAACCATAAAGCTCACTTCCAGAGAAATAATTCAAATATAGATCTATGAAATGAATGATTAACTCATCTCCAATGATTTGGAAATCCAACCAAAAAAGAAAAACTTTGTTAGTGTTCTTGCTGTCTAAGCATATATTTAAAGTAATCTTTTCTAGCACTGGGAACATATATTCTTCTCATAATTGATAATTAGTTTTTATTGCATTCCTTTTAGAATATTATTCCGTAAATTTCTTAAGTTACTGGGTATTAAATTAGGTGAGGAATTAGGTCTCATTGAGGAAATACAGTTGGTATTGTAAGCTTAGCTCGAAGAATTAAGTTATGAGGTGTTTCATTTATTTTCTAATGTAATAAATTAATCCTTATGCTTCATATATTATATATAGACTGTACTGGCCTCATGCTGTAGTCACCAGAATAATTCAGACTCGGATGTTCTATATCATAGGTTTGATATATGAGGGTCCCAAAGATCAGAATTTTCCCATAAGAATGTATTGCGCAGATTTTTGACAATTATTTTGAGGCAATTCTCAGTAAGATAGAGCAACCAAAGTCCTGAAGCTGGAGATGAAGTAGTATTCCAAAGTATCAATGGAAGAAATTTGGCCAAATGACAGTGGGTTCAGCATCAGGTGGGTGCTAGTTTTCTTATTACATTTAAAAACCTCTCTGTTATGATATCAACTTAAAATTCAGCATACAATTGGAAGGGTCTTTACCATAAGTATTAATATATATTTTTATATACTATTAATACTTAGACATAGAATATATTGTATAAGTTGTGTAACATAATTATCTTGAGATTATTATGGATGATAATTTTATACTCTATACTCATGCTTATTCTATAACTGCTTATAAAAGTATTTAGTCATTAATGATAACTGTTTTTCTCATTATTATATTTAGATCACTAGTGGTGTAAATCTAAGAAGAATTTATGACTATTTGATATTTTAACAATCATCATAAAATGTCATTTATGGTACCCATTCTATTAAATGAATCACCAAAGCAGTTGAGAGATATCAATAACTTTTCCACATTGATAATATATGTAATAAAGAATTTGTTTTTATGAATAAAATAAGTCTGAACTAATTGGAATTATGACTTTTTACATTATTTATGTACCTCTTATGTATATGAGAATACATGTTGTTGTTTTTAAAGCCATTTTATAATGAGACATTTTATGTTTTGTGTAGAATATCAATAATTTCACTGTATGTTTACAAATGTGCAATTATTGTAACTTATGGCTTATAATCTTTTTTGTAAATTGTTGGTGTATTTCGTATATGTTTATGGTGTCATTTTGACATGCTTTTTCAAAGAAAAATTTCCTTCTCCTTACAGTTGGAAATTTCAAATTTTTAGGATTTAAATATGGGTATGTCTTCCAACTTTTCTCAAAAATTCAATGATTTTAAGCAAAATCTCATTGAATTATGGATTGTTTTCGTATAGCTTACATTTAAGCTCACATGAAACCCAAATGAAGATGTCAGTAATGTGTAGAATTCTTCTCCAAATCATTCCCTTATCAAATACATTATAGAATTGTATTATATTATGTTCTTAAAAGCTGAAAAAGTGTAATATTTAGACGGATATCCCATGCTTCGAGGCAGAAGGCAGGACTTCTGAGAATAATTAATACATTAACCATATTACGCATAAATCATTTGAAAGTTTGAGGAAAGTTGGAAGAAATATCCATCTAAACACCCTGAGAATTTGAATGTAGTTGGAAGAAATATCCATCTTAATACTCTGGAAAGGATTTGGGAAAAGATTGGTGGTGATAAAGACAGTTTTTTTGAGATATAGGATTTAAAACAGGTTGCAACTGAGGCTAATCATTAGGGTAACTTTAAAGATTATCAGACTTAGAATTTTTTATACTTTCATTCATTTTTTCCATTTATTTACTATTTAATCAAAGATACATTCAATCAGACCAAGGTCTGTGTACAGAATGTAGACAAACCATCATTTCAAGCATTATTTGTAGTAAAATAGTTCTGGTAATTAACTTCTGTTTTTTTACGCCAATGTCATGCTTTTTTGAGAGGTTGATCTTGACTTTATTGGTCCAATTCATTGTTAAGTTGATTAATATCGTACTGCATTATAAAATAATTGTATTTTAAATGCAGTATTATGCATAAAATAATTATAATTCAAACATAAATATAAGAGAATGAGGAATAGTTATATAAATAGCCACATATAATTTGAGCAAAAAATAATATCCATGTTAAAAAACTACAGATCTCACAACAAAATTCTTAAATATGAAATTATGTATCAGTACCTATAAACAAAACTTTATAGCAACACTAGTAGATCAAAATGAAGGCATAATATAATTTTATAATATAATATTGTAATATAATATTATAATATAATACTGTACTATAGAAATATCTGAAATATTAAGTACTAACCTTTATACATGAAATAAGAATGGGTTTTATGCCGGAATATTTACATAAATTCCTAAAAACAAATAATGATGTACATGGGCATAACACAAGAGGAAGATGCAATTCCACATTCCTTTTCTCTCCAAATCATCAACACAAATCTCCTTATTTTTTCGAGGAATAATTTTATATAATTTAATTCCAATAGAGATAAAAGATTCCAAAAGCCTGATGATTTTTCAAAAAAAATCCAAAAATATATCTCGTAGACAATATGATTTAAGTACACATATAATTTACTTGTTATAATTTCATTATTATATTTGCTTAATTTTTATCCTTATGGTTACTTCTATTATTATAAATTTTCTATTTCTATAAATCTTGGCTTCATCCATGTATGATCTCATGTGTCTTTTTTCTGGTTTATATGTTTAACTTTATAATGCTTGTGAGAAGATTCCTAATAGCAATCTTTTCCTTCTTAATTTTTTTGTTGCCAAAGTCTATAATGCATTAAAAATGTATTATTTCATGTATTTAATGAATAGCAGTATGCTAAATAAAGCTCATATTATTACTATAATATTAAAATATAATATTCTTTATTTTATCTCAGGACATGTACAAGCCTTTATAGTCACAGTCAAAAAATTACAAGAAAGGTGCAGTTAGTACAATTTTCAAATACATACGTGTTAAATTACAGAAGGTTTATTCATTTACAACGGGAAATACAGTAATAAAGAAGTCCTAAGTATTTACATTTTCATTTACAGAATAAAAGCAGTTTTCCATTAAACAGATTCGTAATAGATGTTTAAATTTGGAGGTCTCAGCTATTTTTATATGTTTCGGAAGTTTGCTGTGTAAATTTCCTCCATCAGTCGATACATAAAAGCAATCGTAGATTTCAAAACACTTATTCAAATCAAGCGGTGGCAGACATGACACCCGTGGAGATTCGTTTTTGTTTGAGAGAGACATGGTTCCATGCTGGCTATTACGGTAAGCGCCTACACTCCCCGTTACGGAGACTGGGAATTAATTTCTGTTTCTGTTTTTGTTTGTATTTATACAGCCAATTGCAACGTAATTCTTCCTCAGTTAAATTAACGCCGTTAGTATTTGTCGGAAGTGCTTCCAAATGTAGTAAGTTCATATTTTTTGTGTTTCGCATTTTCAGCTCGTTGACTACCCAAGTACTGGAACAGCCCCTATCAACATTCGAGGGGCTGGTCGTGTTCCTTCCTATGAAATTTAAATTTTAACAATTTAAATATCAACCAAACTCAATTCTTCTAGTGGAGGGTGAGTATGAAAGGCGGTGAATATATTTGGATGCCCAGATTGGGTTTCCTGACGTAATTTTAACTTAACTGAAGATTATTGTTAGCATAAGATGTCGAGGTGTGTAGTAGCTTAGAATGCCGCTTGGACTGTTTGCCGGCATAACGTAATATGTTGTTTTTATTTGCATTTTTGCCCATTGATTGTTGTAGAAATCTTTGATATACGTATTGAGTGATTGATTTGTTGTTTCAGCTCTTATTTTTTCCATTCACGTGTTATGTTTGCGTTTTCAGTTAGTACAAGACAGCCGTACCAGGGTTGAGCTCGTGGGTTAAAAGTTCGCAATTGTGAGTCTATTTAATATCGTTATTGTAGATAATTTGTGTGATAACATGTGATTATTTCGGAGCTAAATTTGACTTTCTTGGTTGCGTGAAGTAGCAACAGTAGCTTTTCGAAAATCAAAGTGATCCTTCAAAATGGCGGACGGTATCGCCGAAGATATAATGGTACAAATTCGGTAGTTTTACGCAAATGCTCGTCTCTGTGGTCCATCAGCGTGCATAGATTCATTTTGTGTTTTTGCCTTTTGGTTGGTTAATTCCAAAGTTGAAGTTTGAGATGCACTTCTGGG
The DNA here is from genome assembly GCA_036926295.1 of Pachydiplax longipennis. NCBI lineage: Eukaryota > Metazoa > Arthropoda > Insecta > Odonata > Libellulidae > Pachydiplax > Pachydiplax longipennis. The sequence continues at coordinate 10,554,169 of JAVFKF010000023.1, forward strand.
AAAGTTTGTTGCACCGTTACCTAAAGTTCATACATAGGCTGTTTACGAACGTGCGGATGTATTTTTAGAATTGTTTGCATCAAGTGCGGTGTTTTGAACCTCCGTTCATGATTTCATGTTGTAATTTCACGACTCTTGCGAGAGGATGCCGTTCTTTCAAATTTAACACCGCTGACTAGTAGCTGCCTTTCTGGCAATTCTTAGTAATGGAAGCGTTTGTCTGAGCTTCGGTGTTATTTGTTGCAACGTTTGATATATATCCTCAGTTTTTGGCTACGGTAAATATTTTTAGCTATCAGTTAACTCTAGATCGTGTTAAGTCGCATAATAATTTCTCCATTTTGCTCGGTTCTCATATGGAATTGAATTTTAAACGCCTTGTTGGGGAGTATTAATGAATCTTGTTCTCGTCTATTTATTTGCGATCGTGTGTTCGAAAATGTTTCGAGTGGTCGAAATCTAAAATGTCTGCCAGTATGGATTGGTAACCAACGAAGTTCTCATGAAATTCCCTTAGTCTTGAACCGATAAGTTTATCTCCCAGGGTGAGTAAATGGTGATTTAGAAGGAAAGTTTCATACATCCCGTGTTTTTGTAACGCTCAGTTAGTTGCGAACTCCTAAAAACATAGTTATTCTCGTAACTTCATGGCCGCTAATGTATGTATATGTAAGGTGTGGGCCCAATTGATGAATTAAGGTACGATTTTGGTCTGTAATTTCCCTTCTTTCGCATTCCCAAGTGCACCCGTTCGTTTAATTCGATGTCGAGTTTATTTATTCACGAAATTTGGCTAAAGCTATTGTGAAGACTGAGAAGAATATTAATCTCTAACTCACTCAGTCGCATTACCTTGTGGGAAAGATGTGTTTTGGATATATAAAGTCACGTAGGGTACTTTTTAATCGCGGTTTATTTTAGTTCGTCAGTTTTTTTATTGTTGTGGGGGTGATTGTTGTTGCGTTTGGAATTACGAACGCCGCGTCGATGGTAAGTTTTCGTAAGATGTGATTAATTATTTGAATTTGGGTGATTTTTATGTTCTAAGTGCCCCATAAATGTTTTAAATTTTATTTATGGTCTTTTTTGTGTGTGCGGAGTGCTTAATGCATGTGAATTATCATATTATGCAATTATTTTGGTACATCTTTCGGTTTACGTGACATCTTTTCTTTGAATGTTCTTCAAGCGTTGTTCTTACTCAATAGTTTGTCTCTGTTTGTGTTAAAATTTGCGATTTTTTTTAAAGTTAAAGTTGCCCAGAGATATGTAAGTATGATGTACAATGTTTTGCCCTGCTGTTTATGTATTGTTGATTCTAAAGAGATTTTATTTCAGGCTGGAATTAATCCTCGAAATTTGTTCAACATTATTCTGAATTTCATATTATTTATGAAAATCTCTCATGCTAAAAAGTTTTGCTTTGACACATGCTTTGTGTAGCTTTATCTGAATGAATTTCTTAAGGTATGTGTTTAATATCTCTTCCAGTTGACTCAAATGAAGTGGGTAAAGTTTTTTTAAAATTAAAATAAGCTTTTTTGGCTCTTAGTTGCCCTAAAACTAATCAGAATGTTCATTTTATATTTCTTTCCCTACTGCTATGAAGTTTGATATCATACTACCAAGTTATCTTCCATTAATCTTCAGAGAATGCACTTTGTGTTTGACAATTTATATTTTTGTGATATTTAATTGGAATGTTGCAGTTTTGTGTTTCTGATGCAAGTATGGTGGATAAAAACATGTTCGGAATGTAAAACCATGTCTTGACCCTCAGGTAAATGTCTATTTTCCTAAAAGTTTAGTATTTCAGACTCATTAATGCTTTATTTTAAACTGTAACACAACTTGGACTTGAGAACTGTAGGGCAAAAATGCCCTTTTCCTTTAGAAATTTTTGATTTTCAGAGTATGGAGATGGGTATGTTTTCTAACTTTGCTCAAAAGTTTAACTATTTGATGCAAAATCTTGTTGATATGTAAATGTTTTTGTGAAACTTTCCTTGGAGTTGAAGTTTGGAGCTGATACCCAAACCAATGCATCAGTAATGGGAAGAATTCTTGTCCAAATCACTCCCTTGCCGAATACATTATAGTATCTATCTATTATATATAGCTAACTCTCCGGATATACCTATATGGATATATAGATATAGGGTATACGAATTCTGACCATGTTCCACAAGCGCCGTCAACGTCAGATTTTTTCGACGTACTGGCCCTACACTCTAGATGCCAGAATAATGCAGACTTCGACGCTAGCTATCATGGGTTCGATGCCAGAAATTCCCAAAAATCGCAATTTTCCCATAAGAATGCATTGCGCGGATTTTTGAAAATTATTTTGAGGCACTTATCGTTAAGATAGAGTAACCAAAATTTCGGAGGTTAAAGTTGAGGTAGTCTTCTATGCTTCTCATGGAAAAAATGTAGCCAAATGACAGTGAGTTCGACGCCAGGTGGATGCAAAATTCTTCCATAAGAAATGCATTGCTGAAAGCTTTGACGATTTTTTTAAATGGCTTCCCGATAAGCTGGAAAGATAAAACCCGGAATGGTGACAGAGGCGTGGGACCTTCCCGATAAGATATTGAATCGAAACTTTGGAACAAGTAAGGATGGCACTTATCTAATATTATTTTGCTGTCTTCTCTCACGATCGGGTTCTTAGTTCGTCGCCAGGCGGTCTTTGGCGCGAAGTTTTAAATTTGAACTGAGGCAGTACTTGGTATGATACTGTATTCAACGGATAGCTTGCAGTATGCAAGCAATTTTTACTCGTAGTATTATATTATGTTCTAAAAAGCTGAAAAAGGATTATTTAGACGGATATTCCATGCTTTGAAACAGAAGGCAGGATTTACGAAAATAATTAATAAATCAACCAGATTACGCATGAATCATTTGAAATTTGGGGAAAGTTGGAAGACATATCCATCTAAATACCCTGAAAATTTGAATATAGTTGGAAGAAATACCCATCTTAATACCCTGGAAAGGATTTGGGAAAAATTGGAGGTGATAAAGCCATTTTTTTTTTTGACATGAAATTTAAAACAGGTTGCAACTGAGGCTAATCATTAGGGTAAATTTAAAGATTATACGACTTCCAATTATTTATGCTATCATTCATTTTTTCCATTTATTAACTATTTAATCAAAGAAACGTTAAATCAGACCAAGGTCTGTGTACAGAATGTAGTCAAACTATCATTTCAAGCATTATTTGTAGTAAAATAGTTTTGGTAATTAACTTCTGTTTTTTTATACCAATGTCATGGTTTTTTGAGAGGTTGATCTTGACTTTATTGGTCCCATTCATCGTTAAGTTGATTAATATTGTACTGCATTATGAAATAATTGTATTTTAAATGCAGTATTATGCATAAAATAATTATAATTTTAAACATAAATATAAGAGAATTAAGAAAAAGCTGAAAAGGGGCAAAATGTAGACTGATACGAAAGATGCATCCTGAAAATTGAGGCAGAATGCACGGTTTATTGAAATAATTTATAAATTAACCAGATTTCGAGTATCTACCACCATACAGGAAGAATTTGATATTTGTAAACATAATGAAATGGGTGTATTTTCTCAAAGAAAAACCATGTACCATACACTACATACACGACATTCTTTAAATTCTCAGGATTCGTTTAATTACTTCATTATGAAGTCTTGATACTTTTCTTTTCCTTTGTAACTGTCAGAATACTATTTTATAGTTCAAGAGTAGTAGCGGAGGTGTTTCAGATATACGTACTTGTGTTTTAAGTGAAATGTATATAGGAGTTTAATTTTACATTTTGATTCCTAGGTGGAATTGTAGCTGTCTTCGTATATCTCTGGTTATAATTGTAGGTCCACGGTGTCAAGTTCAGTTTCCTCTTAGAAAAGGCAGGATTAATCCTTATGATTAATTCTGTAACATCTAGAGGTATAGCAATGATCTGGGACTCCACACTGATGTATCTAATTAAGTGATGCATTCGGCACTATGGTCTCTGAACACACAATTCTATCATAATGTCTTAGTCATCCTTGTGGTGATTTGGATACAATCATTGAAATTTTTTCTTTTGGTATTTCTATTTGTGAGAATTTTAACAGGTAAACATATTGAAAAAAGGGAGAGAGAAGTATATCGTACATTTTGTGTGTAGTCTCTGATATGACTTTCTGTTTAATGGTGTTGATACAGATGCAACCATTGTCTTTTCTATTCTTGGTACACTACTCGGCTCTGAATTTTAAGATTTAGCTGTGGTAGATTTTATCACCTATCTGCTGTGGACTTATCTTTTGATATGTCTCACCTTTTTTCAATGTTAACTCTTTTACTTAAAATAATGGGAATTTCTCCATCAGCTGGTATACTTGCTGTAAATTTGCCTCTATATTGTATATATTCCTTTCCGAGACAGCGGCTTTCTTTTTTTGTTCACGTTTTCCATTACCTAACTTCTCTTGAATATAATTCCATCTGAATTGTTCACAGGTTTTTCACTTAATCTTTTTTTTTGGATGTTATGATGTTGGGCCAGATTTTTTTCTATGAAAAAGCATAGGATTTTTCTAGCCAATATTAAGTTCCTCTTTTTCATTGCCTTGCTTTTCTTCATTACCTCTTTCATCATCTTCGTTTGTTTTTTCCTGTATCATAATACAGGGTACACCCAAAGCAAGCCCTGGAGGGTTAATAACCTTATGACAGAGATATTAATGCATTAAGTGGCAAAAATATTGTACTTTGATACTCCTACTGATGGTTCTTATAGCTATATTTTACTGCATATCTTGAGGCATAAGGTCTTACTGATTCTTCATACTTTATAATGTTCTGTAGGCCATATAGAATGACTTCATCTTACGACTTTCTCTTTTCATAATTTTAGCTCTGCCAAAGCTTGTTTCAAGGTTTGAGATTGTTGTTACATTCTCTGTAAGTTGTATGTGTGAAATTCTCCATGTAAAATTGCTTCACCTTTGATTGGGATAGAAATTTTATTATGTGTATGCAAACTGTCTTTTGGTGTGTGACTGGCAGTCCATGCTCCATGACTCTTTCCTAGTCTTTTATTTTCTGGTATTTTTCATGGAAAAATAATTTCCTGAATTGGCTTGCTTCAGCATCTTTTTTTGTAATTCTTCTCGCAGTATCTGTATGGCCTATAGTACAAGTACTCATAACATTGGTTTCATCTTCTATGAACGTACTCTCCCTAAATTTATCAATTTAATTTATCTCTGATTGAGCCTTCTTTATTATAAAGATTCCCACCCTACCTTCTGAAACCTACTGAAAGATAATTATTGATTTATCTAGCAATTTTTTACAAAACATATTGCTTTATGTTGTTGATTATTTTATTTGCATATACAACACTTTTCTGCCCATTAAATGCATTCATACTGGAGGTGAGGCCTAACTAATGCAAAGTATCTTTGCTTACAGACTTATCCTTTGCTCCTATTCTTTTGATGCAGCAGAGTTTATTATGGATGTCGATACCCTGAGTTATGTTATTTGTGAGGGTTATTCGGAGATATTTCACCTAATCGACTGGTAATAAATTTTCCTTCCGAGGCCAAATTTATGTTGAATAACTAAACCTTTGAACATTTCTCTACATTAAGCTCAAATTGTCAGTCAACATACCGGTTCAATATCATACTTCTGTAAAAAGGATGGTGCATAATGTTGGCTAATTCTTCTGCAAACATTCTCTGAATCTACTAATTAAATTAAGCCTATGATTGAACCTTTCATTCTTCCAAAGATTCCCAGGCTTAGTATTCTTTCCCGGAATCCACAATTTCCTCATATCTTAGAAAGTAAAGAAAACTTTACAACATATCAAGTTAGAATTAATCTTCTACGACTTCTATAAACTTTCCTTGCTCAACTCGAATGATCTTCAATGATTTCTTTTCTATTTTCTCATGTTTAGAATTACTGCCATCTTGATCAGAATGATTTAGTTGTGAATAGAAGCTTTGGTTATTTTGACTTCACAATAATTGTGTTAATTTGTCTTCAGTATTCGTTTGGCTGCTTATATATCTTCCAATCCCCAAGATTTGAATTGGTGGAAACCGAAATTCAGGTGAAAAATATATGCTTGGCTCTTTTTTTAGTTGATGTTATTCTTTGGACTTGCAGTCAAAATATATATTAAGACTTAGAAATACTCATCAGTCTACAAGTATCAGAAATGTCAAGCATGTAATCGTCATATAACACTTTCCTTAAGTTCTCAGAATTTGTTTAATTTTTACATTATGAAATCTTGATACTTTTCTATTCCTTTGTAACTGTCAATAAGGAATTTAATTTTTGAAGGTAGCGAACATGTTTCAGAGATAGCTACTTGTGTTTTAAGTGAAATGTAAATAGGAGTCTAATTTTCCATTTTGATTCCTAGCTAGAATTGCAGCTGTCTTCATACATCTCTGGTTATAATTGTAGGTCCACGGTTTTATGTTCAGTTTCCTCTATGAAAAGGCAGGATTATTCCTTATGATTAATTCTGTAACATCTAGAGGTATAGCAATGATCTGGGACTCCACACTGATGTATCTAATTTAGTGATGCATTCGGCACTATGGTCTCTGAACACACAATTCTATCATAATGTCTTAATCATCATTGTGGTGATTTGGATATAATCATTGAAAATATTTCTTTTGGTATTTCTATTTGTGGGAATTTTAACAGGTAAACATATAGAAAAAACATTAAAGACTTATATTGTGCTCTATTGACTGTAGTCTCGGAGATGACTGTTTTTGTGTATTAGTGGTGATACAGATGAAACCATTTTTTTTATACTCATACTGGTAGTTCTTGTAGCTAAATTTTACTGAATATCTTGAGGCATAAGGTCTTACTGATTTTTCATACTTTATAATGTTTTGTAGGCCATATAAAATGACTTGGCTTCATCTATAGACATGCTCTTTTCATAATTTTACCTCTGCCAAAGCATGTGTCATCGTTTGAAATGTTGTTACATTCGCCTCAATTTGTATGTGAAAATTGTTCATTTAACGTTGATCCATTCTTGATTGGGATAGAAATTTTAGGATGTGTATGCAAACTGTCTTTTGGTGGATGGCACTGGGTGCAACTCCATGACTCTTTAATAATCTATAATTTTCTGGTATTTTTCATGGAAAAATTATTTCCTGAATTGGCTGATCTGTCATCTTTTTTTGTAATTCTTCTCTCAGTATCAATATAGCCTAAAGTACAAATACTCATAAAATTGGTACATCTTCTATGAACGTACTCTGCCTAAATTTATCATATTAATTAAGTCCCTGATTGAGTCTTCTTTATTCTAAGGATTCCCACCCTGCCTTCTGAAGCCTACAGAATGATTTTTACTGATTTATCATAGCAATTATTTTACAAAACATATTGCTTTATGTTGTTGGTTTTTTTATTTGCATATACAAAACTTTTCTGCCCATTAAACGCATCCATACTGGAGGTGTGGCCTAACTAATGCAAAGTATCTTTGCTTAAAGACTTTTCCTTTGCTCCTATTCTTTTGATGCTTCCCAGTTATTTAAGAAAACATTTATTATGGATGTAGGTACCCCAAGTTATGTCATTTGAGAGGGTTATTCCGAGATATTTCACTTAATCGACTGGTGATAATTTTTCCTTCTGAGGCCAAATTTATTTTGTATATCTAAACCTCAGAACATTTGTGTACGTCAAGCTCAAATTGTCAGTCAATATACAGGTTCAGTATCACGATTCTGTAAAAAGGATGGTGCATAATGTTGACTGCATCTTCTACGAACATTCTCTGAATTTGCTAATTAAATTAAATCTTCCATTGAACCTTTCATTCTTCTAAACATTCCCAGGCTTGTACTCTTTCCCGGAATTCACAAATACGTCATATCTTTGAAAGAAAAGAAAATGTTACATCATATATAGTTAGAATTAATCTTCTACGAACTCTATAAATTTTCCTGGATCAACTAAAATAATCTACAATGCTTTCATTTCTATTTTCTCATCTTTAGAATCACTGCCATTTTGTTCAAAATGATTTAGTTGTGATTAGAAGCTTTGGTTATTTTGCCTTCACAATAATTGTGCTGATTTGTCTTCAGTATTTGTTCGGTTGGTTATATATCTTCCAACCCCAAGATTTGAATTGGTGGAAACCGAAATTATGGTGAAAATTATATGCTTGGCTCTTTTTAGTTGACATTACTCCCTGGACATGGAGACTGAATACATTTATAGACTAAGAAAAGCACTGTAAATACTCATTAGTCTATAAGTATCAGAAATATCAAGCCAGTTATCAGCAATTAAGACATTCTTTAAATTCTCATGATCTGTTTAATTACTTCATTATGAAGTCTTGATTCTTTTCTAGTCTTTCGTAACCATCAGAAGACGATTTAATAGTTCAAGGTGGGGAATGTGTTTCAGAGATACGTACTTGTGATTTAAGTGAACTGTATATAGGAGTTTAATTTACATTTTGATTTCTGGCTAGAATTGTAGCTGTCTTCATAGATCTCTGCTATATTTATAGGTCCACGGCTTCTTGTTCAGTTTCCTCTATGAAAAGGCAGGATTAGTCCTTATGATTAATTCTGTAACATCTAGAGGTATAGCAATGATCTGGGACTCCACACTGATGTATCTAATAAAGTGATGCATTCGGCGCTATGGTCTCTGAACATATAATTCTAACTTAATCATCCTTGTGGTGATTTGGATACCATCGTTGAAAATTTCTGTTTTGGTATTTCTATTTGTGAGAATTTTAACAGGTAAACATATTGAAAAAACATTAAAGACGTATATTGTGCTCTATTGACTGTAGTCTCGGAGATGACTGTTTTTGTGTATTAGTGGTGATACAGATGAAACCATTGTCTTTTTGTATACTTGTTACACTACTTGGCTGTGGATTTTAAGATTTAGCTGTGCTAGATTGTATCACCTATTAGCTGTGGACTTATATTTTTATATGTCACACCATTATTCAATGTTAACTCATTTACTTAAATTTAATGGGAATTTCTCTATCAGCTGGTATATTTGCTAAAAATTTGGCTCTATATCGTACATATTCCTTTCTGAGACAGCAACTTTCTTTCTTTGTTCTCGTTTTCCATTGCCTTTGTTCTCTTGAATTTTATTCCATCTAAATTGTTTTCAGGTTTTTCACTTAATCTTTTTTTTTATGTTTTCCTGTTGGGCTCTATATTTTTTCTATGAAAAAGCATAGGATTTTTCTAGCCAATATTAAGTTCTTCATTTTCATTGCTTCGCTTTCCTTCTGTACTTATTTCTACAGCTTTTTTAGTTTTTTTCTGTATCATGATGAAGGGTACACTCCAAGCGAGAACTGGAGGGTTAACAGCCTTATCTCAGAATTAATAATGCATTGATTGGAAAAGATATTGTGCTTTCATACTCTTACTGGTGGGTTTTATAACTAAATTTTACTGTAGTCTTTGAGGCATAAGGTCTTACTGATTCTTCATAATTTACAATGTTCTGTAGGCCATATAAAATGACTTAGTTTCATCTTACGACTTGCTCTATTTTTATAATTTTATCTCTGCCAAAGCTTGTGTCTTCGTTTGAAATTTTTTTACATTCACCACAATTCGTATGTGAAAATTGTTCATGTAACATTGCTCCAGCTTTCATTGGGGTAGAAATATTAGGATGCGTATGCAAACTGTCTTTTGGTGTGTAACAGGTGGTGCAATCACCATTAATCTTTATTATTTTATGGTATTTTTCATGGAAAAATTAATTCCTGAATTGGCTGGCTTTAGCATCTTTTTTTTTATAATACTTCTTGCAGTATCAGTATGTCCTAAAGTACAAGTACTCATAAAATTGATACATCTTCTATGAACGTACTCTGCCTATATTTATCATGTTTATTAAATCTCTGATTGAGCCTCCTTCTAATGATTCCCATCCTGCCTCCTGAAGCCTACTGAAAGAAAATTATTGATTTATCAAGCAATTTTTATACAAAATGTATTCCCTTATGTTGTAGCTTTTCTTATTAGAGAGTACAAAACTTTTCTGCACATTAAATGCATGTATACTAGTGGTGTGGCCTAACTAATGCAAAGTAATATTGCTCGCAGACTTTTCCTTTCCACCTATTCTTTTGACGCAGCAGAGTTTATTATGGGATTGTATATTATGGATGTTGATACCCCAAGTTATGTTATTCCTGAAGGTTTTTTCGAGATATTTAACTTAATCAAATGTTGATAATTTTTCCTTCTGAGCCCAAAATCATTTTGAATATCTAAACCTCTGAACATTTCTCTACATTAAGCTCAAATTGTCAGTCAATATACCAGTTCAATTTCACACTTCTGTAACAAGGATGGTGCATAATGTTGGCTAATTCTTCTGCAAACATTCTCTGAATCTACTAATTAAATTAAGCCTATGATTGAACCTTTCAGTTTTTCAAAGATTTCTAGGCTTAGTATTCTTTCCCGGAATCCACAATTTCCTCATATCTTAGAAAGTAAAGGAAACTTTACAACATATAAAATTAGAATTAATCTTTTACGTCTTCTATAAATTTTCCTTGATCAACTAAAATAATCTTCAATGGTTTCTTTTCTATTTTCTCATGTTTGCATTACTGCCATCTTGTTCAGAATGATTTAGTTGTGAATAGAAGCTTTGGTTATTTTGCCTTCACAATAATTGTGCTGATTTGTCCTCAGTATTTGCTTGGCTGGTTATATATCTTCCAATCCCCAAGATTTGAATTGGTGGAAACTGAAATTATGGTGAAAATTATATGCTTGGCTCTTTTTAGTTGACATTATTCCCTGGACATGGAGACTGAATACATTTATAGACTAAGAAAAGCACTGTAAATACTCATGAGTATCAGAAATATCAAGACAGTTATCAGCAATTAACACATTCCTTAAATTTTCATTATTCGTTTAATTACTTCATTATAAAGTCTTGATACTTTTCTTTTCCTTTGTAACTGTCAGAATACTATTTTATAGTTCAAGAGTAGTAGCGGAGGTGTTTCAGATATACGTACTTGTGTTTTAAGTGAAATGTATATAGGAGTTTAATTTTACATTTTGATTCCTAGCTGGAATTGTAGCTGTCTTCTACATCTCTGGTTATAATTGTAGCTCCATGGTTTTATGTTATGTTCAGTTTCCTCTATGAAAAGGCAGGATTAATCCTTATGATTAATTCTGTAACATCTAGAGGTATAGCAATGATCTGGGACTCCACACTGATGTATCTAATTTAGTGATGCATTCGGCACTATGGTCTCTGAACAGATAATCCTATCTTAATGTCTTAATCATCCTTGTGGTGATTTGGATACCATCTTTGAATATACTCTTTTGGTATTTCTATTTGTTAGAATTTTAAGAGGTAAACATATTGAGAAAAAATGAAAGAAGTATTTCATGCCCTTTTGAGTGTAGTTTCCGAGGTGACTATTTTTGTTAAATGTTGGTGATGTTGATGCAACATGGCCTCTTTCTATACTTGGTACACTACTTGGCTGTTGATTCTAAGATTTAACTGGATTTTATCCAGTACAGCTAAATCCGTCATTTTGCTGCCGCTATGCTCTTTTTCACAAGCAGTTTTTCTATCTCTTATGAACAGTATACACCAGCGGCAAACCATTTCAATGCATATTGCATCTTCATCGTTGACAACTGAGGATATCTGTCTATAAATTTACTTTACTGTTAGTGTTTTCTGTCGAAAAACGAACAAAAATCAGGATTTCGTAGCTGGCAGGAATACGCTAAGGTGTCATCATGAAAACCATTCTCGTTCTAACATCCACATTCCCTATTCAGTTTCCTCTCCTTCAATTCCAGCGAACTTATCCCACCCCTTAATTCATCTAATAACTTTTGTCTTTGTCTTCCCCTCTGTCTTTTCCCTGGCATTCTTCCCTCAATCGCTTTCTTCAACAATTCCTCTCCTCTCAATATTTGACCCACCCATTCATTTGTCGATTTCTAATTACTTCAGTCATAAAGCTTTTCTTCTCAACCATCTCTAAAATCTCCTCGTTCATTTTTTCTATTGACCCAGTTTGCCTTCTCCATTTTACGCCATACCCACATCTCAAAAGGCACTAATCATTTAACATCCATGTTACACACCCATACAACATTACACTCCACCCCAAGAATTTTACCAATCTCTTCCTGATTCCTTTATCAAGGCCCTTTGTCATCAGTTCCATTGCTACAACGTAACAAATAATGATTGGACAGGGCTTAAATTTCGTTGATTGTAACTTTTGAAACTGCATCTCTCCAAGAAGAGCTGTCGTGCCATGTAATATCTGTTCCTAAACTTTGACCGCGTCTTAATAAAATCGCTTCATGTGAGGGTTTTTCTGTATAATGAATAGTGTTGGATACGAGTAAAAGTTGCTTCCATACTGCAAGCTAATTGGTGAAAACTTACAATAAGTTCCCCTTCCCAGGTGTCATCCTTGCAGCTTATCCAGAAAAATTCTTAAAAATTGCCGCAATGCAATTTACGGGAGAATTTTGCATCCATCTGGCATCGAACTCGCAGTCATTTGTTATCTTTGTTTCACTGGTTCTATAGAAAACCACTTCAAACGCAAACGCGGTGATTCAGAATGCTCTATTGTACTGAGAAAGGCCCCAAAACAGTTTTCGAAAAATTCACCCAAAAAACCGGCTGGCGTCAAACTCGGGACCTGTTTGTGAGAGTAAATAGCATATTAATATTAAGGTACCCTTTTGCTGGAACTGCCCGCAGTAGCGGCTGGACGTTACTGCTGGCAGTTGACTACTGTTTTCAGGTGAATTGACAGACAATATCTTTTTAAATGATAACCGTTAAGTACTTCATAATTTCCACAAATTTATTTAAACCGGTTTTGACTGTATTTACATTTCAGTCATCTTCAGGTGAAAACATATCGGGCATATGCTTTCTTGGCTAAAACTAGATTTGCCTGAGAATCAACACATTTTGTCAAGTACACACAAAATTCTAACTACAAGATCTCCTAAATATATTCACTCCTTCTTCATATCTCTAGATACCTTTCATGACTGCAATATGAGTGGTTGCAGGTCTTGATTCTCCAACGTAGAACCGAAATTTTCCTTAAATCGTTTACAGTCACAGCTAGTAACCTTTGGAACTCACTTCCACTAGGAATAAAAAACTCATCCTCCATCATTAGCTTTAAAAGTAAATGCCACAATCATCTCTTCGCCGCACAAAACAGATCTTAATTGCACTGAAATGCCTCTTACCCCACTGATATCACGAAATGCCTTGACCCTCTGTTAATACCCCTTTCACCTTTAGAAATATTTTTTTCCCCTACCTAATCCACTGTCTTAATAATCGAATGTAGTTTAAATTGTATTTTACCTCATAGAATCTAATTTTTTATTATTTTATGTACGAGGGTGGTTCAATAAGTCCGTGACCTCTCAAAGAAAACGCAAGTTTTTTGGCAAAAAAACGTTTTATTTTTCAACATAGTACCCTTTTAGCTCAACACACTTTGTCCAACGTTTCTCTAGTTTTTTAATTCCTTCCAAATAATATGATTTATCAAGAATCTCAAAATAAGCATTTGTTTGAGCTATTACCTCATCATTGGAGGCAAATCTCTTTCCCCCGAGCCATTTCTTTAGATTTGGAAAAAGAAAATAGTCGCTGGGAGCTAAATCCGGAGAATATGACGGATGTGGTAGTAGATGATACCTCAAATTACTTATTTTTCCCATAGCGACTGCGCACGTGTGGACCCTTGCATTGTCCTGGTGGAAGAACACTTTCTTTTTGGTCAAATGTGGTCGTTTTTTCATTAAATCTCGGTTAAACTGGTCGAATAAGTTGGCAAAATATTCTCCATTGATCGTTCTTCCCTTTTGGAGGTAATCAATATGTATTATACCACGTGCATCCCAGAAACTGTCGCCATGATTTTGTTGGCTGACAGACACACTTTGGCCTTCTTCGGCGCCGATTCTCCCTGAGAAACCCACTGTTTCGACTGCTGCTTGGTCTCTGGTGTGTTGTGGTGGATCCATGTTTCATCTACAGTCACATAGCGGCGTAAAAACTCATTTGGATCTCTGTTGAACAATGCCAAACACTCCTGTGAAGTTGTCACACGCACCCTTTTTTGGTCAATTGAGAGCAAGCGCGGCACCCATCTTGCGGATAGCTTTCTCATGACCAAATGATCATTCAAAATTGAAAAAACTGAGCCGTTTGATATGTTTCTTGTCTCTACGATCTCGCACACTTTCAATCTTCGATCGGCCAGCACCATATCGTGGATGTTTTCGATGGTTTCAGGTGTAGAGACCTCAATTGGGCGTCCAGAACGTTCGGCGTCACTCGTGCTTGTGCGACCACTACGAAATTCAAAAAACCACTTTTTGATCATTGAAATTGATGGTGCGGAGTCCCCATAGTATTTGACTAGCTTTTCTTTGGTTTCGGACATGGTTTTCTTCCGCAAAAAATAATGCTTAATGAGCACTCGGAATTCACTTTTTTCCATTATCGAAATTTCACGAAGTTGTTTGCTTGCAATGGCTGCCAAATATAAACAAATTAACATAACTACTTAAAACTTTGATTGTTACCCGTTTAAAGATAGTTGTTGACTAGAGTAGGATTACCTTTCAGATATTTTCTGTTGTCTTATTCATGATTATTCATTGGGTTGTAATGTTTCCATATATCTGTTATCTTATGCCATATTCTCTTGCTATTTGTCTTATGTGAGGGTTGTTGGTAAAATTTTTTTTTTTTATTTGTTATTGTATTGCAAGGGACACTGCCACCTGGCTAATAGCCTATCTGTAGTAAATTTGTAATAATAATAATAAGGAGCGGGAAATACAAAAGGTCACGGACTTATTGAACCACCCTCGTAATTCTTTTAATTTTTAATATTATTTTACACTTTTTTTCAAAATTTTTTCTTCCTATTATCATTTTAATATAAATATGTATCTTAATGACACTTAATATATTCATAACTATTTGTTCTTTTTCGTACGATATTTTTGATGTCTTTTTGTGTTTTAAAATCTGTTTTATGTGATCTCACTCATCTTAGTTTTCCTATCTGTAGGTTTTGCAGGTTTTTCACACCCCCCTTCTTGAGGGCGTTTTCCTGCAGTGGAAATTTTTTCCTAAGAACTTAACTTAGGTTTTTAAATTCACAAATTAGACTTCTTCTCCGTTCTGTTTTTTCAAGCTATCTCTTTTTATCTTAACTTTATATGACGAAGGGTTAGATGTAAGAAGAGACTTCATAGTCTCAATCTCACCAAAATACAAACTTGCATTTATCTATTTCTGTACTTTAAGATAAGAAATAATATAACTCAATTTTGCTTTGAAAATATCTTTATAAATGGTATATCTCAGAATTATCTGAATTTACACTAAAAAACACTACCAATGCTCTCACAAACGGCCAAACTCGCTGTCACCGGACGACGTTCTGTTGAATTTGGAAGCGGATACCATACCACTGTGCCAAGCGTTCAGCTGACGAAGGTCGCTACGCTTAGCTCTATAGCCTACCTGACAATTTTTCGTCAACTTTAAGTTCATTTTCCGTGAAAACTATTGCTCGTAAAATCCAACTTTAGGGGTGATTCGTCAATCTTGACTCTATATCAAATTACCGAGTCTTACCACTTAAATCGCTTCTAACGGTGTGTAGTCTCCTTGTCAGACGTTTCTGGCCAAAGGAACTAAAAAGTCACCCTACATCTACATGGATACCCTGCAAGCTGCCTTTCCGGGTGTGGCAGGGGGGTGTAAACACCAAACGATTGAGCTACTTTTTTGCCTATTACTATTGCGTACTGTGTGCGGAAAGAACGAGTTCTTAAAACTACTTGTTCTGGTGTCTATTTCTCTTATTTTGCTCTCATTATCGGATCGGCCGAAGTAACAGGGGCGTAATATAATATCAACTATGTCTTGTAACGAGATTTTGGTTCCTCTATCTTACCAATAAGTGCCTCAAAATAATTCTTAAATATCTGCGCAATGCATTCTTTTGGGAAAATTGCTATTTTTGGGACATTCTGGTATCGAACTGATGACACCTAGCCTCGATGTCTGAATTATTCTGGCATCTAGAGTGCGGGGCCAGTACGTCGAAAAAATCTGACGTTGACGGCGCTCGTGGAACATGGTCAGAATTCGTATCCCCTATATATAGGTATATCCGGAGAGGTAGCTATCTTCTATTATATATAGCTAACTCTCCGGATATACCTATATATATATATATATATATAGATATATATATATAGGGGATACGAATTCTGACCATGTTCCACGAGCGCCGTCGACGTCAGATTTTTTCGACGTACTGGCCCCGCACTCTAGATGCCAGAATAATGCAGACTTCGACGCTAGGTGTCATGGGTTCGATACTAGAATGTCCCAAAAATCGCAATTTTCCCATAAGAATGCATTGCGTGGATTTTAAAAAATTATTTTGAGGCACTTATCGGTACGATAGAGGAACCAAAATCTCGGAGGTTGAAGCTGTGGTAGTCTTCTATGGTTCTTATGGTAGAAATGTTGCCAAATGACCATGACTTCGACTCCAGGTGGGTCCGAAATTCTTCCATAAGAAATGCATTGCTGCAATTTTTGAAAATTTTTTTCAATGCCTTAACGATAACCTGGAGAGATCAAACTCCGTGTGCCGACGGAGGCGTTTGAAAAATTCTTTCATGAATTTCACAGTTCGTCTAGTGGTCCTTGGTTCGATGTAAGAGGGTCATTCCGATTCCACCATGCATTTCAAACGGGGAAAACGGAATCTTATTTTAGGACGTTCCCGATAAGATATTGAATCGAAACTTTGGAATAAGTCATAATAGCACTTACCTAATATTAATTCGCTATTTTCTCTCACAGAAGGGTCCTGAGTTCGACGCTAGGCGGTCATTTGCGCGAATTTTTGCAATCTCTTTTGAGGCCGTTCTCGATGCGATAGAGCAATCAAGATCTCGGTGTTTGCAGATGAGATGGTCTTCCATAGTATCAAAGGAAGAAATGTTAGCAAATGACCGTGTGTTCGACGCCAGGTGGGTTCAAAATGCTTCCGTAAGAAATGCATTGGTGAAATCTTGGATGATTTTTTAAAAATCCTTCCCGATAAGCTGGAAAGATAAAACCCGGAATGGTGACAGAGGCGTTTGAGAACATTCTTTCCTGTTATTTGCCGTTTCTACAGTGGTCCTTGGTTCGATGCAAGAGTGTCATTCCGATTCTACTATGCATTTCAAACGGGAATAACGGAAACTTATTTTATGTCCTTCCCGATAAGATACTGAATTGAAACTTTGAAACACTTCAGAGTGGCGCTTATCTATTATTCGTATGCCATTGTCTCTCACAAATGGGTCCTGTGTTCGACGCCAGGCGGTCATTTACGCAAATTTTTAAAAATTGTTTTGAGGCCTTTCTCAATGCAGGAGACTATTCAAAATCACAGCGTTTCCGTTTGAAGTAGTTTTCTATAACACCAGTAGAAGAAAGGCTACATACGACCGTGAGTTCGATGCCAGATGGATGAAAAATTCTCACGTTCGAAATGCATTGCGGCAATTTTTAAGATTTTTGCTGGATAAGCTTCGAAAATGATACCCGTAAGGGAAACTTATTTAAATTTTTCACCAATTAGCTTGCAGTATGCAAGCAACTTTTACTCGTATATAATAGATATATGACTTTGTATCATCGTAGAATTGACAATAGTAAATTGGTTTCAGGCTGATGTCCTCAGTCGCCCCATCTGCTTCCGCTTCGGGTGCTGCAGCCCGAGGCACTGTTGCTTCCGCCTCATCCTCATCGTCCAGAGCTTCTGGGAGTGGTGCTGGCAGTAGCAGTTCCTCCTCGAACAACTCTGGCCAGCAGGCAGGCGGATCCGTGGGTCTGGTGCCTCCAACTTTGAGCGGTTCGCAAGAGACTAAGAGTGAAGGACGAGACGGAGGGAAACCTAATCCCAAGATGTCGAAAGCACTCAGCACTTCAGCCAAAAGGTACATCTCATTATCTTTTAGCGGATTATAGATTTGGTTTGATTTTTTAGAATTTTTTTTGGTAGAAAATGACTCTGAACTGAATATTGAATCAAAAATTATTATAAAGTAAATAAAAATTGGCAATGGCATTTTCTATACAGAAGTAATTAAATTTCTTGACTAGCCGAGCTCATGCACCCTCTGGGTGCAGTTGTTTGGTTTGGTCCAGTGTTTTTTTTATCTCTTATCTCATGTTTTCCTTTTCACTAACTGTTATTCTTTTATGGACTATTTCTATATTGAAGTGTAAATATGTTCCTTGCTTTCTGATTCCAGCCTTTTCTATAAATTTCAGTCTCTTATCTATCTGTAGGAATCGCAGGTTTTTCACACCCCCTTCTGGGGTGTTTTCCTGCTGTGGGCTATTTTTCCAATCCTAGGTTTTAAAGCCCACAATATAAATTTCTTCCGTGCACTTCTTTCCTGCTATCTGTTTCTTACGAATTGATGAAGGGTTAGATGTAAGAAGAGACTATTCAGTCTCAATCTCGCCCGAATAAAGACGTTTTATTATTATTATATTATGTACAAATACTAGCTAAAGCAAAGAGAAACAGTATTGTGGGAATTAAATCTTAGCAGCTAAGGGTTGACAAAGATAAAACCCTCATTGTAGGAAAGAAAAACCAAAAACTGAAAGAAACCTGCAAAGTCGCATTAAAAAATTAAAAAAGTAACATACGAAGAAATTTTATTTAACCCAAGGGATTTATTCGAATTCATTGGGGACCTTATTATTAGCTGTCGAATCACGCAATAATTTAAATAATAAATAATATAATTAATAAACAAATATAATATAATAAAATTAGGTGTGTGGATGTATGTATGTTCGCCTAAAACTCGAGAACCATAAATGGCATAATTTTCAAACTTTCACATTTGTTAAATGTACTCCCTGTGCAGATAATATACTACTTTTCATTTACCTGAAGGTCCCCAGTTTGAACCCAGAGAAGAAAAACCGTTCTCATAAGAAATGCATGTAAACCTCACTTTTATCGGTTGCAGGCTACATTTCTTTTGCGAAATTAAATTAGAAATAATAGGCTTACGAAATCGAGATAAGGACCAAAAGAAATAAACAAATATAGATTTTTATTTTGGTCGCGAAATATCGTTATCGAGTCGAAATGGTGAGAATTTGGTTAAAATAAAATAAATAAATAAATTTCTTCCGTGCACTTTTTTCTGCTATCTCTTTCTTACGAAACGAAGGTTTGATGTAAGAAGAGACTATTGAGTCTCAATCTCGCCCGAAAAAGACGTTTCATTATTATTATTATTATTATTATTCATAACAGTCCACTGCTGAGTTTGTGTCACAGGCAACGTACGGCCAAGCATTGTCATGCTGACTGGAAATCCCCTTTGTCAGAGCATCTCGTCTTCGATTTTGGATTGTTTTGTGATGTTTTTAGACATATGCTTGATGAGAAGAGCGAAAGATCGCAAAATAGTGATGTGATGTCTTTCTGTGCTGATTTTGTCACAGTTTGATTTGATTTAATATTGATTGACAGGCTTAGAAGTCTTTTTCATTATGCACATCGTAAACAAACAAAAATAAATAAAATGTAATATCTCAACGTATATAAACAAACTGATTTAAAGAAACACACAGATCATATACTAAGTATAACAGAGTAAGAACATTGCGTATATATAATGAGCACATTTTAATAGAAAGGTGATTTAAGAAAAGCAGAACTTTACATACATAACATACAGATAAACTGTAATAACATTTTACAATAATTAAAAAATATAGAAATAAATGAAGCATAGTATTAAATTTACTTGAACACAGACTTAAATTTCAAAATATTGTATTAAATATAGATATTAGTGACATCACCAAAGTAATCCTCTATATATTATTTAAAACATGCTTTTTTGGTGACCGGGGCTTTTCTCCCTTATTACTCCACCAATACATATAAATGAATGACCATTTGAAAGGAAAAGTTTTCAGGTTCCAGCTAAAAATAGTCAGAAAAATGAAAAATCCACCATTTCTTAAAGTGAATTTATATTTTAATCATTGCGTTGCATCCTTGACGAAAAGGTACCCAGGTTGCTATGTACAGGTTTACTTTGTTTAATCTGATGTCTATAAACAATTTATAAAATAGGGTAGAGATATCTATACTCGGTCCTAAAATGATTGAAACATATTTCGCAGTTGAAATTGTACTTCCTTAGAACGATAACTTTGAAGTCATATGCACTTTTAACAATATTTTATATAAAGTGTTCTACCTTTCGGTAGGTTCATGTGCCTGCACATTCCCTATTTAATTCCCTCCCCTTCAACTCCCGGTAACTTATCCCACCCCTTAATTCATCTAATAACTTTTGTCTTTGTCTTCCCCTCTATCTTTTCCCTAGCACTCTTCCCTCGATCGCTTTCTTCAATAATCCCTCTCCTCTCAATATTTGACCCACCCATTTCTTTTGTTTATTTTTAATTACTTCAATCTTTACTCTTTTCTCCCCAACCATCTTTAGAACCTCCTCGTTCGTTTTTCTGTTGGCCCAAATAACTTTCTCCATTCTATGCCATACCCACATCTCAAAAGCCTCCAATCTCTTGACATCCTCTTTTCTTAACGTCCACATTTCACACCCGTACAACATTACACTCCACACCAAGGATTTTACCAATCTCTTCCTGATTCCTTTATGAAGTCCCTAACAATATTTTATTAAACCTATATTGAATTTAGAAATTTTTTGAGCAGAACGACAGTCACAGAAACATGAGCAGTGCTGAATACAAAAGACTGTGTCGCATTTTATCAGGTATTTTAAATTTATGCTTGATCTCCACACTGATGTATCTAATTAAGCGATGCTTTCTGCTCTATATTCTCTAAACAGAATGAGTCTCGATTATTTTCTATTCCTTTGTAAGCGTCAAAAGACGATTTAATAGTTGAAGGCAGCGAACATGTTTCAGAGATACTAACTTGTTGCTGAGACAATTTGGTTATTTTGCCTTCATAATAATTATGCAGATTTGTCTTCAGTATTCGTTTGGCTGGTTATATATCTTCTAATCCCCAAGATTTGAATTGGTGCAAACCAAAATTATGATGTAGAATACATGCTTGCCTCTTTTCTTTAGTTGACATTATTCCCTGGACATGGAGACAAAATACATTTATAAACTTACAAAAATGCTGTAAATACTCATCAGTCTATTAGTATCAGAAATATCAAGCCTGTTATCAGCTTTTATTACTTTCTTTAAATTCACAGAATTGGTTTAATTACTTCATTATGAAGTCTTGATTCTTTTCTATTCCTTTGCAACTATCAAAAGACGATTTAATAGTTCAAGGTAGCGAACATGTTTCAGAGATACATATTTGTGTTTTCAGTGAACTTTATATAGGGGTTAAATTTTACATTTTGATTCTTTACTAAAATTGTTGCTGTCTTCATACATCTCTGGTTATAATTGTAGGTCCATGGTTTCTTGTTCATTTTCCTCTATGAAAAGGCAGGATTATTCCTTATGATTAATTCTGTAACATCTAGAGGTATAGCAATGGTCTGGGACTCCACACTGATGTATCTAATTAAGTGATGCATTCGGCACTATGGTCTCCGAACAGATAATTCTATCTTAATGTCTTAATCATCCTTGTGGTGATGTGGATACAATCATTCAAATGTTTTATTTTTGGTGTTACTATTTGTGACAATCTTAATGGCTAAACATATTGAAAAAAGGATTAAAGAAGTATATCGTGCATTTTTGAGTGTAGTCTCGGAGATATTTTGGTGCCCCCTCAGTAATGCTCTTAAGAGACATGAAATTCTACCCTTATTGTCTGTCTTGTATTAACCCTTTCAAGACGGTAACATTCTCGTAAAATCGTCTCCTAGACATGGAAGCATTTCACAACTCAGTTGGTGGCAGGTTTAGAATTGAACCCTTCAGGGTATTTCTACAGCAACTGCAATTAATTTCAGATAAATTTCTCACTTGCCTTAAAAGAAGTGGAATATTTTGATTGTTCATCAAAACGAACAGTGAAAGAAGCCATTCCCTTATATTCTGAAATTGTGAGAGATGTTGCCACAGTGGTTACTGCTTTACCACCAACCCAAGTTAGTGTTGAGAGGTTGTTCTCTGCTCTAAAAATAATTAGATCAGATTTGAGGGCTATTCTTTTTCTGAAGACCAATTCTTCATAAATTTATTAAAAATATTAAGTATGAAACAGTTTATTGTATATTTTTATTTGACAGCCTTATTTTGTTCAGGTAATTTTCTCAAACATATATCTTGTGGTCTATTTCATTCATCTATTTCATAATTTAACCCAAATTTCATCCTATCAAGCCATTTCTTTATATTTGGAAATAGTAAATTGTCACTGGAAGCTTAATCTGGAGAATATGTTGAATATAATAGAAGTTGGTACCTCAAATCATTAAATTTCATCCCTTAGCAGCTGTGCACATGTGGACCTTTGCTCAGTCCTTGTGGAAGAGCACTTTCTTTTGGTAAATTTGGTCGTTTTTCCTTTAATTCTCGATTGAACTAGTCCAATAAGTTTGAATAATATTCTACATTTACTCTTCTTCCATTTTGGAGGTAATCAATCTGCATTATACCACAAGGGTTCCAGAATATTGTCACCATCACTTTTTTGGCTGACAGACACACATTGGTCATCTTCGGTGCCAATTCGCCCCGAGAATCCACTGTTTCGACTGCTGCTTGGTCTCCGGTGTGTGGTCTCGATCTCCATGTTCCCTTACACTTATGAAATGGGGTAAAACCTCATCTGAATTTCTTTTGTACAACGCCAAGAACACTTTTGAAGTAGTCACACCCACCTTTCGTAGTCGACTGAGAGCAAGTGCGGCAGTCATCATATGGATAGCTTTCTCATACCCAAATGATCAGTCAAAATCGGAACAACCAAGCTATATGATATGCCTATGGTCTCTACTATCTCACACACTTTCAATCTCCAATTGGCCAACACTATATCATGGATTTTTTCCTTTGTTACTGTTGTGGAGACCTCAATTGAGCGTCCAGAACGTCCGGCGTAACTTGTGCCTGTGCCACCACAAAGAAATTCAGTAAACCACATTTTTACAATTTAAATCAATGGTGCAGAGTCCACATAGTATTTATCTAGCTTC
Organism: Pachydiplax longipennis; assembly: GCA_036926295.1. Lineage (NCBI taxonomy): Eukaryota > Metazoa > Arthropoda > Insecta > Odonata > Libellulidae > Pachydiplax > Pachydiplax longipennis. The sequence goes on from JAVFKF010000023.1 coordinate 10,577,510, forward strand.
TCTTTGATTTTAATGATGGTTTTCTTCCGATAAAATGCGGCTTAAAGGGTACTTGAAATTCCCATTTACGAAAATTCAGGTAGTGATCTCATTTTAGTGGCTGTAAAACACAAACTAAACAACGCAACTATCTAGAACTTTGACATTTACCCATTCAAAGATAGTTCTTGACTAGAGTATGATTAATTTTCAGGTTAATAGTCGGGAAATTCACGAGGTCACGGACTTATTGACCCACCCTCGTATTGTGATGGTATGAAATTCCTTTTGAACCTCTCTTCAAAGGCAGTATCATTCTTTTTCTGTGTTTGGTTCTGTAACAAAGAGAGGGAAATAAATACTGAAGGGGCTCCACACCCTAATTCCCCTTTAATTGGGAATGAGGGCACTAAAGCTTCGTCACAATTTAGTCTTCCACAGCACTTTCATTATGGAACATTTAGTTGTATTTTTTCTTCTAGGCAGTTCCCTTAACCCTTAAGATGCGGGAGTATATTTTTTCGCAACAACTGTGTGCGGGAGGAAAGTTAGAGAAACCTTCCCTTCTCCTGGTGCGTCCGACTAGTCGCAGCAGGTAGAAAACCCCCATAATCCGGGTAGACCTTTTTCCGATGACTGCAGTCAACGGTTATTGTTTTGGTTGCTTCTCTAACGTAGAAGCAACTGCCAATGATTTAATTGTTTACTAACGATTTTTGATTAAAATTGGTGTCCTATTTCTTTTCGTTGCTGTTTGCTGATTAATTTGATACCAAACAGTTAGTAGATACATTGATATTTGGAAATATGAAAGTACGTATGCACTTTCAATTTCTGCAAATCTTGGAATTACCCGGAGGCCGGAAATCCCATAGATAGGGTTTTCCACATTTAGGACAATGAAAAAGATTTTGCGAGGGTGCTTCTCGTTCACAGGCAGGGCCATAAAATTGGGGAAGGCCAAGTATGGGGAAGGAAGAGCAGGTCAAACGTTTAAAAATGTTTTCCTGCAGTTCTCTTAAGAAAACGTTTTTAAACGTTCCCTGCAGTTTAAGGGTTACTCTCCCAGCCTTTCCTCCATGATTTTTCTACTAGTCTCTTAGTAAGAAGAAAGGAAAAAGGAACTCGGCTTTCAATGAACTAAGAGACAAAGGTTCTCCAAGCGCCAACAGCGGCAACTGTCTAGGGCGATTCCTGGGAAATGGATAATCGCTTAGCGGTCACCAGTTATTCAGAATCCCTAATGTGCATTTCCTAAGCAATGCTTTCATGATCATTCAGCATTGGACCTCCTGTGATTTGTCTCTTAGTATTAATTATGGTAATAATAAATATATCTAATGCCAGTAATAGCTAGTTAATTGTTTCTTAAATTGTTTGTTTATCTCGTAAATTTCTTCCCAGATAGTTGCTTTATATCTACATCTACGTGAATACCTTGCAAGCCGCCTTTTGGCGTGTGGCAGGGGGTGTAAACCAAATGATTGAGCTACTTTTTTAGCCTATTACTATCGTGTATTGTTCGCGGAAAGAATGAGTTCTTAAAACGACTTTTTCTAGTGTCTATTTCTCTTATTTTGATCTCATTATCGGATCGGCTGAAGTTTTGTTTAGTTAACAACTTTTGTTTAATTATTAATTCTGCAGCCCTCGTAATTTTTGCGAAATATGGAGAACACGGACTATTTTGAAGGGTCATTACTTACGATCATAGTAAGAAATCTGGATATTTCAGTTATTGATATGGATCGAATTTATCATATCATATTTATTCATTAAAGCTCCGAATCTTCTTTAATATTCTTTTATGAAACGAAGGAAACTGATGACAAAGGGACTTGATAAAGGAATCAGGAAGAGATTGGTAAAATCCTTGGTGTGGAGTGTAATGTTGTAAGGGTGTGAAACGTGGACGTTAAGAAAAGAGGATATCAAAAGAACGGAGGCTTTCGAAATGTGGGTATGGCGTAGAATGGAGAAAGTTAGTTGGGTCGACAGAAAAACGAACGAGGAGGTTCTAGAGATGGTTGGGGAGAAAAGGGTTAAAGATTGAAGTAATTAAAAATAGACAAAAGAAATGGGTGGGTCAAGTATTGAGAGGAGAGGGATTATTGAAGTAAGTGATCGAGGGAAGAATGCTAGGGAAAAGACAGAGGGGAAGACAAAGACAAAAGTTGTTAGACGAATTAAGGGGTGGGATAAGTTACTGGGAATTGAAGGAGAGGGAATTAAATAGTGAATGTGTGGGCACATGAACCTACAGAAAGGTAGAACACTTTATATATATTATATTCTACTATAAATTGATTCTATTTTCCATATATACTAAAAGAATTTCTTCTTCATTTCCAGGATCCAGAAGGAGCTGGCTGAGATAACCTTAGACCCACCACCGAACTGCAGGTATTATTTATCTCTCAATGCATATTTTAAGTAATTGTTCAACTTGTAAAGTGATCACTGTTTTGTGTATAATCATATAATTATCGGATGAGAGTAGAGATAGGTGAATCCGATCCAATCTACTTCAATATCGATTCTTTCAACCCGATTCTAGATTATTTTGAATCAAGCTTTTAGAACTGATCTTTCGATCCGATTCGATGCATCCAACCGATCCATGAACCGATCTATGTGAATCGATTCGCACATAAACGATAGAGGTCTATTTTCAGCAAGTTTATCACTTTTATGCTAGTTTAAAATAATAATGTATGAACTAATCCAATCATTATATTTTTAAATTTGCATTTAGATCATATATATTTATTAATGTGATTGTCTTTTCAAATTTCAATATTTTGACGAACTGATTCTAAAGCTTCATATCGTCTAATAACTGTGTGAATATTCGTAACTTTTGTGATAGAAGATGCCTAAAAAAACTACTTTATAATATCTTCTTATTATCAATACTCAAATGCTGAAACTAAGCATAAAGAAAAGAAAAGAAAAATTGTTCAAAAGTTTTGTTTTAACAAAAAATACGATAATTACTTAAAATCCATTAAATGAAAACTTTATTTATAAATAAATGCACCTGTATAAAATGAATTCCAAAAAAACAAACTGAAACTGAATACCCAAAAATATAAAATGAGAAAATCAACAAATGAAAATGAGACAGAAATATATACACAAATACGAACTAAGGAAATTATTTACTAGGATCTTTAGACAAGCACTCTTTCAAGAATGTGAAAGCCTGAAAGGGTCTATGGAGATTGGAGAATTCGATCCGATCTACTTTAAGGTCAATTCTCTCAACCCGATTCTAGATTATTTTGAATCAAGCTTTTAGAACCGATCTTTCGATCCGATTCAGTGGATCCAACCGATCCATGAACCATTTCGGGCGTACGTGATTGAGGTCTGAGTGGATCGGGACTTAGGGGAATAAAGGCAGATGCTAGGAAATGCTTCGGCATATTTCACAGTCTTTGTTCTTCCAAGTTTATTTTCAAAGAAGAGCTTTCATTTTCATATCTCGATGCTTAGGGGCGACAACTATTCTAACACTAATTAATCTCCCAAGTTGCATTCTAAGTTAGTTAAATAAATCCAGTACATTGTAGAGAATACGTAGCTCATCATCTCCTAACTTTCAAATTAAGATTGTAACAAAATTATAAGGATTATAATTATTTTCTTGAAAATGAAAGGTACAAGTAAGTAATTTACAGAGGTAGATACTAAAAATCCAGCGTCATGTGGCCATTCCAGCCAATAGACGTTGTTGTAAACGATTCAATACAGCCAATAAGAGAGAGTAAACCGATCCATCTGATCCGATCGATCTTTCAAATACGATCTCATGCCAAGGAGTGTCCAACGCCCTTAAAGTCTTATCTCCTTGATGAGGATTTTTCACTCTACTCTCATATGAATATATGTGAAATATATATAGCTAACTCTCCGGATATATACCTATATATATATTGTTTCGACGTACTGGCCCTACACTCTAGATGCGAGAATAATGCAGACATCGACGCTAGCTATCATGGGTTCGATGCCAGAAATTCCCAAAAATCGCAATTTTCCCATAAGAATGCATTGCACGGATTTTTGAATATTATTTTGAGGCACTTATCGTTAAGATAGAGTAACCAAAATTTCGGAGGTTGAAGTTGAGGTAGTCTTCAATGCTTCTCATGGAAAAAATGTAGCCAAATGACAGTGAGTTCGACGCCAGGTGGATGCAAAATTCTTCCATTAGAAATGCATTGCGGAAATCTTTTTAAATACCTTCCCGATAAGCTAGAAAGATAAAACCCGGAATGGTGACAGAGGCGTGGGACCTTCCCGATAAGATATTGAATCGAAACTTTGGAACAAGTAAGGATGGCACTTATCTAATATTATTTTGCTGTCTTCTCTCACGATCGGGTTCTTAGTTCGTCGCCAGGCGGTCTTTGGCGCGAAGTTTTAAATTTGAACTGAGGTAGTACTTGGTATGATACTGTATTCAACGGATAGCTTGCAGTATGCAAGCAACTTTTACTCGTATGTGAAATATTAGCCCTTAGGAAATGTATCGGAAAAGAGAGCTGACAATTCTTGGTAAGAGGAGCATTGACCCTTTCGAGACGGTCACATTCTCTTAAAATCGTCTCCTGGACAAGGAAGCATTTTGCGACTCAGATGTTGGCAGGTATAGAATTGAACCCTTCTGAGTCCTAAGCAGGATTCCTTCCACAGCATGCAGCTAACTAAATGTTATTGCTGACGTTTTGCCAAATAATTATTTTTTACTCGACTTTCACAGAATATTGCTGCCTCGAAAGGGTTAAACTTATAAATATTTCAGGAATTTTTCCACTTGATTACAGTTTTTACTGGATTGAGAAATGGTTGTTGTGCAAAGTTTGACATGCAAGCTAATTTATCAAATTTCTAATTTATACAAATACTCATATCATGAAGTGTGTTTCCTACGGGACTAAAATATTTATCGATTGCTCTCATCCAGGGTTTAGCTGAAAGGAAAAAAAGAGTATAATACATGGAGCTTTGGTTGAGTTGAAATAATATCTGTGATGATTTCATATAGAGAAATGAACAGGATGACTCATGCTAGTTGTGACTACAAACACAATATTAAAAATGGATTAAAATTTAATTTAGAGCAAGTATTTGGTGCATTTACATTTACAAATTAGCAGTTATAATGGTATATTTGCATAGTTTGGATAGATCAATCCTTTGCATTTTAACTGATTTATATTAGGAGCCAACATCAATTTTTTACTTAACCAGAGTCGGCCACATTCTCTTAAATTCGTCTCCTGGACACGGAAGCATTTTGTGACTCAGATGTTGGCAGGTATAGAATTGAACCCTTCTGAGTTCTAAGTGCGGTTCCTTCCTCTGCAACTGCAATCGGGGGAATACCATCACATTCCCTTCCACAACATGGGGCCGCAGCTAACTAAATGTTATTGCTGACATTTAGCCAAATAGTTATTTTTTACATGACTTTCACAATATAGCCGTCTCGAAAGGGTTACACTTATCCACAAGGTAACTTTTCAAGGTAAAATTGTTTGGAAGGATCAATCCCATGCTATACTTATTATTATAGATAGAAATGGGCAAGTGTCACTTAATGTAACACATCTGTTCAAGCCTTCCTATATAAAGAAAATGGTGATATCTGAGTTTGCAGGGAGGTAATCTTGCAGAACTTCGTTCCTCACCATACATTTATTATTAAATGTCTCTTTTTTTGCCTCAAATTTAGTCTTTTTTCCCATTACTTTTACTTTTGTTACTTTTACTAAATACTGGTAAAAGTTGGTCGATAATGGCTTATTTAGACAGATAATTGAAAAATCTTCTAAATAATGGTAAAAGTCAGTCCTAGAATGGCTTATTTAGCCAAATATTTGAAATATCTTCCAAATAAAGGCAAAATTTGCTCCAACGATGACTTATTTAGCCAAATATTTTAAACATCTTGCAAATAAAGGTAAAAGTTCATCCAAAAACAGCTCATTATGTCAGATATTTGAAATATCATCCAACTTAATGTAAAAGTTGCTCCAAAAACGGCTTATTTAGCCAGATATTTGAAAAATCTTAAAAATTAAGGTAAGAAACAGTCGAAAAATGGTCATTTAACCAGTTTTTTGAAAAATCTTTCACCTGAAGGTAAAATTCATCCCAGAAGCGGCTAACGTCCTTTCGTAAAGTATTTACTTGAAGATATTGAGCACCTTTCTTTCCTTTTTCAGTTACGTGTGTTAGCTCTAATTTGGTCTCAAATCTTCTCGTAGCATATTTACCAAAATATCTTTCCTTCCTTTTGATTCTTGTTCCAACTTTGTCGTAATTTTATCTTATGTTATTTTGAAATAGAAATGGGAGTTTTCAACGAAAAGATCGATCTCCCGAATCGGATTGAATTGTTTGCTTTGAATCGATTCAAGCTCGAGATCGTATTCGAAAGATCGATCGAATCGGATCGGATGAGATCGGTTATGCTATCTCTTACTAGCTGTTTTGAATCATTTACAACAATGTTTATTGTCTGGAATGGTCAAGTTACACTGGAATTTTTAGCATCTGTGTCTGTAATATCTATCCTGTAGATATAATTTAAGTTGAACATTACATAAATAAAGTTTTCATTTAATGGATTTTAAGTTTTTATCGTATTTTTTGTTAAAACAAAACTTTTGAACAATTTTTCTTAGTTATGCTTAGTTTCAGAATTGGAGTATTGATAATAAGAAGATAACATAAAGTAGTTATGTTAGGCATCTTCTATTACAAAAGTTACAAAAATTCACACAGTTATTAGACGATATGAAGCTTTAGAATCAGTCCGTCAGAGTATTGAAATTTGAAAAGACAATCCCATCAATAAATATATATGATCTAAATGAAAATTTAAAAATATAGCGAATGGATTAATTCGTACATTATTATTTTAAACTAGCATAAAAGTCATAAACGTAAGTCAATATTAATTTGGAAATTAAAATCTTGTATCTTGACGACTATGTACAACTGGGGTTTGCCCCCCCATTTCATTTTGAATATGTATATATAAGTATGAAGTAGCTTTTTCATGCTGTTTTTCTTCTTTTATGTATTATTGTTATGTATTATCTGTCGAGCCTCACTCTGATAGGTGATGATATTTTTATTGTTTCATGCATGTTTCATCTCATTTATTCTCACTTTTTATTATTTTTCATGGTTTCGGGCATCTTATTATGAGTATATTGTTTTTTTATTGTTTATTGAACTAAATATTGTACAATATTGGAATTACATCAACTCAAAGTAAAAATCACAAAAGAAAAAAATATCAAACACAACAGTGTGCATAGTGCCTGCGACAGCCAAAAGATTATCAAATCTCGTCCGGCCATCCACCATTTAATTGCACATACAATGACTTGAAAAAAAAAGACATTACATAACATCAAAGTACAGTTGAAGAATCAGGAAATTAAAAATTTCTATTGTTTACAAATAATGAGTTTACAATAACAAAATATATAGATATATATGTAATCATACAATACATCATATTACATTTATTACAATACTATCCTAGTGTAATTTGTAGGAACTTCTATTTTTACAAATTACAAATACAATAGAAATAGAAAACAGACAAACATACATAAAACCATAAATCTAAAAAATAAGAATTTTTCATACATTGCACATTTCATTCTATAAAGAGCTTTTTTACATTTTCAAAAAAGATTTCAAATGGTTTTCATTTTTTTTTCTCTTCAAAAGAACATTGATGAAGTTTTAAATGATGGTGATTTAAAAAAATTTTTTTCTTTTTTCTGTATTCATACTAGTTTTTTGCCTTTTCCATTTATGACATTCTGTATTTCCAGTGATTTTTTTATCTCTTATCTCATGTTTTCCTTTTTACTAACTGTTATTCTTTTATAGACTATTTCTATATTGAAGTGTAAATATGTTCCTTGCTTTATGATTCCAGCCTTTTCTATAAATTTCAGTTTCCTATCTATCTGTAGGTTTTGCAGGTTTTTCACACCCTCTTCTGGGGTGTTTTCCTGCTGTGGGCTATTTTTCCTATCCTAGGTTTTTAAGCCCACAATATAAATTTCTTCCGTGCACTTTTTTTCTGCTATCTCTTTCTTACAAAACGAAGGGTAAGATGTAAGAGGAGACTATTCAGTCTCAATCTTTCCCGAATAAAGATGTTTTATTATTATTATATTATGTACAAATACTAGCTAAAGCAAAGAGAAACAGTATTGTGGGAATTAAATCTTAGCAGCTGAGGGTTGACAAAGATAAAACCCTCATTGTAGGAAATAAAAACCAAAAACTGAAAGAAACCTGCAAAGTCGCATTAAAAAATTAAAAAGGCAACAACAAAGAAAATTTATTTAACCCAAGGAATTATTCCAATTTATTGAGGACCTTATTATTAGCTGTAGAATCAGGCAATAATTTAATTAATAAATAATATAATTCATAAACAAATCTAATATAATAAAATAAGTTGTGTGTATGTATGTATGTTCGCATAAAACGAGAACCATAAATGGCACAACCTTCACACTTTAATCATAGTTAAATATAATCCTAGTGCAGATAATAGGCTACTTTTCATTTACCTGAAGGTCCCCAGTTTGAACCCAGACAAGAAAAACCGTTCTCATAAGAAATGCACGTAAACCTCACTTTTATCAGTTGCAGGCAGGCATTTCTTTTGCAAAATTAAATTAGAAATAATAGGCTTACGAAATCAAGATAAGCACCAAAAGAAAGAGAAATAAATAGAGATTTTTATTTTTGTCGTGAAATATCGCTATCGAGTCGAAATGGGGAGAATTCGGTTAAAATGAACGGAAATTTGGTGAAATTTTGAGGCTATAAACAACTAGTCCCCTTAACTATGAATGCGATTGTTGAAACCGAGGTATTGCGTTTTTCGGTAAGAATACACGATGATTTTAGAGGTCCATATGAAAGTAATGATTAAAAATGAATGATAGTTTGTTCATAATAGGCTTAATTCTGAAATTTCAGCATTTGCATTTTTGCAACAATTTGCAGTGTTGCTTCACGGGGGGAAACGTATGATCATTTAGGGGAATTTATTATAACATTACTTTTGGACACCCCTTGTACAAAGCTTCACATCACCCAAGGCATACAATGAATAAAATGTGTTTCTTTCTTTTTTTTAGTGCTGGTCCGAAGGGAGACAACCTGTATGAATGGGTGTCCACTATTCTCGGGCCGCCTGGTTCAGTCTATGAAGGAGGAGTATTCTTCCTTGATATACACTTCTCACCTGAGTATCCATTCAAACCGCCTAAGGTAAGTATCTATTATATATAGCTAACTCTCCAGATATGCCTATATAGATATATATATAGGGGATACGAATTCTGACCATGTTCCACAATTGCAGTCAACTTCAGATTTTTACCACGTACTGGCCCCACCCTGTAGATGCCAGAATAATTCAGACATTGATGCTATAGTAGGTGTCATGGGTTTAATACCAGAATGTCCCAAAAATCGCAATCTTCCCATAAGAATGCATTGCATGGATTTTTGAAAATTACTTTGAGGCACTTATCGATAAGATAGAGGAACCAAATTCTCGGAGGTTAGATTAGAGGTAGTCTTCTATAGTACCAATGGGAGAATTGCTACAAAATGACTGTGAGTTTGACTCCAGGTGGGTGCGAAATTTTTCGGTAAGAAATTCATGACAGTGATTTTTGAGATTTTTTTTTTTTAATGCTTTTCCGATAAGCTGGAAAGATAAAATCTGGAACAGAAACAGAAGCGTTTGAAAACAATCTTTTCCACGCAGTTTGCCATTTCTGTAACAGTTGTTGGTTCGATGCAAGACCGTCATTTCAATTCTACCATGCATTTCAAGTGGGGATAATGGAATCTTATTTTGGGACCTTCCCGATATGATCTTGAATTGAAATTTTGGAACAGGTCAGAATGGCACTTATCTAATATTAATATGCAATTCTCACTCACAAACGGGTCCTGAGTTTGATGCCTGGCAGACTTTTATACAAATTTTTCAAAATTGTTTTCAAGGCTTTCTTGGCTGTAATTGCATTCAAATGATTTCAGTAATGCAAGTAACTTTTATATTAGTAATAATAATAATAATTCTTTATTCTACTTTGTCACAAAATACAATAATTTTTTCTCCATTGTAAACTTTAAGGTCCTCCTGAGCCAGACAAAGGCTCGTCAGGAGGTTCCACGTTTAGCATAGAAAATAACACAGACAATAAAAGATACAAGAAATCAACCATCTACATTTATAACTAACAACCAATTAAATCATTCAATTATTTCAATACTACAATACAAAATCCTTACCACAAATACAATAGCAATAAAATTACAATTAACAATAGTGTGATATGCAATAATGTTACCTTTATTCTCGTAACAACAACAATTTTGAGATATTTAGTAAATTTCGCTCTGATTTAAGTGACTAAATCGTCGAAGAGAATATTCATAATGCTCCGGCTTTAACCATTTGGAGTATCAAAGTATTCGTTATCTTTTCTGTCTAATTATAAAATCATCTTGCTTTTGTTACTGTGTTTTAATCTTTAATAATAATAATCTTTTTTAAAGCCTTTATGTAATTTTCTATGTAACTATTGACAATTCCCATTCTTCTGTATGTAATGTAAGGTGTAATGAATTTGAATTGGTGTTAGAGATCGGTGAATTCGATCCGATCTACTTCAAGATCCATTCTTTCACCCGATTCTCGATTATTTTGAATCGATCTTTTAGAACCGATCTTTCAATCCGATTCAATGCATCCAACCAATCTATGTGAATCGATTCGGACGTACGCAATAGAGGTCTATTTTCAGCAAGTTTTCTTTTCAGTGTCTTGTTCAGTTTCCTCTATGAAAAGGCAGGATTATTCCTTATGATTAATTCTGTAACGTCTAGAGGTATAGCAATGATCTGGGACTCCACACTGATGTATCTAATTAAGTGATGCATTCGGCACTATGGTCTCGGAACAAATAATTCTATCTTAATGTCTTAATCATCCTTGTGGTGATTTGAATACAATCATTGAAATGTTTTTTTTTGTATTACTGTATGCTCTTTTGAGTGTAGTCTCGGAGATGTCTATTTTCAGCATGTTTACGACTTTTATGCTAGTTTAAAATAATAATGTACGTACTAATCCAATCATTATATTTTTAAATTTGCATTTAGATCATATATATATATTAATGTGATTGTCTTTTCAAATTTCAATACTCTGACGGACTGGTTCTAAAGCTTCATATCGTCTTATAACTGTGTGAATTTTCATTTACTGTCACTTTTGTTATAGAAGATGCCTAACAAAACTACTTTATAATACCTTCAAATATGAATACTCAAATTCTGAAACTAAGCATAACTAATTGTAAGAAAAGTTGTTCAAAAGTTTTGATTTAACAAAAAATACGATAATAACTTAAAATCCATTAATTGAAAATTTATTTGCGTAACGTTTAAGTTAAGTAATATCTACGGGATAGATATTACAGACAGATGCTAAAAATCAAGTGTAACATGACCATTCCAGCCAATAAACGTCGTTGTAAGTGATTCAAAACAGCTAGTGAGAGATAGCATAACCGATCTCATCCGATTTGATCAATCTTTCAAATACGATCTCGATCTTGAATCAATTTAAAGCAGTGATTCCCAAACTTTTTCGAGCCACCGCCCCCTTGGATCCATAAAACAATACTCAACGCCCCCCAAGCGGTTACTTTATAATAATAATCAGAATCATAGGCTAAATAACCAGACGAGGAACATTGCAATAATTAAATTAAAAACAATGACTAATCAAATTTTTATTTATAATCCAATAAAGGTTTAGTTTTTGTAGCACATTTATGCAAAAGGAATAATACTTTGGTAATACTTGGCTCTTTTCGCCCCCATAAACTAGAGCACCGCCCCCCAGGGGGCGGTAGCACCCACTTTGGGAACCACTGATTTAAAGCAAACGATTCAATTTGCTACGGGAGAACGATCTTTTCGTTGATAATTCCCATCTCTACTTGGTGTTGTGCTAACGAAGTGATTGATTTTGTAGGTGACTTTCAGGACGAGGATCTATCACTGCAACATTAACAGCCAAGGAGTCATCTGCCTAGATATACTAAAGGACAATTGGTCTCCTGCACTCACTATATCGAAGGTCTTGCTCTCCATATGTTCACTGCTTACTGACTGCAATCCAGGTGAGTCTAAGCTGCATTTTTTCATTTAACTCTTTCGAGGGTCAATAATCATTGGTGTTTATTTTTGGTGGCTATTTTTTAATATTCTTTCTATTGAATCCTTTAAATATCCTTTCTAAAGCCAAAAGTGGAGATGAAATTAATACTCATAAATGAGAATAATATTCAAATATAGAATCACGAATAATAGCTTCAAAACCAATATTCCCTTAGTTACTTGGATTGCTAAGATGAGTTTCTATGAAACGATTGTTTTCTTTTAAGCTACATCTTTAATTAAATACCTTCAGTATTGCTATTTTTTAATATTCTATCTATTGAATCCTTTAAATATCCTTTCTAAAGCCAAAAGTGGAGATGAAATTAATACTCATAAATGAGAATAATATTCAAATATAGAATCACGAATAATAGCTTCAAAACCAATATTCCCTTAGTTCAATCATTGATGTTTTTTGGCTAATCTGGTTGATCTAGTTAATTGGGGATATTTTTCTGAATCGACTGCTTACAATTTTTCCTTCTGAGGCCAAATTTGTTTTGAATATGTTTACTACCAAAGTTTTGTCTACGTCAAGCTCAAATTGTCAGTCAATATACCGGTTCAATATCACACTTTTGTAACAATGATAGCTCATAATGTTGGCTACATCTTCTGCAAACATTCTCTGAATTTATTAATTAAGTCGTCCATTGAGCCTTTTATTCTTCTAAAGATTCCGAGGCTTCTCTTTCCAGGAATTCACAAATACCTCATATCTTAGAAAGTAAAGAAAACGTTGCATCAGATCAAGTTAGAATTAATCTTCTAAGACTTCTATAAATTTTTCTCGATCAATTCAAATAATCTACAGTGGTTTCTTTTCTATTTTGTCCCGTTTAGAATTACTTTCATCTTGTTCACAATGATTTTAGTTGTGAAGAGACGCTTTGGTTGTTTGCCTTCACAATAATTGTGCTGATTTGTCTTCAGTATTTGTTTGGCTGATTATATATCTTCTAATCCCCAAGATTTGAATTGGTGGTAACCAAAATTATGGTGAAAAATACATGCTTGGCTCTTTTCTTTAGTTGACATTATTCCCTGGACATGGAGCCAAAATAAATTTTTAGACTTACAAAAGCACTGTAAATACTCATCAGTATAATATTAGTATCAAAAATATCAAGCCTGTTATCAGCATTTAACACTTTTTTTAAATTCTCAGAATTCGTTTAATTTTTTCATTGTGAAGTCTTGATTCTTTTCTATTCTTTCGTAACTATCAAAAGACGATTTCATAGTTCAAGGTAGTGAACATGTTTCAGAGATGTGATGTATCACAGATGTACCTGTGATTTAAGTAAACTGTATATAGGAGTTTAATTTTACATTTTGATTCCTAGCTGGAATTGTAGCTGTCTTCATACATCTCTGGTTATAATTGTAGGTCCACGGTGTCTTGTTCAGTTACCTCTATGAAAAGGCAGGATTATTCCTTATGATTAATTCTGTAACATCTAGAGGTATAGCAATGATCTGGGACTCCACACTGATGTATCTAATTAAGTGATGCATTCGGCACTATGGTCTCTGAACAGATAATTCTATCATAATGTCTTAATCATCCTTGTGGTGATTTGGATACAATCATTAAGGTTTTTTTTGGTATTACTATTTGTGACAATCAATGGTTGCTCATAAAGAGTAAAAGAAATAGCGTACTTCTACCTGATTTGACCTCTCCTTGAGTACTGCTGCCCGATTTGGGATCTGCACGATGTGTGATTAACTTCCAGCCTTGAGATGGTTCAACGTAGGGCAGCTAGATTTGTTAAGGGAGATTTCAGAATTGACAGCAGTTTTCAGCTATGACAGAATCCCTCGGTTGGGATTCGCTTAGTGATAGAAGACTTGATTACCGTAGGAAGCTTTTTCATAAATTTATCTCTACGGATCTCGGGGAGGAGATAGTTGATATTGTCATACCAGTTAGTAGCATACGTGATCTTCGAGACAAAACGACGATGCGTTACAGGGAATAGTTGCCAGGACAGATAGTTATTTCTGGTCATTTTTTCTGCGAAGTATTAGAGAAGCCAACAGCAGTCAAAGGTAGATAGGGCTTTCGGTGTTTCACACCCCCTGCTATGCGCCCGTGGCGGTTAGCAGGGTATATATGTAAATGTAAATGATGCGCTAATTGAGTTGATGCCATACCTCTGCTAAAGAAGGCCCCATTAGGACACCATCCAGGGGCTGTTCCCCATAATAATATGCTGTATTTTTAAACCAACATTGTAATAGGAGAAGGCGTGGAATTGAGACATTCTAAATAATTTATTCACCGAACGTTCTTCCGTCAACGCCAGCCGAAGAAAGCATCTTTTTTAGAGGAATATTAGATTGTTTTTGAGTATTGTTTAGTATATTATTAAGACGTTTTAATTATTTTGGAGATAATTGTAATTCAGCTAGATTTCATTAAATTTTTGGTACGAAAGTATTCGATGTTTTAGGTATGTTGTAGGGTGTTTCAGTGTTTGTGTATTTGTTTGTAGCGATTAGAGTGTTGGTTGAGATGTATTTGCATGGGGAGGTTGAGCATTCGTCTGCGAAAGTTTTGCACAGGGCAACTAGAAAATATAGAAAAATAGAAATATTTAAATGAATTAAAGAGGGGGTTTATTGATTTTGCTCAAGCATTTTTAGGAAAAATAGGATAAATTACCTTATGGGCCTGAATGTATATAGTTACGAGTAAAAGTTGCTTGCATACTGCAAGCTATCAGTTGAATACAGCACCGTACCAAGAAAGGCCTCAAAACAATGTTCAAAACTTCACGCAAAAGACTGCCTGGCGTCGAACTAAGGACCCGATCCTGCATCACAATTGCATATTAATATTAGATAAGTGCCATTCTGACCTGTTCCAAAGTTTCGATTCAACATCTTATGATGAAGTTCCTAAAATAGGAATACGCTATCCCTCTTTGATATGCACAATAGAATAGAACTGACGTTCAGACATCGTACCAAGAACTGTCAGAGGAACAGCAAACAGTGTATATGAAACAAATGAATTGCCTCTATGTACATTCCATTTTATATCATTCCCGATTATCGGATAAGCATTAAAAATAATTGTCAAAATTGACCGCCATGCATTTTATACCGGATAATTTTGCACCCACTTGGCGTCGAACTCACGGTCATATGGTAACATTACTTCAGTTAAAACAATAGATAACAACGGTGTCTCCAACCTCCGTGATTTTCACTGTTCTAGTAAGGACACAAAAGAATTTTCGAAAATTCGTGCAATGCATTCTTATGGGAAAATTGTGATTTTTGGGACATTCTGGTATCGAACCCATGATAGCTAGCGTCAAAGTATGATTTACTATGGTATTTAAAGGATGGGGCCAATGCGTCGTAAAATTTTCACGTCAACTGCGCTTGTGGAACATGGTCAGAATTCGTATCCCCTATAAATATATATCTATATATATAGGTATATCCAGAGAGTTAGCTATATATAATAGATATATAAGTGATGGATGGAGGCAACAGATTTTTATCATTGGGTGTGTGCTGTCTTTAACCCTTTTGAGACTGTTGTCGGCTATAGATGATGTTTTTCCTATGCAGAAGCACGGCTGTCGTGTAAAGACAGACAGGTGGATGCAGTTTCAGAGGATTAGGGTATTATAAACTTACCATTCTGACCCTTTTCCGGGGGATTTCTTACCTTTCCTTCTGCACCACTCATAGAAAAGTCAGCACCCGGGGTTGTTTATAACCCTTTTTACTACATGTTGCCTGGGCAAATGAAATGTAATTGCAATAGCTTTGTGAAAGAGTTTGTTTTAGTAGTAATTGTCAACATTAATTTGGATATTGAAATCTTGTTCTTTGCTATGTACAACTTTTAAACGAAATTCTACCGTTAATATGAAGGTAATTTGGTTATTATCATGTAGAAACTATGCTACATCATTGCCACTACAGTGGTACCTCAAGATAAGAGTTTAATTCGTTCCGTTACCTTGCTCGTATCTCAAAGCAATTTTCCCCATTGAAATTAATTGAAATGCCATTAATTCGTTCCAGGCCCCAAAATGCCACCCCAGTTGTTGAGAGAGCATCGGAGCTTAGAAATTATTGTAACGCCCTTAGCTGGCGTTATACCCTTTATTGACTCCTTCTGTTTAAGCACAGTACATATCGTTGAAGTACTACACCCGTACTACCTCGCCAAGTCAGCTACTCGCACATCTTGCTCATTTTTTCTATGATTTCACGCTTTAATTCAATAGGCATCATCTTCTTCTGAGCATTGACCTTTCTACTCACTTTCTTCAGACCCAAGGTTGTAAAAAGCAATGTGATAAAGTATTTAATTGCACTAAAAGCACAAAGCCCTAGAAAAACTTATCAAAGATGCTTCTACAGTGAGGTAAACAAGTATACTGGGGGGATGCATGGGATAATGCGAGACGCAGGAGGCACAGTAAACTGGTGGGTCGTGTGCAGCCGGCCGTTCCTCGTATCTCAAATTTTGCTCGTATTTCAAAGCAAAACTTCGCTCGCTCGGTGGCTCGTATCTCAAAAAACTCGAATGTTAGGGCACTCGTATCTCGAGGTACCACTGTATATTAGTACACTAAATAGCTTAATATTAACAGTGAAATGTCGTTTGAAAGTTGCACATGGTCTCAAGGTACTAGATTTTAATTTCTATATTAATATTGACAATTACTGCTAAAACAACTCTTTGGCAAAATGTCCGCAATAAGATTTAGTTAGCCGCGGCCACATGCTGTGAAAGGGACGGTGACGGTATTCCCCTGATTGCGGTTACAGGGGAAGGAATCCTTCTTATGACTAAAAAGGTTTAAATTTTATACCTGCAAACAGCTGAGTTGCGAAATGCTTCCGTGTCCAGGAGACGATTTTAAGGGAATGTGGCTGTCTCAAAAGGGTTAAACTTATCCACAATGTAACTTTTCAAAGTAAAGATGTTTTGGAAGGATCAATCCCATGCTATACTTATTATTATAGATAGAAATGGGCAAGTGTCACTTAATGTAACACATCTGTTCAAGCCTTCCTATATAAAGAAAATGGTGATATCTGAGTTTGCAGGGAGGTAATCTTGCAGAACTTCGTTCCTCACCATACATTTATTATTAAAAGTCTCTTTTTTTGCCTCAAATTTAGTCTTTTTTCCCATTACTTTTACTTTTGTTACTTTTACCAAATACTGGTAAAAGTTGGTCGATAATGGCTTATTTAGACAGATAATTCAAATATCTTCCAAATAAAGGCAAAATTAGCTCCGACGATGACTTATTTAGCCAAATATTTTAAACATCTTGTAAATAAAGGTAAAGGTTCATCCAAAAACAGCTCATTATGTCAGATATTTGAAATATTTTCCAACTAAAAGTAAAAGTCGCTCCAAAAACGGCTTATTTAGCCAGATATTTGAAAAATCTTAAAAATTAAGGTAAGAAACAGTCCTAAAATGGTTATTTACCCAGTTATTTGAAAAATCTTTCAACTGAAGGTAAAAGTCATCCCAGAAACGGCTAATGTCCTTTCGTAAAGTATTTCCTTGAAGATATTGAGCACCTTTCTTTCCTTTTTCAGTTAAATATGTTAGCTCTGATTTGTTCACAAATCTTCTTGTAGCATAGCTTAATAACCATAGCAAGGGTTAGCTTTGCCTGTCGAATGATTTAGATAAAATAGTAAAATGGTGCGACAACTGGCAATTGGAGCTCAACGTAGATAAATGTTCAGCAGTTAATTTTTTTCGAAAGAAAATCCTTTGCCAATCATAATTCATATAGCCTTCGAGGGAAAACATTAACAACTGTCGATTCGGTAAAATATCTCTGAATAACCCTCATGAATAACTTAACTTGGGGCGCACATATCCATAACATATGTGGGCAAGCTCTTAAGAAATTTGGCTTCGTCAAAGGAATAGTCAGTAAAAACAAAGAAAAAGTCCGCGAGCGATGTTACTTTGCACTAGTTAGGCCTCACCTCGTTGTAAGTGTTGTATTCGCGAGATAAGAAAGATACAACGAAAGGCAGTACGCTTTGTAAAAAATTGCTATGATAAATCGGTAAGTGTTACTCAGATGCTTCAGGAGGCAGGATGGGAATCTTTAGAAGAAAGAAGGCTCAATCTATATATATTAAAAACGTAATGGTGTCTGTCTGTCGGTCCATTTGTCTACAAAAAGTGTTTTTCTCGCCAATGCCAAGAGCTAGAGCGATGCTGAAACATGCATTCGATGTAGAATGCTGCACCCTACAATGTGGCAAAATTTTCTTTTACCAGAACGGCCCCAGTTCGGACCCAGGGAAGAAAAACCGTTCTCATAAGAAATGCACGTAAACCACACTTTTATCGGTTGCAGGCTACATTTCTTTTGCGAAATTAAATTAGAAATAATAGGCTTACGAAATCGAGATAAGCACCAAAAGAGAGAGAGGAATGAATAAACATTCTTATTTTGGTCGTGAAATATCGTTATCGGGTCGAAATGGCGAGAATTCGGTTAAAATAAATGGAAATTTCGTGAAATTTGAGGCTGTAAGCAACCAATCCCCTTGACGACCGAAACGATTGTTGAAACCGAGGTATTGCGTTTTTCCATAAGAATACACTATGATTAGTATGTCCATTTGAAAGTAATGATTAAAAATGAATGATAGTACATGTTCATAGTCCAGATGTCTGGTCCAGACCAAACAACTGCACCCAGAGGGTGCATGCGCGTGGCCAGTCATAGCTATTATTTCTTTTACTAATTTAATCATCTGTTTTTTCTTTTCTGGAAACGCAGCGGATCCGTTGGTGGGCAGCATAGCAACGCAGTATCTTCAGAATAGAGAAGAGCATGACCGTATAGCACGGTTGTGGACGAAGCGGTACGCAACATGATGCAGTATAATTGATAAGGGAGTGAGTGCAGGGAAAGAACCTAACCTAAGAGAAAGGTATATATTGTTAAGATTAATCTAACATTAACCCTTAAATATAAAATTTAGAACGTTTTCCATGGAGTGTTTTAGAGTAAGGGTAGTGAAATATCCATTTAAATAATTATTAAAATATTTATGGATGTACACCAATTTAAATAATTATTAAAATATTTATAGATATAAATCAATGTAAATAATTATTAAAATATTTATAGATATAAATCAATGTAAATAATTATTAAAATATTTATAGAATTAAATCAATGTAAATAATTATTAAAATATTTATAGATTTAAATCAATTTAAATAATTATTAAAATTTTATAGAATTAAATCAATTTAAATAATTATTGAAATATTTAGAGATATAAATCAATTTAAAAAATAAATGAAATATTTATAGATTTAAATCAATTTAAATAATTATTACAGTATATTATAGTACCGAAAGTTATCCAAACTTTACAAACGGTAATTACAATATTATTATTGCTGTATTATTAATATATTATTTTGTTGCAGTTAGTAAAAGTTGGAAGGCATATCCATCTCCATACCCTGAAAAATTAAAAGTTACTAAACATAAGGGAAATGGTATTTTTTCTTCAAAAAAACACTCTTGTTACAGAAATCTATGCTGTTTGTGTATCCCCTTTGTGTGTACTGGTTAAATCTCTGATTCTGTTGCGTTTTCCCAATGATGATGAATTTCTTGCTGATTTACAGTGATACAAAGATTAGTCTTTCTGAGGGAAAACGTAAATTCCGCTGTTTTAGATTCAGATGTATGTGAACAACTTTTATATAATAATCACCATTGTGTATGCATTTATGTCTTTTCGTATTTATATACGATATAAGCTTCATCCAGACTTTTTTAGATTCGGACGTATACGAACGACTAGGGAATTATGTAATGAAAGAAGCTATTGAAAGTTTGAACACTTGTGTGCATGTATGCCCAATCAACTAGCGAAAGAAATTGTACATGAATTAACGAATCCGTTAAGTAGTGTACTGCAGAATGAGCTGAGATGAGAGTATCACCACTAAATGGGTTGCGTTTTCAGTCTCTCTTTGATCTGGTTCTCCCAACTTTGAATTCAGAAGGGTGCTCTGATATCCGAATAACAATCTTTGCTCAATTTCCATTGTTTTGGTACTAATCTTGACTTTGTGGCACCATTATTTCTTATCTAAATATGCAAAAGAATAAAAGTCTGCAATCGAACAAAACGAACTTTACGTTAATTTCTTATGGGAGAGTTTCAGACTCATTTTAGAGTCGACCCAAGGATACTTTGAGCATGAAAATATGGATTTGTAATGTTACGTTATACCTCCAACTGATGTTTAAATTATTTCGTTGTATCTTGTCGCGAAGTGCGTGAGATTAAAGTTATAAAAATATGTTCCACATATATTTTACAGGAGTTCACTGACATTGGACAGATAAATATACAAGATGTTTATTGTATCAGACAAGATACATGCGTTATATCTCTTTGTACATTTATATGTAGATACTTATACTTATATAAAAGATTCTAGATTTAATTTCTTTTCTCTTGGTACTTTTTTTAACTTCGTAGGATCATTATTTCTAATTTAATTCATCAAAAGAATAAAAGTGCAATTGATTATAATTATCTTTGTGCCTTTATAATGGGAATGATTTCGAGCCGTCCGGGAGTCGAACCAAGGATACTTTGGGCATGAAATTTTAGACCTATAATATTCAATTGCTATTCAAAGCAATCACCGAATTTCGTATTTCTCTTTATTCAGAAAGTGCGTGAAATTAATGTTTTAAAAAATATCTCCCACGCATTTCTTACGGGAGTTTACCTACATCGGACACGTAAACACACACACAACGGTGATTATTATATATAATATCTTAGGATGTTGCTTTAGAGTGCTACAGGTATAACAAACTCGTTATTTAATAGCCACACTTTGTATATTAGAGAGCGTGAAAATGTAAATGTTACTGAATGTTTTAGAAATTTTCTTTAGCAATACAGTCACAAATAGTGCACGTCATTGCTAAAACGATATATGCATCTTATCGTATTATGAATACCTCAAATAACTCATTATATTTATCACATACAGGATTTAGACAAAAATACAAAACATCATTGCCTGCTTTACGTAAATTCTGTCATTTTAAATTCAATTTCATTTTACACCGGCAGTAATGTTTCTATACATTGTCTATATTATCATGTGTTCACTCTGTGAGTGAAATATAAACGCTATAAATCATTTAATATCAGGTTTAGGTATACAGAAAAAGTTGCAACAGACGAAAAGTTCTCCCAAATTAATTTGAATACTCAGAGAAAAACTTAACGATTTAAAGATTTTGATCAGTATTGGGTAGTTGTTTGACTCGTAATTAAAATCTAACTTTTATTCTATGAATACTCCAAAATCTAACCATGATACTCCAAATCGAATTTTTTAATATGGTCGTTCTTAAATTAAAATGACGAGGTATTAACGTTACTCAAGCATACCACACGATTCTACCATGAGACAAACGTCAATGTTCATGTTTCTCTAGTTGTTGTCATTCTGCTCACAATAGATGGTGACCAGTTTCTTAAACTGTAATGGTTACGTAAGACATCAAGGTGTTCATTTACTGCAGTTAAATATTATTTCCGAAAGCTGTTTCGGTCAGTATAATACAGGGAATGAATATCAACATCCAATGATGTGAACTAATTACAAACATCACTAAGTAAACAAATTTAATCTGCATATAGCAACCCGGGTATCTTTTCGTCCAGGACGCAACGGGATGATTATAATATAATTCAATTTGTCTAACTAATGGCGGATTTTTTATTTGTCGGACTATTTTTAGCAGGAACCTGGAAATATTTCCTTTCTAATGGTCATTCATTCATACGTATTGGTCTAGTAATAAGGGAGAAAAGCCCCGATCACGAAAAAAGCATGTTTTAAAATAATATATAGAGGATTCTATGAGCCTTTCTTCCATAATAGCATCAGTCTCGTTATTTAATAGTCACACCTACATCTACATGAATACCCTGCAAGCCGCCTTTCGGCGTGTGGCAGGGGGTGTAAACACCAATCGATTAAGCTACTTTTTTAGCCTATTACTATCGCGTATCGTTCGCGGAAAGAATGAGTTCTTAAATCGACTTGTTCTAGCGTCTATTTCTCTTATTTTGCTCTCATTGTCGGATCGGCCGAAGTAACAGAGGGGTCGCATAATATCAAGTATGTCATGAGAAAACATGCTTTCTCTAAATTTATTAAGGAGTCGCAACCTAGCTTCTAACCGCCTTTCTTTCAATGATGCCCAACCTGTATCTGAGAGCATCTTCTTGACGTTTACCTTTTTCTTGTAGCATTTTTTAACGAAATGTATCGCTTTGCGTTGAATTTTCTCAAGTTTGCGGGTACCCGTTTCATCCGCTGGGTCCCATATTCCCCCATATGCGTATTCGAGATGGGGCCTGACCAAGGAGAAATAACATCGCTCTCTAACTTTCTCATCGCATCTACCGACAATACGCTTTATGAAGCCGAGCTTTTTACTAATTTTACTGCAGATTATACAGATGTGAGGGCTCCAATTTAAATTATTGGTAAGAGTTACCCCAAGATACTCAACTGATTCGGCTACATTTATGACTTCCATTTATTAATTATACTTGCCGCGTATTCGAGATGGGGCCTGACCAAGGAGAAATAACATCGCTCTCTAACTTTCTCATCGCATCTACCGACAATACGCTTTATGTAGCCGAGCTTTTTACTAGCTTTACCGCAGATTTTACGAATGTGAGTGCTCCAATTTAAATTATTGGTAAGAGTTATCCCACGATACTCAATTGATTCGGCTACATTTATGACTTCCATTTATTAATTATACTTGCCGCGTATTTGAGATGGGGCCTGACCAAGGAGAAATAACATCGCTCTCTAACTTTCTCATCGCATCTACCGACAATACGCTTTATGAAGCCGAGCTTTTTACTAGCTATACCGCAGATTTTACGAATGTGAGTGCTCCAATTTAAATTATTGGTAAGAGTTACCCCAAGATACTTAACTGATTCTGCTACCTCGTATTATTATGAAATTCATCAACAATTTTGACTGTCTCTAATGCTTTTTCTTGTCTCTGACAGGATGACAGTGATGCAGTGGGCTGAGCCCATATAAATGGCCGCAAATCCCAGACGATGTTCCTCGAGAAGCGCAGGAAGAGGCATTTCATAGGAGAATAAAAGTAGAGAAAGAAAGGGACGATTCGGTAGCCCTAGCAAATGGTTTTCCATTCCTCATTCCACACTCTCCGTTTCTCTCTCGTGGATCTTTTCTCTTTTAAGCAAGGTTATCTCAAATCCTGGCGCACTATCGGGCAACGGTTCGTGGTTTTCTCGAGCGCAAACTTCTCCATAATCTTAGTTTGTGTTCTCCAAGGCTCAACCTTGTGTATTAATTGTGGGTTGGAGTTGCGTAGGTCTGTTGCGTGCATTAATTCGTGCATTCTGGAGAATTTTTAATTTTTTTGTTGTTGAATTTTCGAGGAATTAATTTTTTTTGTTTCAAATTGTTCCGAGTTGATGGATGATGACGCTCAACGTATTTTTGTTGCGTTTTAAAATGTGCAGGGATATTGCTTGTCCCACCATATTGTTCGAAATAAATTCAGCAATTGGTTTGGCGTTTCTGTCTCAATTAAGCGCACGAACTTTGATTAAAGTTTTGCTTACGCATGGTGACCGAATTGCAAGCAGACTTGGGGTTCGATTTTCAACTATCTGCAGCTTTTTCTTGCGCTGGGATTTTTTCGAAGGCTGCAGCTTTTTCAAAGCAAGCAGAAGGAGTTAAATGAGGAACGGAAAACAACTTTGCTAGGCTCGCAACTTTGCTGCGTCTGTCTTTGTCGGTGGTATACATAGGTTGTGTTGTGGTGTTTAAGTGTTAGAAAGCGGCAGCAAGAGTATGATTTTTCCACTAGGAGCAGTTATAACTCCTCCCGAAACACTTTGTTTTCTTCTTTTGCGTAGCTGAAACAAAAGACAGTGATAATGGACACAAACGCCGGAACTTGTGGCTTAGACGCTTGAAAATATCACGCACTCTGAACGAAAGTTGTGCACCCAGATTTTTATTTCTTCAGAAGTAGACGTGCTGAGCAGGTTTTTTGCTACGTCGGGGTCCTGGCATGCTGAGCAGGTTATTTGCTGCATTGGGAAGTTGTGTGGCATGTTGGTAGACTTTCTACACAGGTTTATTACATCAAGAAGTTTTTCTGCATGTTGGTAGACGTGCTCTGCAGGTTTATTACATCATGAAGTTGTGTGGCATGTTGGTAGATGTGCTCTGCAGGTTTATTACATCATGATGTTGTGTGGCATGCTGGTAGACGTGCCGAGCAGGTTTATTACATCAAGAAGTTGTGCGGCATGTTGGTAGACGTGCTCTGCAGGTTTAGTACATCATGAAGTTGTGCTGCACGCTGGTAGACGTGCCGAGCAGGTTTATTTCATCATGAAGTTGTGCTGCACGCTGGTAGACGTGCCGAGCAGGTTTATTTCATCATGAAGTTGTGTGGCATGCTGGTAGACGTGCCATGCAGGTTTATTACATCATGAAGTTGTGTGGCATGCTGGTAGACGTGCCGAGCAGGTTTATTACATCAAGAAGTTGTGCGGCACGTTGGTAGACATGCTCTGCAGGTTTATTACAACATGAAGTTGTGCGGCACGTTGGTAGACATGCTCTGCAGGTTTATTACAACATGAAGTTGTGTGGCATGCTGGTAGACGTGCCGTGCAGGTTATTGCTGCATCCTGGAATGTATTCTGCGCAGGTTTTACTACATTGGGGAGCTGTCTGCGCAGGTTTTTGCTGCATCAAGAAACTGCGTAGCATGTTCATACTCATAGCTTCTCATCATCCACCAGGATCCTTACGCAGCATGTTAATCCAAGTGCAGGTTTTTGCTGCACCTCTCTGTGCGGCATTTGATGAGTTTGTTTTTTTTGGCAACTGTTCCGATTTGATGTCTGTAACTCTCTCTTCGAAATCTCGTTCTTTTAAAGGTCTCTTCGAAAGAACGACTCAATAAATTGATGAAATTATCGAATAAATTTCCCCATTTGGGGCTAATTGTGAACGGTTGTTGTTTTCATTGCAATTTTAGGATTTTGAACTGCTAATTACCCCTCGAAAGTGGCAGGAAATTAGTTTAACTCATAAAATTTTTCCCTCGATGAATAATTTTAAAAAATGTAATGAAATCAAGCAATGTGTTCTTTATTAATCGAATCAATGGCTATTTGTTTCAATTGTTTATAAATGAAAAAATATTCAAAGTTATTTTAAGTTTATTTAAATGTATGTACCAGTTGAATGGGTTTTTACATCTCTTACACAGTCTTAAGCGATATTTTATGGCCTTCAGCTTCTTAGATGGGATTTTATAGCCTCTAAAGTGGGTTTTCAATAAATAGCCATATATAATAGATGAAATATATGCAATCTATTACTACCATTATTACTACATATGAATTACTTGATGTGATTCTTTTACTCTAAAAGGTTACGAACTGAAATAATTCATAAGTAACAATATCACAGATTGGCGTGTAACTCTGTAGTATTCCATGAAATAAGTCTGGTAACTTTTTCACTGGGAAACTATATCTTGTTCGGATAGCGAATGAAAACATTGCACTGAAATAAGACATCATTTGACTACTCATGATTAATTATAATCTTCCCCGGATGCTTCTTCATATGGAGATAATGCTTAGCAATCAAATGTAGTGTGTTTTTTTACAGTATACGAGAATTTGGAGATTTGTTGAAATGATACACGGTAAAACCAGGCTAAAACACTACAGTTTACTGTGCGGTTTTCTCTCGGTACTTTTTCACTTTAAACGCATGGTAAAATCCCAAGAATCTGCTTGTAAAGCCCCCATATGCACCCGAACCATTATAATAGATGAAAGCGTCTTACGCTTTTTATGATTAATAAAACGGCAGCTCTCAGAGCATTTTAAACGGGATTTTATGAGTGTCTTATTCCAGAGAGTTTCGTGCCCACCTGGCGTCGAACACATGGTCGTTTGGTAACATTTCTTCCTTTGCTACTATGGAAGACCATCTCATCTGCAAACGCCGTAATTTTAATTGCTCTATCGCACCGAGAACGGCTTCCAAACAATTTTCAAAAGACCGCCTGGCGTCGAACTAAGGACCCGTTCGTGAGACGCAATTGCACATTAATATTAGATAATTGCCACTCTGACGTGTTTCAAAGTTTCAATTCAGTACCTTATCGGGAAGGTCCTAAAATAAGATTCCGTTATCCCAGTTTGAAATGCATCGGAATGACGCTCTTGCGTCGAACCAAGGACCACCAGAGGAATGGTGAACCTCATGAAAGAATGTTTTCATATGCTTCTGTCACCGTTCCGGGTTTTATCTTTCCAGCTTATTGGTAAGGCATTGAAAAAAAAATTTTTTTTAATTGAGGCAAAGCATTTCTTATGGAAGAATTTTGCACCCACCTGGCGTCGAACTCACGGTCATTTGGCAACATTTTTTCCATATGAACCATAGAAGACTACCTCAACTTCAACCTCCGAGATTTTGGTTCCTCTATCTTACCAATAAGTGCCTCAAAATAATTTTCAAAAACCTGCGCAATGCATTCTTAAGGGAAAATTGGGATTTTTGGGACATTCTGTTATCGAACCCGTGATAGCTATTGTCGAAGTCTGAATTATTCTGGGAACTACAGGATGTGGCCAGTACAGTCTATATATAATATGTGAAGCATAAGTATTAATTTGTTAGATTATAAAATGAATAAAATACCTCATGGCTTAATTCCTTGAGGTAAGCTTACCATACCAACTGTATTTCCTTGATGAGACCTAATTCCTCACCTAATGTAATACCTGGTAACTTAAGAAATTTACCGAATAATATTCTAAATAGAAGAAATGCAATAAAAACTAAATATCTATAACAAGAAGAATATATGTCCCCAGGGCTAGAAAAGATTACTTTAAATATATGCTTAGACAGCAAAAACACAAAGTTTTTCTTTTTGGGTTGGATTTCCAAATCATTGTAGATGAGTTAATCATTCATTTTATATTTCTATACAGTGGTACCTCGAGATACGAATTTAATTTGTTCCGTAACCTTGCTCGTATGTCAAATTGCTCGTATCTCAAAGCAATTTTCCCCATTGAAATTAATTGAAAAGCCATTAATTCGTTTCAGGCCCCAAAATGCCACCCTAGTTGTTGAGAGAGCTCCGTAGCTTAGGAATTATTGTAACGCCCTTAGCTGGCGTTATACCCTTTATTGACTCCTTCTGTTTAAGCACAGTACATATCATTGAAGTACTACGCCCGTACTACCTTGCCAAGTCTGCTACTCGCACATCTCGCTCATTTTTTCTATGATATCATGCTTTAATTCAATAGGCATCATCTTCTTCTGAGCATTGACCTTTCTACTCACTTTCTTCGGACCCAAGGTTATAAAAAGCAATGTGATAAAGTATTTAATTGCACTAAAAGCACAAAGCCCTAGAAAAACTTATCAAAGATGCTTCTACAGTGAGGTAAACAAGTATACTGGGGGGATGTGTGGGATAATGCGAGATGCAGGAGGCACAGTAAACTGTTGGGTGTTGTGCAGCCTGCCATTCCTCGTATCTCAAATTTTGCTCGTATTTCAAAGCAAAACTTTGCTTGCTCGACGGCTCGTATCTCAAAAAACTCTTATGTTAGGGCACTCATATCTTGAGGTACCACTGTATTTGAATTATTTCTCAGGAAGTATACTTTTTGGTTACTGTTTTACCTTTTGGGCCACTTAGATATTATATATATATATATATAATATTTTAAGTAATTCTTAAGAAATTAATTAATAAGAATGCTGTCAAGTTATATTTGCGCTATAATAGGTTGGCCAGTCTTAATAAAAATTAAAAGCAAACGTGCCATAGGACATATTATGCAAATCAGTGGCAAAAATATATGAAATGCAAAAACTACTACATTTATTTGTCAAAGCGTGTCTCTTTATTCAAGAAATATTTGTTTAATTGCTGATTCAGTGACCGACAAACAAATGTCATAGATAAAAACTGAGAATACTAGTTGATAATATCAATTAAAATATAAGACCTTTCACAATGAGGAAATTAATGACCCTCAGTTGATATAATAAATAACACTATGAAAGTCAGAGTGTCATTTTCAATCAAACGAAGTGCATTTAAAAAAAAATATATGATTGAAAAATATTGTAACTAATTTGAACGGAGGCATCAGGAAAATTGTCATGCAAATTTTATAATATCTTAATATATATAATAATCTTAATATATATAATATAATGATTTTGTCATTAATTTCATGTCACAAATAAATGTAAAATGAAACAAGATGTTTCCAATCGCAGTACTGACGTTTAATAATTCCAGAGAAACAATTCAATTTCCTTGATTATCCCCAGCATTTATGCAAAAATTAAGTCTGCATAGATTCGTCATAAGTGATATAATCTCAGCGTTCAAAAAAACAGGCTAGGTTCCCTAACATTAAGAATTACAGGCGTATTAAAAAAGTCTGTATAGGATGGTCACGTTTTTAAATTTTTCGATGTGATGAGTAATGGGTTTTATCAGTATAAATGAATAAAAACAATGGCCTTCCACGAAGTAACGCCTTCACTCATCGAATTGATTTCATCAGTGTTTCTTAAATCATTTTGATGGATTCTTAACCCTTAAGATGCGGGAGTATATTTTTTCGCGACAACTGTGTGCGGGAGGAAAGTTAGAGAAACCGCTCTTCTCCTGGTGCGTCCGACTAGTCGCAGCAGGTAGAAAACCCCCATAATCCGGGTAGACCTTTTTCCGATGACTGCGGTCAACGGTTATTGTTATGGTTGCTTCTCTAACGTAGAAGCAACTGCCAATGATTTAATTGTTTACTAACGATTTTTGATTAAAATTGGTGTCCTATTTCTTTTCGTTGCTGTTTGCTGATTAATTTGATACCAAACAGTTAGTAGATACAATGATATTTGGAAATATGAAAGTACGTATGCACTTTCAATTTCTGCAAATCTTGGAATTACCAGGAGGCCGGAAATCCCATAGATAGGGTTTTCCACATTTAGGACAATGAAAAAGATTTTGCGAGGGTGCGTCTCGTTCACAGGCAGGGCCATAAAATTGGGGAAGGCCAAGTATGGGGAAGGAAGAGCAGGTCAAACGTTTAAAAACGTTTTCCCGCAGTTCGCTTAGGAAATCGTTTTTAAACGTTCCCAGTTTAAGGGTTAATCAATTTAAGAACAGTCTGTTGGTTCCTCTGCTGTTTGACAAGATGGCTACCGATGCGTATACAACTAGTTTCATCTCCATAATTTCTTAAACTATGTTGAAATCATTGCATACCTTTCGTTCACTGCATTATCAATACGTTATATTCTTAGTTGCCATTTACTTCCTTTCTATGAGGCTATGGATATTGACACACTATCATCAGAACTAACAAGTATTAACCACAAATAAACATCGGTAGAAAGTTTCATGGAATTACATCAACAGATTTATGGATTCCATACCAATTAGTATCTCTTCCTAAATGTAATGGTTACATAAAACTTATCCCTTTTCCAAAAATATCGTCATCTAATAAAAGATTTTAATGAGCGGTTTACTGTAATTAATATTACCATATAATATATGAATAATACATTAAAGGTATGATCATCTATTTGTGAATTGTTGCTGTATTTCCGTATGCGTTTATGGTGTCATTTTGATGTGCTATTTCATGGAAAAATATCCTTCTCCTCACAGTTATAAATTTCAAATTTTCAGGGTTTAAAGATGGGTATGTCTTACAACTTTCCTTAAATATCCAACGATATTAATCTATATCTCACTGATTTATAAATTGTGTTCGTATAGCTTACATTCAAGCTCGCTTGAAATCCAAATGAAGTTGTCGGTAATGGGTAGAATTCTTGTCCAAATCATTCCCTTATCAAACACATTATATAATTGTATTTCATAATGTTCTTAAAAGGCTAAAAAATTGTGATATTTAGATGGATATCCCATGCTTCGAGGCAGAAGGCAGGATTTATGAAAATTGTTAATACATTAACCATATTATGCATAAATCATTTGAAAGTTTGAGGTATGTATGTTGGAAGAAATAACCGTCTAAATACCCTGAGAATTTGAATGTAGTTGGAAGACATATCCATCTTAATACCCTGGAAAGGATTTGGGAAAAAATTGGTGGTGATAAAGACAGTTTTTTTGAGATATAGGATTTAAAACAGGTTGCAACTGAGGCTAATCACTAGGGTAACTTTAAGGAATATCAGACTTAGAATTTTTTTATGCTTTCATTCATTTTATCCATTTATTTACTATTTAAAGAAAGATACATTCAATCAGACCAAGGTCTGTGTACAGAATGTAGTCAAACAAGCATTGTTTGTGGTAAAATACTTTTGGTAATAAACTTCTGTTGTCTTACACCAATGTCATGGTTTTTTGAGAGGTTGATCTCAACTTTATTGGTCTGTTTCATCGTTAAGTTGATTAATATTGTACTGCATTATTAAACAATTGTATTTAAATGCAGTATTATACATAAAATAATTATAATTTACACATAAATATAAGATAATGAGGAATAGTTATATAAATAGACACACATAATTTGAGCATTAAATAATATCCGTGTTAAAAAACTACAGATCTCACGACAAAAGTCTTAAATATGAAATTATGGAATATCAGACTTTTTTTTATTGACAAAGGATATTGACGCACTGTTGTGACAACAGGTATTAATCAAAATGGACATCGGTGGAAAATTTCATGGAATTTTGTCAACAGATTTATGGAAATGTGATTCCATGCCAATTAGAATCTCTACATAGTATGCCCAGTCTAAATGTCTTAACCAAGAAATTATATCAATATATAGTGTCTTATCAGTTGTTTCATATTAAATATATAGTGCCAACTCATTGTAAGAAGATAATTTATTTTGCACTGATAGAATCAACATTGAGGTATGGTTTTACCTCTTGTAAGACTCATAAAAACAAGCTCTATTCTTGAAAAATAGAATTATAAGATTAATTTATGACAACCGTGGAACGCATAGAAATATAGTTGATACTTTCCCTAAATAATAAGAGTAAGATTACTCTTGCTGTTACTCATTCCGATATTTTCATTCGCCTTTTATTATTTTTCTATTTTCTTGCCTCTTTAATTTTAAGCACTTTTTTATGATTATGAATTGTTAAAATCATTTGGCAATCATTATTTTTTAATTTAGTTATTTCTATTCATTGAGTTATTTTATCTTTTAAGAGAATATATATATATATATTTTTTTTTCTCTTAAATGATAAAATAACTCAATGAATACTAATTATATATATATATATATATATATATATATATATATATATATATAATTGGTATCTTTTTTTGATAAGTTTATTGCAAGATATATTAATATACGGTACAAATATATTTCAAATATTTAAGAAAACATTGTTAATAATTTATCAATTTGCATGAAATGCACTTGACATTCCTCTTAAACTTACTTACTTCTAGTGTTGTAAATTCATCAACTTTAAGTAGAAATACTATTATTTTTAATAGAATCAATACTTCTTTTTTAATTTTCTCGTTTGAAAATATGTTTGCGTAGTGGGTAGTTAAATTTGAGCAGAGTCTGCCTTTAAATGCATCTTAATCTGATTTATGTTCAATGAGACATATTCGTTGAGAGTTAATGTTGCGATCTCAAAAGTGTCACATTTTCAGGCAGCAAGGAATTATTTGTTATTTTAATCATTTTGTTGTTGGTGTCCAAAGTTCAGTGTTAGATCAATGCAAAAATGCTAAATAATGTTAATAATTGTTGCAAGATTTGCGTAATTTTTGGAATATAAGCACAAAAATAATAGATGAACATACTTGGTTGGTTAAAAGTTCGTAATATTATATATAGTGTTCACTCAACCGATCTTTGCACAATCTCAACACATCAAACGACCGCCCTCTCTGATTACGCATTTCGAGCTTCACTTGTTTGCCATGCATGGCTTTCGTATGTCGGTGTGAGCTTTGGAAAAAAATAAATCAAGATTTTTTCGTGGTCAAAGCTCAACCCAGATAGTTAATTAACGTTTACTTTATCGCCTGGCTGTTACATCGGAACTCAAAATGCTTAAGGTATGTATTAACCTGGTTAAAGAATTATTTCTTAAGCGTTCTTCGCAAACGTCCATCTCCTGTTGATTAATAAGGTTTTGTCCATCTGTTTTGTGGTTGAATATTTACATCAGACAATCGTTTGATGATTTTTTTAATCATTAAATTAGCGGTCACATCATCCTCTATCATGTTTAGTTCTATCGGAAACCTTAATTCGATTACTATTGTCAGCCTTTCGTGAATTCGTTTACAGGCAAGATTGGACAAATGCTTGGAGAAGAAGTTATTTATTTTAAGTCATTATTTTATATTATTTATTAAGTTAACTTTCATGTTTTATGTAGTTAACCTGTGTCACACGTTAGACAAATCTCGTAATGCTAGATAAGCCGTATCACATGACCTTTGCAATCGTTACGAAGAATCGAACCAACGTACGTTTTTTTACGAATGCCATTATGCTCTGATTTACAAAAATATGGAACATTTGCTAAATCATACATGATAAAACAATTTGATAAATATTTAACTGATTAATTTATTTTAAGTTATTGTTTTACATTCAGTAAAGATAAGCAGACGATAAAGCTATTGTCTGCGATTCTGAAAGGGGTTTGCAAATCCTAGTAAATGCACTGAACGGCAAAGCAAAGGAGTTTGGGATGAAAGTCAATGTATGAAAGACTAAAATCATGAGGTTTTCAAAGCGAAAGAAAGCTACGTTGACGAGAAGGGTGGATGGGGAAAAACTAGAACAAGTAGATCAATTTTCATACTTGGGCAGCCTTCTTTCAAAGGATGGCAGATTTTCGACAGAAATTAGAAAAAGGATAGAGAAAGAAGCATTCATGAAGCGAAGGAAACAGATGACAAAGGGACTTGATAAAGGAATCAGGAAGAGATTGGTAAAATCCTTGGTGTGGAGTGTAATGTTGTACGGGTGTGAAACGTCGACGTTAAGAAAAGAGGATGTCAAAAGATTGGAGGCTTTTGAGATGTGGGTATGGCGTAGAATGGAGAAAGTAAGTTGGGTCGATAGAAAAACGAACAAGGAGGTTCTAGAGATGGTTGGGG
This sequence comes from Pachydiplax longipennis, assembly GCA_036926295.1. NCBI lineage: Eukaryota > Metazoa > Arthropoda > Insecta > Odonata > Libellulidae > Pachydiplax > Pachydiplax longipennis. The sequence continues at coordinate 10,611,121 of JAVFKF010000023.1, forward strand.
AGAAAAGAGTAATGATTGAAGTAATTAAAAATAGACAAAGGAAATGGGTGGGTCAAATATTGAGAGGAGAGGGATTGTTGAAGAAAGCGATTGAGGGAAGAATGCTAGGGAAAAGACAGAGGGGAAGACAAAGACAGAAGTTATTAGACAAATTAAGGGGTGGGATAAGTTACCGGGAATTGAAGGAGAGGGAATTAAATAGGGAATGTGGGGGCACATGAACCTACCGAAAGGTAGAACACTTAATATATAACACCAGGTATGCAAGCGTTATATGAGGATAGTTTTCTGGTGAGGGTTGGAAAACAAAAGGCTGTACTGCATAACAGCGCATATATTCATTGTTGCAATGAATGCAAAATGACCTAACAATGGTCGTTGGCAAACCAATTATTGTCTTTTGTTTAAGTGGTATTGTTTCTTTAGATGGAGTATTATACTCTTTGGTATTGATCATTCTTTTCGATTGTTGTTAATTAGTTTTCTTTATAGATGATACTTTTCTGATACTTTAGCTGTCGATGCACCCATTGTAATAATCCTAATAATAATAATACTTGTTGGTTGTTGATTATTCTTTTTAATTGTCAAATTTAGAATAATGACACTGTTTTTCTGTATCTTCCCATCACATATCGAGCTGCTTTTCTCTGCACTTTTTCTGTTTTCTTTATTCGACAGCATTGCTACGGATGGTGGTAATCCATCATTTTGAACGCCTTCTCTAACTAACTATAAGGTACAACAAGTTCATTCATTCCATCCTTTTCGAACGCCAGTTTTTGTGTTATGCTTCTGTAAGAATTTCTTTGCTGCAATTTTTGAGAATTTTTTCAATGCCCATGAGCTGGAGAAATAAAACCTGGAATGATATGAGTTACAACCATGTTCTACAGGTGCTATTGACGTGTAATTTTTATGACAGACAGACCCGACACTGTAGTTAGCAGAATAATTCAGACGTTGATGTCATAGGTTCGATAAAAAAAGGTCCCAAAAATCGCAATTCTCCCATAAGAATGCATTTCGCAGATTATTTAAAAATTCGAGGCACTTATCGGTAAGATGAACCAAAATCTCGGAGGTTGAAGTTGAAGTAGTCCTCTATGGTTGTTATGGAAGAAATGTTGCAAAATGACCGTGAGTTTGACACCCACCTGGCGTGGAAGTCACAGTTGTTCAATAAGAAATTTTTCCATAAGAAATGCATTGCTGCAATTTTGAAAATTTTTTTAAATGCCTTCCCGATAGGCTGGAAAGATGAAACCCGGAATGTTAACAGAGGCATTTAAAAACATTTTTTCACGTGGTTCACCGTTTAACTAATATTCCTTGGTTCCATGCCAGAGTGTCATTTCTATTCTAACAAGCATTTCAAGCGGGAATAACAGAATCTTATTTTAGGACCTTCCCGATAAGATATTGAATTGAAACTTTTGAACACCTCAGAGTGGCACTTATCTAACATTCGTATGCCATTGTCTCTCACGAACGGGTCCTGTGTTCGACGCCAGACAGTCTTTTGCTCGAATTTTCGAAAATTGTTTTGAGTCCTTACTCAGAGCGATAGAACAGTGAAAATCACGGAGGTTGGAGATGCCGTGGTTATCTATTGTACTAACTGAAGAAATGTTACCAAACGACCGTGAGTTTGACGCCAAGTGGGTGCAAAATTCTCCGGTATAAAATGCATGTTGGTCAATTTTGACAATTATTTTTAATGCTTATCCAATAACCGGGAATGATATAAAATGGAATGTACATGGAGGAAATTCATATGTTTCTTATACGCTGTTCGCCGTTTCTCTAATGGTCCTTGGTTCGATGGAAGAGCGTCATTTCGATTCTACCATGCATTTCAAACGGGGATAATGGAATCTTATTTTAAGACCTTCCCGATAAGATATGGAAACTTTGGAACGGGTCAGAATGGTACTTATTTAAAATTAATGTGCAATTTTCTCTAACGAAATGGTCCTGAGTTTGATGCTATTCGGTCTTTTGCGCGATTTTTTCCAACAGTTTTTTTACAGGAACAGGTCAGAATGGTATTTATCTAACACTATCATGCAATCGTCTCTCTCAAACATGTCCTGTGTTCGACGCCAGGCGGTCTTTTGCGAGAATTTCTGAAATATGTTTTGAGACCTTTCTTGGTACGATTCTATGCATTCTAGTGATAGCTTGCCGTATGCAAGGAACTTTTACTTGTATATATATGTGTATATATATGTGTGTGTGTGTATATATATATATATATATATATATATATATATATATATATTCGGATATATATATATATATATATATATATATATATATATGTATATATATATATATATATATATATGTATATATATATATATATATATATGTATATATATATATATATATGTATATATATATATAGAAAATAATCTATATATAATTGATATTGAAATCAACTTATGCATTCTAGTGATTAGTTTGCAGTTTGCTAGCAACTTTTACTCGTAACATATATGCGAAGTCTTAACGTTTTTAATATGTATTGTTAATAAAATTAGGTCTATAATTTTCATGTATTTGTGTTATTCAGGGTGTGGTAGGTTTTGTGACCGGTGGTTCATCTGGGTTGGGCAGAGCAACTGTTGAGCGACTGGTTAAGCAAGGTGGGAAAGTCGTCTTCTGTGACCTTTCCGGATCTCCGGGAGAGACAGTTGCGAAGGTGCTGGGTCCAGATGCTGTGTTTGTACCCGCAGACGTGAGTCCTCTTCAAGTTTAATATATTATATAGTTTTATATATTTTTATTTTTTATATATTTTTATTTTTTATATATTTAATATATTTTTATGTTTATATATATTTTATAGTTTTATATATTTTTATTTTTTATATATTTTATATATTTTTATTTTTTATATATTTTATATTTTATAGTTTTATATATTTTTTACATTTTTATTTTTTATATATTTTATATATTTTTATTTTTTATATATTTTATATATTTTTATTTTTTATATATTTTATATATTTTTATGTTTTTATATATTTTATATTTTATAGTTTTACATATTTTATATATTTTTATTTTTATATATTTCATATTTTATAGTTTTATATATTTTATATTTTTTTATTTTTTATATAATTTATATATTTTTATTTTTTATATATTTTATATATTTTTATTTTTTATATATTTTATATATAAATATTTTTATATATTTTATATATTTTTATTTTTATATATTTCATATTTTATAGTTTTATATATTTTATATTTTTTTATTTTTTATATATTTTATATATTTTTATTTTTTATATATTTTATATATTTTTATTTTTTATATATTTCATATTTTATAGTTTTATATATTTTTAATTTATATATATTTCATATTTTATAGTTTTTATATATTTTATAGTTTATATATTTTTATATATTTCATATTTTATGTTTTTATATATTTTATAGTTTTATATATTTTATATATTTTTATTTTTTATATATTTTATATATTTTTATTTTTTATATATTTTATATATTTTTATTTTTTATATATTTTGTATATTTTTATTTTTTATATTTTTTATATATTTTTATGTTTTTATATATTTTATAGTTTTATATATTTTATATATTTTTATTTTCTATATATTTTATATATTTTTATGTTATTATATATTTTATATTTTATAGTTTTACATATTTTATATATTTTTATTTTTTATATATTTTATATATTTTTATTTCTTATATGTTTTTATTTTTTATATATTTCATATTTTATAGTTTTATATATTTTGTATATTTTTATTTTTTATATATTTTTATGTTTTTATATATTTTACATTTTATAGTTTTATATTTTTCATAGTTTAATATATTTTGTATATTTTTATTTTTTAAATGTTTTGATGTTTTTATATATTTTATAGTATTATATATTTTGTAGTTTTTTATATTTTATACATATTTAATTGATTATATTTTAATATATTTTATAGTTTTATATATTTTTATGTTTTTATATATTTTATAGTTTTATGTATTTTATATTTTATAGTTTTATATATTTTATATATTTTTGTCACTCAAAAAAAATATATTATTTTTATTTTGGACACCTTTTTTTTTCGATTCTAGCTGTGCGCCGTTAAGGAGTTAATTTGGCAAATTAAAATTTAGCAATGCGTTACTTTCCTTATTCTCACAAAACCGTGCTAATTTTAATTACGCTTCATTACTTTAAGAACGTTTAAAGAGTGGCATCACAAATTGGCACATGCAGCCAGTAGAATGTCGTTCAATTGAAGAACTATTGTTGCGAATTAGTTTTAACATCACATTTTCAAGTATGGAATTTAGGCATTGACGTTCATTCGAAATTCCCAGAGAATGCTAGATACATAAATGATTAACGCAAATAAAATAATGTTGGTTTAATCAAACTAAAAGAATAATAAGCAAATGAAAGAATAAGAGTAGTGTTTAATTAAATAAATATATTAATAAAGACAGCAATAGGTTACACTCTGTGAACAAAATCTTTGCACGAGGCATAGTTTTCGTGGATGAAATATCAAGCCTGTTATCAGCATTTAACACTTTCTTTATATTCTCAGAATTCGTTTAATTTTTTCATTGTGAAGTCTTGATTCTTTTCTATTCCTTTGTAATCATCAGAAGATGATTTGATAGTTGATAGTACCAAAAATGTTTCAGAGATACGTACCTGTGATTTAAGTGAACTGTATATAGGAGTTTAATTTTACATTTTGATTCCGAGCTTCAATTGTAGCTGTCTTTGTATATCTCTGGTTATAATTGTAGGTCCATGGTTTCTTGTTCAGTTACCTCTATGAAAAGGCAGGATTATTCCTTATGATTAATTCTGTAACATCTAGAGGTATAGCAATGATCTGGGACTCCACACTGATGTATCTAATTAAGTGATGCATTCGGCACTATGGTCTCTGAACAGATAATTCTATATTAATGTCTTAATCATCCTTGTGGTGATTTGGATACAATCATTGAAATGTTTTTTTTGTATTACTATATGCTCTTTTGAGTGTAGTCTCGGAGATGTCTATTTTCAGCATGTTTACGACTTTTATGCTAGTTTAGAATAATAATTTATGAACTAATCCAATCATTATATTTTTAAATTTGCATTTAGATCATATATATATATATTAATGTGATTGTCTTTTCAAATTTCAACACTTTGACGGACTGATTCTAAAGCTTCATATCGTCTTATAACTGTGTGAATTTTCGTTTACTGTCACTTTTGTTATAGAAGATGTCTAACAAAACTACTTTATAATATCTTCTTATTATCAATACTCCAATTCTGAAAGTAAGCATAACTAAGGAAAATTGTTCAAAAGTTTTGTTTTAACAAAATATACGATAATAACTTAAAATCCATTAAATGAAAACTTTATTTACGTAACGTTCAACTTAAGTAATATCTGCAGGATAGATATTACAGACACAGATGCTAAAAATCCAGTGTAACATGACCATTCCAGCCAATAAACGTCGTTGTAAACGATTCCAAACAGCTGGTAAGAGATAGCATAAACGATCTCATCCGATCCGATTCGATCGATCTTTCGAATACAATCTCGAGCTTGAATCGATTCAAAGAAAACGATTCAATCCGATTCGGGAGATCGATCTTTTCGTTGAAAACTCCCTTCTCTACTTTTTATAGAGTTCTCCGAAGTAATTTTTTAAAAATCTGACGTTATTCGTACCAGGGCTGTGGAGTCGGTGCACTCACCTCCGACTCCGAATCCGACTCCTCAATTTTTGTACTATCTTCCTCATTAAGAGCGGAGTTTTCTCAGAAAAGCTGGCTATTCGAAAAGGACGCCACGCTTTCTGGGAGCTGGGATGCGATTTCCCGAAGGATCTCTACAACAGTATCATATATGTGTATATAAAACACTGGTAATCATTGGCAGCCAAAGGTTTGGCATTAATCATTACCGGTGTTTTATAAACTCATAATTGATACTGCAAATGATCTGATTGCATTTACATTTACATAAAGACCCTGCTAACCGCCACTGGCGCATGGCAGGGGGTGTGGAACACCAAAAACCCTATCTACCTTTGACTGCTGTTGGCTTCTCTAATACTTCGCAGAAAAAATGACCAGAAATAACTATCTGTCCTGGCAACTATTTCCCTGTAAGGCTTCATCCTTTTGTCTCCAAGATCACGTATGCTACTGACTGGTATAACAATATCAACTATCTCCTCCCCGTGATCCGTAGTGGTAAATTTACTAAAAAGCTTCCTATGGTAATCAAGTCTTCTATCACTAAGCAAATCCCAACCGAGGGATTCTATCATAGCTGAAACACTGCTGTCAAATCTGAAATCTCCCTTAACAAATCTAGCTGCCCTACGTTGAACCATTTCAAGGCTGGAAGTTAATCCCACTTCGTGCGGATCCCAAATCGCGCAGCAGTACTCAAGGAGAGGTCGAATCAGGGAGAAGTACACTATTTCTTTTACTCTCCATGAGCAACCCCTTAGGATTCTACTAGCTAAACTTTGCATCCTATTCGCTTTACCTACTACGTTTTGAATATGCTCTTTAAAGGAAAAATTACTACTGAGCGTAATACCAAGATATTTATGATGCTTCACGAACTGCAACGGATATCCTGAAATATTATACGGTATGCGAGAAATATGAATTGCATGTGTTTGAATGCCCAACAGATTCTCTGGCAAATCATTTTTCAGTTTCTGACCCTCAAATTATTGGGTATACATCAGAGGTTGGCAATATTTATTTTATTTATTTATTTATTCATGCTGCTGGTAGAATTTCTTCTGGTGGCAGCCCCAACCATCATCAAGATACAACATAGTTACAACCCCAATCCCTGCACCGGACGTTACACAGATAAATATCCCACGCTTAACATTACTACCCACACAGTACTCAATCACAATACACATTATTCAAATATCACTACACTACATCAGGACTTTATACACACACCTTGTCACCCCCACCATAACATTTACACCACATTTATCCCCTAATTATAAAAAATACAGTTCACTGACACACTCTGATGCTTTTAAGTCCACATTGTCAATCGTTTTCATATCTTCCCTTTTATAAACAACCGAAGAATACAAAAGATAACAATTCTCCCTCCTCTTATTTAATAAATCTACAACATCTACTTTTGAACTCTTTTCTGTTTTTAGGTAAGGGTTTGAAGACCTCTTCAGACAACATATTCCATTCTTTAACCCCTCTATTTATAAAGGAATACTTCGCGATCTCAGTTCTTTGTTTCCTTATTTCAACTTCTGTAAATGATCCCCTCTTGCTATGTAGTGTGGTTCCTCTATTCTGCTTCTCTATTATGCTTCTCCTCCGTTTCGGACCTGAAAGATGCCTACGGGTCGATTTACTCTCCGTCTTTTTTCTAACGTTTCCCTAGCATATCTAACATTTTTGTAACGCTGTCTTTTTTCCTATGCCTCCCTAACACGTACCTAGCTGCTTTCCGTTGAACTTTCTCTATCTTTTTAATATAAATTTTATCATGCGGATCCCACACATTTGTTGAGTATAAAACAGAATATTAAACAGCCTAGACCGATTTTCTCTGATCGGCTCATGGGCGTGTGAAATTATGCATGCACAGGGTTTGGTAAATGATAAATTTTGTCTGGGTTGGTTTGAGAGAAAGGGTATCTTTGACTCAGCAAATACTCACAGGTTGATAAGAATCTGTAAGCCTCAAAATGAATCATTTTGACAAGCTGTGAACCTGCTCATTTGTTGGTGCACAAACCTCTGACTCCGAATCCGACTCCTCAATTTTTGTACTATCTGACTCCTTAAGAGCGGAGTCATGGCGATTAATTACAGAATAGTATGATATATTAACAAATGTTAAACTAAAGAAACAGGATAATCCTTTAATGAAAATGTTTACAAAATTAAGAATAAATAGACCACAAAATATATGTTTGAGAAAATTACCTGAACAAAATAAGGCTGTAAGTTTCATACTTAATATTTTTAATAAATTTATGAAGAATTGGTCTTGAGAAAAAGAATAGCCCTCAAATCTGATCTAATTATTTTTAGAGCAGAGAACAACCTCTCAACATTAACTTGGGTTGGTGGTAAAGCAGTAACCACTGTGGCAACATCTCTCACAATTTTAGAATATAAGGGAATGGATTCCTTCACTGTTCATTTTGATGAACAATCAAAATATTCCACTTCTTTTAATGAATGTGAGAAATTTATCTGAAATTAATTCATATTGTTTTCTTTGGGTTTGGAGGAATCCTTTTCTATGCGGTGAAATTTTGCACGTTTGCAAATATTTTTCAAAATCAAGTTCATCCTCAGTTGACGAGGGGGAATATTGGCAGCATCACCAACTTCTTTTTCCTCCTCACTTTCCTGTATTCCATACGACCAGGATAAGAATCTTTGTTAACTTGTCTTTAATTTGGTACCTGTCACGACTTTGTAGGACCATTATTTCTGATTTAATCCTTCAAAAGAAGAAAAGTCTGCAATCGATCGAAGCGTACTTTACCTGCATTTCTTATGGGGACATTTCTAGGAAATCTTAAACGAATGTAAATTCTGTATTTCTGCAGGTAACTTCGGAAGAGGACGTGAACAACGCTCTGAACGTAACGAAGGAGAAGTTCGGAAGACTTGATGTTGCAGTGAACTGTGCTGGCATAGGAGTTGCATTTAAGACATACAATTTCAACAAGAGCCTACCTCACAAGTTGGAAGATTTCATCAGAGTGCTTACAGTGAGTTATAAAGCGAAATTCCTCTATGCAATTCACTAATGTTACCCCAGTATATTGGTAACATATATCTAGACTAGCTGAGGCGCCTGTTGATTCTCAACGGGGATATATAAATAAGCAGTAGATGAAATCTTAGGTAATAATTTGTGCAGAGGAGAATCTAACATCTCTCAATCAGCTTGCATCAATGAAAATGTTATCGTAAACGAAAATGTATTTGCATATGATATAATGTGTAATAATTGTAATATTTTCAAGCTTATTATAATTTGAATCCAAATCTAGAATCCAGAATAACAAAAGGAATCATCTTAGATTTTCTTTCCTCAAATTTGTAAGATGATTCTTCCTTGGGATTTTTCCTTGGTGCACGTCATCTTGTGTAATAATTACCCATTCCCTTATGTTTCTTTTAAATTTACTTATTAAGAGAGTATTGCTTAGCTTCACATTGAATCCTATAATAGAGAAAATTTTGATGGAGGCAATACAACTTGCTCACGAATACAGAAGATCGCCCGTGTAAAAAATGAGGCGTTTGATAAAGTTTACCCGAAATGCTAATGTAATACACAGTATTAGACGATTAGGGAAGTAGAGTCATGGTTCAAGCACCCACTGCCACACGCCGAGAGGCTGCACGCAGTATACATTAATCAATTTAAAGTTTTTCCAGTGTAAATCACACTTCGTAGTTTCATTATTTTCGAATAGAGTTGGCAAAGTCGAGGTGATGAAGAAACTTTCCCTAAATGATCATACGATTCCTCCTGTGAATAAAAACCGCAAATTGTTCGAAAATGCATATGCTGAAATTTCAGAATATTGCCTATTATGAACATATACTATCGTTCATTTTTAATCATTACTTTCATATGGACCTCTAAAATCATCGTGTATTCTTATGGAAAAACGCAATACCTCGGTTTCAACAATCGCATTCGTCGTCAAGGGGACTTGTTGTTTATAGCCTCAAAATTTCACCAAATTTCCATTTATTTTAAGCGAATTCTCACCATTTCGACTCGATAACGATATTTCACGACCAAAATAAAAATCTCTATTTATTTCTCTTTCTTTTGGTGCTTATCCCAATTTCGTAAGCCTATTATTTCTAATTTAATTTTGCAAAAGAAATGTGGCCTGCAACTGATAAAAGTGAAGTTTACGTGCATTTCTTATGAGAATGGTTATTCTTGTCTTGGTTCGAACTGGGGACCTTCAGGTAAATGAAAAGTAGCCTATTATCTGCGCAGGGAGTACATTTAACAATCTTGAAAGTTAGAAAGTTGTGCCATTTATGATTCTCGGGTTTTAGGTGAACAAACATACATCCACACACCTTATTTTATTATATTAGATTTGTTTGTTAATTATATTATTTATTATTTAAATTATTGCCTGATTCTACAGCTAATAATAAGGTCCTCAATAAATTCAAATGAATCCCTTGGGTTAAATAAATATTCTTCGTATGTTGCCTTTTTAATTTTTTATTGCAACTTTGCAGGTTTCTTTGTTTTTGGTTTTTCTTTCCTACAACAAGGGTTTTATCTTTGTCAACCCTCAGTCGCTAAGATTTATTTCCCACAATACTATTTATCTTTGCTTTAGCTAGTTTTTGTACATAATATAATAATAATAAAACGTCATTATTCGGGCGAGATTGAGACTGAATAGTCTCTTCTTACATTTAACCCTTCGTCAATTCGTAAGAAACAGATAGCAGAAAAGAAGTGCACGGAAGAAATTTATATTGTGGGCTTAAAAACCTAGGATTGGAAAAATAGCCCACAGCAGGAAAACACCCCAGAAGGGGATGAGAAAAACCTGCGATTCCTACCGATAGATAAGAAACTGAAATTTATAGAAAAGGCTGGAATCAGAAAGCAAGGAACATATTCACACTTCAAACTGCATATAGAAATAATCCATAAAAGAATAACAGTTAGTAAAAAGGAAAACATGAGATAAGAGATAAAAAAAGGAATAAATAAAACTAGTATGAAGACAGAAAAAAGGAAAAAAAATTCGAACTGGGCCGTTCAGGTAAAAGAAAAGTTTGCCACATTGTAGGGTGCAGCATTCTACATCGAATGCACGTTTCAGCATCGCTCTAGCTCTTGCCCATGGCGAGAAAAATGCTTTTTTTAGACAGACAGACCGACAGACACCGATACGTTTTTAATATATATAATAACCATAGCAAGGGTGATTAACCCTTGCTATGGTTATTATATATATTAAATTTATATTATTATATTATATTATTATGCTATGCTAAGAGAAGATTTGTGACCAAATCAGAGCTAACACATTTAACTGAAAAGGTAAAGAAAGGTGCTCAATATCTTCAATAAATTCTTTACGAAAGGATGTTAGCTGTTTCTGGAATGAATTTAACCTGCAGTTGGAAGATTTTTCAAATATCTGGCTAAATAAGCTGTTTTTGGAGCAAATTTTACTTTTAGTTGGAATATTTCAAATATCTGTCATAATGAGCTGTTTTTGGATGAACTTTTACCTTTATTTGGAAGTTGTTTAAAATATTTGGTTGTATAAGTCATCGTTCGAGTGAATTTCGCCTTTACTTGGAAGATTTTTCTAATATCTGTCTAAATAAGCTGTTATCGACCAACTTTTACCAGTATTTGGTGAAAGTAACAATAGTAAAAGTAATGGGAAAAAAACTAAATTTGAGGCAAAAAAAAGACTTTTAATTATAAATGTATGGTGAGGAACGAAGTTCTGCAAGATTTTATATATATATCTATTATATATAGCTAACTCTCCGGATATACCTATATAGATATATAGATATAGGGGATACGAATTCTGACCATGTTCCACGAGCGCTGTCGACTTCAGATTTTTACGACGTACTGGCCCTGCACTCTAGATGCCAGAATAATTCAGACATCGACGCTAGGTGTCATGGTTTCGATACCAGAATGTCCCAAAAATCGCAATTTTCCCATAAGAATGCATTGCGCGGATTTTTGAAAATTATTTTGAGGCACTTATCGGTAAGATAGAGGAACCAAAATCGCGGAGGTTGAAATTGAGGTAGTCTTCTATATTACGAATGGGAGAAATGTTACAAAAAGACCGTGAGTTCGACGTCAGGCGGATGCAAAATTCTTCCATAAGAAATGCATTACTGAAATCTTTGACGATATTTTTAAATGCTTTCCCGATAAGCTGGAAAGATAAAACCCGGAATGGTGACAGAGGCGTGGGACCTTCCCGATAAGATATTGAATCGAAACTTTGGAACAAGTAAGGATGGCACTTATCTAATATTATTTTGCTATCTTCTCTCATGATCGGGTTCTTAGTTCGTCGCCAGGCGGTCTTTGGCGCGAAGTTTTAAATTTGAACTGAGGCAGTACTTGGTATGATACTGTATTCAACGGATAGCTTGCAGTATGCAAGCAACTTTTACTCGTATATATATATAGATATGATTTAACTCTGTCATTGCTCAGGTAAACACTGGGGGAACTTTTAATGTAATTCGCCTGGCGGCTGGTCTTATGGGGCAGAATCACCCTGACGAGAACGGACAGAGAGGAGTAATGATCAACACTGCAAGTGTAGCTGCGTTCGATGGGCAGATTGGACAAGCTGCGTATTCTGCCAGTAAAGGAGCAATTGTGGGAATGACGCTTCCGATCGCAAGAGATTTTTCTCAAATAGGAATCAGAGTGTGTACGATAGCACCAGGTGAGTGTTGTGGGAACTAGAGATGGGAGTTTTCAATAATTCGTTAATATTAAGCTATTTAGTGTACTAATTTAGTGGCAATGATGTAATTTTTATAAACAATATTGAAGCATGGTTGAGTTTCTAAGGATTTTTTAAAACAATATATAACGTATAGGTTACTATGGAATTTTTATAAACAATATTGAAGCATGGTTGAGTTTCTAAGGATTTTTTAAAACAATATATAACGTATAGGTTACTATGGAATTTTTATAAACAATATTGAAGCATGGTTGAGTTTCTAAGGATTTTTTAAAACAATATATAACGTATAGGTTACTATGGAATTTTTATGAACAATACTGAAGCATGGTTGAGTTTCTAAGGATTTTTTAAAACAATATATAACGTATAGGTTACTATGGAATTTTTATAAACAATACTGAAGCATGGTTGAGTTTCTAAGGATTTTTTAAAACAATATATAACGTATAGGTTACTATGGAATTTTTATAAACAATATTGAAGCATGGTTGAGTTTCTAAGGATTTTTTAAAACAATATATAACGTATAGGTTACTATGGAATTTTTATAAACAATATTGAAGCATGGTTGAGTTTCTAAGGATTTTTTAAAACAATATATAACGTATAGGTTACTATGGAATTTTTATGAACAATACTGAAGCATGGTTGAGTTTCTAAGGATTTTTTAAAACAATATATAACGTATAGGTTACTATGGAATTTTTATAAACAATATTGAAGCATGGTTGAGTTTCTAAGGATTTTTTAAAACAATATATAACGTATAGGTTACTATGGAATTTTTATAAACAATATTGAAGCATGGTTGAGTTTCTAAGGATTTTTTAAAACAATATATAACGTATAGGTTACTATGGAATTTTTATGAACAATACTGAAGCATGGTTGAGTTTCTAAGGATTTTTTAAAACAATATATAACGTATAGGTTACTATGGAATTTTTATAAACAATACTGAAGCATGGTTGAGTTTCTAAGGATTTTTTAAAACAATATATAACGTATAGGTTACTATGGAATTTTTATAAACAATACTGAAGCATGGTTGAGTTTCTAAGGATTTTTTAAAACAATATATAATGTATAGGTTACTATGGAATTTTTATGATGTAATTTTTACATGATATTATACTAAATACCTTAATATTAATGGTAGAATTTCGTTTAAAAGTTGTACAGTTGCTGACGTTTTGTCAAAGAGTTATTTTAGCAGTAAGTGTCAATATTAATTTGAAAATTAAAATCTTGTACCTTGACAACAATGTACAACTTTCTAACGAAATTTTACCGTTAATATTAAGCTATTTGGTGTACTAATATTGTGGCAATGATGAGGCATAATTTTTACATGATAATATACTAAATACCTTAATATTAACAGTAGAATTTCGTTTAAAAGTTGTACAGTTGCTGACGTTTTGTCAAAGAGCTATTTTAGCAGTAAGTGTCAATATTAATTTGAAAATTAAAATCTTGTACCTTGACAACAATGTACAACTTTCTAACGAAATTTTACCGTTAATATTAAGCTATTTGGTGTACTAATATTGTGGCAATGATGAGGCATAATTTTTACATGATAATATACTAAATACCTTAATATTAACGGTAGAATTTCGTTTAAAAGTTGTACAGTTGCTGACGTTTTGTCAAAGAGCTATTTTAGCAGTAAGTGTCAATATTAATTTGAAAATTAAAATCTTGTACCTTGACGACTATGTACAACTTTCTAACAAAATTTTACCGTTAATATTAAGCTATTTAGTGTACTAATGTAGTGGCAATGATGTAGCATAATTTTTACATGATAATATACTAAATACCTTAATATTAATGGTAGAATTTCATTTAAAAGTTGTACATAGCAAAGAACAAGATTTCAATATCCAAATTAATATTGAAAATTACTACTAAAAAAACTCTTTGGTAAATTTGTTGCAATGACATTTAATTTGGCATGGCAACATGCAGTAAAAAGGGTTATAAACAACCCCGGGTGCTGAGTTTTCTATGAGTGGTGCAGAAGGAAAGGTCAGAAATCCCCCAGAAAAGGGTCAGAATGATATGTTTATTATACCGAAATCCGCTGAAACTGCATCCACCCGTGATTTATACCTGCGTCTTCTATAGCCGACAGCCGTGCTTCTGCGTAGGAAAATCACCGTCGTCTATAGCCGAAAACACTCTGGAAAGGGTTTATAAAGCCTGCAACCTATACATGTGAAGTTAATGATTACTCTCTGAGTATCATAAGGTCGTATGTTTTTGATATAGCCAGATATTTGAACTGAACATCTGACTGAACTGATATGAAGTCAGTAAAATTACCTTTCTGCCGGCTAGCCCTATATAACGGTTTTGTCCCCCATTTCATTTTGAATATGTATATATAAGTATGAAGTAGCTTTTTTCATGCTGTTGTTCTTCTTTTATGTATTATTGTAATGTATTATCTGTCGAGCCTCACTCTGATAGGTGATGTAATTCTTATTTTTTCGTCTTCAACGTTTCATCTCATTTATTCTCACTTTTTATTATTTTTCATTTTTTCGGGTATCTTATTATGAGTATATGGTTTTCATTTTTTTTCTCTTCGGAAGAACATTGACGAAGTTGTTAAATGATGGTGAATGTTTTTATTTTTTTAATTTGATTTATTTTTTTCTTCTTTTTTTGGATTCATACTAGTTTTTTTGCCATTTTCATTCTGTATTCATACTAGTTTTTTTGCCATTTCCATTTATGACATTCTGTATTTTCAGTGTTTTTTTATCTCTTATCTCATGTTATCCTTTTTAGTAACTGTTATTCAGGTGAGTGTTCTTTTGTGAACGGACGGAACTAGGGATGGGTTTTGCCTCCAATCTTTTGACATCCTCTTTTCTTAACGTCCACGTTTCACACCTGTACAACATTACATTCCACCCGAGGATTTTACCAATCTCTTCCCGATTCCTTTATCAAGTCCCATCAGTTCCCTTCGTTTCATGAAAGCTTCCTTTGCTATCCTTTTTCTAATTTCATGTGCCCCCACATTCCCTATTTAATTCCCTCTCCTTCAATTCCCGGTAACTTATCCCACCCCTTAATTTGTCTAATAACTTCTGTCTTTGTCTTCCCCTCTGTCTTTTCCCTAGCATTCTTCCCTCAATCGCTTTCTTCAACAATCCCTCTCCTCTCAATATTTGACCCACCCATTTCCTTTGTCTATTTTTAATTACTTCAATCATTACTCTTTTCTCCCCAACCATCTCTAGAACCTCCTTGTTCGTTTTTCTATCGACCCAACTTACTTTCTCCATTCTACGCCATACCCACATCTCAAAAGCCTCCAATCTTTTGACATCCTCTTTTCTTAACGTCGACGTTTCACACCCGTACAACATTACACTCCACACCAAGGATTTTACCAATCTCTTCCTGATTCCTTTATCAAGTCCCTTTGTCATCTGTTTCCTTCGCTTCATGAATGCTTCTTTCTCTATCCTTTTTCTAATTTCTGTCGAAAATCTGCCATCCTTTGAAAGAAGACTGCCCAAGTATGGAAACTGATCTACTTGTTCTAGTTTTTCCCCATCCACCCTTATCGTTAATTTAGCAATGCTTTCCCTTTGAAAACCTCATGAACTTAGTCTTTCTTACATTGATTTTCATCTAAGAGACAAGGGCTCTCCAAGCGCCGAACGCGGCGACCATCTAAGGGCGATTCCCGGGAAAGGGATAATCGTTTAGCGGTCCCAGTTCTTCAGAATCCCAATTTAATTTGAGATTCTATATCAGAAGGCAGGATATATGAAAATTGTTAATACATTAACCATATTACGCATAAATCATTTGAAAGTTTGAGGTATGTTGGAAGAAATATCCATCTAAACACCCTGAGAATTTGAATGTAGTTGAAAGAAATAACCATCTAAACACCCTGAGAATTTGAATGTAGTTGGAAGAAATATCCATCTTATTACCCTGAAAAGGATTTGGGAAAAAGTTGCTGGTGATAAAGCCATTTTTTTTGAGATGTAGGATTTAAAACAGGTTGCAACTGAGGCTAATCATTAGGGTAACTTTAAGGAATATCAGATTTAGAATTTTTTATACCATCATTCATTTTTTCCATTTATTAACTATTAAAACAAAGATACATTCAATCAGACCAAGGTCTGTGCACAGAATGTAGTCAAACAAGCATTTCAAGCATTATTTGTAATTAATACTTTTGGTAATAAACTTCTGTTGTCTTACACCAATGTCATGGTTTTTTGAGAGGTTGATCATGACTTTGTTGGTCCATTTCATCGATAAGTAGATTAATATTGTGCTGCATTATTAAATAATTGTATTTTAAATTCAATATTATACGTAAAATAATTATAATTTAAACATAATTATAAGAGAATGAAGAACAGTTATTTTCACTCCTTCCCATAGCTTTTTCTTTTCTGTAATCAATATTTTAAGACACTTGTAAGTCTTTTTCATTTCAGTCAAGAGCTTCTGAAATTTTAAAATGTGCTTTTTTGATATGCCAAAAGAAAAAGAAGAAAATGAAAGTGGAAGTTACATCATAAACGACCTCCCATATAAATAGGTTTGTTGTTAGAGGATGAGAACCATAAGTGGCAAAAATAAATAATATATATATATGATAAATAATTGAAATTAATAATTTTTCATATTTATAATCACATCATTTAATTTTTATAGGCAATCAAACAGTATTTAATACAATATACAATTACAATAGGCAACTACACAAAATAAGATACATTTCATAATTCATAAAATTTAATGGGAACTTTCTCCATCATCTGGTATATTTGCTGAAAATTTCATATATCTTATATATTCATTCTATATCTTATATATTCTTTTCCCAGACAACAACTTCCTTTCTTCTTCCCGTTTTCCATTTCCTTTCTTCTCTTGAATTTTATTCTATCTGTAGGTTTCGCTGGTTTCATAAGAAAGAACGAAAATTTATGAAAATGATTGCAATCATTGTCTTTTCGTAGTCACGTTAAACTGTTTTATTTTCTTTGTGACTGTGAATGTATTTTTTATATACAAGTTTCCACCAGACTGCTGTCCACTTGTAACTGGTTTATTATAAATAATAAGAATGAATGAAAACAACTCTATCAACACAACAGTGAAATTTTTATGCCATTATAGCAGAAACAACAAAGGTAAAAGCGAAAATTGAATGAATTGCCGAGTTTTCACCCGTGAACATTTCTGAAACTGCCATTACTCTCTTACAATCCAACATAACATCCTGATTTTTTCTTCCATTGCTCACTGTATCATCTAAATACATAAAAATTACATGAGATTAAGTTTAGAGCAACCAAATCTTAGTAAAAAATTATTTAGTTGGAACGTAACTCAAGAAAAAATTCGTCGTGCAGTCCAATTTATACGTCGCCTTAAACTTTTTGGTTTCTCACGTGAGGAAGAACTTGTCTCAAGAGAAATCGAGATAAATGTTGTAATTTTCATTTGCTTCAACGCGATATCTTCCATTTTTCCATTTCCTTTATTCTCTTGAATTTTATTCTATCTGTGGGTTTTGCAGGATTTTTACTTCACCTATTTTTTCATGCTGTTGTTCTTCTTTTAAGTACTATTATCTGTCGAGCCTCACTCTGATAGGTGATGATATTTTTATTGTTTCATGCATGTTTCATCTCATTTATTCTCACTTTTTATTATTTTTCATGGTGTCGGGTATCTTATTATGAGTATATGGTTTTCATTTTTTTCTATTCAAAATAACATTGATGAAGTTGTTAAATGATAGTGAATTTTTTATTTTTAAAATTTTTTAATTTATTTTTTTCTTATTTCTGTATTCATACTAGTTTTTTTTTGCCATTTTCATTCTCATTTTCCATTTCCTTTCTTCTCTTGAATTTTATTCTATCTGTGGGTTTTGCAGGATTTTTACTTCACCTATTTTTGTGGATGTTTTCCTGTTGGGACATTTTTTTCTATGAAAAAGTTAAGCATTTTTTAGACCATGTTATATTCCTGTTTTCAATTGCTTCTCTTTCTTTCAGTACCTCTTTCTAATTCCTTATTAGTTTTTTTTCTGTATCTCGATGAAGGGTAAACCCTATTTGAACACTGCAGAATAAACAAGTTAAACAGAGATATTAATGCATTTAGTTTCCATAGGAATATCTCCGTTGTCTATAGCTGAAGAAAGTCTCGAAAGAATTAATGTATAATAGGAACAGAATATTGCATAGACTAAAGAATACTTTTATTTTTGTTATCACTTATTTTTAATTACTTTTGTTCTTTTGTATTTTAGTTTGAATGTTTTATCTTACGTTTTTATCATATTTATTTATTTACTTTGTTTACTATTGCATTTTTTTCTGATTTTATTTTATTATCGTTTTTGTAATTTCTTTATAGTACTGCTTTTGTAATTTTCTGTTCATACACAGTTTTCTTTCATAACTTTCAGCTTGTACTATCAGTAGGTTTGCGCAGGTTTTTCACACTTCTTCGCGGGTGTTTTCCTGCAGTGGATACTTTTTTCCTAAGATATCACCTTAGGTTTTTTCTTAATCCACTCCTTCTAAATTTTTCCTCTCTATTTCACTATTCACCTACACATAACTTTTGATGTATGCAATATTATTGACGAAAGGTTAGATGGAAGAAGAGACTTTTCAGTCACAATCTCGCCTTAATAAAGATCTTATAGACCTTATTTTTCTGTATGATGATTAAAGGTACACCCCAAGCGAGCGCTGGAGGGTTAACAACCTTATGACAGAAATATTAATGCATTTTCTGGCAAAAATATTGTGCTTTGATACTCATACTGGTGGTTCTTTTAGCTAAATTTTACTGCATATCTTGAGGCATAAGGTCTTACTGATTTTCCATGCTTTATAATGTTTCGTAGGCCATGTAAAATGACTTAGCTTCATCTTACGACTTGCTCTTTTCATAATTTTAGCTCTGCCAAAGCTTGTGTCAACATTTGAGATGGTTGTTACATTCTCTGTAAGTTGTATGTGTGAAATTCTCCATGTAAAATTGCTTCACCCTTGATTGGGATAGAAATTTTAGGATGTGTATGCAAACAGTCTTTTGGTGGATGGCAGTGGGTGCAAGCACCATTACTCTTTCCTAGTCTATTATTTTCTGGTATTTTTCATGGAAAAATTAATTCCTCAATTGGCTGGCCTTATCAACTTTTTTAAAATTCTTCTCGCAGTATCAGAATGGCCTAAACTACAAGTATTCATAACATTACATTCTACATGTTACATCTTCTATGAACATACTCTTCCTAAATTTATCAAGTTAATTAAATCCCTGATTGAGCCTTCTTAATTCTAAAGATTCCCACCCTGCCTTCTGAAGCCTACTGAAAGATAATTATTGATTTATCATAGCAATTTTTTTACAAAACATATTGCTTTATGTAGTTGATTTTTTTATTTGCATATACAACACTTTTCTGCCCATTAAATGCATCCACACTGGAGGTGTGGCCTAACTAATGCAAAGTATCTTCGCTTACAGACTTTTCCTTTGCTCCTATTCTTTTGATGCAGCAGAGTTTATTATGGCCAAAAGTACAAATACTCATAAAATTGGTACATCTTCTGTGAACGTACTCTGCCTAAATTTATCATGTTAACTAAATCTCTGATTGAACCATCTTCTAAATGAAGACCTTATAGAATAAAATGTTTCCCTCTACAAATAGGTCATTGAAGGCAAGAATGGTACTCTCATTATTTTCTAAAGAGAAGTATACATCACTAATTGGTCTATAACTTGAAGGATCGTTTTTTTCTCCTTTCTTAAATATAGGGATGATTTTTGACAGCTTTAGCTCCTTTAAATAAATACCTGACTCAAATATTTTATTAATTAATTTCGTAAGAGGTTCTGAAATTGTATGTGATATACTTTTCAATAGGTTTGAATTCATCCCATAGATATCACAACTGTTGCAGTTTTTCAAATTAATGATTAAATTACAGATTTCTTTTTCATTCACTGGTTCCAAGTAAAATGATTTCAGGGTAGAAAAGTTTTGTTTATTATTGTTCTTATTAGACAGGTGAATGTTAGAAGTTTTGAGTAGATTTTCAATAACATTGGTAAAGTAGTCATTTAATCTACGAGTAAAAGTTGCTTGCGTACTGCAAGCTATCCGTTGAATACAGTATCATACCAAGTTCTGCCTCAGTTCAAATTTAAAACTTCGCGCCAAAGACCGCCTGGCGACGAACTAAGAACCCGATCGTGAGAGAAGACAGCAAAATAATATTAGATAAGTGCCATCCTTACTTGTTCCAAAGTTTCGATTCAATATCTTATCGGGAAGGTCCCACGCCTCTGTCACCATTCCGGGTTTTATCTTTCCAGCTTATCGGGAAGACATTTAAAAAATCGTCCAATGCATTTCTTATGGAAGAATTTTGCATCCACCTGGCGTCGAACTCACTGTCATTTGGCTACATTTTTTCCATGAGAAGCATAGAAGACTACCTCAACTTCAACCTCCGAAATTTTGGTTACTCTATCTTAACGATAAGTGCCTCAAAATAATTTTCAAAAATCCGCGCAATGCATTCTTATGGGAAAATTGCGATTTTTGGGAATTTCTGGCATCGAACCCATGATAGCTAGCGTCGAAGTCTGCATTATTCTGGCATCTAGAGTGTAGGGCCAGTATGTCGAAAAAATCTGACGTCGATGGGGCTTGTGGAACATGGTCAGAATTCGTATCCCCTATATATATATATATATATATATCTATATATATAGGTATATCTGGAGAGTTAGCTATATATAATACGAGTAAAAGTTGCTTGCATACTGCAAGCTAATTGGTTGAAAATTTACAATAGGTTTCCCTTACGGGTATAATTTTCGAATCTTATCCAGCAAAAATCTTAAAAATTGCCGCAATGCATTTCGAACGTGAGAATTTTTCATCCATTTGCATCGAACTCACGGTCATATGTAACCTTTCTTCCACTGGTTCTATAGAAAACTATTTCAAACGCAAAGGCTGTGATTTTGAATAGTCTCCTGCATTGAGAAAGGCCTCGAAACAATTTTTAAAAATTTGCGTAAATGACCGCCTGGCGTCGAACACAGGACCCATTTGTAAGAGACAATGGCATACGAATAATAGATAAACGCCACTCTGACGTGTTTCAAAGTTTCAATTCAGTATCTTATCGGGAAGGTCATAAAATAAGATTCCGTTATTCCCGTTTGAAATGCATGGTAGAATCGGAATGACACTCTTGCATCGAACCAAGGACCACTGCAGAAACGGCGAATAACATGGAAGAATGTTCTCACACGCCTCGGTCACCATTCCGGGTTTTATCTTTCCAGGTTATCGGGAAGGATTTTTAAAAAATTATCCAAGATTTCACCAATGCATTTCTTACGGAAGCATTTCGAACCCACCTGGCGTCGAACGCACGGTCATTTGCTAACATTTCTTCCTATGATACTATGGAAGACCATCTCATCTGCAAACACCGTAATTTTGATTGCTCTATCACATCGAGATCGGTCTCAAAACAGATTGCAAATATTCGCGCTAATGACCGCCTAGCGTCGAACTCAGGACCTTTCTGTGAGAGAAAATAGCGAATTAATATTAGGTAAGTGCCATTATGACTTATTCCAAAGTTTCGATTCAATATCTTATCGGGAAGGTCCTAAAATAAGATTCCGTTTTCCCCGTTTGAAATGCATGGTGGAATCGGAATGACCCTCTTGCATCGAACCAAGGACCACTAGACGAACTGTGAAATTCATGAAAGAAAGTTTTCAAACGCCTCTCACACCATTCCGGGTTTTATCTTACCAGCTTATCGGGAAGACAATGAAAAACATTTTCAAAAATTGCAGCAATGCATTTCTTATGGAAGAATTTCGGACCCACCTGGAGTCGAAGTCACGGTCATTTGGCAACATTTCTACCATAAGAACCATCGAAGACTACCTCGGCTTCAACCTCCGAGATTTTGGTTCCCCTATTTTACCGATAAGTGCCTCAAAAAAATTTTCAAAAATCCGCGCAATGCATTCTTATGGGAAAATTGCGATTTTTGGGAATTTCTGGCATCGAACCCATGATAGCTAGCGTCGAAGTCTGCATTATTCTGGCATCTAGAGTGTAGGGCCAGTACGTCGAAAAAATCTGACGTCGATGGCGCTTGTGGAACATGGTCAGAATTCGTATCCCCTATATATATATATATATATATATATATCTATATATATAGGTATATCCGGAGAGTTAGCTATATATAATATTTAATCTATATGGTGACAGTTCAATGGAAATATGATTTGCTTTATGATTGGTTTAGTTTTTTATGACATTCCAAATGGCTATGATGATCGTTTTCATTCGTAGGTCTGTTTGACACCCCTCTGCTGGCAAGTCTTCCCGAGAAGGTGAGGACGTTCCTCGCAAACACGGTTCCTTTTCCAAAGCGTCTCGGGAAGCCTGAGGAATATGCTCTACTAGTGGAGGCGATTATCAAGAACCCCCTGCTCAACGGGGAGACGATTCGGTTGGACGGAGCTTTGAGGATGCAGCCGTAACCAGACTAAGGGTGTATACTCTTTACCACTATTATTATTATTATATACTAGAACGATAGAGAACGATTTTCATAATGGAATCTAGATAGAAAATCTCTAAAATATTCTTTTTTCTAGTTTATAAATCAATAGAACAACAAAACACAAAAGAAAATTATCCATTTTATAATTAACTACGAAGTCTACAACAATTTCTTACGCATATTTACTTATTAAAATGTACATACTAATAAGTTGAAAAACCATTAAGTATGACTTGAGCATTAACAAAACATGATTTCAACTAATTCTAAAATATTAGTAAAAATTATAATGCAGAAATTACTTGAATTTCCATCGAAAATGACACAAATACTCACGAGAAACTATGTCCTTGTATTCTAAACACATTATCGTGACAAACAATAGTAAAAACAATAGAAAAACCTCTAAAAACGGGTAGAAATCACGTAAAAATGACGAAAAATTATTTCCGTTTATTTTAACCGAATTCTCGCCATTTCGACCCGATAACGATATTTGGCGACCAAAATAAGAATCTTTATTCATTTTTCTTTCTTTTGGTGCTTATCTCGATTTCGTAAGCCTATTGTTCCTAATTTAATTTTGCAAAAGTAATGAAGCCTACAACCGATAAAAGTGAGGTTTACGTGCTTTTGTTATGGGAACGGTTTTTCTTCTCTGGGTTCGAACTGAGGCCGTTCAGGTACAAGAAAATTTTGTCACATTGTAGGGTGCAGCAGTCTACATCGAATGCACGTTTTAGAATCGCTCTAGCTCTAGCTCTTGGCATTGGCGAGAAAAACGCTTTTTTTAGACAGACGGACAGACACCGTTACGTTTTTAATATATATAGCTATTTTATTATTTCTCTCATTGTCGTCAAAATTGACACTTTACTCAGTTTATTTTCTGTTAATGCCAGTCTTGGAGTGAGAGAAAAATATGAAAGAATGACAATAAAATTTGTGTGTATTTTTCAGTCTTTATTCGAGCCCTTGAAATTTCGATATATTTTTTTAATGGAAAGTGAAACTCGGTGATTTTGATTGCTCCATCGATCAAAGTTGAAAAATAAATAATTAAGAAATATAAGAGAAATAGGTGCTAAGACAGTACAAGACTAAAATTCGTTTCTTACACAAAAATTATTTATTCAATTATTCAATTAACGGGATATACCCTTTGCAAAGATTACAGTATAAAATATGATACATTAAACAATTATAATATACGATATAATACAATCAAAATTACAATATGATATATAATACATTAAAAATTACAGTATAACATATATAATAATAAAAAATACAATCAATATATAATACTATAATTCAATATAACGATACAATAATTCAATCTTAGAATACAATAAGCTTATGACTAATATTCAGCAGGAACTATATTCTTAATTGCACATAAGTTACAGTGAAATATGTCAATATTCTTAAGGTAAATGTTTCCTAATCGATGCAATCTACTCATAGGTGCATTAAATGTATAATTATTTTTGCATAGTGGTGTGGCAAATAAGTCTTGCACTCTAGTGGTATGGGATGGAACACGGAGTTTTATCTTATCTAAAATTGAGGGACAGTCTATTTTGTTATTGAGTAATTTGTACAACAATATTAAGTCAGACAATATACGGCGATGATGGAGTGGGAAAATTCTTAGTTGCTGTTCTATAATGTCATATGATAAGTTGTGTACATCATGACCCTGCTTATAGGTAATTTATCTTATGAGAATTATGAGATAACAGCATGAAAATATGACTAAAGAAATGGCTTGGAAATTTGGCGTTAACATCCATGTGTCGAAAGGCGTCTCGCTGGAAATAAATTACATGAAGGTGTAAATTATGTAAATCATATTTTGTTTCTTGTAGAGTCACGCTTCAAAGTCATCCTATTGAAGATTCCACACTGTGAGATTTAAATAAAGTTGTTTGCCAAATAAAGATAAAAAGTAATGCATTAAAGATGTATAAATGTGGGAGATTTTCCGTTTCAGTCAATTTTTATTTGTGATGGATTCTAGCGGAATGTCGTTTGTGTTTTCTCTTGCAAAAAGAATGGCAAATTTAGTGAAAATGAGAAATTCGAGATTCAGAATACAAATGACAGTAGTTGGACAGAAAAGGAAAGTTCTTCTATCAGAAATATCTCTTGTCTTTGTTCAATACAGTATATACCTAAATATGAATGACCTTTTTGCAAGGAATAAATTATTATCTTTCAATAACTGTGATAGAAATTGTTTCTTTTCCTGCTCACTCCTCTTTATAACAACGACAATACTTACAAGGAGTCTGTACACCGTCGGACGCGATCTAAGTGGTAAGACTCTGTAATTTGATAGATATCGAGTCAATATTGACGAATCACCCCTAAAGTTGGGTTTTATCTGTGATAGTCTTCACGGAAAATGAACTAAAAGTTTAAGCTAGTGAGCTACTTTATAATGCTAAGGGTAGCAGAGCAGCTGGATGTAGGAGAGGTTTGAAAAGAGTCCTCTGCGTTTCTTTTCTAGTATTGTAATTTTCAAATTTCAGGAATTAGGATTCACAAGCACGCTTATATATGCGGACAGAAGTATTTGCGCTTAATTTGAAGAAATGGGTGACTCACCGCGGAAAAAATTCTGTAACTTCCGGAAAATAAGTTTAAAATTCACCAAAAGAAGAAAACCGATATAGATTAAGATTACGAAAGACTACGTTAAAGAAAAAGAGAGAAAAAATTTTTTTCGGCAGATGGGCTCGAACCCGACAAAAATTACTTTGGAAGCATCTACCATACCACTACGCCAGGCGCTCCTCTGGAGGAACCCGCTACCCTTAGCACTATAAAGTAGCTCACTTGCTTAAATTTTAAGTTCATTTTCCGTGAAAACTGTCACAGATAAAACCCAACTTTGGGGGTGATTCGTCAATCTTGACTCGATATCTATCAAATTACCGAGTCTTACCACTTAAATTGCGTCCGACGGTGTACAGACTCCTTGTTAGCATATATGAATAAAATTGTGTATGGTCATAGTTAATGTGCATTTTTAAAGTTGACGCTTCTTAGAACTTATCTTGCATATTTCATCTGCTCCTTTTATAAAAATATATTATAATAATCATTTAATATATATAGATATTTCGTTATATCTCACACTGCCATCAAGATTGATATGTTAATCATTTTATTTTCAGATAATGCCAGTCTAGGAGTGAGAGAAAGGTATGAAAGAATGAGAAGGACACATTGTATGTATTATTCAGTCATTATTCCAGGAAATTTAGATATATTTTTGTGAGGGAAACGATTGTTGAAAGCTCGTACGGAGTGTATTAAAATACCCGAATTTTGCAAAATGTACTGTTGTTGAATTAAAAATCTTAAATTTATCTGCAGAAATCTGATTGAATCGTGCAAAAGACCGCCTGGCGTCGAACTCAAGACCCTTTTGTGAGTGAAAATTACATGTTAACATTAGATAAGTGCCATCCTGACTTGTTCCAAAGATTCGATTCAATATCCTATCGGGAAGGTCCTAAAATAAGATTCCGTTGTCCCCTTTTGAAATGCATGGTAGAATAAACATGACACTCTAGTGTCGAACTCAGGACCCTTTTGTGAGTGAAAATTACATGTTAATATTAGATAAGTGCCATTCTGACTTCTTCCAAAGATTCGATTCAATATCTTATCAGGAAGGTCCTATAATAGGATTCCCTTATCCCCCTTTGAAATGCACGGTAGGATAGAAATGACGCTAAGTCCGTCAGAGGAACGGCAAACAGGGTATATATAAATATATTTATATTATATATAAATATGTTTCTTATTATTTATGTTTCTTAACTGGTATATCAAATCCCGTTAAAAACGAAACTTAATCTAAGATTTACTCACCACTTATTCTCATGAAAAGAGTCGTAAAAGGATTTACTGCAGTCTGTGATAAAATCAATTTACTGCTATTCAGTATTTTAACATTGGTAGGAAAACGGGATGAAATGGAAACATCAAAAGAGTTGGTTTCACTTGACATTTATTGACATTCACTCGTTTTTAATACATAAATTTACATCAGTTTAGTTAACAAAACAATCGTCAGTTAAAATGTTTAGCACATGTCATTTACAACGTCATAAACAATCAACGATCTAAAATTTGTTGTTCAAACTTTTGAGGAGAATATAATAATTTATTCGAGACCATATATTCTGATTTTATTCCCCAAAAAGAAACAAAATCTGCAAACGATCGAAACTGACTTCAGTTGCATTTATTCTGAGAGCGATTACAAGTCGTCTGGGAGTCGAACCAGCGATACGTTACGCAGGAAGATTACGTTAAACAATATCCGACTCTAAATCTCGAAAATTATTGAATTTTTTCAACTCTGAATGATTGGAAATTTAGTAGAATTAATTTTCCATAATTTCTTAATTTTTAAACAATTTAATATTTTGATATTTTTGATAGTATGGAGTTCCCGAAATTGGGCGAATAAATGAAAATAAAACGGTGATCGTCATACGAATTGGGAATGTTGAAGAAAGAAACATTGAAGGATATTCAATTCGAAATATTATCAATTATCTTTTTGTAATATTCCATAAATTGTGGGTACGGAAAATTTTCAGAGATAAAAGATTATAATATATGGTATGAATGATATAACATAATGTAATTTGAAATAATATTTCAGTGATAAAACTCAAATGATTGGATGCATCCTACGATATTACAGAATTCCAGAGAGGGTAATAAATGTAAAAATACACAAATTTCACGATGCCCTTTTGTCTTCTTGTAGAAAGCGATGCGCATTCTGAATCGGAAGCATAGCGATACGAATTTTAAATTGCGACAACTCTCTTCTAGGAGAGTAAAAATGAACACCCGTGCGTCTTCAAGTATACCATACCAGGGTAAGTAATTACGTCGGATGGACACCTAGACATGGGTCAGCTGGTATCAGTGAGAGTGTTCCAGCTAAGAAGAAGGTATTTTCCTTCGAGGGAAGAAATACGTTACACTCGCGTAATTTCGCACTTGAACACGCACACACAGCGTCTTGCAGATTCACTGTCCAAACGCAAAACCAATTCTTCAGCACTTCCCAGTGAGCAAGGAGACTGGAGTAATTACACTCATAAGCAATTGGAGCATGCTTAACTTATGCATTATTAATACATATAAATACATTGTCCTCAATTCTCAAGAGCATTGAAAATTTGTAACTCGCATAAATATAAACAATTGCAACATGTACATATCGTCAATATTATTTCAATATTTACATTACTGGACAAAATATGATTATAAATAAAATATAATATAATTTCATATATTTTGTAGAATAAGCAATATTTTAATATATGATGATCATAAATCATGAATTAAGATGTCCTTACAGAGCGATGAATACAAATGGATATCAATAAATAAAGAGACATTCATAATTATTTAAAAAAAAAAACAATTCACTGATTAAATATTAAAAAAACAAGAACATAATACATATATATCTAAATGTGAATTTAAGACAATATTCTGTATTTATCTATCTATTTACATAAATGCATTTGAAATTTTAAATACTATTATTAACTAATTAAATTGAAATTTTTGAGTTATTAATTATTGATTAGTATTAAAAATACGATGTAAAATAAACAATTTCACTCAATTCATATCATTTTCACACATCAATTCTTCAAGCAAATCTTTATCTAAAATTTCTTTACAACATTTGAATAATATTTTACTATTTTCAGGACTGATTTGCAGAAATGATTGTCTCTTTTTATTTCTCACTCTCAGTAGTCTATTAAACAATTCTTCAGACAGTTTTTCTCTCAGTGAAATTAATACCTTTCTTACCTCTTTTACAGATTCATATTGGTTACAATCAACTAATTTATGTAGAAATGTATTTCCATCATTATTTTCAGCAAGAACCAGTTTTTCAAATTCACTTCTATTATACTTAAGAATTTCATTTGCATGATCTAGCCATAAAGATATGCTACTTGTACTCCATAATGCTGCGCGATGCAGACATGTACAACCATAAATATCTCTCTCCATTAAAAGATTTCCAATTTCCATTTCAAGCAAATGTGTATTTAGAAAAGAGAGATCCGATATTTTATCATTCAGAGCAGCATAATGAAATATGTTTCTTAATATACCACCCTTACTTTTAAGACTGTCTTTAAACTTTTCTTCATCGCCTAATTGTTCCTCGATGCTTTTCAGATTCTTTATAAGATTTTCAGAGGAATTATATGCAAATAAGTAGTGAATCACATTAGCACCATATTTATCAAAACTCAAAAGCATTTCCCATGTTTCACATTTTTCTAAAATTGAGACACTAAACTGAAGCAATTCATGAAAACACATGTCTTTTTTAGCAGCAAAATGAAATATGTTCTTTAAATATTCGTTTTTACACTTCAGAACCTGTTTCATCTTACCCCTGTCATCCAAGACATTATTTATAATATTCACATTTTTCATGAATTGCTTCTTTGAAAACATATAAAACATTTTATTTATTACAAAATCCCCATAATTTTCACTAATAAGGAATTCATACAAAGCCTCAATTCCAAAACAGTCCTTCAATGTACTAATCATCATATCAAATGAATTACTAGATTCATTAAGTCTATCATAACTTAAAGCCCTTTCAATTGCTTTGAATTTCAAATCATTGCAGAAAAGAGTATTCATTACAAACCCAAACACAGAGCTCACGGTCTTCAAAGAATGGCAGATTCTATTTAGATCCACATTACGTATAAATCTATACAATCCATTCTCATAATTTTTACTTTTAACTATTAAATCGATGGCTTGTTCTAATACTAACTCACTTCTAAGGATTTCTAAAAAAATTGCTAAAATTACTTTACTCTCATTATATAATATATAATGAAAGAGATTGTTCCCATCATCATCGGTAATTCCGAAAAGCTTTCCTCCGATTTCGTCTCCTCCCGATGTACATTCACGAACCCGTAGAATTGAAAATACTTCCTGAATCATTTCCCTAACATCATCGGGATCGTCAGCGAATCGGAGGAAATTAAAAATTAGAAATAAATTCCGATCAAAATTTAATCTCAGCAACCTTTTAAAAATCCTTAGAGTAACTAAACTTCCTAAGGAAATCACTTCATGTTGAGGAATTTCTCCTACTTTCTCAACAAATTTATTACAAATGTCATCCGGATCCATTTTTTCCATAGATTCCAGAGCTTTTCTTGCAATTTTTGAAAATGAATAATATTCTGAAATGGATCTGTCTAAAAAAGAAATGACAAATTTTGATCTTACTATCTGCAAAAGAGTATCAAGAAACTTTTTATCATTCAAAAATTCTGATGAGATGTTTTTAAAACCTTCCTTTTTTAGACCACAAGATAAGAATAATCTGACAACATGATAATTCTTATCAAAAAGGATTCTGAGTAAGCCATCTTTCTCGGGAGAAATCCTCATCGATTCGGCTAGAAAAAATTCTGCAAAAGTCAAATGGATGAAATTTATTACTTTTGCGCGAACGGATGCAATCCCTAAGGCATTGCATAACTTGATATCACTATCCTCTAATTTTTTACAATTGTTATCAGGGAACAACAATTGTTTGGAGAGATCCATGTGTATTCCGTACACTTCCATCGTTTTTCTTTCAATGTCTTCATCCATTAAATCACTGTCTAAACTTAAACCCTGTTTCTCCTTTAGGTAAATAATTATCTTTTGATCCACGAATCTCTTGTATGTAGAATGTATGTCTGATAGGAAATTAAAAGAGAAGTTATCGTTATAGGAGATAGTAGCGACCATAAATAAGTGCAACGGAATCCCCATGATTTCTATGAATTTCCTATCCCATGTAGGCTCATTCAGGATATGCATTCCTAACTTGCTAAAGTCAAGACCATCTATATTTGGTTTTAACGAATCCATGCTTTCGTTAGAATTGATTTTTTCTAATGCAAGTATAAGTTCCTTATATTCTGGGTTAAGCGATGACATTCCTTTTCTTAACGCTTCAATAATCTTTTTAATTTTGCACGAGAATTTCCTCTTGGTTGCCTGGGATCCTTCCCTGTAAGAATTCCTTAATTTATGCTTCCAGAACTTTTCCAAATAAGACAATTGATTTTCCTCGGTGAATGGGACCAATTGATATGAAAAGGTATCCAGCAATTCCTCCAGATCATCCTGGTGATGCTTTCTTGTAGTTACGACAATGTTTGCCTTTGTGTCCTTTCTAAAAGCAGAAAGAAGATTCGAAGCACGGTTTCTATATTTCGATGGAGTCTCATCGAATCCATCAAAATACATGGTACAGCGGCCTTCGACACTCAATTTCTTGAAAAGCTTTTTACCCATATCATCGTGAATTCCTACGAAGCTTAAAATATCGTCGGATAATTCTTCATCGTCCTCTTCACTCTGAACCAAAGAGAGACCCTTTTTTAATGAGAATTCGTTAAATTGAACTCTCCACGAATGATTACCTTCCATTTCCGTTCTTCTGACAAGGCTGGACAAAACTGTTGTCTTGCCATATCCAGCGTTGTCAGAGATTATCACAAACCTCTTCCTCCTCAAGAAATTGAGTATATCCTCTTCAGAGATGGTTTTCACCTTGAAATACTCTTTGAAAGCATCACCGGATGAATCAGAGTTTCTCAGAATATAATCGTTGTCATCGCGATGGAGCCAAATAATATCTTTCCCATTTAATTTCTGTGTAAAATTTCGAAATGTCTTCGGTGTCTCATCTTCGGTGATGAAGATATATTTACCTTGCTGAATACTTTCCTCAGATCCATCGACCCACTGCACCAGGTTTTCATTTCTGAACAAGTTCTGAGATTCACTCCTTCTCAAGCCAGTCAACCAAATACTAGCTTTAGGGGGTAAAATTTCGAATATTTTTTCATCCACCGTCTTCACCTCGAAATTTCTCTCGATGTACGTTGTAGAGAAATCATCCTGAGAGGATTGCTCTGCATTGCCTCCGAGTACCACAACCTCACCGTTAATTACCTTAATGATTTCCTCATCATTGAAAAGGTTAGGAAAATCCTCCTTCGGGACCTGCACACTATACTCGACGCCTTTAAAAGCATAAGGTATTCTTTCGTGAAGAGCCCTGTACTCATCCCTTAAATCACTCCATTGATAATTGATAAACTTGCTTTTCGAATCCACACTGAGAGATTGAGAGAATGTAATGAATACTATTTTCATTGTATTTACATCGAATTCATCGAAATGATTGAGGTAATTGTTTTGAAAAGTTTCCTTGCTGAGATCCTTTTCGTTCAGAATGATCACCACGTATTCAAAAATTCTACTTCTCAATGCATACACTATATTAACCCTTTCCTTCTGGAAGACATTCCCAGAAAAGAAAAGGCATTTCTCCTCCAGCAACTCCTCGAAATCGCTTTTGAATTCATGGTATGCATGAAGGGCACACAATTTTGGACAGTTGGTGCCGACTACAACTATCCCTTTTCCATCCTCCAAATGTTCTTTGAAGGATGGAAAATCTTTGCGCAGGGGTTGCGTTTGCTTTTCTACGAACGAAAAATATTCATTCTTTTTCATCAGTGGCTTCATCAAGCGATGAGGCGTTGTGTTAAGCGATGGATCTGTAAGCAGATTACACTTCTTAATGACGTTCTCTTCGTAGAAATGGAGAAGCTTCAGCAGTTCAGGTTTTCTAAAAATTCCCTTCCCATCCTCCTCTCCATATATTCCTATCAAATGAGGAACACGAGCTATTAGCTCTGCTTCCCAGTGCTCTTGAGGATAACAGTCGAAAACATCCAAAATAACTTCGTCCATAAAATAATGATCGTCTTTCAAGGATTTTACGCCTTTGACAATACTCGAGAATTCATCTTTCAATTTGAAATCTCCCCTCTCATACGGTTTTCCATTATTTTCAAACACAATCTTCATAGCCAAATGACACAGTTCCTCAGCCACCACTCCATACACTTTACATATTTCACGTGAATCACCAGACATCAAACGCTTTGCTCCCACCAAAATCTGCCCAACGTTTAACAAAGTCATTCCAAATACCCTTCCACTTTGAAAGGTACAGCGCATCCTACGTATTTCGTCGGATTGGAAATCGAAGACCACGTCGAAAAATTGCCTCTCCAAGATTTTCATCAGTACTTTGATGTACTCGGTCTCAGAGAACTTCTCATACATATTCTCAATCGCACTGAGGCGTTCTTCATCCAAACCCTGCGGAGATTGACTCAAGTATGTCAAACGTTTAATGAAAGACTTGTCCGATTTTTTGTTATAAAGCTGCAGGAGGAGGTTGATACGATGGGTCTTAAAGTCCTTTAAACTGACAAGCTCAGAATCCAAAAGAATAGCACCTTGATGGATTAAGAATGCTACAATCTCATCCGTCTTACATTGGAATGCCCTATAAATAGCTGAACATCCGCCGTGTGAGAAACACTGACCAATAGCCTGATTGTGGAGTAGACGTCTCACCAGCTCCAAGTCCGCCTTCTCGATGGCGTCGTGAAGGGCCCTGCAATCCATGGCGACCACAATGGATGCTGAAATCAAATGAATGCTTAAATGAGAGCGAAACACATCGAACCGTACAATCATGCGAGTTTTTTTAATTGCGCGAAGATTGAAATTTATAATAGGCCATCGGTATGGCATTGGTATCAACCAAAGTTACGGAGGAATCCGTCAGGATATTTACTCATTATTTTAAAAATTGATTTCCCGGTTGTTTTCAAATGTTTTTAAATGAAAGTTTCCAACATTAGAGAGAGAATGAAATCAAGTATATATATTGTCACATACAGGGAAATCTTAAATTAAAAATTATATATATTTATGACTAGTAAAAGTTGCTTGCAGCCTGCAAGCTATCAGTTTAATACAGTATCGTACCAAGAAAGGCCTCAATTCAATTTTGAAAACTTTGCGCAAAAGACCCTCTAGCATCGAACTAAGGACCCGTTCACGTAAGAAATTTGCATATTAATGTTAGATAATTGCCACTCTGACGTGTTTCAAAGTTTCAATTCAGTATCTTATCGGGGAGGAACTAAAATAAGATTCCGTTATCCCCCTTTGAAATACATGGTAGAATCGGAATGACGCTCAGGAATCGGACCAAGAACCATTAGGTGAACGGCGAACAGCGAATATGAAACTTATGTATTCTTTGTATGTACATTGCATTTTACATCATTCCCAGTTTTCTGGAAAGCATTCAAAATAATTGTAAAATTGACCGCCATTCATTTTATACCAGAGAATTATGCACCCAGTTGGCGCCTGACGGTCATTCGGAAACATTTCTTCAGTTGATTCAATAGATAACCACGGCATATCCAACCTCCGTGATTTTCATTGCTCTATCGCAGCGAGAACAGCGTCAAAAAGAATTGCAAAAAATTGCGCAAATCACCGCATAGAGTAAAACTCAGGACCATTTCGTTAGAGAAAATAGCAAAATATTATTAGATAGGTGCCATTCTGACTTATTCCAAAGTTACGATTATATCTTTCCGGGAAGGTCATAAAATAAGATTCAGTTATTCCCGTTAGAAATGCATGGTAGAATATTGTCTATACATACAGGGAAATCTTAAATTAAAAATTATATACATCTATTACGAGTAAAAGTTGCTTGCATAGTGCAAGCTATCAGTTTAATGCAGTATCGTACCATGTAAGCCTCAATTCAATTTTGAAAACTTTCCGCAAAAGACCCTCTGTCATCGAACTAAGGACCCGTTCGTGAGACGCAATTACATATTAATGTTAGATAATTGCCACTCTGACGTGTTTCAATGTTTCAATTCAGTAACTTATCGGGAAGGTCCTAAGATAAGATTCCGTTATTCGGAATGATGCTCTTGCATCAAACCAAGGTCCACTAGAAAACGGTGAACCTAGTGAAAGAAGGATTTCAAACGCCTCTGTCACCATTCCGGGTTTTATCTTTCCAGCTTATCGGGAAGGCATTGAAAAAAATCTTAAAATATTTCAGCAATGCATTTCTTCCGGAAGTATTTCGGACCAACCTGGCGTCGAACACACTGTCATTTGGTAACATTTCTTCCTAAAGAACTATGGAAGACCATCTCATCTGTAAAGACTGTGATTATGATTGCTCTATCGCACCGAGAACGGCCTCAAAAAGAATTGCAAAAATTCCCGCGAAAATTGCAAAAATCCCCCGAATTCCCCAAACAGAAGTTCTCGTACTGATGCATACTATTTCATACTGCAGCATATACATAATATTCCACAACATAACTTAATATACCATTCACAGAGTAATTTAAACCTGCTGAACTGATAGAACAGTCTTCTAAAATTCACAAACAGTCCCCAATATTAAAAGAATACACGTGGAAAAAAATAAGGTATTTTCTACATTTAAATGCTTTCACGAAGTATAAAACATACATGAAATAAGAGAATTGCTTCACATTCCATTCATACATTAATTTACATACTTCCACTCTTCACAACATCATTAAAATATATGGAAATAGATTCCTTATCGTTTCCAAATTATAACCACTACATGTGTAAAATTATTTCTGAGCTTCACTCTAATAATTCTTATAATAAAAATTTAGCAAAGATAGTATCATAACAGTCCTATACATGGAATTTATTATTAACTTTTAATTTGTGCACAACTGTATTGAATGAATCCTCAAAAATAACACTTTCTTCCTCATGTTACGACTCTGCAGACGTTAAAAACATTCCACGTGTTCGGAATTTAATTCGAAAATTACTTAAATATATAGAGGATATTAGAATATGTATCAATGTAACAGAGTATTGGGTCTACCTTCGCATAAATCCATATGCTTCTGAGCTGCAGAAAATTTTCTCAAAAAGAACATATTAAATAACACTTCATAATTCAAATTGCTACGTCAGCCATCTTTGAAAAAAAAATAGCAGATTTTAGAATTTAATTTCAAAAACGTTTTTCAATGTGCAACGAAAATAAAATTAGAACAATACGAAGCAACATCTCGTACAAAGAAATAATAATTTTCAAGCTCAAACTATGTCTGCAACAAACACTGAAAAATTCTTCGTGAAGTACTTTACAGATACAGAATAATATAGAACAACATGCTTAAATACGTCCAAAGCTTAATGTTTGTCATTCTCTAAGTGCTCAAATTAAAATATGGTAATATAGCATGATAAATCTTATATATATTCATATATATATAATTATTTAGTTTTAATGTATTTGAATACTTCATCTCAAAATTCCTATAATAAATCATTGGGCTACGAATTTCAAAAATGAAACATCCACGACATTTTGAAAAAACTTTGCTTACGTTCGAATGATGATTATATTGCCATCTTTACATTCTCAATCAATCCCAAATTAGCGCAATGTAGTTCAATAATTACCTTATTCTCACAAACAATTCTAACCCTCTACTATACCCAGATAATTCTCGGAAAAATTCAGAAATCGTGTCTTGCAAGTTCCAGGTTTTCTACTCACAATTAAGAGCTCGTGGTGAATAAATGACGAAAGATTCTTCTTATTTCCTGGTCATATAAGAACAATCTCGCATTATTTACGAGGGAAAATTTAGTAGTGGATTTTAAAACCTATATATATTAGATATTCGTGGAATTATGCATCTATATGGAAACTCAATGAGCTGCTAATGTAGATTTGGTTTGCTGCTTCACTCCGCAAGAGAAGGAAAAGATCCCGCGCATGCGCACTTCAGAAGTTAGTCATTTATCTTTCCTCGACCACGCCTTATGAAGAAAAAAATACCTAAGAAGAAACCACATCTCCAAGATTCTGCAAACAGATCTTCCGCCATCTTGGGTTGAACCATCTCGCTAAATAAATTAATATTTGCCTCTCTTAAGAGCCATTCTCGAAACATTCAGAAAGTCCACTTCTGGTTTCGTAATCTCAATAAAAATGGCTGAATTCCGACGAAGAATTATTATTGTATTTACGAAATGTCCGTCATACAGGAAAGGAAGATATTCACGCAAAAGATTTAGTACATACAGCTGCACATCTCTCTCATAAATATATATAAATGTATGTAACTTTTTAGTCTTAAAGCGTTATAAGAATGGAAGACACACCTTATCGAAATGATGGACGCAAACTCAGCCGATTTCGCAACCAGTGTTCATCAGACGACACTCTGCAATAGAAGATAATCTCATTAGTAAACCACGCCTCATTATAATTAACCGTTTACTTATGATTAGAATCCATTGCCATACACATCCACGAATTACTTAGATATCACATCAGAAGATTACACTTAAACCCGAGTAAGACGCTCACCTGATCAGCGGCTATGCTGTGAATCACTTTTTCGCTAAAGGACAATTCAATTGACTGAGTAAGACGCTCTGATATCCGCTTAAGAGACGGATATTCCCCAAGATGCACTGCGACCAAATGTAGCCAATGTAGGAATTTGGACGCAAATATGTTTACGTCAGCATTTTCCCTCCTACTTTTGTCCCTCACATGTGCACCGTTTTGAGTCTCGCTCAGAAGTTGAGTGAGGATAGCGTTGAGCCATCGCTTGGAAAGGAGAGGAAAAGAACGCCCTTGAAAATAAGTTCTCTTCTCTGATTGGTCGAAGGAAAGTGTTGATAAGAGGGGAAGTGGGACGTGGTTTGGTTATCAACGCGGGGGTTAAACATTTATTTAGAGTGCTTCCCGGATGAATAGAAATACGGAGATTATGGATTCTTCAGAGGAGCAAATGAATAATATATATACGCATTATCATGATTAAAGTACCCTTGGTTCGACTCCCAGATGCCTCGGAAATGTCCCATAAGATTTGCACGTAAATTTAATTCTATGGATTGCAGACATATATTCCTTTGCATATTTCAATAAGAAATAACGGTCCTACGAAGTTAAAGAAAGTACCAGAAGAAAGGAAATTTAATTTAGACAATATACGTTAACCATAAAAACAGCATATAAATGTGCTGATAGATATATACCTATATTTAAATACACTTGTTTGTTAATTAATTTCATACTATTTCCAATGGGATAGAATTCTTAAATTTACGCATTAGTTAGCGAGACATTGAAACGTTATACATCCATATTCTTATGCCCAAAGTATCCTTGGATCATCTGTAAGACGACTCGGAAACTCTGCCGTAATAAATTCGCGTAAATTTAATTTCGTTCGAATGCAGACTTTTATTCTTTTGCATATTTAAATAAGAAATAATGGTCCTACGAAGTTAAAACAAGTACCAAAATAACGGAAATGGAACCAAAATTCTTATTCTGGTCTTTAAAAATCATTTCCGGATCGAAATTATGAGAATTATGATAAAATACATGATAATATTTGTCATGAAAATTCCCTCATAAGAAATGCACGTAAAGCTCGTTTCGATCGATTGCAGACTTTTATTCTTTTGCATATTTATATAAGAAATAATGGTCCTACGAAGTTGAAACAGGTGTCAAAATGAAGAAAATTAAACGTAGATTCTTATTGTTGTCGTGCAACTAAGTTTTCCAGTCAAATTTAAGAGATTGTGATGAAAAAGTACGATATATTCTTAACATTTCGTGGTAATTAAAGAAAACCATTCTGCATGATTTTACAAGTGATTCTTGGATTTAGAAACCTATATATGTTTCTTCTCCCTTAGCTAAGTGGTCCTCATAGGCAATATCAGCTATCTAGGATAGAAATTGGAGAAAATAGGCTGAAATTGAAACTCTACCAGCTGTTCGGTGGTTTGCTGCACTGCATTCACCTGCCATCTGCCGGCGGAAAGAGTGAACCACGTCACCA
Organism: Pachydiplax longipennis; assembly: GCA_036926295.1. Taxonomy (NCBI): domain Eukaryota; kingdom Metazoa; phylum Arthropoda; class Insecta; order Odonata; family Libellulidae; genus Pachydiplax; species Pachydiplax longipennis. The sequence continues at coordinate 10,650,224 of JAVFKF010000023.1, forward strand.
TGGAAACAGAGTGCGCTAGTTTTGAAAATAACTGTACTAAAATACGAAAATTGTTGTTTTTTTAATTAGTACTTGGAAACCTCTTATGATTGTTGTAAAATAAATTAAATAATGATTTTTATACATCTACGGAGGCCATTTGTACATTAATTTCCTATAAATTAATAATATACAGGGAGTCAAAGTTGACCGATTTTTGCGAAAAATTCAAGTTTCCGATTCTTCGCGAAATTCTTCATTTTAACGTCGATTTTGAACCCAAACTATGAAAATCAGTGGATAAAATATGATGCCATGTTATGAACATGTTCTTTGTCCTTCGTAAGGCTTGTTTGCGATGAGCTACATTGAATATTTATATACTTTACATTGCGCAATGTCGGACCCTAAATTTGTAACAAATTTCTACCTATTTTTAGATTTTAACCATTTTTTTATTTTTATACTAGTGTTAGATAATTATTTTTTGAACATATATGATGCTGATTGGCTTTCTGTATATTGTAACCATTTTTATATTTTTTAAATTCGTTACATATCTTTTATTTCATAGATATGTATGATAGTAATTCGTTTTTGTGCATTTTATGCATTATTTTATATTTTTTTTATATATATTGGATATCTATTTTTTTAACTAATGAGATTCTGATTCGTTTTCGTTTATTTTAAACATTTTTATATTTTTCAAATATATAAGATATCATTTTTTAAAACATATACGTTTCTAATTCCTTTTTTTGTAAATTTTAAGCTTTTTTAAATTTTTTTAGAATTATTGGATGTTTGCTTCATTAAGCATATATAATTTTTCTTCGTTTTCGATATATTTTAAGCATTTTTATAATTTATATATATATATTAGATAAATGTTTTTTAACGTGTATAATTCGGATTATTGTTTTCTACATTTTAATTATCTTTACATAAGTTACATTTCTATTTTAACCAATCTGATAATAATTCGTTTTTTGTACATTTTAAGCATTTTTATACTTTATATTATTATTATATATTTTTTAAACAGTAATGTTATTATTATTATTATTATTAATTATAATTAATTATTATTATTATTTTTCTATTCTTTTAGTATTAATATTATTATCATTGCATTTATAAATATTTGTACAGCAGGAAAATCATACTTAATACATATCTATCAATATAACTTAAATTATCCTTACCAGCATAACTACTTTATAATATTTATCTTAATCTTCAAGGCCTGCATTACTTAAATCGCAATTTCGAAAGCTCTTTATTTTCCGTCTACTCTTCTCCTTTTTTCTTTTCAGGTAAATGACATCCATAGTCTACCACCTACAAATTTACACGACTACAACTATGCAGCTAGTGATTTACCTGCTTTTATTTATTTACATCTGTGTTTTCGCGGTTTTTTTTCGCTCCCCTTCTTATGTGAGCGTGATCCTGCACAGTGCGTTTTTCTCTGAAAGCCTTCAGCCGAGGAGTTTTTCCCCACATCACAAATCTTTATTTTTACCTCTTTTTTTATCTTCTTTTTATAGATATATTTGTATTTCATTTTTTTTTCTTTCTAACCTCGTTTGTAATTAACATATGTACCCATAATGGTTAGGTGTAAGAGAGGCCCTAATGGGCCTAACCCCGTCGAATAAAGAGTTTATTATTATTATTATTATTAATGTTTGACGAATCCGGTGCGGCGTATAAAATTTCGTTCGTATACGGCAGAAAAAAGATGAATAACTCGAATTTCTCAGAGTATTTTATCATAATTTTATCATAAATATGAAGAAAATGTAGAACTGTTTTGAATAATACGCAGCACAGTGGTCTGGAATAGAAAAATCAGGTCGAAAAACGTTTCTTTAATCTTTTTTTTTGTGCGGACTTCAGTACTCGCCATTATTGAATAAATCCTTCCTTTACAACCAAATTATTTGCGCTGACGTCTACGCATTCAAATTCTACAGGGTGTCAAAATTTACCAAAGAATGCCTGTTTCTGATATTTCGCAAAATCAAATTCAAGCCAACACTGAACACAAATGAGCACAATCATCTGTTAAAAATTAATGCAGTGCTATAAATCACTCTTTAAGCTTGATTATGAATTGCTCAAACGATCGCAGTTGAATATTTGATTTATTAATTCAACAGAATGGCGAACCTTTGTTTTACAGTCAGTTTTCACATAAAGCGAGGAAAATAGTGGTGACCTACCACGATGTACACGGATAACCTATGACACAATCTTCACCTAATTGTAAGCTCAATGAACAGTAATTGAAATAAAGATCTGTGACAATTAGCGACGCCGATAAATAAACGAACTCTTCGTTGGGGATGCAGAGCCTTATCCTGACGGTGGATAACCGCCCTCCATGCTGACCTTGTTTTTGATAGGATTTAAGGGGAAACGCCCTTCTAAATTCTCATTTTTCGGGGATTAATAGATTAAAAGAAATATTTTAGTAACTAAAAACGAATAGATGATAAGATAAATAAAAAGTTACCACACCTTATCCGTTATGCAAAAGTAAATTTTTCAGTAATGAATCACTACCATGTTGGTGAAATATGCACTTCATGCAACACGTCATTAAAAGGCTAGAATTATTTCCTTTCATCTTACAGTCATACCAAACAGTAATCAGTTAAAATCCCACACCTTGTGTGCTCGACTCTAAGAACTTCTTCACAAAATTACAGACAATTTATTCACTCCTTGTAGAGAAGGTTGCAATAAATTCAATATTCTAAAGCTGTGTGATGAATCAACAATGTCGATGACCTTGCTTTTAAATTTTGTGCTGAAGTCCTAACACTTTTAATATTCTACGTTCTGCCTTTTTATAGTTTTATTACGGCCTCGGTCTGAAGGAACGTCTTGTGGTATTTATTGTCTACAAAGAGCATCCCAATTCTTTTTTTATTAATTTAATAGTACAATGTAATAGAAATACTTCTTAACTGCCTTACGTATAGCTAAGGTTCGTGCTTGTTGCTTGCGATCGTCACTTTTTCTTCGTTGGATGAGCGAATTATCTCTTTCCCATTGAAAAGCGATATTTTCTGTTTTCGCTTCACAACTCCGCTATTTTGAGTATCATTCACCTTATCTGTGCTATGGGAGAGACGTCATTGACGACGAAAACTGCCCTTAGTGTTATTCGAGCATCAAAGGTGAACAAATAAATTAATCAATAGATCCTTAATGTAAATGTATCCGATAAATTCTACTAAACCTGAAAACAATGCATTGATTCAAATTATATGATTGTCACTAAATAGAGAAATTAACAAAGACCCATTTAGACTCCGTATAAGCTGATACGTTGACGTTAGTCGAGATTCGTAATCGTCCCTACAGCTGTAGTGCACCGTCAGCCGAAATTGAGATTTATTTATCTTATTTAGTTATAAATTACATAAAGATTGTTACAGTAAAATATAGAATGTGTAGATACATAATTACATCTTTCCAAAGAGAAAATTGTGCAATGTTACAATATATATTAATATAAAAGCTGATGATTATAATACAATATTAATGATACATTGTAGCTAAGATTTACATTCAGTGTATCTAGTTGTTACCCATTGAGGTCCCGCTAAATCCTAATTGTGGACTTGTCAGCAGGTGCCTAGTTTAAAAAAAAAATTATAAGAAAGATATCAATATAATTTTATTTTCTTACAATTCACATAATAACCATTCCTTTTACTTAATTTTGAGAGTAGTCATTGTTTCTATATTCTTTAAATGCTCTGGCAGTTTATTCAGTAAAGCAGGTACTTTGATACAGTTTTGATTTCTTCCCGTTTCTGTGTAAAAATTAGGTATTTGGTATAAATTATTGTTTTTAGTGTTTATCATTGCAGCATCATAACGACACTGAATGTATATATGTAACTTTTTGTTCTACTCTGTTTTTTTATACTTTTGGTATGTCTTCTTGTGTTTTATAATCTGTTTTTATGTGATTTCACTAATCTTAGTTTTTCTATCTGTAGGTTTCGCAGGTTTTTCACACCCCCCTTCTTGAGGGTGTTTTCCTGCAGTGGAATTATTTTCCTAAGCACTTAGCTTAGGTTTTTAAATCCACAAATCTGTCTTCTTCTCTGCTCTGTTTTTTCAAGCTATCTCTTTTTTAATCTTATATGACGAAGGGTTAGATGTAAGAGGAGACTTTATAGTCTCAATCTCGCCCTTAATAAAGTCTTATTATTATTATTATTATTATTATTATTATCTTTGTTAATTTTTTTTTCATATTAAAATAATTTTCAAAACAGGCACATAAGTATGTAACTTTTCAACTGGCAGTATACCTAGGGTTTTGTAAAAATCATCAACTCTAGAACAGTTACATTTCTGGTATGATACTCCATGAATTATTTTTAGAATCATATCCTGAATATGTCTTAAAATTGACATGTATGTACCTCCAGTGTAAATAAGCTGTAACTTCGTAAAAATGAGGAATATTTACATAGGACCAAGAGCATTACGTAGCTAAACGTTTATACTATCTTCAAAAGCAACAAGAATTATTTCGATTATTTGAGAAGGTCAAGTTGGCCTACCCCTTTAAGTTGTATTTATTTCTCTTATCCTCTCTCGAACCCTCCGTTATAAGGAGAACGAGCTCTCATGAGGCGCTGTCTGGGAATGTCATGTGCTGAACTTATCGAAGTGCGAATTTTCAAAGTCCGCACTCAAAAAAATATATTATTTTCTTATTTTGGCCACCTTTTTTTCGACCCTAGCTGTGCGCCGTGAAGGAGTAAATTTGGCAAATTAAAATTTAGCAATGCGTTACTTTCCTTATTCTCACAAAAACGTGCTAATTTTAATTACGCATCATTACTTTAAGAACGTTTAAAGAGTGGCATCACAAATTGGGCACATGCAGCCAGTAGAATGTCGTTCAATTGAAGAACTATTGTTGCGAATTAGTCTTTACATCACATTTTCAAGTATGGAATTTAGGCATTGACGTTCATTCGAAATTCCCAGAGAATGCTAGATATATAAATGATTAACGCAAATAAAATAATGTTGGTTTAAACAAACTAAAGGAATAATAAGCAAATGAAAGAATAAGAGTAGTGTTAAATTAAATAAATATATTAATAAAGACAGCAATAGGTTACACTCTGTGAACAAAATCTTTGCACGAGGCATAGTATTCGTGGATGAATTCCATTTTATTTAAACACTGTGGCTCTAGTCTGCTTTTCTTAGCATTGAGAGTGAGTCCACAGATACTAAAACTCCTATCAATAGGAGTGCTGGTGGCAGGGATACACAAGAACGTAGAGCCACTGTAGAGTGTGAAGGCATTCATTCGACAGGACTGGTGACATTCAGTTTCTAATAAAGAAAATGAACAGTATTTTAACAGCCACACGGCGAGGCATATTGACACACTTGTGATTGCAGATCAACTCTAATGAAGCTCGTCTTACGTGAGCTGTATAACGGTTCAACCATATACTTAATGTGTTCCTTAACACTGCAGCAAAGTTGTCTTTTCAATAAAATTAACAGATGAAGGAGACTGCCTTTAGATAGTGTTGTGGTGTATACACGACGGAGGTCTTCCAAAGAACGACTGTCGGCTATAGACGATGCAGGTATAAATCATGGGTGCTTGCAGTTGCAGAGGATTGGGCTATTACCATTCTTCTCTGGGGTGACCTTTCCTTCAGCAACAAACAGAGGTAACTAAGGGACATTCATATCCCTTTTCACAGCATTATTAGGTGTTCCTGGAAGCGTTTTGGAACAAAATTTTTTGGTAGCATTCCTCAATATTGCATTAGGTATTAAAACACTGTTCTTCCTGACTATGTACATTATTTCAAGGAAATTCTTCCTCATAGTAGTAAGGCATTAAGTATATAACCATATTTAAATTATAATACGTCATTGACATTATATAAATATACTGTAAAAGAATGATTCAACTGGTGTATCAAATCCCGTTAAAAACGAAACTCAATCTAAGATTTACTCACCGCTTATTCTCATGAAAAGAGTCGTAAAAGGATTTACTGCAGTCTGTGATAAAATCAATTTACTGCTATTCAGTATTTTAATATTGGTAGGAAAACGGGATGAAATGGAAACATCAAAAGAGTTGGTTTCACTTGACATTTATTGACATTCACTCGTTTTTAATACATAAATTTACATCAATTTAGTGAACAAAACAATCGTCAGTTAAAATGTTTAGCACATGTCATTTACAACGTCATAAAAAATCAACGATCAGAATTTGTTGTTCAACCTTTTGAGGAGAATAAAATAATTTATTCGAGACCATATTTTCTGATTTTATTCCCCAAAAGGAAACAAAATCTGCAAACGATCGAAACTGACTTCAGTTGCATTTATTCTGAGAGCGATTCCAAGTCGTCTGGGAGTCGAACCAGCGATACTGTACGCAGGAAGATTACGTTAAACAATATCCGACTCTAAATCTTGAAAATCTTTGAATTTTTTCAACTCTGAATGATTGGAAATTGAGTAGATTTAATTTTCTAATATTTTATAATTTTGAAACAATTTAATATTTTGATATTTTTGATAGTAAGGAGTTCCCGAAATTGGACGAATAAATGAAAATAAAACGGTGATCGTCATACGAATTGGGAATGTCGAAGAAAGAAACATTGAAGCATATTCAATTCGAAAGATTATCAATTATCTTTTTGTAATATTCTATAAATTGTTGGTATGGAAAATTTTCAGAGATAAAAGATTATAATATATGGTATGGATGATATAACATAATGTAATTTGAAATAATAATTCAGTGATAAAAAACAAATGATTGGATGCATCTTACGATATTTCAGAATTCCAGAGAAGGTTACAAATGTAAAAATACACAAATTTCACGATGCCGTTTTGTCTTCTTGTAGAAAGCGATGCGCATTCTGAATCGGAAGCATTGCGATACGAATTTTAAATTGCGACAACTCTCTTCTAGGAGAGTAAAAATGAACACCCGTGCGTCTTCAAGTATACCATACCAGGGTAAGTAATTACGTCGGATGGACACCTAGACATGGGTCAGCTGGTATCAGTGAGAGTGTTCCAGCTAAGAAGAAGGTATTTTCCTTCGAGGGAAGAAATACGTTACACTCGCGTAATTTCGCACTTGAACACGCACACACAGCGTCTTGCAGATTCACTGTCCAAACGCAAAACCAATTCTTCAGTACTTCCCAGTGAGCAAGGAGACTGGAGTAATTACACTCATAAGCAATTGGAGCATGCTTAACTTATGCATTATTAATACATATAAATACATTGTCCTCAATTCTCAAGAGCATTGAAAATTTGTAACTCGCATAAATATAAACAATTGCAACATGTACATATCGTCAATATGATTCCAATATTTACACTATTGGAAAATATATGATTATAAAAAATATATAATATAATTACATATATTTTGTCGAATAAGCAATATTTAAATATATGATGATCATAAATCATGAATTAAGATGTCCTTTCAGAGCGATGAATACAAATGGATATCAATAAATAAAGACATATTCATAATTATTAAAAAAAAAACAATTCACTGATTAAATATTAAAAAACAAAAACATAATACATATATTTGTACATGTGAATTCAAGACAATATTCTGTATTCATCTATCTATTTACATAATTGCATTTTAAATTCTATATTATTTATAAATAATTAAAGCGAAAAATTTTAGTTATTAATTATTGATTAATATTAAAAATACGATGTTAAATAAACAGTTTCACTCAAATCATATCATTTTCACACTTCAATTCTTCGAAAAAATCTTCATCTAAAATTTCTTTACAAAATTTAATTACTTTATCACGGTACACACTTTTTCTTTGCAGAAATGATTGTCCATTTTTATTTCTCACTCTCAGTAGTCTTGTAAATGTTTCTGCAGACAATTTTTTTATCAGTGAATTGAATATCTCTCTTATTGATACATATCCAAAAATCGAAGGCGAACCTAAATTATGTAGAAATGTGTTTCCATATTTATCTTCAGCAAGAACCAGTTTTTCAAATTCACTTTTATTATACTTAAGAATTTCATTTGCATGATCTAGCCATAAAGGTATCTTACTTACATTAAAGAATGATGCGTGATGCAGACATGTCCAACCATCTTTATCTCTCTCAATTAAAAGATTTCCAATTTCCATTTCAAGCAAATGTGTATTTAGAAAAGAGAGATCCAATATTTTATAATTCCGAGCAGCATAATGAAATATATTTCTTAATTCACCACCCTTACTCTTAAGACTGTCTTTGAACCTTTCGTCATCTCCGAATTGTTCCTTGATGCACTTCAGATTCTTTATAATTATTTCAGAGGAATTAAATTCAAATAAGTAGTGAATCACATTAGCACCATTTCTAGCAAAACTGAAAAGCATTTCCATTATTTCACATTTTTCTAAAATTGCGACACAAAACTGAAGCAATTCATGAAAACATATGTCTTTTTCTGCAGCATAATGAAATAGGTTCATTAAAAATTTGTTTTTACACTTCAGAAGCTGTTTCATCTTACCCCCTTCATCCAAGACATTATTTATAATATTCACATTTGTCATGAAGTTTTTCTTTGAAAAATTCATATATAACTTATGTATTAAAATATCCCCATCAATTTCATCTTTACTAAAGAGTAATTCATTCACAGCATCAATTCCAAAACAATCCTTCAATGTACTAATCATCATATGAAATGCATTACTAGAGTCATTACTATCATAACTTAAAGCAGTATAAATGGCCTTCGATTTCAAATTTTTGCAGAAAAGAGTATTCATTCCAAACCCAAACACAGTGCTCATGGTCTTCAATGAATGGCAGATTCTATTTGGATCCACGTTATCTATAAATCTTTCCAATCCTTTCTCATAATTATTACTTTTAACTATTACATCGATGGCTTGTTCTAATCCTAATTCTTCTCTAAGGATTTCTAAAAAACGTTTAAATATATATTCTCTCTCATTACACAATGCATAATGAAAGAGATTGTTTCCCTCAAAATCCCCAATTTCTAGCAATTTTAAATAAGCTTCTATCTTTTTAATTTTTCTCATTTTTCTCCACAAAAAACCACCTTTAAGATTCTTAATAACTGAAATTGATTCCTGAATCACTTCCCTCACCTCATCGGGATCATCACAGAATCTCAAGAAATTTAAGATGAGGGTTGCATTTTTCCGAAAATCTATATTTAATAGTTTTTTAGACATCCTTAGAGTTACCACACTCCCTAAGAAATATAAATTATTTTTACAATTTTTCCCTAATTTTTTAGTGAATTTATTAAAACTGTTTTCAGAAGCAATCTCTCCTAAAGCTTGCATTGTTTTTCCTGCAATTTTTGAAACTAAATATTTATCTGAAAGGAATGTATAGGAAATTGAATTGCCAAATTTTGATCTTCCTTTTTCCAAAAGAGTATCAAGAAACATATCATCATTCAAGAAATCTGATGTGATGTTTTTAAAACCTTCCATTTTTAAGCCACAAGATAAGAATAATCTGACGACATGATACCTCTCATCAAAAAGGATTCTGAGTAAGCCATCTTTCTCTGGTGAAATCCTCATCGATTCGGCTAGAAAAAATTCTGCAAAAGTTAAATGCATAAAATTCATCACCTCTCCGCGAACGAATGCAATCCCTAAGGGATTGGAAACCTTCAGATCCTCCTCTTTTAATTTTATATAATTATTATCAGGGACCAACAATTGTTTAGAGAGATCCATGTGTACCCTGTAAACTTTTTCTCTATCAATGATTCCATCCATTAGATCAGCAGCTAACCGTACACCTTTTTTCTCCTCTAGGTATATCATTATCTTTTGATCCACGAATCTCTTGTAAGTTGAATAAATGTCTGATAAAAAATTGATAGAGAAGTTATCATTGTAGGAGATAGTTCCAGCCATATACAAGTGCAATGGGATCCCCATGATTTGTAAAGATTCTCTATCCAATGTAAACTCTTTCAAAATATACTTTGCTATTTCGTTGAAATCAAGACAATCGATCTTAGACCACACAAAATCCAGACCCTTTTCAAGATCTATGTTCTCTAACTTGAGGATCAGTCCTTCGTTTTCTGGCCTTAAATTACATCCTTTCTTACATTCCTCAATTACTCTCTTAATTTTCTTTGGGACTGCTTTCCTGTTTTTGTCTAAGTATTTCATTCCCTCTCCACAAGGATACTTCAATTTAAATCTCCAGAAATTTGTCAAATAATTCACTTGATCTTCCCTACAAACGGGAACCATTTCAAAGGAATATGAATTCAGCAGATTTTCCAGATCTTCCTGGTGATGTTTCCTGCTAGAAATTATAATCTTTGCGAAGGTCTCCTTGCTCACCGTCGAGATGAGAGTTTCAGCTTTCTTTTTATACTCAGCAGGTACTTCATCAAAAGCGTCAAAAAATATAAAGCAGTTTCTTCCCCACTTACTCTCTTTCCTGAAATAGTATTTCTCAAAACTGTTCTTTAAACCGAGCATGAGGTACAGATGATCAAAAATCTCTTCAACATCACCCTCTTCTTCAATATTTTCTAGCGAGAGAGGATCCTCTTCCTTTGTGGAATATTTATTCAAATCGATTCTGAAAATCAAGGAATCAAAGATGGTTTTCTGCACACGGCTGATGAGGCTAGATGTGACAGTAGACTTACCACACCCAGCGTTGTCAGAAATAATCAAAACCTTGTTCCTTTTCACCAAATTTATGATCTCTTCTTCGGTATATGTTATCTGTTTAATGTGCTTTTTCAGAATGTTTTCTGAACAATTAGAACTCCTCAGATAGAACACTTTACTTTCGTAGAACAGACAGATATTATTTTTTCTTGGGGTTTTCCTTACGAAATCCTCAAAGTTGGCCGCTTTCTTGTCCATGCTGATGAATATTGATTTACCTTCCTGAATCTTGTCATCAGAACTTTCCAGCCGCTGCACCAACATTTTATTTATGGAACACTGCTCCAAATCCGAATAACACAAACCATAGATGAAAATGCTGACGTCCTGAGGTATTTCTTCAAAAGCTTTTACGTCTAAACTCATAGCTTGAAACGTTCTACTGATGTACGTTGCAGGAACATATCCATTCGAAATTAAATCAGCTCCATGACTTAGGTCAAAAATATGACCACTGATTATTCTGATAATGTCATCTTCAGTGAAGAACTTTGGGATGTCTTTCTCAGCAACATAAGTCCTCTTCTCCTCGTTTTTGAAACGGTAATTGATACCCCGATGTAGTGTTTTGTATTCTTCGGATAAATCATTCCATTTGTACTTAACTCTTTTGCTTTGAAATTCCTCACCAAGGGACTGCAAGCCCGAGATGATTATGAGCTTCATTCCTTTGCTAGCGAATTCATCCAAATGGTCAGTGTATTCAACTTTCAGTCTCTGTAGATCGAGCTCCATTTCATCCAGAATAAGAAACAAATAATTCCAATTTTTCCCTTTTAATACATCCAAAATCTCATCTCTCTTGTCATCGAAGCACTTCCTCGTGATGAAGATGCATTTTTTCAGTAAAAGGTCCTTAAACTCCCTTTTCAGCTCATGATAGACGTGCAACGTGCATAGTTTTGTGCAGTTTGTCGTCATCACTGAAAAGCCTCCCCCATTCACCAAACACTCTTTGAAAGACATGAAGTCTTCCTTCAACGGTCTTGTTTGCTTTTCGTCAAATGACAGGACGGCATCGTTTTTCATTAGACGTTCCATTGTCCGTTGAGGTTTTGTGATGTGCGATGGGTCCGTAAATTCCTTGCATTTGGGAAGGACATTCTCTTCGTAGAAAGAGAGAAGCTGGGACAATTCCGGAGATTCCAGAAAAATTCTTCTTCCTCTCTCTTCGCCGTATATTCCGATCACATGGGGAACCCGGGCTATCAACTCGCATTCCCAAAAGTCTGCTGGATAGTTTACATAAACATCCCTGATAACTGATTCAATATGGCACGAACGGTCTAACAAGGATTTGACAGCTGTAACTATGCCTTGAAATTTCTCCTCCAACACAGAATCTTCCATTCTGTATGGCTTCGCATTGTTTTCGAACAAATATGCTAAAGCCATGTGACAGAATTCCTCTGCCACCACACCATACACTTTTGATTTCTTATTCGAATCAGCTGACAACAAGTGCTTTGATCCGATGAAGATCTCCCTTGAATTTGGTACAGTTAAACCAAAGATCTCGGCATCGGCTTTGTCATAACGGAAGACCCTGTTAATATCTTCTGAGCTAAAGTCGTACACTAAGTAAACCTCTTTGTTCTCTAGGACATTCATCAGCAAATTCAGGAATTCTGACTCAAAGAAATCGTTGTACATGGACATGACAGCATTGTGACGCTCTCCATCCAAGCCCTGTGGAGATCGACTCCATGACATTAAAAGGTGAATACAAGATCTCTCTGACCTTTTGTTATATTCCAACAGCAGATAGTTGAGGCGTGTCAGATCTATGTCCATTGAGCTTAAACAATCTTCTTCATCACTGGCAACCTTCGCACCTTTACTGATGAGGTATGTAGCTATCTCATACTCCTCGCACAGGAATGCATTATAAAGAGCCGACATGTCATCATATAAACAGTGTATCCCGTCAGCACGATCAGGGAACAGAAGCCTCACCTTCTGCAAATCTCCCTCCTGGATTGCGAGGTGCAGATCCCTGTGCTGCTCAGGATTCTCCGGATTGGTGGCCATCTCGTCAGAGTGATCGCCTTCCTACGATAAAAACAAAGCATTCTTAAATCTTTTATGTTCTTGCATTCCATGAAAGCATTTGGTGATATTTTTAGCAACAGATCGAAGCGTACTATCATGCGAGTTTTTTAAATGCGCGAAGACTGAAATTGATAATAGGCCGTATGGAAGTGATGAATCTGTTTCACGAACTCAGTTGCGGTCCTTGGTTCGAGTCATGAGAACTATTTGCATTCAAGATAGAGGAAGCATCTGTGAAGTGACTCCCAAATATTCGAGGACATGCCAACGGCTCTCAAACATTCTGCAGCTAAATGACAAGCGATTAAAGTCCGGATTGAATTGTTCACAACTTTGCATACACACAGCTGATGCAAATCTCAGTGGTGTAACTCCTATTTTGGTGTTTTAAATTGCTGAATATTGAAGAATAGTGTACCCGAAACATAAAGTAACTTCCTAAGTAACAATACAATACATTTATGTCAACATGCATTGTTTAATTCGTTCTCATTACGGAAATCAAAGGAGTGGTTTCTATTTCATTCAAACATTAACCAATTGACATTCTATTTTTACCTCTGACTGAGATAACTCGAAATTTTTATTTCCTCTTCCTTAGGTAAGGAATGTATTCTTGTGAAAGTACAATTTTTGTGATATATTTGCATTTTGAATCGGTTTTAATACTATATACTTACGACCGCATTGCATTCCTGCACGTCAACATTAATTCTTATTAATTTTTCGCTCTCAATCGAACTTAAAAACAATTTTCCTCAGAACTGTTTTCTTAATGGTAATCTTTACTCTTGGATTGTTCTAAGTTATCCATCATATACACCCAATGGGCGTGTTATTTGCAAGGGGCGTAGAGTCAGAGCGATACCATTTGTGAATCATTATAAACGCTATAATTTGTCAGAGTATAATGGTTTCGTTTGACCATTTCGCTTCTCATGAAATTAAAGAACGAAAAATACCAAAAATCGATCTACATCTCCGAGATTCTGTAATATGATTCAAACTTCCTCGATCTTGGTTCGCAAAATATTTAAATATTTGGCTGTCTTAAGTTTATCAAATAAATTAAGATAGAATTGACATTAAATCTAGTTTGGCCTATCATGAGAAACATTATTTAAACGTCACAGAATACCACATCCCGTTTCGAAACATGAATAAAAGCGACTGAATTCTAACGAAGTGTTACTGATGGATTCACGAAATTTTCGTGACACAGGAAAGGAAAGTAATCACGCAAACAATTAAGTACATGCAGCTGCTGTTCTCCCTGATAACTATATATAAATATATATTACTTATTAGTGTTAAAGAGTTGTAAGAATGGAAGACTCACCTTATCGAAACGATGGACGCAAAATCAGCTGATTTGAGAACCAGTGTCCATCAGACGACACTCTGCAATAGAAGATAATCTCATTAGTAAACAACGCCTCATTAGAATTAACCGTTTACTTACAATTAGAATCCATTGCCACACACATAATGTTCTTATTATGTTGAGCGATATTAGCTTTACCACTTGTACAGTAAGATTCCCCAAGCATAAATTGGAATTCCCCGTTACGAAATTTAAGACGATCCTTATGAAATCCCATCAGTTGTAAATGTTATTCCTTCAACTAATCAGCATTTATTTCAAATTACCACCATTCGTTGACTTATATGCAGTGAATTTATATTATATATAATATTTTCTGCGTTACTTAGTACACTCAACTGTCAGTTGCATTATACGAATTTAAATTTACCGCCCGAAATTACAAGCTCTTAAATTTTAGAGTAAAGATATGTTAACGAAAAATAGCAAAGAATAAATCCCTATGGTTCAACTTAAAAAGTAACAGTCACCATGTGCTACATTGTATAATAGTTCTGTTTATAAAATAGAAGATAGTTATCGTAAAAGAATTAGGTTTATCTACATGCAGTGCGCCAAAACTAAGGGAATAGCATGGATAGCCGGCTGAACTTTAAGATTACGTGCAAGATAATTATAATCCGCTTGCACATCGAATTCCACCCCTTTTTTCTTGAATGACCGAATCTGAACTTCTGTGGAATTTCATCCAAAGATATCCTCTTTCAAAGACTATTGATTCAAGAGGAAGATTCAAAGGCATGTGTTGATGAATTGCAGATGGCGTTCACTGCCGAGATAAGATACCGTGTTACAAAGGAAGATTTCATAGATAAGGTGACTGAAATTTTAAGCACTCATCGAAACACATTTTTGGCAGTTAAAGTTCACCTCATATTCAAAGGAAGAAATGCTTATTTTTTATTTTGAGAGTGATTTAAATCTTACCGGAAATTTTTTTTAGTCACTTATCGATAAGATAGAGGAACCAAATGTACTAAGGTTGGGAATGAGGTAGTTTTTTATAGTACTTAAGGAAGAAAGTTACCACAGGACCGTGCGATCGAGGCCAACTGGGTGCGAAATACTTCCGTAAGAAACTCATTGCTGCAATATGTTACAATGTTTAATTATGCCTTCCCTATAAGCTGGAATGATAAATCCAGGATATTAACAGAGGTTTAAAAAAACACTATTCTACGTTTTCAACGTTTCTGTAATGGCCCTTGTTTCGATGAAAGAGGGTCATTTCGACTCTACCATGCATTTCAAACGGGGATAACGGAATCTTATTTTATGACCTTCCCGATAAGATAGGAAATGGAGACTTTGGTACAGGTCAGAATGGAACTTATTTAAAATTAATGTGCAATTTTCTCTAACGAAATGGTCCTGAGTTTGACGCTATGCGGTCTTTTGCGCGATTTGTTGCAAGCTGTTTTGAGGCCGTTCTCGCTGCGATAGAGCAATGAAAGTCACGGTGGTTGGATATGCCGTGGTTATCTATCGAATCAACTGAAGAAATGTTTCCAATTACTGTGAGTTCGACGCCATGTGGATGCAAAAACCTTTGGTATAAAATGCATGGCGGTCTATTTGACAATTATTTTGAATGCTTCCCCGAAAACCGGGAATGATTATAATGGAATGTACATACAAATAATTCATAAGTTTCACATTCGCTGTTCGCCGTTCACCTAATGGTTCTTCGTTCGATGCCTGAGCGACATTCCGATTCTACCATGCACTTCAAAGGGGGATAACGGAATCTTATTTTAGTACCTCCACGATAAGATACTGAATTGAAACTTTGAAACACGTTAGAGTGGAAATAATCTCACATTAATATGCAATTGCGTCTCACGAACGGGTCCTTAGTTCGACGCCAGGCGGTCTTTCGCCAACGACCTAACAAATACGGATAAATTTCTACCACTGAAAGTATCTTTGGTTGCATCTAAATATACTCGACATCGCTCTCATAAGAAATGCACGTGAAAATAAATTCGATCGAATAATACATTTTCAATCTCAGAATAAGGTTTCGATAATTCAGTTCAAATGATTAAAAAATTTGTGAATACTCGGTTTGTCTTCTTGAGTATTTAGTCGATAATTAATATCTCACAAATGTGGTTTAATTGTGACTAAAATTGCGAATATATTCTTAGAATTTGCGACTGTAAACGGGTTTGACATATGAGAATACCGACGTTCGTTGAACACGACTGTTATTCGAAATATAGATTAGAAAAATGAAACATATTTCGATTGAGGGCTCGTATTTTATGTCACTGAAAGCGAAACCAAATGTTCAGGAAATTCAGCAGTGATTGAATAGAATGTTTGGCATTTCTAAATACATAATCTTGCACGTGAACATTCCAGAGGAAATATAACAAGCTTAATATAACTAAGATGATCCAGAGAATTAAAAATGTCTCACCTTTTCTCAATGAAGAAAGAAATTCTGAAGATAGTTGATTGTAATCAGCACCACTGTAGATCAGCACCGCTGTAGATCAGCACCACTGTAGATCAGCACCAATGTGGATCAGCACCACTGAGGATCAGCACCACTGTAGATCAGCACCACTGTAGATCAGCACCACTGTCGATCAGCACCGCTGTAGATCAGCACCACTGTAGATCAGCACCACTGTAGATCAGCACCACTGTAGATCAGCACCAATGTGGGTGTACCACCGATGGCATTGTGGATGCAATGACTGCTTCCAAATGCCTTTTATATCATTCTGAATCGTCGTCCACCAGTGTTATCTGTCCGTGGAAATTCCCGTTCAAGGTGCGAAGATAAGCAAGAGTTACTCTTATTCGAGCGGATTTCGTAATTCTATCACACAAGTGTTTGTCCTCTGATAAGTGAATACGTGACTTTTTCCTCATATTCACGAATCAAAGTGCACGTATTGAGAGATTTAAGATGATCGAAATATCAGAGGGAGAATATATGTATGAAATATGTGATATATTTAAGCGAATCATCCTAGAAAATGTAATTGTGTGCAATTATTTAGAATGAGGTTCAATAATCACTGCACATGTTCATATATTCCATCTAAAGATAGTTACAGATAATTTACAATATTTCTAGTATCAGAAGGAGCATATGTATGCATTTAATATATATAATTATATTGTAAATTCCACACAAAAATTAATTTATCTGATGTTAAATGAAACGTGATCTCCAGCGCTCTTTGTCGATATAAAAGTCGAAAACTCAGGATCTAATAAATATATCGTATCGAAACAAACTGCAAATGAAAATTACAACATTTATCTCGATTTCTCTTGAGACAGGTTCTTCCTCACGTGAGAAACCAAGACGTATTAGCAGTCGAATAAATTGGACTGCACGATGAATTTTTTCTTGAGTTTCGTTCCAACTAAATAATTTTTTTCAAGATTTCGTTTCTCTAAAATTAATCTTATGTAACATTCATGCGTTTAGATGATACAATGAGCATTGGAAGAAAAAATCTGCATTTTATTTTGGATTGTAAGAGAGTAATGGCAGTTTTAAAAATGTTCACGGGTGAAAACTCGGCAATTCATTCAATTCTCGCTTTTAACTTTGTTGTTCTTGCTATAAGAGAGTACAATTTTCACTCTTGTGTTCATGGTGTTATTGTCGTTCAAATTGCATCAGAAATTAAGTTTGAATCGGTCAATGTAAGCTACAAATTTTAATTACACCCGTCCGAATCCGTAGCTCCGCGTAAAGGCGACCCGGCGCGCGAGGCTTTGCCTTTCCCCATAAGACAATACTGACTGGAAGCTTGGAAACGGAGAATAGTTACTAAGGGACGCAATGTATCGGATTTAGAATTAGATAAGTACCCCGCAACTCCGCAGTGGCGTACGGCAGTATATAAAAATAATATAAAGTATAAAAATGATTATATTGCGTTTGTCATCTGTTCCCTACGCTTCATGAATGCTTCTTTCGCTATCATTTTTCGTGATATCTATTGGTATTGAAGATAGAAGATTGATTTATAGATTAGAATTATAGTTCATCCCATTAATTTCCTCGTGAAGGAAAGGCTGGAAGTTGAATATTTCCAGAAATATAGAAATCCGGCGTTTACCGCAACCTTTGATGGAATTTGAATCTCTGTAGTATTCGAATGTGCAGAAATCAACGTAGTTGACTTGCATTGTTGAATGGGGAATTTATTCAAAGATAACCGCGCGGAGGTTCAAACTATAGACTCAAACACCAGACCCTTTCGTATTTAAGGCACCTTTTTTCGATTCCAGTCCACTCTTAGTCATCCACTAGTGTAATCTGTCCGTGGAAATTCCCGTTCAAGGTGCGAAGATAAGCAAGAGTTACTCTTATTCGAGCGGATTTCGTAACTCTATCAGACAAGTGTTTGTCCTCTGATAAGTGAATACGTGACTTTTTCCTCATATTCACGAATCAAAGTGCACGTATTGAGCGATTTAAGATCATCGAAATGTCAGAGGGAGAATATATGTATGAAATATGTAATATAATTAAGCGAATCATCCTAGAAAATGTAATTGTGTGCAATTTGTTAGAATGAGGTTCAATAATCACTGGACTTGTTAATATATTTCATCTTAAAGTAGTTACAAATAGTTTACATTATTGGAAGTATAAAAAGGAGCACATATATGCATTTAATATATATTATTTTATCGTAAATTCCTCACAGAAAATGTAATTTAACTGAAGTTAAATGTAATGTGATTTTGTATTTCCAGCTGACGTTAGCAAGCTATTTTCATAGCTTGCTAACGTCATTTCATAGAGATTCATATTCATGAGGTCGGATTCATTATTTCTCGCGTGATAATTAAGAAGAACTTTGGACAGATATGCTTAAACTATGATTATCACGAAGATAAGTTTCAGACGAACATTGAATCAAAGAGGAAATATAACTCCTCGTTTTTAATACGAATTACATCATCTGAGATATGTGAATAATCTTTCGAGAATTTTAGACTTTAGTTTGCGCTAATCATAAAATAAGTAATTTAAGGAACTTTTATTTAACCAACTCGTATTCGCGAATCATACACTTCAGGTCGGAATCTATGATTGAGAATTTATGCTCTCTAAATCACACATATAAATATTAAAAAGAAATTATGTAGGGCGATATTCTTTATGATAATGATATGACTTTATAGATAGGATAAATTAATGTTTGAAGATTACAAAATGTGTTATTGGATCATTCGTTAATATCGTAGGTGAAAATGTTTATTTCGCCGGCCTGACTACACTGCGTTTAGACCAATTATTCCTGTAAATGTAATCTCCTCAATCGTTATACGAGAGTATTTCAGTAAGATATGTTGCTCTTAAGATCAGAAAAGGTTCGTTTATGTTAAACATAGTCGCTCACTAGATAGCATTTAGAGTCTCACAAGGAGACTACACACTGTCGGACGCTCTACTCTAACTTTTGGAAAATAAGTTCAAAATCCACCAAAAGAAGAAAACAGATATAAGTTAAGATTATGACAGAGTACGTAAAAGAAAAAAAGAGAAAAGAAATTTTCCCGCATGAGGGCTCGAACCCGACCAAAAGGACTTGGTAGCGGATACCATACCACTGCGCCAAACGTTCGAATGCCGAAGCTGTTGTTTTGAAAAGCGTTTATAGGTCTTTTGGTCAATATACATTACATTTAGAAGTTCCCCTGCTTTAGGCTGTGTTGCCTTTCCAGGGAAATGACGAATGACGAAGGTCGCTACGCTTAGCTTTCTAGCCTACCTGACAATTTTTCGTAAATTTTAAGTTCATTTTCCGTGAAAACTATCGCTCATAAAACCCAACTTTGGGGGTGATTCGTCAATCTTGACTCGATATCTATCAAATTACCGAGTCTTACCACTTAAATCGCGTCCGACGGTGTGTAGTCTCCTTGTCAGTCACATTCATCTCATGTTTTAAAGAAGAAAAATACATTTGTCCATTCCGAGAGAGGGTAAATGGTTATTAAAAACTTTCATTAAAAATGCTCTATACTGAATGAGAAGAAGGATGAGTCGTAATGAGTTTATGGTGCATGTTCTCCTGTGTATACGAATGCTTTTAATGAGTGTAAACTTGGCGTCACAGAAGATGGACACTGTTTGGGACGTTCGGTGGAAGTGACTGCCCCAGAAATGAATGACGAAATCCACGACATGCTTTCGAGTCAAAGTATGCAAAATAGTTGAGGTGTACCGATTTTAATTTTGGGCATAAAATTGGGTAATAGGAAAACTTTGGCAGGACGCGTTAGCTCTCTCAAGTGAAAACAGTGGGTTTGTGAATGCTCCGTTGAAATCGGCTGGCAAGGACGTGGTTTCATAGGAAATACGCTGAATCTTGTACGCTGTTTAACAAAAGAAAAGGCCAAGGGATAAATTGAGAGCAATATGCTTCGATTATGCACCAAATGAGCTAAAAAATCATGCAAAAATCTTCGCGATGGCAAACGATTTGAATCGTCGATTCGCGATAGAATTTCGTGCCGACATTTTAAGAAACCATTCACTCTAAGTCACCCTCTGCAATGTAACGTAGAATCTAAGCGTTGTAATTATTGTAAACTACATGTCTAATGCATTCAGGCGTGAGGCAGGGGGTGCAGGAATCACTACTCTACTTCCTCATTTGTCCAATCACGGCAATTACTCGAGTGAATAATGTGTAACTCAATCCCTCAATCTTACATCGGCTGTATATCGTTTTCGTGGGAGTGGAGTGAGACTCAGTTAGTATATTAATCAGCAAATGTCACATCCCGATGTAAATTAGGAGACAATTCAACTAAATTCTTGTTCAATTACTGTTGGCGGTTGGCCATCTTAACTTAGATCTCTTAATCTTTAAACTAAGAGATGTTTTTGGAAAATATACATCAAATCCATTGGCTGAGGACTGGGTAATGGCTACAAGAATATGAGAAATATATTATCACGATATTCAATGACTCTTTTTTTGTTGGTTCTTCGTACTCGTCCTTCGCACTTTCTTAATTTCGCAATTCAATCGAATCGCATATCTTTCGTATATTTACGGTATATTTCGAGGAAAATCCACTTCAACTTTATCGCTATTCGATATCCCTCACGTCCACATAAAATGAGACGTCTAAATTCCTTCTCTTAGAATCGAATCTTATCATTGACTGACGGCTTTTCAAGATAAAGAAATTTTTCTTTCAATACGTGTGCTTTTCGCAATCTTTCGGTCTCTTCAAACTTCTTGAATCGCTTTTCTCTGATCCCATGCTTCCCTATTATGCGACATATCGCATAATGTATGTCCTTTGTTTAACCGAAAGTTTAACTGCAAAAATCTTCGAATATTTGAAAAGATTAAGGTTCAGACAAACCCAATTAAGAGGATATTATTGGAATTCGTTCCTGAACCAGCCCCTTTCATATCAAACGCGTGATTTCGCTTAAGACGCTCTGGCTCCCCCTTAAGACGCGGTTCTTCCCTACCAAATTAAGACAATCCAGATGAGGCTTTACGCCATTTCATAAGCGTAGAAGGAACATACAGACCAAGGTTGCTTAAGCAGATATCAACTTATGTTTTTTTTGGAAATCCACCCCTTCTAAATTTTTCCTCTCTATTTCTATATTCATCAATACAAATCCTTTTTATGTATGTAACATTGTTTGACCAAACATTGGATGTAAGAAGAGACATTTCAGTCTCAATGTCGCCTGAATAAAGATCTTATAGACTGACAAGGAGAGACTCTCACTTTTGTCCGGGGATTTTGATGAAACATTTCACAGTGTTGCAGTAAGTAGATTAATTAAAAAAGTATGACGGCGTTCGTCTGAATAGGCCTTAGTTTCGCTGCAATAAATAATTGAAAATTGATAACCGGAGTACAGGCAACCCCGCAATACACGCCCTTTTACCCTAATATGACCACTTTAGAAGCAGTCTCATGTATTGGAATAATACCCTATGGTGTGTTTGCGACAAGAGAACAAGATGTATTGGGACGGAAACCTCGCGCAATATTACCACATGCCATGACCTCTCTGTTACACTTCCTGATCTCGACCGAGTATAAATCAATTTTTCATGGAGTGATGCGAAATATTAAAAAATCTCGGAAGGAAACCTCGCGTAATATTCCAACTATTTGGCCGAATATTTAAAACTGGTATCAGTATGGGCAAGCGTACGCAAGATGTCTCTCCTGAAGCCGCCTTCTCGGCCGCCTGTTATTAAAACAAGTTTGTGGATGAGCTATCGGAAAAACATCTAATTTGTTTAACAATTAGACAAATGTCCTCCATCCGCAACGATCCTTTGCGCGGAAATTCAGTTGCGTCCTGAATTAAGGGCTACTGCTGTATCACGGATTTACCTCCCCCACCAGATTTTTTAGGAGCCGCACTGGCGTTGTCGCGTTTTGGTCAGTGAAGGATCTGGCACAACCAGAAAAGAAAAGAAAGTGAAATCAAAGAAAAGAAAGGAATAATCAGTTCCTTCTGGGTGTTTTGCACGTCGTGCTGCCCGACGGGCTACAGAATTTTTAAAATTGCCATCGCTGAAAGCGAAAGATGGATTGTTGGATAACAATAATAAACCTCGCTTTGGTAGAGCTTGAGAATTTCTTCATTGCAGGATATCCTATACCCTGCGACTGGGATTGCTAAAGATAATAACTAAAGGAAAACTAAGGTAATGGCAGGGTAGAATGCTTATTTGAGGTAACAATAGTAAGTCAGATGGCGGAAAAACTATAATGGTACGAACATAAGTAAGCCATTACTAGACTACCGGCATTCATACGCTTATAAAAGCACTTTCGACCAAACGAAGTTGTCGATTGTTTCACAAGTAAGACCGTTTCGCACCAATAGAACTTACGGGGAATCGATTTTGGGAGAGCTTTATCGAATGTTGACTAACATACGATACGCTTATTTGACGGTAAGGGATTGAACACGCTAACATCATGCTAATCATCCTGCTAACCAATCCATGCCGATGAAGTAATTCTTAGCCTCTACCAGAGTAATATATATTGGTATCAGAAAATCAATCTTCCGCTGCTAGCGGTGGCATTTTCAGATTTAAAAATTCTGTAGCCCGTCGGGCAGCACGACGTGCAAAACACCCAGAAGGATCTGATTATTCCTTTCTTTTCTTTGATTTCACTTTCTTTTCTTTTCTGGTTGTGCCAGATCCTTCACTGACCAAAACGCGACAACGCCAGTGCGGCTCCTAAAAAATCTGGTGGTGGAGGTAAATCCGTGATTCAGCAGTAGCGCTTAATTCAGGACGCAACCAAGTTTTCGCTCAAGGGATCGTTGCGGATGGACGACATTGGCCTAATCATTTCACGAAACTGTTGCTTTCCCATAGCTTCTTCAGAAAATTATGTTAAAAAACCAGCGGCCTATCTTGCGGCAAGAGGAGCGACATCTTGCGTACACTTGAGCAAACCGGTTCGAATTTGAATTCTTCCGCCAAAATATTGCAATTCTGCGGGAAAGTTGAAGTAGCATATAGTGTGCAGCGACGCGACGTGACGTTTTCAGAAGGGAGGCGAGTAATTCTCGGAAGATAAATACAACATTCGACTTCGAAACTTTAGGAAATTCACAAATCATGAAATTCAAATGAACTCCAAAGTTATCAAAATGAAAGCCGTTTCTGGCAGAGAAGTTATACTGACATTTAGGATATTTACGAAAGGGATAAATATATTCCTGTTATCATGCGCGCACATGTATGTTTTGATCAGTTACTAAACGGCAATACATTTAAGCTATGATTAGATTGTAGATGAGAAAATAAATACAGGTACCTCGATGTTACTTTGAGGAAAGAAGGGTTTAGGAAAAGGTAATAACCCGTAAGTTCCACTCCATAAGCTTACGAGTGTCACTGGCGGCTCATCGAGTGCTCTGCATTGCTCAAGAAAAACTACTGTAGCTCAGCTAATTATTATAATATTAAATTACTACTTTGCCTGAATATTTTTAAGGTTGATTCTTTACATTCATGCAAAGAAACGAATATTTGTTTTTTTTCAAGTTGAGAAAGGTATGTAACCCCTTAAGTAACTTTCCTAAGCAATTTTACTCCATTTTAAGTATTTTACTACTATCCTTAGAATGAAAAAGGAATTTGCGTTCGAATTACTTAGGATTTTCAGCCATATATAGCGATTGCCTTTCATGTTCTTATTTAACAATTACTACGATTTATATATTTATTTATTTCAGTATATCTGGTAAAACATACATGACAAGCAACGACAAAATAACTGTCTATATTCAGTTTCCTTTCTTTTTGTACTAGCAAGGATTTCGTAAGACCATTATTCCTGATTTCAGGAATTCTGATTCTTAAGAAAAAGTCTGTAATCGATTAAAGATGATGAAAAAGATATTTTTCTTTTCTTTCTTAACATTTATTATAAGGATATTTTCGAGTCATCTGGAATCGAACCAAGGATTTACTGCGCAAAAACTATCGATATTTAATACACAATTATGCATGTATTTCTTGAATTTATATCTCGTCAGGAAGTAGTGAAATTGATTACCGAAAAATGGCTTACATTCATTTCTTTCGAGAAATGCTGAAATCGGATAAATAAATTAATTAATATAAAGACAATGGTGTTTATTATACAAAATTTTAGAAAGCAATCGCTATTTATGATTGCAAAATCTTACAGTATTCAAATAAAAGAAACAACAGATAATTTCGAAAGAATTGAGAAATCTCCTCATCATGGACGACCGAGAGGGTGAAATTATTGATGATGAGGATTCGGATGATTCATCTTCTGACGAATAAGACTAAAGCTGCAATAAAGTAATGATATATATCAATTAGCTTAAATATTTATGTTGTAAATAGATATTTTGTCATAGAGGTAATATACGTGGAATTTAAATTCGCATTAACATTTACTTTAATTATTTTACATAAAATGAGACGCTTTGTATCTGAATGTTAAACTTTCCTTAATTCCACATCCGTTGTGTATAGTAGAGGTATATAATTCCTCTCTTAAACTGTCTTCACGTATGTTTGAAGGATAATTAGCCAGAATTTAACATGAAAGAGACCAATCGTTAGACTTCGTATCACCAAAAGGACAGCGAAACTGCATTCGCGGATTCCACGGTGGTGAGTCGGAACGCGCCGCGCTTACGAAAAATCGACTTAACTCCCAAAAGAGCACCTAGATTGAAACAGTTTCTTCGGATTCCACATCTAGACACTTCTGACTATGACGTGGTATAAGAGACTCGATGCATTAGGGCCGTTTTCCTATTTATATTCCTTACTTTATCTCGAAAATTGTCATAAAAAGGTGTCCGCCATTTTGTTGCTTTAAATTAGCAAAAACTCATTTTTGTAAGTGGTAATAGCAACCAGTCAAAAGATAAAGAATTGTTGTAGATCATTGCATCGTTGTTTCCTCCAAAAGTATATATTTAAACCCTCCATAAATACGCAAACTTGAACGTTTATCCGAAAAATTCGCGACTGCCCATTTCTGTGAAAATGGTTCAAGTTTGACGCCATGTATCTTTTTAACGCGTAAAGATATCGAAAAACGACGAACGGGAACATAAAATTCAATCTTTTCTTAATATATATGCGAAGTTTCAAAACCCGCACTCAAAAAAACCATTTTTGGCCTCTTGGCCAGCTTTTTTCGATTCTAGCCCACTGTGCGTCGTGTATAAACCACAACACTCTCTAAAGGCAGTCTCCTTCATCTGTTAATTTCATTGAAAAGACAACTTTGCTGCAGTGTAAAAGAACATATTAAGTATATGGTTGAACCGTTATACAGCTCAAGTAAAACGAGCTTCATTAGAGTTGATCTGCAATCACAAGTGTGTCAATATGCCTCGCTGTGTGGCTGTTAAAATACTGTTCATTTTCTTTTTTAGAAACAGAATGTCATCGCTCCTGTCGAATCTATGCCTTCACGCTCTACAGTGGCTCTACGTTCTTGCGTATCCCTGCCACCAGCACTCCTATTGATAGGAGTTTTAGTATCTGTGGGCTCACTCTCAATGCTAAGAAAAGCAGACTAGAGCCACAGCGTTAAAAAAAAATGGAATTCATCCACGAAAACTATGCCTCGTGCAATGATTTTGTTCACAGAGTGTAACCTATTGCTGTCTTTATTAATATATTTATTTAATTTAACACTACTCTTATTCTTTCATTTGCTTATTATTCTTTTAGTTTGTTTAAACCAACATTATTTTATTTGCGTTAATCATTTATATATCTAGCATTCTCTGGGAATTTCGAATGAACGTCAATGCCTAGATTCCATACTTGAAAATGTGAGGTAAAGACTAATTCGCAACAATAGTTCTTCAATTGAACGACATTCTACTGGCTGCATGTGCCCAATTTGTGATGCCACTTTTAAAACGTTCTTAAAGTAATGTAGCGTAATTAAAATTGGCACGTTTTTGTGAGAATAAGGAAAGTAACGCATTGCTAAATTTTTATTTGCCAAATTTACTCCTTCAGGGCGCACAGCTAGGATCGAAAAAAAGGTGGCCAAAATAAGAAAATAATATTTTTTTTGGAGTGCGGACTTTGAAAATTCGTATTTCAATAAGTTCAGCACATAACATTCCCAGACAGCGCCTTATGAGAGCTCGTTCTCCTTATAACGGAGGGTTCGAGAGAGGATAAGAGAAATAAACACAACTTAAAGGGGTAGGCCAACTTGACCTCAAATAATCGAAATAATTTTTGTTGCTTTTGAATATAGTATAAAGTTTCAGCTACGTGATGCTCTTGGTCCGATGTAAATATTCCTCATTTTTACGAAGTTACAGCTTATTTACACTGGAGGTATATACATGTCAATTTTAAGACATAGTCAGGATATGATTCTAAAAATAATTCATGGAGTATCACACCAGAAATGTAACTGCTCTAGAGTTGATGATTTTTACAAAACTCTAGGTATACTGCCAGTTGAAAAGTTACATACTTATGTGCCTGTTTTAGAAAATTATTTTAATATGAAAAAAATAACAAAGATAATAATAATAATAATAATAATAATAATAATAATAATAATAATAAGACTTTATTAAGGGCGAGATTGAGACTATAAAGTCTCCTCTTACATCTAACCCTTCGTCATATAAGATTAAAAAACAGATAGCTTGAAAAAACAGAGCAGAGAAGAAGACTGATTTGTGGATTTAAAAACCTAAGCTAAAGGCTTAGGAAAAAATTTCCACTGCAGGAAAACACCCTCAAGAAGGGGGGTGTGAAAAACCTGCGAAACCTACGGATAGGAAAGCTAAGATTAGGGAAAACACATAAAAACAGCTTATAAAACACAAGAAGACATACCAAAAGTATAACAAAAAAAACAGAGTAGAACAAAAAGTTACATACATCACACAGCTTTAGAATATTGAATTTATTGCTACCTTCTCTACAAGGAGTGAATAAATTGTCTGTAATTTTGTGAAGAAGAAGTTCTTAGAGTCGAACACACGTGGTCAGGGATTTTAACTGATTACTGTTTGGTATGACTGTAAGATGAATGGAAATAATTCTTGCCTTTTAATGACGTGTTGCATGAATTGAATATTTCACCAACGTGGTAGTGATGCATTACTGAAAAATTTACTTTTGCATAACGGATAAAGTGCGGTAACTTTTTATTCATCTTATGATCTATTCGTTTTTAGTTACTAAAATATTTCGTTTAATCTATTTATCCCCGAAACATGAGGATTTAGAAGTGCGTTTCCCCTTAAATCCTTTCAAAAACAAGGTCACCATGGAGGGCGGTTATCCACCTTCAGGATAAGGCTCTGCATCCCCAACGAAGAGTTCGTTTATTTATCGGCGTCGCTAATTGTCACAGATCTTTATTTCAATTACTGTTCATTGAGCTTACAATTAGATGAAGATTGTGTCATAGGTTATCCGTGTACATCGTGGTAGGTCACCACTATTTTCCTCGCTTTATATGAAAACTGACTGTAAAACAAAGGTTCGCCATTCTGTTGAATTAATAAATCAAATATTCAACTGCGATCCTTTGAGCAAATCATAATGAAGCTTAAAGAGTGATTTATAGCACTGCATTGATTTTTAACAGATGATTGTGCTCATTTGGGTTCAGTATTGGCTTGAATTTGATTTTGCGAAATATCAGAAACAGGCATTCTTTGGTAAATTTTGACACCCTGTAGAATTTGAATGCGTAGGCGTCAGCGCAAATAATTTGGTTGTAAAGGAAGGATTTATTCAATAATGGCGCAAACTGAAGTCCGCACACAAAAAAGGATTTAAAGAAAGGTTTTTCGACCTGATTTTTCTATTCCAGACCACTGTGCTGCGTAGTATTCAAAACAGTTCTACATTTTCTTCATATTTATGATTAAATTATGATAAAATACTCTGAGAAATTCGAGTTATTCATCTTTTTTCTGCCGTATACGAACGAAATTTTACGCGGTTTCGCCGAACATTAATAATAATAATAATAATAAACTCTTTATTCGGCGAGGTTAGGCCCATTAGGACCTCTCTTACACCTAACCATTATGGGTACATATGTTAATTACAAACGAGGTTAGAAAGAAAAAAAATGAAATACAAATATATCTATAAAAAGAAGATAAAAAAGAGGTAAAAATAAAGATTTGTGATGTGGGGAAAAACTCCTCGGCTGAAGGCTTTCAGAGAAAAACCCACTGTGCGGGAAAACGCTCACATAAGAAGGGGAGCGAAAAAAAACCGCGAAAACACAGATGTAAATAAATAAAAGCAGGTAAATAACTAGCTGCATAGTTGTAGTCGTGTAAATTTGTAGGTGGTAGACTATGGATGTCATTTACCTGAAAAGAAAAAAGGAGAAGAGTAGACGGAAAATAAAGAGCTTTCGAAATTGCGATTTAAGTAATGCAGGCCTTGAAGATTAAGATAAATATTATAAATATAGTTATGCTGGTAAGGATAATTTAAGTTATATTGATAGATATGTATTAAGTATGATTTTCCTGCTGTACAAATATTTATAAATACAATGATAATAATATTAATGCTAAAAGAATAGAATAATAATAATAATTAATTATAATTAATAATAATAATAACATTACTGTTTAAAAATATATAATAATAATATAAAGTATAAAAATGCTTAAAATGTACAAAAAACGAATTATTATCAGATTAGTTAAAAAATATATATTTAAAACATGTAAAAAAATTTAAAATGTATAAAACAAGAATCCGAATTATACACGTTAAAAAACATATATCCAATATATATAAAAATTATAAAAATGCTTAAAATATATAGAAAACGAAGAAAAATTATATATGCTTAATGAAACATACATCCAATAATCCTAAAAAATTTAAAAATGCTTAAAATTTACAAAAAATGAATTAGAAACGCATATGTTTGAAAAAATGATATCTTATATATTTCAAAAATATAAAAATGTTTAAAATACACAAAAACGAATCAGAATCTCATTAGTAAAAAAATAGATATCCAATATATATATAAAAAATATAAAATAATGTATAAAATGTAAAAAAATAAAATAATATCATATATGTTTATGAAAAAATAGATATGTAACGAATATAAAAAAAATATAAAAATGTTTAAAATATACAGAAAGCCAATCAGAATCATATATGTTCAAAAAAATAATTATCTAACACAAGTATAAAAATAAAAAAATGGTTAAAATCTAAAAATAGGTAGAAATTTGTTCCAAAATAAGGGTCCGACATTTCGCAATGTAAAGTATATAAATATTCAACGTAGCTCATCGCAAACAAGCCTTAAGAAGGACAAAGAACATGTTCATAACATGGCATCATCTTTTATACACTGATTTTCCTAGTTTGTGTACAAAATCTATGAATTAAAATGAAGAATTTTGCGAAGAATCGGAAACTGGAAATTTTCGCAAAAATCGGTCAACTTTGACTCCCTGTATAATATTAATTTGAAGGAAATTAATGTACAAATGGCCTCCGTAGATGTATAAAAATCATTATTTAATTTATTTTACAACAATCATAAGAGGTTTCCAAGTACTAATTAAAAAAACAACAATTTTCGTATTTTAGTACAGTTATTTTCAAAACTAGCGCACTCTGTTTCCATGGTGACGTGGTTCACTCTTTCCGCCGGCAGATGGCAGGTGAATGCAGTGCAGCAAACCACCGAACAGCTGGTAGAGTTTCAATTTCAGCCTATTTTCTCCAATTTCTATCCTAGATAGCTGATATTGCCTATGAGGACCACTTAGCTAAGGGAGAAGAAACATATATAGGTTTCTAAATCCAAGAATCACTTGTAAAATCATGCAGAATGGCTTTCTTTAATTTCCACGAAATGTTAAGAATATGTCGTACTTTTTCATCACAATCTCTTAAATTTGACTAGAAAACTTAGTTGCACGACAACAATAAGAATCTACGTTTAATTTTCTTCATTTTGACACTTGTTTCAACTTCGTAGGACCATTATTTCTTATTTAAATATGCAAAAGAATAAAAGTCTGCAATCGATCAAAACGAGCTTTACGTGCATTTCTTAAGAGATAGTTTTGATGACAAATATTATCATGTATTTTATCATAATTCTCATAATTTCGATCCGGCAATGATTTTTAAAGACCAGAATAAGAAATTTGGTTCCATTTCCGTTATTTTGGTACTTGTTTTAACTTCGTAGGACCATTATATCTTATTTAAATATGCAAAAGAATAAAAGTCTGCATTCGAACGAAATTAAATTTACGCGAATTTCTTACGGCAGAGTTTCCGAGTCGTCTTACAGATGAATCAAGGATACTTTGGGCATAGGAATATGAATGTATAACGTTGCAATGTCTCGCTAACTAATGCGTAGATTTAATAATTCTATCCCATTGGAAATAGTATGAAATTAATTAACAAACAAGTGTATTTAAATATAGGTATATATCTATTAGCACATTTATATGCTGTTTTTAAAGTTTACGTATATTGTCTAAATTAATTTTTCCTTTCTTCCGGTACTTTCTTAACTTCGTAAGACCGTTATTTCTTATTGAAATATGCAAAGGAATATATGTCTGCAATCCATAGAAACTAAATTTACGTGCAAATCTTATGGGACATTTCCGAGGCATCTGGGAGTCGAACCAAGGGTACTTTATTCATGATAATGCGTATATATATTATTAATTTGCTCCTCTGAAGAATCCATAATCTCCGTATTTCTATTCATCCGGGAAGTGCTAAAAATAAATGTGTCATCCTGCGTTGATAAACAAACCACTTTCCACTTCCCCTCTTATCAACACTTTCCCTTCGACCAATCAGAGAAGAGAACTCATTTTCAAGGGCGTTCTTTTCCTCTCCTTTCCAAGCGATGGCTCAACGCTATCCTCACTCAACTTCTGAGCGAGACTCAAAACGGTGCACATGTGAGAGACAAAAGTAGGAGGGAAAATGCTGACGTAAACATATTTGCGTCCAAATTCCTACATTGGCTACATTTGGTCGCAGTGCATCTTGGGGAATATCCGTCTCTTAAGCGGGTATCAGAGCGTCTTACTCAGTCAATTGAATCGTCTTTCAACGAAAAAGTGATTCACAGCATAGTCACTGATCTGGTGAGCGTCTTACTCGGGTTTAAACTGTAATCATCCGATGTGATATCTAAGTAATTCGTGGATGTGTACGGCAATGGATTCTAATCATAAGTAAACGGTTGATTGTAATGAGGCGTGGTTTACTAATGAGATTATCTTCTATTGCAGAGTGTCGTCTGATGAACACTGGTTGCGAAATCTGCTGAGTTTGCGTCCATCATTTCGATAAGGTGAGTCATCCATTCTTATAACGCTTTAAGACTAAAAAGTTACATATATTTATATATATTTATGAGAAAGATGAGCAGCTGTATGTACTAAATCTTTTGCGTGATTATTTTCCTTTCCTGTATGACGACCATTTCTTAAATACAATAATAATTCTTCGTCGGAATTCAGCCATTTTTATTGAGATTACGAAACCAGAAGGGGACTTCTCGGACGTTTCGAGAATGGTTCTTAAGAGAGGCAAATATTAATTTATTTAGCGAGATGGTTCAACCCAAGATGGCGGAAGATCTGTTTGCAGAATCTCGGAGATGTGGTTTCTTCTTAGGTATTTTTTTCTTCATAAGGCGTGGTCGAGGAAACATTTCTGACTAACTTCGGAAGTGCGCATGCGCGGGATCTTTTCCTTCTCTTGCGGAGTGAAGCAGCAAACCAAATCTACTTTAGCAGCTCATTGAGTTTCCATATAGATGCATAATTCCACGAATATCTAACATGTATAGGTTTCTAAATCCACTACTAAATATTCCCTCGTAAAAAATGCGAGATTGTTCTTATATGACCAGGAAATAAGAAGAATCTTTCGTCATTTATTCACCACGAGCTCTTAATTGTGAGTAGAAAACCTGGAACTTGCAAGACACGATTTCTGAATTTTTCCGAGAATTTTGTGGACAAAGTAGAGGGTTAGAAAATATTGTCAGAATAAGGTAATTATTGAACTACATTGCGCTAATTTGGGATTGATTAAAAATGTAAATATCGCACTAAAATCATCATTCGAACGTAAGCAATGTTTTCAAAATATCGTGGATGTTTCATTTTTGAAATTCGTAGCCCAATGATATATTATCGGAATTTTGAGATGAAGTATTTAAATACATTAAAACTAAAAAATTATATATATATACATATATATATATATATATGTATGTATATATATAATTTTTTAGTTATATATATATATATATATATATATATATATATATATATATATATATATATATATATATCAGTGGAAGAAAGGTTGCATATTACCGTGAGTTCGATGCCACATGGATGAAAATTTCTAACGTAAGAAATGCATTGCGGCAATTTATTAGAACTTTTACTCGTATATATATATATATATATATATATATATATATATATATATATATATATATATATATATATATATATATATATATAACTAAAAAATTATATATATACATATATATATATATATATATATATATATATATATATATATATATATATATATATATATATATATATACGAGTAAAAGTTCTAATAAATTGCCGCAATGCATTTCTTACGTTAGAAATTTTCATCCATGTGGCATCGAACTCACGGTCATATGCAACCTTTCTTCCACTGGTTCTATAGAAAACTACTTCAAACGCAAACGCTGTGATTTTGAATAGTCTCCTGCATAGAGAAAGGCCTCAAAACAATTTTAAAAATTTTTCGTAAATGACCGCCTGGCGTCGAACACAGGTCCCGTTCGTGAGAGACAATGGCATACGAATGTTAGAGAAGTGCTACTCTGACGTGTTTCAAAGTTTCAATTCAGTATCTTATCGGGAAGGTCATAAAATAAGATTCCCTTATTCCCGTTCGAAATGCATGGTAGAATCGGAATGACATTCTTGCATCGAACCAAGGACCACTGTAGAAACGAGAATAACATGAAAGAATGTTTTCAAACGCTTCTGTCACCAATCCGGGTTTTATCTTTCCAGCTTATCGGGAAGGATTTAAAGAAAATCATCCAAAATTTCATCAATGCATTTCTTACGGAAGCATTTCGAACCCACCTGGCGTCGAACACACGGACATTTGGTAACATTTCTTTCTTTGGTACGATGGAAGACCTTCTCATCTGCAAACACCGTAATATTGATTGCTCTATCGCATCGAGAACGGTCTCAAAACAGATTGCAAATATTCGCGCTAATGACCGCCTAGCGTCGAACTCAGAACCCTTCTGTGAGAGAAAATAGCAAATTAATATTAGGTAAGTGCCATTTTGACTTCTTCCAAAGTTTCGATTCAATATCTTATCGGGAAGGTCATAATTTAAGATTCCGTTTTCCCCGTTTGAAATGCATGGTGGAATCAGAATGACCCTCTTTCATCGAACCAAGGACCACTAGACGGACGGTGAAATTCATGAAAGAATGTTTTCAAACGCCTCCGTCGCCAAGTATAAATAATGATGATTAGAAATAGGTGACAGTGTTTCGCTATACGTGGAGAATGGTAATATTGCTCAGAGATTGCGGACATTGGTTAGAAATCATAGAATTGTACAGAGTGTATCGTTTCGCATTTTTTATCCATTTAGTAATTATCGCACCAACAATTCGTCATGAGTGACCCCTGGTGGGGTTGGGTTGGGTTGTGACGTCATCCGACTTCACTCGTACACTAGAATAACTTGTCCACTCAACCTTATGTCAACTTGTCTGCACTTGCTCATTTACTGCATTGCTTAAGATATGAACACTGCTTGAGAGAAATCTGTGGAACCTTTACGTAGTTTTTTCAAGTTCTCAACACCATATTTCTTGAGTGACCTAAATTGATGTTTCACTGTTTTTTTCTTGATATTCACTTAGTTCTACATAATTTTCGCTCGCGGAAATCTTGCCTTGAGTGCACTTGACAGGAAGACACCTTATCGTTAACGAACCCGAGTCATTCCAAGTCAAATAATTCTTATAAAATTAATCTTTGGGCACCTGAAACATCAAAATAAGTTTTTTTTCACTGATCCAATTATTGTTGAATATTTAATATTTATAGGTTATCGCAGAGTTATCTTTGTGTCCGACAGATGTAACTCCTTTAATTATAAATCTTTGGAACAAACTTATCGCCGATTGCCTAAGGGGACAACGAATTGCTTTGATTCCCCAAATTAAGGATGATATTCCTCAAAAAAACAATTGTAACTATGGTGATGGAATTATGTTGACAAATATACTTTTATGGTAAAAATAATTTTCATTGAAAACATGAAATTTGTTTTCACCCATACGCTGGATAATTTGACTATGTATAATTGGGTCCATCTTGGCATAGAATTATGCTGTTTCAAGAGCATAAATATCATCAATGTAGTATGTTTAAGCGTTTGGTGGAAGGAAAAGATTTTGCCAAATGTAAATAAGGGCCTATTTAAATAAATTTATAGGATTAGTAATTTGTGTTTGAAATTTCGATACATAAGGCGAATACGACCGATTTGTTCCATCTGAAAATTTTCAATAATAAATATTGTTCCCTTCAATTATGATGAGCAATTTGAAAATAAACGGTTTTATAACCAATAAAAATAGTTCCCAATCCTATATCACAACGCTAACTTTTATTGGACAGCATAAAAAAATAGCAAGGTCTCAATTCATAAGCAGCAGTATTACGGATATGGTTTCAATATCCTCAGTGGACCACATTTTGCAGAACATTTTGTACAGCAATGATTGAGGCTAACTTCGGATATTAGCCACATATCTCTGAGGTGTATATGAATACTGAAGAATGAATAATGATTATTTAACAAGCGAAGATATGCTGGCATACCTGTTAGATTATCTATACACAGTTATTTGTTCTCTTGTTCAGTAATCCACATTCAATTTTCTTTCTTTTGTCACCTTCTCGATTTAGTAGGACCATTGTATCCGAATATATTTCTTAAAATAATAAAAGACTGCACAGTGGTACCTCGAGAAACGATTGCCCTAACATACGAGTTTTTTGAGATACGAGCCGTTGAGCGAGCGAAGTTTTGCTTTGAAATACGAGCAAACTTTGAGATAAGAAAAACGGCCGGCTGCACACGACCCAACAATTTACTGTGCTTCTTGCTTCTTGCATTATCCCGCGCATCCCCCCAGTATACTTGTTTACCTCGCTGTCGAAGCATCTTTGATAAGTTTTTCTAGGACATTGTGCTTTTTTTGGGATTTAATACTTTATCACATATCTTTTTATAACCTTGGGTCCGAAGAAAGTGAGTGGAAAGGTCAATGCTCAAATGAAAATGATGTCTATTCAATTAAAGCGTGAAATCATAGAAAAAATGTGCGAGTAGCTGACTTGGCGAGGTAGTACGGGCGTAGTACTTCAACGATATGTACTGTGCTTAAACAGGAGTCAATAAAGGGTATAACGCCAGCTAAGGGCGTTACAATAATTTCTAAGCTCCGGAGCTTTCTCCATGAAAAGATGGAGAAACTGCTGATTGTTTGAGTTACAGAGAAGCAGCTTAAAGGCGATATTTTAACGCAGGGCATCATATGCGAGAAAGCACGAGCAATTTACGGTGTTTGGCTGAATCAGACCCCGCGCACTTCCACGGACGAGGCATCGTAAGACTCGTTTAAAGCCAGTCGAGGCGAATTTGACAACTTTAGGAAAAGGACCGGCAATTACTCCATTGTCAGGCATGGTGAGGCTGCAAGTTCGGATCTGAAGGCAGCTGAGGTTATGTCAGAACTTTTTCCGAACCGATAGAAGCCAAAGGACACTTCCCCCAGCAAGTCTTCAACTGTGACGAGACGGAGCTTTTCTGGAAGAAGACGCCGAATAGGACTTACAAAACGACAGAGGAGAAGATAACTCATTTCCGCAACATTCTGAAAGGGAAGAAGGAACAAACCTCCTTGGACATGTTTTTTTTTTAATCCGGCCAAAAAACGCAAAAATCATTGAAGAAAAAAGCAGTAACTAAAATTAAGCATAAAGCAGCATTTAAGTTGTGTGTAAGTTGCATTTTAGTGACCAAAATACAAATACACCTTATAAAGCCAGTTTATTTCTTTACGTTTTCTTTTATTATGTTTTTACACAATATTTGTCATATGTATCGAACCAAGGGTAATTAAGGCATGAGAATACAAATATATTATATCCATTTGTTCCTCTACAGAATTCATAAACTACGTATATCTATTCATCCGGGAAGTGCTCAAAATAAATGTTTCATCCTGCATTGATAAACAAACCACTTTCCACTTCCCGTCTTATCAACGCTTTCCCTTCGACCAATCAGAGAAGAGAACTCATTTTCAAGGGCGTTCTTTTCCTCTCCTTTCCGAGCGATGGCTCAACGCTATCCTCTCTCAACTTCTGAGCGAGACTCAAAACGGTGCACATGTGAGAGACAAAAGTAGGAGGGAAAATGCTGACGTAAACATATTTGCGTCCAAATTCCTACATTGGCTACATTTGGTCGCAGTGCATCTTGGGGAATATCCGTCTCTTAAGCGGGTATCAGAGCGTCTTACTCATTCAATTGAATCGTCTTTCAACGAAAAAGTGATTCAAAGCATAGCCACTGAACTGGTGAGCGTCTTACTCGGGTTTAATGTGTAATCTTCTGATGTCATATCTAAGTAATTCGTGGATGTGTACGGCAATGGATTCTAATCATAAGTAAACGGTTAAGTCTAATGAGGCGTGGTTTACTAATGAGATTATCTTCTATTGCAGAGTGTCGTCTGATGAACACTGGTTGCGAAATCGGCTGAGTTTGCGTCCATCATTTCGATAAGGTGAGTCTTCCATTCTTATAACGCTTTAAGACTAAAAAGTTACATACATTTATATATATTTATGAGAGAGATGAGCAGCTATATGTACTAAATCTTTTGCGTGATTATTTTCCATTCCTGTATGACGACCATTTCTTAAATACAATAATAATTCTTCGTCGGAATTCAGCCATTTTTATTGAGATTACGAAACCAGAAGGGGACTTTCTGAATGATTCTTAAGAGAGGCAAATATTAATTTATTTAGCGAGATGGTTCAACCCAAGATGGCGGAAGATCTGTTTGCAGAATCTCGGAGATGTGGTTTCTTCTTAGGTATTTTTTTCTTCATAAGGCGTGGTCGAGGAAACATTTCTGACTAACTTCGGAAGTGCGCATGCGCGGGATCTTTTCCTTCTCTTGCGGAGTGAAGCAGCAAACCAAATCTACTTTAGCAGCTCATTGAGTTTCCATATAGATGCATAATTCCACGAATATCTAACATGTATAGGTTTCTAAATCCACTACTAAATTTTCCCTCGTTAAAAATGCGTGATTGTTCTTATATGACCAGGAAATATCAAGAATCTTTCGTCATTTATTCACCACGAGCTCTTAATTGTGAGTAGAAAACCTGGAACTTGCAAGACAAAAATTCTGAATTTTTCCGAGAATTTTGTGGACAAAGTAGAGGGTTAGAATTTATTGTCAGAATAAGGTAATTATTGAACTACATTGCGCTAATTTGGGATTGATTGAAAATGTAAATATGGCAATAAAATCATCATTCGAACGTAAGCAATGTTTTCAAAATGTCGTGGATGTTTCATTTTTGAAATTTGTTGCCCAATGATTTATTATAGGAATTTTGAGATTAAGTATTCAAGTACATTAAAAATAAAAAATTAATTATATATATATGAATATATATAAGATTTATCATTCTAAATTACCATATTTTAATTTGAGTACGTAAGAGAATGACTAAAATTGTGCTTTGGACGTATTTAAGCATGTTGTTCTATATTATTTTGTACCTATAAAGTACTTCACGAAGAATTTTTCAGTGTTTGTTGCAGACATAGTTTGAGCTTGAAAATTATTATTTCTTTGTACGAGATGATGCTTCGTATTGTTCTAATTTTATTTTTGTTGCACATTGAAAAACGTTTTTGAAATTAAATTCTGAAATCTGCGAATTTTTTTTCAAAGATGGCTGACGTAGCAATTTGAATTAGGAAGTGTTATTTTATATAATCTTATTGAGAAAATTCTATGCAGTGCAGAATTATATGGATTTATGCGAAGGTAGACCCAATACTATGTTACATTCATACATATTCGAATATCCTATATATATTTAAATAATTTTCGAATTTAATTCCGAACACGTGGAATGTTTTTATCGTCTGCAGAGTCGTAACATGAGGAAGAAAATGTTATTTTTGGGAATTCTTTCAATACAGTTGTGCGGAAATTAAAAGATAATAATAAATTCCGTATATAGGACTGTTATCATAGTATCTCACCCAAATTTTAATTATAATTATTATTAGAGTGAAGCCCAGAAATAATTTTTAAACATGTCGTGGTTATAATTTGGAAACGATAAGGAATCTATTTCCAAATATTTTACATGATGTTTTGTACAGAGTGGAAGTGTGCAAATTAATGTAGAGATGGAATGTGAAGCAATTCTCTTATTTCATGTATCTTTTATACTTTATTAAAGTATTTAAATGTAGAAAATACGTTTGATTTTTTCCACGTGCATTCTTTTAATATTGGGGACTGTTAATGAATTTTAGAAGACTGTTCTCTCAGTTCAGCAGGTTTAAATTACTCTGTGAATGGTATATTAAGTTGTGTTGTGGAATATTATGTATATGCTGCAGTATGAAATAGTATGCATCAGTACGATAACTTCTGTTTGGATGTATATGTAAGAGAATTATTGAAATTAAACCCACCTAAATGTTCTCAATTGGAGCCATTTAAATGCTGAAAAATTGATGGATATGTTTTGGAATTTTTTAAAATGAGTATTAGTTGATGTTCAACTACGATAATTATACTATTTACATAATAAACCGTATGCTACATTGATTTAAATATCCTTAGATAAGTTTAGATAATGTTTAAGTATAAATAATGATGATTAGAAATAAGTGACAGTGTTTCGCTATACGTGGAGAATGGTAATATTGTTCAGAGATTGCGGACATTGGTTAGAAATTATAGAATTCTACAGAGTGTATCGTTTCGCATTTTTTATCCATTTAGTAATTATCGCACCAACAATTCGTCATGAGTGACCCCTGGTGGGGTTGGGTTGGGTTGTGACGTCATCCGACTTCACTCGTACAGTAGAATAACTTGTCCACTCAACTTTATGTCAACTTGTCTGCACTTGCTCATTTACTGCATTGCTTAAGAGCTGAACACTGCTTGAGAGAAATCTGTGGAACCTTTACGTAGTTTTTTCAAGTTCTCAACACCATATTTCTTGACCGACCTAAATTGATGTTTCACTGTTTTTTTGTTGATATTCACTTAGTTCTACATAATTTTCGCTCGCGGAAATCTTGCCTTGAGTGCACTTGACAGGAAGATACCTTATCGTTAACGAACCCGAGTCATTCCAAGTCAAATAATTGTTATAAAATTAATCTTTGGGCATCTGAAACATCAAAATATGTTTATTTTTCACTGATCCAATTATTGTTGAATATTTAATATTTATAGGTTATCGCAAAGTTATCTTTGTGTCCGACAGATGTAATTCCTTTAATTATAAATCTTTGGAACAAACTTATCGCCGATTGCCTAAGGGGACAACGAATTTCTTTGATTCCCCAAATTAAGGATGATATTCCTCAAAAAAACAATTGAAATTATGGTGATGGACATATGTTGACAAATATACTTTTACGGTAAAAATAATTTGCATAGAAAACATGAAATTTGTTTTTCACCCATACGCTGGATAATTTGACTATGTATAATTGTGTACAACTTGGCATAGAATTATGCTGTTTCAAGAGCATAAATATCATCAATGTAGTATGTTTAAGCGTTTGGTGGAAGGAAAAGAATTTGCAAATGTAAATAAGGGCCTATTTAAATAAATTTATAGGATTAGTAATTTGTGTTTGAAATTTCGATACATTATGCGATTTACGACCGATCTGTGCCATCTGAAAATTTTAAATAATAAATGTTGTTCCCTTCAATTATGATGAGCAATTTGAAATTAAACGGTTTTATAACTAAACAAAAATAGTTCCCAATCCTATATCACAACGCTAACTTTCATTGGACAGCATAAAAAAATAGCAAGTACTCAAT
The DNA here is from genome assembly GCA_036926295.1 of Pachydiplax longipennis. Classification (NCBI taxonomy): domain Eukaryota; kingdom Metazoa; phylum Arthropoda; class Insecta; order Odonata; family Libellulidae; genus Pachydiplax; species Pachydiplax longipennis. The sequence goes on from JAVFKF010000023.1 coordinate 10,691,193, forward strand.
TCATAAGCAGCAGTATTACGGATATGGTTTCAATATCCTCAGTGGACCACATTTTGCAGAACATTTTGTACAGCAATGATTGAGGCTAACTTCGGATATTAGCCACATATCTCTGAGGTGTATATGAATACTAAAAAATGAATAATGATTATTTAGCAAACGAAGATATACTGGCATACCTGTTAGATTATCTATACAGAGTTATTAGTTCTCTTGTTCAGTAATCCACATTCAATTTTCTTTCTTTTGTCACCTTCTCGATTTAGTAGGACCATTGTATCCGAATATATTTCTTGAAATAATAAAAGACTGCACAGTGGTACCTCGAGAAACGATTGCCCTAACATACGAGTTTTTTGAGATACGAGCCGTCGAGCGAGCGAAGTTTTGCTTTGAAATTCGAGCAAAATTTGAGATAAGAAAAACGGCCGGCTGCACACGACCCAACAATTTACTGTGCTTCTTGCTTCTTGCATTATCCCGCGCATCCCCCCAGTATACTTGTTTACCTCGCTGTCGAAGCATCTTTGATAAGTTTTTCTAGGACATTGTGCTTTTTTTGGGATTTAATACTTTATCACATATCTTTTTATAACCTTGGGTCCGAAGAAAGTGAGTGGAAAGGTCAATGCTCAAATGAAGATGATGTCTATTCAATTAAAGCGTGAAATCATAGAAAAAATGAGCGAGATGTGCGAGTAGCTGACTTGGCGAGGTAGTACGGGCGTAGTACTTCAACGATATGTTCTGTGCTTAAACAGGAGTCAATAAAGGGTATAACGCCAGCTAAGGGCGTTACAATAATTTCTAAGCTCCGGAGCTTTCTCCATGAAAAGATGGAGAAACTGCTGATTGTTTGAGTTATAGAGAAGCAGCTTAAAGGCGATATTTTAACGCAGGGCATCATATGCGAGAAAGCACGAGCAATTTACGGTGTTTGGCTGAATCAGACCCCGCGCACTTCCACGGACGAGGCATCGTAAGACTCGTTTAAAGCCAGTCGAGGCGAATTTGACAACTTTAGGAAAAGGACCGGCAATTACTCCATTGTCAGGCATGGTGAGGCTGCAAGTTCGGATCTGAAGGCAGCTGAGGTTATGTCAGAACTTTTTCCGAACCGATAGAAGCCAAAGGACACTTCCCCCAGCAAGTCTTCAACTGTGACGAGACGGAGCTTTTCTGGAAGAAGACGCCGAATAGGACTTACAAAACGACAGAGGAGAAGATAACTCATTTCCGCAACATTCTGAAAGGGAAGAAGGAACAAACCTCCTTGGACATTCGAACGTAAGCAATGTTTTTTTATAATGTATTAGATGTTTCATTTTTGAAATTCGTAGCCCAATGCTTTATTATCGGAATTTTGAGATGAAGTATTCAAGTACATTAAAAATAATAATTATATATATATATATATATATATATATATATATATATATATATATATATATATATATATATATGAATATATATAATATTTATCATGCTAAATTACCATATTTTAATTTGAGTACGTAAGAAAATGACTAAAATTGTGCTTTGGACGTATTTAAGCATGTTGTTCTATATTATTTTGTACCTGTAAAGTACTTCACGAAGAATTTTTCAGTGTTGGTTGCAGACATAGTTTGAGCTTGAAAATTATTATCTCTATGTACGAGATGTTGCTTCGTATTCTTCTAATTTTATTTTCGTTGCACATTGAAAAACGTTTTTGAAATTAAATTCTGAAATCTGCGAATTTTTTTTTCAAAGATGGCTGACGTAGCAATTTGAATTAGGAAGTGTTATTTGATATAATCTTTTTGAGAAAATTCTCTGCAGCTCAGAAGCATATGGATTTATGCGAAGGTAGACCCAATACTATGTTACATTCATACATATTCGTATATCCGCTATATATTTAAATAATTTTCGAATTTAATTCCGAACACGTGGAATGTTTTTAACGTCTGCATAGTCTTAACATGAGGAAGAAAGTGTTATTTTTGGGAATTCTTTCAATACAGTTGTGCGGAAATTAAAAGTTAATAAAAAATTCCATATATAAGACTGTTATCATACTATCTTTGCTAAATTTTTATTATAAGAATTATTAGAGTGAGGCTCAGAAATAATTTTTAAACATGTCGTGGTTATAATTTGGAAACTATAAGGAATCTATTTCCAAATATTTTCCAGAATGTTGTGTTCAGAGTGGAAGTGTGTAAATTAATGTAGAGATGGAATGTGAAGCAATTCTCTTATTTCATGTATCTTTTATACTTCGTGAAAGCATTTAAATGTAGAAAATACGTAATTTTTTTCCACGTGTATTCTTTTAATATTGGGGACTGTTAATGAAATTTAGAAGACTGTTCTCTCAGTTCAGCAGGTTTAAATTACTCTGTGAATGGTATATTAAGTTATGTTGTGGAATATTATGTATATGCTGCAGTATGAAATAGTATGCATCAGTACGATAACTTCTTTTTGGGGAATTCGGGGGATTTTTGCAATTTTCGCGGGAATTTTTGCAATTCTTTTTGAGGCCGTTCTCGCTGCGATAGAGCAATCATAATCACAGTCTTTACAGATGAAATGGTCTTCCATAGTTCTTTAGGAAGAAATGTTACCAAATGACAGAGTGTTCGACGCCAGGTTGGTCCGAAATACTTCCGGAAGAAATGCATTGCTGAAATATTTTAAGATTTTTTTCAATGCCTTCCCGATAAGCTGGAAAGATAAAACCCGGAATGGTGACAGAGGCGTTTGAAATCCTTCTTTCACTAGGTTCACCGTTTTCTAGTGGACCTTGGTTCGATGTAAGAGCATCATTCCGAATAACGGAATCTTATCTTAGGACCTTCCCGATAAGATACTGAATTGAAACATTGAAACACGTCAAAGTGACAATTATCTAACATTAATATGCAATTGCGTCTCACGAACGGGTCCTTAATTCGATGCTAGAGGGTCTTTTGCGGAAAGTTTTCAAAATTGAATTGAGGCTTACATGGTACGATACTGCATTAAAATGATAGCTTGCAGGTTGCAAGCAAATATTACAAGTAATACATATATATAGTTTCTAATTTAAGATTTCCCTGTATGTGACAATATATATACTTGATTTCATTCTCTCTCTAACGGTGGAAACTTTCATTTAAAAACATTTTAAAACAACCGGAAAATCAATTTAAAAATATAACTGAATTTTCTGACAGATTCCTCCGTAACTTTGGTTGATACCAATGCCATACCGATGGCCTATTATAAATTTCAATCTTCACGCAGCTAAAAAACTCGCATGATTGTACGCTTCGATGTGTTTCGTTCTCATTTAAGCATTCATTTGATTCCAGCATCCATTGTGGTCGCCATGGATTGCAGGGCCCTTCACGACGCCATCGAGAAGGCGGACTTGGAGCTGGTGAGACGTCTACTCCACAATCAGGCTATTGGTCAGTGTTTCTCACACGGCGGATGTTCAGCTATTTATAGGGCATTCCAATGTAAGACGGATAACATTCTAGCATTCTTAATCCATCAAGGTGCTATTCTTTTGGATTCTGAGCTTGTCAGTTTAAAGGACTTTAAGACCCATCGTATCAACCTCCTCCTGCAGCTTTATAACAAAAAATCGGACAAGTCTTTCATTAAACGTTTGACATACTTGAGTCAATCTCCGCAGGGTTTGGATGAAGAACGCCTCAGTGCGATTGAGAATATGTATGAGAAGTTCTCTGAGACCGAGTACATCAAAGTACTGATGAAAATCTTGGAGAGGCAATTTTTCGACGTGGTCTTCGATTTCCAATCCGACGAAATACGTAGGATGCGCTGTACCTTTCAAAGTGGAAGGGTATTTGGAATGACTTTGTTAAACGTTGGGCAGATTTTGGTGGGAGCAAAGCGTTTGATGTCTGGTGATTCTCGTGAAATATGTAAAGTGTATGGAGTGGTGGCTGAGGAACTGTGTCATTTGGCTATGAAAATTGTGTTTGAAAATAATGGAAAACCGTATGAGAGGGGAGATTTCAAATTAAAAGATGAGTTCTCCAGCATTGTCAAAGGCGTAAAAAACTTAAAAGACAATCTGTATTTTATGGACGAAGTTATTTTGGATGTTTTCGACTGTTATCTTCAAGAGCACTGGGAAGCAGAGCTAATAGCTCGTATTCCTCATTTGATAGGAATATATGGAGAGGAGGATGGGAAGGGAATTTTTAGAAAACCTGAACTGCTGAAGCTTCTCCATTTCTACGAAGAGAACGTCATTAAGAAGTGTAATATGCTTACAGATCCATCGCTTAACACAACGCCTCATCGCTTGATGAAGCCACTGATGAAAAAGAATGAATATTTTTCGTTCGTAGAAAAGCAAACGCAACCCATGCGCGAAAATTTTCCATCCTTCATAGAACATTTGGAGGATGGAAAAGGGATAGTTGTAGTCGGCACCAACTGTCCAAAATTGTGTGCCCTTTATGCATACCATCAATTCAAAAGCGATTTCGAGGAGTTAATGGAAGAGAAATGCCTTTTCTTTTCTGGGAATGTCTTCCAGAAGGAAAGGGTTAATATAGTGTATGCATTGAGAAGTAGAATTTTTGAATACGTGGTGATCATTCTGAACGAAAAAGATCTCAGCAAGGAAACTTTTCAAAACAATTACCTCAAGCATATTGATGAATTCGATGTAAATACAATGAAAATAGTATTCATTACATGCTCTCAATCTCTCAGTGTGGATTCGGAAAGCAAGTTAATAGTTTATCAATGGAGTGATTTAAGGGATGAGTACAAAGCTCTTCACGAAAGAATAACTTATAATTTTAAAGGAGTCGAGTACAGTGTGCAGGTCCCGAAAGAGGATTTTCCTAACATTTTCAATGATGAGGAAATCATCAAGGTAATTAACGGTGAGGTTGTGGAACTCGGAGGCTGTGCAGAGCAATCCTCTCTGGATGATTTCTCTACAACATACATCGAGAGAAATTTCGAGGTGAAGACGGTGGATGAAAAAATATTCGAAAATTTACCCCCTAATGCATGTATTTGGTTGACTGGCTTGAGAAGGAGTGAATCTCAGAATTTGTTCAAAAATGAAAACCTGGTGCAGTGGGTCGATGGATCTGAGGAAAGTATTCAGCAAGGTAAATATATCTTCATCACCGAAGATGAGACACCGAAGACATTTCGTAATTTTGCACAGAAATTAAATGGGATAGAAATTATTTGGCTCCATCGCGATGACAAAGATTACATTCTGAGAAACTCTGATTCATCCGGTGATGCTTTCAAAGAGTATTTGAAGGTGAAAACCTTCTCTGAAGAGGATATACTCAATTTCTTGAGGAGGAAGAGGTTTGTGATAATCTCTGACAACGCTGGATATGGCAAGACAACAGTTTTGTCCAGCCTTGTCAGAAGAACGGAAATGGAAGGAAATCATTCGTGGAGAGTTCAATTTAATGAATTCTCATTAAATAAGGGTCTCTCTTTGGTTCAGAGTGAAGAGGACGATGAAGAATTATCCGACGATATTTTAAGCTTCGTAGGAATTCACGATGATATGGGTAAGAAGCTTTTCAAGAAATTGAGTGTCGAAGGCCGATGTTCCATGTATTTTGATGGATTCGATGAGACTCCATCGAAATATAGAAACCGTGCTTCGAATCTTCTTTCTGCTTTTAGAAAGGACACAAAGGCAAACATAGTCGTAACTACAAGAAAGCATCACCAGGATGATCTGGAGGAATTGCTGGATACTTTTTCATATCGATTGGTCCCATTCACCGAGGAAAATCAACTGACTTATTTGGAAAAGTTCTGGAAGCACAAATTGAGGAATTCTTACAGGGAAGGATCACAGGCAACCAAGAGAAAATTCTCGTGCAAAATTGAAAAGATTATTGAAGCGTTAAGAAAAGGAATGTCATCCATTAACCCAGAATATAATGAACTTATACTTGCATTAGAAAAAATCAATTGTAACGAAAGCATGTATTCGGTGAAATCGAAGATAGATGGTCTTGACTTTAGCAAGTTAGGAATGCATATCCTGAATGAGCCTACATGGGATAGGAAATTCATTGAAATCATGGGGATTCCGTTGCACTTATTTATGGTCGCTACTATCTCCTATAATGATAACTTCTCTTTCAATTTCCTATCAGACATACATTCAACCTACAAGAGATTCGTGGATCAAAAGATAAGTATTTACCTAGAGGAGAAACAGGGTTTACGGTTAGACGGTGATTTAAGGGATGAAATAATGGATAGAAAAAAATTGGAAGTGTACAGCATACACATGGATCTCTCCAAACAATTGTTGTTCCCTGATAACAATTGTAAAAGATTGGAGGATAATAATATCAAGTACTGCAATGCCTTAGGGATTGCATCCGTTCGCGCAAAAGTGATAATTTTCATCCACTTAACTTTTGCAGAATTTTTTCTAGCCGAATCCATGAGGATTTCACCTGAGAAAAATGGCTTACTCAGAATTCTTTTTGATCAGAGATATCATGTTGTCAGATTATTCTTATCTTGTGGCTTAAAAATGGAAGGTTTTAAAAACATCACATCAGTTTTCTTGAATGATGATTTTCTAGATACTCTTTTGCAGAAAGTAAGATCAAAATTTGGCAAACCAATTTCCTATACATCCTTATCAGATGTTTATTTAGTTGCAAAAATTGCACGAAAAGCTCTTATAGCTATGGAAAAAATGGATCCCGATGACACTTGTAATAAATTTGTTGAGAAAGTAGGAAAAATTCCTCAAGATGAAGTGATTTCCTTAGGTAGTTTAGTTACTCTAAGGATTTTTAAAAGGTTGCTAACATTACATTTTGATAGGTATTCACTTGTAATTTTAAGCTTCCTCCGATTCGCTGACGATCCCAAAGAAACGAGAGAAATGATTCAGGAAATATTTTCAATTCCACGGGTTCCTGAATGTACATCTGGAGGAGACGAAATCGGAGGAAAGCTTTTCGAAATTACCGATGATGATGGGAACAATCTCTTTCATTATATATTATGTAATGAGAGTAAAGTAATTTTAGCAACTTTTTTAGAAATCCTTAGATGTGACGTAGGATTAGAACAAGCCATTGATTTAATAGTTAAAAGTAAAAATTATGAGGATGGAATGGAAAGATTTATAGATAACGTGGATCGAAACAGAATCTGCCATTCTTTGAAGACCATGAGCACTGTTTTTGGCTTTCGAATTAATACTCTTTTCTGCAATAATTTGAAATTCAAAGCAATTGAAAGGGCTTTAAAATATGATAGGATTTATGACTCTAGTAATTCATTTGATATGATGATGAGTACTTTAAGAAATGATTTTTTTGATGACTCCAGTAATTCTTTTCATATGATGATCAGTACACTTAAGGACTGTTTTGGAATTGAGGCTGTGAATGAATTACTCCTTAGTAAAGATGAAATTGATGGGGATATTTTAATACATTTGTTATATAAGATGTTTTCAAAGAAAAACTTCATGACAAATGTGAATATTATAAATAATGTCTTGGATGACAGGGATATGATGAAAAAGGTTCTGAAGTATAAAAGCAAATACTCACAGAACATATTTCATCGTGCTGCATTAGTAGATATGTGTTTTGATGAACTGCTGCAGTTTTGTGTTGCATTTTTAGACAAATGTAAAATATACGAAATGCTCTTGAGTTTTAATGCATATGGTGCTAATGTGATTCACTACTTATTTCAATATAATTATTCTGAAAATATTATAATGAATCTGAAGTGCATCAACGAACAATTAGTCGATGACGAAAGGTTCAAAGACAGTCTTAAAAGTAAGGATAGGAACTTAAGAAACATATTTCATTTTGCTGCAAGGAAAGATATGTGTTTTGATGAACTGCTGCAGTTTTGTGTCGCAAATTTAGGGAAATGTGAAGTATGCGAAATGCTTTTGAGTTTTGATGAATATGGTACTAATGTGATTCACTACTTATTTAAATATAACTCCTCTGAAAATATTATAAAGAATCTGAAGTGCATAAAGGAACAATTAGGAGATGACGAAAGGTTCAAAGACAGTCTTAAGAGTAAGGATAGTGAATTAAGAAACATATTTCCTTTTGCTGCTGTGAATGTTAAAGTCTCAGATCTCTCTTTTCTGAATACACATTTGCTTGAAATGGAAATGGCAAATCTTTTAATGGAGAGAAATGAAATTGGTTGCACATGTCTGCATTTCGCAGCATTTTGGAATCCAATTAGCTTACCTTTTTGGCTAAATTATGCAAAGGAAATACTAAAGGGTAGTGAAAGTGAAAAACTGGTTCTTGCTGAAGATAATCATGGAAATACATTTCTACATAATTTAGGTTCTTCTTTCTTTTGTGGATGTGAATCGGTAACAGAGACATTCAATTCACTGAGAGAAAAACTGTCTGAAGAAACGTTTAAAAGACTACTGAGAGTGAGAAATAAAAAGAGACAATCATTTCTGCAAATCAGTCCTGAAAATAGTAAAATATTATTCAAATGTTACAAAGATATTTTAGATGAAGATTTGTTCGAAGAATTGATGTGAGAAAATGATATGAATTGAGTGAAACTGTTTATTTTACATCGTATTTTTAATATTCATCAATAATTAATAACTAAAATTTTTCGCTTTAATATTTATAAATAATATAGAATTTAAAATGCAATTATGTAAATAGATAGATAAATACAGAATATTGTCTTAAATTCACATGTAGATATATATGTATTATGTTTTTGTTTTTAATATTTAATCAGTGAATCGTTTTTTTTTATAATTATGAATATGTCTTTATTTATTGATATCCATTTGTATTCATCGCTCTGTAAGGACATCTTAATTCATAATTTATGACCATTACATATTATAATATTGCTTACTAGATAAAATATATGTATAATTAATGACTAAAAATTTTTAGATTTAAGTTATAAACAATATTTAGAATTCAAAATGAATTCATGTAAATAGATAGATAAATACATAATATTGTCTAAAATTCACATGTAGATATATATGTATTATGTTCTTGTTTTTTAATATTTAATCAGTGAATTTCTTTATTTAAATAATCACGTATATTTATTATATATATAATATTTATTGATATCCATTTGTATTCATCGCTCTGTAAGGACTTGATTTTCATGATTTATGATCATCATATATTATAATATTGCTTATTGGACAAAATATATGTAATTATTTTGTATATTATTTATAATCATATTTTTTCCAATAGTGTAAATATTTAAATCATATTGACGATGTGTACATGTTGCAATTGTTTATATTTAAGCAAGTAACCAATTTGCAATGCTCTTGAGAATTGAGGACAATGTATTTATATGTATTAATAATGCATAAGTTAAGCATGCTCCAATTGCTTATGAGTGTAATTACTCCAGTCTCCTTGCTCACTGGGAAGTGCTGAAGAATTGGTTTTGCGTTTGGACAGTGAATCTGCAAGACGCTGTGTGTGCGTGTTCAAGTGCGAAATTACGCGAGTGTAACGTATTTCTTCCCTCGAAGGAAAATACCTTCTTCTTAGCTGGAACACTCTCACTGATACCAGCTGACCCATGTCTAGGTGTCCATCCGACGTAATTACTTACCCTGGTATGGTATACTTGAAGACGCACGGGTGTTCATTTTTACTCTCCTAGAAGAGAGTTGTCGCAATTTAAAATTCGTATCGCAATGCTTCCGATTCAGAATGCGCATCGCTTTCTACAAGAAGACAAAAGGGCATCCTGAAAATTGTATATTTTTACATTTGTAACCCTCTCTGGAATTCTGAAATATCGTAAGATGCATCCAATAATTTGTTTTTTATCACTGAAATATTATTTCAAATTTCATTATGTTATATCATTCATACCATGAATTATAATCTTTCATCAGTGAAAATATCCGTACCCACAATTTATAGAATATTACAAAAAGATAATTGATAATATTTCGAATTGAATATCCTTCAATGATTCTTTCTTCAACATTCCCAATTCGTATGACGATCACCGTTTTATTTTCATTTATTCGTCCAATTTCGGGAACTCCATACTATCAAAAATATCAAAATATTAAATTGTTTCAAAATTAAAAAATTACGGAAAATTAAATCTACTCAATTTCCAATCATTCACAGTTGAAAAAGTTCAATAATTTTCAAGATTTAGAGTCGGATATTGTTTAACGTAATCTTCCTGCGTAATGTATCGCTGGTTCGACTCCCAGTCAACTTGGAATCGCTCTCAGAATAAATGCAACTGGAGTCATTTTCGATCGTTTGCAGATTTCGTTTCCTTTTGGGGAATAAAATCAGAATATATGGTCTCGAATAAATTATTTTATTCTCCTCAAAAGGTTGAACAACAAATTTTAGATCGTTGATTGTTTATGACGTTGTAAATGACATGTGCTAAACATTTTAACTGACGATTGTTTTGTTAACTAAACTGATGTAAATTTATGTATTAAAAACGAGTGAATGTCAATAAATGTCAAGTGAAACCAACTCTTTTGATGTTTCCATTTCATCCAGTTTTCCTACCAATATTAAAATACTGAATAGCAGTAAATTGATTTTATCACAGACTGCAATAAATCCTTTACGACTCTTTTCATGAGAATAATTGGTGAGTAAATATTAGATTGAGTTTCGTTTTTAACGGGATTTGATATTAGCAGTTGAATCTAGTAAAATTTCTTTATAAGAATAGTCTGCATTACGCACAAAAAGAGTATTTATATATTATCTTTGAGTCGTCATTTTGTCTGTTGAGGGAAGCAGTTCTTTTTCGGATGGGAATATGATTTCAAACAGTAGTGGCTATTGGACATCACGACGTCTCCATGACTACGCTCAGCAGCCAACCAATCTTCTCTTTTGCAGCCAATCGTATGCGTCTACTCCTGAAGACCTTCACAAAAGAAAACAATCGAAAGAGACTTTTGTCATCTGAGAAAGCAATGATGGACGAGTCAACTTCCAACAGGCAGGATCACCCATCCTGTTGCTTATGCAACCCAACTGGCTGCGATGTATTGCAGCTGCAGAAGGAAAAGGATACATCCTAACTTTGTTTATAACAGTGTTTCCCAAACTTTTTCCAGCCACCGCCCCCTTGGACCCATAAAACAGTACTCCCCCAATCGGTAACTTTCAAATAAAAATCAGAATCATAGACTAAATAACCAGACGAGGAACATCTATATATATTAAAAACGTAACGGTGTCTGTCTGTCGGTCCGTCTGCCTACAAAAAGCGTTTTTCTCGCCAACACCAAGAGCTAGAGAGATGCTGAAACGTGCATTCGGTGTAGAATGCTGCACACTACAATGTGGCAAAATTTTCTATTACCTGAACGGCCCCAGTTCGAACCCAGAGAAGAAAAACCGTTCTCATAAGAAATGCACGTAAACATCACTTTTATCGGTTGCAGGCTTCTTTACTTTTGCAAAATTAAATTAGAAACAATAGGCTTACGAAATCGAGATAAGCACCCAAAGAAAGAGAAACAAATAGAGATTCTTATTTTGGTCGTGAAATATCGTTTTTGGGTCGAAATGGCGAGAATTTGGTTAAAATGAACGGAAACTTCGTGAAAATTCGAGGCTGTAAACAACCAATCCCCTTGACGACCGAAACGATTGTTCAAACTGAGGTATTGCGTTTTCCCATAAGAATACACTATGATTGATATTCCCATATGAAAGTAATGATTAAAAATGAATGATAATATATGTTCATAGTCCAGACTCAGTCCAGATGTCTGGTCCAGACGAAACAACTGCACACAGACGGTAGATGCGCGCAGCTAGTACGTATTAAAATTATTCCGCCGAAAACCTGGATGAATTATGGTGAAGTATGAAAATGCGACTTGGATTTCGTAACTAAATTTTACCTTCCGAAATATATGTAGGAAAATTGGAGTAGAAAGTACTCTAACTATAGCAAGCAAATTTAAAATCGGATAATAATAATAATAATAAAAAAATAACAATAATAATAATAACAGTAATAATAATAATAAATTTAATTCTTTATTCTACTTTGTCACAAAATACAACAATTTTTTCTCCATTGTATACTTTAAGGACCTCCTGAGACAGAGAAAGGCTCGTCAGGAGTTTCCACGTTTAGCATAGAAAATAACACATACAATAAAAAAACGAGAAATTAACCATCTACATTTATAACTAAACAACCAATTAAATCATTCAATTATTTCAATACTACAATAAAAAATTCTTATCACAGTTACAATAGCAATAAAATTACAATTAGTAATAGTTCGATATGCAATAATGTTACAATCAAGTATTATAAGAATATTACATAATAATAAAATAAAGTCACAATCAAATTTTAAGTTATTTGTTGTTGAGATATTAACTTTGAATTTATTTGGTTAGTCCAATTTGTCACTGGTTTGATTAATTTTGTAGTGCATTAATATTACAAGGAAATACAATAATAGAAATGTTAGCAATTAAAGTATTTATTCAATAAACTTAAAATCAGTACAAGAAAAATTATACATTAAATTATATACAATTTAAAATTGAATAAATTTAAAATTAATTCAATAAAATATATAATATTATTGTATATATATATATATATTATTTTATTAATAAAATAAATTTAAAATTAATATATAATAATAATAATAATAGATTTTTTTATTGATCTAGGACAGGTTAATTTAGAAGATGTAAATAATTGTACTTATCGTATAAAGAAACGAATACAATTTTAGTCTTTCTTACGCTCCTTTTCATCCCAAACTCATTTGCTTTATCAGTTGGTGCATTTATTGGGATTTTCAAACCTCTTTTACAATAGCCTTGTCGTCCGCATATCTTCTCGACTTCACCACTTCCCTTATCTATTTCATCCCAAGCTTCATTCACCATTTCTTCTACATATATGTCTGAAAGAGATGGAGTCCTAACTCTGACATACTTTCATTTAAAGATGAATATATTCTAACTTGCTAACAATGATACTCTGTTAAAAGTAACTGTAACATATAGTGTAACAGCCCAAAGTATATTAAGGCTGTAAAATTGTTCCTTCTTTGAAAAGTTTCTCTTCAAATGTCGAATTTTGTTCATTTTCGACCAATAAATGTAAGGTGTTACAAAATGTTAAAAAAATACATATAGTTTTGTAACTATGGATTTATTTCATAGAGCAGAGTGTACTGAAATCAATGCAGATTATTTGAAATTCATAGGGTAACCCATTGATGAATAATTGAAGAATTTGTAGATACCTGCAAACGCAGAAAACCGTGTGCGACCAAGTACAAAAATGGCCGCCATCTCCAAACAGTAAACATTAAAAATATTTTAAAAATACTTTTGAGCTCTCTTAACTTAAGGGCATATACACACTAAATATCAATCTTTTCTGAGTTTGTCTAGAAACCAATAATATTTTTTCTGGACCACTTGGTATGGATTGACCAATATGTGACAGATGTAAAAAAATTTAAAACTCTTAACATGTATAATACACGAACCCTAATCAAACATGTAAAAAGAACATACATCAATATATGTAAAAAATATAATAATGTTTAAAATGTAGAAAAAACAATCAGAATCACATTGGATAAATGTAACATATATCCAATATATCTAAAAATATAAAATAATGCATTAAATGTGCAAAAAACGAATTAATATCATATATGTTTATGAAAAAATAGATATGTAACGAATGTAAAAAAATTTCATATGTTTAAAATCTACAGAAAGCAAGTCAGCATCATATATGTTCAAAAAAATAATTATCTATCACTAGTATAAAAATAAAAAAATGGTTAAAATCTAAAAATAGGTAGAAATTTGTTCCAAAATAAGGGTCCGACATTTCGCAATAAAAGTATATAAATATTCAACGTAGCTCATCGCAAACAAGCCTTAAGAAGGACAAAGAACATGTTCATAACATGGCATCATCTTTTATACACTGATTTTCCTAGTTTTGGTTCAAAATCGACGTTAAAATGAAAAATTTCGCGAAGAATCGGAAACTTGAATTTTTCGCAAAAATCGGTCAACTTTGACTCCCTGTATAATTTTAATTTGAAGGAAATTAATGAACAAATAGCCTCCGTGATTGATTAAAAATCATTATTTAATTTATTTTACAACAATCATGCGAGGTTTCCAAGTACTAATTAAAAAAAACAACAATTTTCGTATTTTAGTACAGTTATTTTCGAATCTAGCGCACTCTGTTTCCATGGTGACGTGGTTCATTCTTTTGGCCGGCAGATGGCAGGAGAATGCAGTGCAGCAAACCACCAAACAGCTGGTAGAGTTTCAATTTCAGCCTATTTTCTCCATTTTCTATCCTAGATAGCTGATATTGCCTATGAGGACCACTTAGCTAAGGGAGAAGAAACATATATAGGTTTCTAAATCCACGAATCCCTTGTAAAATCATGCAGAATGGCTTTCTTTAATTTCCACGAAATGTTAAGAATATATCGTACTTTTTCATCACAATCTCTTAAATTTGACTGGAAAACTTAGTTGCAGGACAACAATAAGAATCTACGTTTAATTTTCTTCATTTTGACACTTGTTTCAACTTCGTAGGTTCATTATTTCTTATTTAAATATGCAAAAGAATAAAAGTCTACAATCGATCGAAACGAGCTTTACGTGCATTTCTTAAGAGATAGTTTTGATGACAAATATTATCATGTATTTTATCATAATTCTCATAATTTCGATCCGGCAATGATTTTTAAAGACCAGAATAAGAAATTTGGTTCCATTTCCGTTATTTTGGTACTTGTTTTAACTTCGTAGGACCATTATATCTTATTTAAATATGCAAAAGAATAAAAGTCTGCATTCGAACGAAATTAAATTTACGCGAATTTCTTACGGCAGAGTTTCCGAGTCGTCTTACAGATGAATCAAGGATACTTTGGGCATAGGAATATGAATGTATAACGTTGCAATGTCTCGCTAACTAATGCGTAGATTTAATAATTCTATCCCATTGGAAATAGTATGAAATTAATTAACAAACAAGTGTATTTAAATATAGGTATATATCTATTAGCACATTGATATGCTGTTTTTAAGCTTTACGTATATTAATCTAAATTAAATTTCCTTTCTTCTGAAACTTTCTTTAACTTCGTAGAACCGTTATTTCTTATTGAAATATGCAAAGGAATATATGTCTGCAATCCATAGAAACTAAATTTACGTGAATATGTTATGGGACATTTCCGAGGCACCTGGGAGTCGAACCAAGGGTACTTTAATCATGATAATGCGTATATATATTATTCATTTGCTCCTCTGAAGAATCCATAATCTCCGTATTTCTATTCATCCGGGAAGTACTCAAAATAAATGTGTCATCCTGCGTTGATAAACAAACCACTTTCCACTTCCCCTCTTATCAACACTTTCCTTCGACCAATCAGAGTAGAGAACTTATTTTCAAGGGCGTTCTTTTCCTCTCCTTTGCAAGCGATGGCTCAACGCTATCCTCACTCAACTTCTGAGCGAGACTCAAAACGGTGCACATGTGAGAGACAAAAGTAGGAGGGAAAATGCTGACGTAAACATATTTGCGTCCAAATTCCTACACTGGCTACATTTGGTCGCAGTGCATCTTGGGGAATATCCGTCTCTTAAGCGGGTATCAGAGCGTCTTACTCAGTCAATTGAATCGTCTTTCAACGAATGAGTGACTCACAGCATGGCCACTGATCTGGTGAGCGTCTTACTCGGGTTTAAGGTAGAATCTTCTGATGTGATATCTAAGTAATTCGTGGATGTGTACGGCAATGGATTCTAATCATAAGTAAACGGTTAATTCTAATGAGGCGTGGTTTACTAATGAGATTATCTTCTATTGCAGAGTGTCGTCTGATGAACACTGGTTGCGAGTTTGCGTCCATCATTTCGATAAGGTGAGTCATCCATTCTTATAACGCTTTAAGACTAAAAAGTTACATATATTTTTATATATTTATGAGAAAGATGAGCAGCTGTATGTACTAAATCTTTTGCGTGATTATTTTCCTTTCCTGTATGACGGACATTTCGTAAATACAATAATAATTCTTCGTCGGGATTCAGCCATTTTTATTGAGATTACGAAACCAGAAGGGGACTTTCTGAATGGTTCTTAAGAGAGGCAAATATTAATTTATTTAGCGAGATGGTTCAACCCAAGATGGCGTAAGATCTATTTGCGGAATCTCGGAGATGTGGTTTCTTCTTAGGTATTTTTTTCTTCATAAGGCGTGGTCGAGGAAACATTTCTGACTAACTTCGGAAGTGCGCATGCGCGGGATCTTTTCCTTCTCTTGCGGAGTGAAGCAGCAAACCAAATCTACTTTAGCAGCTCATTGAGTTTCCATATAGATGCATAATTCCACGAATATCTAACATGTATAGGATTCTAAATCCACTACTAAATTTTCCCTCGTAAAAAATGCGAGATTTATCTTATATGACCAGGAAATAAGAAGAATCTTTCGTCATTTATTCACCACAGGCTCTTAATTGTGAGTAGAAAACCTGGAACTTGCAAGACACGATTTCTGAATTTTTCCGAGAATTTTGTGGACAAAGTTGACGGTTAGAAATTATTGTGAGAATAAGGTAATTATTGAACAACATTGCGCTAATTTGGGATTGATTGAAAACGTAAATATCGGCAAATATCATCATTTGAACGTTAGCAAAGTTTTTTAAAAATGTATTAGATGTTTCATTTTTGAAATTCGTAGCCCAATCTTTTACTATTAGAATTTTGAAATGAAGTATTCAGGTACATTAAAAATAAAAAATTAATTATATATATATATGAATATATATAAGATTTATCATGCTAAATTACCATATTTTAATTGGAGTACGTAAGAATATCCTCAGTGGACCACATTTTGCAGAACATTTTGTACAGCAATGATTGAGGCTAACTTCGGATATTAGCCACATATCTCTGAGGTGTATATGAATACTGAAGAATGAGTAATGATTATTTAACAAGCGAAGATATGCTGGCATACCTGTTAGATTATCTATACAGAGTTATTTGTTCTCTTGTTCAGTAATCCACATTTAATTTTCTTTCTTTTGTCACCTTCTCGATTTCGTAAGACCATTGTATCCGAATATATTTCTTAAAATAATAAAAGACTGCACAGTGGTACCTCGAGAAACGATTGCCCTAACATACGAGTTTTTTGAGATACGAGCCGTTGAGCGAGCGAAGTTTTGCTTTGAAATACGAGCAAACTTTGAGATAAGAAAAACGGCCGGCTGCACACGACCCAACAATTTACTGTGCTTCTTGCTTCTTGCATTATCCCGCGCATCCCCCCAGTATACTTGTTTACCTCGCTGTCGAAGCATCTTTGATAAGTTTTTCTAGGACATTGTGCTTTTTTTGGGATTTAATACTTTATCACATATCTTTTTATAACCTTGGGTCCGAAGAAAGTGAGTGGAAAGGTCAATGCTCAAATGAAGATGATGTCTATTCAATTAAAGCGTGAAATCATAGAAAAAATGAGCGAGATGTGCGAGTAGCTGACTTGGCGAGGTAGTACGGGCGTAGTACTTCAACGATATGTTCTGTGCTTAAACAGGAGTCAATAAAGGGTATAACGCCAGCTAAGGGCGTTACAATAATTTCTAAGCTCCGGAGCTTTCTCCATGAAATGATGGAGAAACTGCTGATTGTTTGACTTACAGAGAAGCAGCCTAAAGGCGATATTTTAACACAGGGCATCATATGCGAGAAAGCACGAGCAATTTACGGTTTTTGGCTGAATCAGACCCCGCGCACTTCCACGGACGAGGCATCGTAAGACTCGTTTAAAGCCAGTCGAGTTAAATTTGACAACTTTAGGAAAAGGACCGGCAATTACTCCGTTGTCAGGCATGGTGAGGCTGCAAGTTCGGATCTGAAGGCAGCTGAGGTTATGTCAGAACTTTTTTCGAACCGATAGAAGCCAAAGGACACATCCCCCAGCAAGTCTTCAACTGTGACGAGACGGAGCTTTTCTGGAAGAAGACGCCGAATAGGACTTACAAAACGACAGAGGAGAAGATAACTCATTTCCGCAACATTCTGAAAGGGAAGAAGGAACAAACCTCCTTGGACATGTTTTTTTTTTAATCCGGCCAAAAAACGCAAAAATCATTGAAGAAAAAAGCAGTAACTAAAATTAAGCATAAAGCAGCATTTAAGTTGTGTGTAAGTTGCATTTTAGTGACCAAAATACAAATACACCTTATAAAGCCAGTTTATTACTTTACGTTTTCTTTTATTATGTTTTTATACAATATTTATCATATGTATCAAACCAAGGGTAATTAAGGCATGAGAATACAAATATATTATATTCATTTGTTCCTCTACAGAATTCATAAACTACGTATATCTATTCATCCGGGAAGTGCTCAAAATAAATGTTTCATCCTGCATTGATAACCAAACCACTTTCCACTTCCCCTCTTATCAACACATTCCCTTCGACCAATCAGAGAAGAGAACTTATTTTCAAGGGCGTTCTTTTCCTCTCCTTTCCAAGCGATGGCTCAACGCTATCCTCACTCAACTTCTGAGCGAGACTCAAAACGGTGCACATGTGAGAGACAAAAGTAGGTGGGAAAATGCTGACGTAAACATATTTGCGTCCAAATTCCTACATTGGCTACATTTGGTCGCAGTGCATCTTGGGGAATATCCGTCTCTTAAGCCGGTATCAGAGCGTCTTACTCAGTCAATTGAATCGTCCTTTAACAAGTGAGTGACTCACAGCATAGCCACTGATCTGGTGAGCGTCTTACTCGGGTTTAATGTGTAATCTTCTGATGTGATATCTAAGTAATTCGTGGATGTGTACGGCAATGGATTCTAATCATAAGTAAACGATTAATTCTAATGAGGCGTGGTTTATTAATGAGATTATCTTCTATTGCAGAGTGTCGTCTGATGAACACTGGATCTCAAATTAGCTGAGTTTGCGTCCATCATTTCGATAAGGTGAGTCTTCCATTCTTATAACGCTTTAAGACTAAAAAGTTACATATATTTATATATATTTATGAGAGAGATGAGCAGCTATATGTACTAAATCTTTTGCGTGACTATCTTCCTTTCCTGTATGACGACCATTTCTTAAATACAATAATAATTCTTCGTCGGAATTCAGCCATTTTTATTGAGATTACGAAACCAGAAGGGGACTTCTCGGACGTTTCGAGAATGGTTCTTAAGAGAGGTAAATATTAATTTATTTAGCGAGATGGTTCAACCCAAGATGGCGGAAGATCTTTTTGCAGAATCTCGGAGATGTGGTTTCTTCTTAGGTATTTTTTTCTTCATAAGGCGTGGTCGAGGAAACATTTCTGACTAACTTCGGAAGTGCGCATGCGCGGGATCTTTTCCTTCTCTTGCGGAGTGAAGCAGCAAACCAAATCTACTTTAGCAGCTCATTGAGTTTCCATATAAATGCATAATTCCACGAATATCTAACATGTATAGGTTTCTAAATCCACTACTAAATTTTCCCTCGTAAAAAATGCGAGATTGTTCTTATATGACCAGCAAATAAGAAGAATCTTTCGTCATTTATTCACCACGAGCTCTTAATTGTGAATAGAAAACCTGGAACTTGCAAGACACGATTTCTGAATTTTTCCGAGAATTTTGTGGACAAAGCAGAGGATTAGAATTTATTGTGAGAATAAGGTAATTATTGAACAACATTTCGCTAATTTGGGATTGATTGAAAATGTAAATATCGCACTAAAATCATCATTCAAACGTAAGCAATGTTTTCAAAATATCGTGGATGTTTCATTTTTGAAATTCGGAGCCCAATGATTTATTATCGGAATTTTGAGATGAAGTATTCAAGTACATTAAAACTAAATAATTATATATATATGAATATATATAAGATTTATCATGCTACATTACCATATTTTAATTTGAGTACGTAAGAGAATGACTAAAATTGTGCTTTGGACGTATTTAAGCATGTTGTTCTATATTATTTTGTATCTGTAAAGTACTTCACGAAGAATTTTTCAGTGTATGTTGCAGACATAGTTTGAGGTTGAAAATTATTATCTCTTTGTACGAGATGTTGCTTCGTATTGTTCTAATTTTATTTTCGTTGCACATTGAAAAACGTTTTTGAAATTAAATTCTGAAATCTTCGAATTTTTTTTAAGATTGCTGACGTAGCAATTTGAATTATGAAGTGTTATTTTATATAATCTTTTTGAGAAAATTCTATGCAGTTCAGAATTATATGGATTTATGCGAAGGTAGACCCAATACTATGTTACATTCATACATATTCGAATATCCTCTATATATTTAAATAATTTTCGAATTTAATTCCGAACACGTGGAATGTTTTTATCGTCTGCATAGTCTTAACATGAGGAAGAAAATGTTATTTTTGGGAATTCTTTCAATACAGTTGTGCGGAAATTAAAAGTTAATAATAAATTCCATATACAGGACTGTTATCATACTATCTTAGCCAAATTTTTATTATAATAATTATTAGAGTGAAGCCCAGAAATAATTTTTAAACATGTCGTGGTTATAATTTGGAAACGATAAGGAATCAATTTCCAAATATTGTACATGATGTTGTGTACAGAGTGGAAGTGTGGAAATTAATGTATGAATGGAATGTGACGCAATTCTCTTATTTCATGTATGTTTTATACTTCGTGAAAGCATTTAAATGTAGAAAATACGTTATTTTTTTCCACGTGTATTCTTTTAATATTGGGGACTGTTAATGAATTTTAGAAGACTGTTCTATCAGTTCAGCAGGTTTAAATTACTCTGTGAATGGTATATTAAGTTGTGTTGTGGAATATTATGTATATGCTGCAGTATGAAATAGTATGCATCAATACGATAACTTCTGTTTGGATGTATATGTAAGAGAATTATTGAAATTAAACCCACCTAAATGTTCGAAATTGGAGCCATTTAAATGCTGAAAAATTGATGGTTATGTTTTGGAATTTTTTAAAATGAGTATTAGTTGATGTTCAACTACGATAATTATACTATTTACATAATAAACCGTATGCTACATTGATTTAAATATCCTTAGATAAGTTTAGATAATGTTTAAGTATAAATAATGATGATTAGAAACAAGTGACAGAGTTTCGCCATACGTGGAGAATGGTAATATTGCTCAGAGATTGCGGACATTGGTTAGAAATCATAGAATTGTACAGAGTGTATCGTTTCGCATTTTTTATCCATTTAGTAATTATCGCACCAACAATTCGTCATGAGTGACCCCTGGTGGGGTTGGGTTGGGTTGTTACGTCTTCCGACTTCACTCGTACGCTAGAATAACTTGTCCACTCAACTTTATGTCAACTTGTCTGCACTTGCTCATTTACTGCATTGCTTAAGAGCTGAACACTGCTTGAGAGAAATCTGTGGAACCTTTACGTAGTTTTTTCAAGTTCTCAACACCATATTTCTTGAGTGACCTAAATTGATGTTTCACTGTTTTTTTGTTGATATTCACTTAGTTCTACATAATTTTCGCTCGCGGAAATCTTGCCTTGAGTGCACTTGACAGGAAGATACCTTATCGTTAACGAACCCGAGTCATTCCAAGTCAAATAATTGTTATAAAATTAATCTTTGGGCACCTGAAACATCAAAATAAGTTTTTTTTTTCACTGATCCAATTATTGTTGAATATTTAATATTTATAGGTTATCGCAAAGTTATCTTTGTGTCCGACAGATGTAACTCCTTTAATTATAAATCTTTGGAACAAACTTATCCCCGGAAGCCTAAGGGGACAACGAATTGCTTTGATTCCCCAAATTAAGGATGATATTCCTCAAAAAAACAATTGTAATTATGGTGATGGACATATGTTGACAAATATACTTTTACGGTAAAAATAATTTGCATTGAAAACATGAAATTTGTTTTTCACCCATACGCTGGTAAATTTGACTATGTATAATTGTGTACAACTTGGCATAGAATTATGCTGTTTCAAGAGCATAAATATCATCAATGTAGTATGTTTAAGCGTTTGGTGGAAGGAAAAGATTTTGCCAAATGTAAATAAGGGCCTATTTAAATTAATTTATAGGATTAGTAATTTGTGTTTGAAATTTCGATACATTAGGCGATTTACGACCGATTTGTTCCATCTGAAAATTTTCAATAATAAATGTTGTTCCCTTCAATTATGATGAGCAATTTGAAATTAAACGGTTTTATAACTAAACAAAAATAGTTCCCAATCCTATATCACAATGCTAACTTTTATTGGACAGCATAAAAAAATAGCAAGGTCTCAATTCACAAGCAGCAGTATTACGGATATGGTTTCAATATCCTCAGTGGACCACATTTTGCAGAACATTTTGTACAGCAATGATTGAGGCTAACTTCGGATATTAGCCACATATCTCTGAGGTGTATATGAATACTGAAGAATGAATAATGATTATTTAACAAGCGAAGATATGCTGGCATACCTCTTAGATTATCTATACAGAGTTATTTGTTCTCTTGTTCAGTAATCCACATTCAATTTTCTTTCTTTTGTCACCTTCTCGATTTAGTAGGACCATTGTATCCGAATATATTTCTTAAAATAATAAAAGACTGCACAGTGGTACCTCGAGAAACGATTGCCCTAACATACGAGTTTTTTGAGATACGAGCCGTTGAGCGAGCGAAGTTTTGCTTTGAAATACGAGCAAACTTTGAGATAAGAAAAACGGCCGGCTGCACACGACCCAACAATTTACTGTGCTTCTTGCTTCTTGCATTATCCCGCGCATCCCCCCAGTATACTTGTTTACCTCGCTGTCGAAGCATCTTTGATAAGTTTTTCTAGGACATTGTGCTTTTTTTGGGATTTAATACTTTATCACATTTCTTTTTATAACCTTGGGTCCGAAGAAAGTGAGTGGAAAGGTCAATGCTCAAATGAAAATGATGTCTATTCAGTTAAAGCGTGAAATCATAGAAAAAATGTGCGAGTTCCTGACTTGGCGAGGTAGCACGGGCGTAGTACTTCAACGATATGTACTGTGCTTAAACAGAATGAGTCAATAAAGGGTATAACGCCAGCTAAGGGCGTTACAATAATTTCTAAGCTCCGGAGCTTTCTCCATGAAATGATGGAGAAACTGCTGATTGTTTGACTTACAGAGAAGCAGCCTAAAGGCGATATTTTAACACAGGGCATCATATGCGAGAAAGCACGAGCAATTTACGGTTTTTGGCTGAATCAGACCCCGCGCACTTCCACGGACGAGGCATCGTAAGACTCGTTTAAAGCCAGTCGAGTTAAATTTGACAACTTTAGGAAAAGGACCGGCAATTACTCCGTTGTCAGGCATGGTGAGGCTGCAAGTTCGGATCTGAAGGCAGCTGAGGATTATCTGAAAACTTTTTCCGAACCGATAGAAGCCAAAGGACACTTCCCCCAGCAAGTCTTCAACTGTGACGAGACGGAGCTTTTCTGGAAGAAGACGCCGAATAGGACTTACAAAACGACAGAGGAGAAGATAACTCATTTCCGCAACATTCTGAAAGGGAAGAAGGAACAAACCTCCTTGGACATGTTTTTTTTTTAATCCGGCCAAAAAACGCAAAAATCATTGAAGAAAAAAGCAGTAACTAAAATTAAGCATAAAGCAGCATTTAAGTTGTGTGTAAGTTGCATTTCAGTGACCAAAATACAAATACACCTTATAAAGCCAGTTTATTACTTTACGTTTTCTTTTATTATGTTTTTATACAATATTTATCATATGTATCGAACCAAGGGTAATTAAGGCATGAGAATACAAATATATTATATTCATTTGTTCCTCTACAGAATTCATAAACTTCGTATATCTAATCATCCGGGAAGTGCTCAAAATAAATGTTTCATCCTGCATTGATAACCAAACCACTTTCCACTTCCCCTCTTATCAACACATTCTCTTCGACCAATCAGAGAAGAGAACTCATTTTCAAGGGCGTTCTTTTCCTCTCCTTTCCAAGCGATGGCTCAACGCTATCCTCACTCAACTTCTGAGCGAGACTCAAAACGGTGCACATGTGAGAGACAAAAGTAGGAGGGAAATGCTGACGTAAACATATTTGCGTCCAAATTCCTACATTGGCTACATTTGGTCGCAGTTCATCTTGGGGAATATCCG
This sequence comes from Pachydiplax longipennis, assembly GCA_036926295.1. NCBI lineage: Eukaryota > Metazoa > Arthropoda > Insecta > Odonata > Libellulidae > Pachydiplax > Pachydiplax longipennis. Next base: position 10,715,471 of record JAVFKF010000023.1, read on the forward strand.
TCTCTTAAGCGGGTATCAGAGCGTCTTACTCAGTCAATTTAATCGTCCATTAACGAATGAGTGACTCACAGCATAGCCAATGAACTGGTGAGCGTCTTACTCGGGTTTAAAGTGTATCTTCTGATGTGATATCTAAGTAATTCGTATATGTGTACGGCAATGGATTCTAATCATAAGTAAACGGTTAATTCTAATGAGGCGTGGTTTACTAATGAGATTATCTTCTATTGCAGAGTGTCGTCTGATGAACACTGGTTGCGAAATCGGCTGAGTTTGCGTCCATCATTTCGATAAGGTGTGTCTTCCATTCTTATAACGCTTTAAGACTAAAACGTTACATATATTTGTATATATTTATGAGAGAGATGAGCAGCTGTATGTGCTAAATCTTTTGCGTGATTATTTTCCTTTCCTGTATGACGACCATTTCGTAAATACAATAATAATTCTTCGTCGGAATTCAGCCATTTTTATTGAGATTACGAAACCAGAAGGGGACTTCCCGGACGTTTCGAGAATGGTTCTTAAGAGAGGCAAATATTAATTTATTTAGCGAGATGGTTCAACCCAAGATGGCGGAAGATCTTTTTGCAGAATCTCGGAGATGTGGTTTTCTTAGGTATTTTTTTCGTCATAAGGCGTGGTCGAGGAAACATTTCTGACTAACTTCGGAAGTGCGCATGCGCGGGATCTTTTCCTTCTCTTGCGGAGTGAAGCAGCAAACCAAATCTACTTTGGCAGCTCATTGAGTTTCCATATAAATGCATAATTCCACGAATATCTAACATGTATAGGTTTCTAAATCTACTACTAAATTTTCCCTCGTAAAAAATGCGAGATTGTTCTTATATGACCAGGAAATAAGAAGAATCTTTCGTCATTTATTCACCACGAGCTCTTAATTGTGAGTAGAAAACCTGGAACTTGCAAGACACGATTTCTGAATTTTTCCGAGAATTTTGTGGACAAAGTAGAGGGTTAGAATTTATTGTCAGAATAAGGTAATTATTGAACAATATTGCACTAATTTGGGATTGATTGGAAACGTCAATATCGGCTAATATCATCATTTGAACGTTAGCAAAGTTATCAAAATGTCGTGGATGTTTCATTTTTGAAATTCGTAGCCCAATCTTTTACTATTAGAATTTTGAAATGAAATATTCAGGGACATTAAAAATAAAAAATTAATTATATATATATGAATATATATAAGATTTATCATGCTAAATTACCATATTTTAATTTGAGTACGTAAGAGAATGACTAAAATTAAGCTTTGGACGTATTTAAGCATGTTGTTCTATATTATTTTGTATCTGTAAAGTACTTCACGAAGAATTTTTCAGTGTTTGTTGCAGACATAGTTTGAGCTTGAAAATTATTATTTCTTTGTACGAGATATTGCTTCGTATTTTTCTAATTTTATTTTCGTTGCACATTGAAAAACGTTTTTGAAATTAAATTCTGAAATCTGCGATTTCTTTTCAAAGATGGCTGACGTAGCAATTTGAATTAGGAAGTGTTATTTTATATAATCTTTTTGAGAAAATTCTCTGCAGCTCAGAATTATATGGATTTATGCGAAGGTAGACCCAATACTATGTTACATTCATACATATTCGAATATCCTATATATATTTAAATAATTTCGAATTTAATTCCGAACACGTGGAATGTTTTTATCGTCTGCAGAGTCGTAACATGAGGAAGAAAGTGTTATTTTTGTGAATTCTTTCAATACAGTTGTGCGGAAATTAAAAGATAATAATAAATTCCGTATATAGGACTGTTATCATAGTATCTCACCCAAATTTTAATTATAATTATTATTAGAGTGAAGCCCAGAAATAATTTTTAAACATGTCGTGGTTATAATTTGGAAACGATAAGGAATCTATTTCCAAATATTGTACATCATGTTGCGTACAGAGTGGAAGTGTGTAAATTAATGTATGAATGGAATGTGAAGCAATTCTCTTATTTCATGTATGTTTTATACTTCGTGAAAGCATTTAAATGTAGAAAATACGTTACTTTTCTCCACGTGCATTCTTTTAATATTGGGGACTGTTAATGAATTTTAGAAGACTGTTCCATCAGTTAAGAAGGTTTAAATTACTCTGTGAATGGTATATTAAGTTATGTTGTGGAATATTATGTATATGCTGCAGTATGAAATAGTATGCATCAGTACGATAACTTCTGTTTGGATGTATATGTAAGAGAATTATTGAAATTTAACCCACCTAAATGTTCTCAATTGGAGCCATTTAAATGCTGAAAAATTGATGGTTATGTTTTGGAATTTTTTAAAATGAGTATTAGTTGATGTCCAAGTTAGACAATTATACTATTTACATAATAAACCGTATGCTACATTGATTTAAATATCCTTAGATAAGTTTAGATAATGTTTAAGTATAAATAATGATGATTAGAAACAAGTGACAGAGTTTCGCCATACGTGGAGAATGGTAATATTTTTCAGAGATTGCGGACATTGGTTAGAAATCATAGAATTCTACAGAGTGTATCGTTTCGCATTTTTTATCCATTTAGTAATTATCGCACCAACAATTCGTCATGAGTGACCCCTGGTGGGGTTGGGTTGGGTTGTGACGTCATCCGACTTCACTCGTACACTAGAATAACTTGTCCACTCAACTTTATGTCAACTTGTGTGCACTTGCTCATTTACTGCATTGCTTAAGAGCTGAACACTGCTTGAGAGAAATCTGTGGAACCTTTACGTAGTTTTTTCAAGTTTTCAACACCATATTTCTTGAGTGACCTAAATTGATGTTTCACTGTTTTTTTCTTGATATTCACTTAGTTCTACATAATTTTCGATCGCGGAAATCTTGCCTTGAGTGCACTTGACAGGAAGATACCTTATCGTTAACGAACCCGAGTCATTCCAAGTCAAATAATTGTTATAAAATTAATCTTTGGGAACCTGAAACATCAAAATATGTTTATTTTTCACTGATACAATTATTGTTGAATATTTAATATTTATAGGTTATCGCAAAGTTATCTTTGTGTCCGACAGATGTAACTCCTTTAATTATAAATCTTTGGAACAAACTTATCGCCGATTGCCTAAGGGGACAACGAATTGCTTTGATTCCCCAAATTAAGGATGATATTCTTCAAAAAAACAATTGTAATTATGGTGATGGACATATGTTGACAAATATACTTTTACAGTAAAAATAATTTGCATTGAAAACATGAAATTTGTTTTTCACCCATACGCTGGATAATTTAACTATGTAAATTGTGTACAACTTGGCATAGAATTATGCTGTTTCAAGAGCATAAATATCATCAATGTAGTATGTTTAAGCGTTTGGTGGAAGGAAAAGATTTTGCCAAATGTAAATAAGGGCCTATTTATTTATTTTTATTTATTTTTTTTGTTGATATTCACATAGATGTACATAATTTTCGCTCACGGAAATCTTGTAGATTTTGCTTTATCTGGAGAATTAGCTGTATACGAGTATCTATTATATATAGCGAAGTCTCCGGATGTACCTATATATATAGATATTTATAAGGGATACGAATTCTGACCATGTTCCACAAGAGCCGTCGACGTCAGATTGTTTCGACGTATTAGCCCCACACTATAAATGCCAGAATAACTCATACATCGACGCTATCTTTCATGGGTTCGATACCAGAAGGTTCCAAAAATTGCAATTTTCCCTTAAGAATGCATTGCGGGGATTTAAAAAAATTATTTTGAGGCACTTATCGGTAAGATGAAGGAACCAAAATCTCGGTGGTTGCAGTTTAGGTAGTCATCTATGGTTTTTATGGAAGAAATGTAGCCAAATGACCGTGATTTCGACGCCAGGTAGATGCGAAAATCTTCCATAGCAAATGCATTGCTGCAATTTTTGAAATTTTTTTAATCCCTTACCGATAAGCTGGAAAGATGAAACCAGGAATGTTGACAGAGGCGTTTGATTTCCTTCTTTCAAGAGGTGAACCGTTTCTCTAGTTGTCCTTGGTTCGATGTAAGAGCGTCATTCCGATTCTACCATGTATTTCAAACGGGGAAAACAGAATCCTATTTTAGGACCTTCCCGATAAGATACTGAATTGAAACATTGAAACACGTCAGAGTGGCAATTATCTAACATTAATATGTAATTGCGTCTCACGAACGGGTCCTTAGTTCGATGCTAGAGGGTCTTTTGCGCAAACTTTTCAAAATTGAATTGAGGCCTTTATTGGTACGATACTGCATTAAACTGATAGCTTGCAGGTTGCAAGCAACTTTTACTAGTCATAAATATATATAATTTTTAATTTAAGATTTCCCTGTATGTGACAATACATATACTTTCATTCTCTTTCTAACGGTGGAAACTTTCATTTAAAAACATTTGAAAACAACCGGGAAATCAATTTTTAGAATAATGAGTAAATATCCTGACAGATTCCTTCGTGACTTTGGTTGATACCAATGCCATACCGATGGCCTATTATCAATTTCAATCTTCGCGCAGCTAAAAAACTCGCATGATTGTACGCTTCGATGTGTTTCGTTCTCATTTTAATCTTTGGGCATCTGAAACATCAAAATATGTTTTTCTTCACTGATACAATTATTGTTGAATATTTAATATTTATAGATTATCGCAATGTTATCTTTGTGTCCGACAGATGTAACTCCTTTAATCATAAATCTTTGGAACAAACTTATCGCCGATTGCCTAAGGGGACAACGAATTGCTTTGATTCCCCAAATTAAGGATGATATTCCTCAAAAAAACAATTGTAAAAATCGTGATGGACATATGTTGACAAATATACTTTTACGGTAAAAATAATTTGCATAGAAAACATGAAATTTGTTTTTCACCCATACGCTGGTAAATTTGACTATGTATAATTGTGTCCAACTTGGCATAGAATTATGCTGTTTCAAGAGCATAAATATCATCAATGTAGTATGTTTAAGCGTTTGGAGGAAGGAAAAGATTTTGCCAAATGTAAATAAGGTCCTATTTAAATTAATTTATAGGATTAGTAATTTGTGTTTGAAATTTCGATACATAAGGCGAATACGACCGATTTGTGCCATCTGAAAATTTTAAATAATAAATGTTGTTCCCTTCAATTATGATGAGCAATTTGAAATTAAACGGTTTTATAACAAAAAAAAATGGTTCTCAATCCTATATCACAACGCTAACTTTCATCCGTACATTTCAGCCGTATTACGGATATGGTTACAATATCCTCAGTGGACCACATTTTGCAGAACATTTTGTACAGCAATGATTGAGGCTAACTTCGGATATTAGCCACATATCTCTGGGGTGTATATGAATACTGAAGAATGAATAATGATTATTTAACAAGCGAAGATATGCTGGCATACCTGTTAGATTATCTATACACAGTTATTTGTTCTCTTGTTCAGTAATCCACATTCAATTTTCTTTCTTTTGTCACCTTCTCGATTTAGTAGGACCATTGTATCCGAATATATTTCTTAAAATAATAAAAGACTGCACAGTGGTACCTCGAGAAACGATTGCCCTAACATACGAGTTTTTTGAGATACGAGCCGTCGAGCAAGCGAAGTTTTGCTTTGAAATACGAGCAAAATTTGAGATACGAGGAACGGCCGGCTGCACATGAACCACCAGTTTACTGTCCCTCGTGCGTCTCGCATTATCCCGCGCATACCCCCAGTATAATTTTTTACCTCGCCGTCAAGGAAGCATCTTTGATAAGTTTTTCTAGGACATTGTGCTTTTTTTGGGATTTAATACTTTATCACATATCTTTTTATAACCTTGGGTCCGAAGAAAGTGAGTGGAAAGGTCAATGCTCAAATGAAGATGATGTCTATTCAATTAAAGCGTGAAATCATAGAAAAAATGAGCGAGATGTGCGAGTAGCTGACTTGGCGAGGTAGTACGGGCGTAGTACTTCAACGATATGTACTGTGCTTAAACAGGAGTCAATAAAGGGTATAACGCCAGCTAAGGGCGTTACAATAATTTCTAAGCTCCGGAGCTTTCTCCATGAAAAGATGGAGAAACTGCTGATTGTTTGAGTTACAGAGAAGCAGCTTAAAGGCGATATTTTAACGCAGGGCATCATATGCGAGAAAGCACGAGCAATTTACGGTGTTTGGCTGAATCAGACCCCGCGCACTTCCACGGACGAGGCATCGTAAGACTCGTTTAAAGCCAGTCGAGTTAAATTTGACAACTTTAGGAAAAGGACCGGCAATTACTCCATTGTCAGGCATGGTGAGGCTGCAAGTTCGGATCTGAAGGCAGCTGAGGTTATGTCAGAACTTTTTCCGAACCGATAGAAGCCAAAGGACACTTCCCCCAGCAAGTCTTCAACTGTGACGAGACGGAGCTTTTCTGGAAGAAGACGCCGAATAGGACTTACAAAACGACAGAGGAGAAGATAACTCATTTCCGCAACATTCTGAAAGGGAAGAAGGAACAAACCTCCTTGGACATGTTTTTTTTTAATCCGGCCAAAAAACGCAAAAATCATTGAAGAAAAAAGCAGTAACTAAAATTAAGCATAAAGCAGCATTTAAGTTGTGTGTAAGTTGCATTTCAGTGACCAAAATACAAATACACCTTATAAAGCCAGTTTATTACTTTACGTTTTCTTTTATTATGTTTTTATACAATATTTATCATATGTATCGAACCAAGGGTAATTAAGGCATGAGAATACAAATATATTATATTCATTTGTTCCTCTACAGAATTCATAAACTTCGTATATCTATTCATCCGGGAAGTGCTCAAAATAAATGTTTCATCCTGCATTGATAACCAAACCACTTTCCACTTCCCCTCTTATCAACACATTCCCTTCGACCAATCAGAGAAGAGAACTTATTTTCAAGGGCGTTCTTTTCCTCTCCTTTCCAAGCGATGGCTCAACGCTATCCTCACTCAACTTCTGAGCGAGACTCAAAACGGTGCACATGTGAGAGACAAAAGTAGGAGGGAAAATGCTGACGTAAACATATTTGCGTCCAAATTCCTACATTGGCTACATTTGGTCGCAGTGCATCTTGGGGAATATCCGTCTCTTAAGCGGGTATCAGAGCGTCTTACTCAGTCAATTGAATCGTCTTTCAACGAAAAAGTGATTCACAGCATAGACACTGATCTGGTGAGCGTCTTACTCGGGTTTAAGGTAAAATCTTCTGATGTGATATCTAAGTAATTCGTGGATGTGTACGGCAATGGATTCAAATCATAAGGAAACGATTAATTCTAATGAGGCGTGGTTTACTATTGAGATTATCTTCTATTGCAGAGTGTCGTCTGATGAACACTGGTTGCGAAATCGGCTGAGTTTGCACCCATCATTTCGATAAGGTGAGTCTTCCATTCTTATAACGCTTTAAGACTAAAAAGTTACATATATTTATATATATTTATGAGAGAGATGAGCAGCTGTATGTACTAAATCTTTTGCGTGATTATTTTCCTTTCCTGTATGACGACCATTTCGTAAATACAATAATAATTCTTCGTCGGAATTCAGCCATTTTTATTGAGATTACGAAACCAGAGGTGGACTTCTCGGACGTTTCGAGAATGGTTCTTAAGAGAGGCAAATATTAATTTATTTAGCGAGATGGTTCAACCCAAGATGGCGGAAGATCTGTTTGCAGAATCTCGGAGATGTGGTTTCTTCTTAGGTATTTTTTTCTTCATAAGGCGTGGTCGAGGAAACATTTCTGACTAACTTCTGAAGTGCGCATGCGCGGGATCTTTTCCTTCTCTTGCGGAGTGAAGCAGCAAACCAAATCTACTTTAGCAGCTCATCGAGTTTCCATATAGATGCATAATTCCACGAATATCTAACATGTATAGGTTTCTAAATCCACTACTAAATTTTCCGTTGTAAAAAATGCGAGATTGTTCTTATATGACCAGGAAATAAGAAGAATCTTTCGTCATTTATTCACCACGAGCTCTTAATTGTGGGTAGAAAACCTGGAACTTGCAAGACACAATTTCCGAATTTTTCCAAGAATTTTGTGGACAAAGTTGACGGTTAGAAATTATTGTGAGAATAAGGTAATTATTGAACAACATTTCGCTAATTTGGGATTGATTGAAAATGTAAATATCGCACTAAAATCATCATTCGAACGTAAGCAATGTTTTCAAAATATCGTGGATGTTTCATTTTTGAAATTCGTAGCCCAATGATTTATTATCGGAATTTTGAGATGAAGTATTCAAGTACATTAAAACTAAATAATTATATATATATATGGAAATATATAAGATTTATCATGCTACATTACCATATTAATTTGAGTACGTAAGAGAATGACTAAAATTAAGCTTTGGACGTATTTAAGCATGTTGTTCTATATTATTTTGTATCTATAAAGTACTTCACGAAGAATTTTTCAGTGTTTGTTGCAGACATAGTTTGAGCTTGAAAATTATTATTTCTTAGTACGAGATGTTGCTTCGTATTGTTCTAATTTTATTTTCGTTGCACTTTGAAAAACGTTTCTGAAATTAAATTCTGAAATCTGCGATTTTTTTTTCAAAAAATGGCTGACGTAGCAATTTGAATTAGGAAGTGTTATTTTATATAATCTTTTTGAGAAAATTCTCTGCAGCTCAGAAGCATATGGATTTATGCGAAGGTAGACCCAATACTATGTTACATTCATACATATTCGAATATCCTCTATATATTTAAATAGTTGTCGAATTTAATTCCGAACACGTGGAATGTTTTTATCGTCTGCATAGTCTTAACATGAGGAAGAAAGTGTTATTTTTGTGAATTCTTTCAATACAGTTGTGCGGAAATTAAAAGATAATAATAAATTCCGTATATAGGAACGTTATCATACTATCTTAGCCAAATTTTTATTATAATAATTATTAGAGTGAAGCCCAGAAATAATTTTTAAACATGTCGTGGTTATAATTTGGAAACGATAAGGAATCTATTTCCAAATATTTTACATGATGTTGTGTACAGAGTGGAAGTGTGTAAATTAATGTATGAATGGAATGAGAAGCAATTCTCTTATTTCATGTATCTTTTATACTTTTGTAAAGTATTTAAATGTAGAAAATACGTTTGATTTTTTCCAGGTGTATTCTTTTAATATTGGGGACTGTTAATGAATTTTAGAAGACTGTTCTCTCAGTTCAGCAGGTTTAAATTACTCTGTGAATGGTATATTAAGTTATGTTGTGGAATATTATGTATATGCTGCAGTATGAAATAGTATGCATCAGTACGATAACTTCTCTTTGGATGTATATGTAAGAGAATTATTGAAATTAAACCCACCTAAATGTTCTAAATTGGAGCCATTTAAATGCTGAAAAATTGATGGTGATGATTTGGAATTTTTTAAAATGAGTATTAGTTGATGTACAAGTTAGACAATTATACTATTTACATAATAAACCGTATGCTACATTGATTTAAATATCCTTAGATAAGTTTAGATAATGTTTAAGTATAAATAATGATGATTAGAAACAAGTGACAGAGTTTCGCCATACGTGGAGAATGGTAATATTGCTCAGAGATTGCGGACATTGGTTAGAAATCATAGAATTCTACAGAGTGTATCGTTTCGCATTTTTTATCTATTTAGTAATTATCGCACCAACAATTCGTCATGAGTGACCCCTGGTGGGGTTGGGTTGGGTTGTGACGTCATCCGACTTCACTCGTACGCTAGAATAACTTGTCCACTCAACTTTATGTCAACTTGTCTGCACTTGCTCATTTACTGCATTGCTTAAGAGCTGAACACTGCTTGAGAGAAATCTGTGGAACCTTTACGTAGTTTTTTCAAGTTCTCAACACCATATTTCTTGAGTGACCTAAATTGATGTTTCACTGTTTTTTTCTTGATATTCACATATATCTACATAATTTTCGCTCGCGGAAATCTTGCCTTGAGTGCACTTGACAGGAAGATACCTTATCGTTAACGAACCCGAGTCATTCCAAGTCAAATAATTGTTATAAAATTAATCTTTGGGCACCTGAAACATCAAAATATGTTTTTTTTTCACTGATCCAATTATTGTTGAATATTTAATATTTATAGGTTATCGCAAAGTTATCTTTGTGTCCGACAGATGTAACTCCTTTAATTATAAATCTTTGGAACAAACTTATCGCCGATTGCCTAAGGGGACAACGAATTGCTTTGATTCCCCAAATTAAGGATGATATTCCTCAAAAAAACAATTGTAACTATGGTGATGGAATTATGTTGACAAATATACTTTTATGGTAAAAATAATTTTCATTGAAAACATGAAATTTGTTTTCACCCATACGCTGGATAATTTGACTATGTATAATTGGGTCCATCTTGGCATAGAATTATGCTGTTTCAAGAGCATAAATATCATCAATGTAGTATGTTTAAGCGTTTGGTGGAAGGAAAAGATTTTGCCAAATGTAAATAAGGGCCTATTTAAATAAATTTATAGGATTAGTAATTTGTGTTTGAAATTTCGATACATTATGCGATTTACGACCGATCTGTGCCATCTGAAAATTTTAAATAATAAATGTTGTTCCCTTCAATTATGATGAGCAATTTGAAATATAAACTGTTTTATAACTAAACAAAAATAGTTCCCAATCCTATATCACAATGCTAACTTTCATTGGACAGCATAAAAAAATAGCAAGTACTCAATTCATAAGCAGCAGTATTACGGATATGGTTTCAATATCCTCAGTGGACCACATTTTGCAGAACATTTTGTACAGCAATGATTGAGGCTAACTTCGGATATTAGCCACATATCTCTGAGGTGTATATGAATACTGAAGAATGAATAATGATTATTTAACAAGCGAAGATATGCTGGCATACCTGTTAGATTATCTATACACAGCTATTAGTTCTCTTGTTCAGTAATCCACATTCAATTTTCTTTCTTTTGTCACCTTCTCGATTTAGTAGGACCATTGTATCCGAATATATTTCTTAAAATAATAAAAGACTGCACAGTGGTACCTCGAGATACGATTGCCCTAACATACGAGTTTTTTGAGATACGAGCCGTTGAGCGAGCGAAGTTTTGCTTTGAAATACGAGCAAACTTTGAGATAAGAAAAACGGCCGGCTGCACACGACCCAACAATTTACTGTGCTTCTTGCTTCTTGCATTATCCCGCGCATCCCCCCAGTATAATTTTTTACCTCGCCGTCAAGGAAGCATCTTTGATAAGTTTTTCTAGGACATTGTGCTTTTTTTGGGATTTAATACTTTATCACATATCTTTTTATAACCTTGGGTCCGAAGAAAGTGAGTGGAAAGGTCAATGCTCAAATGAAGATGATGTCTATTCAATTAAAGCGTGAAATCATAGAAAAAATGTGCGAGTAGCTGACTTGGCGAGGTAGTACGGGCGTAGTACTTCAACGATATGTACTGTGCTTAAACAGGAGTCAATAAAGGGTATAACGCCAGCTAAGGGCGTTACAATAATTTCTAAGCTCCGGAGCTTTCTCCATGAAAAGATGGAGAAACTGCTGATTGTTTGACTTACAGAGAAGCAGCCTAAAGGCGATATTTTAACGCAGGGCATCATATGCGAGAAAGCACGAGGAATTTACGGTTTTTGGCTGAATCAGACCCCGCGCACTTCCACGGACGAGGCATCGTAAGACTCGTTTAAAGCCAGTCGAGTTAAATTTGACAACTTTAGGAAAAGGACCGGCAATTACTCCGTCGTCAGGCATGGTGAGGCTGCAAGTTCGGATCTGAAGGCAACTGAGGATTATCTGAAAACATTTTTCGAACCGATAGAAGCCAAAGGACACATCCCCCAGCAAGTCTTCAACTGTGACGAGACGGAGCTTTTCTGGAAGAAGACGCCGAATAGGTCTTACATAACGACAGAGGAGAAGATAATTCGCCTAACTGATTTCCGCAACATTCTGAAAGGGAAGAAGGAACAAACCTCCTTGGACATGTTTTTTTTTAATCCGGCCAAAAAACGCAAAAATCATTGAAGAAAAAAGCAGTAACTAAAATTAAGCATAAAGCAGCATTTAAGTTGTGTGTAAGTTGCATTTTAGTGACCAAAATACAAATACACCTTATAAAGCCAGTTTATTACTTTACGTTTTCTTTTATTATGTTTTTATACAATATTTATCATATGTATCGAACCAAGGGTAATTAAGGCATGAGAATACAAATATATTATATTCATTTGTTCCTCTACAGAATTCATAAACTACGTATATCTATTCATCCGGGAAGTGCTCAAAATAAATGTTTCATCCTGCATTGATAACCAAACCACTTTCCACTTCCCCTCTTATCAACACATTCCCTTCGACCAATCAGAGAAGAGAACTTATTTTCAAGGGCGTTCTTTTCCTCTCCTTTCCAAGCGATGGCTCAACGCTATCCTCACTCAACTTCTGAGCGAGACTCAAAACGGTGCACATGTGAGAGACAAAAGTAGGAGGGAAAATGCTGACGTAAACATATTTGCGTCCGAATTCCTACATTGGCTACATTTCGCCGCAGTGCATCTTGGGGAATATCCGTCTCTTAAGCGGGTATCAGAGCGTCTTACTCAGTCAATTGAATCGTCGTTCAACGAAAAAGTGATTCACAGCATAGACACTGATCAGGTGAGCGTCTTACTCGGGTTTAAGTGTAATCTTCTGATGTGATATCTAAGTAATTCGTGGATGTGTATGGCAATGGATTCTAATCATAAGTAAACGGTTCAGTCTAATGAGGCGTGGTTTACTAATGAGATTATCTTCTATTGCAGAGTGTCGTCTGATGAACACTGGTTGCGAAATCGGCTGAGTTTGCGTCCATCATTTCGATAAGGTGAGTCTTCCATTCTTATAACGCTTTAAGACTAAAAAGTTACATATATTTATATATATTTATGAGAAAGATGAGCAGCTGTATGTACTAAATCTTTTGCGTGATTATTTTCCTTCCCTGTATGACGACCATTTCGTAAATACAATAATAATTCTTCGTCGGAATTCAGCCATTTTTATTGAGATTACGAAACCAGAAGGGGACTTTCTGAATGGTTCTTAAGAGAGGCAAATATTAATTTATTTAGCGAGATGGTTCAACCCAAGATGGCGGAAGATCTGTTTGCAGAATCTCGGAGATGTGGTTTCTTCTTAGGTATTTTTTTCTTCATAATGCGTGGTCGAGGAAACGTTTCTGACTAACTTCGGAAGTGCGCATGCGCGGGATCTTTTCCTTCTCTTGCGGAGTGAAGCAGCAAACCAAATCTACCTTAGCAGCTCATTGAGTTTCCATATAGATGCATAACTCCACGAATATCTAAATTATATAGGTTTCTAAATCCACTACTAAATATTCCCTTGTAAAAAATGCGAGATTGTTCTTATATGACAAGGAAATTTCAAGAATCTTTCGTCATTTATTCACCACGAATCTTAATTTTGAGTGGAAAACCTGGAACTTGCAAGACACAATTTCTGTATTTTTCCGAGAATTTTGTGGACAAAGCAGAGGATTAGAATTTATTGTCAGAATAAGGAAATTATTGAAATACATTGCGCTAATTTGGGATTGATTGAAAATGTAAATATGGCAATAAAATCATCATTCGATCGTAAGCAATGTTTTCAAAATATCGTGGATGTTTCATTTTTGAAATTCGTAGCCCAATGATTAATTATAGGAATTTTGAGATGAAGTATTCAAGTACATTAAAAATAATAATTATATATATATATATATATATATATATATATATATATATATATATATATATATATATATATATATATGAATATATATAAGATTTATCATGCTAAATTACCATATTTTAATTTGAGTACGTAAGAGAATGACTAAAATTAAGCTTTGGACGTATTTAAGCATGTTGTTCTATATTATTTTGTACCTGTAAAGTACTTCACGAAGAATTTTTCAGTGTTTGTTGCAGACATAGTTTGAGCTTGAAAATTATTATTTCTTTGTACGAGATGTTGCTTCGTATTGTTCTAATTTTATTTTCGTTGCACTTTGAAAAACGTTTTTGAAATTAAATTCTGAAATCTATGAATTTCTTCAAAGATGGCAGACGTAGCAATTTGAATTAGGAAGTGTTATTATATATGTTCTTTTTGAGAAATTTTTCTGCAGCTCAGAATTATATGGATTTATGCGAAGGTAGACCCAATACTCTGTTACATTCATACATATTCGTATATCCTCTATATATTTAAATAGTTGTCGAATTTAATTCCGAACACGTGGAATGTTTTTAACGTCTGCAGAGTCGTAACATGAGGAAGAAAATGTTATTTTTGGGAATTCTTTCAATACAGTTGTGCGCAAATTAAAAGTTAATAATAAATTCCGTATATAGGACTGTTATCATAGTATCTCACCCAAATTTTAATTATAATTATTATTAGAGTGAAGCCCAGAAATAATTTTTAAACATGTCGTGGTTATAATTTGGAAACGATAAGGAATCTATTTCCAAATATTTTACATGATGTTTTGTACAGAGTGGAAGTGTGTAAATTAATGTATGAATGGAATGTGAAGCAATTCTCTTATTTGATGTGTGTTTTATACTTCGTGAAAGCATTTAAATGTAGAAAATACGTTTGATTTTTTCCAGGTGTATTCTTTTAATATTGGGGACTGTTAATAAATTTTAGAAGACTGTTCTATCATTTCAGCAGGTTTAAATTACTCTGTGAATGGTATATTAAGTTGTGTTGTGGAATATTATGTATATGCTGCAGTATGAAATAGTATGCATCAGTACGATAACTTCTCTTTGGATGTATATGTAAGAGAATTATTGAAATTTAACCCACCTAAATGTTCTCAATTGGAGCCATTTAAATGCTGAAAAATTGATGGTTACGTTTTGGAATTTTTTAAAATGAGTATTAGTTGATGTCCAAGTTAGACAATTATACTATTTACATAATAAACCGTATGCTAGTACTCACTCGTACACTAGAATAACTTGTCCACTCAACATTAAGTCAACTTGTGTGCACTTGCTCATTTACTGCATTGCTTAAGAGCTGAACACTGCTTGAGAGAAATCTGTGGAACCTTTACGTAGTTTTTTCAAGTTCTCAACACCATATTTCTTGAGTGACCTAAATTGATGTTTCACTGTTTTTTTTTGTTGATATTCACCTAGGTCTACAAAATTTTCGCTCGCGGAAATCTTGTAGATTTTGCTTTATCTGGAGAATTACCTGTATACGAGTATCTATTATATATAGCGAAGTCTCCGGATGTACCTATATATATTTATAAGGGATACGAATTCTGAGCATGTTCCACAAGAGCCGTCGACGTCAGATTGTTTCGACGTATTAGCCCCACACTATAAATGCCAGAATAATTCATACATCGACTCTATCTTTCATGGGTTCGATACCAGAAGGTTCCAAAAATTGCAATTTTCCCTTAAGAATGCATTCTGGGGATTTAAAAAAATTATTTTGAGGCACTAATCGGTAAGATGAAGGAACCAAAATCTCTGTGGTTGGAGTTCAGTTAGTCGTCTATGGTTTTTATGGAAGAAATGTTGCCAAATGACCCTGAGTTCGACGCCAGGTGGGTGCGTTCCATCAGAAAGGCATTGCTTCAATATTTGATATTTTTTCAATGCCTTACGGACAAGCTGGAAAGATGAAACACGGAATGGTGACAGAGGCGTTTGAAATCCTTCTTTCATTAGGTTCACCATTTTCTAATGGACCTAGGTTCGATGCAAGAGCATCATTCCGATTCCACCATGGATTTCAAACGGGAATAACGGAATCTTATCTTAGGACCATTCCGATAAGATAGTGAATTGAAACTTTGAAACACGTTAGTGTGGCAATTATCTAACATTAATATGCAATTGCGTCTCACGAACGGGTCCTTCTACACCAGGCGGTCTTTTGCGCGAACTTTTCCAAATTGAATTGAGGCTTTTCTTGTTACGATACTGCATTAAACTGATAGCTTGCAGGTTGCAAGCAAATATTACAAGTAATACATATATATAGTTTCTAATTTAAGATTTCCCTGTATGTGACAATATATATACTTGATTTCATTCTCTCTCTAACGGTGGAAACTTTCATTTAAAAACATTTGAAAACAACCGGGAAATCAATTTTTAGAATAATGAGTAAATATCCTGACAGATTCCTTCGTGACTTTGGTTGATACCAATGCCATACCGATGGCCTATTATAAATTTCAATCTTCGCGCAATTAAAAAAACTCGCATGATTGTACGGTTCGATGTGTTTCGTTCTCATTTAAGCATTCATTTGATTTCAGCATCCATTGTGGTCGCCATGGATTGCAGGGCCCTTCACGACGCCATCGAGAAGGCGGACTTGGAGCTGGTGAGACGTCTACTCCACAATCAGGCTATTGGTCAGTGTTTCTCACACGGCGGATGTTCAGCTATTTATAGGGCATTCCAATGTCAGACGGATGAGATTGTAGCATTCTTAATCCATCAAGGTGCTATTCTTTTGGATTCTGAGCTTGTCAGTTTAAAGGACTTTAAGACCCATCGTATCAACCTCCTCCTGCAGCTTTATAACAAAAAATCGGACACGTCTTTCATTAAACGTTTGACATACTTGAGTCAATCTCCGCAGGGTTTGGATGAAGAACGCCTCAGTGCGATTGAGAATATGTATGAGAAGTTCTCTGAGACCGAGTACATCAAAGTACTCATGAAAATCTTGGAGAGGCAATTTTTCGACGTGGTCTTCGATTTCCAATCCGACGAAATACGTAGGATGCGCTGTACCTTTCAAAGTGGAAGGGTATTTGGAATGACTTTGTTAAACGTTGGGCAGATTTTGGTGGGAGCAAAGCGTTTGATGTCTGGTGATTCTCGTGATATATGTAAAGTGTATGGAGTGGTGGCTGAGGAACTGTGTCATTTGGCTATGAAGATTGTGTTTGAAAATAATGGAAAACCGTATAAGAGGGGAGATTTCAAATTGAAAGATGAATTCTCGACTATTGTCAAAGGCGTAAAATCCTTGAAAGACGATCTGTATTTTATGGACGAAGTTATTTTGGATGTTTTCGACTGTTATCCTCAAGAGCACTGGGAAGCAGAGCTAATAGCTCGTGTTCCTCATTTGATAGGAATATATGGAGAGGAGGATGGGAAGGGAATTTTTAGAAAACCTGAACTGCTGAAGCTTCTCCATTTCTACGAAGAGAACGTCATTAAGAAGTGTAATCTGCTTACAGATCCATCGCTTAACACAACTCCTCATCGCTTGATGAAGCCACTGATGAAAAAGAATGAATATTTTTCGTTCGTAGAAAAGCAAACGCAACCCCTGCGCGAAGATTATCCATCCTTCATAGAACATTTGGAGGATGGAAAAGGGATAGTTGTAGTCGGCACCAACTGTCCAAAATTGTGTGCCCTTCATGCATACCATGAACTCAAAAGCGATTTCGAGGAGTTGATGCAAGAGAAATGCCTTTTCTTTTCTGGGAATGTCTTCCAGAAGGAAAGGGTTAATATAGTGTATGCATTGAGAAGTAGAATTTGTGAATATGTGGTGATCATTCTGAACGAAAAGGATCTCAGCAAGGAAACTTTTCAAAACAATTACCTCAAGCATTTCGATGAATTCGATATAAATAAAATGAAAATAGTATTCATTACATTCTCTCAATCTCTCAGTGTGGATTCGAAAAGCAAGTTTATCAATTATCAATGGAGTGATTTAAGGGATGAGTACAGGGCTCTTCACGAAAGAATAACTTATGCTTTTAAAGGCTTCGAGTATAGTGTGCAGGTCCCGAAAGAGGATTTTCCTAACCTTTTCAATGATGAGGAAATCATCAAGGTAATTAACGGTGAGGTTGTGGAACTCAGAGGCTGTGCAGAGCAATCCTCTCAGGATGATTTCTCTACAACATACATCGAGAGAAATTTCGAGGTGAAGACGGTGGATGAAAAAATATTCGAAAATTTACCCCCTAATGCAAGTATTTGGTTGACTGGCTTGAGAAGGAGTGAATCTCAGAACTTGTTCAGAAATGAAAACCTGGTGCAGTGGGTCGATGGATCTGAGGAAAGTATTCAGCAAGGTAAATATATCTTCATCACCGAAGATGAGACACCGAAGACATTTCGAAATTTTGCACTGAAATTAAATAGGAAAGAAATTATTTGGCTCCATCGCGATGACAACGACTATATTCTGAGAAACTCTGATTCATCCGGTGATGCTTTCAAAAAGTATTTCAAGGTGAAAACCTTCTCTGAAGAGGATATACTCAATTTCTTGAGGAGGAAGAGGTTTGTGATAATCTCTGACAACGCTGGATATGGCAAGACAACAGTTTTGTCCAGCCTTGTCAGAAGAACGGAAATGGAAGGAAATCATTCGTGGAGAGTTCAATTTAATGAATTCTCATTAAAAAAGGGTCTCTCTTTGGTTCAGAGTGAAGAGGACGATGAAGAATTATCCGACGATATTTTAAGCTTCGTAGGAATTCACGATGATATGGGTAAAAAGCTTTTCAAGAAATTGAGTGTCGAAGGCCGCTGTTCCATGTTTTTTGATGGATTCGATGAGACTCCATCGAAATATAGAAACAGTGCTTCGAATCTTCTTTCTGCTTTTAGAAAGGACACAAAGGCAAACATTGTCGTAACTACAAGAAAGCATCACCAGGATGATCTGGAGGAATTGCTGGATACTTTTTCATATCAATTGGTCCCATTCACCGAGGAAAATCAATTGTCTTATTTGGAAAAGTTCTGGAAGCACAAATTGAGGAATTCTTACAGGGAGGGATCCCAGGCAACCAAGAGGAAATTCTCGTGCAAAATTAAAAAGATTATTGAAGCGTTAAGAAAAGGAATGTCATCGGCTAACCCAGAATATAAGGAACTTATACTTGCATTAGAAAAAATCAATTCTAACGAAAGCCTGGATTCGGTGAAATCGAAGATAGATGGTCTTGACTTTAGCAAGTTAGGAATGCATATCCTGAATGAGCCTACATGGGATAGGAAATTCATAGAAATCATGGGGATTCCGTTGCACTTATTTATGGTCGCTACTATCTCCTATAATGATAACTTCTCTTTCAATTTTCTATCAGACATACATTCAACATACAAGAGATTCGTGGATCAAAAGATAATTATTTACCTAAAGGAGAAACAGGGTTTAATTTTAGACAACGATTTAATGGATGAAGACATTGAAAGAAAAACGATGGAAGTGTACAGAATACACATGCATCTCTCCAAACAATTGTTGTTCCCTGATAAATATTATACAAAATTAGAGGATAGTGATATCAAGTTATGCAATGCCTTAGGGATTGCATCCGTTCGCGCAAAAGTAATAAATTTCATCCATTTATCTTTTGCGGAATTTTTTCTAGCCGAATCGATGAGGATTTCTCCTGAGAAAGATGGCTTACTCAGAATCCTTTTTGATGAGAGTTATCAGGTTGTCAGATTATTCTTATCTTGTGGCTTAAAAAAGGAAGGTTTTAAAAACATCACATCAGTTTTCTTGAATGATGATTTTCTTGATACTCTTTTGCAGAAAGTAAGATCAAAATTTGGCAAATCAATTTCCTATAGATTCCATTCAGATCATTATTTAGTTGCAAAAATTGCACGAAAAGCTCTTGTAGCTATGGAAAAAATGGATCCCGATGACACTTGTAATAAATTTGTTGAGAAAGTAGGAAAAATTCCTCAAGATGAAGTGATTTCCTTAGGAAGTTTAGTTACTCTAAGGATTTTTAAAAGGTTGCTAACATTACAATTTGATAGATATTCATTTCTTATTTTAAATTACCTCCGATTCGCTGACGATCCCAAAGAAGAAACGGGAGAAATGATCAAGGATTTATTTTCAATTCTAAGAGTTCCCGATAGTAGATTTAGTCAAGACGAAATCGGAGGAAAGCTTTTCCAAATTACCGATAAATATGGGAACAATCTCTTTCATTATATATTATGTAATGAGAGTAAAGTAATTTTAGCAACTTTTTTAGAAATCCTTAAAAGTGAGTTAGGATTAGAACAAGCGATTGATTTGATAGTTAAAAGTAAAAATTATAAGGATGGAATGGAGGGATTTCTACGTAATGTGGATCCAAATAGAATCTGCCATTCTTTGAAGACCATGAGCTCTGTGTTTGGGTTTGGAATGAATACTCTTTTCTCTAATAATTTGAAATTGGTGGCAATTAATAGTGCTTTAAGTGATGATGCACTTGATGACTCCAGTAATTCTTTTCATATGATGATCAGTACACATAAGGACTGTTTTGGAATTGAGGCTTTGTATGAATTTCTCATTAGTAAATATAAGAATGATGGGAATTTTTTTATACATAAGTTACTTCAACTGAGTGTAGGTCAAAATATCATAAAAAATCTGAATATTATAAATAATGTCTTCAATGACAGGGATATGATGAAACAGGTTCTGGAGTGTAAAAAAGAATATTTAGAGAACATATTTCATTATGCTGCAATACGTAACAAGGGTTTTAATGAACTGCTGCAGTTTTGTGTTAGAAATTTGGAAAAATGTGAAATATGGGAAATGCTTTTGAGTTTTTCTAGTCATGGTGCTAATGTGATTCACTACTTATTTGAATATAATTCCACTGAAAATATTATAAAGAATCTGAAGTGCATCAAGAAACAGTTAGGTGACGACGAAAGGTTGAAAGACAGTCTTAAGAGTAAGAGTAGTAAATTAAGAAACATATTTCATTATACTGCTAGGAATCCTAAAATATCGGATCTCTCTTTTCTAAATGAACATTTGCTTGAAATGGAAATTGGAAATCTTTTAATTGAGAGAGATGAAGATGGCTGTACATTTCTGCATTACGCAGTATTTTGGAATATAAGTAAGATACCTTTATGGCTAGATCATGCAAATGAAATTCTTAAGTATAATAGAAGTGAGTTTCAAAAACTGGTTCTTGCTGAAGATAAATATGGAGATACATTTCTACATGATTTAGTTTATTCTTATTTAACTCGATATGAATCTGCAGCAGAGATATTCAATTCACTGAGAGAAAAACTGTCTGCAGAAACATTTAAAAGACTACTGAGAGTGAGAAATAAAAGGGGACTATCATTTCTGCAGGAAAAAGGTGTGTCCCATGAAGTAATATTCAAACTTTGTAAAGAAATTTTAGATGAAGATTTGTTCGAAGAATTGTTGTGATTAATATGATATGAATTGAGTGAAAAAAGTTTATTTTACATCGTATTTTTAATAATATTAATCAATAATTAATAACTAAAAAATTTCGATTTAATTAGTTAATAGTATTTAAAATTTAAAATGCATTTATGTAAATAGGAAGATGAATACAGAATATTGTCTTAAATTCACATGTACATATATATGTATTATGTTTTTGTTTTTCAATATTTAATCAGTGAATTGCTTTATTTAAATAATCACGTATATTAACTATATGTATAATATTTATTGATATCCATTTGTATTCATCGCTCTGTAAGGACTTCTTAATTCATGATTTATGATCATCATATATTAAAATATTGCTTATTGGACAAAATATATGTATATATATTATATATATTATTTATAATCATACTTTTTCCAATAGTGTAAATATTGGAATCATATTGACGATATGTACATGTTGCAATTGTTTATATTTAAGCGAGTAACCAATTTGTAATGCTCTTGAGAATTGAGGACAATGTATTTATATGTATTAATAATGCATAAGTTAAGCATGCTCCAATTGCTTATGAGTGTAATCACTCCAGTCTCCTTGCTCACTGGGAAGTGCTGAAGAATTGGTTTTGCGTTTGGACAGTGAATCTGCAAGACGCTGTGTGTGCGTGTTCAAGTGCGAAATTACGCGAGTGTAACGTATTTCTTCCCTCGAAGGAAAATACCTTCTTCTTAGCTGGAACACTCTCACTGATACCAGCTGACCCATGTCTAGGTGTCCATCCGACGTAATTACTTACCCTGGTATGGTATACTTGAAGACGCACGGGTGTTCATTTTTACTCTCCTAGAAGAGAGTTGTCGCAATTTAAAATTCGTATCGCAATGCTTCCGATTCAGAATGCGAATATCTTTCTACAAGAAGACAAAAGGGCATCGTGAAAATTGTGTATTTTTACATTTGTAATCCTTTTTAGAATTCTGAAATGTCGTGAGATGCATCGAATCATTTGAGTTTTATCACTGAAATATTATTTCAAATTACATTATGTTATATCATTCATTCCATGTATTATATTTTATTATCACTGAAAATTCTCCGTACCCACAATTTATAGAATATTACAAAAAGATAATTGATAATATTTCGAATTGAATATCCTTCAGTGTTTCTTTCTTCAACATTCCCAATTCGTATGACGATCACCGTTTTATTTTCATTTATTCGTCCAATTTCGGGAACTCCATACTATCAAAAATATCAAAATATTAAATTGTTTCAAAATTAAGAAGTGATGGAAAATGAATTCTACTCAATTTCCAATAATTCAGAGTTGAAAAAATTCAATAATTCGCGAGATTTAGAGTCGGATATTGTTTAACGTAATCTTCTTGCGTAACATATCGCTGGTTCGAGTCCCAGACGACTTGGAATCGCTCTCAGAATAAATGCAACTGAAGTCAGTTTTAATCGTTTGAAGATTTTGTTTCCTTTTGGGGAATAAAATCAGAAAATATGGTCTCGAATAAATTATTTTATTCTCCTCAAAACGTTTGAACAACAAATTTTAGATCGTTGATTGTTTATGACGTTGTAAATGACATGTGCTAAACATTTTAACTGACGATTGTTTTGTTCACTAAACTGATGTAAATTTATGTATTAAAAACGAGTGAATGTCAATAAATGTCAAGTGAAACCAACTCTTTTGATTTTTCCATTTCATCCCGTTTTCCTACCAATATTAAAATACTGAATGGCAGTAAATTGATTTTATCACAGACTGCAATAAATCCTTTACGACTCTTTTCATGAGAATAATTGGTGAGTAAATCTTAGATTAAATTTCGTTTTTAACGGGATTTGATACACCAGTTGAATCTAGTAAAATTTCTTTATAAGAATAGTCTGCATTACGCACAAAAAGAGTATTTATATATTATTTTTGAGTCTTTCTTTTGTCTGTTGAGAGAAGCAGTTCTTTTTCAGATGGGAATAAGATTTCAAACAGCAGTGGCTATTGGACATCACGACGTCTCCATGACTACACTCAGCAGCCAAACAATCTTCTCTTTTGTAGCCAATCGTATGCGTTTACTCCTGAAGACCTTCACAAAAGAAAAGAATCGAAAGAGACTTTTGTCATCTGAGAAAGCAATGATGGACGAGTTAACTTCCAACAGGCAGGATCACCCATCCTGTTGCTTATGCAACCCAACTGGCTATGATGTATTGCAGGTTGCAGAAGAAAAAGGATACATCCTAACTTTGCTTATAACAGTGTTTCCCAAACTTTTTCCAGCCACCGCCCCCTTGGACCCATAAAACAGTACTCAATGCCCCCCAATCGGTAACTTTCAAATAAAAATCAGAATCATAGACTAAATAACCGGACGAGGAACATCTATCTATTATATATTAAAAACGTAACGGTGTCTGTCTGTCGGTCTGTCGGTCCGTCTGTCTACAAAAAGCGTTTTTCTCGCCAATGCCAAGAGCTAGAGCGATGCTGAAACATGCATTCGATGTAGAATGATGCACCCTACAATGTGGCAAAATTTTCTTTTACCTGAACGGCCCCAGTTCGAACCCAGAGAATAAAAACTGTTCTCATAAGAAATGCACGTAAACCACACTTTAATCGGTTGCAGGCTTCATTACTTTTGCAAAATTAAATTAGAAACAATAGCCTTACGAACTCAAGATAAGCACCAAAAGAAAGAGAAGTGAATAGAGATTCTTATTTTGGTCGTGAAATATCGTTATCGGGTCGAAATGGCTAGAATTCGGTTAAAATAAACTTAAATTTCGTGAAATTTTGAGGCTGTAAACAACCAATACCCTTGACGACCGAAAGGATTGTTGAAACCGAGGTATTGCGTTTTCCCATAAGAATACACTATTCTCATAAGAAATGCACGTAAACCTCACTTTTATCGGTTGCAGGCTACATTTCTTTTGCAAAATTAAATTAGAAACCATAGCCTTACGAACTCAAGATAAGCACCAAAAGAAAGAGAAATGAATAAAAATTCTTATTTTGGTCACTAAATATCGTTATCGGGTCGAAATGGCGATAATTCGGTTAAAATACACGGAAATTTCGTGATAATTTGGGGCTGTATAAAACCAATCCCCTTGACGACCGAAACGATAGTTGAAACCGAGGTATTGCGTTTTCCCATAAGAACACACTATGATTGATATTCCCAAATGATAGTAATGATTAAAAATGAATGATAGTATATGTTCATAGTCCAGACTCAGTCCAGATGTCTGGTCCAGACCAATCAACTGCACCCAGAGAGTGCATGCGCGCGGCTAGTACGTATTATAATTATTCCGCCGAAAACCTGGAATAATTATGGTGAAGTATGAAAATGCGACTTGGATTTCGTAACTAAATTTTACCTTCCGAAATATATGTAGGAAAATTGGAGTAGAAAGTACTCTAACTATAGCGAGCAAATGTGAAATCGGATAATAATAATAATAATAAAATAACAATAACAATAACAGTAATAATAATAATAATAAATTTAATTCTTTATTCTACTTTGTCACAAAATACAACAATTTTTTCTCCATTGTAAACTTTAAGGTCCTCCTGAGACAGAGAAAGGCTCGTCAGGAGGTTCCACGTTTAGCATAGAAAATAACACATGCAATAAAAAATACGAGAAATTAACCATCTACATTTATAACTAAACAACCAATTAAATCATTCAATTATTTCAATGCTACAATACAAAATTCTTACCACAGTTACAATAGCAATAAAATTACAATTAGTAATACTTCGATATGCAATAATGTTACAATCAAGTATTATAAGAATATTACATAATAATAAAATAATGTCGCAATCAAATTTTAAGTTATTTGTTGTTGAGATATTAACTTTGAATTTATTTGGTTTGTCCAATTTGTCACTAGTTTGATTAATTTTGTAGTGCATTAATATTACAAGGAAATACAATCATAGAAATGTTAGCAATTAAAGTATACATTCAATAAACCTAAAATCAGTAGAAGAAAAATTATGCATTAAATTATTTTAATTTAAAATTGAATAAATTTAAAATTAATTCAACAAAATATATAATATTATTGTATATATATATATTATTGTATTAATAAAATTAATTTAAAATTATTTTATAATAATAATAATAATAATAGATTTTTTTATTGATCTAGGACAGGTTAATTTAGAAGATGTAAATAATTGTACTTATCGTAGAAAGAAACGAATACAATTTTAGTCTTTCTTACGCTCGTTTTCATCCCAAACTCATTTGCTTTATCAGTTAGTGCATTTATTGGGATTTGCAAACCTCTTTTACAATAGCCTTGTCGTCCGCATATCTTCTCGACTTCACCACTTTCCTTATCTATTTCATCCCAAGATTCATTCACCATTTCTTCTACATATATGTCTGAAAGAGATGGAGTCCTAACTCTGCCATACTTTCATTTAAAGATGAATATATTTTAACTTGCTAACATTGATACTCTGTTAAAAGTAACTGTAACATATAGTGTAACAGCCCAAAGTATATTAAGACTGTAAAATTGTTCCTTCTTTGAATAGTTTCTCTTCAAATGTCGAATTTTGTTCATTTTTGACCAATAAATGTAAGGTGTTACAAAATGTTAAAAAAATACATATAGTTTTGTAGTTATGGATTTATTTGTTAGAGCAGAGTGTACTGAAATCAATACAGATTATTTGAAAGTCCTAGGGTAACCCATTGATGAATAATTGAAGAATTTGTAGATACCTGCAAACGCAGAAAACCGTGTGCGACCAAGTACATAAATGGCTGCCATCTCCAAACAGTAAACATTAAAATTATTTTAAAAATACTTTTGAGCTCTCTTAACTTAGGGGCATATTCACACCAAATATCAATCTTTTCTGAGTTTGTCGAGAAACCAATAATATTTTTTCTGGACCACTTGGTATGGATTGACCCATATGTGACACATGTAAAAAAATTTAAATTTCTTAGCATGTATAAAATTCTAATCAAAGATGTTAAAAAAACATACATCAATATATGTAAAAAATATCATAATGCTTAAAATGAACAAAAAACAATCAGAATCACATTGGCTAAATGAAACATATATCCAATATATCTAAAAATATAAAATAATGCATTAAATGTACAAAAAACGAATTAATATCATATATGTTTATGAAAAAATAGATATATAACGAATGTAAAAAAATATAAATATGTTGAAAATCTACAGAAAGCCAATCAGAATGATATATAAATACATAAAAACATATAATACTTAACATAATATATATTTATTATATATTATGTTATTATATAAATTATTTAAATATATAATATAATAATAATATTATATTATATATTTATATATAATATACTCGATTTAGCACTCGAAGATCTCTGAAAATATATATAAAAGAAAATGGAAATTAATAATGTAAAAAAAGACAAATAATTCGATAAATATATCGTTAAATCAATAGCAATATAAATAAATCTATAAATAGATAAATATATAATCGCATTCATAAATAAATTGGAAAATAATTCCAATATTAATAATATTGTATATGCATAATTAAATGGATAAATTGATTCGTGAATAAATTGACATTTAAAAAAATATTTTTATTGATTAATATGTGTCTATTGATATATTGAGTTTTTTTATGGATTTCTTTGTTCTTTTATTTATATATTTATATTGTTGTCTAATTATTCACAACTCTATATTTATTTATATATACATAGTTATTGATTTATTTACATTATCTTATTATTGTATTGATTATTTGTACTTTAATTAATTATTTATTACGAAAATGATTACTTTAATATTGTTTTTGATTAATTCACATGATTATTGATTTAATAATATCTTGATTGTTTTATCTATATATCTAGGGAATTATTTGTATTGTTATGGATGTATATCTATTTGTTTACAATTATTTATATTTTTATTTATACATTTCTATTTGTATTGAGTATCTGAGAGTGTCGGAGACTAAATTAGAGTGTCTGAGAGAATCAGAGAGTATCTGAGAGAAGCTGAGAGTATAATAACATAATATATAATACATATATATATTATGTTATAATAATAACATAATATATATTTATTATATATTATGTTATTATTATAACATAATATATATTTATTATTTAAATAATTATATTATTTATTATTTAAATATATAATATAATAAATAACATATAATACTTTTAACATAAAAAAAATCAGAATCACAAAGGTTTAATGAATAATACTATATATCCGATATTTCTAAAAATATAAAATAATGCATTAAATGTGCAGAAAACGAATTAATGTAATATATGTTTATGAAAAAATAGATATGCAACGAATGTAAAAATAATTTCAAATGCTTAGCATGTACAAAAAAAGGATTAGAATAGTAAATGTTTAAAAAAATTAATATCTTATATATTTGAAAATATAAAAATGTTTAAAATAAAGAAAAACGAATCACTATCTCATAAGTTAAAAAAATATATATGTAACACATGTGAAAAAATTAAAAAGCTTAAAATGTATAAAACAATAATCCGAATTATACACGTTAAAAAACATATATCCAATATATATAAAAATTATAAAAATGCTTAAAATATATGGAAAACGAAGAAAAATTATATATGCTTAATGTAACATACATCCAATAATCCTAAAAAAATTTAAAAATGCTTAAAATTTACAAAAAAAATGAATTAGAATCGTATATGTTTAAAAAAATGATATCTTATATATTTGAAAAATATAAAAATGTTTAAAATACAGAAATACGAATCAGTATCTCATTAATTAAAAAAAATAGATAACCAATAATATATTAAAAATATAAAATAATGCATAAAATGTTAAAAAAACGAATAAATATCATACATGTTTATGAAAAAATAGATATACAACGAATGTAAAAAAATATAAATATGTTAAAAATCTACAGAAAGCCAATCAGAATCATATATGTTCAAAAAATAATTATCTAACACTAGTATAAAAATAAAAAAAAGGTTAAAATCTAAAAATAGGTAGAAATTTGTTCCAAAATAAGTGTCCGACATTTCGCAATGTAAAGTATATAAATATTTAACGTAGCTCATCGCAAACAAGCCATAAGAAGGACAAAAGACATGTTCATAACATGGCATCATCTTTTATCCACTGATTTTCCTAGTTTGGGTTCAAAATCGACGTTAAAATGAAGAATTTCGCGAAGAATCGGAAACTGGAAATTTTCGAAAAAATCGGTCAACTTTGACTCCCTGTATAATTTTAATTTGAAGGAAATGAATGTACAAATGGCCTCCATGGTTGATTAAAAATAATTATTTAATTTATTTTACAACAATCATGCGAAGTTCTGAAGCACTAATTAAAAAAATAAACAATTTTCGTATTTTAGTACAGTTATTTTCGAATCTAGCGCACTCTGTTTCCATGGTGACGTGGTTCACACTTTTGGCCGGCAGATGGCAGGAGAATGCAGTGCAGAAAACCACCGAACAGCTGGTAGAGTTTCAATTTCAGCCTATATTCTCCATTTTCTATCCTAGATAGCTGAGATTGCCTATGAGGACCACTTAGCTAAGGGAGAAGAAACATATATAGGTTTCTAAATCCACGAATCCCTTGTAAAATCATGCAAAATGGTTCTCTTTAATTACCACGAAATGTTAAGAATATATCGTTCTTTTTCATCACAATCTCTTAAATTTGACTAGATAACACAGTTTAATACACACACGATAAAAATAAGAATCTACGTTTAATTTTCTTCATTTTGACACCTGTTTCAACTTCGTAGGACCATTATTTCTTATTTAAATATGCAAAAGAATAAAAGTCTGCAATCGATCGAAACGAGCTTTACGTGCATTTCTTATGAGGGAATTTTCATGACAAATATTATCATGTATTTTATCATAATTCTCATAATTTCGATCCGGAAATGATTTTTAAAGACCAGAATAAGAATTTTGGTTCCATTTCCGTTATTTTGGTACTTGTTTTAACTTCGTAGGACCATTATTTCTAATTTAAATATGCAAAAGAATAAAAGTCTGCATTCGAACGAAATTAACTTTACGCGAATTTCTTACAGCAGAGTTTCCGAGTCGTCTTACAGATGAATCAAGGATACTTTGGGCATAATAATATGGATTTATAACGTTGCAATGTCTCGCTAACTAATGCGTAAATTAAATAGTTCTATCCCATTGGAAATAGTATGAAATTAATTAACAAACAAGTGTATTTAAATATAGGTATATATCTATTAGCACATTGATATGCTGTTTTTAAGCTTTACGTATATTAATCTAAATTAAATTTCCTTTCTTCTGAAACTTTCTTTAACTTCGTAGAACCGTTATTTCTTATTGAAATATGCAAAGGAATATATGTCTGCAATCCATAGAAACTAAATTTACGTGAATATGTTATGGGACATTTCCGAGGCACCTGGGAGTCGAACCAAGGGTACTTTAATCATGATAATGCGTATATATATTATTCATTTGCTCCTCTGAAGAATCCATAATCTCCGTATTTCTATTCATCCGGGAAGTACTCAAAATAAATGTGTCATCCTGCGTTGATAAACAAACCACTTTCCACTTCCCCTCTTATCAACACTTTCCTTCGACCAATCAGAGTAGAGAACTTATTTTCAAGGGCGTTCTTTTCCTCTCCTTTGCAAGCGATGGCTCAACGCTATCCTCACTCAACTTCTGAGTGAGACTCAAAACGGTGCACATGTGAGAGACAAAAGTAGGAGGGAAAATGCTGACGTAAACATATTTGCGTCCACATTCCTACATTGGCTACATTTGGTCGCAGTGCATCTTGGGGAATATCCGTCTCTTAAGCGGGTATCAGAGCGTCTTACTCAGTCAATTGAATCGTCCTTTAAGAAGTGAGTGACTCACAGCATAGCCACTGAACTGGTGAGCGTCTTACTCGGGTTTAATGTGTAATCTTCTGATGTGATATCTAAGTAATTCGTGGATGTGTATGGAAATAGATTCAAATCATAAGTAAATGGTTAATTCTAATGAGGTGTTGTTTACTAATGAGATTATCTTCTATTGCAGAGTGTCGTCTGATGAACACTGGTTGCGAAATCGGCTGAGTTTGCGTCCATCATTTCGATAAGGTGAGTCTTCCATTCTTATAACGCTTTAAGACTAAAAAGTTACATATATTTATATATATTTATGAGAAAGATGAGCAGCTGTATGTACTAAATCTTTTGCGTGATTATTTTCCTTTCCTGTATGACAACCATTTCTTAAATACAATAATAATTCTTCGTCGGAATTCAGCCATTTTTATTGAGATTACGAAACCAGAAGTGGACTTTCTGAATGTTTCGAGAATGGCTCTTAAGAGAGGCAAATATTAATTTATTTAGCGAGATGGTTCAACCCAAGATGGCGTAAGATCTATATGCGGAATCTCGGAGATGTGGTTTTCTTAGGTATTTTTTTCTTCATAAGGCGTGGTCGAGGGAATATTTCTGACTAACTTCGGAAGTGCGCATGCGCGGGATCTTTTCCTTCTCTTGCGGAGTGAAGCAGCAAACCAAATCTACTTTAGCAGCTCATCGAGTTTCCATATAGATGCATAATTCCACGAATATCTAACATAAATAAATAGGTGTCTTAATCCACGAATATCATCCATAATAAATGTATTGCTGCAATTTTTGGAAAATTTTTTTTCATCCCTTGCCGACAAGCAGGAAAGAAGAGACACGGAATGGTGACGGAGGCGTTTGAAATCCTTCTTTCATAGGTTCACCGTTTCTCTAATGATCCTTGGTTCGATGCAACAGCATCATTCCGATTCTACCATGTATTTCAAAGGGGGATAACGGAATCTTATTTTAGTACCTCCCCGATAAGATACTGAATTGAAACTTTGAAACACGTCAGAGTGGCAATTATCTAACATTAATATGCAACTTTCTTACGTGAACGTGTCCTTAGTTCGATGCTAGAGGGTCTTTTGCGCAAAGTTTTCCAAATTGAATTGAGGCCTTTCATGGTACGATACTGCATTAAACTGATAGCATGAAATATGCAAGCAAATATTACAAGTAATACATATATATAGTTTCTAATTTAAGATTTCCCTGTATGTGACAATATATATACTTGATTTCATTCTCTCTCTAACGGTGGAAACTTTCATTTAAAAACATTTGAAAACAACCGGAAAATCAATTTAAAAAAATAACTGAATTTCCTGACAGATTCCTCCGTAACTTTGGTTGATACCAATGCCATACCGATGGCCTATTATAATTTTCAATCTTCGCGTAGTTAAAAAAACTCGCATGATTGTACGGTTCGATGTGTTTCGTTCTCATTTAAGCATTAATTTGATTCCAGCATCCATTGTGGTCGCCATGGATTGCAGGGCCCTTCACGACGCCATTGAGAAGGCGGACTTGGAGCTGGTGAGACGTCTACTCCACAATCAGGCTATTGGTCAATGTTTCTCACACGGCGGATGTTCAGCTATTTATAGGGCATTCCAATGTAAGACGGATGAGATTGTAGCATTCTTAATCCATCAAGGTACTGTTCTTTTGGATTCTGAGCTTGTCAGTTTAAAGGACTTTAAGACCCATCGTATCAACCTCCTCCTGCAGCTTTATAACAAAAAATCGGACAAGTCTTTCATTAAACGTTTGACATACTTGAGTCAATCTCCGCAGGGTTTGGATGAAGAACGCCTCAGTGCGATTGAGAATATGTATGAGAAGTTCTCTGAGACCGAGTACATCAAAGTACTGATGAAAATCTTGGAGAGGCAATTTTTCGACGTGGTCTTCGATTTCCAATCCGACGAAATACGTAGGATGCGCTGTACCTTTCAAAGTGGAAGGGTATTTGGAATGACTTTGTTAAACGTTGGGCAGATTTTGGTGGGAGCAAAGCGTTTGATGTCTGGTGATTCTCGTGAAATATGTAAAGTGTATGGAGTGGTGGCTGAGGAACTGTGTCATTTGGCTCTGAAAATTGTGTTTGAAAATAATGGAAAACCGTATGAGAGGGGAGATTTCAATTTGAAAGATGAGTTCTCCAGCATTGTCAAAGGAGTAAAAACCTTGAAAGACAATCTGTATTTTATGGACGAAGTTATTTTGGATGTTTTCGACTGTTATCCTGAAGAGCACAGGGAAGCAGAGCTTATAGCTCGTGTTCCTCATTTGATAGGAATATATGGAGAGGAGGATGGGAAGGGAAATTTTGAAAAACCTGAACTGCTGAAGCTTCTCCATTTCTACGAAGAGAACGTCATTAAGAAGTGTAATCTGCTTACAGATCCATCGCTTAACACAACGCCTCATCGCTTGATGAAGCCACTGATGAAAAAGAATGAATATTTTTCGTTCGTAGAAAAGCAAACGCAACCCCTGCGCGAAAATTTTCCATCCTTCAAAGAACATTTGGAGGATGGAAAAGGGATAGTTGTAGTCGGCACCAACTGTCCAAAATTGTGTGCCCTTCATGCATACCATGAATTCAAAAGCGATTTCGAGGAGTTGATGCAAGAGAAATGCCTTTTCTTTTCTGGGAATGTCTTCCAGAAGGAAAGGGTTAATATAGTGTATGCATTGAGAAGTAGAATTTTTGAATACGTGGTGATCATTCTGAACGAAAAGGATCTCAGCAAGGAAACTTTTCAAAACAATTACCTCAAGCATATGGATGAATTCGATGTAAATACAATGAAAATAGTATTCATTACATTCTCTCAATCTCTCAGTGTGGATTCGAAAAGCAAGTTTATCAATTATCAATGGAGTGATTTAAGGGATGAGTACAGGGCTCTTCACGAAAGAATAACTTATGATTTTAAAGGCGGCGAGTATAGTGTGCAGGTCCCGAAAGAGGATTTTCCTAACCTTTTCAATGATGAGGAAATCATGAAGGTAATTAACGGTGAGGTTGTGGAACTCGGAGGCAATGCAGAGCAATCCTCTCAGGATGATTCCTCTACAACGTACATCGAGAGAAATTTCGAGGTGAAGACGGTGGATGAAAAAATATTCGAAAATTTACCCCCTAATGCAAGTATTTGGTTGACTGGCTTGAGCAGGAGTGAATCTCAGAATTTGTTCAAAAATGAAAACCTGGTGCAGTGGGTCGATGGATCTGAGGAAAGTATTCAGCAAGGTAAATCTATCTTCATCACTGAAGATGAGACACCGATGACATTTCGAAATTTTGCACAGAAATTAAATGGGAAAGATATTATTTGGCTCCATCGCGATGACAACGATTATATTCTGAGAAACTCTGATTCATCCGGTGATGCTTTCAAAAAGTATTTCAAGGTGAAAACCTTCTCTGAAGAGGATATACTCAATTTCTTGAGGAGGAAGAGGTTTGTGATAATCTCTGACAACGCTGGATATGGCAAGACAACAGTTTTGTCCAGCCTTGTCAGAAGAACGGAAATAGAAGGTAATCATTCGTGGAGAGTTCAATTTAATGAATTCTCATTAAAAAAGGGTCTCTCTTTGGTTCAGAGTGAAGAGGACGATGAAGAATTATCCGACGATATTTTAAGCTTCGTAGGAATTCACGATGATATGGGTAAAAAGCTTTTCAAGAAATTGAGTGTCGAAGGCCACTGTTCCTTGTATTTTGATGGATTCGATGAGACTCCATCGAAATATAGAAACCGTGCTTCGAATCTTCTTTCTGCTTTTAGAAAGGACACAAAGGCAAACATTGTCGTAACTACAAGAAAGCATCACCAGGATGATCTGGAGGAATTGCTGGATACTTTTTCATATCAATTGGTCCCATTCACCGAGGAAAATCAATTGTCTTATTTGGAAAAGTTCTGGAAGCACAAATTGAAAAATTCTTACAGGGAGGGATCCCAGGCAACCAAGAGGAAATTCTTGTGCAAACTTAAAAAGATTATTGAAGCGTTAAGAAAAGGAATGTCATCCCGTAACCCAGAATATAATGAACTTATACTTGCATTAGAAAAAATCAATTCTAAAGAAAGCATGGATTCGGTGAAATCGAAGATAGATGGTCTTGACTTTATCAAGTTAGGAATGCATATCCTGAATGAGCCTACATGGGATAGGAAATTCATTGAAATCATGGGGATTCCGTTGCACTTATTTATGGTCGCTACTATCTCCTATAATGATAACTTCTCTTTCAATTTCCTATCAGACATACATTCAACTTACAAGAGATTCGTGGATCAAAAGATAAGTATTTACCTAGAGGAGAAACAGGGTTTACGGTTAGACGGTGATTTAAGGGATGAAATAATGGATAGAAAAAAATTGGAAGTGTACAGCATACACATGGATCTCTCCAAACAATTGTTGTTCCCTGATAACAATTGTAAAAGATTGGAGGATAATAATATCAAATACTGCAATGCCTTAGGGATTGCATCCATTCGCGCAAAAGTAATAAATTTCATCCATTTAACTTTTGCAGAATTTTTTCTAGCCGAATCCATGAGGATTTCTCCTGAGAAAGAGGGCTTTCTCAGAATCCTTTTTGATGAGAGGTATCATGTCGTCAGATTATTTTTATCTTGTGGGATAAAAATGGAAGATTTTAAAAACATCACATCAGATTTCTTGAATGATGATAATTTTCTTGATACTCTTTTGGAAAAAGGAAGACTAATATTTGGCAATTCAATTTCCTATAGATCCTTTTCAGAATATTATTCATTTTCAAAAATTGCAAGAAAAGCTCTGGAAGCTATGGAAAAAATGGATCCCGATGACACTTGTAATAAATTTGTTGAGAAAGTAGGAAAAATTCCTCAAGATGAAGTGATTTCCTTAGGTAGTTTAGTTACTCTAAGGATTTTTAAAAGGTTGCTAAGATTACATTTTGATAGGTATTCACTTCTAATTTTAAACTTCCTCCGATTCGCTGACGATCCCAAAGAAACGAGAGAAATGATTCAGGAAATATTTTCAATTCCACGGGTTCGTGAATGTACATCGGTAGGAGACGAAATCGGAGGAAAGCTTTTCGAAATTACCGATGATGATGGGAAAAATCTCTTTCATTATATATTATGTAATGAGAGTAAAGTAATTTTAGCAACTTTTTTAGAAATCCTTAGAAAAGAATTAGGATTAGAAGAAGCCATCGATTTAATAGTTAAAAGTAAAAATTATGAGGATGGAATGGAAAGATTTCTACGTAATGTGGATCCAAATAGAATCTGTCATTCTTTGAAGACCATGAGCTCTGTGTTTGGGTTTGGATTGAATGCTCTTTTCTGCAATAATTTGAAATTGGAGGCAATTAAAGTGGCTTTAAGAAATGATGCACTTGATGACTCCAGTAATTCATTTGATATGATGATCAGTACACTTAATGACTGTTTTGGAATTGAGGCTTTGTATGAATTACTCATTAGTAAATATGAGAATGATGGGGATTTTTTTATACATAAGTTATTTGATTGGAGTTCAAAGCGAAATATCATGACAAATGTGAATGTTATAAATAATGTCTTCAATGACAGGGATATGATGCAACAGGTTCTGAAGTGTAAAAACGAATATTTAAAGAACGTATTTCATTATGCTGCTCAAAGAGACATATGTTTTGATGAACTGCTGCAGTTTAGTGTCTCAATTTTTGAAAAATGTGTAATATGGGAAATGCTCATGAGTTTTAACAAATATGGTGCTAATGTGATTCACTACTTATTTGAATTTAATTCCTCTGAAATAATTATAAAGAATCTGAAGTGCATCAAGGAACAATTCGGAGATGACGAAAGGTTCAAAGACAGTCTTAAGAGTAAGGGTAGTGAATTAAGAAATATATTTCATTATGCTGCTCTGAATTATAAAATATTGGATCTCTCTTTTCTAAATACACATTTGCTTGAAATGGAAATTGGAAATCTTTTAATTGAGAGAGATGAAGATGGTTGTACATGTCTGCATTACGCAGGATTTTGGAATACAATTAAGATACCTTTATGGCTAGATCATGCAAATGAAATTCTTAAGTATAATAGAAGTGAGTTTGAAAAACTGGTTCTTGCTGAAGATAATGATGGAGATACATTTCTACATAATTTAGGTTCATCTTCGATTTTTGGATATGAATCAATAAGAGAGATATTCAATTCACTGATAAAAAAATTGTCTGCAGAAACATTTAAAAGACTACTGAGAGTGAGAAATAAAAAGGGACAATCATTTCTGCAACGTGTACCTGAAAATACGGAAATATTATTCGAAAGTTGTAAAGAAATTTTAGATAAAGATTTGCTTGAAGAATTGTTGTGTGAATATGATAAGAATTGCAAAAAATTTTTATTTTAAATTGTATTTTTATTATTAATCAATAATTAATAACTAAAAATTTTCGCTTTAATTACTTATAAATAATATAGAATTTAAAATGCAATTATGTAAATAGATAGATAAATACAGAATATTGTCTTAAATTCACATGTAGATATATATGTATTATATTCTTGTTTTTTTAATATTTAATCAGTGAATTGCTTTATTTAAATAATCACGTATATTTATTATATGTATATTATTTATTGATATCCATTTGTATTCATCGCTCTGTAAGGACTTCTAAATTCATGATTTATGATCATCATATATTACAATATTGCTTATTCGACAAAATAAATGTATGTATATATATATATATATATATATATATATATTATTTTTAGTCATATTTTTTCCAATAGTGTAAATATTTAAATCATATTGACGATGTGTACATGTTGAAATTGTTTATATTTAAGCGAGTAACCAAATTGCAATGCTCTTGAGAATTGAGGACAATGTATTTATATGTATTAATAATGCATAAGTTAAGCATGCTCCAATTGCTTATGAGTGTAATTACTCCAGTCTCCTTGCTCACTGGGAAGTGCTGAAGAATTGGTTTTGCGTTTGGACAGTGAATCTGCAAGACGCTGTGTGTGCGTGTTCAAGTGCGAAATTACGCGAGTGTAACGTATTTCTTCCCTCGAAGGAAAATACCTTCTTCTTAGCTGGAACACTCTCACTGATACCAGCTGACCCATGTCTAGGTGTCCATCCGACGTAATTACTTACCCTGGTATGGTATACTTGAAGACGCACGGGTGTTCATTTTTACTCTCCTAGAAGAGAGTTGTCGCAATTTAAAATTCGTATCGCAATGCTTCCGATTCAGAATGCGCATCGCTTTCTACAAGAAGACAAAAGGGCATCGTGTAAATTGTGTATTTTTACATTTATTACCCTCTCTGGAATTCTCTATTATCGTAAGATGCATCCAATCATTTGTTTTTTATCACTGAATTATTATAACAAATTACTTTATGTTATATCATTCATGCCATATATTATAATCTTTCATCACTAAAAATATCCGTACCCACAATTAATAGAATATTACAAAAAGATAATTGATAATATTTCGAATTGAATATCCTTCAATGTTTCTATCTTCAAGATTCCCAATTCGTATGACGATCACCGTTTTATTTTCATTTATTCGCCCAATTTCGGGAACTCCATACTATCAAAAATATCAAAATATTAAATTGTTTCAAAATTAAGAAATATTAGAAAATTAAATCTACTCAATTTTCAATCATTCACAGTTGAAAAAGTTCAATAATTTTCAAGATTTAGAGTCGGATATTGTTTAAAGAAATCTTCCTGCGTAACGTATCGCTGGTTCGACTCCCAGACGACTTGGAATCGTTCTCAGAATAAATGCAACTGAAGTCAGTTTTAATCGTTTGCAGATTTTGTTTCCTTTTGGGGAATAAAATCAGAAAATATGGTCTCGAATAAATTATTTTATTCTCCTCAAAAGGTTGAGCAACAAATTTTAGATCGTTGATTGTTTATGACGTTGTAAATGACATGTGCTAAACATTTTAACTGACGATTGTTCTGTTCACTAAATTGATGTAAATTTATGTATTAAAAACGAGTGAATGTCAATAAATGTCAAGTGAAACCAACTCTTTTGATGTTTCCATTTCATCCCGTTTTCCTACCAATATTAAAATACTGAATAGCAGTAAATTGATTTTATCACAGACTGCAGTAAATCCTTTTACGACTCTTTTCATGAGAATAAGCGGTGAGTAAATCTTAGATTAAATTTCGTTTTTAACGGGATTTGATACACCAGTTGAATCTAGTAAAATTTCTTTATAAGAATAGTCTGCATTACGCACAAAAAGAGTATTTATATATTATTTTTGAGTCTTTCTTTTGTCTGTTGAGAGAAGCAGTTCTTTTTCAGATGGGAATAAGATTTCAAACAGCAGTGGCTATTGGACATCACGACGTCTCCATGACTACGCTCAGCAGCCAACCAATCTTCTCTTTTGCAGCCAATAGAATGCGTTTACTCCTGAAGACCTTCACAAAAGGAAACAATCGAAAGAGACTTTTGTCATCTGAGAAAGTAATGATGGACGAGTTAACCTTTAACAGGCAGGATCAACCATCCTGTTGCTTATGCAACCCAACTGGCTGCGATGTATTGCAGGTTGCAGAAGAAGTAGGATACATCCTAACTTTGCTTATAACAGTGTTTCCCAAACTTTTTCCAGCCACCGCCCCCTTGGACCCATAAAACAGTACTCCCCCAATCGGTAACTTTCAAATAAAAATCAGAATCATAGACTAAATAACCAGAACATCTATATATATTAAAAACGTAACGGTGTCTGTCTGTCTGTCTAAAAAAAGCGTTTTTCTCGCCAATGCCAAGAGCTAGAGCGATGCTGAAACGTGCATTCGATGTAGAATGCTGCACCCTACAATGTGGCAAAATTTTCTATTACCTGAACGGCCCCAGTTCGAACCCAGAGAAGAAAAACCGTTCTCATAAGAAATGCACGTAAACCTCACTTTTATCGGTTGCAGGCTACGTTTCTTTTGCACAATTAAATTATAAACCATAGGCTTACTACATCGAGATAAGCACCAGAAGAAAGAAAAATGAATAAAGATTCTTATTTTGGTCGTGAAATTTCGTTATCGGTCGAAATGGCGAGAATTCGGTTAAAATAAACGGAAATTTCGTGAAAATTTGAGGCTGTAACCGACAAATCCCCTTGACGACGAATGCAATTGTTGAAACCGAGGTATTGCGTTTTCCCATAAGAAAAACCATTCTCATAAGAAATGCACGTAAACTTCACTTTCATCGGTTGCAGGCTACATTTCTTTTGCAAATTTAAATTAGAAACAATAGGCTTACGAAATTGAGATAAGCACCAAAAGAAAGAGAAATGAATAAAGATTCTTATTTTGGTCGCCAAATATCGTCATTGGGTCGGAATGGCGAGAATTCTGTTAAAATAAACGGAAATTTCGTGAAATTTTGAGGTTGTAAACAACAAATCTCCTTGACGACCGAAAGGATTGTTGAAACCGAGGTATTGCCTTTCTCCATAAGAATACATTATGATTGATATGCCCATATGAAAGTAATGATTAAAAATGACTGATAGTACATGTTCATAGTCCAGATGTCTGGTCCAGACCAAACAACTGCACCCAGAGGGTGCATGCACGCGGCTAGTCTATATATATTAAAAACGTTACGGTGTCTGTCCGTCTGTCTACAAAAAGCGCTTTTCTCGCCAATGCAAAGAGCTAGAGCGATGCTGAAACATGCATTCGATGTAGAATGATAAACATGAAATTCATTGTTGAAACTATATTACACTACATACCTTAAGTCGTTTTACCTCTGATTTTGTTTATTTCAATAGTTTTAAGTCGTTTATCGATTGTTTTAGATGCAGTTGTTATAGATAAACATGATATTCATTAAGAGCCTGGGCTTTGATTTTCTTAACTGCTGTAATTACAATGTTTAAGGACTTATGAAGACGATTTCATTTCAATTAACTCATACGCCACTTGTGTTCTTAAACACACATGTGGTTTTCACTTAATATCTTCGAAACTATTCAAATTATCTAAATGCAAATTGTTTCCTAGGAAACTAGACTTAATTACCTTTCTATTAGTGTCTTTTCTATGATTCTAGGTTGATTAGAACCTATTGTACCTTCCAATGAATATCACATAATTTCAATTTATCCAATTTATTCATGCCACACGGGTGTGCTAATACACTCTAGTGGTTTTTACTTAATATCTTCAAAACTATTCAAATTATCTAAATGCAGATTGTTTCCTAGGAAACTACACTAAATTACCTTTCTATTGGTATCTTTTCTATGATTCTAGGTTGATTAGAACCTATTGTACCTTCCAATGAATATCACATAATTTCAATTTATCCAATTTATTCATGCCACACGGGTGTGCTAATACACTCTAGTGGTTTTTACTTAATATCTTCAAAACTATTCAAATTATCTAAATGCAAATTGTTTCCTAGGAAACTAGACTTAATTACCTTTCTATTAGTGTCTTTTTTATGATTCTAGGTTGATTAGAACCTATTGTACCTTCCAATGAATATCACATAATTTCAATTTATCCAATTTATTCATGCCACACGGGTGTGCTAATACACTCTAGTGGTTTTCATTAAATATCTTCGAAATTAATCAATTTATCTAAATGCAAATTGTTTCCTAGGAAACTACACTAAATTACCTTTCTATTGGCATCTTTTTTATGATTCTAGGATGATTAAAACCTATTGTAACCTTCGAACGAAGTTCACTTCATTTCGATTAACTCATAAGCCACTTCTGTTCTTAAACACACATGTGGTTTTCACTTAATATCTTCAAAACTATTCAAAATATTGAAATTCAGATTCTTACATAGAAAACTAGACTTAATTACCTTTCTATAGGTACCCTTCTTGTTCTCGTACAGTTTTTTTAGCCACTAAATGTTGTCGGTGAATGACACAAGGAATAGCATCTCCCACATCTTCAACCATTTCATCTATTCGTCGTTGAAGTGTTGCTGAAGGGGATTAATTTTTATTGGATCATATGGTGCCTTGGTGGAGAACAGTACTCAGGACTTCTATTACTGCTGGTAAGATGTGTTCTTCACCAAATTGTATGTGGCTTTCCAGATTTGGCTATTAATAGTGATATATATATTATATATTAGATATCTATTATATATAGCTAACTCTCCGGATATACCTATATATTTATAGGGGATACGAATTCTGACCATGTTCCACAAGCGCCATCGACGTCAGATTTTTTCGATGTACTGGCCCCACACTCTAGATGCCAGAATAATGCAGACATCGACGCTAGGTGTCATGGGTTCGATGCCAGAAATTCCCAAAAATCGCAATTTTCCCATAAGAATGCATTGCGCGGATTTTTGAAAATTATTTTGAGGCACTTATCGTTAAGATAGAGTAACCAAAATTTCGGAGGTTGAAGTTGAGGTAGTCTTCTATGCTTCTCATGGAAAAAATGTAGCCAAATGACAGTGAGTTCGACGCCAGGTGGATGCAAAATTCTTCCATAAGAAATGCATTGCGGAAATCTTTTTAAATGCCTTCCCGATAAGCTGGAAAGATAAAACTCCGTGTGGCGACGGAGGCGTTTGAAAACATTCTTTCATGAATTTCACAGTTCGTCTAGTGGTCCTTGGTTCGATACAAGGGGGTCATTCCGATTCCACCATGCATTTCAAACGGGGAAAACGGAATCCTATTTTAGGACCTTCCCGATAAGATATTCAATCGAAACTTTGGAATAAGTCATAATGGCACTTACCTAATATTAATTCGCTATTTTCTCTCACAGAAGGGTCCTGAGTTCGACGCTAGGCGGTCATTAGCGCGAATTTTCGCAATCTGTTTTGAGACCGTTCTCGATGCGATAGAGCAATCAAAATTACGGTGTTTGCAAATGAGATGGTCTTCCATAGTATCAAAGGAAGAAATGTTAGCAAATGACCGTGTGTTCGATGCCAGGTGGGTTCGAAATGCTTCCGTAAGAAAAGCATTGGT
This sequence comes from Pachydiplax longipennis, assembly GCA_036926295.1. Lineage (NCBI taxonomy): Eukaryota > Metazoa > Arthropoda > Insecta > Odonata > Libellulidae > Pachydiplax > Pachydiplax longipennis. The sequence continues at coordinate 10,757,793 of JAVFKF010000023.1, forward strand.
GAAATCTTGGATTATTTTTTTTTAAATCCTTCCCGATAAGCTGGAAAGATAAAACCCGGAATGGTGACAGAGGCGTTTGAGAAGATTCTTTCATGACGTCCACTGCTTCTCTAGTGGTCCTTGCTTCGATGCTAGAGCGTCATTCCGATTCTACCATGCATTTCAAGCGGGAAGAACGGAATCTCATTTTAGGACCTTCCCGATAAGATACTGAATTGAAACTTTGAAACACGTGAGAGTGGCACTTATCTAACGTTTCCATGCCATTGTCTCTCACGAACGGGTCCTGTGTTCGACGCCAGGCGGTCATTTACGCAAATTTTTAAAAATTGTTTTGAGGCCTTTCTCTATGCAGGAGACTATTCAAAATCACAGCGTTTGCGTTTGAAGTAGTTTTCTATAGAACCAGTGGAAGAAAGCTTGCATATGACCGTGAGTTCGATGCCAGATGGATGAAAAATTCTCACGTCCGAAATGCATTGCGGCAATTTTTAAGATTTTTGCTGGATAAGCTTCGAAAATTATACCCGTAAGGGAAACTTATTGTAAATTTTCACCAATTAGCTTGCAGTATGCAAGCAACTTTTACTCGTACATATATATATATATATATATGTATTCCTTTACCATTAATTTTAACATATATTTACAACATTTAATTTTTTTATGCATATTAACGTTAATTTTTTCCATACATGTTTATCTAAATTTTTAATATATATATTTAAGTTTGTTTTCAGTACAATTTCTCCAAAAAATTTTAATAGACATTCAGCCTATTTTATAATATAAATCTATCTTAATATTATATATATATATATATATATATATATATATATATATATATATATATATATATATATATATATATATATATATATATATATAAATTTTTACGTCAATTTTCAATATAAATTTACCTTGATTTTAAATCTATATTTTTTTATCCACTTAATCCAATTTTTAATACAAAATTACCTACATCTTTAATAAATATATTATCCTCTATTTTAAATATAAATTTTTACTTCTTAATACTTTGAAAATCAGCAGTCAAAGTTAAGTTTATGGTATTAATTATATTTAATTACTGATTATTTTAAATATGCAAAAGAATAAAAGTCTGCAATCTATAAAAACGAACATTACGTGCATTTCTCATGGGAGTGATTCCGAGACGTTTAGGAGTCGAACCAAGGATTCTTTGGGCATGAAAATCTTGATACATATTACTCAGTTGTTTCTCTAACTAATCCCCAAATTTTGTATTTCTATTCAATCGGAAAGTGCGTCAAATTAATGTTTTTCTAAAAATCTCTCCCACGCATTTCTTAAGGGAGTTCAAGTGCCGCCAGAGCTCTCTGACGGACTGCAGACGAACTAATCTCAGAAACGAAACAAAACAAGTAAAAATACGATGTTATCCTCAAAATGTCATTTAACTCAAGTAAATATATATATATATATATATATATATATATATATATATATATATATATATATATATATATATATATATATATATATATATATAAAATAATAAGAGAAGACAGTAATACATAAATACAATATATACATAAATATGAATTACGTAAGTTAATATCGATTATATATATATATATATATATATATATATATATATATATATATATATATATATATATCAATGAATTTCATTCCAACTTTTTATATATATTAAATATTTCATAATAATCTTTCCCAACCATTCCTATGATAGTCAAGCAAAGTAGCCTTCGTTGTCAAGGGAGGCCATATTGTTTATAACCGCAAAATTACATGAGTTCGTCGTCTTTTCTGACCTAATTCTCACAATTTAGACTCGAAAACGATATTCTACTATATTGATAAGAATCTCCGCTCGATTTCCTTCATTTTGGTACCATTTTCAACTTAATAGGACCGTTATTTCATATTTAAATATGCAAAAGAAAAAAGGTCTGCAATCGATCGAAACGAACTATACGTGCATTTCTTACGGGAGTATTCTTTTATACATGTACCATCGTGTATTCTATCATAATTCTCGTAATTTACATTCGCAAACGATATTCTAAGACCATAATAAGAATCTTTATTCAATTCCCTTTCTTTTGGTACTTGTTTGAATTTTGTGGGGCCATTATTTCTTATTTAAATCATCAAAAGATCGAAAGTCTGCAATCGATCGAAAAGAACTTTACGTGCATTTCTTACGGGAGTAAAAACTAGTAAGTATATCATCATGTATTTTATGACAATTCTCATTATTTCGACCTGATATCGATATTCTATGACAATGATAAGAATCTTTGTTCAATTTTCTTTAATATGGTACTTGTTTAAATTTTGTAGGACCATTATTTCTTATTTAAATCATCAAAAGAACAAAAGTCTGCAATCGATCGAAAAGAACTTTACGTGCATTTCTTATGAGAGTATTTCGGAATCCTTTTGCAGTCAAACTATGGACACTTTGGGCATGAAAATTTAGATACATAATATTCAATTGTTCCCCTAACTAATCCCCAAATTTCGTCTTTCTATTTAATCGGCAAGTGCGTGAAATTAATGTTTTTCTAAAAATGTCTCCCACGCATTTCTTAAAGAGAGTTTACCGACATATAAACATCATATATTTTAATGCATTTCGGAGTCGAACCGTGGACACTCTGAGCGTGAAAATACGTACACGTAACACTCAATAGTTTCTCTAATCAATTCCCGAATTTCGTTCTTCTATTCTATGGGGAAGTGCGTGAAATTAACGTTTCAAAAATCGCCTCCATCTGGATTATACGAACCAAGTTCCTCTTTCCTACGCATAGGTGGCGGTGGCATGCGCAACCTGTTACAAACACTGTAACACGTTCTGCGCATGCGCGGAATACGTACCGTTACCCACACGAGATTCCATTCCTTCAACAGGTTTAAGTCCCTTCCGTGAGCGTGTATGTGAGTGAGTGATAGAGTCGAAAAATACGTGTTTCGTGCTTAGAAGTGTGTTCTGACTGCATCACGAGTGATTTGGATACCTTTACGAAGCCCTCGACAACGTGTATCGTGCTTTGAGGTGAGTTTTGGACTTATTACGGGCGTTTTTCGTACCGCTGGTGTGATTTTGGACTTGGTTTCCATGGCCACTTGGGGCGTTTTATTGTTTTAACTCCTTGGAAACGTGTTTTTATACAGGAAACCGGGTTGAAATGCACCTGTGAGTGAGTTTTTAAGTAGTTTTTACTCTAATTTTGATTATTTTAGCTGTTTAGAGTCGTTTATCGAATATTTTGGATGCAGTTGCTATGGCTAAACATGAAATTCATTGTTGTGTTACCATAGAAACGTGTTTTTATGTAGAAAACCGGGTTAAAATGTATCTACCAGTGAGTTTTTAAGTCGTTTTAACTCTAATTTTGCTTATTTTAATAAAAATAAGTCGTTTATCGTAGATTTTAGATGCATTTGTTATAGTTAAACATGAAATTCATTGTTGTGCTTCAATAAAAACGCTATTTTAAATGGAAAACACAGTTGAAATGCTTCTGAGAGTGAGTTTTTAAGTAGTATTAAGTCTTATTTCGGTTATTTTTAGCTATTTAAGTCGTTTATCGAATATTTTGGATGCAGTTGCTATGGCTAAACATGAAATTCATTGTTGTGTTTCAATAGAAACGCTATTTTAAATGGAAAACACAGTAAAAAAGCTTCTGAGAGTGAGTTATTAAGTCTTATTTCGGTTATTTTAGCTATTTTGAGTCGTTTATCGAATATTTTGGATGCAGTTGCTATGGTTAAACATGAAATTCATTGTTGTATTTCAATAAAAACGCTATTTTAAATGGAAAGCACAGTTGAAATGCTTCTGAGAGTGAGTTTTTAAGTAGTATTAAGACTTATTTCGGTTATTTTAGCTACTTTTGAGTCGTTTATCGAATATTTTGGATGCAGCTGCTATAGTTAAACATGAAATTCATTGTTGTGTTTCAATAGAAACGCTATTTTAAATGGAAATCACAGTTGAAATGCTTCTGAGAGTGAGTTATTAAGTCTTATTTTGGTTATTTTAGCTATTTAAGTCGTTTATCGAATATTTTGGATGCAGTTGCTATGGCTAAACATGAAATTCATTGTTGTGTTTCAATAGAAACGCTATTTTAAATGGAAATCACAGTTGAAATGCTTCTGAGAGTGAGTTATTAAGTCTTATTTCGGTTATTTTAGCTATTTTGAGTCGTTTATCGAATATTTTGGATGCAGTTGTTATAGTTAAACATGAAATTCATTGTTGTGTTTCAATAGAAACGCTATTTTAAATGGAAAACACAGTTGAAATGCTTCTGAGAGTGAGTTATTAAGTCTTATTTCGGTTATTTTAGCTATTTTGAGTCGTTTATCGAATATTTTAGATGCAGTTGCTATAGTTAAACATGAAATTCATTGTTGTGTTTCAATAGAAACGCAATTTTAAATGGAAAACACAGTTGAAATGCTTCTGAGAGTGAGTTTTTAAGTAGTATTAAGTCTTATTTCGGTTATTTTAGCTATTTAAGTCGTTTATTGTATATTTTGGATGCAGTTGCTATAGTTAAAGATGAAATTCATTGTTGTGTTTCAATAGAAACGCAATTTTAAATGGAAAACACAGTTGAAATGCTTCTGAGAGTGAGTTTTTAAGTAGTATTAAGTCTTATTTCGGTTATTTTAGCTATTTTGAGTCGTTTATCGAATATTTTAGATGCAGTTGCTATAGTTAAACATGAAATTCATTGTTGTGTTTCAATAAAAACGCTATTTTAAATGGAAAACACAGTTGAAATGCTTCTGAGAGTGAGTTTTTAAGTAGTATTAAGACTTATTTCGGTTATTTTAGCTACTTTTGAGTCGTTTATCGAATATTTTGGATGCAGCTGCTATAGTTAAACATGAAATTCATTGTTGTGTTTCAATAAAAACGCTATTTTAAATGGAAAACACAGTTGAAATGCTTCTGAGAGTGAGTTTTTAAGTAGTATTAAGTCTTATTTCGGTTATTTTAGCTATTTTGAGTCGTTTATCGAATATTTTGGATGCAGTTGCTATGGCTAAACATGAAATTCATTGTTGTGTTTCAATAAAAACGCTATTTTAAATGGAAAACACAGTTGAAATGCTTCTGAGAGTGAGTTTTTAAGTAGTATTAAGACTTATTTCGGTTATTTTAGCTACTTTTGAGTCGTTTATCGAATATTTTGGATGCAGCTGCTATAGTTAAACATGAAATTCATTGTTGTGTTTCAATAAAAACGCTATTTTAAATGGAAAACACAGTTGAAATGCTTCTGAGAGTGAGTTTTTAAGTAGTATTAAGACTTATTTCGGTTATTTTAGCTACTTTTGAGTCGTTTATCGAATATTTTGGATGCAGCTGCTATAGTTAAACATGAAATTCATTGTTGTGTTTCAATAAAAACGCTATTTTAAATGGAAAACACAGTTGAAATGCTTCTGAGAGTGAGTTTTTAAGTAGTATTAAGACTTATTTCGGTTATTTTAGCTACTTTTGAGTCGTTTATCGAATATTTTGGATGCAGCTGCTATAGTTAAACATGAAATTCATTGTTGTGTTTCAATAAAAACGCTATTTTAAATGGAAAACACAGTTGAAATGCTTCTGAGAGTGAGTTTTTAAGTAGTATTAAGACTTATTTCGGTTATTTTAGCTACTTTTGAGTCGTTTATCGAATATTTTGGATGCAGCTGCTATAGTTAAACATGAAATTCATTGTTGTGTTTCAATAAAAACGCTATTTTAAATGGAAAACACAGTTGAAATGCTTCTGAGAGTGAGTTTTTAAGTAGTATTAAGTCTTATTTCGGTTATTTTAGCTATTTAAGTCGTTTATTGTATATTTTGGATGCAGTTGCTATAGTTAAACATGAAATTCATTGTTGTGTTTCCATAGAAACTTGTTTTTATGTAGACAACCGGGTAAAAATGCTTCTGAGAGTGAGTTTTTAAGTAGTTTTTACTCTAATTTTGATTATTTTAGCTGTTTAGAGTCGTTTATCGAATATTTTGGATGCAGTTGCTATGGCTAAACATGAAATTCATTGTTGTGTATCCATAGAAACGTGTTTTTATATAGAAAACACAGTAAAAAAGCTTCTGAGAGTGAGTTTTTAAGTAGTATTAAGTCTTATTTTGATTATTTTAGCTGTTTAGAGTCGTTTATCGAATATTTTAGATGCAGTTTTTATAGTTAAACATGAAATTCATTGTTGTATTTCAATAAAAACGCTATTTTAAATGGAAAACACAGTTGAAATGCTTCTGAGAGTGAGTTTTTAAGTAGTATTAAGTCTTATTTCGGTTATTTTAGCTATTTAAGTCGTTTATGTATATTTTAGATGCAGTTGTTATAGTTAAACATGAAATTCATTGTTGTGCTTCAATAAAAACGCTATTTTAAATGGAAAACACAGTTGAAATGCTTCTGAGAGTGAGTTTTTAAGTAGTATTAAGACTTATTTCGGTTATTTTAGCTACTTTTGAGTCGTTTATCGAATATTTTGGATGCAGCTGCTATAGTTAAACATGAAATTCATTGTTGTGTTTCAATAGAAACGCAATTTTAAATGGAAAACACAGTTGAAATGCTTCTGAGAGTGAGTTTTTAAGTAGTATTAAGTCTTATTTCGGTTATTTTAGCTATTTAAGTCGTTTATTGTATATTTTGGATGCAGTTGCTATAGTTAAAGATGAAATTCATTGTTGTGTTTCAATAGAAACGCAATTTTAAATGGAAAACACAGTTGAAATGCTTCTGAGAGTGAGTTTTTAAGTAGTATTAAGTCTTATTTCGGTTATTTTAGCTATTTTGAGTCGTTTATCGAATATTTTAGATGCAGTTGCTATAGTTAAACATGAAATTCATTGTTGTGTTTCAATAAAAACGCTATTTTAAATGGAAAACACAGTTGAAATGCTTCTGAGAGTGAGTTTTTAAGTAGTATTAAGACTTATTTCGGTTATTTTAGCTACTTTTGAGTCGTTTATCGAATATTTTGGATGCAGCTGCTATAGTTAAACATGAAATTCATTGTTGTGTTTCAATAAAAACGCTATTTTAAATGGAAAACACAGTTGAAATGCTTCTGAGAGTGAGTTTTTAAGTAGTATTAAGTCTTATTTCGGTTATTTTAGCTATTTTGAGTCGTTTATCGAATATTTTGGATGCAGTTGCTATGGCTAAACATGAAATTCATTGTTGTGTTTCAATAAAAACGCTATTTTAAATGGAAAACACAGTTGAAATGCTTCTGAGAGTGAGTTTTTAAGTAGTATTAAGACTTATTTCGGTTATTTTAGCTACTTTTGAGTCGTTTATCGAATATTTTGGATGCAGCTGCTATAGTTAAACATGAAATTCATTGTTGTGTTTCAATAAAAACGCTATTTTAAATGGAAAACACAGTTGAAATGCTTCTGAGAGTGAGTTTTTAAGTAGTATTAAGACTTATTTCGGTTATTTTAGCTACTTTTGAGTCGTTTATCGAATATTTTGGATGCAGCTGCTATAGTTAAACATGAAATTCATTGTTGTGTTTCAATAAAAACGCTATTTTAAATGGAAAACACAGTTGAAATGCTTCTGAGAGTGAGTTTTTAAGTAGTATTAAGACTTATTTCGGTTATTTTAGCTACTTTTGAGTCGTTTATCGAATATTTTGGATGCAGCTGCTATAGTTAAACATGAAATTCATTGTTGTGTTTCAATAAAAACGCTATTTTAAATGGAAAACACAGTTGAAATGCTTCTGAGAGTGAGTTTTTAAGTAGTATTAAGACTTATTTCGGTTATTTTAGCTACTTTTGAGTCGTTTATCGAATATTTTGGATGCAGCTGCTATAGTTAAACATGAAATTCATTGTTGTGTTTCAATAAAAACGCTATTTTAAATGGAAAACACAGTTGAAATGCTTCTGAGAGTGAGTTTTTAAGTAGTATTAAGTCTTATTTCGGTTATTTTAGCTATTTAAGTCGTTTATTGTATATTTTGGATGCAGTTGCTATAGTTAAACATGAAATTCATTGTTGTGTTTCCATAGAAACTTGTTTTTATGTAGACAACCGGGTAAAAATGCTTCTGAGAGTGAGTTTTTAAGTAGTTTTTACTCTAATTTTGATTATTTTAGCTGTTTAGAGTCGTTTATCGAATATTTTGGATGCAGTTGCTATGGCTAAACATGAAATTCATTGTTGTGTATCCATAGAAACGTGTTTTTATATAGAAAACACAGTAAAAAAGCTTCTGAGAGTGAGTTTTTAAGTAGTATTAAGTCTTATTTTGATTATTTTAGCTGTTTAGAGTCGTTTATCGAATATTTTAGATGCAGTTTTTATAGTTAAACATGAAATTCATTGTTGTATTTCAATAAAAACGCTATTTTAAATGGAAAACACAGTTGAAATGCTTCTGAGAGTGAGTTTTTAAGTAGTATTAAGTCTTATTTCGGTTATTTTAGCTATTTAAGTCGTTTATGTATATTTTAGATGCAGTTGTTATAGTTAAACATGAAATTCATTGTTGTGCTTCAATAAAAACGCTATTTTAAATGGAAAACACAGTTGAAATGCTTCTGAGAGTGAGTTTTTAAGTAGTATTAAGACTTATTTCGGTTATTTTAGCTACTTTTGAGTCGTTTATCGAATATTTTGGATGCAGCTGCTATAGTTAAACATGAAATTCATTGTTGTGTTTCAATAGAAACGCTATTTTAAATGGAAAACACAGTTGAAATGCTTCTGAGAGTGAGTTTTTAAGTAGTATTAAGACTTATTTCGGTTATTTTTAGCTATTTAAGTCGTTTATCGAATTATTGGATGCAGTTGCTATGGCTAAACATGAAATTCATTGTTGTGTATCCATAGAAACGTGTTTTTATATAGAAAACACAGTTGAAATGCTTCTGAGAGTGAGTTTTTAAGTAGTATTAAGACTTATTTCGGTTAATTTTAGCTATTTAAGTCGTTTATCGAATATTTTGGATGCAGTTGCTATGGCTAAACATGAAATTCATTGTTGTGTATCCATAGAAACGTGATTTTATTTAGAAAACCGGGTTAAAATGCTTCTGAGAGTGAGTATTTAAGTAGTATTAAGTCTTATTTCGGTTATTTTAGCTATTTTGAGTCGTTTATCGAATATTTTAGATGCAGTTGCTATAGTTAAACATGAAATTCATTGTTGTGTTTCTATAAAAACGCTATTTTAAATGGAAAACACAGTTGAAATGCTTCTGAGAGTGAGTTTTTAAGTAGTATTAAGTCTTATTTCGGTTATTTTTAGCTATTTAAGTCGTTTATTGTATATTTTGGATGCAGTTGCTATAGATAAACATGAAATTCATTGTTGTGTTTCAATAAAAACGCTATTTTAAATGGAAAACACAGTTGAAATGCTTCTGAGAGTGAGTTTTTAAGTAGTATTAAGTCTTATTTCGGTTATTTTAGCTATTTTGAGTCGTTTATTGTATATTTTGGATGCAGTTGCTATAGTTAAACATGAAATTCATTGTTGTGTTTCAATAAAAACGCTATTTTAAATGGAAAACACAGTTAAAATGCTTCTGAGAGTGAGTTTTTAAGTAGTATTAAGACTTATTTCGGTTATTTTAGCTATTTAGAGTCGTTTATCGAATATTTTAGATGCAGTTGCTATAGTTAAACATGAACTTCATTGTTGTATTCCAATAGAAACGAGTTTTAATATAGAAAACCCGGTTAAAATGCTTCTGAGAGTGAGTTTTTAAGTAGTATTAAGACTTATTTCGGTTATTTTAGCTATTTTAAGTCGTTTATCGAATATTTTAGATGCAGTTGCTTTAGTTAAACATGAACTTCATTGTTGTATTCCAATAGAAACGAGTTTTAATATAGAAAACCCGGTTAAAATGCTTCTGAGAGTGAGTTTTTAAGTAGTATTAAGACTTATTTCGGTTATTTTAGCTATTTTAAGTCGTTTATCGAATATTTTAGATGCAGTTGTTATAGATAAACATGAAATTCATTGTTGTATTACAATAAAAACGCTATTTTAAATGGAAAACACAGTTAAAATGCTTCTGAGAGTGAGTTTTTAAGTAGTATTAAGACTTATTTCGGTTATTTTAGCTATTTAGAGTCGTTTATCGAATATTTTAGATGCAGTTGCTTTAGTTAAACATGAACTTCATTGTTGTATTCCAATAGAAACGAGTTTTAATATAGAAAACCCGGTTAAAATGCTTCTGAGAGTGAGTTTTTAAGTAGTATTAAGACTTATTTCGGTTATTTTAGCTATTTTAAGTCGTTTATCGAATATTTTAGATGCAGTTGTTATAGATAAACATGAAATTCATTGTTGTATTACAATAAAAACGCTATTTTAAATGGAAAACACAGTTAAAATGCTTCTGAGAGTGAGTTTTTAAGTAGTATTAAGACTTATTTCGGTTATTTTAGCTATTTAGAGTCGTTTATCGAATATTTTAGATGCAGTTGCTTTAGTTAAACATGAACTTCATTGTTGTATTCCAATAGAAACGAGTTTTAATATAGAAAACCCGGTTAAAATGCTTCTGAGAGTGAGTTTTTAAGTAGTATTAAGACTTATTTCGGTTATTTTAGCTATTTTAAGTCGTTTATCGAATATTTTAGATGCAGTTGCTTTAGTTAAACATGAACTTCATTGTTGTATTCCAATAGAAACGAGTTTTAATATAGAAAACCCGGTTAAAATGCTTCTGAGAGTGAGTTTTTAAGTAGTATTAAGTCTTATTTCGGTTATTTTAGCTGTTTTAAGTCGTTTATCGAATATTTTAGATGCAGTTGCTATAGTTAAACATGAACTTCATTGTTGTATTCCAATAGAAACGAGTTTTAATATAGAAAACCCGGTTAAAATGCTTCTGAGAGTGAGTTTTTAAGTAGTTTTAAGTCTTATTTTGGTTATTTTAGCTATTTAAGTCGTTTATCGAATATTTTAGATGCAGTTGCTTTAGTTAAACATGAACTTCATTGTTGTATTCCAATAGAAACGAGTTTTAATATAGAAAACCCGGTTAAAATGCTTCTGAGAGTGAGTTTTTAAGTAGTATTAAGACTTATTTCGGTTATTTTAGCTATTTTAAGTCGTTTATCGAATATTTTAGATGCAGTTGCTATAGTTAAACATGAACTTCATTGTTGTATTCCAATAGAAACGAGTTTTAATATAGAAAACCCGGTTAAAATGCTTCTGAGAGTGAGTTTTTAAGTAGTATTAAGACTTATTTCGGTTATTTTAGCTATTTTAAGTCGTTTATCGAATATTTTAGATGCAGTTGCTATAGTTAAACATGAACTTCATTGTTGTATTCCAATAGAAACGAGTTTTAATATAGAAAACCCGGTTAAAATGCTTCTGAGAGTGAGTTTTTAAGTAGTTTTAAGTCTTATTTTGGTTATTTTAGCTATTTAAGTCGTTTATCGAATATTTTAGATGCAGTTGCTTTAGTTAAACATGAACTTCATTGTTGTATTCCAATAGAAACGAGTTTTAATATAGAAAACCCGGTTAAAATGCTTCTGAGAGTGAGTTTTTAAGTAGTATTAAGACTTATTTCGGTTATTTTAGCTATTTAGAGTCGTTTATCGAATATTTTAGATGCAGTTGCTTTAGTTAAACATGAACTTCATTGTTGTATTCCAATAGAAACGAGTTTTAATATAGAAAACCCGGTTAAAATGCTTCTGAGAGTGAGTTTTTAAGTAGTATTAAGACTTATTTCGGTTATTTTAGCTATTTTAAGTCGTTTATCGAATATTTTAGATGCAGTTGCTATAGTTAAACATGAACTTCATTGTTGTATTCCAATAGAAACGAGTTTTAATATAGAAAACCCGGTTAAAATGCTTCTGAGAGTGAGTTTTTAAGTAGTATTAGGACTTATTTCGGTTATTTTAGCTATTTTAAGTCGTTTATCGAATATTTTAGATGCAGTTGCTTTAGTTAAACATGAACTTCATTGTTGTATTCCAATAGAAACGAGTTTTAATATAGAAAACCCGGTTAAAATGCTTCTGAGAGTGAGTTTTTAAGTAGTATTAAGACTTATTTCGGTTATTTTAGCTGTTTAGAGTCGTTTATCGAATATTTTAGATGCAGTTGCTATAGTTAAACATGAACTTCATTGTTGTATTCCAATAGAAACGAGTTTTAATATAGAAAACCCGGTTAAAATGCTTCTGAGAGTGAGTTTTTAAGTAGTATTAAGACTTATTTCGGTTATTTTAGCTATTTTAAGTCGTTTATCGAATATTTTAGATGCAGTTGCTTTAGTTAAACATGAACTTCATTGTTGTATTCCAATAGAAACGAGTTTTAATATAGAAAACCCGGTTAAAATGCTTCTGAGAGTGAGTTTTTAAGTAGTATTAAGACTTATTTCGGTTATTTTAGCTATTTTAAGTCGTTTATCGAATATTTTAGATGCAGTTGCTTTAGTTAAACATGAACTTCATTGTTGTATTCCAATAGAAACGAGTTTTAATATAGAAAACCCGGTTAAAATGCTTCTGAGAGTGAGTTTTTAAGTAGTATTAAGACTTATTTCGGTTATTTTAGCTATTTTAAGTCGTTTATCGAATATTTTAGATGCAGTTGTTATAGTTAAACATGAAATTCATTGTTGTATTCCAATAGAAACGAGTTTTAATATAGAAAACCCGGTTAAAATGCTTCTGAGAGTGAGTTTTTAAGTAGTATTTAGACTTATTTCGGTTATTTTAGCTATTTTAAGTCGTTTATCGAATATTTTAGATGCAGTTGCTTTAGTTAAACATGAACTTCATTGTTGTATTCCAATAGAAACGAGTTTTAATATAGAAAACCCGGTTAAAATGCTTCTGAGAGTGAGTTTTTAAGTAGTATTAAGACTTATTTCGGTTATTTTAGCTATTTTAAGTCGTTTATCGAATATTTTGGATGCAGTTGCTTTAGTTAAACATGAACTTCATTGTTGTATTCCAATAGAAACGAGTTTTAATATAGAAAACCCGGTTAAAATGCTTCTGAGAGTGAGTTTTTAAGTAGTATTAAGACTTATTTCGGTTATTTTAGCTGTTTAGAGTCGTTTATCGAATATTCTGGATGCAGTTGCTATAGTTAAACATGAACTTCATTGTTGTATTCCAATAGAAACGAGTTTTAATATAGAAAACCCGGTTAAAATGCTTCTGAGAGTGAGTTTTTAAGTAGTATTAAGACTTATTTCGGTTATTTTAGCTATTTTAAGTCGTTTATCGAATATTTTAGATGCAGTTGCTATAGTTAAACATGAACTTCATTGTTGTATTCCAATAGAAACGAGTTTTAATATAGAAAACCCGGTTAAAATGCTTCTGAGAGTGAGTTTTTAAGTAGTATTAAGTCTTATTTCGGTTATTTTAGCTATTTTAAGTCGTTTATCGAATATTTTAGATGCAGTTGCTTTAGTTAAACATGAACTTCATTGTTGTATTCCAATAGAAACGAGTTTTAATATAGAAAACCCGGTTAAAATGCTTCTGAGAGTGAGTTTTTAAGTAGTATTAAGACTTATTTCGGTTATTTTAGCTATTTTAAGTCGTTTATCGAATATTTTAGATGCAGTTGCTTTAGTTAAACATGCACTTCATTGTTGTATTCCAATAGAAACGAGTTTTAATATAGAAAACCCGGTTAAAATGCTTCTGAGAGTGAGTTTTTAAGTAGTATTAAGTCTTATTTCGGTTATTTTAGCTATTTTAAGTCGTTTATCGAATATTTTAGATGCAGTTGCTTTAGTTAAACATGAACTTCATTGTTGTATTCCAATAGAAACGAGTTTTAATATAGAAAACCCGGTTAAAATGCTTCTGAGAGTGAGTTTTTAAGTAGTATTAAGACTTATTTCGGTTATTTTAGCTGTTTAGAGTCGTTTATCGAATATTCTGGATGCAGTTGCTATAGTTAAACATGAACTTCATTGTTGTATTCCAATAGAAACGAGTTTTAATATAGAAAACCCGGTTAAAATGCTTCTGAGAGTGAGTTTTTAAGTAGTATTAAGTCTTATTTCGGTTATTTTAGCTATTTTAAGTCGTTTATCGAATATTTTAGATGCAGTTGCTATAGTTAAACATGAACTTCATTGTTGTATTCCAATAGAAACGAGTTTTAATATAGAAAACCCGGTTAAAATGCTTCTGAGAGTGAGTTTTTAAGTAGTATTAAGTCTTATTTCGGTTATTTTAGCTATTTTAAGTCGTTTATCGAATATTTTAGATGCAGTTGCTATAGTTAAACATGAACTTCATTGTTGTATTCCAATAGAAACGAGTTTTAATATAGAAAACCCGGTTAAAATGCTTCTGAGAGTGAGTTTTTAAGTAGTATTAAGTCTTATTTCGGTTATTTTAGCTATTTTAAGTCGTTTATCGAATATTTTAGATGCAGTTGCTTTAGTTAAACATGAACTTCATTGTTGTATTCCAATAGAAACGAGTTTTAATATAGAAAACCCGGTTAAAATGCTTCTGAGAGTGAGTTTTTAAGTAGTATTAAGACTTATTTCGGTTATTTTAGCTATTTTAAGTCGTTTATCGAATATTTTAGATGCAGTTGCTTTAGTTAAACATGCACTTCATTGTTGTATTCCAATAGAAACGAGTTTTAATATAGAAAACCCGGTTAAAATGCTTCTGAGAGTGAGTTTTTAAGTAGTATTAAGTCTTATTTCGGTTATTTTAGCTATTTTAAGTCGTTTATCGAATATTTTAGATGCAGTTGCTATAGTTAAACATGAACTTCATTGTTGTATTCCAATAGAAACGAGTTTTAATATAGAAAACCCGGTTAAAATGCTTCTGAGAGTGAGTTTTTAAGTAGTATTAAGACTTATTTCGGTTATTTTAGCTGTTTAGAGTCGTTTATCGAATATTCTGGATGCAGTTGCTATAGTTAAACATGAACTTCATTGTTGTATTCCAATAGAAACGAGTTTTAATATAGAAAACCCGGTTAAAATGCTTCTGAGAGTGAGTTTTTAAGTAGTATTAAGTCTTATTTCGGTTATTTTAGCTATTTTAAGTCGTTTATCGAATATTTTAGATGCAGTTGCTATAGTTAAACATGAACTTCATTGTTGTATTCCAATAGAAACGAGTTTTAATATAGAAAACCCGGTTAAAATGCTTCTGAGAGTGAGTTTTTAAGTAGTATTAAGACTTATTTCGGTTATTTTAGCTGTTTAGAGTCGTTTATCGAATATTCTGGATGCAGTTGCTATAGTTAAACATGAACTTCATTGTTGTATTCCAATAGAAACGAGTTTTAATATAGAAAACCCGGTTAAAATGCTTCTGAGAGTGAGTTTTTAAGTAGTATTAAGTCTTATTTCGGTTATTTTAGCTATTTTAAGTCGTTTATCGAATATTTTAGATGCAGTTGCTTTAGTTAAACATGAACTTCATTGTTGTATTCCAATAGAAACGAGTTTTAATATAGAAAACCCGGTTAAAATGCTTCTGAGAGTGAGTTTTTAAGTAGTATTTAGACTTATTTCGGTTATTTTAGCTATTTTGAGTCGTTTATCGAATACATTAGATGCAGTTGTTATAGTTAAACATGAAATTCATTGTTGTATTCCAATAGAAACGAGTTTTAATATAGAAAACCCGGTTAAAATGCTTCTGAGAGTGAGTTTTTAAGAAGTATTAAGACTTATTTCGGTTATTTTAGCTATTTTAAGTCGTTTATCGAATATTTTAGATGCAGTTGCTTTAGTTAAACATGAACTTCATTGTTGTATTCCAATAGAAACGAGTTTTAATATAGAAAACCCGGTTAAAATGCTTCTGAGAGTGAGTTTTTAAGTAGTATTTAGACTTATTTCGGTTATTTTAGCTATTTTGAGTCGTTTATCGAATACATTAGATGCAGTTGTTATAGTTAAACATGAAATTCATTGTTGTATTCCAATAGAAACGAGTTTTAATATAGAAAACCCGGTTAAAATGCTTCTGAGAGTGAGTTTTTAAGTAGTATTAAGACTTATTTCGGTTATTTTAGCTATTTTAAGTCGTTTATCGAATATTTTAGATGCAGTTGCTTTAGTTAAACATGAACTTCATTGTTGTATTCCAATAGAAACGAGTTTTAATATAGAAAACCCGGTTAAAATGCTTCTGAGAGTGAGTTTTTAAGTAGTATTAAGACTTATTTCGGTTATTTTAGCTATTTTAAGTCGTTTATCGAATATTTTAGATGCAGTTGCTATAGTTAAACATGAACTTCATTGTTGTATTCCAATAGAAACGAGTTTTAATATAGAAAACCCGGTTAAAATGCTTCTGAGAGTGAGTTTTTAAGTAGTATTAAGACTTATTTCGGTTATTTTAGCTATTTTAAGTCGTTTATCGAATATTTTAGATGCAGTTGCTATAGTTAAACATGAACTTCATTGTTGTATTCCAATAGAAACGAGTTTTAATATAGAAAACCCGGTTAAAATGCTTCTGAGAGTGAGTTTTTAAGTAGTATTAAGTCTTATTTCGATTATTTTTAGCTATTTAAGTCGTTTATTGTATATTTTGGATGCAGTTGCTATGGCTAAACATGAACTTCATTGTTGTATTCCAATAGAAACGAGTTTTAATATAGAAAACCCGGTTAAAATGCTTCTGAGAGTGAGTTTTTAAGTAGTATTAAGACTTATTTCGGTTATTTTAGCTATTTTAAGTCGTTTATCGAATATTTTAGATGCAGTTGCTTTAGTTAAACATGAACTTCATTGTTGTATTCCAATAGAAACGAGTTTTAATATAGAAAACCCGGTTAAAATGCTTCTGAGAGTGAGTTTTTAAGAAGTATTAAGACTTATTTCGGTTATTTTAGCTATTTTAAGTCGTTTATCGAATATTTTAGATGCAGTTGCTTTAGTTAAACTTGAACTTCATTGTTGTATTCCAATAGAAACGAGTTTTAATATAGAAAACCCGGTTAAAATGCTTCTGAGAGTGAGTTTTTAAGTAGTATTAAGTCTTATTTCGATTATTTTTAGCTATTTAAGTCGTTTATTGTATATTTTGGATGCAGTTGCTATGGCTAAACATGAACTTCATTGTTGTATTCCAATAGAAACGAGTTTTAATATAGAAAACCCGGTTAAAATGCTTCTGAGAGTGAGTTTTTAAGTAGTATTAAGACTTATTTCGGTTATTTTAGCTATTTTAAGTCGTTTATCGAATATTTTAGATGCAGTTGCTTTAGTTAAACATGAACTTCATTGTTGTATTCCAATAGAAACGAGTTTTAATATAGAAAACCCGGTTAAAATGCTTCTGAGAGTGAGTTTTTAAGTAGTATTAAGACTTATTTCGGTTATTTTAGCTATTTTAAGTCGTTTATCGAATATTTTAGATGCAGTTGCTTTAGTTAAACTTGAACTTCATTGTTGTATTCCAATAGAAACGAGTTTTAATATAGAAAACCCGGTTAAAATGCTTCTGAGAGTGAGTTTTTAAGTAGTATTAAGACTTATTTCGGTTATTTTAGCTATTTTAAGTCGTTTATCGAATATTTTAGATGCAGTTGCTTTAGTTAAACATGAACTTCATTGTTGTATTCCAATAGAAACGAGTTTTAATATAGAAAACCCGGTTAAAATGCTTCTGAGAGTGAGTTTTTAAGTAGTATTAAGACTTATTTCGGTTATTTTAGCTATTTTAAGTCGTTTATCGAATATTTTAGATGCAGTTGCTTTAGTTAAACATGAACTTCATTGTTGTATTCCAATAGAAACGAGTTTTAATATAGAAAACCCGGTTAAAATGCTTCTGAGAGTGAGTTTTTAAGTAGTATTAAGACTTATTTCGGTTATTTTAGCTATTTTAAGTCGTTTATCGAATATTTTAGATGCAGTTGTTATAGATAAACATGAAATTCATTGTTGTATTACAATAAAAACGCTATTTTAAATGGAAAACACAGTTAAAATGCTTCTGAGAGTGAGTTTTTAAGTAGTATTAAGACTTATTTCGGTTATTTTAGCTATTTAGAGTCGTTTATCGAATATTTTAGATGCAGTTGCTTTAGTTAAACATGAACTTCATTGTTGTATTCCAATAGAAACGAGTTTTAATATAGAAAACCCGGTTAAAATGCTTCTGAGAGTGAGTTTTTAAGTAGTATTAAGACTTATTTCGGTTATTTTAGCTATTTTAAGTCGTTTATCGAATATTTTAGATGCAGTTGCTATAGTTAAACATGAACTTCATTGTTGTATTCCAATAGAAACGAGTTTTAATATAGAAAACCCGGTTAAAATGCTTCTGAGAGTGAGTTTTTAAGTAGTATTAGGACTTATTTCGGTTATTTTAGCTATTTTAAGTCGTTTATCGAATATTTTAGATGCAGTTGCTTTAGTTAAACATGAACTTCATTGTTGTATTCCAATAGAAACGAGTTTTAATATAGAAAACCCGGTTAAAATGCTTCTGAGAGTGAGTTTTTAAGAAGTATTAAGACTTATTTCGGTTATTTTAGCTATTTTAAGTCGTTTATCGAATATTTTAGATGCAGTTGCTTTAGTTAAACATGAACTTCATTGTTGTATTCCAATAGAAACGAGTTTTAATATAGAAAACCCGGTTAAAATGCTTCTGAGAGTGAGTTTTTAAGTAGTATTAAGTCTTATTTCGGTTATTTTAGCTATTTTAAGTCGTTTATCGAATATTTTAGATGCAGTTGCTTTAGTTAAACATGAACTTCATTGTTGTATTCCAATAGAAACGAGTTTTAATATAGAAAACCCGGTTAAAATGCTTCTGAGAGTGAGTTTTTAAGTAGTATTAAGACTTATTTCGGTTATTTTAGCTATTTTAAGTCGTTTATCGAATATTTTAGATGCAGTTGCTTTAGTTAAACATGAACTTCATTGTTGTATTCCAATAGAAACGAGTTTTAATATAGAAAACCCGGTTAAAATGCTTCTGAGAGTGAGTTTTTAAGTAGTATTAAGACTTATTTCGGTTATTTTAGCTATTTTAAGTCGTTTATCGAATATTTTAGATGCAGTTGCTTTAGTTAAACTTGAACTTCATTGTTGTATTCCAATAGAAACGAGTTTTAATATAGAAAACCCGGTTAAAATGCTTCTGAGAGTGAGTTTTTAAGTAGTATTAAGACTTATTTCGGTTATTTTAGCTATTTTAAGTCGTTTATCGAATATTTTAGATGCAGTTGCTTTAGTTAAACATGAACTTCATTGTTGTATTCCAATAGAAACGAGTTTTAATATAGAAAACCCGGTTAAAATGCTTCTGAGAGTGAGTTTTTAAGTAGTATTAAGACTTATTTCGGTTATTTTAGCTATTTTAAGTCGTTTATCGAATATTTTAGATGCAGTTGCTTTAGTTAAACATGAACTTCATTGTTGTATTCCAATAGAAACGAGTTTTAATATAGAAAACCCGGTTAAAATGCTTCTGAGAGTGAGTTTTTAAGTAGTATTAAGACTTATTTCGGTTATTTTAGCTATTTTAAGTCGTTTATCGAATATTTTAGATGCAGTTGTTATAGATAAACATGAAATTCATTGTTGTATTACAATAAAAACGCTATTTTAAATGGAAAACACAGTTAAAATGCTTCTGAGAGTGAGTTTTTAAGTAGTATTAAGACTTATTTCGGTTATTTTAGCTATTTAGAGTCGTTTATCGAATATTTTAGATGCAGTTGCTTTAGTTAAACATGAACTTCATTGTTGTATTCCAATAGAAACGAGTTTTAATATAGAAAACCCGGTTAAAATGCTTCTGAGAGTGAGTTTTTAAGTAGTATTAAGACTTATTTCGGTTATTTTAGCTATTTTAAGTCGTTTATCGAATATTTTAGATGCAGTTGCTATAGTTAAACATGAACTTCATTGTTGTATTCCAATAGAAACGAGTTTTAATATAGAAAACCCGGTTAAAATGCTTCTGAGAGTGAGTTTTTAAGTAGTATTAGGACTTATTTCGGTTATTTTAGCTATTTTAAGTCGTTTATCGAATATTTTAGATGCAGTTGCTTTAGTTAAACATGAACTTCATTGTTGTATTCCAATAGAAACGAGTTTTAATATAGAAAACCCGGTTAAAATGCTTCTGAGAGTGAGTTTTTAAGAAGTATTAAGACTTATTTCGGTTATTTTAGCTATTTTAAGTCGTTTATCGAATATTTTAGATGCAGTTGCTTTAGTTAAACATGAACTTCATTGTTGTATTCCAATAGAAACGAGTTTTAATATAGAAAACCCGGTTAAAATGCTTCTGAGAGTGAGTTTTTAAGTAGTATTAAGTCTTATTTCGGTTATTTTAGCTATTTTAAGTCGTTTATCGAATATTTTAGATGCAGTTGCTTTAGTTAAACATGAACTTCATTGTTGTATTCCAATAGAAACGAGTTTTAATATAGAAAACCCGGTTAAAATGCTTCTGAGAGTGAGTTTTTAAGTAGTATTAAGTCTTATTTCGGTTATTTTAGCTATTTTGAGTCGTTTATCGATTATTTTAGATGCAGTTGCTTTAGTTAAACATGAACTTCATTGTTGTATTCCAATAGAAACGAGTTTTAATATAGAAAACCCGGTTAAAATGCTTCTGAAAGTGAGTTTTTAAGTAGTATTAAGACTTATTTCGGTTATTTTAGCTATTTTAAGTCGTTTATCGAATATTTTAGATGCAGTTGCTTTAGTTAATCATGAACTTCATTGTTGTATTCCAAAAGAAACGAGTTTTAATATAGAAAACCCGGTTAAAATGCTTCTGAGAGTGAGTTTTTAAGTAGTATTAAGTCTTATTTCGGTTATTTTAGCTATTTTGAGTCGTTTATCGATTATTTTAGATGCAGTTGCTTTAGTTAAACATGAACTTCATTGTTGTATTCCAATAGAAACGAGTTTTAATATAGAAAACCCGGTTAAAATGCTTCTGAAAGTGAGTTTTTAAGTAGTATTAAGACTTATTTCGGTTATTTTAGCTATTTTAAGTCGTTTATCGAATATTTTAGATGCAGTTGCTTTAGTTAAACATGAACTTCATTGTTGTATTCCAATAGAAACGAGTTTTAATATAGAAAACCCGGTTAAAATGCTTCTGAGAGTGAGTTTTTAAGTAGTATTAAGACTTATTTCGGTTATTTTAGCTATTTTGAGTCGTTTATCGAATATTTTAGATGCAGTTGCTTTAGTTAAACATGAACTTCATTGTTGTATTCCAATAGAAACGAGTTTTAATATAGAAAACCCGGTTAAAATGCTTCTGAGAGTGAGTTTTTAAGTAGTATTAAGACTTATTTCGGTTATTTTAGCTATTTTAAGTCGTTTATCGAATATTTTAGATGCAGTTGCTTTAGTTAAACATGAACTTCATTGTTGTATTCCAATAGAAACGAGTTTTAATATAGAAAACCCGGTTAAAATGCTTCTGAAAGTGAGTTTTTAAGTAGTATTAAGACTTATTTCGGTTATTTTAGCTATTTTAAGTCGTTTATCGAATATTTTAGATGCAGTTGCTTTAGTTAAACATGAACTTCATTGTTGTATTCCAATAGAAACGAGTTTTAATATAGAAAACCCGGTTAAAATGCTTCTGAGAGTGAGTTTTTAAGTAGTATTAAGACTTATTTCGGTTATTTTAGCTATTTAAGTCGTTTATCGAATATTTTAGATGCAGTTGCTTTAGTTAAACATGAACTTCATTGTTGTATTCCAATAGAAACGAGTTTTAATATAGAAAACCCGGTTAAAATGCTTCTGAGAGTGAGTTTTTAAGTAGTATTAAGACTTATTTCGGTTATTTTAGCTATTTTGAGTCGTTTATCGAATATTTTAGATGCAGTTGCTTTAGTTAAACATGAACTTCATTGTTGTATTCCAATAGAAACGAGTTTTAATATAGAAAACCCGGTTAAAATGCTTCTGAGAGTGAGTTTTTAAGTAGTATTAAGACTTATTTCGGTTATTTTAGCTATTTTAAGTCGTTTATCGAATATTTTAGATGCAGTTGCTTTAGTTAAACATGAACTTCATTGTTGTATTCCAATAGAAACGAGTTTTAATATAGAAAACCCGGTTAAAATGCTTCTGAAAGTGAGTTTTTAAGTAGTATTAAGACTTATTTCGGTTATTTTAGCTATTTTAAGTCGTTTATCGAATATTTTAGATGCAGTTGCTTTAGTTAAACATGAACTTCATTGTTGTATTCCAATAGAAACGAGTTTTAATATAGAAAACCCGGTTAAAATGCTTCTGAGAGTGAGTTTTTAAGTAGTTTTAAGTCTTATTTCGGTTATTTTAGCTATTTTAAGTCGTTTATCGAATATTTTAGATGCAGTTGCTTTAGTTAAACATGAACTTCATTGTTGTATTCCAATAGAAACGAGTTTTAATATAGAAAACCCGGTTAAAATGCTTCTGAGAGTGAGTTTTTAAGTAGTATTAAGACTTATTTCGGTTATTTTAGCTATTTTAAGTCGTTTATCGAATATTTTGGATGCAGTTGCTATGGCTAAACATGAACTTCATTGTTGTATTCCAATAGAAACGAGTTTTAATATAGAAAACCCGGTTAAAATGCTTCTGAGAGTGAGTTTTTAAGTAGTATTAAGACTTATTTCGGTTATTTTAGCTATTTTAAGTCGTTTATCGAATATTTTAGATGCAGTTGCTTTAGTTAAACATGAACTTCATTGTTGTATTCCAATAGAAACGAGTTTTAATATAGAAAACCCGGTTAAAATGCTTCTGAGAGTGAGTTTTTAAGTAGTATTAAGACTTATTTCGGTTATTTTAGCTATTTTAAGTCGTTTATCGAATATTTTAGATGCAGTTGCTTTAGTTAAACATGAACTTCATTGTTGTATTCCAATAGAAACGAGTTTTAATATAGAAAACCCGGTTAAAATGCTTCTGAGAGTGAGTTTTTAAGTAGTATTAAGACTTATTTCGGTTATTTTAGCTATTTTAAGTCGTTTATCGAATATTTTAGATGCAGTTGCTTTAGTTAAACATGAACTTCATTGTTGTATTCCAATAGAAACGAGTTTTAATATAGAAAACCCGGTTAAAATGCTTCTGAGAGTGAGTTTTTAAGTAGTTTTAAGTCTTATTTCGGTTATTTTAGCTATTTTAAGTCGTTTATCGAATATTTTAGATGCAGTTGCTTTAGTTAAACATGAACTTCATTGTTGTATTCCAATAGAAACGAGTTTTAATATAGAAAACCCGGTTAAAATGCTTCTGAGAGTGAGTTTTTAAGTAGTATTAAGACTTATTTCGGTTATTTTAGCTATTTTAAGTCGTTTATCGAATATTTTAGATGCAGTTGCTTTAGTTAAACATGAACTTCATTGTTGTATTCCAATAGAAACGAGTTTTAATATAGAAAACCCGGTTAAAATGCTTCTGAGAGTGAGTTTTTAAGTAGTATTAAGACTTATTTCGGTTATTTTAGCTATTTTAAGTCGTTTATCGAATATTTTAGATGCAGTTGCTTTAGTTAAACATGAACTTCATTGTTGTATTCCAATAGAAACGAGTTTTAATATAGAAAACCCGGTTAAAATGCTTCTGAGAGTGAGTTTTTAAGTAGTATTAAGTCTTATTTCGGTTATTTTAGCTATTTTAAGTCGTTTATCGAATATTTTAGATGCAGTTGCTTTAGTTAAACATGAACTTCATTGTTGTATTCCAATAGAAACGAGTTTTAATATAGAAAACCCGGTTAAAATGCTTCTGAGAGTGAGTTTTTAAGTAGTATTAAGACTTATTTCGGTTATTTTAGCTATTTTAAGTCGTTTATCGAATATTTTAGATGCAGTTGCTTTAGTTAAACATGAACTTCATTGTTGTATTCCAATAGAAACGAGTTTTAATATAGAAAACCCGGTTAAAATGCTTCTGAGAGTGAGTTTTTAAGTAGTATTAAGACTTATTTCGGTTATTTTAGCTATTTTAAGTCGTTTATCGAATATTTTAGATGCAGTTGCTTTAGTTAAACATGAACTTCATTGTTGTATTCCAATAGAAACGAGTTTTAATATAGAAAACCCGGTTAAAATGCTTCTGAGAGTGAGTTTTTAAGTAGTATTAAGACTTATTTCGGTTATTTTAGCTATTTTAAGTCGTTTATCGAATATTTTAGATGCAGTTGCTTTAGTTAAACATGAACTTCATTGTTGTATTCCAATAGAAACGAGTTTTAATATAGAAAACCCGGTTAAAATGCTTCTGAGAGTGAGTTTTTAAGTAGTTTTAAGTCTTATTTCGGTTATTTTAGCTATTTTAAGTCGTTTATCGAATATTTTAGATGCAGTTGCTTTAGTTAAACATGAACTTCATTGTTGTATTCCAATAGAAACGAGTTTTAATATAGAAAACCCGGTTAAAATGCTTCTGAGAGTGAGTTTTTAAGTAGTATTAAGACTTATTTCGGTTATTTTAGCTATTTTAAGTCGTTTATCGAATATTTTAGATGCAGTTGCTTTAGTTAAACATGAACTTCATTGTTGTATTCCAATAGAAACGAGTTTTAATATAGAAAACCCGGTTAAAATGCTTCTGAGAGTGAGTTTTTAAGTAGTATTAAGACTTATTTCGGTTATTTTAGCTATTTTAAGTCGTTTATCGAATATTTTAGATGCAGTTGCTTTAGTTAAACATGAACTTCATTGTTGTATTCCAATAGAAACGAGTTTTAATATAGAAAACCCGGTTAAAATGCTTCTGAGAGTGAGTTTTTAAGTAGTATTAAGTCTTATTTCGGTTATTTTAGCTATTTTAAGTCGTTTATCGAATATTTTAGATGCAGTTGCTTTAGTTAAACATGAACTTCATTGTTGTATTCCAATAGAAACGAGTTTTAATATAGAAAACCCGGTTAAAATGCTTCTGAGAGTGAGTTTTTAAGTAGTATTAAGACTTATTTCGGTTATTTTAGCTATTTTAAGTCGTTTATCGAATATTTTAGATGCAGTTGCTTTAGTTAAACATGAACTTCATTGTTGTATTCCAATAGAAACGAGTTTTAATATAGAAAACCCGGTTAAAATGCTTCTGAGAGTGAGTTTTTAAGAAGTATTAAGACTTATTTCGGTTATTTTAGCTATTTTAAGTCGTTTATCGAATATTTTAGATGCAGTTGCTTTAGTTAAACATGAACTTCATTGTTGTATTCCAATAGAAACGAGTTTTAATATAGAAAACCCGGTTAAAATGCTTCTGAGAGTGAGTTTTTAAGTAGCCTTAAGACTTATTTCGGTTATTTTAGCTATTTTGAGTCGTTTATCGAATATTTTAGATGCAGTTGCTTTAGTTAAACATGAACTTCATTGTTGTATTCCAATAGAAACGAGTTTTAATATAGAAAACCCGGTTAAAATGCTTCTGAGAGTGAGTTTTTAAGTAGTATTAAGACTTATTTCGGTTATTTTAGCTATTTTGAGTCGTTTATCGAATATTTTGGATGCAGTTGCTTTAGTTAAACATGAACTTCATTGTTGTATTCCAATAGAAACGAGTTTTAATATAGAAAACCCGGTTAAAATGCTTCTGAGAGTGAGTTTTTAAGTAGTATTAAGACTTATTTCGGTTATTTTAGCTATTTTGAGTCGTTTATCGAATATTTTAGATGCAGTTGCTTTAGTTAAACATGAACTTCATTGTTGTATTCCAATAGAAACGAGTTTTAATATAGAAAACCCGGTTAAAATGCTTCTGAGAGTGAGTTTTTAAGTAGTATTAAGACTTATTTCGGTTATTTTAGCTATTTTGAGTCGTTTATCGAATATTTTGGATGCAGTTGCTTTAGTTAAACATGAACTTCATTGTTGTATTCCAATAGAAACGAGTTTTAATATAGAAAACCCGGTTAAAATGCTTCTGAGAGTGAGTTTTTAAGAAGTATTAAGACTTATTTCGGTTATTTTAGCTATTTAAGTCGTTTATCGAATATTTTGGATGCAGTTGCTTTAGTTAAACATGAACTTCATTGTTGTATTCCAATAGAAACGAGTTTTAATATAGAAAACCCGGTTAAAATGCTTCTGAGAGTGAGTTTTTAAGAAGTATTAAGACTTATTTCGGTTATTTTAGCTATTTAAGTCGTTTATCGAATATTTTGGATGCAGTTGCTTTAGTTAAACATGAACTTCATTGTTGTATTCCAATAGAAACGAGTTTTAATATAGAAAACCCGGTTAAAATGCTTCTGAGAGTGAGTTTTTAAGAAGTATTAAGACTTATTTCGGTTATTTTAGCTATTTAAGTCGTTTATCGAATATTTTGGATGCAGTTGCTTTAGTTAAACATGAACTTCATTGTTGTATTCCAATAGAAACGAGTTTTAATATAGAAAACCCGGTTAAAATGCTTCTGAGAGTGAGTTTTTAAGAAGTATTAAGACTTATTTCGGTTATTTTAGCTATTTTAAGTCGTTTATCGAATATTTTAGATGCAGTTGCTTTAGTTAAACATGAACTTCATTGTTGTATTCCAATAGAAACGAGTTTTAATATAGAAAACCCGGTTAAAATGCTTCTGAGAGTGAGTTTTTAAGTAGTATTAAGTCTTATTTCGGTTATTTTAGCTATTTTAAGTCGTTTATCGAATATTTTAGATGCAGTTGCTTTAGTTAAACATGAACTTCATTGTTGTATTCCAATAGAAACGAGTTTTAATATAGAAAACCCGGTTAAAATGCTTCTGAGAGTGAGTTTTTAAGAAGTATTAAGTCTTATTTCGGTTATTTTAGCTATTTTAAGTCGTTTATCGAATATTTTAGATGCAGTTGCTTTAGTTAAACATGAACTTCATTGTTGTATTCCAATAGAAACGAGTTTTAATATAGAAAACCCGGTTAAAATGCTTCTGAGAGTGAGTTTTTAAGTAGTATTAAGACTTATTTCGGTTATTTTAGCTATTTAAGTCGTTTATCGAATATTTTGGATGCAGTTGCTTTAGTTAAACATGAACTTCATTGTTGTATTCCAATAGAAACGAGTTTTAATATAGAAAACCCGGTTAAAATGCTTCTGAGAGTGAGTTTTTAAGTAGTATTAAGACTTATTTCGGTTATTTTAGCTATTTAAGTCGTTTATCGAATATTTTAGATGCAGTTGCTTTAGTTAAACATGAACTTCATTGTTGTATTCCAATAGAAACGAGTTTTAATATAGAAAACCCGGTTAAAATGCTTCTGAGAGTGAGTTTTTAAGAAGTATTAAGACTTATTTCGGTTATTTTAGCTATTTAAGTCGTTTATCGAATATTTTGAGATGCAGTTGCTTTAGTTAAACATGAACTTCATTGTTGTATTCCAATAGAAACGAGTTTTAATATAGAAAACCCGGTTAAAATGCTTCTGAGAGTGAGTTTTTAAGTAGTATTAAGACTTATTTCGGTTATTTTAGCTATTTAAGTCGTTTATCGAATATTTTGGATGCAGTTGCTTTAGTTAAACATGAACTTCATTGTTGTATTCCAATAGAAACGAGTTTTAATATAGAAAACCCGGTTAAAATGCTTCTGAGAGTGAGTTTTTAAGTAGTATTAAGACTTATTTCGGTTATTTTAGCTATTTAAGTCGTTTATCGAATATTTTAGATGCAGTTGCTTTAGTTAAACATGAACTTCATTGTTGTATTCCAATAGAAACGAGTTTTAATATAGAAAACCCGGTTAAAATGCTTCTGAGAGTGAGTTTTTAAGTAGTATTAAGTCTTATTTCGGTTATTTTAGCTATTTTAAGTCGTTTATCGAATATTTTAGATGCAGTTGCTATAGTTAAACATGAACTTCATTGTTGTATTCCAATAGAAACGAGTTTTAATATAGAAAACCCGGTTAAAATGCTTCTGAGAGTGAGTTTTTAAGAAGTATTAAGACTTATTTCGGTTATTTTAGCTATTTAAGTCGTTTATCGAATATTTTGGATGCAGTTGCTTTAGTTAAACATGAACTTCATTGTTGTATTCCAATAGAAACGAGTTTTAATATAGAAAACCCGGTTAAAATGCTTCTGAGAGTGAGTTTTTAAGAAGTATTAAGACTTATTTCGGTTATTTTAGCTATTTTGAGTCGTTTATCGAATATTTTAGATGCAGTTGCTTTAGTTAAACATGAACTTCATTGTTGTATTCCAATAGAAACGAGTTTTAATATAGAAAACCCGGTTAAAATGCTTCTGAGAGTGAGTTTTTAAGTAGTATTAAGACTTATTTCGGTTATTTTAGCTATTTAAGTCGTTTATCGAATATTTTGGATGCAGTTGCTTTAGTTAAACATGAACTTCATTGTTGTATTCCAATAGAAACGAGTTTTAATATAGAAAACCCGGTTAAAATGCTTCTGAGAGTGAGTTTTTAAGAAGTATTAAGACTTATTTCGGTTATTTTAGCTATTTAAGTCGTTTATCGAATATTTTGGATGCAGTTGCTTTAGTTAAACATGAACTTCATTGTTGTATTCCAATAGAAACGAGTTTTAATATAGAAAACCCGGTTAAAATGCTTCTGAGAGTGAGTTTTTAAGAAGTATTAAGACTTATTTCGGTTATTTTAGCTATTTTAAGTCGTTTATCGAATATTTTGGATGCAGTTGCTTTAGTTAAACATGAACTTCATTGTTGTATTCCAATAGAAACGAGTTTTAATATAGAAAACCCGGTTAAAATGCTTCTGAGAGTGAGTTTTTAAGAAGTATTAAGACTTATTTCGGTTATTTTAGCTATTTTAAGTCGTTTATCGAATATTTTGGATGCAGTTGCTTTAGTTAAACATGAACTTCATTGTTGTATTCCAATAGAAACGAGTTTTAATATAGAAAACCCGGTTAAAATGCTTCTGAGAGTGAGTTTTTAAGAAGTATTAAGACTTATTTCGGTTATTTTAGCTATTTTAAGTCGTTTATCGAATATTTTGGATGCAGTTGCTTTAGTTAAACATGAACTTCATTGTTGTATTCCAATAGAAACGAGTTTTAATATAGAAAACCCGGTTAAAATGCTTCTGAGAGTGAGTTTTTAAGAAGTATTAAGACTTATTTCGGTTATTTTAGCTATTTTGAGTCGTTTATCGAATATTTTGGATGCAGTTGCTTTAGTTAAACATGAACTTCATTGTTGTATTCCAATAGAAACGAGTTTTAATATAGAAAACCCGGTTAAAATGCTTCTGAGAGTGAGTTTTTAAGAAGTATTAAGACTTATTTCGGTTATTTTAGCTATTTTGAGTCGTTTATCGAATATTTTAGATGCAGTTGCTTTAGTTAAACATGAACTTCATTGTTGTATTCCAATAGAAACGAGTTTTAATATAGAAAACCCGGTTAAAATGCTTCTGAGAGTGAGTTTTTAAGAAGTATTAAGACTTATTTCGGTTATTTTAGCTATTTTAAGTCGTTTATCGAATATTTTGGATGCAGTTGCTTTAGTTAAACATGAACTTCATTGTTGTATTCCAATAGAAACGAGTTTTAATATAGAAAACCCGGTTAAAATGCTTCTGAGAGTGAGTTTTTAAGAAGTATTAAGACTTATTTCGGTTATTTTAGCTATTTTAAGTCGTTTATCGAATATTTTAGATGCAGTTGCTTTAGTTAAACATGAACTTCATTGTTGTATTCCAATAGAAACGAGTTTTAATATAGAAAACCCGGTTAAAATGCTTCTGAGAGTGAGTTTTTAAGAAGTATTAAGACTTATTTCGGTTATTTTAGCTATTTTAAGTCGTTTATCGAATATTTTGGATGCAGTTGCTTTAGTTAAACATGAACTTCATTGTTGTATTCCAATAGAAACGAGTTTTAATATAGAAAACCCGGTTAAAATGCTTCTGAGAGTGAGTTTTTAAGAAGTATTAAGACTTATTTCGGTTATTTTAGCTATTTTGAGTCGTTTATCGAATATTTTAGATGCAGTTGCTTTAGTTAAACATGAACTTCATTGTTGTATTCCAATAGAAACGAGTTTTAATATAGAAAACCCGGTTAAAATGCTTCTGAGAGTGAGTTTTTAAGTAGTATTAAGACTTATTTCGGTTATTTTAGCTATTTAAGTCGTTTATCGAATATTTTGGATGCAGTTGCTTTAGTTAAACATGAACTTCATTGTTGTATTCCAATAGAAACGAGTTTTAATATAGAAAACCCGGTTAAAATGCTTCTGAGAGTGAGTTTTTAAGTAGTATTAAGACTTATTTCGGTTATTTTAGCTATTTTAAGTCGTTTATCGAATATTTTGGATGCAGTTGCTTTAGTTAAACATGAACTTCATTGTTGTATTCCAATAGAAACGAGTTTTAATATAGAAAACCCGGTTAAAATGCTTCTGAGAGTGAGTTTTTAAGAAGTATTAAGACTTATTTCGGTTATTTTAGCTATTTTAAGTCGTTTATCGAATATTTTGGATGCAGTTGCTTTAGTTAAACATGAACTTCATTGTTGTATTCCAATAGAAACGAGTTTTAATATAGAAAACCCGGTTAAAATGCTTCTGAGAGTGAGTTTTTAAGAAGTATTAAGACTTATTTCGGTTATTTTAGCTATTTTAAGTCGTTTATCGAATATTTTGGATGCAGTTGCTTTAGTTAAACATGAACTTCATTGTTGTATTCCAATAGAAACGAGTTTTAATATAGAAAACCCGGTTAAAATGCTTCTGAGAGTGAGTTTTTAAGAAGTATTAAGACTTATTTCGGTTATTTTAGCTATTTTAAGTCGTTTATCGAATATTTTGGATGCAGTTGCTTTAGTTAAACATGAACTTCATTGTTGTATTCCAATAGAAACGAGTTTTAATATAGAAAACCCGGTTAAAATGCTTCTGAGAGTGAGTTTTTAAGAAGTATTAAGACTTATTTCGGTTATTTTAGCTATTTTAAGTCGTTTATCGAATATTTTGGATGCAGTTGCTTTAGTTAAACATGAACTTCATTGTTGTATTCCAATAGAAACGAGTTTTAATATAGAAAACCCGGTTAAAATGCTTCTGAGAGTGAGTTTTTAAGAAGTATTAAGACTTATTTCGGTTATTTTAGCTATTTTGAGTCGTTTATCGAATATTTTAGATGCAGTTGCTTTAGTTAAACATGAACTTCATTGTTGTATTCCAATAGAAACGAGTTTTAATATAGAAAACCCGGTTAAAATGCTTCTGAGAGTGAGTTTTTAAGTAGTATTAAGACTTATTTCGGTTATTTTAGCTATTTAAGTCGTTTATCGAATATTTTGGATGCAGTTGCTTTAGTTAAACATGAACTTCATTGTTGTATTCCAATAGAAACGAGTTTTAATATAGAAAACCCGGTTAAAATGCTTCTGAGAGTGAGTTTTTAAGTAGTATTAAGACTTATTTCGGTTATTTTAGCTATTTTAAGTCGTTTATCGAATATTTTGGATGCAGTTGCTTTAGTTAAACATGAACTTCATTGTTGTATTCCAATAGAAACGAGTTTTAATATAGAAAACCCGGTTAAAATGCTTCTGAGAGTGAGTTTTTAAGAAGTATTAAGACTTATTTCGGTTATTTTAGCTATTTTAAGTCGTTTATCGAATATTTTGGATGCAGTTGCTTTAGTTAAACATGAACTTCATTGTTGTATTCCAATAGAAACGAGTTTTAATATAGAAAACCCGGTTAAAATGCTTCTGAGAGTGAGTTTTTAAGTAGTATTAAGACTTATTTCGGTTATTTTAGCTATTTTGAGTCGTTTATCGAATATTTTAGATGCAGTTGCTATAGTTAAACATGAACTTCATTGTTGTATTCCAATAGAAACGAGTTTTAATATAGAAAACCCGGTTAAAATGCTTCTGAGAGTGAGTTTTTAAGTAGTATTAAGTCTTATTTCGGTTATTTTAGCTATTTTAAGTCGTTTATCGAATATTTTAGATGCAGTTGCTTTAGTTAAACATGAACTTCATTGTTGTATTCCAATAGAAACGAGTTTTAATATAGAAAACCCGGTTAAAATGCTTCTGAGAGTGAGTTTTTAAGAAGTATTAAGACTTATTTCGGTTATTTTAGCTATTTTAAGTCGTTTATCGAATATTTTAGATGCAGTTGCTTTAGTTAAACATGAACTTCATTGTTGTATTCCAATAGAAACGAGTTTTAATATAGAAAACCCGGTTAAAATGCTTCTGAGAGTGAGTTTTTAAGTAGTATTAAGTCTTATTTCGGTTATTTTAGCTATTTTAAGTCGTTTATCGAATATTTTGGATGCAGTTGCTTTAGTTAAACATGAACTTCATTGTTGTATTCCAATAGAAACGAGTTTTAATATAGAAAACCCGGTTAAAATGCTTCTGAGAGTGAGTTTTTAAGTAGTATTAAGACTTATTTCGGTTATTTTAGCTATTTTAAGTCGTTTATCGAATATTTTGGATGCAGTTGCTTTAGTTAAACATGAACTTCATTGTTGTATTCCAATAGAAACGAGTTTTAATATAGAAAACCCGGTTAAAATGCTTCTGAGAGTGAGTTTTTAAGTAGTATTAAGACTTATTTCGGTTATTTTAGCTATTTTAAGTCGTTTATCGAATATTTTGGATGCAGTTGCTTTAGTTAAACATGAACTTCATTGTTGTATTCCAATAGAAACGAGTTTTAATATAGAAAACCCGGTTAAAATGCTTCTGAGAGTGAGTTTTTAAGTAGTATTAAGTCTTATTTCGGTTATTTTAGCTATTTTAAGTCGTTTATCGAATATTTTGGATGCAGTTGCTTTAGTTAAACATGAACTTCATTGTTGTATTCCAATAGAAACGAGTTTTAATATAGAAAACCCGGTTAAAATGCTTCTGAGAGTGAGTTTTTAAGTAGTATTAAGTCTTATTTCGGTTATTTTAGCTATTTTAAGTCGTTTATCGAATATTTTGGATGCAGTTGCTTTAGTTAAACATGAACTTCATTGTTGTATTCCAATAGAAACGAGTTTTAATATAGAAAACCCGGTTAAAATGCTTCTGAGAGTGAGTTTTTAAGTAGTATTAAGACTTATTTCGGTTATTTTAGCTATTTTAAGTCGTTTATCGAATATTTTGGATGCAGTTGCTTTAGTTAAACATGAACTTCATTGTTGTATTCCAATAGAAACGAGTTTTAATATAGAAAACCCGGTTAAAATGCTTCTGAGAGTGAGTTTTTAAGTAGTATTAAGACTTATTTCGGTTATTTTAGCTATTTTAAGTCGTTTATCGAATATTTTGGATGCAGTTGCTTTAGTTAAACATGAACTTCATTGTTGTATTCCAATAGAAACGAGTTTTAATATAGAAAACCCGGTTAAAATGCTTCTGAGAGTGAGTTTTTAAGTAGTATTAAGACTTATTTCGGTTATTTTAGCTATTTTAAGTCGTTTATCGAATATTTTGGATGCAGTTGCTTTAGTTAAACATGAACTTCATTGTTGTATTCCAATAGAAACGAGTTTTAATATAGAAAACCCGGTTAAAATGCTTCTGAGAGTGAGTTTTTAAGAAGTATTAAGACTTATTTCGGTTATTTTAGCTATTTTAAGTCGTTTATCGAATATTTTGGATGCAGTTGCTTTAGTTAAACATGAACTTCATTGTTGTATTCCAATAGAAACGAGTTTTAATATAGAAAACCCGGTTAAAATGCTTCTGAGAGTGAGTTTTTAAGAAGTATTAAGACTTATTTCGGTTATTTTAGCTATTTTAAGTCGTTTATCGAATATTTTGGATGCAGTTGCTTTAGTTAAACATGAACTTCATTGTTGTATTCCAATAGAAACGAGTTTTAATATAGAAAACCCGGTTAAAATGCTTCTGAGAGTGAGTTTTTAAGAAGTATTAAGACTTATTTCGGTTATTTTAGCTATTTTAAGTCGTTTATCGAATATTTTGGATGCAGTTGCTTTAGTTAAACATGAACTTCATTGTTGTATTCCAATAGAAACGAGTTTTAATATAGAAAACCCGGTTAAAATGCTTCTGAGAGTGAGTTTTTAAGAAGTATTAAGACTTATTTCGGTTATTTTAGCTATTTTAAGTCGTTTATCGAATATTTTGGATGCAGTTGCTTTAGTTAAACATGAACTTCATTGTTGTATTCCAATAGAAACGAGTTTTAATATAGAAAACCCGGTTAAAATGCTTCTGAGAGTGAGTTTTTAAGAAGTATTAAGACTTATTTCGGTTATTTTAGCTATTTTAAGTCGTTTATCGAATATTTTAGATGCAGTTTTTATAGTTAAACATGAACTTCATTGTTGTATTCCAATAGAAACGAGTTTTAATATAGAAAACCCGGTTAAAATGCTTCTGAGAGTGAGTTTTTAAGTAGTATTAAGACTTATTTCGGTTATTTTAGCTATTTTAAGTCGTTTATCGAATATTTTAGATGCAGTTGCTTTAGTTAAACATGAACTTCATTGTTGTATTCCAATAGAAACGAGTTTTAATATAGAAAACCCGGTTAAAATGCTTCTGAGAGTGAGTTTTTAAGTAGTATTAAGACTTATTTCGGTTATTTTAGCTATTTTAAGTCGTTTATCGAATACTTTAGATGCAGTTGCTTTAGTTAAACATGAACTTCATTGTTGTATTCCAATAGAAACGAGTTTTAATATAGAAAACCCGGTTAAAATGCTTCTGAGAGTGAGTTTTTAAGTAGTATTAAGACTTATTTCGGTTATTTTAGCTATTTTGAGTCGTTTATCGAATATTTTAGATGCAGTTGCTTTAGTTAAACATGAACTTCATTGTTGTATTCCAATAGAAACGAGTTTTAATATAGAAAACCCGGTTAAAATGCTTCTGAGAGTGAGTTTTTAAGTAGTATTAAGACTTATTTCGGTTATTTTAGCTATTTTAAGTCGTTTATCGAATACTTTAGATGCAGTTGCTATAGTTAAACATGAACTTCATTGTTGTATTCCAATAGAAACGAGTTTTAATATAGAAAACCCGGTTAAAATGCTTCTGAGAGTGAGTTTTTAAGTAGTATTAAGACTTATTTCGGTTATTTTAGCTATTTTAAGTCGTTTATCGAATATTTTAGATGCAGTTGCTTTAGTTAAACATGAACTTCATTGTTGTATTCCAATAGAAACGAGTTTTAATATAGAAAACCCGGTTAAAATGCTTCTGAGAGTGAGTTTTTAAGTAGTATTAAGACTTATTTCGGTTATTTTAGCTATTTTGAGTCGTTTATCGAATATTTTAGATGCAGTTGCTATAGTTAAACATGAACTTCATTGTTGTATTCCAATAGAAACGAGTTTTAATATAGAAAACCCGGTTAAAATGCTTCTGAGAGTGAGTTTTTAAGTAGTATTAAGACTTATTTCGGTTATTTTAGCTATTTTAAGTCGTTTATCGAATATTTTAGATGCAGTTGCTTTAGTTAAACATGAACTTCATTGTTGTATTCCAATAGAAACGAGTTTTAATATAGAAAACCCGGTTAAAATGCTTCTGAGAGTGAGTTTTTAAGTAGTATTAAGACTTATTTCGGTTATTTTAGCTATTTTGAGTCGTTTATCGAATATTTTAGATGCAGTTGCTATAGTTAAACATGAACTTCATTGTTGTATTCCAATAGAAACGAGTTTTAATATAGAAAACCCGGTTAAAATGCTTCTGAGAGTGAGTTTTTAAGTAGTATTAAGACTTATTTCGGTTATTTTAGCTATTTTAAGTCGTTTATCGAATATTTTAGATGCAGTTGCTTTAGTTAAACATGAACTTCATTGTTGTATTCCAATAGAAACGAGTTTTAATATAGAAAACCCGGTTAAAATGCTTCTGAGAGTGAGTTTTTAAGTAGTATTAAGACTTATTTCGGTTATTTTAGCTATTTTAAGTCGTTTATCGAATATTTTAGATGCAGTTGCTTTAGTTAAACATGAACTTCATTGTTGTATTCCAATAGAAACGAGTTTTAATATAGAAAACCCGGTTAAAATGCTTCTGAGAGTGAGTTTTTAAGTAGTATTAGGACTTATTTCGGTTATTTTAGCTATTTTAAGTCGTTTATCGAATATTTTAGATGCAGTTGCTATAGTTAAACATGAACTTCATTGTTGTATTCCAATAGAAACGAGTTTTAATATAGAAAACCCGGTTAAAATGCTTCTGAGAGTGAGTTTTTAAGTAGTATTAAGACTTATTTCGGTTATTTTAGCTGTTTAGAGTCGTTTATCGAATATTTTAGATGCAGTTGCTTTAGTTAAACATGAACTTCATTGTTGTATTCCAATAGAAACGAGTTTTAATATAGAAAACCCGGTTAAAATGCTTCTGAGAGTGAGTTTTTAAGTAGTATTAAGTCTTATTTCGGTTATTTTAGCTATTTTAAGTCGTTTATCGAATATTTTAGATGCAGTTGCTTTAGTTAAACATGAACTTCATTGTTGTATTCCAATAGAAACGAGTTTTAATATAGAAAACCCGGTTAAAATGCTTCTGAGAGTGAGTTTTTAAGTAGTATTAAGTCTTATTTCGGTTATTTTAGCTATTTTAAGTCGTTTATCGAATATTTTAGATGCAGTTGCTTTAGTTAAACATGAACTTCATTGTTGTATTCCAATAGAAACGAGTTTTAATATAGAAAACCCGGTTAAAATGCTTCTGAGAGTGAGTTTTTAAGAAGTATTAAGACTTATTTCGGTTATTTTAGCTATTTTAAGTCGTTTATCGAATATTTTAGATGCAGTTGCTTTAGTTAAACATGAACTTCATTGTTGTATTCCAATAGAAACGAGTTTTAATATAGAAAACCCGGTTAAAATGCTTCTGAGAGTGAGTTTTTAAGTAGTATTAAGACTTATTTCGGTTATTTTAGCTACTTTTGAGTCGTTTATCGAATATTTTAGATGCAGTTGCTATGGCTAAACATGAAATTCATTGTTGTGTATCCATAGAAACGCTATTTTAAATGGAAAACACAGTTGAAATGCTTCTGAGAGTGAGTTTTTAAGTAGTATTAAGTCTTATTTCTGTTATTTTAGCTATTTTAAGTCGTTTATCGATTATTTTAGATGCAGTTGCTTTAGTTAAACATGAACTTCATTGTTGTATTTCAATAGAAACGAGTTTTAATATAGAAAACCCGGTTAAAATGCTTCTGAGAGTGAGTTTTTAAGTAGTATTAAGTCTTATTTCGGTTATTTTAGCTATTTAAGTCGTTTATCGAATATTTTAGATGCAGTTGTTATAGATAAACATGAAATTTATTGTTGTATATCCTTGGAAACCTGTTTTTATAGAGAAAACCCAATTTAAGACGCTATTTCCCACCTTACGGTTGACTATTGCATGTGTTTATCTTTATTTTTACTTTATTTGTATAGTTTTAACCAATATACGTCGATAACCGATGATTTTTTTATGAGTTTTCCATGGTTACAAGCCGATTTTATTGTCGAAACAGCTTAATAATGAAATTAAGTGGTTCAAAACTACGTTACGGCGCTTATTTGGTCGAATTTTTTAATTTTTTTAATTGAGATTTTAATAATCTGATTTAATCCGCGTGTTAAATGTGATAACATGGTATCAAAATTTATGGCTACTTTCAGCGGTTTTTGTTCAGAAAAATGGACAAAATGAGGTTAGTTTGAAAAGATTTGGTTCCGAATTGATTATAAAAAGAAAGATTAATGTTTAAGCTATGATTAGATAGTGTTCCGGTTTTCGTCACTTCATTTATACGGAAGTTATTCGTTGAAACGTAAACCAGTACCGGAACTTCCTTGAAAAAAGATCCAGACATTGCTGCGAAAAATGGCTAAATATCCGTTTATTTCAACGGATTTCGTTCCAAATTGTTTATAAAAAGAAGGAACAATGTTTAAACTACGTTATGAGTGTATTTTGGATTCGGTGAGGTCATTTATTCGGATGTTATTCGATAAAACATGAAACCATACCGGAAGTTACCATGTAACCCGACTTTCTCAATTAAAACATTGAATTATGGGTTAACTTCAACTAATTCTGTTCCAAATGGTTTATATTAAGAAAGAAAAATTTTTAAACTACATTTTGAGCGTATTTTGGTTTCCTTGAGGTCATGTATATGGAAGTTATTTGATAAAACGTAAAACCATACCGGAAGGTACCATGAAAACCCGACGTCATAAAGAAAAACTCAAAATTGTGGGTTAAATTCAACGGATTTCGTTCCAGATTGTTTATATAAAGAAAAACTAATGTTTAAACTGTGGCTAGATAGTATTCTGGTTTTCGTAAGTTTAATTATACGGAAGTTATTCGTTGAAACGTAAACCAGTACCGGAACTTCAGAGCTAAGGACCCCACGAGAAATCCCGACATCGCTACCAAAAACGGCTAAAATATAGGTTAATTTCTACGGATTTTGGGTTTATCGCAACGGATTCTGTTCCAAATTGTTTATGCAGAAAAATAACAATGTTTAATCTACGTTTTGAAAGTATTCCGGTTTTAGTAAGTTCATTTATACGAATGTTATTCAATAAAACGTGAAACCATACCGGAAGGTTCCATAAAACTCGACTTCATGAAGAAAAACACAAAATTGTGGGTTAAATTCAACGGATTTCGTTCAAAATTGTTTATAAAAAGGAAGAATAATGTGTAAGCTGTGGTTAGAGAGTATTTTGGTTTTTCTAAGTTCATTTATACGGAAGTTATTGGTTAAAACGTAAACCAGTACCGGAACTTCCCTTCAAAGAAATCCCGACATGGCTGCGAAAAACGGCAGAAATATGGGTTAATTTCAACGGATTCGGTTCCAAATTGATTGCAGTAATGAAGATAGATGATTAATCTATCTTTTAAATGTTTTCCGGAATCAGTAGGTTAATAAACACGGAAGTTATTCGACGAAACGTAAAAGTGGGTTTGATGCGCTTCTGGCCGTTGTTTTCACTAAGCTGCTGTGGATATTTTTGGCTTCGTTGTTGATATGGCGACGTAACGTTTATAAATATAGTGCGAGTGGTTACCAAGTTGTTTTTAAAGCTGGAGGGGATAAGTAAAGATATATATATATATATATATATATATATATATATATATATATATATATATATATATAATTTAATTATAATTGATAATATTTAAACTGATTTACATTATGGATGTTTTTAAATGAAATATAATCATTAAAAATTCATATCTATTATTTTTAGCTTAAGCAGGTTAAGAATGTCCTGTAGATTAACAATTAAAAAAAACATAATTTATCCCGTAATGTTAATAAATTATTAAAACGATAAAATTTTTATCGAAAATTTTTTAAAAAATGAAAGAAAAATTAAAATTTGTCAAAATTTCGTGTAAATCTAATTATTTTATTTTTCAACCAATTATCAATTTATTTAATTAATTATTAATTTAATTAATTGATAATTAGTTTAATTGATAAATTATTGATTTATTTAATTACTTATTAATTTATTAATCAATTATTAAATTATTTATTATAATTCATTATTAATTTAATAATTCATTATTAATTTAATTAATTCATTATTAATTTAATTAATTCATTATTAATTTAATTAATTCATTATTAATTTAATTAATTCATTATTAATTTAATTAATTGATAATTAGTTTAATTAATCGATTATTAATTTTAATAATAAATTATTAATTTTATTAATCAATTATTCATTTATTTATTAAATATATCATTTATTCAATATTTCATTTATCTAATTTAATTAGACGAAAGACAGATATTTAAAGCAATATTTCACTACTAAAAAATCAATTCAAACCAAATAAGATGATCAAAAAAATAGATCAAAATTTTAAAATGCGAATTTAAAATTAAAAAATGGATAAGAAACACTTCGTAAATCTATAGATTAATATTTAATGATATATTCGCTAAATTTTGTAATATTTGTATAATTACTTAATTTTCCCCTTCTTTTATTAATTTAATCTAATAAATAAACGTGTTTTATATATATATATATATATATATATATATATATATATATATATATATATATATATATATATATATATATATATATATATATATATATTCGTGTTTATTTGCTAATGTATATATTACATTATATTTTATTATTATTATATATTTCGTGTCGTTAATGTTATGTTTTATGTATATTCGTATTTTTTATAAATAAATATATATATATATATTGTATTTCATTTATTTATTACATATTTTATATATTCTTTTTATTTGTAACTATATTTTATATATCGTTATAATATTTTTTATCTATTCGTACTTATATATATATATATATATATATATATATATATCCTTTGATATTTTCCCGTTTAAAAATTCAAACGAGTTTTATAGAAATCACCGTGGCGTATAAATTCGTGAAACAGGATTTTCCCGTCCAAAAAATGCCCAGAACAGGATTTAAATTATAAACAACGAGTATTTTAAACGATATAATTATGTACATATAATACATATATAGTTATGATAGTCTGGTTCAACAATCGCCGGCAAGGATACCTTGGTTTTGGTTTTTACCTCAAAATTACACTAACTGTTCGTCTTTTCTGTACTAAATCTCGCAAGTATGGCTCTTAAACGGTATTGCGCGATATAAATAAGAATCTTTGTTCAATTTCCTTCATTTTGGTGCTTGTTTCAACTTCGTAGGACCATTATTTCTTATTTAAATCGTCAAAAGAACAAAAGTCTGCAATCTTTTAAAACGAACTTTACGTGCATTTCTTATGGGAGTATTTCTCATGCATATATCATCATGTATTTTATGACAATCCTCATAATTTCGACCTGATAATGATTTTCTATGGCCATAATAAGAATCTTTGGTCAATTTGCTTTAATTTGGCACTTGGCACGATTTTCTAAGACCATTATTTCTTATTTAAATCATCAAAAGAACAAAAGTCTGCGAACGATCGAAACGAACTTTACGTGCATTTCATATGGCAGTGTTTCAAGGTCGTTTTGGAGTCGAACCAAGGATACTTTGGGCATGAAAATTTGGATATATAATCTTCAATCATTCCTCTAACTGATCCCCAGATTTTGTATTTCTATTTAATCGGAAAGCGCGTTAAAATAATGTTAAAAAAGATGTCTACCTACATTTGAAAATTTACTGACATCGGATACATAAATACATACACTATGTTGATCATTATGCAATAGTAGATATATATGTATATCTTTTAGTATATTTATACTTTCAAATAATAATTATTATTCAATTTCCTTTATTTTGCTACTTGTTCTAACTAAATATGACCATTATTTCTAATTTAATTCTTCGAAAGAATAAAAGTCTGCAATCGATAAAAACGAACTTTACGTGCATTTCTTATGGGAGAGTTTTGATGACAAATATTATCATGTGTTTTATCATAGTTCTCATAATTTCTATCCGGGAATGATATTTTAAGACCAGAATAGGAATTTTTATTCAATTTTCTTTCTTTTGGTACTTGCTTCAACTTTGTAGGACAATTATTTCTTATATAAATGATCAAAAGAATAAAAGTCTGCAATCGATCGAAACGAACTTTACGTGCATTTCTTATGGGACATTTCTGAACCGTCTGGGAGTCGAACCAAGGATACTATAAGAACAACAATTTAGATATATAATAATAAATTGTTCCTCTAACTAATCCCCAAATTTCGTATTTCTATTCGGTCGGGAAGTGCGTGAGATTAATGTTTAAAAAATGTCTCCAATGCATTTCTCACGGGAGCCTTTCCGAGCCGTTTGGGAGTCGAACCAAGGATACTTTGGGCATGAAAATTTGGATATATAATATTCAATTATTCCTCTAACTAATCTATAAATTTCGTTCTTCTATGTGGTCGGGGAGTGCATGACATTGACATTTTAAAAATGTCTTCCACGCATTTCTTACCAGAGTTGATGACATTGTATATGTATAATATAAACTGGTCCTGGAGTCGAACCAAGGATACTTTGGGCGTGAAAATTTGGATATATAATCTTCAATTGTTTCTTAATTTAACCCACAAATCTCGTATTTCTAATTAATAGGGAAGTGCGTGAAATTGACGTTTTAAAAACAAAATGTTGGATATCTGTTTGAATGGCTTCGTGTGACGTATTAGTCCTGTGCCTGTATATGTATTTTTTCTCTTGATTCTCACCGCCCTTCGTAACGGTATTTTCTGGTTATTTTTTTTGTCCCTTTGCAGTCGTCGGTATGCGTTGATTAAACTGCCAAACCCTCCATGCCAACGAGGTTAAGCATTTCTTAAGGAATGCGTCTTAAAAAGAAATACTGCGGAAGCTATTTCATCTTATGTAAGAAACTCCCGTAAGTAAAGCATGGGAGACGGTTTCTCTTAGAACATTAATTTCACGCACTTCCCGATTAAATAGAAATATCAAATTTGGGGATTAGTTAGAAGAATAATTGAAGATTATTTATGGAAATTTTCGTGCCCAACGTATCCTTGGTTCGACTCCAAAACGACCCTAAAACGCTCTCGTAAGAAATGCACGTAAAGTTCGTTTCCATCGATTGCAGACTTCTGTTCTTTTGAAGATTTAAGCAAGAAATAGTGGTCTTGGAAAATCGAGACAAGTACCAAATTAAAGAAAATTAAAGAAAGATTCTTATTATAGTCATAGAATATAGTTGTCAGGTCGAAATTATGAGAATTGTCATAAAATACATGTTGTAATACTTGCTAGTTTTTAATCCCGTAAGAAATGCACGTAAAGAGTGTTTCGATCGATTGCAGACTTTTGTTCTTTTGATGAATTTAATAAGAAATAAAAGTCCAATGATAACGACTCAAGTAACAAAAGAATGTAAATTGAATAGAGATTCTAATTCTGGCCTGGCCTACAGAAAATGTAAGTTAATCACTTGCAAAACATTAAGGGAAATGATTACAATTGCCAAAGTATGGATTCTGAATTCCCGAAATTTGCGATAAGCATTTCTCCTAGAAAAACGGAAGAATTATCACGAAATTATTTATCTTATCGAATGTTTTGGGATCCAAGAATCATTCCAAAAGATAAGATTTCATTCAAATTCCCAAAATTTTCTTTTCAATGCCATTTTTTATATCCGTATTCCCACAATACGACAACTTAACAGTACCAAAACTGGAACATTTAATAACTGAACTATAAATATTTAGCAGGAATCTGTATTTTATGTCCTGAATGATTATCTCTTTTCAATTTCCTTCCTTTTGGTACTTGTTTCAACTTCGTAGGACCGTTTTCACTTATTTAAATGTGCAAAAGAATTAAAGTATGCAGTCGATCGAAACGAACTTTACGTGCATTTCTTATGATAGAATTTTCCAGCATTTATTGGCATATTTCTCACAAATTAAACTGGAATATGATATTTTACGACCGGAATAAAAGTCTATATTCAATTGCCTTTATTTTGGTACTTGTTTCAACTTCGTAGGACCATTATTTCTTATTTAAATACGAAAAAGAATAAAAGTCTGCAATCTTTTAAAACGAACTTTACGTGCATTTCTTATGGGAGTATTTTCGGGTCGTTTTGGAGTCGAACCAAGGACACTATGAGCATGAAAATTTGGGTTTATATTACTCAATTGTTACTCTAACTAATCCCCAAATTTCGTATTTCTATTTAATCGGGAAGTGCGTGAAATTAATGTTCTAAAAAACGTCTCCCACGCATTTCTTACGGGAGTTTACCGACATCCGATTCGTAAATTCCATTATCAGTAGTTGTATTTACTTAGTAAAAATGAAAAAACAGCCTTCAGATTGTCATAACTTTCTCAAAATGAAGGTAAGAAATGCGTGGGAGACGTTTTTATAAAAACGTTAATTTCACTTACTTCCCAACTAAATAGAAATACAAAATTTGAGGCTTAGTTTGAGAAACAATTGAATATTATATATTTTAATTTTCATGCCCAAAGTATCCTTAGTTCGACTCCAAGGAGGCTCGAAAACGCTCCCGTAAGAAATGCACGTAAGGTTCATTTTGAACATTAATTTGACGCACTTCCCGACTCAATAGAAATATGAAATTTGGGGATTGCTTAGAGTATAGATGGACTATTATACATCTAAATTTTCATGCCCAAAGTATCCTTGGTTCGACTCCAAAACGATCCTTAAACACTGCCATAAGAAATGCACG
Organism: Pachydiplax longipennis; assembly: GCA_036926295.1. Lineage (NCBI taxonomy): Eukaryota > Metazoa > Arthropoda > Insecta > Odonata > Libellulidae > Pachydiplax > Pachydiplax longipennis. The sequence goes on from JAVFKF010000023.1 coordinate 10,801,969, forward strand.
TAAAGTTCGTTTCGATCGATTGCAGACTTTCATTCTACTGAAGAATTAAATAAGAAATAATGTATAATATATATATATATATATATATATATATATATATATATATATATATATATATATATATATATATATATACATATTAAAATAGAGTAAATATTAAGAAAATATTAACTTAAATTTTATAAAAATTAAATAAAATGTCATTCAAAATTAAGTAAACATTGAGAAAAATATTAGTTAAGATTATTATAAAAATCAAGAAAAAAATGATTAATATTGATAAAAATTAATAATGATATAAATTTAAATTTAAAAAAATTAAGCAAAATACATATACTAAAATTTGATTAAAATATTATATCATATATTTTAAAAAATTAAAAAAGACCGAGAATGGTTACATTAAGAAAAAATCGATAATTAAAAATGAATGTTAGATAATTATTTTATTTATTAAAAGGAATTTTAAGAAAATTCATCAAATTCAATTTAAGTAAAATGAATATATATATATATATATATATATATATATATATATATATATATATATATATATATATATAATTATTTTTAATTATATAGTTTAATAGATTAAAACAGCGGACATTCACTATAAATCCACTTCTTTTAGATCTTAATTTGCGAAAAATCGGATAAAATTTGAAAAATCTACTTACATACAGACTGAAACAAGTCATTTCCGGTGTAATATTGTACTTCCGGTTTCCAAAATGATGAAATAAACGATTTTTCGATCAAATTATGCATCTTCATTTGTTTTTTTTGGAATTTAGAACCGACTTACTGAAAAAAATCTCGATTTTTTGGAATATTTTTTACGTGTCAAATATGTAAAAAACAAAACTCCAGCGAAATTGTACGTAAGAGAGGAATAACGTTATTTTTTCAATAATACCATATGCATTATTCAAGAATTGCACGTATCTAGGTAAACTCCCGTAAGGAATGCGTGGGAGACATTTTTTAAACATAAATTTCACGCACTTCCCGATTAAATAGAAATGTGAAATTTGGGGATTAGTTAGAAGAATGATTGAACATTATATATCTAAATTTTCATGCTTAGAGTATCCTTGGTTCGACTCCCAGACGGCTCGAAAGTACTGCCATAAGAAATGCACGTTAAGTTCGTTTTTAAGGATTGCAGACTTTTGTTCTTTTGAAGATTTAGATAAGAAATAATGGTCTTAGAAAATCGAGACAAGTGCCAAATTAAAGCAAATTAAACAAAGATTCTTATTATAGTCTTAGAATATCGTTATCAGGTGGAAATTATGAGGATTGTCATAAAATACATGATGATATATTTACTAGTTTTTACTCCCGTAAGAAATGCACGTAATGTTCGTTTTTAAGGATTGCAGACTTTTGTTCTTTTGAAGAATTAAATACGAAATAATGGTCCTACGAAGTTGAAACAAGTACCAAAAGGAAGTAAATTGAATAAAGATTCTTATTATGGTCTTGGAATATCATTATCTAGTCGGAATTATGAGAATTATGATGATTTACATGATGAAATATGTATTAGAAATACTCCCGTAAGAAATGCACGTAAAGTTCGTTTTTAAGGATTGCAGACTTTTGTTCTTTTGAAGATTTATATAAGAAATAATGGTCCTACGAAGTTGAAACAAGTACCAAATTGAAGGAAATTGAACAAAGATTCCCGTCCACTGTCTGTTTATATTTAATTCCACATCATTCCACGTTTTTTGCCACTTTTACGCGTAACCAATGGCGACGCGAAACAATGTCATGAAGTAACCACGGCAACGAACGTCTTTCGGAAGGAATTCAGGAACACAGGCGATAATGGGTTTGACCTTACGCCGTTTTTTCCGTACGCTAGATTTCAGGTTTTTTTTTATTAGCCGAACTGAATTGGGACTTCCAGATGTACGCGTAGATTTGGCAACGCCGCCTCCGTGGTAGCGGAGTTCAACGCACGACCCGGTTCCCGCGTAACGGTGAAATTATTGGAACGAAAAAAATATGAGACGAAAATATTGTAAACGTCTGAAACAGGTGCCTGAAATGTCGACGAGTTCTTATCGCATTTTAACTTTTAACAATGGATGTGTTATTATTTAATGTAATTTATCTGTTATTATTGTTATGTACTGTTATTTATCTATTATTATTGTTATATTATGTTATTTATCTATTATTGTTGTTATTTAATGTTATTTAATGTTTTATAATTATCAATATTGTTATGTAATGTTATTTACCTATTATTATTGTTATGTAATGTTATTTATCTATTATTATTGTTTTTTAATATTATTTATCTATTATGATTGTTATTTAATGGTATTTATCTGTTATTATCGTTATTTAATGTTATTTATCTGTTATTATAGTTATGAAATGTTATTTATTTATTATTATCGTTATTCAATGTTATTTATCCATTATTATTGCTATGTAATGTTGTTTATCGAGAAGTTATTGTTATGTATGTTATTTATCCATTATTATTGTTATGTAATGTTATTTATCTATTATTATTGTTATGTAATGTTGTTTATCGAGAAGTTATTGTTATGTATGTTATTTATCCATTATTATTGTTATGTAATGTTATTTATCTATTATTATTGTTATGTAATGTTATTTATCTCTTATTATTGTTATGTAATGTTATTTATCGAGATGATAAGCATTAAGATTGATAAAAAAACAATGGAATAAACTGTCTATATTGAGTTATTGTCATCATATTAATTTGCATTAGTTTTATTCTATGAATATTTTTTTAAAATTCCTTTTAATTTTTATCGTCGAAGCGATCAAATACTGCTTAAGAATCTGATACTTAAAGTCCCTTTTAAAACGCTGTCGGAGCGTTATAAGAATGAGAAATGATAGTCTTAAAATATCGAAAAAGGTACCATCATGTATTTCAACATATTTCTCATAATTTCCATTTGTAAACGATATTCTACGACCGGAATAAGAATCTTTATTCATTTTTCTATCTTTTGGTACTTGTCTCGATTTTATTGGACAATTATTTCTTATTTAATTCTTCAGAAGAATAAAAGTCTGCAATCGATCGAAACGAACTTTACGTGCATTTTTTATGGGAGTGTTTCCTGGTTCGTCTGGGAGTCGAACCAAGGAAATTTTGGGAATAAAAATTAGGATATATAATACTCAATTGTTTCTCTAACTAATCTCCAAATTTCATATTTCTATTTAGCCGGGAAGTGCGTGAAATTAATGTTTTAAAAATGTCTCCCACGCATTTCTTACGGGAGTTACCGACATGCGTGCAATTCTTATGGGACAATTCTGAGCCGTCTGGGAGTCGAACCAAGAATAATCTGGGTATGAAAATACGTGTATATAGTACTCAATTGTTCCTCTAACTAATCCCCAAATTGCATATTTCTATTTAGTCGGGAAATGCGTCAAATTAATGTTTTTACAATTGTTTCCCTGGCGTTTCATAGCCGAGTGTTTCCGAGCCGTCTGGGGGTCGAACCAAGGATGCTTAAGGCACGAAAATTCGTGTATATAATACTCAATTATCCCTTTAACTAATCGCTAAATTTCGTAATTCTATCACATCGAAAAGTGCTTCAAATTAATGTTTTTTAAAGTGTCTCCCACGCATTTCTTACGGGAGTTACCGACATGCGTGCAATTCTTATGGGACAATTCTGAGCCGTCTGGGAGTCGAACCAATAATAACCAGGGTATGAAAATACGTGTGTATAATATTCAATTGTTCCTCTAACTAGTCCCCAAATTTCGTAATTCTATCATATCGGAAAGTGCGTCAAATTAATGTTTTTATAATTGATTTCCTGGCGTTTCATAGCCGAGTGTTTCCGACCCGTCTGGGGGTCGAACCAAGGATGCTTAAGGCACGAAAATTCGTGTATATAATACTCAATTATACCTTTAACTAATCGCTAAATTTCGTAATTCTATCACATCGGGAAGTGCTTCAAATTAATGTTTTTTAAAATATCTCCCACGCATTTCTTACGGGAGCTTACCGACATGGTATGGATAAATGTACAAATGTTTTAATATATGCATTGTATTCGGGGGCAAATCTTCGTTTCCTTGAAAAACGAAGGAATCACAATTCCCCTCATTCTTACACAAGTGTCAGAGTACCATATTATCTCATCGTGACGTCATGGGATTCTCTTCGTGTGACGTCATCGCAGCATTTGGCCAACTTCCATCTCTTCACTCAATCGTCTAATTATATTGTCTTTAAAGTGTTCTATCGCCATTACATAGGGTCATTAACCATCTGATATTAAAACACAGCGTTGAGCGAACCCTATCGGTGGATTTCGGAACCAAAATAGATCGCTAATCAAAAATATATACGATGATTTTTTAATGTTAAAGTAGTTTTTTTTGTTTTCGCTGCAGTTGGTTATTTATGATTGAATTTTTAGAAATACACTATTAATATCATTCTATATGTACAGATATATTTTTTTGTTTTAAATTTTTTATTGTGTGTTTTTTATATATTCGTATTTATTTATTTATTTATATGTTAGATTATATTTTATTATTATTATATATTTTATAATTTTTTTTATTTGTAACTATTTTATGTTTCATTTATGTTATATGTTTTACATATATTCGTGTATATATATATATATATACACGAATATATGTATATATATATATATATATATATATATATATATATATATATATTTCATTTATGTTGTATATTTTATATTATTCGTATCTTTTTATAAATATAAATATTGTATTATATTACATTGTATTTTTACTATATATTATATATATTCTTTTTATTTACTATATGACTGTACTTTACATCACATTTATTTAATATGTTTTATAGCCAATGATACTTTTGGCATGAAATTTAAGATAATGTCTAATAATTTTTCTAACTAATCCCCAAATTTCGTATTTCTATTCAATCGGGAATTGCGTCAAATTAACGTTTTTCTAAAAATGTCTCCCACGCATTTCTTACGGGGTCTTACCGTCATACGTGCATTTCTTATGGGAGTATTTTAGAGTCGAACCAAGGATACTTCGGGCATGAAAATTTGCATATATAATACTCAATTGTTCCTCTAAGTAATCCCCAAATTTCGTATTTCTATTCAGTCAGGAAGTGCTTGAAATTAACGTTTTTCTAAAATGTCCCCACGCATTTCTTACGGGAGTCACCGACATCGGATACATAAACACACACAACGGTGATTATTACACGAAAATGCACAAGTTTCTTAGCTTTATAGCTTAGAATACAGGTTCCTTGATCATCTGCAATGCTTATTGTTGCGTTTTTATCGTAGCAACGCTGAATTTCTCGACGTAGGTGGTCTATATACAGTTGCTACATCAGCATGGGTAAAGCTTAGATTAGAGAAGCACATCTGGGCAGATAAGCTAAGAATAGTATCCATAAGGACTCACCGAACGTCTCCACCGCGTCTGCTTAAAGTCCTTTCTTATACTCTTACGAAAAACACTATATTGTTTCAACCTTAAAATTAAGATCTCCTGTACATTAATACATGATTAAAAATCCCTAGGCTATTCAATTTTATATAATAATCACCGTTGTGTGTGTTTATGTATCCGATGTCGGTGACTCCCGTAAGAAATGCGTGGGAGACATTTTTTATAAAAACGTTAATTTCAAGCACTTCCCGATTGAATAGAAATACGAAATTTGGGGAATGGTTAGAGGAATAATTGAATATTATACATACAAATTTTCATTGCAAACGTATCCTTGGTTCGACCCCGGACGGCTCAGAAATGTCTTGTAAGAAATTCGTAGGAGAGGTCTTTAAAATGAATGATTTCACCCACATAGCGATTGAATAGAAATACGAAATTTTGGGATTAGTTAGAAGAGCAATTATATATTATGTATCTAAATCTTAATGCCCGAAGTATCCTTGGTTCGACTCCCAGACGGCTCGGAAATGTCCCATTAGAAATGCACGTAAAGTTCGTTTCGATCGATTGCAGACTTTAATTCTTTTGCATATTTACATATGAAATAATGATCCTACAAAGTTAAAACAGGCACCATACCATTACCAATAAAGGTAATACAACAGAGATTGTTATTCTGGTCTTAAAAGCTCATATTCGTGTTGAAATTACGAGATTTTAATCAAATAAGACATAAAATTGACGTCTCGAAAATCCTACCATAAGAAATGCATGTATATTTGGTTTCGATCGATTGCAGACTTTTATTCTTTTGCATATTAAAATGGGAAATAATGTAAATAATGGATATGAAAACAATTGAGTATTACGTATATAAATTTTCATGCCCGAAGTATCATTGGTTCGACTCGCATACGGCTCAGAATCGTCCCATAAGAAATTCCTGGTAGAAGTCTATAAATGAATGATTTCACCCACTTCCCTACAAAATAGAAATACGAAAGCCAGGGTTGAGTTAGAGGAACAATTGAATATTATATATCCTTATTTTTATGCTCATTGTATCCTTGGTTCGACTCCAAAACGACCCGAAAACACTCCCATAAGAAATGCATGTAAAGTTCGTTTCGATCGATTGCAGACTTTCTTTCTTTTGCATATTTATATAAGAAATAATGGTCCTACAAAGTTGAAACGAGTACCAAAAGAAAGTAAATTAAACATAAATTCTTATTTAGAGCGTAAAATATCGTTTCCGTGTCGAAATTGTAAGAATTACGGCAAATATCTACGTAGAAATGTGGTTTTTTTTATCTGTTGTAAACAACCCGTCGATCTGGCAATCTTTTGAAGGATATCATGGAAAAATTTAGATCCATGATATTCAATCATTCCTCTAACTAATCCCCTAATTTCGTATTTCTATTTAATCGAGAAGTGCGTGAAATAAATGTTTTTCAAAAATGTCTCCCACGCATTTCTTACGGTAGTTTTTGGACATAACTGTAGTTCTCATGGGACTTTTCTGAGCCGTCTGGGAGTCGAACCAAGGATGTTTTGGGCATGAAAATTTAGATACATAATATTCAATTATTCCTCTAACTAATCCCCAAATTTCGTATCTCTATTTAATCGGGAAGTGCGTCAAATTAAGTTTCCAATCAGACTCGAAACAGAAGAAAACCCAATATTCTTCAGATTTAACCCACAATCATTTAGCTATTTACTTAGAATAGCAATAAAATAGAAATAAATTCAGTTTTCTTTCACGGAGACTAACGGTTAATAATATTCCCAGGAATCAATTCGTGAGGTTCATTTTTTCTCTGAAATCTCGTCAAATTTATCTCTGCCATGTTGGCGTTACTATGGTAACCGATAAAACAGTACTCTCAACGATTTCGTAAACAAATATTACCCATAATGCACTGTAAACATGTGTATATCAGGGAAAATAGAGATAAAGACCTTATACACACTGAATCTGCAAGCATGGCTGTTTTAGTATGTAGAGGAATAAAAACCATGCATTAAAAATGTTAAATATGACAAGTACATGCAATAAAATGGTACAAAACACATACAGAATACTTGTACATTGATGTAAAATGTAAAATCTAATATAATATCAAATCAAATATGGATCAAATGAAAATACATTTATGTATCCAATGTCGGTGACTCCCGGAAGAAATGCGTGGGAGACATTGTAGAAAACATTAATTTCACGCACTTCCCGATTGAATAGAAATACGAAATTTATACATTAGTTAGAAAAACAATTGAATATTATATATCCGAATTTTTATGCCGATAAAATATAATTTATGCATAATTTTATACTTTTATGTATGATTCTCTGTTCAATTTCCTTTATTTTGTTACTCGTTTTAACTTCCTAGGACGATTATTTCTTATTTAAATATGCGAAAGAAGAAAAGTCTGCAATCGATCGAAACGGACTTTATAAACTCCCGTAAGAAATGCGTGGGAGACATTTTTTAGAAAAACATTAATTTCACCCACTTTCCGATAAAATAGTAGTACGAAATTCAGGGATTCGTTAGAAGAAACATTTAATATTATATATCTAAAATGTCATGCCCAAAGTATCCTTGGTTCGACCCCCAGACGGCTCAGAAAATGCTCCCCCCCCGCATTTCTTACGGTAGAGTTTCCGAGTCATTTTAGAGTCGAACCAAGGATACTTTGGGCATGAAAATTATGATACGTAACGTTCAATTGTTTTTCTAACTAATTCCCAAATTTCGTATTTCTATTCGGTCGGGAAGTGCGTCGAATTAAGGTTCCTGTCAACCTCGAAACAGAAAAAAAAACGCCATTTTCTTCCGATTTCCCTCACCCAGCTATTTACTTAGAAGAGCCAAAAAAATTCGATTTTCAAAGTGCAATCACTTCGTAAGTTACGTCTGATTGAGTCTTCCGTCTTTATTTGATCGTTCCTCTTTTGTTTCTCTCGCTTTTGGGATGTTCCGTACCATACTGGGACAGGAAACAGGAAGCGTATACTTCCTGAGGGGGCGTTGTACGCATACGTTGATTGGTTGCAGGAATGCATCGGGAAACGATTCCTTTTAAAGTCAGCCATGGTTACCAAACATGGCAACCGGTACTCCGTTAGAATTCGACGGGATAAGATGGTATTCTGGCCTTATCCTGGCCTTTATAAGAGCCCCAAAAGATACGTTTGGGTTTCTAGATGCACAAGAATCTTCCGAACATTTTGAATGTGCGTTGGATTGTAAGAAATTGACCGATGTTGCATAATTTGTGTGTTTATGTGTCCGATGTCGGTGACTCCCGTGGGAGACGTTTTGTAAAAACATTAATTTCACGCACTCCCCGTTAAAATAGAAATACGAAATTTGGGGATTAGTTAGAGGAATAATTGAGTATTACGTATCTTAATTTTCGTGGCCAAGGTATCCTTGGTTCGACTCCCAGACGGCTCAGAAATGTCCCATAAGATATTCGTGGGAGAGGTTTTTAAAATGGATAATTTCAGGCACTTTCTGACAAAATAGAAATATAAAATTTGGGGAATAGTTAGAGAAATAATTGGGTATTACGTATCTAAATTTTTGTTACCAAAGTATCCTTGGTTCGACTCCAAAACGACCCGAAAACACTCCCATAAGAAATGCACGTAAAGTTCGTTTCGATCGATTGCAGACTTTTATTCTTTTGCTGATTTAAATAAGTTAAAATGATCCAATAAAATCGAGACAAGCACCAAAATAAAGAAAATTGAACAAGGAATCTTACTCTGGTCTTAGAATAGTTTTTTAAAAAAACTTTCACGCCTTTCTTCCGAGAGTTTACCGATATACGTGCAATTCTCAAGGGACATTTCTGAGCCGTCTGGGAGTCGAACCAAGGATAGTTTGGGCATGAAAATTTAGATACATAATATTCAATTGTCCTTCTAACTAATCACCAAATTTCGTACTCTTATCTTATCGGGAAGTGCGTGAAATTAATGTTTTTACAAAATGTCTCCCACGCATTTCTTACGGGAGTTGATGACATTGTATCTATATAGTGGTCTGGGAGTCGAACCAAGGATACTTTGGCCACGAAAATTAAGATACTTAATATTCAATCATTCCGCTAACTAATCCTGAAGCTTCGTATTTCTATTTTAACGGGAAGTGAGTGGTGATGATTTATTGGCATATTTCTCACAAATTAAACTAGAATATGATATTTTACGACCGGAATAAAAGTCTATATTCAATTGCCTTTATTTTGGTAATGTTTTTTTATTTTAAGGTTATTTGGTAATTTTGCAATCTTTTAAAACGATATTTACGTGCATTTCTTATGGGAGTATTTTCGGGTCGTTTTGGAGTCGAACCAAGGATACTTTGGTCATGAAAATCTTTATACATAATATTCAATTGTCCTTCTAACTAATCCTCAAATTTCGTACTTCAATCTTATCGGGAAGTGCGTGAAATTAATGTTTTTTAAAATACTTACACGCATTTCATACGGGAGCGTACCGACATCGGATACATAAACATGAAATGCATTAGGTGTATTCGGTTGCCATAAAGAAACTTGTAACCCTGGCGACTGGTGCGATTGTTGAACTAGAAACTCGCAAGAGTAAATGAGTAAGATATCCCATCTGGTCTCTTGCTTCCTCTTCTTCCACAAATGGTCTCTTTTAACTAACTTCGTGGGCGTTGACGAGTCTCTTGCGTCATATTTTAAAGGCGTGGGAATGCAATGGAACCGCTCCCACATGCACGGCGGGTATACGCCGTAAGATGACATGGTTTCCACCTTTTTTTGAAACGTTAATTTCACGCACTTTCCGATTACATAGAAATACGAAATTTGGGGATACGTTAGAAGAACAATTGAATATTATATATCTGTATTTTCATGCTCATAGTGTCTTTGGTTCGACTCCCAGACGGCTCGGAAACACTCCCATAAGAGATGCCTGGAAGACATTTTTATAACATAAATTTCACGCACTTCCCGATTACATAGAAATACGAAATTTAAGGATCCGTTAGAAATACAATTGAATATTATATATCTGTATTTTCATGCTCATAGTGTCTTTGGTTCGACTCCCAGACGGCTCAGAAATGTGCCATGAGCAATGCCTGGAAGACATTTTTGAAACATTAATTTCACGCACTTCCCGATTACATAGAAATACGAAATTTAACGATCCGTTAGCAAGACAATTGAAAATTACATATCTAAATTTTCATGCCCAAAGTATCCTTGGTTCGACTCCAAAACGATCCAAAAACACTTTGATAAGAAATGCACGTAGAATTCCTTTTGATCGATTGCAGACTTTTATTCTTTTGCATATTTAGATAAGAAATAACGGTCCTAAGAAGTTGAAAATAGTACCAAAAGAAAGGGAATTGAATACAGATTCTTATCATAGTCGTTAAATATCGTTTACGGATAGCAATTATGAGAATTCTGATGAAATACACGATGGTAATTGTGTTAGAAATACTGCCATAAGAATTGCACGTAAAGTTCGTTTCGATCGATTGCAGACTTTGGTTCTTTGGATGATTTAAATAATAAATAATGGTCCTACAAAATCGAGTCAACTACCAAAATAAAGTATATATAATCTAGAATATAGAATCTTATATTTAAGTGTATAAATATGTAACTATAAAAAGAGATATAGGTATATATCTTTATTTATTTTTTCTAAACCACATTTTTTAGTGATTTTCTCCCTTCTAACTCAAACAAAACATATAAATGAGATCTTTATGAGAAACGAACTTGTACTAATGTTTTTCGTCTTTCTTGTTCCATTTCTCGAAATGTCCAAACGAAAACGATAAAACAATGCCGGAATAAGAATCTTTGTTCGATTTCCTTTCTTTTGAAGCTTGTCTCGATTACATAAAATCATTTTTTCCGATTAAATTCCGCAAAAGAATAAAAGTCTGCAATCGATCGAAACGAACTTTACATGTATTTCTTATGGGAGTATTTCTAGTACATATATTATCGTGTATTTCATCATAATTCTCATAATATCGACTCAAAAACGATATTTCATGCATAGAATAAGAATCTCTATTCAATTTCCTTTCTTTTGGTATTTTTTTCGATTTCATAAGACCATTATTTCTTATTTAAATCATTAAAGGAATAAAAGTCTGCAATCGATCGAAACGAACTCTACGTGCATTTCTGATGGGAGAGTTCTCCGGTCGTTTTGGAGTCGAACCAAGGACACTATGGGAATGAAAATAAGGTTGTGTAATGCTCAATTGCTCTTCTAACTGATGCATAAATATCATATTTCCATTATGTCGGGAAGTGCGTGAAATTAATGTTATAAAAATGTCTTCCCCGTATTTCTGACTGGCGTTTACTGACTGGGTGGATTAATATAATTGTTGATTATTCTATAAGGGAAGATATATATATCTCTTAGTATATTTATTTGTAGATATTTATACTTATGAATAAGAATCCATATTTAATTTTCTTCAATTTGGTATACATGTACCATCGTGTATTCTATCATAATTCTCGTAATTTGCATTCGCAAACGATATTCTAAGACCATAATAAGAATCTTTATTCAATTCCCTTTCTTTTGGTACTTGTTTGAATTTTGTAGGACAATTATTTCTTATTTAAATATGTAGAAGAATAAAAGTCTGCAATCGATCGAAACGAACTTTACGTGCATTTCTTATGGGGGCGTTTCCGAGCTGTCTGGGAGTCGAACCAAGGATACTTTGGACATGAAAATTTGGATATATAATACTCAATTGTTCTTCTAACTAATCCCTGAATTTCGTATTTCTATTTAATCGGGAAAGTCGTGAAATTAATGCTTTTATAAAATGTCTCCCACGCATTTCTTACGAGAGTTACTGACATCGGAGAAATAAGCACAACTTTAGCTACAGGACGTCATATACGATTATTACTTCTCATGCGTGACTCTGGAAAAACGGACTACAGTGATTCAACAACTGTGACGCATTTAGAACCTCCATAATTACCTCACTCACGTCACAAAATCGTGTATTACTAAAAAAAAAAAGTTGTTAAGACACTTCTTTTCCCTTGGCTAACTTCTTAAAATCGTGAAAAAGTTTTTATCGTAACATTCTTCTCACTTCCATGTCTTTATGCCCAAGTATCCTTGGTTCGACTCCAAAACACTCAAAAGAAATGCACGTAAAGTTCGTTTTAAAAGATTGCAGACTTTTGTTCTTTTGAAGATTAAAATAAGAAATAATGGTCCTACGAAGTTGAAACAAGTACCAAATTAAAGGTAACTGAACAACGATTCTTATTCTCGTCCTGGAATATCGTTTTCGAGTCGAAATTATGAGAATTATTATGAAATATATGATGATATATGTATTAGAAATACTCCCGTAAGAAATGCACGTAAAGTTCGTTTCGATCGATTGCAGACTTTTGTTCTTTGGATGATTTAAATAAGAAATAATGGTCCTACGAAGTTGAAACAAGTACCAAAAGTAAGAAACTTAAACACAGCTTCTTATTCTGTTCTTAAAATATCAATTTTAGAATAAAATAAATATTAGCAGGGTGTTTTCAATCTACAAGATTGTAGAATTTCCTGTCTTCATTGCCCTAATTCTCGCAATGTCGACTCAAATATGATATTCCACGACTAGAATATGAATCTTTGTTTAATTTCCTTTCATTCGGTACTATTTTTGATTTAATTTGACCATTATTTCTTATTTAAATCTTCAAAAGAATAAAAGTCTGCAATCGATCGAAGCGAACTTTACGTGCATTTCTTATGTCAGTATTTCAAATACATACCCCATCATGTATTTCCTCATAATTCTCATACTTTTACATTCGTGACAATTTTACTACCAGAATAGGAATATTTGTTTAATTTCCTTCCTTTTGGTACTTGTTTTAACTTCATAGGACCATTATTTCTATGTTAATTCTTCAAAAGAATAAAAGTCTGCAATCGATCGAAACGAACTTTACGTGCATTTCTTACGGGTGTGTTTTCAGGCCGTTTTGGAGTCGAACCAAGGACACTTTGGGCATCAAAATTTATATATATAATAATGAATTGTTCTTCTAACTAATGCCTAAGTTTCGTATTTCTATCTCATCGGGAAGTGCGTGAAAGTAACGTTTTTTAAAGAAATGTCTCCCACGCATTTCTTACGGGAATTACCCGCATGCAAATTTCGTTATCCTGTAGATTCAATGAGCTTTAAAATCCTTATATCATGTCTATATATGTGTTCGTTAGTCACTTGTTCTATTAAACACTCTCCCGATGTGGGAATGCTCTCACAGGTGTGTTATGAAACGCATTATTCACTGTCCTTGGACTGTAGCCATTTTTAATTTTTTTTCAAGCAAGGCGGGGTCGTGTGACGTCACTGCGCATGCGCGTTGTCTCCTTCGCAACAGGTGGTAGCGCGAGTTTTAAATAGGGAATATGTTTGTTTCTTTTTAATTATTACGAAGATTTCATACTTATATTATATTATTAAACGTTGAATGTATTATTTTAATTGTGTATAATTATATATATTTATATATTTAATTGAGATTTTTATAATTATATTCTATTCTTATTTATTGTTGAATATATTAAATTAATTATATATAGATTTATATAATAAATTAATTATAAATAATTATATTATTTATCCTTACATAAAATGAATTTTATCTGTTTGAGATTTATTTAATTTAAATCTTCTCGATTTTTTTTAAATTTTAATGTTATTTATTAATTTTGTATTTTTAATAAAATTTTTAATACAATTTTTTAATATCTGTTTTATTATATTTGAAAAAAAATATTGAATTTTCTGTATCCAATCTTTGACAAATTTTGATTAATTTTTACTCCATTTTTTTATATACCTAAATTAATTATATATATATATATATATATATATATATATATATATATATATATATATATATATAATTTTGAGAAATATTTTTCTTAATTTCTGTTTTATATTTAAAAAAAATTAAGTATTTTTTTGTCAAATTTAATTAATATTCTACTTAATTCTTATTCAATTTTAGTTATTTTTTACGAATTAATTTTAATTAATCTTTATTTAATTTCAATTAATTTCGTTTTAATATTTTTTCGGATTCAATTTCTATTATAAAATTTCGTTGAATTTAAATCTAATTTTTTCCCTAATTTATTAATATTTTTTAAAAAATATCCTTAAATATTAAAGATTCTTTTCTTTATTTTTATTCAGATTTAATCAATTTTTCCCTTAATTTTATTTGTCAGATTTTTATGGAATTTTTCCTAAGTTTTTTTTATTTAAAGGTTTTTTGTCTTCATTTTTACAATATTTTAATTAATTTTCACCTGGTTTTTGTTTATTTTAATTTATATTTTTTGTACATAATTTCTTAAAATTACGATCAAATAATGAAAAAATTGAATTTTAAAAATAACAATTTAGGAATGAATTGAACAAAATTATGTAAATAATCGAGAAGTTAGACATATTATAAAAATGTATTAAAAAAATTCAATTAAGATGGTGTGAAATTCGAGAAAAGATATTTCAAAAATTTGAATTAAAATAATTGGAGAAATTAATTGATAAAAATCCAATGAAAAATTGTGGAAAGTAAATTAAATGAAAACGTAAATTTACGAAAATAAAAACCAATTAAGTTTAAGAAAAATTTTATTATGAAGGCAAATTAAGAAAAATTGAGCGAAAAATTAATTAAAGTTTCAAAAAAATCAAAATATCGGTAACTCCCGTAAGAAATGCACGGCAGAAATATTAGAACATTAATTTTAGGTCTTTTCCGATTGAATAGAAATACGAATTGTGGGGAGTAGTTAAAGGAACAATTGAATATTATATATCTAAATTTTTATGCCCGAAGTATCCTTGGTTCGACTCCCAGACGGCTCGGAAAAACACCCATAAGAAATGCACGTAAAGTTCGTTTCGATCGATTGCAGGCTTTTATTCTTTTGCATATTTAAATGAGAAATAATGGTCTTAGAAAACCGAGACAAGTACCAAAAGAAAGTAAACTGAACAAAGATCCTTATTCCGGTCTTAGAATATTGTTTTTTTGTGTTAAAATTATGAGAATTATGATAAAATACATGATGATATATATTTTAGAAATGCTCCCGTAAGAAATGCACGTAAAGTTCGTATCAATCGATTGCAGACTTTTATTCTTTTGCATATTTAAATTAGAAATAATGGTCTTAGATAATCGAAACAAGTACCAAACGAAAGGAAATTGAATAAAGATTCTAATTCAGGTCTTAGAAATATCATTTTGGATTCGAAATTGTGAAAATTTGTTCAAAAAAAGGCGAAAAATGTTTGTGTCAATCATTGCTCCGAAATTGACATGTGTGTACTGACTTGTTTCCAGGCGTCCTGTTGACCAGTGATGATGTCAAGTACCAGTGCAGCACCTCCTAAAACCCAATCACAAGCTGAGAGGGGCGGTGGAGTCAGCAATGGAGCCGGGGGTGCCCAAACAGCTGGGGCCCTGTCGTTCATAGAAATCAATCTTCCATACTTCAAGACGTGGCCTGGCATATGCAAGATATTGGAACTTGTGAGTTGGAATATTGAAAGAATTGAAGGTTCCTTTAAAGTTAATGCATTGATGTGTGAGAAGATATCTTTCGTAAGAGTAGCTGAGAGTAATTCAGAGTGTCTGAGAGTAGCTGAGAGATACTGAGAGTGTCTTAGACAAGCTGAGAGTGTCTGAAACAAGCTGAGAGTATCTAAGACTACCTGACAGTGTCTGAGAGTATCTGAGTCAAGCTAAGAGAGTCTGAGAGAAGCTGAGAGTATATTAAAGAAATTGAGAGTAACTGAGAGTGTCTGAGAGTATCTGAGAGAGATTCAGAATGTCTGAGAGAAGCTTAGGGTGTCTGAGAGTGTGTGAGATAAGTTGAGAGTTTCTTAGAAAAGCTGGGAGTATTTGAAACAAGGTGTAGAGTTTCATATAGATGATAAAGTATCTTAGAAGGGCTGAGAATCTCTCAGACAAGCTGAGAGTATCTGAGAGTGTCTGAGAGTATCTGAGACTAACTAACAGTGTCTGATAGAAGCTGAGAGTATTTTCGACAAGCTGAGATTGTCTGAGAGAAGCTGAGAGTATCTGAGAGTAGGAGAGAGAAGCTGAGAGTATCTGACAGAGGCTGAGAGAATCTAAGACTAACTGACAGTGTCTGAGAGTATCTGAGACAAGCTGAGAGTGTCCAAGAGAAGCTGAGAGTATATTTAAGAAGCTGAGAGTAACTGAGAGATACTGAGAGTGTCTTAGACAAGCTGAGAGTGTCTGACAGAAGCTGAGAATATCTAAGACTAATTGACAGTGTCTGAGAGTATCTGAGACAAGCTGACAGTGTCTGAGAGAAGCTGAGAGTATATTAGAGAAGCTTAGAGTAACTAGGAGATAAAGAGAGTGTCTCTGAGACTAACTGACAGTGTCTGAGAGTATCTCAGTCAGGCTGAGAGTGTCTGAGAGAAGCTGAGAGTATCTGACAGAAGCTCAGATTATCTAAGACTAACTGACAGTGACTGAGAGTATCTGAGACAAGCTGGGAGTGTCTGAGAGAAGCTAAGAGTATAATAGAGAAGCTGAGAGTGTCTGAGACAAGCTGAAAGTGTCTTAGACAAGCTGAGAGTGTCTGAGAGATCCTGAGAGTATCTGAGAGAAGCTGAGAGTATCTTAAAAAAGCTTAGTGTCTGATAGTATCTGAGAATAGCTGAGAGTATTTCATACAAACAGGGAAAGTCTGAGAGATACTGAGAGTATCTTAGAATTTCAGAGAGTGTCTGAGAGAGACTGAGTGTTTCTGAGACAATCTGAGAGTATCTGAGACAAGCTGAGAGTATAATAGAGAAGCTGAGACTAACATAGAGAAGCTGAGAGTGTCTGATAGAAGCTGAGAGTAACTGAGACAAGCTGAGAGTAACTTAAAAAAGCTTAGTGTCTGATAGTATCTGAGAATAGCTGAGAGTATTTCATACAAGTAGAGAAAGTCTGAGAGAAGCTGATAGCCTTTAGGAGAAGCTGAGAGTGTCTGAGAGAAGCTGAGGGTGTCTGAGAGGAGCTGAGAATGTCTGAGACATGCTGAGAGTGTCATAGACAAGCTGAGAGTAATTCAGAGTGTCTGAGAGAAGCTGAGGGTGTCTGAGAGAAACTGAGAGTATCTTAAAAAAGCTTAGATTCTCTGATAGTATCTGGGACAAGCTGAGAGTATCTGAGACTAACTGACAGTATCTGAGATGTATAATAACTGACAGTGTCTGAGGGAATCTGAGAGTATATTAGAGAAGCTGAGAGTATCTGAGACATGCATAAAGGGTTGACACATGCTGAGAGTTTCTGAGAATATCTTAAGTTCAGAGAGTGGCTGAGACAATTTGAGAGTATCTGACAGAAGCTGAGAGTATCTAAGACTAACTGACAGAGTCTGAGAGTATCCGAGACAAGCTGAGAGTGTCTGAGAGAAGCTGAGACTATAAAAGAGAAGCTAAGAGTGTCTGAGACAAGCTGAGAGTATTTCATACAAGTAGAGAAAGTCTGAGAGAAGCTGAGAGTATATTAGACAAGCTGAGAGTGTCTTTACAAGCTGAAAGTATCTGAGACTAACTGACAGTATCTGAGAGATACTGAGAGTGTTTCATACAAGTAGAGTAAGTCTGAGAGAAGCTGTGAGTTTCTGATAGAAGCTGGTAGTGTCTGAGAGTTTCTGATAGAAGCTGAGAGTGTGTCAGAGAAGCTGAGAGTATCTGATAGAAGCTGAGAGTGTCTGAGAGTATATAACAGTATGTGTAACATTCTGAGAGAAGCTGAGAGATACTGAGAGTATCATAGATGTTCAGAGAGTGTCTGAGAGAGGTTGAGAGTTTCTGAGACAATCTGAGAGAAGGAGAGAGAAGCTGAGTGTATCTGATGGAAGCTCAGATTATCTAAGACTAACTGATAGTGTCTGAGAGTATCTTAGAAAAGCTGAGAGTATTTCCTACAAGTAGAGGAAGTCTGAGAGAAGCTGAGAGTGTCTGAGAAGAGCTGAGAGTATCTGAGACAATTTGAGAGTATTTGAGACATGCTTAAAGTGTCTGACACAAGCTGACAGTTTCTGAGAATATCTTAGATGTTCAGAGAGTGACTGAGACAATTTGAGACAAGCTGAGAGTATCTGACAGAAGCTGAGAGTATCTGACAGAAGCTGAGAGTATCTGACAGAAGCTGGGAGTGTCTGAGATTAACTAACAGAGTCTGGGACAATCTGAGAGAGGCTAAAAGTATCTAAGACTATTTCATAGTGTCTGAAAGTGTCTGAGACCTGCTGAGATTATCTGACAGAGGCTGAGAGTACCTGAGACTAACTGACAGTGTCTGAGAGAATCTGAGAGTGTCCGAGATAAGCTGAGAGTATCTGAGATAATTTGAGAGTATCTTAGACAAGTTGAGAGTATCTGACAGAAGCCTAGAGTGTCTGACAGAAGCTTAGAGTATCTGAGACTAAATTATAGTATCAAAGAGTCTCTAAGAGTATCGTAGGTATTTGAGACTAACTGATAGTCTCAGAGAAGTCTGAGAGAATTCGAGAGAAGCTGACAGTGTCTGAGAGAATTTTAGATTGTCTGATACAAGTTGAGAGTATCTAAGACTAACTAATAGTGTCTGAGTGTGTCTGAGAGAAGCATAGAGTATCTGACAGAAGCTGAGATTGTCTGAGAGTAGCTGAGAGTATCTCAAACAAGCTGAGAGTGTCTGAGCCTTACTGACGGTACCTAAGACTAACTGACAGTGTCAGAGAGAATCTGAGAGTGTCTGAGACAAGCTGAGAGTATTTCAGACAAGCTGAGAGTGTCTGAGCCTTACTGACAGTACCTAAGACTTAATGACAGTGTCTGAGAGAATCTGAGAGTATCTGAGACTAACTGACAGTGTCTGAGAGAAGCTGAGAGTAATTGAGACAAGCCTAGAGTATCTGACGGAAGCTTAGACTGTGTGAGACAATTTGGCACTATCTGAGAGAAGCTGAGAGTGTCTGAGAGTATCTTAGACGTTCAGAGAGTGTCTGACAGTATCTGAGACTTACTGACAGTGTCTGAGAGAAGCTGAGAGTGTCTGAGAGTATCTTAGACGTTCAGAGAGTGTCTGACAGTATCTGAGACTTACTGACAGTGTCTGACAGAAGCTGAGAGTGTCTAAGACTAACTGAGAGTATCTGAGAGAAACGTTATACACTGTTTTATTCTTCTGTATATTTTTTCAGATCCTCGGCATAATCTGTATGGCTTGTGCTTCCCCGGCATATCTTTCCGGCACGCATTGGTTCTTATTCGTCGTCGTTACTTCCTTCATCAGCTCACTCATTTGGACAGCCATCTACTTCCTGTCAATCCGAAGAGAATTAACCAAACTTCCAATTGATTGGACGCTTACGGTAATATAGTATAATATTATATGTGTGTATATATATATATATATATATATATATATATATATATATATATATATATATATATATATATAATATATTATTTCAAATAAATTAAGATTTATAATATATATTTCTATAGTCTTTTATTAAATATTCCATTTTTATCAAAAAATGAACATTTAATGTGCAAAAGGAACATTTTTACATCCTAAAAAATAGCTATTTTATCCCAAAATCATGATTTTTCTATCTAAAAATAAATATTTTGTCTAAAAAGCACATATGATAAGAATTAAAATATATAGTTTTAGTAAATATATGTACGATTTTAAAATATTTTTATTTTTACCTAAAAAGGATCATTTAAAGTTCAAAAATGTACTAAATTTGATTATTTAAATACTTATTAAACTATATACCATATTTGGTAAATTTATATATATATATATATATATACGAGTAAAAGTTGCTTGCATACTGCAAGCTATCCGTTGAATACAGTATCATACCAAGTACTGCCTCAGTTCAAATTTAAAACTTCGCGCCAAAGACCGCCTGGCGACGAACTAAGAACCCGATCGTGAGAGAAGACAGCAAAATAATATTAGATAAGTGCCATCCTTACTTGTTCCAAAGTTTCGATTCAATATCTTATCGGGAAGGTCCCACGCCTCTGTCACCATTCCGGGTTTTATCTTTCCAGCTTATCGGGAAGCCATTTAAAAAGATTTCCGCAATGCATTTCTTATGGAAGAATTTTGCATCCACCTGGCCTCGAACTCACTGTCATTTGGCTACATTTTTTCCATGAGAAGCATAGAAGACTACCTCAACTTCAACCTCCGAAATTTTGGTTACTCTATCTTAACGATAAGTGCCTCAAAATAATTTTCAAAAATCCGCGCAATGCATTCTTATGGGAAAATTGCGATTTTTGGGAATTTCTGGCATCGAACCCATGATAGCTAGCGTCGAAGTCTGCATTATTCTGGCATTTAGAGTGTAGGGCCAGTACGTCGAAAAAATCTGACGTCGATGGCGCTTGTGGAACATGGTCAGAATTCGTATCCCCTATATATATCTATATAGGTATATCCAGAGAGTTAGCTATATATAATAGATATATATATATATATATATATATATATATATATATATATATATATATATATATATATATATATGTACATATTATTTCAAATAAATTAAGATTTATAATATATATTTCTATAGCCTTTTATTAAATATCCATTTTTATCTAAAAATGAACATTTAATGTGCAAAAAGGAACATTTTTACATCTTAAAAATTGCTATTTTATCGGAAAATTTTTATTTTTCTTTCTGAAAATGGATATTTTGTATAAAAAATTGTGATTTTCCTATCTAAAAATAGATATTTTGCCCAAAGAATAGCTATTTTATCCCAAAATGATGTTTTTCCTATCTAAAAATGCATATTTTGTATAAAAAATTGTGATTTTCCTATCTAAAAATAGATATTTTGCCCAAAGAATAGCTATTTATCCCAAAATGATGTCTTTTTTCTATCTTAAATTAGATATTTTATCCCAAAAATCATGATTTTTCTATCTCAAAAATAAATATTTTGTCTAAAAAGCACATATGATTAGAATTGAAATATATAGTTTTAGTAAATATATCTACGATTTTTAAATATTTTTATTTTTACTCAAAAAGGATCATTTAAAGTTAGAAATTGTACTAAATTTGATTATTTAAATACTTATTAAGCTATATACCATATTTGGTAGATTATATATATATATATATATATATATATATATATATATATATATATATATATATATATATATATATAACATTTTATTTTATTTATTTATTTATTTAAATATTTCATGAGTGATTTGTAAATTTAATTAATTTATTGTTTTATTTGAGTTTAATATATATATATAATTTATGTTTTGATATTCTTAGAATATTTAAGAATATCAATAATGTAATAGTTTATTAAAATTATTTTATGCATTCATTGGAAATTTGAATTTTTATTTTGATGGAATTATCATTCATATTTTGAATTTAATTAAATGTTTGTTTTAATTTAATTAGTAATATTTAATAGGATTTTTTAAAATGAAATACAATGTTTCATGTTTTTCAATTTACCTACGTTTGTGATGTATATTAGAAATTTTTTAATTTTTTTGTGGAAATTTAAATCATTTTAAAGTTTTGTCGATTTTAAATCATTTTATATTTCGATTACAAAAATGATTTATGCTGTAAAGTTAATTAATAATTAAAAAGGATAAAAATTCTAATCGAAAATTTTTAAAAAATGAAAGAAAAGTTAAAAAGTGATAGAGTCACAATTTTGTGAAAATCTAATTATTTTATTATTCAACCAATAATTAGTTTATTTAATCAGTTATTAATTTATTTTTTCAATTATTAATTTTATAGATAAATTATCAATACATTTAATTAAGCAATCATTTGTTTAATCAATTTTTAATTGATATCGTTAATTATTGATTTAATTAATTATTTATTTATTTATTTAATCATTTATTAATCAATTATTAATTTATTAAATCAATTATTAATTAATTTTTTCAATTGTTGAGTCATTAAATTAATTATTAATTTAAAACAGCAATTATTAATTTATTTAGTCAATTTTTAATTTATTTATTCAATATATCATTTATCTAATTTAATAAGACGAAAGACAGCTATTAAGAGCATTACTTCTCTACTTAAAAATCAATTAAAACTAAATAACCATAAAAAATACATCGAAATTGAAAAAATACGAATTTAAAATTAAAAAATCGAACATAAACATCAATTTTTGATTTTCTTTTAACTTATCTAATTCTCAATTTGTAGGAATTCCTAAACACTGGAATCAGTGCTGTACTTTACGTGATTGCGTTCATCGTGCAGATCATTATATGGGTGCCATACGCAGGGGCTATCAGGGGTGCCAACATTGCGGCTGGTGTAAGTATTAAAAACACATCGTATGTACATGTCTGCATAAGTCTATATTCTGATAGCAGAACTGAGAGCATTTCACAGAAGCTGAGAGTATGTAATAGTGTCTGAGAGAAGCTGAGAGTGTCTGAGAATAGCTGAGTGTATCTGAGAGAAGCTGAGAGTGTCTTAGAAAAGCTAGGAGTGTCTGAGGCTAAATAAGAATGACTGAGACAGGCTGATAGTGTCTGAGTATGTCTGACAAGAGCTGAGAGTGTCTGAGAGAAGTTCAGAGTGTTTGAGAAAAGCTGAGAGTGCCTGACAAGAATAGAGACTGTCTGAGAGAGGCTGACAGTGCCTGAGAGAAGCTGAGAGTATCTGAGAGAAGCTGAGAGTGTCTTAGACAAGCAAGGAGTGTCTGAGGCTAAATAAGAATGACTGAGACAGGCTGAGAGTGTGAGAGTGTGTCTGACAAGAGCTGAGAGTGTCTGAGGATATCTGAGAAGAACTGAGAGTGTCTGAGAGAAGCTGAGAGTGTCTGAGAGAAGCTGAGAGTGTCTGAGGCTAAATAAGAATGACTGAGACAGGCTGAGAGTGTCTGAGTATGTCTGACAATAGCTGAGAGAAGCTGAGATTGGCTGAGAGAAGCAGAGAATATCTAATAAAAGCTGAGAGTGTCTGAGACAAGCTGAGAGTGTCTGAGAGAAGCTGAGAGTGTCTGAGAGAAACTGAGAGTGTCTGAGGCAAAATATGAATGACTGAGACAGGCTGAGAGTGTCTGAGTGTGACTGACAAGAGCTGAGAGAAGCTGAGAGTGTCTTAGACAAGCTAGGAGTGTCTGAGGCTAAATAAGAATGACTGAGATGGGCTGAGAGTGTCAGAGTGTGTCTGACAAGAGCTGAGAGTGTCTGAGGATATCTGAGAAGAACTGAGAGTGTCTGAGAGAAACTGAGAGTGTCTGAGGCAAAATATGAATGACTGAGACAGGCTGAGAGTGTCTGAGTGTGTCTGACAAGAGCTGAGAGTGTCTGAGGATATCTGAGAATAGCTGAGAGTGTCTGAGAGAAGTTCAGAGTGTTTGAGAAAAGCTGAGAGTGCCTGACAAGAATAGAGACTGTCTGAGACAAGCTGAGAGTGTCTGAGACAAGCTGAGAGTTTCTGAGAATAGCTGAGAGTGTCTGAGACAAGCTGAGAGTGTCTGAGACAAGCTGAGAGTGTCTAAGGCAAGCTGAGAGTGTCTGAGGCTAAATAAGAATGACTGAGACAGGCTGAGAGTGTCTGAGTATGTCTGACAATAGCTGAGAGAAGCTGAGATTGGCTGAGAGAAGCTGAGAGTGTCTGAGAGAAACTGAGAGTGTCTGAGGCAAAATATGAATGACTGAGACAGGCTGAGAGTGTCTGAGTGTGACTGACAAGAGCTGAGAGAAGCTGAGAGTGTCTTAGACAAGCTAGGAGTGTCTGAGGCTAAATAAGAATGACTGAGACAGGCTGAGAGTGTCTGAGTATGTCTGACAATAGCTGAGAGAAGCTGAGATTGGCTGAGAGAAGCTAAGAGAGTCTGAGAGAAACTGAGGGTATCTGAGAAAAGCTGAGACTGTCTGAGGGTATCAAAGTGTGTCTGACAAGAGCTGAGAGTGTCTGAGAGAAGCTGAGAGTGTCTGAGAGAAGCTGAGAGTGTCTGAGAGAAGCTGAGAGTGTCTGAGAGAAGCTGAGAGTGTCTGAGACATGATGAGAGTATCTGAGACTAACTGACAGTGTATGAGAGAAGCTGGGAGTGTCTGACAAGAGCTGAGAGCATTTCATTGAAGCTGAGAGTATTTCAGAGGAGCTGAGAGTATATAAGAGTGTCTGAGAGAAGCTGCGAGACTAGCTGAGTGCCTCTGATGCAAGCTGATATAAGCTAAGAGAAATTCAGAGGTTTTGAGAGAAATCTGAGACTAGATTATAGTATTAAAGATAGTCTAATAGTATCTTATGCATCAGAGACTATCTGAGAGTAATTCTTGGTATTTCATAGTTTCTGAGATGATCTTAGACATTCAGAGAGTGTCTGAGACAAGATAAGAGAATCTGAGAGCTTTTGAGAGAAGCTGAGTGTCTGAGAGTATTTAAGAGAAGCTGAGAGTGTCTGATAGATGTTGAGAACCTCGTGAGAGTGTCTGAGACAAGCTGAGGGGGTATGAGACGAGCTGAGAGCCTCTGGGAGAACCTGAGAGTGTCTGAGAGAATCTGAGTGTATATGAGAGAAGCTGAGATTGTCTGAGAGGGTCTGAGACGAGCTGAGAGTGTCTGAGATGAGTTGAGGGTATATAAGAGTATCTGAGACAAGCTGAGAGCGTCTGACAAGAGCTGAGAGTATCTGAGAGATGCTGAGAGATGTTGAGAACCTCTGAGAACCACATAAGAGTGTCTGAGACAAGCTGAGAGCGTCTGACAAGAGCTGAGAGTATCTGAGAGATGCTGAGAGTGTCTGCCAAGAATAGAGACTGTCTGAGAGAGGCTGACAGTGCCTGAGAGAAGATGAGAGCCTCTGGGAAAAGCTTAGAGTGTCTGAGAGAAGTTGAGTGTGTCTGAGAGAAACTGAGAGTGTCTTAGAGAAGCTGAGGGTGTCTGAGATGAGCCGAGAATGTCTGGGAGAAGCTGAGGCTATATAAGATACCTGATAAAGCTGAGAGTATCCGAGAGAAGCTGAGAGTGTCTGAGACAATTTTAGAGGATCTGAGAGTGACTGAGAGATGTGGAGAGCCTCTTGAGAGTGTCTGAGAAACGCTGAGAGTGTCTGAGATGAGTTGAGGGTATATAAGAGTGTCTGAGATGAGTTGAGGGTATATAAGAGTGTCTGAGACAAGCTGAGAGTCTTAGACAGACGCTGAGGGTGTCTTAGAAGAGCTGAGAATGTCTGAGAGAAACTGAGAGTATCTGAGACTAGCTGAGATTAGCTGAGAGTGTCTGAGACTAGCTTAGAGTATCTGAGAGAAGCTGAGAGTGTCTCAGAGTATTTGAGAGAAGCTGAGAGAGTGTGAGAGTATTTGAGAGAAGCTGAGAGTATCTGAGAGTTTCTGAGAGAAGCTGAGAGTATCTGAGAGAAGCTGAGAGTGCCTGAGACAAACTGACAGAATCTGAGAGTATCTGAGAGTGTCTAAGTGAAGCTTAGAGTATCTGAGAGAAGCTGAGAGTATCTGAGACAATTTGAGCGTATCTGAGACAAGCTGAGAGTTTCTGAGAGAAGCTGAGAATATCTGAGAGAAGCTGAGAGTGCCTGAGACAAACTGAGAGAAGCTGAGAGGTTCTGAGACAATTTGAGCATATCTGAGACAAGCTGAGAGTTTCTGATAGAAGCTGAGAGTATCTGAGAGAAGCTGAGACAAACTGAGAGAAGCTGAGAGGTTCTGAGACAATTTGAGCGTATCTGAGACAAGCTGAGAGTTTCTGAGAGAAGCTGAGAGTATCTGAGACAAGCTGAGAGTTTCTGAGAGAAGCTGAGAGTTTCTGAGAGAAGCGGAGAGTATCTGAGACAATTTGAGCGTATCTGAGACAAGCTGAAAGTATCTGACAGAATCTGAGAGTAGCTGAGAGTGTCTGAGTGAAGCTGAGAGTGTCTGAGACAACCTGAGAGTATCTGACAGAATCTGAGACTAGCTGAGAGTATCTGAGACTAGCTGAGAGTATCTGAGACTAGCTGAGAGTATCTGAGACTAGCTGAGAGTATCTTAGAGTGTCTGAGACATGCTGAGATCCTTTGAGAGAAGCTGAGAGTGTCTGAGAGAAGCTGAGAGTATCTGGCAAGAGCTGAAAGTGTCTGAGAGTTGCTGAGAGAATCTTAGAGTGTCTGAGACATGCTGAGAGTTTCTGAGAGAAGCTGAGAGTTTCTGAGAGAAGCTGAGAGTATCTGAGACAATTTGAGCGTTTCTGAGACAAGCTGAAAGTATCTGACAGAATCTGAGAGTAGCTGAGAGTGTCTGAGGGAAGCTGAGAGTGTCTGAGACAACCTGAGAGTATCTGACAGAATCTGAGACTAGCTGAGAGTATCTGAGACTAGCTGAGAGTATCTGAGACTAGCTGAGAGTATTTGAGACTAGCTGAGAGTATCTTAGAGTGTCTGAGACATGCTGAGATCCCTTGAGAGAAGCTGAGAGTGTCTGAGAGAAGCTGAGAGTATCTGGCAAGAGCTGAAAGTGTCTGAGAGTTGCTGAGAGAATCTTAGAGTGTCTGAGACATGCTGAGAGTTTCTGAGAGAAGCTGAGAGTTTCTGAGAGAAGCTGAGAGTATCTGAGACAATTTGAGCGTATCTGAGACAAGCTGAAAGTATCTGACAGAATCTGAGAGTAGCTGAGAGTGTCTGAGTGAAGATGAGAGTGTCTGAGACAACCTGAGAGTATCTGACAGAATCTGAGACTAGCTGAGAGTATCTGAGACTAGCTGAGAGTATCTGAGACTAGCTGAGAGTATCTGAGACTAGCTGAGAGTATCTTAGAGTGTCTGAGACATGCTGAGATCCTTTGAGAGAAGCTGAGAGTGTCTGTGAGAAGCTGAGAGTATCTGGCAAGAGCTGAAAGTGTCTGAGAGTTGCTGAGAGAATCTTAGAGTGTCTGAGACATGCTGAGAGTTTCTGAGAGAAGCTGAGAGTTTCTGAGAGAAGCTGAGAGTATCTGAGACAATTTGAGCGTATCTGAGACAAGCTGAAAGTATCTGACAGAATCTGAGAGTAGCTGAGAGTGTCTGAGTGAAGCTGAGAGTGTCTGAGACAACCTGAGAGTATCTGACAGAATCTGAGACTAGCTGAGAGTATCTGAGACTAGCTGAGAGTATCTGAGACTAGCTGAGAGTATCTGAGACTAGCTGAGAGTATCTTAGAGTGTCTGAGACATGCTGAGATCCTTTGAGAGAAGCTGAGAGTGTCTGAGAGAAGCTGAGAGTATCTGGCAAGAGCTGAAAGTGTCTGAGAGTTGCTGAGAGAATCTTAGAGTGTCTGAGACATGCTGAGAGTGTGTCAACTTTCGCATATCAATTTTAGTCCATTTTTATCCGTTTTCCACAATTTTTATTCTTTTTTTTTTGTTCTATTCGCAGGTTTTTGGAATTCTGAATGCAGCTGTGTATTGGTACGCCACTCTGCTGTTGTACAACGAATACAAGGAAACGAGGGCTGCTTAAAAGAAAAAAGACACTTTCAATCACAATGAGTCGAATAAACACAATTCTCGTTTTTTTTAAGTTTTTTTTAAGCAAATTTTTTTCGAATTTTTTTTTTCTACGTGAAAGTCAACTCCTTTGTGTTCCGACGAAAAGAATGGTATTTTTTTAAATTATCCGACGTGATTTTTTCTTGGATTTAAAGTGCTTTTCCATGTTTTTAAGAGTTTAAAAAAACTAAAGAATAATGGAATTTCATGGAATTTTTGGATCGATAAATTTTTTTTTAATTTATAAGGACAGATTCGTTGCCGAAAATACACATTTTTGGTGATAAAATGACGAATTTGTCATCTTCAAATATATATATATATATATTTTTCGTGATAAAAAAATCCATTTTTTGATCTGAGAATATCTGTTTTTATCCTAAAATCATGATTTTTCTGTTCAAATATTGTATCTTTCGTTATAAATTAATTATTTTTCATCCCTTAAATTCTATGTAAGTATTAAATAACCGTTTTTTATCGAAAAATGAACGTTTTATGTTCAAGAATAGTCATTTTTATTGCAAAATCATGATCTCTCTATTTAAATATAGAGGTTTTGTTATAAATTAATTATTTTTTCACCCCTAAAGTCGATGTAAGTATTAAATAACCTTTTTTTATTCAAAAATGAACATTTTATGTCCAGAATGGAAAATTTTTATATAAAAAAAATAGTCATTTTATCCCAAAATTATGCTTTTTCAATCTAAAAATGGATATTTTGCCCAAAGAATAGCAATTTTATAGCAAAATGATGTTTTTTCCATCTAAAAATGTTTGTTTTGTCTTTAAATATAGCTATTTTATAGCAAAGTGATGTTTATTCTATCTAAAAATGGATATTTTGTCCTAAAAATGATGTTTTTCAATCTAAAAATGGATATTTTGTCTTTAAAAATAGCTATTTTATCCCAAAATGATGTTTTTTCAATCTAAAAATGAATATTTTGTCTAGAAAAATGGCTATTTTATCCCAAAAATTACTATTTTTCTATGTAAACATGGATATTTTGTCTTTAAAAATAGCTATTTCATCCCAAAATGATGCTTTTTCTATCTAAAATTGGATGTTTTGTCTTTAAAAATAGCTATTTTATCCCAAAATGATGTTTATTCTATCTAAAATTGGATGTTTTGTCTTTAAAAATAGCTATTTTATCCCAAAATGATGTTTTTTCTATCTAAAATTGGATGTTTTGTCTTTAAAAATAGCTATTTTATCCCAAAATGATGTTTATTCTATCTAAAAATGGATATTTTGTCTAGAAAAATGGCTATTTTATCCCAAAAATTAATATTTTTCCATCTAAAAATGGATATTTTGACTAAAATAATAGCTATTTTTGCCCAAGAACGATGATTTTTCTATCTGAAAATGGATATTTTGTCTTTAAAAATAGCTAATTTATCCCAAAATGATCACTTTTCTATCTAAAAAAGGATATTTTGCCTAGAAAAATAGCTATTTTATCCCAAAGTGATGTTTTTTCTATCTAAAATTGGATGTTTTGTCTTTAAAAATAGCTATTTTATCCCAAAGTGATGTTTTTTCTATCTAAAATTGGATGTTTTGTCTTTAAAAATAGCTATTTTATCCCAAAGTGATGTTTTTTCTATCTAAAATTGGATGTTTTGTCTTTAAAAATAGCTATTTTATCCCAAAGTGATGTTTTTTCTATCTAAAATTGGATGTTTTGTCTTTAAAAATAGCTATTTTATCCCAAAGTGATGTTTTTTCTATTTACAAATAGATATTTTGACTAAAATAATAGCTATTTTTGCCCAAGAACGATGATTTTTCTATCAAAAAATGTTTGTTTTGTCTTTAAAAATAGCTATTTTATATCAAAAAGATTATTTTTCTATATAAAAATGAATTATTTGTCTTTAAAAATAGCTATCTTATACCAAAATGATGTTTTTTCTATCTAGAAATGGGTGTTTTGCCTAGAAAAATAGCTATTTTATATCAAAAGTGATGTTTTTTCTATCTAAAAATGAATGTTTTGTCTAAAAAAATAGCTATTTAATCCCAAAAATTAATATTTTTCTATCTGAAAATGGATATTTTGTCTAAAGTAACAGCTATTTTCATCTATTTATCTATTTATTTTCATAACTTTAAACGAAAGAAACTTCACTTTTAACTTTTAAAAAATCACGTCGAAATTCTCAAACGTTTTTAATTTAATTTTTTTTTTATCGCACAAAAAAAAACAGACGAAGAAATTCTGCGTTTTGCAGGAGAAAAAGCAGCCAAACATGTTTTTTTTAACGCCGAATAATAAAAATGTTTGTAAAGCCGATGATTATATTATATATATATATATATTATATATTTACATTTTAATACACTGTTTGTATCCACGAGTTAATTGAAATAAACTTGTTTTTTTAATAAATGTATAATGGTTCCCTTACTCGAATGTAAGATATAGTAATTTTAATTGTTTGGGGATTCTTCGTTCACTTTCATATTTCAGTTCATCCATATTTTGTTAAATTTCCCCCAATTTCGGCTCGAAAACGATATTCTACGATATGAATAAGGTTCTTTGTTCAATTTCCTTTCTTTTGGTACTTGTTTCGATTTTCTACGACCATTATTTCTTATTTAAATCATCAAAAGAGTAAAAGTCTGCAATCGATCGAAACGAACTTTACGTGCATTTCTTATGGGAGTGTTTCCGAGCCCTCTGGGAGTCGAACCAAGGATACTATGGCCATCAAAGTTTACAGGCATAATATACAATTGCTATTCTAAGTAATCCTCTAATTTCGTATTTCTACCTTATCGGAAAGTGCGTCAAATTAAAGTTTGAAAATGTACCTCTCGTATTAATTAAGATTGTTTTGGAGCCGTCTGGGAGTCGAACCAAGGATACTTCGGGCATGAAAATTTAGATGCATAATATTAAATTATTTCTCTAACTAATCCCCAAATTTCGTAATTCTATTTGGTCGAGGAAGTGCGTGAAATTAATGTTTTTGAAAATGTCTCCCAAGCATTTCTTACGGAAGTGTTTTGACTCCTCTAGGGTCGGACTGTGGTTTTTAGGCAAATAAAAACTATCCTATGATCTGCGCTAGGATCACATTTAACTATGTTTAAACTTTGAAACTTTTATCTCGTTTAGTTATCGAGTTATAGCCGAAAATAATAACGAACACAAAAACCCTAATTTATTTGACATTACGTAAATCGAGAACGGATACGCATACACCATCTATTGGCTAAAGTAGGGAACTAACTGCCGTAGTTGCTACCGCTGCAGTCAGATGTCAGGAGCGTCCAATCTTGCCACACAATGGCACGAATACGAAATCAAATATATGTATTGCCAAAATCTTTGCTAAATAAGTCGTTTTTTGACAGAATTTCGGCTTCATTTGGAAGATTATTTAAATATCTTGTTAAATGAACAATATTTTGCCCGAATTTCAGCTTAATTTTGAAGACTTTGCAAATATCTTGCTAAATAACCTGTTTTTTAGAATAAATTTTGGCTTAATTGTTAAGAATTTGCAAATATCATGCTAAATAAGTCGTTTCCTGAGCAAATTTAGGCCTAATTTGTAAGATTTTGCAAATCTCTAACTAAATGAGTCGTTTTTTGAGCGAATTTCGGCATTACTTGGAAGATTTTTTAAATATCTTGCTAAATAAGCCGTTTTTGAGCTAATTTCGGCTTAATTTTGAAGATATTGCAAACATCATGCAAAATAACCCGTTTTTTGGAATGAATTTTGGCTTAATTTTTACGATCTTGCTATATATCTTGCTAAATATGCCGTTTTTCTGGGTGAATTTCGGCCTAATTTGGAAGATATTTCAAATCTCTTGCTAAAAAAGCTGTTTTCAACTTTTATAATTTCAGGAATTTTATTATTACTTTTCTTGATTTTCTAAGCCCATTATTTCTAATTTAATTCTTCGAAAGAAGAAAAGTCTGCAGTCTTTAGAAAAACGAACTTTACGTGCATTTCTTACGAGAGTATTTATAAGTCATATATTATCAAGTATTTTATCATAATTATCATAATTCCGACTCGATACGATATATTTAATGTTTATATTTATATTTCTTATTATTTTCATATATATACATTGCGTAATTCTAAGCTATTTAATATTAAGTTTATAATGTCAATTTGAAATCCGCGGCACTTTAGCGCCACCTAACGCAGAAACTCGGAATCACAGTTTTTCAGACCTCAACTGTCTCAAGATGGCCGCCGTTAAACCCAAAGTTTGCACGCCGCCCGAAAAAGTACGAAATAAACACCCTAAAAATGAAGAAATGACAACAATATCTCTGTCGGTAACAACTTAAGTATCTAAGTAACGTATTAATGGGTTTTGATACCGGTAGCCAAGGATGCGATGGGTGTATTATGCATAACAACGAATTGGAGGTGAGTTAGACTATTTCAAAAGTGTGATTTTTGGTGGAATTAAGTCGATTTAAAAGGTTTGCGTATTGTTCAGTATGTGTTATTCGATTGATCATTTAATACGCGTTGTTATGTACATGTTTCCATGTGAAATCACAGTTGAGCGATCGACTTTGTCGTCGTGGAAACGGTGGGTTGTTGACAACCACAGAACATTTCGTGTTTTTTGGCCTAATTCTCGTAATTTCGATCCGTAAACGATATTCTATGACTATAATAAGAATCTATGTTCAATTTCCTTTCATTTGGTACCTGTCTCGATTTAATTGAACCATTATTTCTAATTTAATTTTGCAAAAGAACAAAAGTCTGCAATCGATCGAAACGAACTTTACGTGCATTTCTTATGAGAGCGATTTTTTTTTTTAGAATCGAACCAAGGATCATTTATAACCGTAATAAAAATAACTTATTTGAATTAGTTACATAAAATTTCAATTATTTTCATAATTTATATAATTTTTTAGTTTTTTCTGCATTATAGTTCTTTAAGTATTCTAAATTATAAGTGATTCGAATCTGAGACTTTCTATATATATTAAAAATGTAACGGTGTCTGTCTGTGTAAAAAAAGCGTTTTTCTCGCCAATGCCAAGAGCTAGAGCGATGCTGAAACGTGCATTCGATGTAGAATGCTGCACCCTACAATGTGGCAAAATTTTCTATTACCTGAACGGCCCCAGTTCGAACCCAGAGAAGAAAAACCGTTCTCATAAGAAATGCACGTAAACCTCACTTTTATCGGTTGCAGGCTACGTTTCTTTTGCAAAATTAAATTAGAAACAATAGGCTTACGAAATCGAGATAAGCACCAAAAGAAAGAGAAATGAATAAAGATTTTTATTTTGGTCGCCAAATATCGTTTTGGGGTCGAAATGGCGAGAATTCGGTTAAAATAAACGGAATTTACTTGAAATTTTGAGGCTGTAAACAACCAATCCCCTTGACGACGAATGCGATTGTTGAAACCGAGGTATTGCGTTTTCCCATAAGAATACACTATGATTGATATGTTCATATGAAAGTAATAATTAAAAATGAATGATAGTACATGTTCATAGTCCAGATGTCTGGTCCAGACCAAACAACTGCACCCTGAGGGTGCATGCGCGCGGCTAGTCTACGATTGTAAACACGGTAATAAATATGTTAACGAAGCAATATCTGTTTCCGTATCAACGTTCTTTCGCAATTTATCCGACTATTTCTATTATCCGACCGGGAAAGCAAAATGACACTCGGTTGAATTGTCTTCATATCTTTTTGCAATTTGTTCAAAAAATACGTATTGTTCAACTATAACATTTCAGATGTTTATTAAGATATTAATTATATTATTGATAGATTCGTTTCTGTTACCGTAGTGACGCTAGGTCTTCGTTTTATCCGTAATATTCGATTAACCGACCGGAGAATACTTTTTTCTACGTAATGATTATTGCAAATAATTGCAGTGTGAGGATTTGTTTAGCTTTTTTAAACTTTACACCTACTTTTGAGATACAATTTGTTTATGTGATGCAATGATCATTGTCTTTGGTACTATTTTCAACCATAATAAGAATCTATGTTTAATTTCCTTTCTTTTGGTACTTGTTTTAACTTCGTAGGACCATTACTTCTTATTTAAATATTCAAAAGAATAAAAGTCTGCAGGCGATCGAAATGTACTTTACGTGCATTTCTTATGGGAGTTCTTCTCTTGCTATATATTCATGTATTTCATCATAATTCTCATAATTTCGACTAGAAAACGATATTCTATGACCGAGATAAGAATCTTCATTCAATTTCCTTTCATTTGGTACCTGTTTCGATTTCGTAGGACCATTATTTCTAATTTAAATCATTAAAAGAACAAAAGTCTGCAATCGATCGAAACGAACTTTGCGTGCATTTCTTACGGAAGTTTTTTTAGTGCATATATATTCATGTATTTCATCATAATTCTCATAATTTCGACCCGGAAAGCATATTCTACTACGAAAATAAGAATCTTTGTTCAATTTCCTTTCTTTTGGTACTCGTCTCGACTTTCTAAGACCATTATTTCTTATCTAAATCTCTAAAATAGTAAATACAATAGTTATTTTCGAATCTAGCGCACTCTGTTTCCATGGTGACGTGGTTCACTCTTTCGGCCGGCAGATGGCAGGTGGATGCAGTGCAGCAAACCACCGAACAGCTGGTAGAGTTTCAATTTCAGCCTATTTTCTCCATTTTCTATCCTAGATAGCTGATATTGCCTATGAGGACCACTTAGCTATGAAAGAAGAAACATATATAGGTTTCTAAATCCACGAATCCCTTGTAAAATCATGCAGAATGGTTTTCTTTAATTACCACGAAATGTTAAGAATGTTTCGTACTTTTTTCGTCAATTTCTCTTAAATTTGAATAGAAAACGATATTGCACGACCATAATAAGAATCTTTATTCAATTTCCTTTCTTTTGGTACTTGTTTCAACTTCGTAGGACCATTACTTCTTACTTAAATCATTAAAAGAACAAAAGTCTGCGATCGATCGAAACGAACTTTACGTGCATTTCTTATGGGAGTATTTCTAATACATATTTTATCATGTATTTCATCATAATTCTCATAATTTCGATCCGAAAACGATTTGATAAGACTATAATAAGAATCTTTGTTCAATTTCCTTCCTTTTGGTACTTATTTCAACTTCGTAGGACCATTATTTCTTATTTAAATCAGCGAAAGAATAAAAGTCTGCAATCGATCGAAATTAACTTTACGTGCATTTCTTATGGGAGAGTTTTCGGGTCGTTTTGGAGTCGAACCAAGGATACGTTGGGCATGAAAATTTAGATATATAATATTCAATTGTTGTTTTAACTGATCCCCAAATTTCGCGCCTATATTTGGTTGGGAAGTGCGTGAATTTTATTCTTTAAAAATTTCGTATGCTATCAATAAATCTGTATCTCAATATTAGTAAATAATTTTCCTTTTTTTTTCACTGCCGATTAATTTTTACAACTAATTATTAGATTTGATTATTTTTATATTTTATTACATAATATTATATTTTAATATAATATTTTAATATATAATATTTAACATAATTTTGATATATAATTTTTTATTTTTTCTAATTTATTTAAATAATAGTTAAATTTGAGTATGAAAGACAAAATTTTATCAATAATTCTCTAGTATTTATTGTTGTTATTTGTTTATGGTTTTCATTTTTTATTGATTAAATTTTACTATTATTTATTAAATAATTATATATATATATATATATATATATATATATATATATATATATATATATATATATATATATACACACACACACGTATGATCTTGTATTATAACCTATATGCTATGCAAGTAACCTCCATTAAGAAATGCGTGGGAGACATTTTCAAAAACATTAATTTCACGCACTTCCCGATCAAATAGGAAAACGAAATTCTGGAATTAATTAGAGGAATAATTGAGTATTATATATATAAATTTTCATGCCCAAAGTATCCTTGGTTCGACTCCCAGACGGCTCCTAAACGATCTTAAGTGATACGAGAGGTACATGTTCAAACGTTAATTTGACGCACTTTCCGATTTTATAGAAATACGAAATTAGAGCATTGCTTAGAATAACAATTGAATATTATACATCTAAATTTTTATGCTCATAGAATCCTTGGTTCGACTCTAAAACGACACGAAATCTCTCCCATAAGAAATGCACGTAAAGTTCGTTTCGATCGATTGCAGACTTTTGTTCTTTTAATTATTTAAATAAGAAATAATGGTCTTAGAAAGTCGAGACACGTACCACAAGAAAGGAAATTGAATAGAGATTCTTACCTTCTGATATTCATTGTATCTTTATATTAAATAGCTGTTTAATAGCTAAATAATATAGCGCGACGTATAGCAAATTTAAGGTGATTAAAATTTTCGGCTTATATATATATATATATATATATATATATATATATATATATATATATATATATATATATATAATTATTTATTTTATTTTATTTATATTATATAGTATATTATCACATATTATATTATATAATTATTAGCAACAGTATATTTTATTACCGTAATAATAGTATATATACATATATTTAACATAAAACTATATAAATAAATACATAGATATTTATATGAAAATATATATTATTTATCTTATTGCCAAGTCGCATAAATTTAATTATAAATGTCACGTTAAAAATATAATAAATATATAAATAAACATATATATATATATAATATTATTATGTAGAAATTTCCACAAATTCCGTAAAAAATCCAGAAATAAAAAAAATAAATATATATATTAAACATAAACGTAACTAAGGAAACGGTGGAAGAGCGAAAAAAAATCGAAAAAAAAAATAATAATTAATAATAATAATAATAACTTCGAACTGCGTCGGAATCCGCGACGGTGGCTCCATCGGAAGTTGTCGTCGTCCTTCTTGGGAACTAAAGGGGGAAAAAACATGGCCGAAATATGTCTCATATTTGCTTCAATCGATTTGGTAAATGCCATCGGAAAACGGCATATCTCCTTTAATTCCGCGAGGCTGCGCGGGACGGTGCGAAAATGGGATCCATCTGCGCATACCCCCACTCCACGCATTTCGAACACACGATAACCATTTCTCATGAGTCTCGAGCTATTAAAACCCCTGTTTTTGAGTCCTAGATGCTGCTGTAAAAATACACTCGGGTAGTTTTTGTTTAATATCTTCGATACTAACTGTAATATCTCTATGCGGTTTCTTTTCTAGGAAACTAGACACAATGACCTTTCTATTGGTATGTTTTCGATGTTTCTAGGTTGATGAAAACCTATTTAAAATTTCGAATGAATATCACATAATTTCGATTTATCCTACTTTTTCATACCACACGGGTGTGCTAATACACTCCGGTAGTTTTCACTTAATATCTTCGATACTAACTGTGGTATCTGTATGCCTTTTGTTGCCTAGGAAACTAGACACAATGACCTTTGTATCGATATATTTCCCATTCTCCTAGATCAAATACAACTATTAGAAAAGTTCGTTTGAATAAATCCATTTTATTTCAATTATCACATACCACATATGTGTCCTTATACACTCACGTTGTTTTCACTTAATGTCTTCCAAACTAATGATTACTTCTCTATGGGGATTGTTTCATAGAAAACTAGACACAATGACCTTTCTATTGGTATATTTCCTATGATCCTAGGTTGATTAGAACCTATTTACATCTTCGAATGAATATCACATAATTTCGATTTATCCAATTTTTTCATACCACACGGGTGTGTTAATACACTCAAGTAGTTTTCCTTTAATATCTTCCAAACTAATAATTACATCTCTACGAGGATTATTTCCTAGGAAACTAGAGTTAATCACCTTTCTATTGGTATATTTCGCATTCTCCTAGATCAATTACAACTATTATAAAACTTCGATTGAAAATATCAATTTTATTTCAATTATCACATACCTCATGTGTGATCTTATACCCTCACGTGCTTTTTACTAAGTATCTTCGAAACTATCCAGAATATCCAAATGCAGATTGTTTTCTAGTAAACTAGACACAATAAACTTTCTATTGGTATATTTTCTATTATTCTAGGATGATAACAACCTATTGTAGCCTTCAAATGAAATTCACTTAGTTTTGATTAACTCACACGTCACTTGTGTTCTGAAACACTCACGTGGTTTTCATATAATATCTGCCAAACTAATAATAACATCACTATGAGGATTATTTCCTAGGAAACTAGACACAATGACCGTTCTATTGTATGTTTCCCATTCTCCTAGATCAATTACAACTATTATAAAAGTTCGATTGAAAATATCAATTTTATTTCAATTTGCATATACCTCATGTGTGTTCTTATACACTCACGTAGTTTTCACTTAATATCTTCCGAACTAATGACGATATCTAAATGCAGATTGTTTCCTAGGAAACTAGACTTAATTACCTTTGTATTGGTATATTTCCCATTCTCCTAGATCAATTACAACTATTATTAAAGTTCGATTGAAAACATCCATTTAATTTCAATTAACTCATACGTCACTTGTGTTCTTAAACGCTCACATGGTTTTCATTAAATATCTTCAAAACTATCCAGAATATGTAAATGCAGATTGTTTTCTAGGAAACTAGACACAATAAACTTTCTATTGGAGTCTTTCCTATGATTCTAGGATGATTAAAACATATTAAAACCTTATAATGAAAATCAGTTAATTTCGATTAACTCACACGTCATTTGTGTTCTTAAACACTCACATGGTTTTCATTAAATATCTTCGAAACTGTCCAGAATATCTAAATGCAGATTGTTTCCTAGGAAACTAGACTTAATTACCTTTATATTGGTATCTTTTCCATTCTCCTAGAAGGATTAAAACTATTATAAACGTTCGATTGAAAAAATCCATTTCGATTCAATTTACACATACCTTAAGAGTGCGCTATATAACTCACGTGTGACGTATGAGTTGATCGAAATTAAGTGAACTTCGTTCTGAGGTTACAATAGGATGTAATCAACCTAGGATCATAGGAAAGATACCTTTAGAAAGGTAATTGTGTCTAGTTTCCTAGAGAACAACCTGCATTTAGATATTTTGAATAGTTCGGAAGATATTAAATGAAAACTATGTGAGTGTATTAGATCACACATGAGGTATGTGTAATTTGGAATTAAATGGATTTTTTCTATCTAACTTTTATAATAGTTGTAAATACTCTAGGAGAATGAGAAAGGTACCTATATTATCATAATTAAGTCTAGTTTCCTATGTAAGAGTCTGCATTTCGATATTCTGGATAGTTTCGAAGATATTAAATGAAAACTACATGAGTGTTTAAGAACACAAGTGACGTATGAGTTAATCGAAATTCACTGATTTTTATTCCAAGGTTTTAATAAGTTGTAATCATTCTAGAATCATAGGAAAGATACCAAAAGAAAGGTCATTGTGTCTAGTTTCCTAGGAAAGAACAGGCATTTAGATATTATTGTTAGTTCGGAATATATTAAGTGAAAACCACTTGCGTGTATAAGAACACCCGTGCGGTATGAAAAAATAGTATAAATTGAAATTATGTGATATTCATTCTAAGGTTACAATAGGTTGTAATCATCCTAGAATTATAGAAAAGGTATCTATAGAAAGGTAATTTAGTCTAATTTCCTAGGAAACAACATAAATTTTGATATTTTGAAAAGTTCGGAAGATATCAAGTAAAAACCATGTGAGTGTTTAAGAACACAAGTGACGTATTAGTTAATTGAAATTAAATGGATTTTTTCAATCGAACTTTTATAATAGTTGTAATCACTCTAGGAGAATGCGAAAGACGCCAATAGAAAGGTAATTAAGTCTAGTTTCCTAGAAAACAATCTGCATAGAGATATTATGGTTAGTTCGGAAGATATTAAATGAAAACCATGTGAGTGTTTAAGAACACGAGTGACGTATGAGTTAATTGAAATTATGTGATATTCATTGGAAGGTACAATAGGTTCTAATCAACCTAGAATCATAGGAAAGACACCAATAGAAAGGTTATTGTGTCTAGTTTTCTAGAAAACGATCCGCATAGAGATATTATACGAAGTTCGGAAGATATTAAGTAAAAACCACTTGAGTGTATAAGAACACACGTGAGGTATGTGTAAATTGGAATTAAATGGATTTTTTCAATCGAACTTTTATAATAGTTGTAATTGCTCTAGGAGAATGGGAAATATACCAATAGAAAGGTCATTGGGTCTAGTGTACTAGGAAACAATCCGCATAGAGATGTAATTATTAGTTCGGAAGATATTAAATGAAAACCACTTGAGTGTATTAGCACACCCGTGTGGTATAAAAAAATAGGATAAACTGAAATTATGTGATATTCATTCTAAGGTTACAATAGGTTCTAATCAACCTAGAATCATAAAAAAGACACCAATAGAAAGGTCATTGTGTCTAGTTTCCTAGGACATAATCTGTATTTACATATTATCAATAGTTTTGATGATATTAAGTAAAATCCACATGAGTGTTTAAGAACACACGTGAGGTATGTATAATTTGGAATTAAATGGATTTTTTCAATCGATCTTTTATAATAGTTGTAATCGCTCTAGGAGAATGCGAAAGACACCAATAGAAAGGTAATTAACTCTAGTTTACTAGAAAACAAACCGCATAGAGATATAATAGTTAGTTCGGAAGATATTAAGTGAAATCTACCAGAGTGTGTTCCCCCACACACTCACACGTGTGGGGTGGGGAAAGGAAATAGATAGGGAGAGGGAGTTGAGAGCTTCTTATTGGTCCAGGGAGAATCTGGGGGTGGGGGAAGGGGCCTCCCCCCCACCCTGAAAGGGTACACCCCTTCCCCAACACTACTCGTACATTTGTACCCTGAATAGGGAGTTGTTTTATGAAAAGGGATTCAAAAGTTCCATTTTTTTAAAGGTAAAAAGATGGATCGATATGCAAGCAAGAGAGCTTAAGAAATAAGTTCACGCGGGACGATATTTAAACTTTAATTTGACGCACTTGCAGTTGAGATAGAATTACGAAATTTAGGGATCTGATAGAATAATCATTGATGTATAAATGTACAAAATTTCGTGCTCATAGCTTCCTTGGTTCGACTCCCAGGCGGCTCGGAAATGCGCTCGTAGGGGACACACGTACTAGGTTCTAAAACAATTATTTTGACGCACTTCCCGATGAGATAGAAATGCGAAATTTGGGGATTAGTTAGAGATATAATTAAACATTACACATCCAAAATTTCACGCCCGAAATGTCCTTGGTTCGACTCCAAAACGACTCGAAAACACTCCCATAAGAAATGCACGT
Source organism: Pachydiplax longipennis (assembly GCA_036926295.1). NCBI lineage: Eukaryota > Metazoa > Arthropoda > Insecta > Odonata > Libellulidae > Pachydiplax > Pachydiplax longipennis. The sequence goes on from JAVFKF010000023.1 coordinate 10,843,417, forward strand.
AAAGTTCGTTTCGATCGATTGCAGACTTTTGTTCTTTTGATGAAATAAATTAGAAATAATGGTCCTACGAAGTTGAAACAAGCACCAAAATAAGGGAAATAGAACAATGATTCTTATTATAGTCGCAGATTATCCTATTTGCATTTCATTTGCGAGAATTATGACAAAACAACTCGAATAAACTGCCATAAGAAATGCACGTAATGTTTGTTTCGATCGATTGCAGACTTTTATTCTTTTGAAGAATTAAATATGAAATAATGGTACTACGAAAATGAAACAAGTACCAAATTAAAGCATATTCAATACAGATTCTTATTCTGGTCGTAGAATATCGTATGTGAGTCGACATTGCGAGAATTATGGCAAAAAAGACGAAAAATTCTAGAATCTTGTAGATTGAAAATACCCGCCTACTCATATTTATTTAATTCTATAATTGATATTCTAAGACCAGAATAAGAATCTCTGTTCTATTTTCTTTATTATGGTACTTATCTCAATTTTATTGCATCCTTTTAACCTATTTAAATCAGCAAAAGAATAAAAGTCTGCAATTAGCATTAATTTTTTAGATTAGTTAGATAAACGATTGACCATTATACACCTTAAGTTTCATCCACAAAGTATCCTTGGTTGGACTCCAAAACGACTCGAAAACACTCCCATAGGAAATGCACGTAAAGTTCGTTTCGATCGATTGCAGACTTTTGTTCTTTTGATGAATTAAATTAGTAAAAATAGTCCTACGAAGTTGAAACAAGCACCAAAAGAAAGGAAATTGAATACCGATTCTTATTATGGTCTTGGAATATCGTTTACGAATGGAAATTATGAGAATTATGATAAAATACATGATAATATTTGTCATCAAAAATCTCCCATAAGAAATACATGTAAAGTTCGTTTCGATCGATTGCAGACTTTTGTTCTTTTGCACATTTAAATAAGAAATAATGGTCTTACGAAGTCGAAACAAGCACCAAAAGAAAGGACATTGAACAAAGATTCTTATTATGGTCATAGAATATCGTTTTCGAGTCGCCATTACTAGAATTTGGACATAGATTACGGTAAATATTTTCTTACTTATGCATATTCAAACCCCAAGGAGTATGATTTCTGTTTATCTATAAGTATGCCGGATATGATATATAAATGCAGGTTATGATACAATTGGAAATTAAATAAGAAAATCTCTTAACATATTTATATGCAGAGATTTATTCGTATATATAAGATTCTGCATTCAATTTCCTTTCTATTGGTACTTGTTTTAACCTTGTAGGACCATTTCTTATAATTTAATTCATTAAAAGAATAAAAGTCTGCAATGGATCGAAATGAACTTTACGCGCATTTCTTATGGGACATTTCTGAGCCGTCTGGGAGTCGAACCAAGGATACCTTGGGGATGAAAATATGCATATATAATATTCAATTGCTTCTCGAACTAATCCCTAAATTTCGTATTTCTATTTCATCGGGAAGTGCGTGAAATTAACGTTTTTCTAAAATGTCTCCCACGCATTTCTTACGGGAGTTACCGACATCGGATGGATAAACAAATGAAGAAAAGACGCATATCTTTTAGTATATTTGTATAATAAAGGATATTATTACTGATATATAATGAACCGCATTCCATTGTCTTTCTTTTGGTACTTGTCTCGATTTCATAAGACCGTTATTTCATACTTTAATGATCAAAAGAACAAAAGTCTGCAATCGATCGAAACGAACTTTACGCGCATTTCTTATGGGAGTGTTTCCGAGCCGTCTGGGAGTCGAACCAAGGATACTTTGGGCATGAAAATTTATATAAATAATATCCAATTGCATTTCTAATGAATTCCAAAATTTCGTATTTCTATTTAATCGGTAAGTGCGTCAAATTAATGTTTAAAAAAATGTCTCCCATGCATTTCTTACGGTGGTTATTTCTTATGGGGGCATTTCCGAGCCGTCTGGATTCGAACCTGGGACCTTTTCTCAAAATACAACTATGTATTCTGATAGTCAATCTTTACCTGTAATGCATCCTGTAATTTCATTCCTTTATCTTATCGGCAAGTACAGTAATTCGTCATTTTAAATAGTACGTGAGCTTTTCTTACGGGAGTTACAGACATTGAAATTTCAGTTTCAAATTCGTTTATATATTTATCATAATTTTTATTAATATATATATATATATATATATATATAAATTCGATTCCGTTCGCTTTAATAATGCATTATTTAGCAACAATAGCATTGTTTATGCTCGTAACCTAGTTTTAAACAATCATTTATTGATAAATAAACAATATTATCAACGAATAAACTTCAATTAGCATCAACAATTGCTTAAATAACAATTAAATTAACTAAAATGCCGTTGTTTTCACCTTAATATCGTAATAATTATACAAAATAGTGACTTTTGCATTTGTAACTAAGATTTAAACAATAGGGGGACTTTCAAGACCAATAGGGCAATATTTTTATTAAATCAATAAATTTGTTATCATTAATTTTTTTATTAAGAGAGGTGAGTTTTGAAGATATTCTTATGTTTTCCGAATTTGAACTGTAACGATAAAAATTTTCATTTGAATTAACGTTTAAACACATAATGATAGAAATGATGAGTTAATAGTTATAGAAATTATAAATAAATAACAATAGAAGGAAATATAAATTAATTAACATGTTATAATATTATATATATATATATATATATATATATATATATAATAACAGAAATTATAAATAAATAATAAAAATAATAATTACATTTAGGAATACCTAAATAATAATTGAAATGATAAATAAATAATATAGGAATAATAATAGAAAAAAATAATTAATTAATAATGGAAATAGAAAATAGATTATATATATATATATATATTATATAAAATTATAGAAATTATAGGTAAATAATAATAGAGAAATTAAATAAATAAATAAATAATATTATTTAATATATATTACAAATAAATAATATATATATATATATATATATATATATATAATAATAATTAAAAAATAATAGAAATAATAAACAAATAATAATAGAAAGAAAAATGAATTAATTAACACATTATATTATTGAATGTATATAATAAATAAATAATAACAGAAATTATGAATAAATGATACAGAATTATAATAGAATTATAAATAAGTAATAAAAATAATAATTATATTTATAAATACCTAAATAATAATTGAAATGATAAAGAAATAATAATAGAAAACATAATTAATTAATAATAGAAAAAAAAATAGATATATATAGATTATATAAAATTATAGGAATTATATTTATATAATAATAGAGAAATTAAATTAATTAATATAATATATTATTAAATATATATAAATAAATAATAATAATAGAATTAATAAATCAATAATAATAGAAGGGAAAATAAATTAGTTAACATATTGTAATATTAATAAATAAATAATAACAGAAATCATGAACAAATAATAATGAATTATAATAGAAATTATAACTAAAAATAAAAATAATAATTATATTTATTAATAAATAAATAATAATTGAAATGATTGATAAATAATAGAAATAATAAAGGAATAATAATTAAATATTATAAATAGAAATAAATAATAATAGGAGAAATAATGTATAAATCATGACAATAATTAATAAATTGAATATTTATTGCTTCTTCGTTACAAAACAAACTTAATAAAAATAATGATAAATAATAGTTACTTATTAATTCTTATTATTTAAATAATATACTTATCATTTGTTCTTAATTAATTCATTTAACTTATTGTTATAACTATTTTATTGTTATTATTTAATAAATTTATTTTGCTGACAACTCATTTTTCTTACTTTGATTTATTTTTATTTATTCTCATTTATAACCTTAGTTTTGGGTATTATTTGTTTATTCTCATTGTTATCATATTTATTTATTTATATATCATATTTTATATTGGATCTAATATGTATATTTTAAATACTGATTTTAATATTTATTATTATTCGTATTAGTCATATTATTTATTCTTATTATTTCATTATTAGTTTATTATTAACTTTATTAATTCTTACTATTTATTTATATATCATTATTGATTTTAATCATTTATTCTATGTTTAGTAATTTATTTGAACATTTGTCTCCTTTTGATTTTCATTCAATATGATTATATATATATATATATATATATATATATATATATATATATATATATAAAAATTATTTATGTTTGTTTAATTAATTATATTATTTATTCTGCATAAAATTACATATAATTATAATACAATATATATAATTAATATTATTATATATATTATTTTTTATATATAATAATATATATAATAATCATAATATAATAATAATCATAATAATATATATAATTTTATTATATATATTATTATGTTATAACTTTGACGTTAAATTTGTCAAATTAATATATATTTTAAGACTATTTTAATCACAATTCTTTGAATTTTAAATTTAAATATATTTATTTTTTAATGCCTTTAATTTTGTGTAAATAATGATCTATTAAAAATTATGAATTTTATTTTATGCTTTATTAAATTTAAAAAATTAAAATGCATAGAAATTTGTTTAAATTTTATTTTATTTATATTAATCAGAATCAGGCTTAGAATAGGTAAAAACACTGCTTAGTTATTGCTTTAACCGCTTAGTTAACGCTTAAATTGCTTAGTTATTGCTTAGAATGAGTTGACATTGCTTAGAAGTGGTTAAGGCAGCTTAGAATGGCTTAGAATACGTAAAATCGCTGCTTAGTAAATGCTTAGACCGCTAAGTTAACGCTTAGATTGCTTAGTTAGTGCTTAAAATGATTAGTTAGTGCTTAAATTGCTTAGAATGAGTTGACATTGCTTAGAATAGGTAAAAATACTGCTTACTTATTGCTTAGACCGCTTAGTTATTCTTTAAAATGCTTAGTTATTGCTTAGAATTCGTTGAGATCTCTTAGTTATTGCTTAGACCGCTAATTTAACGCTGAGATCGCTTCCTTAATGCTTAGACCGCTTAGTTGTTGCTTAAACTGCTGAGAAACAGTTAGAAACCGCTAGAAATGCGTTGATATTGCTCTAGAACACGCTTTAACAGCTGAGAATGCGTTGAGATTGCTAAGTTACAGTCAAGACCGCTTAGTTATTGCTTAGACCGATTAAATACCGTTTTTAGCAAAGATTTTCTCTGATTGTAAATATATAAATAAACAATTAAAAATTAGTTAACAAATAAATAAATATCCAAAGAAATAAATAAAATAATAAATAAATAAATAAAATAATAAATAAATAAAATAATAAATAAATAAAATAATAAATAAATAAATAAATAAAATAATAAATATTTAAATAAAATTATAAATAAACAAATAAAAATTAGTAAACAAAGAAATAAATACATAAATAAATATCTAAAGAAATAAACAATAAATAAATAAATAAATATCTAAATAAATAAATAAATTAATTAATTAATAAAATGATAAATAAGTTAAAAAATAAATAAACAAATATTCATACATAAATAAATAAGAAATATGATTAGATATGAATATTTAGAAATAAATCAATCTGAATAAACTTTGAAATATTTAAACATTTAAGTTAATTTCAATGAATATTAAATTATTGACAGATTTCAATAAATTTCAATAAAAATTTAAATATATACAGATATAAATCAATGTAGTAAATATTAAAATATATCATAAATTTGAATTAATTTGAAATATTATTATAATTTAAAAATTATTTAAAAAATTACTCGTATGTTATGAATTATCAATATTAAAATATTTATAGGTAAACAAAGGTAATGTTTTTGTCATTTGTTGTTTACCATGTTTCAGAATAATTCAGACATCGACGCTAGGTGTCATGGGTTCTATTCCAGAATTTCCCAAAAATCGCAATTTTCCCATAAGAATGCATTGCGCGGATTTTTGAAAATTATTTTGAGGCAATTATCGGTAAGATAGAGGAACCAAAATCTCGGAGGTTGAAGTTGAGGTAGTCTTCTATATTACGAATGGAAGAAATGTTACGAAATGACCGTGAGTTCGACGCCAGGTGGGTGCGAAATTCTTCTATAAGAAATGCATTGCTGCAATTTTTGAAAATGATTTTGAGGCACTTATAGGTAAGATGGAGGAACCAAAATCTCGGAGGTTGAAGTTGAGGTAGTCTTCTATGGTTCATATGGAAGAAATGTTGCCAAATGACCTTGAGTTCGTCTCCAGGTGGGTGCGAAATTCTTCCATAAGAAATGCATTGCTGCAATTTTTAAATTTTTTTAAAATGCCTTCGCGATAATCTGGAAGGATGAAACCAGGAATGGTGACAGAGGCGTTTGAAAACATTATTTTACGAGGTTTATCGTTTCTCCAGCGGTCCTTGGTTCGATGACAGAGCGTCATTTGAAAACGAACTTTATGTGCTTTCTTGTGGGGGTGTTTACGAGTCGTTTTGGAGTCGAACCAAGGACACTATGAGCATGAAAATTTATATGTGTAATATTTAAAAATTTGTCTAACTAATTCCTGAATTTTGTATTTCTATTTATTCGGAAAGTGCGTGAAAATCTTCATTTTAAAAAACCTCTCCCACGAATTTCTAATGGTTAGGTTTCTCAGCCGTCTGGGAGTCGAACCAAGGATGTTTTGGGCATGAAAATTTATATACGTAATATTCAATTGTTCTTCTAACTACTGTATAAATTTCATATTTCTATTTAATCGGGAAGTGCATTACGTTAATGCTTGAAATTAACTTTACGTGCATTTCGTACGGGCGTGTTTCTGCGCCGTCTGGGAGTCGAACCGAGGACACTATGAGCATGACAATTTAGACATATAATATTCAATTATTCCTCTAACTAATCCCCAAATTTCGTATCTCTATCTTATCGGAAAGTGGGTGAAATTAATGTCTTAAAAATGCCTCCCACGCATTTCTTACAGTAGGTTACTTTCATAGTATATATATATAATTAATATATCATTACATATTTTATATATATTATATGATACATTATTACATATTATATTGTATAATATGTTATATACTTATTATATGATTATATGAAAAATATATTTTTTATGTTAATAATATGTTATTAATATATTCAAATATATTTTTTATCATATGTATATAAATTATAATAAAATAGAATAATAAAAATGCAATATATATATTATTAAACAGAGCAATATAATTTAATATAAGAACAAAAAATAAACATAAAAATAATCATAAATTAATAAATATGAAGAATAGCATTACAACTATAATATGTAATATGATAAGTGAGTTAATGTAAAGCTGAAGAAATTTTGTTTTAGCTTATCAGTAAGTAGTTACTTTTAACCCGTCTGGATTCGAACCCAATAAAGATGGCGCCAAGAAAACAATGTCCATTTGTACTTAATATTTGTCTTTATGTCTGTGACAAGTCTCAACTGTGTATCTTTATAAACAATAGTTTAAATCAATTGTTGAAATAAACGCACAATCCGTTTCCAATAAAAATAAAAACCTCTACATTTTATGAATTCTCTGCAGTTTAAAATGTTTACTGGAAGGACAACTGTAATAGTTAGAAACATGATATAATATCTACTCATAGATCATAGTTGTAGCTATATTTATGCCTAGTTACAACTTTCTAGCACGAAAGAAAACGGTTTAAATTAATTGTTGAAATTGTTAGTATGCTAAGTTGTAAGTGGAGAAACCACGCAATGTTTAAGGTTGTCTGGAACCAAACTCAAGATAGATTTAGAAAATTTAAAAAATGCATTTGATAAACAAATATTATATCTATATTATAATTAATTTTCAACTTCGTAGCTTAAAGGTAAGTTGCATAAATTTATTATTGAAATAAGCTCAATGCAATGGTAATGTCACATCTTTAAAGTAGTCTGGAGTCGAACTCAGGATATATATAGAGAATTTGAAAAAGGTATTTGATAACCACTTATTATAATTACATTCTTGTTAATTTTCAATTTCATAACTTATCGGTAAGTTGCTTAAATTAATTGTTGAAACAAGCACATTGCAATTCTAACGTTTATGAATATCGTATAATAATGTATGTATTTTTATCTATTTATTTATTCATTAATTTTTTATTTGTTATTTATTATTATGTATTCATTTATTTAATTATTTATTTTCATATTTATTTATTTATTTATTTATTTAATTAAATTCTTATTTACTTATTTAATAACTTATTTATTATTTCATTTATTTATTTGTTATTTTATTTAATAATTTATTATTTTATTTATTTATTTATTATTTTATTTATTTATTTATTATTTTATTTATTTATGTATTTATTTATTTGTTTAATAATTTTCATTTGCTTATTTATATATTTACAATGTTAACATTTTTAAAGTAGTCTGGAATCGAACCCAGGATAGATGCAGACAATTCAAGATAGCCATTTCATAGATAATTGTTGGTTCTATATTTTTATGTATTTTCAACTCCATTGCTTATCGCTAAGTTGCTTAAATTAATTGCTGAAACAAGCACATTGCAATTCTAATGTTACATCTTTAAAGTAGTCTGGAGTCGAACCCAGGATAGATTTAGGAAATATTAAAAAGGCATTTGATAGCCACTTATGATTTATATATTTTTCTGTATTTTCAACTCCATTGCTTATCGCTAATTAGCTTAAATTAATTGTTGAAACAAGCATGATGCACTTCTAATGTTACATCTTTAAAGTAGCCTGGAGTCGAACCCAGGGTAGATTTAGAAAATATTAAAAAGGCATTTGATAGCCACTTATGATTTATATATTTTTCTGTATTTTCAACTCCATTGCTTATCTCTAAGTTACTTAAATTAATTGTTGAAACAAGCACAATGCACTTCTAATGTTACATATTTAAAGTAGTCTGGAGTCGAACCCAGGATAGATATATAAAATATTTAAAAGGATTTGATAGCCACTTACGATTTCTATATTTATGTGTATTTTTAACTGCATTGCTAATCGCTAAATTGCTTAAATTAATTGTTGAAACAAGCACAATGCACTTCTAATGTTACATCTTTAATGTAGTCTGGAGTCGAACATAGGATAGATTTAGAAAATATTAAAAAGGATTTGATAGCCACTTACGATTTCTATATTTATGTGTATTTTTAACTGCATTGCTAATCGCTAAATTGCTTAAATTAATTGTTGAAACAAGCACAATGCACTTCTAATGTTACATCTTTAATGTAGTCTGGAGTCGAACATAGGATAGATTTAGAAAATATTAAAAAGGATTTGATAGCCACTTACGATTTCTATATTTATGTGTATTTTTAACTCCATTGCTTATAGGTAAGTTGGTTAAATTAATTGTTGAAACAAGCACAATGCACTTCTAATGTTACATCTTTAATGTAGTCTGGAGTCGAACATAGGATAGATTTAGAAAATATTAAAAAGGATTTGATAGCCACTTACGATTTCTATATTTATGTGTATTTTCAACTCCATTGCTAATCGCTAAATTGCTTGAATTAATTGTTGAAACAAGCACAATGCACTTCTAATGTTACATCTTTAATGTAGTCTGGAGTCGAACATAGGATAGATTTAGAAAATATTAAAAAGGATTTGATAGCCACTTACGATTTCTATATTTATGTGTATTTTTAACTGCATTGCTAATCGCTAAATTGCTTGAATTAATTGTTGAAACAAGCACAATGCACTTCTAATGTTACATCTTTAATGTAGTCTGGAGTCGAACATAGGATAGATTTAGAAAATATTAAAAAGGATTTGATAGCCACTTACGATTTCTATATTTATGTGTATTTTCAACTCCATTGCTAATCGCTAAATTGCTTGAATTAATTGTTGAAACAAGCACAATGCACTTCTAATGTTACATCTTCAATGTAGTCTGGAGTCGAACCCAGGATGGATTTAGAAAATATTAAAAAGGATTTGATAGCCACTTATGATTTCCATATTCTTCTGTATTTTCAACTCCATTGCATATCGCTAAGTTGCTTAAATTAATTGTTGAAACAAGCACAATGCACTTCTAATGTTACATCTTTAAGGTAGTCTGGAGTCGAACCCAGGATGGATTTAGAAAATATTAAAAAGGCATTTGATAGCCACTTATGATTTCTATATTTCTTTGTATTTTCAACTCCATTGCTAATCGCTAAATTGCTTAAATTAATTGTTGAAACAAGCACAATGCACTTCTAATGTTACATCTTTAAGGTAGTCTGGAGTCGAACCCAGGATAGATTTAGAAAATATTAAAAAGGCATTTGATAGCCACTTATGATTTCTATATTTTTCTGTATTTTCAACTCCATTGCTTATCGGTAAGTTGCTTAAATTAATTGTTGAAACAAGCACAATGCACTTCTAATGTCACATCTTTAAGGTAGTCTTGAGTCGAACCCAGGATAGATATAGGAAATATTAAAAAGACATTTGATAGCCACTTATGATTTCTATATTTTAATGTATTTTCAACTCCATTGCTTATCGCTAAGTTGCTTAAATTACTTGTTGAAACAAGCACAATGCACTTCTAATGTCACATCTTTAAGGTAGTCTTGAGTCGAACCCAGGATAGATATAGGAAATATTAAAAAGACATTTGATAGCCACTTATGATTTCTATATTTTAATGTATTTTCAACTCCATTGCTTATCGCTAAGTTGCTTAAATTACTTGTTGAAACAAGCACAATGCACTTCTAATGTTACATCTTTAATGTAGTCTGGAGTCGAACATAGGATTGATTTAGAAAATATTAAAATGGCATTTGATAGCCACTTACGATTTCTATATTTATGTGTATTTTTAACTGCATTGCTAATCGCTAAATTGCTTGAATTAATTGTTGAAACAAGCACAATGCACTTCTAATGTTACATCTTTAAGGTAGTCTGGAGTCGAACCCAGGATAGATTTAGAAAATATTAAAAAGGCATTTGATAGCCACTTATGATTTCTATATTCTTCTGTATTTTCAACTCCATTGCATATCGCTAAATTGCTTGAATTAATTGTTGAAACAAGCACAATGCACTTATAATGTTACATCTTTAATGAAGTCTGGAGTCGAACATAGGATAGATTTAGAAAATATTAAAAAGGATTTGATAGCCACTTACGATTTCTATATTTATGTGTATTTTCAACTCCATTGCTAATCGCTAAATTGCTTAAATTAATTGTTGAAACAAGCACAATGCACTTCTAATGTTACATCTTTAATGTAGTCTGGAGTCGAACATAGGATAGATTTAGAAAATATTAAAAAGGATTTGATAGCCACTTACGATTTCTATATTTATGTGTATTTTCAACTGCATTGCTAATCGCTAAATTGCTTAAATTAATTGTTGAAACAAGCACAATGCACTTCTAATGTTACATCTTTAATGTAGTCTGGAGTCGAACATAGGATGGATTTAGAAAATATTAAAAAGGATTTGATAGCCACTTACGATTTCTATATTTATGTGTATTTTAAGCTGCATTGCTAATCGCTAAATTGCTTGAATTAATTGTTGAAACAAGCACAATGCACTTCTAATGTTACATCTTTAATGTAGTCTGGAGTCGAACATAGGATAGATTTAGAAAATATTAAAAAGGATTTGATAGCCACTTACGATTTCTATATTTATGTGTATTTTCAACTGCATTGCTAATCGCTAAATTGCTTAAATTAATTGTTGAAACAAGCACAATGCACTTCTAATGTTACATCTTTAATGTAGTCTGGAGTCGAACATAGGATAGATTTAGAAAATATTAAAAAGGATTTGATAGCCACTTACGATTTCTATATTTATGTGTATTTTCAACTGCATTGCTAATCGCTAAATTGCTTAAATTAATTGTTGAAACAAGCACAATGCACTTCTAATGTTACATCTTTAATGTAGTCTGGAGTCGAACATAGGATAGATTTAGAAAATATTAAAAAGGATTTGATAGCCACTTACGATTTCTATATTTATGTGTATTTTAAGCTGCATTGCTAATCGCTAAATTGCTTAAATTAATTGTTGAAACAAGCACAATGCACTTCTAATGTTACATCTTTAATGTAGTCTGGAGTCGAACATAGGATAGATTTAGAAAATATTAAAAAGCATTTGATAGCCACTTACGATTTCTATATTTATGTGTATTTTCAACTTCATTGCTAATCGCTAAATTGCTTGAATTAATTGTTGAAACAAGCACAATGCACTTCTAATGTTACATCTTTAAAGTAGTCTGGAGTCGAACCCAGGATAGATATATAAAATATTAAAAAGGATTTGATAGCCACTTACGATTTCTATATTTATGTGTATTTTAAACTGCATTGCTAATCGCTAAATTGCTTAAATTAATTGTTGAAACAAGCACAATGCACTTCTAATGTTACATATTTAATGTAGTCTGGAGTCGAACCCAGGATAGATATATAAAATATTAAAAAAGCATTTGATAGCCACTTACGATTTCTATATTTATGTGTATTTTCAACTTCATTGCTAATCGCTAAATTGCTTGAATTAATTGTTGAAACAAGCACAATGCACTTCTAATGTTACATCTTTAAAGTAGTCTGGAGTCGAACCCAGGATAGATATATAAAATATTTAAAAGGATTTGATAGCCACTTACGATTTCTATATTTATGTGTATTTTAAACTGCATTGCTAATCGCTAAATTGCTTAAATTAATTGTTGAAACAAGCACAATGCACTTCTAATGTTACATATTTAATGTAGTCTGGAGTCGAACCCAGGATAGATATATAAAATATTAAAAAAGCATTTGATAGCCACTTACGATTTCTATATTTATGTGTATTTTCAACTTCATTGCTAATCGCTAAATTGCTTGAATTAATTGTTGAAACAAGCACAATGCACTTCTAATGTTACATATTTAATGTAGTCTGGAGTCGAACCCAGGATAGATATATAAAATATTAAAAAAGCATTTGATAGCCACTTACGATTTCTATATTTATGTGTATTTTCAACTTCATTGCTAATCGCTAAATTGCTTGAATTAATTGTTGAAACAAGCACAATGCACTTCTAATGTTACATATTTAATGTAGTCTGGAGTCGAACCCAGGATAGATATATAAAATATTAAAAAAGCATTTGATAGCCACTTACGATTTCTATATTTATGTGTATTTTCAACTTCATTGCTAATCGCTAAATTGCTTGAATTAATTGTTGAAACAAGCACAATGCACTTCTAATGTTACATCTTTAAAGTAGTCTGGAGTCGAACCCAGGATAGATATATAAAATATTAAAAAGGATTTGATAGCCACTTACGATTTCTATATTTATGTGTATTTTTAACTGCATTGCTAATCGCTAAATTGCTTAAATTAATTGTTGAAACAAGCACAATGCACTTCTAATGTTACATCTTTAATGTAGTCTGGAGTCGAACATAGGATAGATTTAGGAAATATTAAAAAGGATTTGATAGCCACTTACGATTTCTATATTTATGTGTATTTTTAACTGCATTGCTAATCGCTAAATTGCTTGAATTAATTGTTGAAACAAGCACAATGCACTTCTAATGTTACATCTTTAATGTAGTCTGGAGTCGAACATAGGATAGATTTAGAAAATATTAAAAAGGATTTGATAGCCACTTACGATTTCTATATTTATGTGTATTTTTAACTGCATTGCTAATCGCTAAATTGCTTGAATTAATTGTTGAAACAAGCACAATGCACTTCTAATGTTACATCTTTAATGTAGTCTGGAGTCGAACATAGGATAGATTTAGAAAATATTAAAAAGGATTTGATAGCCACTTACGATTTCTATATTTATGTGTATTTTTAACTGCATTGCTAATCGCTAAATTGCTTGAATTAATTGTTGAAACAAGCACAATGCACTTCTAATGTTACATCTTTAATGTAGTCTGGAGTCGAACCCAGGATAGATATATAAAATATTAAAAAGGATTTGATAGCCACTTATGATTTCTATATTCTTGTGTATGTGCAACTCCATTGCTAATCGCTAAATTGCTTAAATTAATTGTTGAAACAAGCACAATGCACTTCTAATGTTACATCTTTAAGGTAGTCTGGAGTCGAACCCAGGATAGATTTATAAAATATTAAAAAGGCATTTGATAGCCACTTATGATTTCTATATTTCTTTGTATTTTCAACTCCATTGCTAATCGCTAAATTGCTTAAATTAATTGTTGAAACAAGCACAATGCACTTCTAATGTTACATCTTTAAGGTAGTCTGGAGTCGAACCCAGGATGGATTTAGAAAATATTAAAAAGGCATTTGATAGCCACTTATGATTTCTATATTCTTGTGTATGTGCAACTCCATTGCTAATCGCTAAATTGCTTAAATTAATTGTTGAAACAAGCACAATGCACTTCTAATGTTACATCTTTAAAGTAGTCTGGAGTCGAACATAGGATAGATTTAGAAAATATTAAAAAGGCATTTGATAGCCACTTATGATTTCTATATTCTTGTGTATGTGCAACTCCATTGCTAATCGCTAAATTGCTTAAATTAATTGTTGAAACAAGCACAATGCACTTCTAATGTTACATCTTTAAGGTAGTCTGGAGTCGAACCCAGGATGGATTTAGAAAATATTAAAAAGGCATTTGATAGCCACTTATGATTTCTATATTTCTTTGTATTTTCAACTCCATTGCTAATCGCTAAATTGCTTAAATTAATTGTTGAAACAAGCACAATGCACTTCTAATGTTACATCTTTAAGGTAGTCTGGAGTCGAACCCAGGATGGATTTAGAAAATATTAAAAAGGCATTTGATAGCCACTTATGATTTCTATATTTCTTTGTATTTTCAACTCCATTGCTAATCGCTAAGTTGCTTAAATTAATTGTTGATACATGCACAATGCACTTCTAAAGTTACATCTTTAAAGTAGTCTGGAGTCGAACCTAGGGTAGATACAGACAATTCAAGATAGCCATTTGATAGATAATTGTCATTTCTATATACCTATAAATTTTGAACTTCGTAGCCTATCGGTAAGTTGCTTAAATTAATTGTTGAAATAAGAACAATGCGATTCTATTGGGGAAATTTAATCATGGTTAGACTCCTTTGTGAAATTCGTTTTAAGAAATTAGTTTTTCGTTGTGATTATGAGGCAATTGTCTTTCTAAAGGAAGAGGTTTTCTGTTTAACAAAGAGTTGAACAAATCTCTGTATTTGTTTATATATTTATTTTTCATTTATTATTTATCTATTTATATGTTATTTTTTATTTATTTTCTTATTCATTTAGATTTTTATGTATTATCTATTTATTTATTTACATTTTCATTTATTTATTAATTATATATTTTCTAATTTATATATCTATTTAATTTCTTTTTATTCATTTTCTATTTATTTTTATTCATTTATTATTTATTTATTAGTATATCTATTTATGTATTAATTTATTTACCTATTAAATTATTTAATTAGTAATTTATTTATAATTTTTAATTAATTATTTTCTTATTTTCCATTTATATATATATTTATTTATTTTTTAGCACTTTATCATTATTTTATTTATATATTAATTTATTCATTTATTTATATATTTATTTATTTTTTTATGAATTTTTGTTTATTTATTTTAATTTGTTTATTGATTAATTTAATTTCTTATTTATTCCATTATTTATTTTCTTATTATTTATTTATTATTTTATTTATATATTTATTTATTCATTAATTTATGTATTTATTCATTTTTTATTATTTTTTGTTTATTTATATATCTGTTTCTTAATATTTATTTGTTTATTTATTTATTTACAAGCAACAATATAAAGCACAAAGCCGAATACTGCTGACGATTAATAATAATAATATAGTAGAAAATATCAATAAAATCGTGAAAAATCAACAAATTAAACATATAATGTTAAAACGACGTTCGACCAACATATATGTATATATATATATGGGAATATTTAAATATTATATATCCTTATTTTTGTGCCCAAAGTATCCTTGGTTCGACTATAAAACGACCGGAAATTTTTCCCATAAGAAATGCACGTAAAGTTCGTTTTTAAGGATTGCAGACTTTTATTCTTTTGAAGATTTAAATAAGAAATAATGGTCTAATAAAATCGAGAAAAGTACCAAATTAAAGGAAATTGAAGAAAGATTCTTATTCAAAATAAATATTTTCAACATCATAGCTTATCGGTAAGTTACTTAAATTCATTGTTGAAATAGGCTCAATGCAATGGTAATGTCACATCTTTAAAGTAGTCTGGAGTCGAACCCAGGATAAATGTAGACAATTCAAGATAGCCATTTCATAGATAATTGTTATATCTATATTGTTGTCTATTTTAAACGACATAGGTTATCGCTAAGTTGCTTAAATTAATTGTTGAAACAAGCACAATGCACTTGTAATGTTACATCTTTAAAGTAGTCTGGAGTCGAACCCAGGATAGATGCAGACAATTCGAGATAGCCATTTAATAGGTAATTGTTATATCTATATTGTTGTCTATTTTCAACTTAATAGCTTATCGCTAAGTTGGATAAATTAATTGTTTAAATAGGCTCAATGCAATTCTATTGGGGAAATGTAATCATGGTTATATAAATGCAAATATATAGCAACAAATATATATTAAATATACATTTAAAGGCTATATAGGATTAAAGACTGGTTTATATATACCCTATAATTTTTCTATGTTATTTCTATGTTTTTATCTATGTTTATTCTTATTTTATTGACTTCAGTGCAATTATAACAATGCAGTGCAATGACTTATGTTATAATTATTATTATAATTCTTTATAATGTGTTTTAAATTATGCATTAGTATCTCCTAATGCAATACCTATACACAACTATATAAAATAGTACCATAATAATTCTTGTGTCTTTTATAACTTTTATGACTTCTGTGTTCTCTTACTAGATCTACACGTAGAAAAATAGAATGTGTATCTGTAGGACCTGGGTTTGATCCCAGAAAACCTAAAAGATAGCCTAGTTCGGAAAACTTAGATATTTCAAGATGGTGATATTCACAGAAATAATTTTTGGAGACCTTAGTTTTCTAGATAGAAAGATAAAATTAATGCAGGATGTACAAAAAAGTTAAGTCTACAGGTAGAAAAATAGAATACGTGCCTAAGAGACCTGGGTTCGAGCCCAGAAATCCCCAAAATCAGCCATAGATTGGAAAACTTATATGATTCAACATGGTGTTATTCAAATAAATAATTTTTAGAGCCCGTATTTATTTAGATAAAAACATGAAATTCTTACAAAATGTAGACAAATGATAGACCTACACGTAGAAAAATAGCATGCGTGCCTGTAAGCCCTGGGTTCGAGCCTAGATAACCTAAAAGATAGCCTAGTTCGGAAAACTTAGATATTTCAAGATGGTGATATTTGCATAAATAATTTTTGTAGGCTTTATTTTTAAAGCTAGAAACACGAATTTAATACAGGATGTAGAAAAACGTTGGTCCACACGCGTAAAAATAGAATACGTGCCTGTAGGACCTGGGTTCGATCCCAGAAAACCTAAAAGATAGCCCTAGATTGTAAAGCTTAGATATTTCAACATGGTGTTATTCACAGAAATAATTTTTGTAGCCCTTATTTATTTACATAGAAACACGAAATTCTTACAGGATGTAGAAAAACGGTAAGCATACACGTAGAAAAATAGAATGCGTTCCTAGATGACCTGAGTTCGACCCCACAAATCTTCAAATGTACCCCGTGACATGAAAAAATCTTAAATTTTAAGCATTTTCAATGACGAACATTCGCAAATGAATTGTTCTGAGGATTATTTTAACAGATAGGAAGATGAATTTCTAGCCAAACGTAGCTGACACGCCGTTCTACAAGACGAAATATAGAACTTGTCTCTGGAGGATCTGAGTTCGACACCAGAGACCCTGAAACGGACCCAAAGCTAGGCAGATTACATCCTCAGCAATTGTGCGTCATAAACTTAGAAATAAATTTTTCTAGCCTATGTTTTCACGTCTATGAAAACGTAATTCTAGAAAAGATAGCCAAAGAATGGTTCTGTAGGCATAAATTTAGATTCCTATAATTAGTATAATCTAATATAATAAAATAAGGTGTGTGTATGTATGTTCGCCTAAAACTCGAGAACCACAAATGGCACAACTTTCAAACTTTCAGGATTGTTAAATGTACTCCCTGCACAGATAATAGGCTACTTTTCATTCACCTGAAGGTCCCCAGTTCGAACCCAGAGAAGAAAAACCGTTCTCATAAGAAATGCACGTAAACCTCACTTTTATCGGTTGCAGGCCACATTTCTTTTGCAAAATTAAATTAGAAATAATAGGCTTACGAAATCGAGATAAGCACCCTAAGAATGAGAAATGAATAGAGAGTCTTATTTTGGTCGTGAAATATCGTTATCGGATCGAAATGGCGAGAATTCGGTTAAAATAAGAGGAAATTTCGTGAAATTTTGAGGCTGTAAACAACCAATCCCCTTGACGACGAATACGATTGTTGAAACCGAGGTATTGCGTTTTTCCATAAGAATACACTGTGATTGATATGTCCATATGAAAGTAATCGTTAGAATAAATGATAGTTTTTGTTTCACGATATAAAAGTAATAATAATAAAATTAATAATAATAATTTTTTATTTCACTTTTTTGTCACAAAATAGAAATACAATAAATAAATAAATGAAATAAAATTAATAATAATGATAATCATAATTTTTTATATAATAATGATTTTATTTCACTTTGTCGCAAAAAACAAAAATTAAAAAATTTCCAACAATAATACTAGTAATGATAAAAATAATATAATTATAACATTTACTAAAAGTCGATTTACTTCTGCAGTATTAATTGATATTAAAATGTTTATTGTTGTTAATGTTATTGTTAAAATTTATGTTTGTTAATTTACATACATTATATATAATACCCAAACAGTAAAAAACTATACTTATTTTTTTAAATCACGTAAAATATGTTTTTCCGGAGCAAATTTTTGCTTAATTTTCGAAATTCCTGTAAAAATAAGACGTTATCCGAACAGATTTCGTTTTGATTTCTGGTTTTTATGCATCTTTCGACAAAATGAGCTGTTTTTAAAACGAAAGGACACATTTTTTAAAAATATCGGGTAAAATATGTTTCTGGAGCAAATCTTTGCTTCATTTATGAAATATCTGGAAAAATTGGACGTTTATCTCAAAATATTAAGTTAACCTAGCGATCTCAACGTATTCTAAGCATTAAGTAAGCAATACAACGAATTTTTAAGCTATTTAAACATTTACTAAGCGGTCTCAACGGTTTTTTAAGGCTTGCTTTTTACCAAAGAGTTATACAAATCTCTGTACTTGTTTATATATTAATTTATTAATTAATTTATTTATTCATTTGTTTTTTATTTCTTATTTTTTATTCATTAATTTTTTTATTTCTTATTTTTTATTTATTTTTTTAATTTATTCATTTATTTTTTTATTTATTTAATATCTTATGTATTTATGTATGAATTTCTATCTATTTATTTATTTAATTATTTATTCATTTATTTTTTTATTTGTTATTTATTTTTATGTAGTCATTTATTTAATTATTTATTTTCTTATTCTTTAATTTATTTGTTAATTTACTTTTTATTTTATTTATTTATTTATAATTTAATTTATTTATTTATTTATAATTTGATTTATTTATTATTGTTATTAATTGTTTATTTATATATTTACAATCAGAGAAAATCTTTGTTAAAAAACGGTTTTTAAGCGGTCTAAGCAATAAATAAGCGGTCTTGACTGTAACTTAGCAATCTCAACGCATTCTCAGCTGTTAAAGTGTGTTCTAGAGCAATATCAACGCATTTCTAGCGGTTTCTAACTGTTTCTAAGCTATTTAAGCAATAACTAAGCGGTCTAAGCATTAAGGAAGCGATCTCAGCGTTAAATTAGCGGTCTAAGCAATAACTAAGAGACCTCAACGAATTCTAAGCAATGACTTAGCATTTTAAACACTAACTTAGCAATTTAAGCACTAACTTAGCGGTCTAAGCTATAACTAAGCAGTATTTTTACCTTTTCTAAGCTGTCTCAACTCATTCCAAGCACTTATTAATCATTTTAAACACTAAGTAAGCAATTTAAACACTATCTAAGCGGTCTCAACGCATTCAAAGCAGTAATTAAGCAATTTAAGTAACCACTAAGCACTAATTAAGCGGTCTAAGCACTAACTAAGCAATTTAAGCGTTACGTAAGCAATATAAGCATTAACTAAGCGGTCTCAGCGCATTTTAAGCAGAGATTTTCTCTATTCTAAGCAATTATAAGCATTCTAAATCTCTTCTAAGCAATGTCAACTCATTCTAAGCAATTATTAAGCGATTTAAGCACTAACTAAGCGGTCTGAGCAATAACTAAGCAGTATTTTTTACACATTCTAAGACATTCTAAGCAATGTCAACTCATTCTAAGCACTAAGTAAGCGGTCTCAACGCATAATAAGCAACAACTTATCACTTTAATCATTAACTTAGCGGTCTAAGCAATAACTAAGCAGAATTTTACCTATTCTGAAATGTCCCAACGCATTTTAAGCAATAATTAATCATTCTAAGCACTAACTAAGCGGTCTGAGCATCAACTAAGCAATCTAAGCAATAACTAAGCGGTCTCAGCGTGTTTTAAGCAAAGTTTTTCTCTATTCTAAGCAATTCTAAGCTGTCTGAACTTCTTCTAAGCAATGTCAACGCATTTTAAGCACTAAGTAAGCAATCTAAGCAATAACTAAGCGGTCTCAGCGTGTTTTAAGCAAAGTTTTTCTCTATTCTAAGCAATTATGAGCTGTCTGAACTTCTTGTAAGCAATGTCACTCATTTGTTACTTTTACGTAATTAAATTGGAAATAGTGGTCCTACGAAGTCAAGTAAAGTACCAAATGAAAGGAAATGGAATGAAGAATCTTATTATCGTCGTAAAATACACTTTTCGAATCTAAGTTACCGGAAATATGACGAAATAAACGAGAGTTTCGTGAAATTTCGCCGCAGTTAACAACCAGTCCCCCTGACGACCGAGGTGATTGTTGAATCCGATACTTTCATTCTCCCACAAGAATACTGGGTCCATATTGAATTAATTGCATTGCAATTAAGCAATTTAAGCACTAACTAAGAAGTATTTTTACCTATTCTAAGCTGTGTCAACTCATTCTAAGCAATAAATAAGCAATCTAAGCAATAAATAAGCAATTTGAACACTATCTAAGCGGTCTCAACGCATTCTAAGCTGATTACTCACTAATTAAGCGATATAAGCAGTAACTAAGCAATGACAACGTATTCTAAGCACTATCTGATGATATTAAGCAATCACTAAGCAATTTAAGCACAAATTAAGCGGTTTAAGCGTTAAGTAAGCATTCTAAGCATTAACTTAGCGGTATTTTTACCTATTCTAAGCAATTCTAAGCTGTCTCAACGCCTTCTAAGAAATAATTAATCATTTAAAGCAATCACTAAGCAATTTTAGCACTAACTCAGCAATTTAAGCGTTAAGTAAGCAATCTAAGCATTCACTTAGCGGTTTAAGCAATAACTAAGCAATGGTAGGAACTAACGTCAGAATTTATGAAGAGGAGGCAATTGTATTGAAAATTATATTTAAATAGGAAAAAAGTACACCCATTTTGGAGTTTTCCTTTATCAAAAAAGGACAATTATAAGTTCGATTCTGGTAATCAAGATGACGAAGAAATATTACGTGGAGGAAGTTTTTTGGTGGACAGGATTTTAACGTAAGATTTAGCTTAACTAATTAAATCCTACAACTATTTTCCCTGTTGAAAATGGGCGATTCAGCTAGTTAAAACAAAATCACAATTAAAAATTTAAGTTCTTTATTATAAGAGAAACGGTGTCTGTCCGTCTGTCTAAAACAAGCGTTTTTCTCGCCAATGCCAAGAGCTAGAGCGATGCTGAAACGTGCATTCGATGTAGAATGCTGCACCCTACAATGTGGTGAAATTTTCTTTTACCTGAACGGCCCCAGTTCGAACCCAGAGAAGAAAAACCGTTCTCATAAGAAATGCACGTAAACCTCACTTTTATCGGTTGCAGGCTACATTTCTTTTGAAAATTTAAATTAGAAACGATAGGCTTACGAAATCGAGACAAGCACCAAAAGAAAGAGAAATGAATAGAGATTCTTATTTTGGTCGCGAAATATCGTTATCGGGTCGAAATGGCGAGAATTCGGTTAAAATAAACGGAAATTTCGTGAAAATTTGAGGCTGTAAACAACCAATCCCCTTGACGACAGAAACGATTGTTGAAACCGAGGTATTGCGTTTTCCCATAAGAATACACTATGATTGATATGTCCATATGAAAGTAATGATTAAAAATGACTGATAGTACATGTTCATAGTCCAGATGTCTGGTCCAGACCAAACAACTGCACCCAGAGGGTGCATGCACGCGGCTAGTTAAATTTTAAGTTCTTTAAGAGATTGACTTTGACTTCATCAGTACATCAGTTTTGTAGTGCATTTAATGTTACAATTTGCAGACGTTCGTTCATCGGGCTGTAGTCTGGAAGTTTATCGACGGATTTAATTAAAATTACGGACATTAAATGTGGATACATCAAAGTTGTACCACGCAAAATTCCAGCCATTTTGCTGCAATAATTTCGCCGCAATTCGCAAAAATATAAAGGCCCAACTTTTTCGCACGAATCGGGGGATGGGCTCAAAGAAAATTCCGAATAAACATTTTGAGAAGACGTTTAAATAAATCCATAATTAATCGTAAAAAATGTTAACGATAAAAGTCAAACGTTCGAAATAAACTTTATAAATTTTCAGCGCAAGAAAAATTGCACGTATGATTTATTTAAATTTATGATTACGAAGGATTGGATTTGTAACCGAAAACTAATTGAAAAAAAAACGCGAATTAAAAATGCAATTTTCAGTGAAAACTGATGCGAATTTTATAATAATAATAAAATTAATAATAATTTACTTATTTCACTTTTGTCTGAAAATACACACATATATATATATCGGTTTATTTATTCTTATTTCTTTATTTCTTTATTTACAAGCAACAATATGAAGCACATGGCCGATTATTGTTGACGATTAACAATAATAATAAAGTAGAAAAATATCAATAAAATCGTGAAAAATCAACAAATTAAACATATAATGGTATAACAACGTTCGACCAACATATATGCATATATGTGGGAATATTTAAATATTATATATCCTTATTTTTGTGCCCAAAGTATCCTTGGTTCGACTCCAAAACGACCCGAAAACGCTCCCATAAGAAATGCACGTAAAGTTCGCTTTTAAGGATTGCAGAATTTTGTTCTCTTGATGATTTAAATAAGAAATAATGGTCTAATAAAATCGAGATAAGCACCAAAAGAAAGAGAAATGAATCAAGATTCTTATTTTGGTCGCGAAATATCGTTGTCGAGTCGAAATGGCGAGAATTCGGTTAAAATAAACGGAAATTTCGTGAAATTTCGAGGCTGTAAACAACCAATCCCCTTGACGACGAATGCGATTGTTGAAACCGAGGTATTGCGTTTTCCCATAAGAATACACGAAGAAGCGTTAATACGTAATACAAAAACAACAGACAGTAAGAAAATTAATTATATTCTGGGCTCGTCTGCAAGTGCCTTTTTTTACTCATCAGGTTCTAAATTACTTTAAATATCAGATTCATAATAATAATAATAAAATTTATTTGACTCAGGGTCAAATAAATTTGGACTCAGCTGTTTCAACTCGTTCTAAGCAATAACTAATCACTTTAAGCACTAAGTAAGCAGTATTTCTACCTATTCTAAGCAGTCTCAACGCATTTTAAGCACAAACTAAGCAGTATTTTTACGTATTCAAAGCAATTCTAAGCTGTCTAAACCTCTTTTAAGCAATAACTAAGCAATCTAAGCAATGACTAAGCAATCTAAGCGTTATCTAAGCAATCTAAGCACTAACATAGCCGTCTAAGCACTAACTAATCACTTTAAGCATTAACTTAGCGGTCTAATCATTAACTAAGCAGTATTTTTACGTATTATAAGGAATTCTAAGTTGTCTAAACCTCTTCAAAGCAATGTCAACTCATTCTAAGCAATTATTAAGCAATAAATAAGCTGTATTTTTGCCTATTCTAAACGGTCTCAACTCATTCTAAGGAATAATTAATCATTTTAAGCAATAAATAAGCAATCTAAGCAATAAATAAGCAATTTAAACACTATCTAAGCGATCTCAACGCATTCTAAGCTGATTTATCACTAATTAAGCGATATAAGCGGTAACTAAGCAATGACAACGTATTCTAAGCACTATCTGGTCATTGTAAGCAATCACTAAGCAATTTAAGCACAAATTAAGCGGTCTAAGCGTTAAGTAAGCAATCTAAGCATTAACTTAGCGGTATTATCACCTATTCTATATATTATTGTTATTGTTACACATTCTAAGACATTCTAAGCAATGTCAACTCATTCTAAGCACTAAATAAGCGGTCTCAACGCGTAATAAGCAATAACTAATCACTTTAAGCACTAAGTAAGCAATTTAAGCACTAAATAAGCGGTCTCAACGAATTCTAAGCAATAATTAATCATTCTAAGCAATCACTAAGCAATTTAAGCACTTACTTAGCTGTATTTTTACCTATTCTAAGCGGTCTCAACTCATTCTAAGCAATAATTAAGTGGTCTAAGCACTAACTAAGCAATCTAAGCAATAAATAAGCAATGTAAACACTACCTAAGCGGTCTCAACGCATTCTAAGCTAAATAATCACTAATTAAGCGATATAAGCGGTAACTAAGCAATGACAACGTATTCTAAGCACTATCTGGTCATTGCAAGCAATCACTAAGCAATTTAAGCACAAATTAAGCGGTCTAAGCGTTAAGTAAGCAGTCTAAGCATTAACTTAGCGGTATTTTTACCTATTCTATATATTATTGTTATTGTTACACATTCTAAGACATTCTAAGCAATGTCAACTCATTCTAAGCACTAAATAAGCGGTCTCAACGCGTAATAAGCAATAATTAATCATTCTAAGCAATCACTAAGCAATTTAAGCACTTACTTAGCTGTATTTTTACCTATTCTAAGCGGTCTCAACTCATTCTAAGCAATAATTAAGTGGTCTAAGCTCTAACTAAGCAATCTAAGCAATAAATAAGCAATTTAAACACTATCTAAGCTGTCTCAACGCATTCTAAGCTAAATAATCACTAATTAAGCGATATAAGCGGTAACTAAGCAATGACAACGTATTCTAAGCACTATCTGGTCATTGTAAGCAATCACTAAGCAATTTAAGCACAAATTAAGCGGTCTAAGCGTTAAGTAAGTAATTTAAGCGTTAACTTAGCGGTCTAATCATTAACTAAGCAGTATTTTTACCTATTCTAAGGAATTCTAAGTTGTCTAAACCTCTTCTAAGCAATGTCAACTCATTCTAAGCAATATAAGCAATAAATAAGCTGTATTTTTACCTATTCTAAGCTGTGTCAACTCATTCTAAGCAATAATTAAGCGGTCTAAGCTCTAACTAAGCAATTTAAGCACTATCTAAGCGATGTCTACGCCGTCTAAGCAATTACGTAGCAATTTATGCGTAAACTTAGCGGTCTAAGCATGAACTAAGCGGTCTAAGCAATAACGTAGCAATTTAAGCACTATCTAAGTAATTTAAGCGTTAACTTAGCGGTCTAATCATTAACTAAGCAGTATTTTTACGTATTATAAGGAATTCTAAGTTGTCTAAACCTCTTCTAAGCAATGTCAACTCATTCTAAGCACTAAATAAGCGGTCTCAACGCGTAATAAGCAATAACTAATCACTTTAAGCACTAAGTAAGCAATTTAAGCACTAAATAAGCGGTCTCAACGAATTCTAAGCAATAATTAATCATTCTAAGCAATCACTAAGCAATTTAAGCACTTACTTAGCTGTATTTTTACCTATTCTAAGCTGTGTCAACTCATTCTAAGCAATAATTAAGCGGTCTAAGCACTAACTAAGCAATCTAAGCAATCAATAAGCAATGTAAACACTACCTAAGCTGTCTCAACGCATTCTAAGCTGATTACTCACTAATTAAGCGATATAAGCGGTAACTAAGCAATGACAACGTATTCTAAGCACTATCTGATCATTTTAAGCAATCACTAAGCAATTTAAGCACAAATTAAGCGGTCTAAGCGTTAAGTAAGCAGTCTAAGCATTAACTTAGCGGTATTTTTACCTATTGTAAGCCATTCTAAGCTGTCTCAACGCATTCTAAGAAATAATTAATCATTTAAAGCAATCACTTAGCAATTTAAGTGTTAAGTAAGCAATCTAAGCATTCACTTAGCGGTTTAAGCAATAACTAAGCAGTATTTTTACTTATTCTAAGCAAAGTCAACTCATTCTAACTCTAACTTAGCAATTTAAGCACTAACTAAGCAATTTAAGCGTTAAGTAAGCATTCTAAGCATTAACTTAGCGGTCTAAGCAATAACTAAGCAGTATTTTTACCTATTCTAAGCGGTCTCAACGCATTCTAAGCAATATTTAATCATTCTAAGCACTAACTAAGCGCTTCCAACTTATTCCAATCATCAGCTAAGCGGTCTCAGCGCACTCTCAGCCGTTCAAGCAAACTCTAAGCTACAACTACAACGAAACGAAGACGTAAACAACGTTTCAATGGCAGTATTTTTACCTATTCTAAGCTGTCTCAACGTATTTTAAGCGATAACTAAGCAATCTAAGCGATAACTAAGCAATCTAAGCGCTAACTAATCACTTTCTGCACTAACTAAGCAATTTAAACACTATCTAAGCGATGTCTACGCCTTCTAAGCAATTACGTAGCAATTTAAGCGTTAAGTAAGCAATCTAAGTGTTAACTTAGCGGTTTAACCTATATCTAAGCAGTGATTTAACCTCTTCTAAGCAATGTCAACTCATTCTAAGTACTAATTAATCATTCTAAGCAATAACTAAGCAATTTAAGCGTTAACTTAGCGATCTAAGCACTATCTAAGCAATGTCAACGGATTCTAAGCCATAATTAATCATTTAAAGCAATCAGTAAGCATTTTAAGCGTTAATTGAGCAGTCTAAGCGATAACTAAGCAGTATTTTTACCTATTCTAAGCGGTCTCAACTCATTCTAAGCAATAATTAATCATTTTAAGCAATCACTAAGCAATTTAAGCACTAACTCAGCAATCTAAGCGTTAAGTAAGCAATATAAGCAATAACTTAGCGGTTTAAGCAATAACTAAGCAGTATTTTTCCTATTCTTAGCAATTCTAAGCTGTCTAAACCTCTTCTAAGCAATGTCAACTCATTCTAAGCAATAATTAATCATTTAATGCAATCACTAAGCAATTTAAGCACTAACTCAGCAATCTTAGCGTTAAGTAAGCAATCTAAGCAGTAACTAAGCAATTTAAGCACTAATTAACCATCCTTAGAGCTCTCTCAGCGATCTCAACTCAACTCTAAGCGCTTCCAACGCATTCCAATCATCAGCTAAGCGATCTCAGCGCACTCTCAGCCGTTCAAGCACCCCCTAAGCTGTCCCAACCCATCGGAAGCAACCTCAACGCATTAAAATAACACACAAATTCCTATTTAATCCATCCGTACAACAACTACAACGAAACAACGAAGTAAACAACGTTCCCATGGCAGTATTTTTACCTATTCTAAGCTGCCTCAACGTATTTTAAGCGATAACTAAGCAATCTAAGCGCTAACTAATCACTTTCTGCACTAACTAAGCAATTTAAGCACTATCTAAGCGATGTCTACGCCTTCTAAGCAATTTCGTAGCAATTTAAGCGTTAACTTAGCGGTCTAAGCAATCACTAAGCAGTATTTGGACCTATTCTAAGCAATTCTAAGCTGTCTAAACCTCTTCTAAGCGATTTCAACTCATTCTAAGCACTAATTAATCATTTTTAAGCAATTTAAGCGTTAACTTAGCCGTACCAACTCATTCTAAGCAATAATTAAGCGGTCTAAGACTAAGTAAGCAACTTAAGCACTAATTAAACTATCTCAACGTATTCGAAGCAATAACTAAGCAGTGTTTTTACCTATTCTAAGCAATGTCAACTCATTCTAAGCAACCACTAAGCTATATAAGCGTTAACTAAGCAATTTAAGCGGTAAGTAAGCAGTCGAAGCAATAATTAAGCGGTCTAAGCACTATCTAAGCAATGTCAACGGAATCTAAGCAATAATTAATCATTTAATGCAATCACTAAGCATTTTAAGCACTAACTCAGCAATCTAAGCGTTAAGTAAGCAATATAAGCACTAAGTAAGCATTTTAAGCAATAACTAAGCGGTCTAAGCAATCACTAAGCAGTATTTTTACCTATTTTAAGCAATTCTAAGCTGTCTAAACTTCTTCTAAGCAATAACTAAGCATTCTAAGCACTAAATAAGCGGTCTCAACGCATAATAAGCAATAACTCATCACTTTAAGCACTAATTAAGCAATCTAAGCACTATCTAAGCTGTCTCAACGAATTCTAAGCAATAATTAATCATTCTAAGGAATCACTAAGCAATTTTAATTAAGCAATTTAAGCACTAACTAAGCAGTCTAAGCAATAAATAAGCAGTATTTTTACCTATTCTAAGCGGTCTCAACTCATTCTAAGCACTAATTAATCATGTAATGCAATCACTAAGCAATTTAAGCACTAACTCAGCAATCTAAGCGTTAAGTAAGCAATATAAGCACTAAGTAAGTATTTTAAGCAATAACTAAGCGGTCTAAGCAATAACTAAGCAATTGAAGCCCTAGCTAAGCCATCTCAACGCATTATAAGCAACAATTAACCATCCTTAGAGCTCTCTCAGCGATCTCAACTCATTTCTAAGCGCATCCAACTTATTCCAATCATCAGCTAAGCGATCTCAGCGCATTCTCAGCCGTTCAAGCAAACCCTAAGCTGTCCCAACCCATTGCAACTCATTAATATAACACATAAATTCCTATTTCATTCATCCCACACAAGAATAACAACGAAACAACGAAGTAAACAACGTTCCCATGGCAGTATTTTTACCTATTCTAAGCTGTCTCGACGTATTTTAAGCGATAACTAAGCAATCTAAGCGCTAACTAATCACTTTCTGCACTAACTAAGCAATTTAAACACTATCTAAGCGATGTCAACGCCTTCTAAGCAATTACGTAGCAATTTAAGCGTTAACTTAGCGGTCTAAGCATTAACTAAGCAGTATTTGGACATATTCTAAAGTATTCTAAGCTGTCTAAACATCTTCTAAGCAATGTCAACTCATTTAAGCACTAATTTATCATTTTTTAGCAATTGCTAAGCAATTTAAGCGTTAACTTAGCGGTCTAAGACTAAGTAAGCAACTTAAGCACTAACTAAGCTATCTCAACGTATTCGAAGCAATAACTAAGCAGTGTTTTTACCTATTCTAAGCAATGTCAACTCATTCTAAGCAACCACTAAGCTATATAAGCGTTAACTAAGCAATTTAAGTGGTAAGTAAGCAATCGAAGCAATAATTAAGCGGTCTAAGCACTATCTAAGCTATGTCAACGGATTCTAAGCAATAATTTATCATTTTAAGCAATCAGTAAGCAATTCTAAGCATTAACTTAGCGGTCTAAGCAATAAGTAAGCTGTGTTTTTACCTATTCTAAGCCATTCTAAGCTGCCTTAACATCCTCTAAGCAATGTCAACGTATTCTAAGCAATAAGGAAGCAATTTAAGCGTTCAGTAAGCAATTTAGCTTACAGCGCCAAGCGCTAACTAAGCTGTCTCAACTCATTTTAAGCACTAATGAATCATTCCAAGCACTAACTAAGCAATTTAAACGCTAACTTAGCAATCTGAGCACTAAGTAAGCAATCCAAGCAATAACTAAGCTGTCTGAACGAATTCTAAGCACTAACTAAGCGATTTCAATTCAATTGTAAGCGCTTTCAACTCATTGTAAGCATTAATTAATCACTTTATGCACTAACTAAGCAATTGAAGCGCTAACTAAGCCGTCTCAACGCTTTCTAAGCAATAATTAAGCAATCTAAGCAATAACTAAGCAGTATTTTTACCTATTCTAAGCCATTCTGAGCTGTCTAAACATCTTCTAAGCAATGTCAACTCATTCTAAACAATACATAAGCGGTCTAAGCAGTATTTTTACCTATTCTAAGCGGTCTCAATGCAACTCTAAGCGCTTCCAACGCATTCCAATCATCAGCTAAGCGATTTCAGCGCATTCTCAGCCGTTCAAGCAAACCCTAAGCTGTCCCAACCCATCGCAATTCATTAAAATAACACACAGATTCCTATTTTATTCCATCCGTACAACAACTACAACGAAACAACGAAGTAAACAACGTTCCCATGGTTACGCATTCCCGTAGTTTTATACATTATAACCTCCTCTCAGATAATCTAAGCATTAAGTAAGCAATTTGAGCGTTAACTTAGCTGTCTCAACGCATTCTAAGCAATATCTAAGCGATTTCAACTCATTCTAAGCACTAATTAATCATTCTAGGCAATAAGCTAGCAATCTAAGCATTAACTTAGCGGCCTAAGCGCTGACTAAGCATTTTAAGCACTAACAAAGCGGTCTAGTCTATAACTAAGCAGTATTTTTACCTATTTTAAGCAATTCTAAGCTGTCTAAACTTATTCTAAGCAATAACTAAGCAATCTAAGCTGTCTCAACGAATTCTCAGCAATAATTAATCATTCTAAGAAATCACTAAGCAATTTAAGCATTAATTAAGCAATTTAAGCACTAACTAAGCAGTATTTGGACCTATTCTAAGCTGTCTCAACTCATTCTAAGCAATAAATAAGCAATATTAGCACTAACTAAGCAGTATGTTAACCTATTCTAAGCGGTCTCAACGCATTCTAAGCTGATTACTCACTAATTTAGCGATATAAGCAGTAACTAAGCAATGTCAACGTATTCTAAGCACTATTTGATCATTTTAAGCAATTACTAAGCAAATTAAGCACTAACTCAGCAATCTAAGCGTTAAGTAAGCAATATAAGCACTAAGTAAGCATTTTAAGCAATAACTAAGTGGTCTAAGCAATAACTAAGCAATTGAAGCCCTAGCTAAGCCATCTCAACGCATTATAAGCAACAATTAACCATCCTTAGAGCTAACCAAGCGCCCTCAACCCAATTCTAAGCGCTTACAACGCATTCCAATCATCAGCTAAGCGATCTCAGCGCACTCTCAGCCGTTCAAGCAAACCCTAAGCTGTCGCAACCCATCGCAATTCATTAATATAACACACAAATTCCCATTTTATTCGTTCCGTACAACAACTACAACGAAACAACGAGGTAAACAACGTTCCCATGGTTACGCATTCCCGTAGTTTTATACATTATAACCTCCTCTCAGATATTATCCTCTTTAAAAAATGCTTGTGAAATCTTTTACAAACAAGTTTCCACCCCCCCTCCCCTCTCCCCCTTCCCCTTCCCCCAGCGGTTCCCATACCAACCGCCGGCGGACCAATGGGAGCATCCCTTCCCCTCCCGCCCCTCCCCTCCCTCGCCACCATCCTTCGCTAGTACGCATCGTGTCTCTGTGGTGTGCACACCGATTACGCTGCCAAGGCAACCACGCCGCCGTATTGCTTAGAAACACGAAAAAGTGCAGGGAAACTAGTTTTTTCCCCTGTTGAAGTTGTTTTTCCGATCCTGAAGGTACTGCAACTGTTCTCCACCCTCCTAGAAGTGGACAAACCTACCTTAGGAGGTCCAGAACGTTAAAAAAGCGTGTCTTCATTGTTGCCGTCGCTTTTAGTGACCGTTCCAATCACTTAAAACAATCGTCTCGTCTCCAAGACAACGTTTTGGATAAAATCGCCCTTTTTCGGACGTTTTAAACACCGTTTTTCAACTGTTTCGTGGACTGGAGACTCGGATAAGTGAGGAAGTGACTGTTTTCGTTCGGAAAACCGTTTAAAAGTCGGAAAAACCGGTAAAAAACATACTGACAGTGGAAAAATTGGTGCCCAATCCGGAATTTTCATCCTAAGATGGATTTGACGTCCATATTCATCGGAAATACATCCTATTTACGACGCAGCGTGGCCGAAACCTTGTTCTAACCCCTTCGCCGGTTTAAAAACTCACGGATTTTCGTCACAAAAGTGATTCCGGACTGTTTACTACCGTTGTAACACGTGAACGTTTTTCACGCGGTAGACTTGGCAACGGCGCACGTGCATTGAGGTGTTTGAGCGGAGTTGGTCGACGTGGGAAAGGATAGGGCGGCGTTGCCACGTCTCCCGGTACACAAATGGAGGCAACTTACAATCTTGGCAACGATTTAGACTTCTGTAGGATGTTCGACCAATACCTGTACAAGGTGAGTGTGTTTATACTTGTTTATTTTGCCATGACGACCCTCCTGTGTGTTTATATGAACTATATGTCCGTGCTTCCCGTGAGAATTACGTGCAGTACGTTTTTAAAACGTTAATTTCACGCACTTCCCGATGAGATAGACGCACGAAATTTGAGGATTAGTTAAAAAAAGGATTGCATATTATATATCTTAATTTTCATGCCCAAAATATCATTAGTTTGACTTCTAGACGGCTCAGAATTGTCCCATAAGAAATTCGTGAAAGACGGTTTTAATACGTTAATTTCAGGTATTTCCCTATTAAATAGAAATACGAAATTTGGGAATTAGTTAGAGAAATAATTAGAGATTTAGTGTCTTAATTTACGTGATCGTAGTATCCTTGGTTCGACTACCAGAGGGCTCCAAAACTATCTAAAGTAATACGAGAGGTACATTTTCAAACGTTACTTTGACGCACTTTCCGATTAAATAGAAATACGAAATTTAAGAAATACTTAGGAGGACAGTTGAGTATTATGTGTCTAAATTTTTATTCCATACGTACCCTTGGTTCGACTCCCAGACGGCTCGGAAATCGCCGTATGAAATGCATGTAAAGTTCGTTTCGATCGATTGCAGACTTTTGTACTTTCGAGTAATTAAATAGAAAATAATGGTTCCTAGAAATCTAAATTAGTGCTAAAAGAAAGTGAATTAAACATAGATTCTTATATATAAGTAAGTACATCAACATATAAATTTACAAAAAGATATTCGTATTTAACTCATTATATTTATAAATCCGATGTCGGTAACTCCCGTAAGAAAAGCGTGGAAGACGTTAACATTAATTTGACGCACTTCCAGACTAAATAGAAATACGAAATTTGGATATCAGTTAGAGGAACAATTGAATATTATACATACATATTTTGATGCCCAAAGGATCCTTGGTTCAACTCCCAGACAGCTCGGATACCCCCCGTACGAAATGCACGTAACTCTGAATATTTTGCTAGGATATCAATAGCTTATAATATATCATTATTTCGAGAGCCATTTAAAATGAATGGAACTCCCGATTATCCGTGATCCGATAATCCATCAAACGGATAATCAGAATTGTTACACTTAATCGGTGATTAACGGGAAATTTCTGTTGATAATCAACTAAAGAACACTGATAGGTATAAGAAATATGAGAATATGACTGATATTTATGATTTACCGTCATTTTTGTTCTGAATTCTCGCAAGTTTGAACGAAAAACGGTATACCACGACCAATATAAGAATCTTTATTCAATTTCCTTTCATTTGGTACTTGTTTCAACTTCGTAGGACCATTATTTCTAATTTAAATCATCAAAAGAACAAAAGTCTGCAGTCTATCGAAAGGAACTTCACGCTTATTTTTATGGGAGCGTTTTCGGGTCGTTTTGGAGTCGAACCAAGGATACTTAGATCATGAAAATTTAGATATATATTATTCAATTGTTCCTCTAACTATTTCCCAAATTTCGTATTTCTATTTATTCGGGAAGTGCGTGAAATTAATGTTTTAAAAATTCACCCCCACATATTTCTTAAGGGAGTTACCGATATAGGATACGTAAATAAATATATATTCAAAGGTCTTATTTATATATATCAGTGAGTTCATACATAATTAAGTAATGTGTTAAATTGTTTAATATAGTAGAAAAATTTCACGTTAATTTCAATTTTTATTTAGTACATTTAACATCTAAAAGTACCGCTTGTTTTTTCGGATCAAAATTTTGCTCTTTCTACCATATTCATGGCTATAAAAATTCATACAGAGATACATCAGCAACGTCTCAGAAGAATATGTATGCTTGTATTCCACAATTGATTTAATAATGATATAATAATGATAGACTTCAGAAAAAATTCAGGAGTACAGACACAATACGATAGTATCTGATATTAATTTTTGTTTTCCCACTTCTATTATAGTGATTGCTACAAAAATTCCTAAAGATGGCCTTTGAAAATTTGAGATTTTTTTTCCACGTTTTTTCGGGAATTTATTTCACCAATTTTCAATCATGAGACATACTTCAAATATATCACATATATAGGGTATATATTTTCGTATATTGGGCCATTTTCAATTCTTCAATATTAACTACAGTTATTGCTACAAAAATTCCTAAAGATGGCCTTTGAAAAACTCAGAATATATGTTTTTTCAGTAATTAATTTGTCTAATTTATAGACAAGATATAAATATGAAATAAATCATGTGTATAGACAATATATAAGTGTGTTTTCTGGAGTTTTTAGTTTTTCTAAATTTACAATAGTCTTTGCTTAAAATATTTTTAAAGTTGGACTTTGAAAACTTGAGAAGATTCGACCATGTCTTTCCAGATCTAATTTTACAAATTTGTAAACAAGATATAAACATGAAATAAATCATGTATATAGACAATATAACAGTGTATCTTCTGCATTTTTTAGTTTTTCTTAATTAACAATACTTTTTGCTACAAAAATTCCTAAAATTGGACTTTGAAAACTTGAGAAGATTCGTCCATGTTTTTCAAGATCTAATTTCACCAATTTGGAAACAAGATATAAAAATGAAATAAATCATGTACGTAGAAAATATATGAATGTATCTTCTGCAATTCTTAGTTTTTCTAAATGTACAATAGTCTTTGATAGAAAAATTCCTAAAGTTGGACTATATATTCAGTATAATATACAGCCATTTCTTGCCTTTGGAAGCGGATTTAATCACAGAAAGAAAGGCAGCTAAGAGTGGTGCTGTAAAGTGGGTTGTTTGAACACCGTTAGAGAATTCTATTTACAAACGGGTTTACCGATTCGAGAAGAAAAACCTCCTTTTCGAACTTTCTGTAGGATCTCGAGAGTTCACGCGGCTCGCGAGATTTCACGAGATTCATAACGTACTATGTATCAAAGGACTATCAAACACTAAGTAAGCGGTAACTGAGCGGTCTGAACGATGACTTAGCGGTCTAAGCGCTAACTAAGCGGTCTAAGCGCTAAGTAAGCAATATATACGATATCGAAAACTTAATATTTCTAACGTAATTTTGTACAAGTAATGGATTTTACTCAAAAAAACGTTGTTACAATTGAAAAAACGTCCAGTAACGGTTTCTGTGCACTCAGATGTTACGTCAAATAAATAAACATATATATAAATATATAATTTTTAATAAATATAGCCCAATACAAAACAATGTATGTTCTACATATTTCATTAATTAATAAACAAAAAAGGTTTAATGATTTTAAACTGATGAAATTAATTCCTGATAACACAAAGGCGAATATTCTCAGATTTTCAAAGTCCATCTTTATGAATTTTTGTAGCTAATAGTACAGTAAAATTAGAACAATAAAAAATTGCTTAATATACAACAATATAAACTCTACATATGTGATTTATTTCAAGTGGGTATCATGATTGTAAATTGGTGAAATTAATTCTCGAAAAAACGTGGAAAAAACTCAAATTTTCAAAGTCCATTTTCACGAATTTTTCTAGCAAAAACTATAATAGATGAGGGAAAACAAAAATTAGTATCATATACTACTGTATAATGTCTGTATTCCTGAATTTTGTCCGAAATCTATCATAATTATATCATTGTGAAATTAATTGTGGAATACAATCCTACATATCATTGTGAGACGTTGGTAATGTACCTCTGTATGCATGTTTATAGCAAAGAATATGGTAGAAAGAGCGTAATTGTTATATGATAAACAAATGGCACTTTTAGATGTAAACATTACTGAAGAAAAATTGTAATTAACGTCAAAGTTAGCTACTGTATCAAACAATTTAACACATTACTTAATTATCTATGAATTCACTGATATATATAAATAACACCGTTGAATATATATTTATGTATTCATCCTATATCGGTAACTCCCTTAAGAAATAAGTGGGGGTGAATTTTTAAAACATTACTTTGACGGACTTCCCGATTAAATAGAAATACGAAATTTGGGCATTAGTTAGAGGAATAATTGAATATTATATATCTAAATTTTCGTGCCCAAAGTATCCTTAGTTCGACTCCAAAACGACCCAAAAACACTCTCATAAGAAATGCACGTAAAGTTCGTTTCCATTGATTGCAGACTTTTGTTCTTTTGCATATTTAAATAAGAAATAATGGTCCAATAAAATCGAGACAAGTACCAAAATAAAGGAAATCGAATACTGATTCTTATTCCGGTCGTAGAATACAGTTTTCTAGGCGAAATTGAGGGAATTTGGGCAAGAAATCCGAAACATTTGTTCATCCGTTATAGATGATCGTTAACCGATATGTCATGTACGAAATTCTCCGCCAGAGTAATCGAAAAAACGGTTTAAAATGGAAAGTTATCGTTTTTTAGGAAAAAGAATCAGTTATTTATCTTCAGCATGAACATCTTTACAATCATGTTAAATTTGAGATTCGAGTCACGCTTAGTTACGGAAACATTTGGAGATACTCAAGTCCACCCACGCTAATACATAAGTGGGTTGATTTTTTTCCGATTCGTTAACACGAAACAACGGATAAAATGGGAACCGAGATAGCTATGGAAACGAAACGCACGTCATTATGTTCGTGATTAAATACTTTATATTCACGCCAAGTTTGAAATTAAAATTAGTTTTGGTTCCCGAGTTATTGACAAAAATCTAATTAGAGTTACTAAGTGTGTTGCTTATGAAAGTTTCCCGCACGGAAAACGTAAAATGGCGGATAAAATGGGAACCAAGATAGCTATGGAAACGAAACGCATGTCATTATGTTCACGATTAAATACTTTATATTCACCCCAAATTTGAAATTAAAATTGTTTATAGTTCCTGAGTTATTTACAAAACTGTGAAGGGAGTTACGCACCATGGGGTGCTACTACGCTCGTTCCCGCACGGAAAATACATAAAGGCGGATAAAATCGAAACCGGAAGTGCTGTCGAAGCGGAAATGATCTCATTACGTGCGTAATTTAATCCTCTACGATCAACAATATTCTCATTGTTTCCGTGAGTAATGTTTTTTAAGATAGGTCAAAGTTAATCCTATGATCAACGTCTGTTTGTCGTAATTTTTAGGAAAACGTTATGTTACTCACGCGCGTCAGATTTTCCCGCACTGAAATTTTAAATATCCGGATATTACGGAAACCGGAAAAGCTACAGAAATGAAAATGATACCATTGTTTGTAGAAATTAATTCTTTATAATCACCCAAAATAAGAAATTCGAACAGTAATTATTTCCGGAAATATTAGTAAAAACGTAAAATGGTTTACGCAAACCAGATTTCCCCGTACGGGAATTTTAAATATCCGGATATTACGGAAACCGGAAAAGCTACAGAAATGAAAATGATACCATTGTTTGTAGAAATTAATTCTTTATAACCACCCAAAATTAGAAATAAGAACGTTTAATATTTTCGGAGATATTTGTAAAAACGTAAATTCGTTTACGCAAACCAGAGTTCCCCGTAATGAAATTTTAAATATCCGTATATTACAAAAACCAGAAGAGCTATCGGGACGAAAAATCACAGTTATTTGCGTAATTGAACACTCTATAACCTCCCCAAGTTAGCAATTTATATAACAATTATTTGCGGAAATAATCGCGAAAACGCTACGTCTCTTACGCAAACCGCACGGAAAATTTAATAGGCCGGATAACCGGGAAACCGGAAGTGATATTGCAGCGGGGATTGCACTGTTGTTTACGCTATTCGACCCTCTACATATCCCCGAAGTTTGAATTTCGAGCAACAATTCATTCGCGATATAAACAAAAACATAAACAAAGTGCGGAAACAATTATTTCCATCCCTGACGTCACGGCTAGTTAATGCATCCAATGACGTAATTCCATTCTAAGTCATGGGGGCAAAAAAATGAAAAAACTGAAATTATCGGACTACAATGATTTTGTCCTTCAGCGACCATTACTCATCTATGCATGGATAGAAATAGAACGACAGTTGCCTAAGTTATCGCATTCGTCGTCAAGGGGATTGGTTGTTTACAGCCTCAAATTTTCACGAAATTTCCGTTTATTTTAACCGAATTCTCGCCATTTCGACCCGACAACGATATTTCGCGACATAAATAAGAATCTTTATTCATTTCTCTTTCTTTTGGTGCTAATCTCGATCTCGTAAGCCCATTATTTCTGATTTAATTTTGCAAAAGAGATGTGGCCTGCAACCGATTGAAAGCGAGGTTCACGTGCATTTCTTATGAGAACGATTTTTCTTGCCTGGGTTCAAACTGGGGACCTTCAGATGAATGAAAAGTAGCCTATTATCTGCGCAGGGAGTACATTTAGCTATGTTTAAAGTTTGAAAGTTGTGCCATTTGTGGTTCTCGAGTTTTAGGCGAACATACATACATACACGCACCTTATTTTATTACAT
The DNA here is from genome assembly GCA_036926295.1 of Pachydiplax longipennis. Taxonomy (NCBI): domain Eukaryota; kingdom Metazoa; phylum Arthropoda; class Insecta; order Odonata; family Libellulidae; genus Pachydiplax; species Pachydiplax longipennis. The sequence continues at coordinate 10,882,439 of JAVFKF010000023.1, forward strand.
TAGATTCTACTAATTATAGGAATCTAAATGTATGCCTACAGAACCATTCTTTGGCTATCCTTTCCTAGAATTTCGGCTTCATAGACGTGAAAACGGAGGCTATAAAAATTTATTTCTAAGTTTATGACGCACAATTGCTGAGGATGTAATCTGCCTAGCTTTGGGACCGTTTCAGGGTCCCTGGAGTCGAACTCAGATCCTCCAGGGACGAGTTCTATATTTCATCTTGTAAAACGGTGTGTCAGCTACGTTTGGCTTGAAAATCATCTTCCTATCCGTTAAACTTTATCCGTATCTTTATATCCGTTATAGACCTCAGAACAATTCATTTGCAAATGTTTGTCATAGAAAATGCTTAAAATTTAAGATTTTTTCATGTCACGGGGTACATTTGAAGATTTGTGGGCTCGAACTCAGGTCATCCACGCACGCATTCTATTTTTCTACGTGTAGACCTTCCTTTTTTCTACATTTTGTATGAATTGCGTGTTTCTAGCTTTAAAAATAAAGCCTACAGAAAATTATTTATTCAAATATCTCCATGTTGGAACATCATAGTTTTCAAAACTAGGGCTGATTTTGGGGATTTCTAGGCTCAAACCCAGGTCCCTTAGGCACACATACTATTTTTTTCCGTCTAGATCTATCTTTTATCTACATCCTGCATTAATTTTGTGTTTCTATCTACAAAACGAAGGTCTACAAAAATTATTTATGTAAATATCACCATCTTGAAATATCTAAGTTTCCCGAACTAGGCTATCTTTTAGGTTATCTGGGCTCGAACCCAGGGCTTACAGGCACGCATTCTATTTTTCTACATGTAGGTCTATCATTTGTCTACATCTTGTAAGAATTTCGTGTTTCTATCTAAATAAATAAGTTCTCCAAAAATTATTTATTTGAATATCTCCATGTTGGAACATCATAGTTTTCAAAACTAAGGCTGATTTTGGGGATTTCTGGGATCAAACCCAGGTCCCACAGGGGCGCATTCTATTTTTCTACGTGTAGATCTATCTTTTTTCTACATTTTGTAAGAATTTCGTGTTTCTATCTACATAATTAAAGGCTACAAAAATTATTTAGGACGTAGAGTACGTTTCCTCGGGTAGGATATTCTCTGGAGATCATATTAATGTATGTAATTAATGTATGTGGAGAGAGTTTGGAATTCAACCTAGTTCCAATGGAAAAAACTTGACTCGAGTGTTGCAATGCATTGGAGAAAGTTTCAAAAGCCGTATTTAGGACAAACGCTGTTTGAAATAGACTCTTACCTTAGCTCTGTCTCTTCCTAGAAGAGTCATTTCTAGGAAGGTATGTTCTAGCATTCGTCTAAAAAGTGACGGATGATTGTATTGTTGGAGTAACTAAGGAATTGTCGAAAATGACGGGATTCAGTGGGTAACTACCGTAAGAAGTACGTGGTAGACATTTTAGAAAACATTAATTTGACGCACTTTCCGATGAGTTAGAAAAATAAAATTTGGGGATTAGTTAAAAAAAGGATTAAATATTATATGTCTAAATTTTCATGCTCATAGAATCCTTGGTTCGACTCCCAGACGGCTCAGAATTGCTCCCTTAAGTAATGCACGTAAAAGATTCTAAAACGATTAATTTGACGCACTTCCCGATGATATAGAAATACGAAATTTGGGGATTAGTTAGAGAAACAATTGAGTATTATATGTCTAACTTTTCGTGCCCAAAGTATCTTTGGTTCGACTCCCATACGGCTCGGAATTGCTCCCTTAAGAAATGCAGGTAAGAGATTCTAAAACAATTAATTTGACGCACTTTCCGACTAGATAGAAATATGAAATTTAGATATTACTTACAAAAAAACTAGATATTATACGTCTAAATTTTCGTGCTCATAGTATCCTCGGTTCGACTCCCAGACGGCTCGGAATCGCTCCCTTAAGAAATGCACGTAAGAGATTCTAAAACAATTAATTTGACGCACTTTCCGACTAGATAGAAATACGAAATTTGGGGCTTAGTTAAAGAAAGGATTATATATTATATGTCTAAATTTTCATGCTCATAGAATCCTTGGTTCGACTCCCATACGGTCGGAAACACTCAAGAAACACATAAGAAATGCACGTAAAGTTCAGAAGTAACCAGAAATACACGGAAGTCATTTTTAAATCGTTAATTTCACGCACTTCCAGACAAAATAGAAATATGAAATTTGGGGATTACTTAGAGGAACAATTGATTGTTATATGTACTTGTTTTCATCCCCAGAATATCCTTGGTTCGACTCTAAAACGTCTCAGAAATGTCCCATAGGAAATGCACGTAAAGTTCGTTTCCTTCGATTGCAGACTTTTATTCTTTTGAGGAATTAGATAAGAAGTAATTGTCCTACAAAATCGAAACAAGCACCAAAATAAAGGAAATAGAATGAAGAAATCCATCCCATGTCAGCGAACAACAAATATTAATTTTTAGCAATAATTTTTACGTAAGAAATCTCTATAGCTTTATAAACAGTTCCATTTAGTAAGTTTTGTCGACGCTCCCTTGTCTTTTGCATTGTTATTCTAGAAACGGGTTAGCAGAACAACAATTAGGACATGTATTATGCATTAAACACAATAAAATAAAACAAATATTAAATTTTAGCATTAATATTAACAATAAACGTTCAAAAAGTAATGCAAAAGTTGTTCTAGTCATAGAAAATTATTTTATAATATTTTTATATTATATTCGTTAATTTTTGTTAATTGTTGTTAATTGTTAATGTTATTAATTCATTGTTTTTTATTATTAATGCATTCTTGACGTGTAAAAATAAAACAACTTATATAAATTGTAAACTAAAAAATTAACAATAGAATTGCACGTATATCTACATAAGTTAATTTTAGTAATAAAAACTGTATTTTCAGTTGTTTGTGGTTAATTGTTGAATTTTCGTTGTTGCCGTGATTGAAAAATACATTTATGACGTATTTTAAGCATAATATATAAATAATATAAATTATAAACAATATAATTAACAAGAATCGTCTAACGAGTGATAAAAACAAATTGTTTTTGTCATTAAAACGATGTTATTGTAACTTGTAGAATTTTCATTGTTGCTATTATTAAAAAAATGCAATATGGACGTTTATTAATCATTAAACAAGTTATATGAACAATAATATTACCAAGAGAACCCCGAAAAACATTAAAAAATTCGTTTTCGTCATAAAAACCTGTATTTTGGTCAATTATTGCTACATTGTTGCATTTCCATCATTGCTGTGTTAAAAAAATGCATTTAATAAGTCTTTTATGCATAATTCATAACGAATTGCAATTATATTAACAATATTAACGTCTAAAAACATAAATAAAGGTCCTATTATTTATAATAACGATATTTTCGTTAATTGTTCGTTATATGTTGTTGCTGTAGTTGAAATAATGCATTCTGGACGTGTATTTGCCATAAAGCACAACTTGCATAAATTATAAACAATAATGTTAACATTATAAACGTTTAAAAACAAAAAGTTTGTTTAAGTAATAAAGATTATGATTTCGTCAATTGTTGCATTATCATTGTTAATTTAATTAAAAAGATTGGTTTAGGACGTCTACAATGCATAATATGTAACGAATATAAATTATTAACAATAATATTAACAATTGAATCGTCTTAAAACGTAAAAAGTTCTTATTGTTTAAATATAAAGATAATTTGCTAAATTGTTGCATTTTAATTGTTGCTGTAATTGAAAAATGCACTCTGGACGTGTATTATGACTAATATACAGCTAAAATAAATTATTAACAATAATATTAACAATATAAACGTCTAAAAACATAAAAAAGTTCGTTTTGTTTATAATAACAATACTTTTATGTTATTCCGTCGCTTTTTGCATTGTTACTTATAATATAACAACAATAAGGACGCGTATCGAGTCCTCAAGGCGATGTAAACAAACAATATAGCGATAAACAATCGTTTTAACAATGAAAACAACTTTCATTGTTGTTTTGTCTGGCCGGCGATGTTTTTAGTTCCAAATAGCTCCGATTGGCGGCGCTTCCCGAAGTAGAATCAGAGTGTCTGACAAGTATTTTAAGGACCCTTTTCGAGTCCCTTTTTTTATTTCCTTGAGGGTATGGAAGACCCTTGGGAAGGCCACCTGTTGGATCAGGTCATCTGGTCACGCTGACAAAAAAAAGGGTCGGGGAGAGGTGGGGGAGAGGTGTATGAATGTCCATTTTCGGGAATTTTTTTCAGGGTGTTTGGATGTATCTAGGGTAACGCTGATTTTTGGGGTTGTAGTGCTACTGTTGGAGTGTGGGAAATCAATTTTGTTTGTTCCCTGGAGGTCGTGGGTTCGACTGGAAAAATTATCAAAAGTTGGGACTTGGCGGGGGACACGTGAGACATGGTTTGCTTTCGATTTTCGGGAATTTTTTTCAGGGTCTTAGGATAAAGTTAGGGTAACGCCGATTTTTCGAAGTATAGGGATACTATTTTAGTATTAGAAAATAATTTTGTTTGTTCCCTGGATGTCGTGAATTCGACTAAAAGAATTATCTAAAGTTGGGTCTTAGCGGGGGACCCAAGAGACATGGTATGCTTTCGATATTTGGGAATTTTTTTAGGGTGTTACAATAGGGTTAGGGTAACACTGATTTTTGGTAATATAGGGATACTATAGTAGTGTTAGGAAATATTTTTGTTTGTTCCCTTGAGGTCGTGGGTTTGACTGAGAAAATTATGAAGTAATGGATTTTATCGTGGGACGCATAACAGACTAACGACATCTGTTATTCAAGAATTTTTTCCAGGGTGTTAGGATAAAGTTAGGGTAACGTTGATTTTTGGTAATATAGGAATACTATTGAAGTGTTAAGAAATAATTTTGTTTGTTCCCTGGCTGTCGTGAATTCGAAGCAAATAATTTTCAAAAACGAGGGTTAAAGCGATCTGGAGTATGAGACACGTTGAATGTGGATTTTCGGGAATTTTTTTAGGGTATTCTAGTGTAGATAGGGTAACGCTGATTTTTGGTGTTTTAGTACAACTGTCTTAGTCTTAGACCATGATTTTGTTTGTTCCCTAGAGGTCGTGGGTTTGACTGAAAAAATTTTCAAATGTTGGGTTTCGGTGAGGGATGTATGAAACATGGGTTACTATTGATATTCGGGAATTTTTTCCAGGGTGTTAGGATTGAGATAGGGATACAATAATTTTTTATATTGTAGGACTACTCTCATAGTACTAGGCTATAATTTTGTTTCCCACCTGAAGGTCGTGGGTTCGACTGTAGAAATTATCAAATGTAGGGTTACATCGAGTGGTGACACAAGGATGACTGAAGATTTTAATGATTTTTTTTAAGCTGTTATTATCGAGATACCCCTGCAATGATTTTCACTATGGTAGAACTACTTGTGTAGTATTTGAAAAGAAATGCATTGGCTCTCTGAATATCGCGGGTTCGGATCCAGAATTCTGCAAAGTTGGTGTTTTTTTTCATCCGAGTAAAAATTGCTGGGTATTTCTCGATATTGAGTTGATTTAAGTAAATTAATCCAGAATAATGAACATGTAATGTTTATGAATAAAAATATAAACGCATGAGCTCAATGTTTAGGAAATCTTTACGTTAACAATTGTTAAACTAATCAAAAATTTAATTGAACAATAGTGTAACTGCATAATAATTTAATTAAACAATAAGCAACTTAAAAATGTGTCTAAATAATAATCAAATTGTTCAATAATTAATATAATAACCAATAATCATTTAAACAAACAAATATTCAATAAAACCATACTTGAATTGATTAATTATGTAATTAAACAATAGTAAAAGAAATCAAAAACGTATTTAAACAATGACGAATTATAAATTTAACTGAAAAATATTCCAAACGATAAAATATTTAACGAAATAATTGTGTAATTGGTAAAAAATTTGAGTAAACAATGCTTTAACTAATCAAAAACGTATTTAAACATTAACTAGTTAAAATTTAATTAAACAATACGATAATTAGTTAATAATATAAGTAAACAGTGGTATAAATGATCAAGAATGTATTTCAACAATATCAGGTCTTACATTAGTTAAACAATATTCTAAGTGCTTAATAATCTAATCAAGAATAAACAATAATATTGGCCAAAAATTTAGTTAAACAATGGATAAAATAATCAACAATTAATCGAAAAATCTTTTAAACAATCAAAAATTTTATAAAACTATAATTTAAGAGGTTGTGGGGAATATAATTAAAACAATGGTGTAACTAAACGGAAATGTTTTTAAACAATAACAAGTCGATAATGTAACTAAACAATATTCTAATTAGTTAATAATGTAGTTAAAAAGTAGTTGATAGTAGTTAATGATAACAATAGTTTAAAAAATATATAAATAAATCAAAAATGTATTCAAAAATATAATATATATATAAATAATAATAAAAATATAATATATTCAAATATAAATAGATCAAGAATGTATTCAAACAATAACTAGTAGAAAAATGACTGAGCAATGTTCTAAAAGATCAAAAATGTTACGAAACAATAGTAAAATCGGTGAAATACGTAATTTGTTATTCCTGATATTTTTAATTTAATTTTCCTGATATTTTTCTCGTCGTTAGGGTAAACCGCTCTTAAGAAACAGCAGTTAGGTCTCGTAAGAAACTACATTACCTACTACACTACATTACATTACTAAATACCTTCTTGTTTTGTTATACTATTGTTTAATTACATTATTAAGTAGTTACACTATTGTTCAATTAAATTTGTGATTAGTTTACGAATTGCTAACGTAAATACTTCCTAAACATCGAGCTCATGCATTTATATTTTCATTTATAAACATTACATATAAAAATTCTGGATTAATTTACTTATATTAACTCGATCTCGAGAAATACCCAGCAATTTTTACGTGGATGAAGAAAACGCCAACTTTGCAGAATTCTGGATACGAACCCGTGATATTCAGAGAGCCAATGTGATTTTTTTCAAATACTACACAGGCAGTTCTACTACAGTAAAAATTATTGCAGGGGTATCTCGAAAATAACAGCTTAAAAATATCATCTAAATCGTCAGTCATCCTTGTGTCGCCACTCGATGTAACCCTACATTTGATAATTTCTACAGTCGAACCCACGACCTTCAGGTGAGAAACAAAATTGTATCCTAGTATTAAAAGAGTAGCACTACAATATTTAAAATCATTGTATCCCTATCTCAATCCTAACACACTGAAAAAAATTCCCAAAAATCGATAGTAACCCACGTTTCATACATCCCTCACCGAAACCCAAAATTTGAAAATTTTTCCAGTCGAACCCACGACCTCTAGGGAATAAACAAAAATATTTCCCTACACTACAATGGTATCCCTATATTACCAAAAATCAACGTTACCCTAACATCATCCTAACACCCTGAAAAAAATTCCCGAATACCAGACGTCGTTAGTCTGTTGTACGTCCCACGGTAAAACCCAACTTTTGATAATTTATACAGTCAAACTCAGGACTTTCAGGTGGGAAACAAAATTATATCCTAGAACTACATCAGTAGAGCTACAATATTAAAAATTATTGTATCCCTAACTCAATCCTAACACACTGAAAAAAATTCCCCAAAATCGATAGTAACCCATGTTTCATACTTCCCTCACCGAAACCCAACATTTGAAGTACAGTTTTATAAATTTTCGATTGGTTAAAAGATTGCTTAATTAATTATTGAATTGTTTAATTAGTTTAAACACATTTTTAAGTCGCTTACACCATTGTTTTATTACATTGTTAGCTAGTTATAATATTGTTTGATTAAATTTATGACCTGTTATTGTTTAAATGTATTCTTGATTATTTATACCACATTTTACTTGCATTATTAACTAATTAGCTTATTGTTTAATTAAATTTGTAACTAGTTAATGTTTTAAATCATTCTTGATTAGTTAAAGCATTGTTTAGTAAAATTGTTTGAGCAATAACACAATTCTTTCATTAAATTTTTTAGCCTTTAGAATATCGTTAAGTTAAATTTCTAAATAAATATTGTTTAAATAAATTTATGAGTTGTTTAACTATTGTTTAATTTCATTCTTAGCTAGTTCTACTACAATATAATTAAATATTTAACTAGTTACAGTCTGAATATATTCTTGTTTTGTTATACTATTGTTTAATTACATTGTTAACTAGTTCTACTACAATATAATTAAATATTTAGCTAGTTAATGTCTAAATACATTCTTGTTTTTTATACTATTGTTTAATTTCATTGTTAACTAGTTCTACTACACTATAATTAAATATTTAGCTAGTTAATGTCTAAATACATCCTTGTTTTGTTATATTATTGTTTAATTACATTATTAGTCAATTAAAGTACGGTTTTATCAAATTTTTGATCGGTTAAAATATCGTTTAATTAATTATCGAATAGTTTAACTATTATTAGTAAGAAAACTTTTGTACTTTTTCCACAAATTAATTTTATTATAAACAAAAGACTGTAAAGTTTGTTTATAATAAAATTAATTTGTGGAAAAAGTACAAAAGTTTTCTTACTAACTATGGAATATTTCCACAAGACAACGCCTGAAACTGTGAATTTTATTAGTTTAACTATTGTTTAAACGCATTTTTAAGTCGCTTATCTTATTGTTTTATCACATTGTTAACTAGTTAGAATCTTGTTTGATTATATGTTTGTCTATTCATTGTCTGAACGCATTCTTGTTTTGTTATGACATTGTTTAATTACATTATTAAATGGTTATACTATCTATCTATATATATTAAAAACGTAACGGTGTCTGTCTGTCAGTCCGTCTGTCTACAAAAAGCGTTTTTCTCTCCATGGCCAAGAGCTAGAGCGATGCTGAAACGTGCATTCGATGTAGACTGCTGCACTCTACAATGTGGCAGAATTTTCTTTTACCTGAACGTCCCCAGTTCGAACCCAGAGAAGAAAAACCGTTCTCATTAGAAATGCACGTAAACCTCACTTTTATCGGTTGCAGGCCTCATTTCTTTTGCGAAATTAAATTAGAAACAATAGTCTTACGAACTCGAGATAAGCACCAAAAGAAAGAGAAATCAATAAAGATTCTTATTTTGGTCGTGAAATATCGTTATCGGGTCGAAATGGAGAGAATTCGGTTAAAATAAACGGAAATTTCGTGAAAATTTGAGGCTGTAAACAACAAATCCCCTTGACGACGGATACGATTGTTGAAACCGAGGTATTGCGTTTTTCCATAAGAATACACTGTGATTTTATGTCCATATGAAAGTAATGATTAAGAATTAATGATAGTACATGTTCATAGTCAAGACCAAACAACTGCACCCAGAGAGTGCATGCACGCGGCTAGTTGTTCAATTAAATTTCTTTAAAATTGTCTTTATTTCAAAAGGAAAAGAAGAGTAGTATTTGCATAGAGCGTTTCAAACGTCGAATACGGAAGTTAAGGCATTTCGTAATTTGTGAAAGTGTGGGAGTTATAAGCTTTCGAAACGGCGAGAAAAAATGGCGTACTGGTTTGCGTGACGTCACCAGAAAAACGGCTATCGAATCCCATTCAACTACGTGTACGTATGTGTTTATAGTTATATGAACAGATGTGGTACTTTACTCCATTTTTAGCCAAGCTTGCGAACAGACTGAAGTCGATGTTGAAAAGGGGGGTGCATTGCTGTGTTTGGGAATTAATTTAAGGGGTTTGTTGATGAGATAAATTAATAAGATTTGGTACATTGGTAGACAGTACTTGTAGCTACATGTACATATTTTTAGATTTTCTCTGTATGCGCTGGTTTGGTCCGAAACGGGATTCGAACCCGACGGAGTCGATGTTGAAAAGGGGGTGCATTGCTGTGTTTGGGAATTAATTTGAGGCATTTATTCCTGAGGTAAATTAATGAAATTTGGTACATTTATAGAAGATACATGTAGCTACATGAGCATATTTTTAGACTGTCTCTGAGTGCTCTGATTCGTTAGGAAATTATGTTCAAATTGGATGCATGAAATCATTGTTGGAAGGTGTGAGCAGTACTTTCTATAAAAATTAATTTGAGGCATTTACTAATGAGATAAAACAATAAACGTTGGTACATATGTAAAGGATACTTGTAGCTATCATGTGGTAGTTTTCTGTTTTCGATGCATAACCTAGTTTTGTCTAAAATAGGATTCGAAGATGTCCTAGGAATTCATTGTTGGGGTGTGAGCTGTACTGTCTTCAAGAATTAATTTGAGGCACTTATTATATATTATATAAAGAACAAAATTTGGTACATATGTAGGGGATACTTGTAACTACATGCATATATTTTTAGATTTTCTCTGAGTGCCATGGTTTGTTAGAAAAGTAGGTTCAAATAGGATGCATGAAATTATTCTTGTGATGATAGTGCATTACTGTTTTCAGGAATTAATTTAAGGCACTTAATGATAAGATAAAAGAATAAAATTTGGTGCATTGGTGGAAGATACTTGTAGCTACTAGGGTATATTTTTATATTTTCTCCATGTTTTATAGATTTGTTGCAAATTAGTTTCAAATAAGTCCAAGGAAATCATTGTTGGAAGGGCTGGGTATTACTGTTTTGGGAATTAATTTAAGGCACTTAATGATGAGGTAAAAGTATAATGTTTGGTACATATGTAGGGGATTCTTGTAGCTATAATATAATAGTTTTATATTTTCTTTTAGTGCCATGGTTCGTTAGAAACTTAGGTTCAAACCGGATGCATGAATACATTGTTGTAGGGTATGGCAAAACTCTCTTCAGGAATTAATTTAAGGCACTTAATGATAAGATAGAAAAGCAAAATTTGGTACACACGTAGGTGATACATGTAGCTACATGCGCATATTTTTATATTTTCTCTGAGTGCCATGGTTCAGATGTGGTATTTATCCATTTTTACCCAAGCCTCCAACCAGACAGAAGTCAATGTTGGAAAAGGGGGTGCATTGCTGTGTTTTGGAATTAATTTAAGGGATTTATTGATGAGATAAAAGAATATAATTTGGTACATATGTAGAGAATACCTATAGCTATAAGTGTATATTTTTGTAATTCCTCTGTATGCGCTGGTTTGGTCCGAAACGGGATTCGAACCCGACAAAGTCGATGTTGAGAAGGGGGTGCATTGCTGTGTTTGGGAATTAATTTAAGGGGTTTATTGATGAGATAAATTAATGGGAATTGGTACATTGGTAGAGAATACTTGCCGCTACAAGAGTATATTTTTATGTTTTCTCTGAGTGCCATCGTTTGTTAGAAAAGTAGGTTCAAATTTGACTCATGAAATCATTGTTTTGACGGTAGTACTTTACTGTTTCAGGAATTAATTTGAGGCACTTAATGATAAGATAAATTAATGATATTTGGTACGTTTGTAGAGGATAATTGTTACTACATGTACATATTTTTATATTTTCTCTGAGTGCTATTGTTCAGTTGTGGTATATATCCATTTTTACCCAAGCCTCCAACCAGACAGAAGTCAATGTAGAAAAAGGGGGTGCATTGCTGTGTTTTGGAATTAATTTATGGAGTTTATTGATGAGATAAAAGAGCAAAATTTGGTACATTTGTAGAAGATACTTGTAGCTACAGGTATATATTTTCATATTTTCTTCCTGTTTTATAGATTTATCGAAAATTAGTTTCAAATATGACCTAGGAAATCATTGATGCAAGGAGTGGGAATTGCTGTCTTTGAGAATTAATTTATGGAGTTTATTGATGAGATAAAAGAACAAAATTTCGTACATTTGTAGAAAATACTTCACGCTACATGAATATATTTTTATATTTTCTCCATGTTTCATAGATTTATCGAAAATGAGTTTTGAATACGTCCAAGGAAATTAGTGTTGGAACGGGTAAAACTTACTACATTTTGGAATTAATATGAGGCAGTTAATGATGAAATAAAAGAATGAAAGTTGGTATTTCCGTAGAGGATTCTTTTAGCTACAAAACGAAATTCTTAGATCTTCTCTACGTGACCTAGTTTGGTCTAAAATAGGGTTCGAATATGAACTAGGAAATCATTGCCGGAACCGATTCTACAAGACGGCTATCAACTCTGAGTCTGTATATCTATATATAGCCTATATATATGGAAATACAGATGTGAAAAAAGCTCCTTTTTGAAAGAAATACGCGGTAAATATGTAGTTTAATACGCTCTGCACACTGCTTAAATTGCTGCTTAATAACTATAATAATCACTTCTGTATATATATTCATGTATTTATGTATCCGATGTCGGTAACTCCCGTAAGAAATGCGTAGGGGACGTTTTTGAAACTTTAATTTCACATACTTCCCGATTAAATAGAAATACGAAATTTGGGTATTACTTAGAGAAATAATTGAATATTATATATCTAAATTTTCATACCCAACGTATCCTTGGTTCGACTCCCAGGCGGCTCAGAAAGACCATAAGAATTGCACGTAAAGTTCGTTTCGATCGATTGCAGACGTTTTCGCTACGAAATTATCGGGTGTTATAGAAACCTATTGAAAGAAGAAAACAGGAAAATAATAGGACGAATATCTTCTATAAATTTAACAAATATTGTTCTTTTACATCATCACTAACAGCCTGAAATTAATCAACAAATACAGCAGTGGTTACACTCACAACAATGATTTCATTCATCCGATATGAACTCAATTTTCTAACGAACCATGGCACGCAGAGAAAATATAAAAATATTTGAATGTAATTCCAAGTATCCTCTAAAAAGGTACCAACTTTTGTTCTTTTACCGCATCGTTAAATGCCTCAAATTAATTTTTATAAAAAGTAGTGCTCACACCCTGCAACAATGAATTCCTAGGACATATTCGAATCCTATTTTAGACAAAACCAGGTTATGCAGAGAAAATATAAAAATACCATCTTATACCTACAGGTATCCCCTATATATGTACCAAATTTTGTTCTATTATCTTATTATTAAATGCCTCAAATTATTTTTTATAGAAAGTACTGCTCACATCTTCCGACAATGTTTTCATATGTCCTATTTGAACTTAATTTTCTAACGAACCAGAGCATTCAGAGAAAAGCTAAAAACATGTACCTATTGCTACAAGTATTTACTACATATGTTCCAAATTTTGTTCTTTTATCTCATCATTAAATGCCTCGAATTAATTCATGAAGACAGTAATGCCATACCTTCACAACAATGTTTTCATGCATCCAATTTGAACTACATTTTCTAACGAATCAGGGCTTGTAGGGACAATCTAAAAATATGCACATGTAGCGACAAGTATCCCCTACATATGTTCCAAATTATGTTCTTTTATCTCATCAATAAGTGCCTCAAATTAATTCTTGAAGACAGTACTGCTCCCACACCCCAACAATGATTCCGTCCTTGACAACCCAATTTGTTGTGAGACTGAAGAAACCATAATAACTTCTCAGGAAGGGAACCTGGAGATGCAACACGATCTCTGGAGATGAAAATAGATCCTCTGGTCCATATGGCAAGCATATTTCCACCTTTTTTTACATCTCACAGGTGATCTGAGAATTTAAGATGCCCCATTCCTTTCACTCACAGGAAACGGCCTTTTTTGTAAATTTCGTGCGAATTTCGCAATTCATTTTTTTCCTTTTCGGTCGCCGAATATGCACGATTATCGATTTTGAAAAATTCAGCTCTTTTCAGTATGATTTCTGCGTGATTGATTTCATTTTTTTGATGCTATAATCACCGTTGTGTGTGTTTTTGTGTCCGATGTCGGTAAACTCCCGTAAGGAATGCGTGGGAGACATTTTAAAAAAACATTAATTTGACGCACTTCCCGATGAAATAGAAGTACGAAATTTGGGGACTAAGTAGAGGAACATTTAAGTATTATATATACGTATTTTTGTGCTCAGAGTATCCTTGGTTCGACTCTCAGACCACTTTATATTACATGTATACAATGACAACAACTCTCGTAAGAAATGCGTGGGAGAGGTTTTCTAAAAACATTAATTTGACGCACTTCCCGATGAAATAGAAGTACGAAATTTGGGGATTAAGTAGAGGAAAATTTAAGTATTATATATACGTATTTATGTGCTCAGAGTATCCTTGGTTCGACTCCCAGACGGCTCGGAAACGTCCCATAAGAAATGCACGTAAAGTTCGTTTCGATCGATTGCAGACTTTTATTCTTTTGCAGGTTTAAATAAGAAATAATGGTCAGAATAAATCGAGACTAGTACCAAAAGAAAGAAAATTAAATAAGGATTCTTATTCTTGTCACAGAATATCGTTTTCTAGTCAATATTGCGAGATTTAAGACGAAAAAGACGAACATTTTTAGACGTCTTTGTACTTGTAAACAAACTAGTCCCCTTGACGACCGATGCGATTTTTGAAGCATTTCTGATTCTTTTTGTTAACGCATTGAAATAAAATTACTTTAGTTGTTAGATTAATGTTGTAAGTACACGTTGGTGTTCGTAATTTTGATCTCAGAGCTAAGATAGTCCAATAAGCCAAATAAGAATCTTTTTTTCAATTTCCTTTCCTTTGGTACTTAGTTCGATTTTGTAGGATCATTTCAATTAATTCAATTCCGTATAGGAATTAAAGTCTGCAATCGATGGAAACGAACTTTACGTGCATTTCTTATGGGAGTGTTTCCGAGCCGTCTCGGAGTCGAACCAAGGATACACTGAGCATGAAATTTAGCACATATAATATTCAATTATTCTTCTAACTAATCCCCAAATTTCGTGTTTCTATCTTATCGGAAAGTGCGTGAAATTTACACTTTAAAAAATGTCTCCCACGCATTTCTTACGGGAGTTGATGACATTGTATACATGTAATATAAAGTGGTCTGAGAGTCGAACCAAGGATACTCTGAGCACAAAAATACGTATTTATGATATTAAATTATTTCTCTAACTAATCCCCAAATTTGGTATTTCTATTTTGTCGGGAAGTGCGTGAAATTAATGTTTTTCTAAAATGTTTTCCACGCATCTCTGAAGCGAGTGCTTCCGAGCCGTCTGGGAGTCGAACCAAGGATACTTTGGGCGTAAAAATACGTATTTATGATATACAATTTTTCCTCTAACAAATCCCCAAATTTCGCATTTCTATTTAATCGGGAAGTTCGTCAAATTAACGTTTTAAAAATGTCTCCCATGCATTTCTTACGGGAGTCGGCTGGAATGCTTAATGCAATGCAGTTAGGTCATTGTTGAAGGTTGTTTCACCCGGCAACGAGTGCTGAATCGCCCGATATTCGTAAATTTCTAGTGAAGATGTGCGAAATCGAAAATTTCCCACGGTTTTCAGTAAAAACAGGTTCCGAAATAGACCATTCACACGGCCCGTGAAATCGCGTGCTGATATAAGCGCAAAAAACGTTCAAAATTCGTCAGCTCGAATACTATCGAATTACCAAGAAATCTGCAAGGTGGTCCATGTGATTAAACGTCTCATTTTCGCGTCAATATGGACCTTTTTTTATTAAAAAAAGGGTTTTATTGCCCTTAAAGACTGCCCCTTAGCATTTAGCATCGTTGAGTATTGGTGTTTGTTAATTTGGTACGTTATTTGCGATGTTAAGTGTGTTTTTTCGTGGGTTAAACGCTTGTGTTAGCGATGCGTTTGCAAGGGATGCTGCGAATTCCTCTGGAGCGGAAACTAAGGCAGATGGAGTTCCAAAAAAAATGTGGTTTATAGGTAATAAATTAAGCTATATTATTGTAAAGTTTCAGACTTGTATCTTGTTTCTAATTAGGGAAAATAATTGTTAAATTCTAGTCATCTTCGAGATCAGTTGCAAGGTGGCAAGGATGCTGCAAAGACAGTTTTTGCCAAATTTAAGAATGCTGGACCACATATAAATATATGATGCAATAGGTAATGGATTAATCTATCGTTATGCAAAGTTTCGCATAAATATCTTGTTTTTAAAATGGTAATATTTATTGTTAAAGGTAGGTCATTTTCGAGATTATTACCTATGCGTAAGGGATGCTGCAAAGGCGCCTAGATCCTAAAGTAAGAATGCTGGACCAAACCTAAAAATATGATGCGATAGGTAATAGATTATGCTATCCGAATGCAATGTTTCGCATAATTATATTGTTTCTAAATAGGTAAAATTAATTGTTAAATGTTGGTCAGTTTAATGAGGAGTCGCTAAGCGTAAGGGATGCTGCGAGGGAATCTGTAGCAAAATCTAAGAATGTTAGGCCAAATATAAAAATATGTTGCAATAGGTAATGAATTCAGCTATCTTTATGCAAGGTTTCACATAATTATCTTGTTCTTAAGTAGGAGAAATTAATTGTTAAAAATCGGGAATTTTTATGACGTGCTGCAAGGTGTCAGGGATGCTGAAAAGGCGACTGTACCCAAAACTATGTATGGTGGACCAAATATAAAAATATGTTGCGATAGGTAATGGATTAGGCTATATTTGTGCGAAGGTTCACATAATTATATTGTTTTTAAGATGGAGAAAATAATTGTTAAATGTAGGCCATTTCCAAGATCAGTTGCTATGCGTAAGGGATGCTGCATAAGTGCCCGGATCCTAAACTAAGAATGCTGGACCAAATATAAAAACATAATGCAATAGGCAATAGATTAGGCTATCCTTATGCAAAGTTTCACATAATTATCTTGTTTATAAATAGAAAAAATTAATCAATAAAGATAGTTCAGTTTAATGACGAGTTGCAAGGTGGCAGGGATACTGCAAAGAGGTCTGGAGCTGAAACTAAGAATGTAAAAGATACAGAAAAAATAGAATTTGTTGATAATATACTCAGCTATGTTTAGGTAAAGTTTCAAGTACGTATCTTGTTTCTTAGATGGAGATATTAATTGCTAAAAGTAAGCCATTTGAATCTAACTTATAGTATAACTGTTAAAACATAAAACAGTGCTAATATTTAATCACGGTTAACTTTAAAAATGAATTATCTATATTTTAATCGATGACAGTGCATTATCCTAAGAACTGCGTTGTACATTTCAGTTGTTTGAGAATTAATTTCAGCGCTTAATTGATGAAATAAATAACCGAAATTTTGTACATATGTAGAGGATACTTGTAGCTACACGTACATATTTTTATATTTTCTCTACATTGCCTGGTTTTGTCTGCAATTAGGTTCATGTTGGGCAAAAGTCACAGTGGTACAGCCTGTGCACTAATGTATTTTGGAATTTATTTGAAGCACTTAATGTTAAGATAAATAAATGCAATTTAGTACTTCCTTAGAGGATACTTGTAGCTACAAGAGAATATTTTTACATTTTCTCTGCGTGCCATAGTTCCTTAGAAAACAAGGTTCAAATTTGATGGATGAAATCGTTATTTTGACTGACACATTACTACATTTTAGAATTAATTTCAGGCCTTTGATATTTAGATAAAGGAACGAAATTTGGTATTTGTGTAGGGAATTCTTGGAGCTACACTTACATATTTTTAGATTTTCTCCATGTCTTATAGATTCGTCGAACATTAGTTTCAAGTATGACCTAGGAAATCATTGATGAAAAGGGTGAGAATGTCTTTGGGAATTAATTTAAGGATTTATTGATGAGATAAATA
Source organism: Pachydiplax longipennis (assembly GCA_036926295.1). Taxonomy (NCBI): domain Eukaryota; kingdom Metazoa; phylum Arthropoda; class Insecta; order Odonata; family Libellulidae; genus Pachydiplax; species Pachydiplax longipennis. Next base: position 10,900,097 of record JAVFKF010000023.1, read on the forward strand.
AGTGAAATTTGGTACATGTATAGCTTAAGCTAGTAGCTACAAGTACATATTTTTAGATTGTTTCTACATGCCCTGGTTTGTTAGAAAATTAGTTTCGAATTTGACGGATGAAATTTGCGTTGAAACGGTTGTGCATTGCTGTCATTGGAAATTAATTTGAGGTACTTATTGGTGGGATAAAAGAACAATATTAGGATAATTTCTAGAGAATACTTCTAGCTACAAGAAGATATTTTTACATTTTCTACATCTTTCACAGATTTTTCGAAAATGGCTTTCGAATATCACCTAGGAAAACATTGTTGAAGGGAGTAAGACTTACTATCTTTGGGAAAAAATTTGAGGCATTTAATGGAGAAATAAATGAATGAATTTCCGTATGTTGTTTTTATTTATAATGCAAACTTTAATTGCACATTTTTACAGATATTACAATGATGTGTACAATGGAGTATTAGTAATGATTTGAGAAACAAAAGAATTATTAATTCAGAATTTATATGACAGTTTTGGTCCTCCTGAGCCAGCCACTCATCAACAATAATAATAATAACTTTTATTGTTTTAATAATAATAATAATAAATTTTAATAATAATAATAAATTTTAATAATAATAATAAATTTTTTTTTTAATCTTAATAATCTTTATTCTTCTTTGTCACAAAATACAATAATTTGATTAATCGATTATTTTACAGGAAATAGTTGTAGTTAGGCTCGGGTGACTTTAGATTGACGCTAGATTTCGTTGTTTTTGGTAAAAAATTCTTCAAATCATATAGGGTATGTTTAACGGCTGTGTGTTACTGTCTTTGGAAATTAATTTAAGGCACTTAATGATTATATAAAAGAATATAATTTGGTACACTTGTAGAAGCTACTTGTAGCTACCTGTACATATTTTTATATTTTCTCCATCTCTTATAACGTATGTTTTAACGAACTAGCCATGTATTTGAGGATGTAAATCTCTTGCTAAAATATTCCTAAGTGTTTTAATGCAAAGCGTTAGATCATCAGAGAGTGTGCATTCGATTGAAATGGACTTCAGACGCATTTCTTATGGTATTTCCATGCCGTCTGGGAGTCGAACCAAGGATACTTTGGGCATGAAAGTATGGGTATATAATATTCCATTCTTACTCTAACGGAAGCTTACATTTCATATTTAGGTGTCGTCGGGAAATGCGTGAAATTAATTGACGAAAAACTGCATCCAACTTTTTTCATTTAATTCTGACCTTTACGTGTGTTTCGAAGTGGAGCCTTCTGAACCGTCTGGGAGTCGAACCCAGGATACTCTGTGGATGAAAATGCGTATATTTAACACTTAATTATTCCTCTAATTAATCCTTAAATTTCGTATTTCTACTTAGTCGGAAAGTGTGTGAAATTTGATGTTTTTAGAAAATGTCTCCCACGCCTTTCTTATGGGACATTTCCGGGCCGTCTGGGAGTCGAACCAATGATACCATGGGCATAAAAAATAGTTTATATAATACTCAATTGTGTCTCTAACTTCTGTATAAATTTCATATTTCTATTTAATCGGAAAGTGTGTCAAAGTAACGTTTTAAAAATGTCTCCCACGCCTTTCTTACGGGAGCGTTTCCGAGCCGTCTGGGAGTCGAACCAAGGATACCCTGGACATAAAAATTGAGATATATAATATTCAATTGTTCTCCTAACGAATCCCCAAATTTCGTATTTCTATCTCATCGGAAAGTTCGTAAAATTAATGTTATTATAAAAATCTCTCCGGCGCATTTCTTATGGGACATTTCCGGGCCGTCTGGGAGTCGAACCAATATTACCTTGGGCATAAAAATTAGGATATATAATACGCAATTGTGTCTCTAACTACTGTATAAATTTCATATTTCTATTTAATCGGAAAGTGCGTCAAATTAACGTTTTTCTAAAATGTCTCCCGCGCATTTCTTACGGGAGTCACCGACATCGGATACACAAACACACACACAACGGTGATTATTATGCAAGATTAAATACACACACCAGTACATCTAATGCCGAAATTCATGCTTTTCATTAAGATTGAATCAAAGTCGAGTTTATGAAAATTAATCGAGGAGAAATTTCACAAAATATATGCATGTTTTATGGGAAAGAGTAATAGCATTGCAGTAGCTATCTTGAGTGTGTTTTCGAAATGAAGGAGTAGAAAATTTTTGCGCGAGATATGACCCAGTTCGGAGTTATCGAACGGGGAAAATACACTCGGCGCGATGCTGCGAACTGCAGCTACAGATGAGAAAAACCTGGATCTTAGTATCCCGGGATTGTGTCAGTACCTCGCAGTTTAAGTTTCCCATTTAAAGATTGTTAATTCGATGTGGAATGGATGGGTCGCCTTCGGTGTGGGTTTTGGTGGGTGACAGGGATGCTGCGATAAGGACTGGAGCCGTGAATAAGAGAGGTGGAGCCGAAATAAAAATAGGGGGTTATAGATAATAGATAAGGCTACAACTGTGTAAAATTTAAATTATTTATTTTGTTTTTAAGTGGTAGAATTTAATTGTTAAATATCGTGCATTTTCATGACGAGTTGTCAGGTGACAAGGATGTTGCGAAGACGTCTGAAGCTAGAACTAAGAGAGGTGGACCCAAAATAAAAATTGAGGGTTATAGATAATAGATTAGGTTACAACTGTGTAAACTTTCAATTATTTTTTTTGTTTTTAAGTGGTAGAATTTAATTGTTAAATATCGTGCATTTTCATGACGAGTTGTCAGGTGACAAGGATGTTGCGAAGACGTCTGAAGCTAGAACTAAGAGAGGTGGACCCAAAATAAAAATTGAGGGTTATAGATAATAGATTAGGTTACAACTGTGTAAACTTTCAATTATTTTTTTTGTTTTTAAGTGGTAGAATTTAATTGTTAAATATCGTGCATTTTCATGACGAGTTGTCAGGTGACAAGGATGTTGCGAAGACGTCTGAAGCTAGAACTAAGAGAGGTGGACCCAAAATAAAAATTGAGGGTTATAGATAATAGATTAGGTTACAACTGTGTAAACTTTCAATTATATATTTTGTTTTTAAGTGGTAGAAATTAATTGTTAAAAGTAGCTCAGTTTCAAGACTCGTTGCCAGATTACACGGAATACTGCGAAATCCTTTGGAGCTGCAACTAATAAAGACGGAGCCAAAATAAAAATTGGTGTTTATAGATAATGAATTAAGCTACGCTGGTGTAAATTTTCAATTTTATATCCTGTTTATAAAATGGATAAATTAATTGTTGAAAGTAGCTCAGTTTCACAACTCGTTGCTAGGTAACACGGATGCTGAGAAGATGGCTGGAGCAGAAACTAAGAGAGATTCAGCCAAATTAAAAATAGTATTATATTGTATATACATTATACTACTACTATGTAAAATTTCAATTATTTATTTTGTTTTTAAGATGGAGAAATTAATTGTTAAACATTGGCCATTTTTATGACGTGTTGTCAGGTGACAAGGATGTTGCGAAGACCGCTTGAGCCAAACTTAAGAGAGATACATCTAAAATAAAAATTGAATGTTATAGGTAATACATTAAGCTACTTTATTGTCAAGTTTCAAGTATTTATCTTGTTTTTAAGTGGTAGAACTTAATTCCAGAAGGTAGCTAAGTTTCAAAAATCGTTATCAGGTGACATGGATGCTGTAAAGTCGTTTGGAGCAAAAACTAAAAGAGATTCAGCCAAACTAAAAATAATATGTTATAGGTAATACATAAGACTACTAGTATATAAAATTTACATTTCTTATCTTGTTTTTAAGCTGGAGAAATTAATTGTTAAATATCGAGCATTTTTATGACGTTTTGCTGGGTGAAAGAGATGCTGTAAAGTAATCTGGACCAGAACCTTGGAGATATATAGCAAAAGTAAAACATAATTAGAAAAGTAATGCATTAATCTTCATTTATGTAAATTTTCAATGATGCATCTTGTTTGTGCACGTGAGAATATAATTCCGTTTTGTAGGTCAGTTTGAGACAAATCGCTAGGTGGGAGGGATGCTGAAAAAAGTCGCCTGGAGCAAAACCTGAGAGAGATTCAGTCACACTAAAATTAGCATCATATAGAGCATTGTTCGAACTGTATTTGAGTAAAGTTTCAATTTGAGAATTTAATTTTGAAAGGGGGAAATTAATTCGAAAAGAAGGAACGCTTTCGGAATGATTTTGGTAAGTGATGTGGACACTACTATGTAGCCACAGCTAAGTGTGTTATTCTCGAATTATTGCATCTTTTAATGTTATCAGAGCGTCTTAAACGGGTTTAATACTCCTTCAAGGTGTTCTATAATGTAAAACATGAAGTAGAAGATCTTAAAGTGGTATTATAGCTTCTTAAACGGGTTTAACAGCGTCTTAAACGGGTTTTATACTGTTCAGCATAAAGTATAGCATCTTAAATTAGTACTATAGCGTTTTAAACAGGTTTACAGCGTCTTAAACTGGTAGAATAGTATTAAAAAAACGAAATAGACGGTATGATATTGGTATAATAGTTTCTTAAGCGGGTTTAACAGCGTCTTAAACTGGTAAAATAGTGTTAAAAACATAGTAGTGAATCTTAAGGTGATAGAATAGCGTCTTAAACGGGTAGAATAGTCTTATACAACTAAGTAGGGCATTTTAAATTGGTGTTATAGTGTCTTAAACGGGTTTAGCAGCGTCTTAAGAGGTATATTTACCATATAGTTCGTGCGGAAGGGACCTAAATATGAGAAAACCCTGTATTAAGCCGATTACAGTGTCTTAAACGGGTTTAATCCATCGTATAAGGATGGAGTAAAATAAAACATAGTGTTATAGAGCGTTACTTTAACTATAAATTAATAAAGTTTCAGCAGTGTATCTTCTTTTAATACTGAAAATATTATTGGTAAAGAAAGGTAATCATAAGATAAATTGGTATGCGTCAGAGATGCTGTAAAATTATCTGGAGCCAAATTTAAGAAAGATGGAGCTAAGCAAAAAATACAGTGTTATAGAACATTAATTAATCTATATTTAGATAAAGCTTCAGCTATTTATCTTCTTTTAGTACTGAGAAAATAATTGTTAAAGAAAGGTAATCATAAGATTATCATTGATCAGTTGCTATGAGGTGGGATGCTGTAAAGATACCTGGAGCCAAATCTAAGAAAGATGGAGCAAAACAAAAAATACAGTGTTATAGAGCATTAATGTATCTATAAGTAGTTAAAGTTGCAGCTGTGTGTCTTCTTTTAATATTGAGAAAATAATTGGTTAAGAAAGGTAATCATAAGATTATCATTGATTAGTTGCTATGAGATGAGATGCTGTAAAATTAACTGGAGCTACATCTGCGAGAGATGGAACTAAACAAAAAATACAGTGTTATAGAACATTAATTAGTCTATATTTAAATAAAGTTTCAGCTGTGTATCTTCTTTTAATACTGAGAAAATAATTGTAAAAGAAAGGTAATCATAAGATTATTACTCATTCGTTGCTATGAGGTGGGATGCTGTAAAGATACCTGGAGCCAAATCTAAGAAAGATGGAGCAAAACGAAAAATATAGCGTTTTAGAACATTAATTAAGCTATATTTAGTTAAAGTTTCAGTTGTCTATCTTGTTTTAATACTAAGAAAATAATTGTCAAAGGAAGGTAATCATAAAATTATTACTTATTTGATTGCTATGAGGTGGGATGCTGTAAAGATACCTGGACCCAAATCTAGGAATGGTGGAGCAAAACAAAAAATACAGTGTTATAGAGCATTAATTAAGCTATATTCAGATAAAGTTTCAGCTATTTATCTTCTTTCAATACTTAGAAAATAATTGTCAAAGGAAGGTAATCATAAGATTATTACTGATCAGTTGCTATGAGGTGGGATTCTGAAAGGATATCTGGAGCCACATCTAAGAAAGATGGAGCAAAACAAAAAATACAGTGTTATAGAGCATTAATTACGCTATATTTAGATAAAGTTTCAGCTGTGTATCTTCTTTTAATACCGAGAAAATAATTGTTAAAGAAAGGCAATCACTAAGATAAGTTGCTAAATCTTCAACCGTCAGCTTCTTTTTAATCAGAAGAACTTTATTATAGAGTCAAACATGAATTCCCCAATGATATGAATTGTGTATTATTCCTGTTTCGCTCCACTATGACATGTCCTTCGAAATGATTTTTTCTAGCCTAGACTATGATGGCTAGAAAGCTGAAATATTTACAGCTATTAGACAATACTTCAGGGCATTCCACAAAAATAAGAGCTGCCTCCTACGTATCCTGGGTTCGACCCCAGAAATTCTCAAAAATGACGTGTGACTCCCTGTAGAAATTGACCAAGATTGGAAATTGGTTCTTATATTTTATGCAATAAGTCTGCAAATATTTGTCTAATTTGCACGAAACTTATGCTGTGTTTTAAACCATTATTTATAAACACATCCACAAAATTTTAGTGAAATCCGTTCAGAGAAAGTCACCTATATTTGATTTTTTCCGTGTGGAAACCTAGCCCCTGATAAAAGGACATGGGTTGGCATTTCATCTTATAACTTCATAAAGAAACATCAGATTTGTACCAATTTTGCACTGTATATCAACCACATATCTACCAATATGTGTAGCAAATTTCAGCGAAATAAGTTGAATGTAAGTGTATGTAATTTTATCTTTTAAATCCGTGTTAATTTTTCTTTCTTTCTTTACAGGTAAGGAAACATTTTTACCATTCTGTAGAGATAGCTGTCTTTTAGCTACACCTGGTAAGTTAAATGACTTCATAGGCTATATATTTTTACATTTGTTTATGTTGTTTACATCGGATTAATTGACAATGTAGGCTTCGTTTCTAGGCGTTTATGATTGTTTATAACAATTGTTTGTATCTGGTTACTTAGGGCAACGTTTTTTTTTAGAGAAATCAAGAGTATTTTCAAGATTTTTTAAGCTTAATTAAGCAAGAATCATTCGTGAATTGCACATATAAAATTTTTTAATGACCTTTGTTTATATACCGGGTTTCACTTTTGTATTTTATCGGGAAAACATTTAAAAAAATCCTGAAAAATCGCCGCAATGCATTTTAAACGGGGGAATTTCGCACCCACCTGGAGTCGAACTCACGCTCATTTGGCAACATTTTTTCCATTGGTAATGTAGAAGACTACCTCAACTTCAACCTCCGAGATTTTAGTTCCTCTATCTTAACGATAAGTGCCTCAAAATAATTTTCGAAAATCCTCGCAATGCATTTCTTATGGAAGAATTTTGAACCCACCTGGAGTCGAACTCACGGTCTTCTTGTAACATTTCTTCCATTCGTAATATAGAAGACTACTTCAACTTCAACGTACAAGATTTTGGTTCCTGTATCTTACCGATAAAAGCCTCAAAATAATTTTCAAAAATCCGCGCAATGCATTCTTATGGAAGAATTTCGCACCCACCTGGAGTCGAACCCACGCTCATTTTTATACATTTATTTCATTATTACTATAGAAGACTACTTTATATACAACCTCAGTGATTTTGATTCCTCTATCTTACCGATAAGTGCCTCAAAATAATTTTCAAAAATCCTCGCAATGCATTTCTTATGGAAGAATTTCGCACCCACCTGGCGTCGAACCCACGCTCATTTTGATACATTTCTTTCATTGTTACTATAGAAGACCACTTCATCTACAACCTCAGTGATTTTGATTCCTCTATCTTACCGATAAGTGCCTCAAAATAATTTTCAAAAATCCTCGCAATGCATTTCTTATGGAAGAATTTTGCACCCACCTGGCGTCGAACCCACAGTCTTTTTGTAACATTTCTTCCATTTGTAATATAGAAGACTACCTCAACTTCAACTTCCAAGATTTTGGTTCCACTATCTTACCGATAAGTGCCTCAAAATAATTTTCGAAAATCCACGCAATGCATTTCTTATGGAAGAATTTCGCACCCACCTGGCGTCGAACGCACAGTCTTTTTGTAACATTTCTTCCATTCGTAATATAGAAGACTACCTCAACTTCAACCTCCGAGATTTTGGTTCCACTATCTTACCGATAAGTGCCTCAAAATAATTTTCGAATATCCGCGCAATGCATTCTTATGGGAAAATTCCGATTTTTTGGGACCTCCTGGCATCGAACCCATGACAGCTAGGTTGGATTAAATTAAATCCTTAGATTTGTATCCTTTATACGTGCCTATCTATGTATAATTATCCATTTTTATATTGATTTATTGGACATAATCATATGTTGAAAATTTCTCTGGAACACTAGACATCGTTTGAATATACAATATAAGCAGTAGCTCACCCCTCATAATATTACACGATGACAGATATGTAGCATTTTTAGACCCTACTGGATTCGAACTCATGACCTTTAGGGTAAAATAAAAAATAGAGTAAGATACATCAGTCCTTTGTTAAACTGTGTACGAATTTTGAAAACATAAATTAATAAATTTGTACGGTAAAAAATTCTGAAAAGAAAACCTTACGTATTCCTCTGTAACAAATTTGTTTTGTTGCAATATCCGCGAATTCAGAGCCCTCTGGAGTCGAACGCAAGAACTTTAGAGAAATTTAAAAATTATGAGAATATAGGATGTTTATTTACCTACATGTGTACCAACTTTGAAAAGTGTAAGTGATAGTTAAGTCCGTCAAATAATTTTTTTTAATCATCAAGTCCCGTTCATGAACATGTTGTCGGCAACTTCATACGTATATGGACCCGTCTGGTTTCGAACTCATGACCTTTGGATGGAAACAAAAATTACAGTAGTATAGACCTGTATATATTTTAATAGTGTACGGATTTTGAAGTCTTAAATCATTAAAATAATGGAGTAAAAAATTTCTAAAGATGTAGCCTATGTAGCCTGTTACCTTGGATATGATCGGAATTTCAGAGCCATCTGTACTCCAACGCAATTTTGAAAAATATGAGACTATAGACTATTAATTTATCTACATATATACCAACTTTGAAAAGTTTACAACATTTTTAAGCCCTTCAAAATAATTATTAGAAATCATCTAGTAAGAGGTGGATGACGTCAGCAGTTGCACATATTTAAACCCGTCTGGATTCGAACTCACGACCTTTGGACTCAAATAAAAAGAATACTGAGATTAACTGATTCTTTATTTAACAGTGTACGAAATTTGAGAGATCTAAACATCCTAGAAGTGGTAAAATTAACTAAAACAGAAGGTCCTTACAAATTTCACAGTGAACTTGGCGTCGCTGTTTTTGTCGTACGTTTGTACCGCCCGGGATCGAACCCGAGACTTTTGGAGAGAAGACCAAAGCTGTCAAAAGATAGCTTAATGCCTCTTCTGCAGGGCTACCAACCTTGAGAGTTGTACTCAATCAGTAAGTGGGTCTAAATTGTTTTTTTTTAGAAAAGTGGGGCCGTAAAAATGATATTTAGATGACGTGATGGTTATGCAAAGTTCGACCCGACCAGAATCGAACCCGGAGCTTTCGGGAGAAATGCGAATTACGCCAAGATGTAGATAAAAGTTTAAATTACAGGTGTACCAACTTTGAGAACTGAATCTCATATAGAAGTAGTTCAAATTAATCGAAATATAAGGTGGTTATAAATTCCAAAGTGAAGATGGCGTCGTAAATTTTGTCTCGGGTTTGAACAGCTGGGAATCGAACTCGGAGCATCGGGGAGAAACGCCAATTAATTTAAAATGTAGATCAAAGTTTATTTTATTTGTGGATCAAATATGAAAGCTGTATCTCATATAGAAGTACTTCAAATTTATCAAAATAGATGATTGTTACAAATTACAAAGTTAATATGGCGTCGTGATTAGTGTCTCGGGTTTGAACCGCCCGGAATCAAACCCGGAGCATCGGGTAGAAACGCGAATTGCTTCAAAATATAGACCAACGTTTACTTTATACGTGTACTAATTATAAAGACCCTATCTCTTATAGAAATGCTTCAAATTAATGGAAATTGAAGGTGGTTATTAATTCCAAAGTGAAGAAGGCGTCGTAAATTTTATCTCGGATTTAAACAGCTGGGAATCGAACCCGGAGCGACTGAGAGAAATGCAGATTGCGCTATAATATAGATAAAGGTTCATTTTATTCGTGTACCAACTTTGAGAACTGTGTCTTATACAGAAATACTTCAAATTTATCAAAATAGATGGTAGTTACAAATTACAAAGTTAATATGGCGTCGTGATTATTGTCTCGGATTCGAACCGCCGGGAATCGAACACGGATCATCAGGGAGAAACGCGAATTGCTTCAAAATGTAGAACAAACTTTACTTTACGTGTGTACCAATTTCGAAGATTCCATCTCATCCGCAAGTGCCTCAAATTAATTCCCAAAGATGGACGTGTCACCCGCCATGAATAAGTACACCTGTATGTGTATGAATTGGTCGTGGAGGGGGAGGTGGGGAGGGGTGGGGGGAAGGGGTAACAGATGTGGATTCCTTTATAAATGTAGGGGTGGAGGGGGAGGGGGGGGAAAGACAGGTGCGCGCTGTTGCCAACTCTCAGACTATTCAAAAACTCCCTTAACGTTGAAGGAAATCGATTCTGTTTTCATATTTCTCGTTTATGGACTTCTTTTGTGCTCTGCCACGCGACCCAGCGCTATCCGCTGCTTCCTTGTTTTATGAACGCGTTTTAAAAAGCGTCTTAAAAACGGACGATTCGATTCGTTTTTCGACTCGTAAACATTCTCAACACTTGACGGTTTGTGTACAAGCAGCCATTTTGGTTGTTTTTGCGTTAACGCAATTGTAAAAGCGAAAATTAACGTCGAAAAACTGTTCGGTTGACGAAAATTCGATTATAATAGCTTAAAATGAGGTTTTGTTTAACTATAATAGCATTGTTTACACTGGTAACCAAGTTTTAAACAATTATTTATCGAAAAATAATCAACAATGTTGACGAATAAACTTCAATTTGCATCAACAATTGCATAAATAACAATTTAATTAACTAAAACAGCATTGTTTATATTCGTAACCAAGTTTAAAACGATCATTTATAGAAAAATAAACAATAATACGTCCTGAGAAAACTGAAATAGCATCAAAAATTGCATAAATAACAATTAATTTAACTTAAATCCCCTTGTTTATACCAAAATAAAGTAATAATTAGCGAAAGAAGTAACTTTGCAAGCGTAACCAAGGTTTAAACAATTAATTATCCTAAAATTAACAATAATAAGTGGATATAAACTTCAATTAGCATCAACAATTGCTTAAATAAGAATTTAATTAACTAAAACTCCATTGTTTATATCAAAATAATGTAATAATTAACCAAAATGGTGACTTTTACAAGTGTAACCAAGTTTTAAACGATCATTTATAGATAAATAAACAATAATATAAACTGCAATTAGCGTCAAAAATTGCTTAAATAACAATTTAATCAAAAAAAACGGTGACTTTTGCAAGTGTAACTAGGAATCCTACAATATAAACCACTAAAATAGCCTTGTTTATATTCGTAACCAAGTTTTAAATAATAATTTATCGAAAAATAAACAATGATATGTCCTTAGAAACCTCATTTTGTATCTAAAATTACTTAAATAACAATTTAATTAACTTAAACTTTATACTTAAATAACGTTATATAATTAGCGAAAATAGTCACTTTTGTAAGTGTAACTAGTGATAAAACATTTATTTATCGTAAAATTAAGAATAATAAGTGGATATAAACATCAATTAGCATCAACAATTGCTTATATAACAATTTAATCAACAAAAACGGTGACTTTTGCAAGTGTATCTAGGAATTCTACAATATAAATAAAAAAAATTGCATTTTTATGTTCGTAAACAAGCTTAAAACAATTGTTTATCGGTAAATAAACAATAATACGTTCTGAGATTCCTCCATTTGTATCAAAAATCGCTTAAATAAGAATTTAATTAACTAAAATAGAATTGTTTACGCTCGTAACCAAGTTAAAAACGATCGTTTACTGAAAAATAAACAACAATATAGATGTATAAACTTCAATTAGCATCAACAATTGCTTGAATAACAATTAAATTAAATAAAATCCCCTTGTTTATACCAAAATAAAGTAATAATTAACCAAAACGGTGACTTTTATATTTGTTTTATAGGCTTTGTTTAACTAAAATAGCATTGTTTACGCTCGTAACCAAGTTAATAACGATCATTTATAGATATTTAAACAATAATACGTCCTGAGAAAACCGAAATAGCATCAAAAATTGCTTGAATAACAATTTAATTAACTAAAATGTTGTTTATACTTAAATAACGTAATAATTAACCAAAATGGTGACTTTTGCAAGTGTAGCCAAGGTTTAAACAATTATTTATCGTAAAATTAACTATAATATGTGGATATAAACTTCAATTTGCATCAACAATTGCTTAAATAACAATTTAATCAACAAAAACGGTGCAAGTGTATCTAGGAATTCTACAATTTAATTGACTAAAATAGAATTGTTTATATTCGTAACCAAGCTTAAAACAATTGTTTATCGATAAATAAACAATAATACGTTCTGAGATACCTTATTTTGTATCTAAAATCACTTAAATAACAATTTAATTAACTAAAAAGGAATTGTTTACACTCGTAACCAAGTTTAATACAATTATTAATCGGTAAATAAACAATGATACGTCCTTAGAAATTTCACTTTGTATCAAAAATCGCTTAAATAACAATTTAATTAACTAAAAAAGCATTGTTTATACCAAAATAAAGTAATAATTAAGCAAATTAAAGACTTTTGCAAGTGTAACCAAGGTTAAAACAATTATTAATCGTTAAAATAACAATAATTATGTGGATATAAACTTCAATAAGAATCAACAATTGCTTAAATAACGCTAAATTAACTAAAATAGCATTGTTTACACATGTAACCAAGTTTTAAACGATCATTTATAGATAAATAAACAATGATACGTCCTTAGTTATTTCAATTTCCTATAACAATCGCTTAAATAAGAATTTAATTAACTAAAACAGCATTGTTTATGATCGTAGCCAAGATTTAAGCAATTATTTATGGATAAATAAACAATAATATGTCTTTAGAAACCTCATTTTGTATCTAAAATCACTTAAATAACAATTTAATTAACTTAAATTCCGTTGTTTTTATCAAAATAATGTAATAATTAACCAAAATGGTGACTTTTACAAGTGTAACCAAGTTTTAAACGATTATTTATCGTAAATTAACTATAATAAGTGGATATAAACTTCAATAAGAACCAACAATTGGTTGAATAACAATTTAATTAACTAAAATAGTGATTTTTGCAAGTGTATCTAGGAATTTAACAATATAAACAACGAAAATGCATTGTTTACACTTGTCAACGAAGTTTAAAACAATTATATATATAAATAAACAATAATATCAACGTATAAAGTTCAATTAGCATCAAAATCGCTTAAATAACGCTAAATTAACTAAAATAGAATTGTTTACACGTGTAACCAAGTTTAAAACGATTATTTACAGATAAATAAAGAATGATAAGGACTTATAAACTTCAATCAGCATCAACAATTGCTTAAATAATGATTTAATTAACAACAATACCATTTTTAATACTTTATCCATGTTTTTAACACTAAATAAACAATGGTAATTGAATATGAATATCAATTTGCTTCAAAAATTGCTTAAATAACAATTTAATTAGCTAAAATAGTGAATTTTGCAGGCGTAACTAAGTTATTAACATCAAATAAACAATTAAATGTCGGTATAAACTTTATTTTCGCGTCAGAAATCACTCAAATATTGTCGAATTAATATGTTTCGAAGACTATTTTAGCAATAAAATAGTTAATTTAGCGATAAAAAACTGTTTTAACCATAAAATATGGTTTCTATATGTTAATTAAATTCTTGTTTAAGACATTTTGGTTACAAATTGATGTTTATACCCTCAAATTACTGTTTATTTATTGTTTAAACATTAGTTACTCTTGCATGAATAACTATTTTTGTTAATTAAATTGTTATTTATAGGGATTGTTGATGAAAAACGCAATTTTCGTTCATTGTTAATGTTTGTTTACGTTTTAAAAGTGGTATTGTTGCATAATTGGTGTTTTTTATTGTTATTTAAACTTATTTACGTCTTAATTAAACAATTGTTGCATATATTGTTGATATTGTTGTATAAAAAATATTTAACAGAAAAGTTCATTTGCGTTTTTAATTGTTTTTTAATTGTTTATTCGACGATTGTTGACTTTCTTACCTAGTTAACGTTTCGGCAAAGTGATATCGTTAACATGAACAATTGTTAAGGATTTTTGTTCAAATTCAGGGAAATTTTTGTTTGATTTAAAGTTTTATTCAGATGTATTAGTTAATTAGGCAAAGATTAACGTTTGTATCAGTTTCCTTCAGGTTGATGCTTGTTTTCCAAATGTTTCGACTTCAAAACGATATTCTAAGACCAGACTAAGAATCTACATTCAATTTCCTTTCTTTTGGTACTTCTCTCGATTTTATAAGACCATTATTTCTTATTTAAATATGCAAAAGAACAAAAGTCTGCAATCGATAAAAACGAACTTTACGTGCATTTCTTATGGTAGAATTTTCGAGACGTCATTTAATGTATTTTTTTATTAAAATCTCGTTATGTCAACTCGAATATGATATTTTAAGACCGGAATAAGAATCTTTGTTGTATTACCTTTATTTTGGTACTATTTTTGAATTTTTAGGACCATTATTTCTTATCTAATTCATCAAAAGAACAAAATCCTGCAATCGATCGAAACGAACTTTACGTGCATTTCTTATGAGAGTATTTCCGAGCCGTCTGGGAGTCGAACTAAGGATACTTTTAGCATGAAAATACGTACATATAATGTACAATTGCTCCACTAACTAATTACCGAATTTCACATTTCTATATAATCGGGAAGTGCGTGAAATTAATGTTTTTCTAAAATGTCTCCCACGCATTTCTTACGGGAGTCACCGACATCAGATATATAAATATAAAAAGATAAATACTAATATCTTTTAGTATATTTATATGTAGAAATTGAAATTTATATATAAGAATCTTTATTCAATGTACTTTCTTCTGGTACTTGTCTCGATTTTACAAGACCATTATTTCTTATTTAAATATGCAAAAGAAAAAAAGTCTGCAATCGATCGAAACGAACTTTACGTGCATTTCTAATGGGGGTGTTTCCGAGCCGTCTTGGAGTCGAATCAAGGATACTGCGGGCATGAAAATTTAGATATATAATACTTCATCGTTCCTCTACTTAATCCCCAAATTTCGTATTTCTATTTAATCGGGAAGTGCGTCAAATTAATGTTTTTCTAAAAAATGTCTCCCACGAATTTATTATGGCAGTGTTTCAGAGTCTTTTTGTAGTCGAACCAAGGATACTTTGGGCATGAAAATAAGGATGTATAATACTCAATTATTCCTCTAACTAATCCCCAAATTTCATATTTCTATTTAAACGGGAAGTGCGTCAAATTAACGTTTTTATAAAAATGCCTCCCACGCATTTCTTACGGGAGTCACCGACATCGGATACATAAACACACACAATGGTGATTTATATAGATATATATACATACATATATATATATATATATATACATATATATATATATACTTTTATTTATATAAAAGTAGCACGAGCATAAATCATATGTTTGAAAATGGGAAAATTTCTCAAGAACGGGTTTTTTTTGATTCGGAATTTATATTTAGAAACCAACGAGTAAAACCTGTTTCAAAGAAAAAGAGAGAATTTTACAGCCGAGAATTCTAACCACGGAAATTGAAAATTTATATATTTTGTGCAATTCTACTTCGAGTCATTTTATTAAAAAGTAGACTTTGATGCTATTTTATAGAAAAGCGTGAATTTTGACATTAGATATACTGGTTTATGCATTTAATATCGCATAATAATCACCGTTGTGTGTGTTTATGTATCCGATGTCGGTGACTCCCGTAAGAAATGCGTGGGAGACACTTTTTAGAAAAACGTTAATTTGACGCACTTTCCGGCTAAATAGAAATATGAAATTTATACAGTAGTTAGAGACACAATTGATTATTATATATCCTAATTTGTATGCCCAAGGTATCATTGGTTCGACTCCCAGACGGCTAAGAAACTCTCCCGTAAGAAATACGTGGGAGACATTTTCTAAAAACGTTAATTTGACGCACTTCCCGATTTAATACAAGTACGAAATTTGGGAATTAGTTAGAGGAATAATTGAGTATTATAATTCTGAATTTTCATCCCCAGAGTATCATTGGTTCGACTCCAAAACGACTCAGAAATACTGTCATAAGTAATTCGTGGGAGACACTTTTAAAACATTAATTTCACGCACTTCCCGACTAAATAGAAATACGAAATTTGGGGATTAGTTAGAGGAACAATTGTATATTATACATCCAATTTTTATGCCCAAAGTATCCTTGGTTCGACTCCCAGACGGCTCAGAAACACCCCCATAAGAAATGCACGTAAAGTTCGTTTCGATCGTTTGCAGACTTATGTTCTTTTGAAGATTTAAATAAGAAATAATGGTCTTAGAAAATTGAAACAAGTACCAAATTAAAGGTAATTGAACAAGGATTCTCATTATAATAATGGAAAATCGTTTTGGAGTCGAAATCGTGAGAAATTTTAATAAATGTAGCTCATAAGATTGGAAAAACATGGTTAAATTAGCAGACATTTTGGTAAAGTCGTGTTTTCTTCATTGGTTAGATATGATTGTGAAAACGACGTTTTTAGTTCGGTTTCAACCCGGCTGAAGTCGCCACTGGTGTCGCGTATTGTGTTAAATTATGAATTGTTTAAATATTTCGAAGTATTACTGAGGTTTAGCTTAGTTGATTATCTAGGACACATAATGTATAATTTTGCTCTATTCAGTGTATTTGTGTTTGTAAGAAAGTCGAAAATTTACTTGTTGAACCGGTACGGACAAGTGTAACTTCAGGAATTAATTTTACCTATTTAGAATTATGCTATGGACTTCAAATTTTGCAACAATATAGAGAAATTAACGTTCTACACCACTGTATTTTTTGTTTTGCTGTATCTCTATTGGTTACGCTTTTTTTAAACAATTTCATGCCCGCTGCATAGCGACTGATTGGCTGATGTCATTATCAGTTGAACTTTTAAATTATTACCATTTTAATACGTATTTGAATGTTCTAGGTACATGATAGTTTGCTTAACATATTTATCAACATTGTTTGCAATTGTTTAACGAAAATTTTCGATAAATTGGGAGTTAAATATCATTGTTTCATCTTAAATGTTTCGTTTCGATTATTTATGTATATTTTTTAGCGTTCTGCATTCATTGCCGTTTGCTTAATGCATCAAATACTCACACAATGTCATTAAAATCTTTCTAATTTATTTCTCCTGTTTGTAACCACGGAAACGACTTGAAACTTTGCACGAGCATAGAGTCATTATTGTTCTATATTGCCCTATTTTTAGTTTTGATCTATCTCTATTAGTTTTGATTCTACAAGACTTTTAAACCACAGCATCCCAGCTGCTCACTCATTGGTTGTCGTTTTCAACAATTATTTTCTAACACTACCAATCAAGATAAACAATTAAAACTTTCCACGTTTATAGTTCGTTTATTACTGTTTAATATTCTATTTTTAATTCAGATTTTTCTATCATATTTACTTCTTCAGGTGATTTAGAATAGTCATGTGTCATTCAGGTGTGCGAACCTTAATTCAGTGATTGATTTGAAGCACTTGTTTTATAGATAAACACTCGAGAATTTATCCACTTGTAGTCTAATTATTTATCTACATTTTCCAATTTATAGAACTGGTCTATCTTTCATAGTTACCGATCTATTCAACTCTGAAGATTTCTACGCAGCGTAGCAACGGGTTTGTTGTATCCGTCTCTTACAACAATTAATTTTTGGTATTTAGAATGGAGGTACAGAGTCGAAATTTCGCACAGTTATAAACAAATAAATGTTCTATTGTTATCTATTTTTAGTTTAGCTCCATCTATGATAGTTACGGATTTTTCGAACTAAGTTTTAACCACTGACATACTTTGGTTACGTAAGATTTCAGCATAACGTGTATCTATTTAAAGAACGTAGTACTTTTCAGTATGCACCGTCTGCTGAAAATTATTATAACTACTGATCAAAAATTGATAGAAAATTGAAACAAACGCTGTTTTATTCCTTACGAATTCTATTTTAACCTGGAAAAAAGAGAAGTTTGAAAAAAATACGTCTAAGAAATTGCAGTTTTATAAAGTAATCACGAAGAAAATTTTCCAATATGCAGTGTTTGGTAAAAATGATCATAAATTGCGATTAAAATTAGATAGAAAATTGAAACAAACCCTCTTTTATTTCTTATGCATTCTATTTTAACCTGCAAAAAAAAATTTAGAAAAATAATTTCCACGTATTAAAAATTAGCCATATTTTCAACAAAAGTCGAATGGTTTTCTATCATATGCATGATTGGTGCATTGATTGATAAAAATACTTGTAACTTTGGTTTGAAAACTGATGGAAAATTGAAACAAACACTGATTTATTCCTTATTAATTCTATTTTAACCTGAAAAAAAGAAAATTTAGAAAAAGGATTTCCACGTCTAAAAAATTACCGTATTTTATAAAAGTCTCGGACATAATTTTCCAATATGCAGTGTTTGGTAAAAATTATGATAACTTGCGTTATAAAAGTGATAGAAATATGAAGTAAACACTGTTTTATTCCTAATGAATTCTATTTTAACCTGCAAAAAATTAAGAAAAGTTTTTCTACGTCTTGAAAATCACCGTTTTTGTTTGTTAAAATCACGGAAAAAAATTGCAAAATGCAGTGTTTGGTAAACATTATGATAACTTCTGTTAAAAAAGTGATAGAAATATGAAACAAACACTGTTTTATTCCTCATGAATTCTATTTTAACTTTAGCAAAGGAATGTTTGGGAAAAAAATGTCGAAGTCCTGAAAATTTGCCTTCTTTAACAAACATTACGAACATCTATTATATATAGCTAACTCTCCGGATATACCTATATAGATATTTATAGGGGATACGAATTCTGACCATGTTCCACAAGCGCCGTCGACGTCAGATTTTTACGACGTACTGGCCCCACCCAGTAGATGCCAGAATAATTCAGACATCGACGCTACCTGTCATGACTTCGATACCAGAATGTCCCAAAAATCGCAATTTTCCCATAAGAATGCATTGCGCGGATTTTTGAAAATTATTTTGAGGCACTTATCGGTAAGATAGAGGAACCAAAATCTCGGAGGTTGAAGCTGAGGTAGTCTTCTATGGTTCTTATGGAAGAAATGTTACGAAATGACAGTGAGTTCGACGCCAGGTGGATGCAAAATTCTTCCATAAGAAATGCATTGCTGCAATTTTTGATGTAATTTTCCAGGTTTTATGACTAAAATTAACGTGGTTTTCGTGAATTTTAAGGTCTTTCCCTTGAATATTTATATATTCGGGACCTTTCTTAAGGTAAATTGGGGAGAAAATTGAATTTCCAGTGCAGAAAAAAAACGGAAAAAAAAGTAATTTTAAAACCAGGAAAAATTCGATTATGAGCATTTCTAGAAAAAAAATCATGTGAAATCACACGAAATTGTTGCAAAAGGCACAAAAAACATTAACAATACAGAAAAACAGGGCTTAAAAAAGGTGAAAAAGTAAATGTTATATCAGAAAGCAGTATAAAACATTTGAAAACCGCTTTAAATCATTTTATCATTGAATTAATTTCATATACTAGCCGCGCACATGCACCCTCTGGGTGCAGTTGTTTGGTCTGGACCAGACATCTGGACTAAGAACATGTACTATCATTCATTTTTAATCATTACTTTCATATGGACATATCAATCATAGTGTATTCTTATGGGAAAACGCAATACCTCGGTTTCAACAATCGTATCCGTCGTCAAGGGGACTCTTTGTTTATAGCCTCAAATTTTCACGAATTTTCCGTTTATTTTAACCGAATTCTCGCCATTTCGACCCGATAACGATATTTCACGACCAAAATAAGAATCTCTATTCATTTCTCTTTCTTTTGGCGCTTTTCTCGATTTCGTAAGCCTATTGTTTCTAATTTAATTTCGCAAAAGAAACGTAGCATGCAACCGATGAAAGTGAGGTTTACGTGCATTTCTTATGAGAACGGTTTTTCTTCTCTGGGTTCGAACTGGGGCCGTTCAGGTAAAAGAAAATTTGGCCACATTGTAGGGTGCAGCATTCTACATCGAATGCACGTTTCAGCATCGCTCTAGCTCTTGGCCATGGCGAGAAAAACACTTTTTGTTGACAGACGGACCGACAGAAGGACAGACACCGTTACGTTTTTAATATATATAGATTGGAATACTAAATAATAATGGAGTAATATCTTTGAATTTTTCTGTGAATTATGTGGAATTTTTCACTTTTTAGCAAATATTTACAATATCATATCTGTTTCATTTGGTTCTCATTGGAATAATTCCTGTTTTGGAATAATGTTACGAATTCTCTTTAAATTTTTCGTTGAAATATATGGAATTTAATTTATTTTAAGCGATAATTACAATTATTCATTAAATTATTTAGTTATTAGCGAAGTAATTGTGATAACAATTGTCAAGTATGAATGAATTGCTAACAATACAGACATCAATATAGAACCTGTAGAAGAGTTGCTATAGCAAACTAAACTAAAAACTATTAAGAAAAGCAATAAATGCATTAAAAAACAAACGTATCAGGGCATAAATTACAGAATATTGAATCTAATATCACAATATAATCGGTCACAATAATATGTAATAAACATTGCAGTAAAAAGTCACGTAATAGTAAAAAGTCACGAAAACTATGAAAAAAGCAATAAAACATTATAATTTAATCGAATAGTACGTGAAATAACAGAAAATTGAACGTAAAACTCCAAAAATACACAATTCTAAGCATTTACAAAATAAAAAACAGTAAAAAAATCAATTTAAATATGAAAATTATATCAATTATGACGTGAAAAAACGGAAATGGTAATTAAAAACCACAAAAGTACTATATTATAAGCATTTTAGTATAAAAAAACAGTGCAAAGGACTCAAAAAACGATTGAAAATAGGACAAAAACAATCGAAAAAGGTAAATAATCAATTTAAAACTATTAGAAAAGCAATAAAAACATTAAAATTAAATCAATCAGGACTCGAAAATATAGAAAAAGCAATTGAAAACCACAAAAATACACAATTATAGGCATTTTAAATATAAGAAACATTAAAGATCAATTGAAAACTATGATAAAAGCAATAAAAACATTAAAATTAAATCAATATTGACGCTAAAATACATAAAATTTAATGTAAAACTGATAAAAATACACAATTATAGGCATTTTAAGTGTAAAAACCAGTGCAAAGAACTCAAAAACGACTCAAAAAGGACAAAAACGATTGAAAAAGTACAAAAATATTTAAAAAAACATTATTTCTACGACATTTTCACCTAAATCCAACTTTTAGAACGATAATCACTTCATTAACATCCCAAAAAATGCATATTCAATCACGAATCCGTCTAATTTAAAAATTTCCGTAACGAAAACATACCCAAATCGTTTCGTTGTACAAATTCATTTGGAAAAATACGTTTTTTGTGACGTTTCCATTGTTTGAACAGCTGTACCGACCCCAACGACGGTTCCCCATTGTTGTCCCGACAATACGCTTCGTTTTCGCCATTATTGGAGCTCCCATTATTGATATTTGAGTCCGTTTTGTGTGTTGAGAGTGTTGTAACTTCTTCTCCACTTCCGCCATTTGCAGCTTTCTAAAACATTACGCAAGACGACCTTATTTCTTTTTTTTTCTTTCTCGGAGTACTCGTACGAGCCGTGCGTGGCGCTAAGGTGATTACTCACGAATTAATGTTACAATCGGGTTTTTTTTATGTTTTTGTACAATTTTAATAGTTTTTGATTGATTTTTAAGTGTTTTTGTATTTTTTTTCAATCGTTTTTGTCCTTTTTTCAATTGTTTTTGGTCTTTTTTCGATTGTTTTTTACTTTTTTCGATTGTTTTTTACCTTTTTCAGTTGTTTTTTACTTTTTTCAATTGTTTTCGGTCTTTTTTCGATTGTTTTTACTTTTGTATTGTACAATTTTAATACTTTTTGATTGATTTTTAAGTGTTTTTGTACTTTTTTCAATCGTTTTTTTTACTTTTTTCGATTGTTTTTTAATTTTTTCAATTGTTTTTTTACTTTTTTCAATTGTTTTTCACTTTTTTCGATTGTTTTTTACTTTTTTCAATTGTTTTCGGTCTTTTTTCGATTGTTTTTACTTTTTTCGATTGTTTTTTAATTTTTTCAATTGTTTTTTTACTTTTTTCGATTGTTATTTACTTTTTCAATTTTTTTCGTACTTTTTTCAATTGTTTTTGTATTTTTTTCAATTGTTTTTTACTTTTTTCGATTGTTTTTTAATTTTTTCGATTGTTTTTTAATTTTTTCGATTGTTTTCGTACTTTTCGTGATTCGTTTTTTTTTTAATGTTTTTATTGCATTTTTAATGGTTTTAATTGATTTTGAACGGATTTCAAGTGGTTTTGTACTGTATTTTATAGTAGAAATGCCTATATTTGTGTGTATTTTTGATTTTATATAACTTTTCTCTGTTTTTTAAGCAGTGATTCGGTTATTTTTAATGTTTTTCGTCTTTTTTTCTTTGTTTTTAGTGTATTTTAATGTTTTTTTTGGTATAAATGACTGACTACTAGAAGAAAAGTCAGCAATCGATCGAAACGAACTTTACGTGCTTTACTTACGGGAATGTTTTCGGGTCGTTTTAGAGTCGAACCAAGGATCCTTAGGGCATGAAAATTTACATATATAATATTCAATTATTCCTCTAACTAATCCCTAAATTTCGTATTTCTATTCAATCGGGAAGTGCGTGAAATTAATGATTTTATAAACGTCTATCATGTGTTTCTTACGTGAGTTGCTGACATTTTAAATGTATAACATAGAGCTGTCTGGGAGTCGAACCAAGGATACTGTGAGCACAAAACTTATCATATGTAATGTTCAATCTTTTGTGTAACTAATCCCCAAATTTCGTGTTTCTATCTCATCGGGAAGTGCGTGAAATTAATGTTTTATTTTCTAATATAGCCAAGTAAGGTGTCTACAATACATCACTTGTATTTCCTCTCCTACAATGCTAGTTTTCGCTCCACTTGTACCTTAATGTATATAATAGTCCGTATATATCCAGGAGGAAGCTTATAGAGATGGTCTTCATTCAAGAATTATTTTCTCCTTTCTGAAACAAGATATTGACTCAAACCTTTGCATACTTATTTGTCAATGAATGCACTAAATCTGTATAATTTTAGTTTTGCTCAGTCTTTCTTAGTTACGGCTACAGATGACTTTGCAGCATCCTTGTCACCTAGGAATCATCTGATTGATACTGAATTATAAGAATTATTTTAACCCTTTTAAAAGCAAGATAAATCTCTCAAAATTTACATAAATGTAGTCGAATTAATGGTCTATAAAACACTATTTTTGTTTTAGCACAGTCTTTCTTAACTTCGGCTACAGATGACTTTGCAGCATCCTTGTTACATAGCAATCATCTGATTCATGCTGAACCATAAGAATTATTTTACCCTTTTAAAAAGCAAGATAAATCTTTCAAAATTTACATAAATGTAGTCGAATTAAGGTTCTATAACACACTATTTTTGTTTTAGCACAGTCTTTCTTAACTTCGGCTACAGATGACTTTGCAGCATCCTTGTTACATAGCAATCATCTGATTCATGCTGAACTATAAGAATTATTTTACCCTTTTAAAAGCAAGATAAATCTTTCAAAATTTACATAAATGTAGTCCAATTAATGGCCTATATAACACTATTTTTGCTTTAGCTCAGTCTTTCTTAGTTTTGGCTACAGATGACTTTGCAGCATCCTTGTCCCCCAACCATCATTTGATTGATGCTGAACTATAAGTATTATTTTACCCTTTTAAAAAGCAAGATAAATCTTTCAAATTTTACATAGATGTAGTCGAATTAATGTTCTATAAAACACTATTTTTGTTTTAGCTCAATCTTTCTTAACTTCGGCTACAGATGACTTTGCAGCATCCTTGTTACATAGCAATCATCTGATTCATGCTGAACTATAAGAATTATTTTACCCTTTTAAAAAGCAAGATAAATCTTTCAAAATTTACATAAATGTAGTCGAATTTATGTTCCATAACACACTATTTTTGTTTTAGCTCAGTCTTTCTTAGTTTTGGCTACAGATGACTTTGCAGCATCCTTGTCACCTAGCAACCCGTCTCGAAATTGACCTACATTTAACAATTAATTTCTCCATTTTAAAAACAAGATACGTACTTGAAACTTTACATAAACATAGCTTTATGCTTTGAGTATTACATCGTATTTTTGCTTTATTTCCATCTTTCTTAGTTTTTGCTCCAGATCATTTCACAGAATCCTTGTTACCTGTCCATTCCTCTCTGTATTTCCTTACCAATTCACCTTCAGTTATAATTTTTTTTCTTCATCTTAGAAGCAAAATACGAAATCGAAATTTTCCACAGAGATAGAACAATCATTTCCTTACATAATCCAATTTTTAGCTTATATACATCTTCGTTAGTTTTGGCTCCAGATGACTTTGCAGTATGGAAAACAGTGTAAAATCATTTTTAACCCCATAACTAACGCCTGAAATCTTAAATTAGCTTTGGAAATCACAGGAAACGTCTTATTTTTTTGTTTTTTAAGGAATTTACCGCAGAAAATCTCTTAAAATCTCACTCTTGCACTAGATATAGGTGCTTGTTAACCATTTTAATAGAGTAATCTATGAGAAACAGGTAAAAAAAACAGTATTTTTATGCATTTTTAACCTCAAATATAACGTTAGAAGTGTCAAAATCTCTTAAAAACTTACTCATATACTAGAAATAGGTGCTGGTTTACCATTTTAATAGAAAAATCGAGCATAAAAACATAAAATACAATGTTTAGATGCATTTATTACCTCAAAATCATAGTCTGAAGTTTAAAATTAGCTCTGAAACTCACAGAAAACGTCTTATTTTTATGTTTTTTGAGAAATTAAGCTACAAAAATCACTTAAAAACTCACTCCTACAGTAAAAATAGATGCTTGTTTACCATATTAATAGAGTAATCTATAGTAAACAGGTAAAAAAACAGAGATTTCATGCATTTATTACCTGAAATCTAACGTCTGAAATCTTAAATTAGATTAGAAAAACACAGCTAACGTTTAATTTCTTGGTTTTTCGAAAGAAATTAAGCTACAAAAATCACTTAAAAACTCTATATTACTCTATAAATAGATTCGTATTAATCATTTTCCTAGAGTAATTATACATAAAAACACAAAAAACAGTATTTTTATGCATTTCATAGCCCAAAACTAACTTCTAATGTCTTGAACAAGTTCCCAAACTCACAGATATGGTTACATCGGTATCTAAGCTGTCTCAGCGGGTTCTAAGCGATCTCAGCGGGTTTTAAGCGAATTAAGCGCAATCTAAACTATGTCATCTAAAATAGATTCTAATAAAACGAATTTCTTTCAAAAAAAATACGAAAATAACCGAAAAAAGAACAAAAAACGAAAAAATCGACAATTTCTTATATTAATAGCTTAAGATATGATTCATTTCACTCAATGTTAGTTAAAAAAGTAATGTTACGTACAAAATTAGCTTAAAATAAAAGAAGTATCTTTTAAAAACACGAAAATAACGGAAAAAACGAAAAAAAATCAAAAATTCGTCAATTTAATATGCCACACCTCTTAGAATATCAAACATTTTACTCAAAATTAGTTAAAAAAGTACAAAATTAGCTTAAAATAAAACAAATATCTTTTAAATACACCAAATACGAAAAAACAGAGATTTCATGCATTTTATACCCCAAAACCAACTTCTAATGTCTTCAATTAGACCTGAACCTCACAGATAACGTCTTATTTTTTGGTTTTTCGAGAAATTAAGCTACAAAATTCACTTAAAAACTCACTCTTACAGTAAAAATAGATGCTTGTTTACCATTTTAATAGAGTAATCTATAAGAAACAGGTAAAAAAACGATGTTTTTATGCATTTTTAACCTCAAATATAATGTTAGAAGTGGTAAAATCTCTTCAAAACTTACTCACTTACTAGAAATAGAAGCTTGTATACCATTTTAATAGAAAAATCTAGCATAAAAACAGAAAAAACAGTTTTTATATGGACTTACTACCTCAAAATCATAGTCTGAAGTTTAAAATTAGCTCTGAAAATCATAGAATGTCTTATTTCTATGTTTTTTGAGAAATTAAGCTACAAAAATCACTTAAAAACTCACTCCTACAGTAAAAATAGATGCTTGTTTACCATTTTAATAGAGTAATCTATAAGAAACAGGTAAAAAACTGTATTTATATCCATTTAACACCCCAAAACTAACTTCTAATGTCTTGAATTAGACCTGAAAATCACAGAAATCTTCAGAAACACCATTAAATATGTCTTTAAAACACAACTTTACACTAGAAAAAGTTACTTGTTAATCATTTTAATAGAGTAATCTATAATAAACAGTTAACAAAACTGCGTTTTATGCATTTTTAACCTCAATATATGATGTTAGAAGTGTTAAAATCTCTAAAAAAACCCAGTCTTACACTATAAATTGATACGTTTTTACTATTTTCCTAGAATAATCTAGCATAAAAACATAAAAAACAGTGATTATATGGACTTACTACCTCAAAATCATAGTCTGAAGTTTAAAATTAGCTCTGAAACTCACAGAAAACGTCTTATTTTTATGTTTTTTGAGAAATTAAGCTACAAAAATCACTTAAAACTCACTCTTACAGTAAAAATAGATGCTTGTTTACCATTTTTATATATTAATCTATAAGAAACAGGTAAAAAACAGTATTTTTATGCATTTTATAGCCCAAAACTAACTTCTAATGTCTTGAACAAGTTCTCAAACTCACAGATATGGTTAGATCGGTATCTAAGCTGTCTCAGCGGGTTCTAAGCGATCTCAGCGGGTTTTAAGCGAATTAAGCGCAATCTAAGCTATGTCATCTAAAATAAATTCTAGTAAAACGAATTTCTTTTAAAAATACGAAAATAACCGTAAAAAACGAACAAAAAACTAAAATTCGAAAATTTCTTATATTAATAACTTAAGATATGATTCATTTCACTCAATGTTAGTTAAAAAAGTAATGTTACGTACGAAATTAGCTTAAAATAAAATAAATATCTTTAAAAACACGAAATTAACGGAAAAAACGAATAAAAAACAAAAAATTCCTCAATTTAATATGCAACACCGCTTAGAATATGATTTATTTCACTCAATATTAGTTAAAAAAGTAATGTTACGTACAGAATTAGCTTAAAATAAAATTTCTGTCGTCGTTAAAATAGGAAAATATCTGAAAAAACGAACAAAAATTTAAAAATCGACATTTTATTGCATTACATCGCTTAAATATATATATATAATAAGTTGCGAAATTAATATTTAATACATTTTTCTTGATATAAAGTACAAAATTAGCTTTAAATAAAAAGAATTTCGTAGTGAAAACACGAAAATAACTGAAAAATCGAACGAAAAACGAAAAATTCGACAATTTCTCATATTAATTTGCTTAAAATATGATCTAAATTACTTATTATATATAGAAAAAGTAATATTACGTAGAAAATTAGCTTAAAATAAAACGAATTTCCTAGTAAAAATAAGAAATTAACCGAAAAAACGAACAAAAAACAAAAATTTCGTCAATTTAATACGCTACACCGCTTATAATATGCCATATTATACTCTACACAACCGATAAAAAAGTCGACTTTTATAATTTTTTCTCAACATTTCGTGCATTCATAAACACGTTAGAACACATCTCCAGCCTTTTGAGCCGTCTCTTGTGTAGAATCGTTTGTGAAGTTCAACGACCCAACGGAGCAAGAACCGGTTCTGTCTCTAGGACGAACACAGAACGCTGCTGCCTCCCCTACATATTCTCCTAGACTTTTCCTATTTTCATAGATACCGGCTCAAAAAAATCGGGCGATCTAACCATATCTGTGAGTTTGAGAAGTTATTGAAGACATTAGAAGTTAGTTTTGGGCTATAAAATGCATAAAAATACTGTTTTTTCGTATTTCGTGTATTTAATAGATATTTGTTTTATTTTAAGCTAATTTTGTACTTTTTTTAAACTAATTTTGAGTGAAATGTGGTATATTCTAAGCGCTGTGGCGTTTGAAATTGACGAATTTTTGGTTTTTTGTTCGTTTTTTCAGTTATTTTCCTATTTTTCTAGGAAATTCGCTCTATTTTAAGCTAGTTTTGTGCAGAAAAACAAGAAAATGTGTTAAATTTTACTTTTTCTGTATATAATGAGTGAAATATATAATATTCTAAGCATTTTAATATAAGAAATAGACGAATTATTCGTTTTTTGTTCTTTTTTTCGGTTATTTTCGTATTTTTTTGAAAGAAATTCGTTTTATTAGAATTTATTTTAGGTGACATAGCTTAGATTGCGCTTAATTCGCTTAAAACCCGCTGAGATCGCTTAGAACCCGCTGAGGCAGCTTAGATACCGATGTAACCATATCTGTGAGTTTGAGAAGTTGTTCAAGACATTAGAAGTTAGTTTTGGGCTATAAAATGCATAAAAATACTGTTTTTTGTGTTTTTATGCATGATTACTCTAGGAAAATGATTAATACGAATCTATTTATAGAGTAATATAGAGTTTTTAAGTGAATTTTGTAGCTTAATTTCTCAAAAAACCAAAAAATAAAGCGTTTTCCGTGTTTTTCAAAGCTAATTTAAGATTTCAGACGTTAGATTTCAGGTGATAAATGCATCTAAACATAGTTTTTTATGTTTTTATGCTCGATTACTCTATGAAAATGGTAAACAAGCACCTATTTCTAGTATATGAGTAAGTTTTGAAGAGATTTTGACACTTCTAACATTATATTTGAGGTTAAAAATGAAAAAAAGGCGGTTTTTTACCTGTTTATTATATATTATTCTATGAAAATGGTAAACACTTATCTATTTTTAGTGTACGAGTGAGTTTTTAAGTGAATTTTGTAGCTTAATTTCTCAAAAAACCAAAAAATGAAACGTTTTCTATGATTTTCAGGTCTAATTGAAGACATTAGAAGTTAGTTTTCGGGTGTTAAATGCATAAAAATACTGTTTTTTTACCTGTTTATTATAGATTACTCTATGAAAATGGTTAACACTTATCTATTTTTAGTGTACGAGTGAGTTTTGAAGAGATTTTGACACTTCTAACATTATATTTGAGGTTATAAATGCATAAATATACATAAAAACGCAAATTTTTTAGCTGTTTATTCAAGATTATTCTATGAAAATTATAAAAAAGCACCTATTTCTAATGAGCTAGTGTGTTTTTAAGCGTTAAGCATTATAGAACACGTCGAAGAAGTATAAAACCCGTTTAAGACGCTCTGATAACATTTTAGGATGCATTAATTCACGATAAAACCCGTTTAAGACGCTGTCAAACCCGCTTAAGAAACTAGTGTGCCAATTTAAGACAGTCTATTTCGTTTGTTAATACTTTTCTACCCGTTTAAGATGCTTTACCAATATTTTAAGATGCTATGCTTTATGCTGAACAACATAGAGCCCGTTTAAGACGCTGTTAAACCCGTTTATAACGCTATATTACCACTTTAAGATTTTCTACTTCATGTTTAACATTATGAAAATAAAACAGATTTTTTAGTAAAAACGATTAGCAGATGACTGTAATTAAATGCAAGATTATTTTGAGTGTCGCTATTTTTACTCGAAATTTAGAAATAGTTCCAAATTTCCAAAGCGAAAAAAGTTTTTAAAGAAAGTCCTATTGCATAATCAATCTGAAAATGAGAAAATTATTTGAAATTCAGCAATGAAGACTGAAAAGAATAGTTAAAATTAATCGTTAGTTAAAGAGTTGAGTTAAATTTAATTTTATTAAGAAACGGACAAATTCCAAGATTTTGGTGATTTTTTGGACTAATTTAAGATTTCAGACGTAAGTTTTGTTATTAAAAATGCATAAAAATACTGTTTTTTATGATTTTACGCTAGATTATTCTATGTAAAAGGTTAACAAGCATCTATTTTTAGTGTTTATTATTTAGCTTACTCCGCTTAGGAAACGCTTAGAAACTGATGACATAGCTTAGATTGCGCTAAATTCGCTTACAACCCGCTGAGACAGCTTAGATACCGATGACATCGCTTAGAATGCGCTTACTTTGCTTAGATATCGTTGAAACCGCTCAGACACTTCTAACATTGCTTAAATTGCGCTTACTTCGCTGATAATCCGCTGAGATAGCTAATTTATCGCCAAGAACTCGCTTACGACCGCTTAGACACCGCTTAAATCGCTTAAATTACGCTAACATCGCTTAGGAAACGCTTAGAAACTGCTGAGATAGATAATAATGTTATTAATAATATAAAACAATGACTTTTCGAAAGCAACAATAAATATAACTTGTTAAATGAACTAAGACTATGAAATAACTAATATATAAAATGACTAATATAAATATTATAAAGAAATGAATAGAACTATTTAAATAACTAATATAACTAAATGGACTAAAAAATTCGTTTAATATTAACCTAAATGTTTAAATAATATTGAAATTATTAAATGTTCCTTTTTCGTTATTAAAATACTTGAATTATATCTCTGCATCTTTATATATAGTATCTTTCCAAATTTTTGCAGTCTCTCTTCATGATTTTTTATAGCCAAGATTATCGTAAATTTGGATAAACGAAAAATTGTTCAATGTACGCTAATAAATACTCTACATGCGTGATTTATTTCAAGATTGTGTCTTAATTTTATATTGGTGAAAATAATTCCGGAATATAACTACAATTCGAAAATAAACATGGAGGAATCTTCTCGAATTTTTCATAGTCCATCTTTACGAATTTTTGTGTCAAAGCAATACTAGATATGGAAAAACTGAAAATTGCAGAAGATACACTTATATGCGTTCTATAAGTTTTATGTATTTCATAATTATATCTTGTTTCTAAATTGGTTAAATTAATTCCGGATTAAAGGTCGACATTTCTTTCTTAGACGCAGCTAAGGTTAACTTTGCGATTTTCTGTAGCAAAAACTATGGTACATTTTGAAAAACGAAAAATAGTGTTATATAAATCAATATATACTCTATATATGTAATTAACTTGAATGGTGTATATTAATTTTTAATTAGTGAAATTAATTCCAGAAAAAAATGTGTACGAATCTTCCCTAATTTTCATAGTCCATGTTTAGGAATTTTTATAGCAAAGACTATACTTGATATAGAAAAACTAAAAATTGCAGAATATGCAGTAATATTTTGTCTGTATTCGTGATTTATTTCATGTTTATATCTTGTTTATAAATTGGTTAAATTAATTTCAGAAAAGAACAAGGACAAATCTTCCCAAATTTTCATCGTCCATTTTTGAGAATTTCTGTAGCAAAAACTGTACTTGATATAGAAAAACTAAAAATTGCAGAAGATACACCAATATGTTTGTTACACAACTAATTTATTGTATGTTTATATATATTGTTTATAAATTGGTTATATTAATTCTGGAAAAACAAGGACAAATCTTCCAAAATTTTTATAGAACATCTTTAGGAATTTTTGTAGCAGAAAGTATACTGGATATGGAAAAACTGAAAATTGCAGAAGATACATTAATATGTTCTCTGCATCTGCGATTTATTTCATGTTTATATCTTGTTTATAAATTGGTTAAATTAATTCTGGAAAAACAAGGACAAATCTTCCCAAATTTTCATAGTCCATCTTTAAGAATTTTTCTAGCGATTACCGTAGTTTATATTTAAACTCTTTAATCAACAATATCTCCAGGTATTCGTCTTAAATCCAAATTAATTTATTACATATTTAAAATCGTTCCGGGAACCATAGCAACCGAGCTAAACATAAACATAAACTTCGACAAGATGGCCGCCCGCGACTTAATTCACAAAAACGCTAATATTAATTCATTTTGAGCCCATTTGGGAATTAAAAAGTGGTGAAAATTTAAGAAATAGAACTTTGGAACACATTTACCTAAGGAATTCCGTTTTCTAAGGGTTGGAAAACGCGAAAACACATTTCGGTGAAATTCCTGGTTGCCGTGGGAACCAGCCATGTTGCGAGAGAAAACACTTGCCGGAGTTGAAATAACAAATGAAGAGCGATATTCAATTAGGCGCAATGATTGCCCTTTCCAATTATTATTTGTGATAACAGTAATGCGAAATTTGCTTTGCTTGTTCGTTACCATTGTTGTTATTACCTCGGCAACGTACAGTACTTGTCTAAGACATACACAATTAAGAATGTGCCTTTAAAAATGCTGTTTTTATAGTTTTTAGCAACAATTACACAACTACAGTTGTATTAAAACAATAAATATTAACGAAAAATGTTAATTATTAACATTTTTTTAGATTTTACGATTAATTTATAGATAGATAATTAATTTAAATATTAATTGCATATCTGTTTTTGTTTATAATTAATAATATAGTTTGCAACCATAAAATTAATAAATATGATTAATAATAAATAAATATGATTTGCTACAATATCATTAACAATAACGTAATAATAAATATATATAATTTGCAACAATGTAATAGAATTATTAACAATTTTTTAGATTTCATGATAAATTTACCGATAAAAATTAATTTAAATATTTATTGCATATCTGTTGTTGTTTATAACTAATAATAATGTTTTCAACAATATAATTAATAATAAATGTATAGTTTGCAACTGTATAATTATTAATAATATAATAAAAAATCAATATATTTTGCAAAAATATATTCAATAATAATATAATTATTTATTAAATAATAAGAATACCTTATTCAGAAATTTAATATAAAATTATATTATTGTAATTTATTATAAAATTGGATAAATTATTATAATAATAAATAACTATAATTTGCATCAATATAATTAACAATAATAAAATAATTAATAATAATAAAATAATTAATAATAATAAAATAATTAATAATAATAAAATAATTAATAATAATAAAATAATTAATAATTAATAATAAAATAATAACTAATTAATAATAATATAATAATAACAATGGCTTACAATAATATAACTAACTATAATAATAAATAACTACAGTGTGCAACA
Organism: Pachydiplax longipennis; assembly: GCA_036926295.1. NCBI lineage: Eukaryota > Metazoa > Arthropoda > Insecta > Odonata > Libellulidae > Pachydiplax > Pachydiplax longipennis. The sequence continues at coordinate 10,933,539 of JAVFKF010000023.1, forward strand.
ATAAAATGGAATTATTATTAATTTTTAAATTCTTATATTAATTTATCAATACAAAATTAATTTAAATATTCACTGCATATATATTTAAGTTTATAATTAATAAATTAAAGTAAAAATGAAATTTGAAATTAATTTTCATCGTTTTTAACAATATCACCGAATTTTTACCAATTTATTAGAAAGATTTATAGTGAATATATCAACAGAAGATTAGCTTACATTTCCACGAAATTTAAGATTTCGATTCTTTAATAAGATTAACAATTTTGCTATTAAAAAGCGACGTGCTGCGTAATTTATTTAATGGGAAACAATTGTTTAAATTGACTGCATCACTCGGATGATTTTCCAGGTTACAAGGGTGCTGAAAAAATGATCTGGAGACGAAACCAGTAACGATAGAGCTAAGAAAAAATTATGATCATGTAGAGAAATAATTAGGTAATGTTTTTGGAAAAACGTGGGTTCGAATCTTGATTTAAAATGAAGGAAAAAATTGTCAAAGATAGGGCAGCATTGAGATGATTTTCCAGGTGACAAGGATGCACAAAAAATGATCTGGAGCCAAAACTATAAAAGATATAGTTAAACTAAAAATAGAGTCTTATAGAATATTAATTTAGCTATATTCATGCAAAATCTGAATAAATTATCTTAATTTAAAAAAGGGAAAAATTAAATAGTAAATATAGACCATTTTAAGATGTGTTGCTAGGTGACAAGGATGCACAAAAAATGATCTGGAGCCAAAACTATAAAAGATATAGTTAAACTAAAAATAGAGTCTTATAGAATATTAATTTAGCTATATTCATGCAAAATCTAAATAAATTATCTTAATTTTGAATGGGAGAAATTAATTAGAAAAGATAGGACATTTTAAGATGTACTGCTAGGTGACAAGGATGCTGAGAAATAATCTGTAGCCTGAGTTTACAAAGATATGGCTTAATTAAAAATATGATCATGTAGAGAACTAATTAGGTAATGTTTGTGGAAAAACGTGGGTTCGAATCTTGATTTTAAAATGAAGGAAAAAATTGTCAAAATAGGGCAGCATTGAGATGATTTTCCAGGTGACAAGGATGCACAAAAAATGATCTGGAGCCAAAACTATAAATGGTATAGTTAAACCAAAAATAGTGTACTATAGGGAATTACTTTGGCTATATATATAGAAAATTGCAATAAATTATCTTAATTTTGAATGGATGAAATTAATTAGTAAAGATAGACCATTTTAAGATGTGTTGATAGGTGACAAGGTTGCTGAGAAATTATCTGGAGACAAAACCAGTAACGATAGAGCTATGAAAAAATATGATCATGTAGAGAAATAATTACGTAATGTTTGTGGAAAAACGTGGGTTCGAATCTCGATTTAAAATGAAGGAAAAAATTGTCAAAGATAGGGCAGCATTGAGATGATTTTCCAGGTGACAAGGATGCACAAAAAATGACCTGGAGCCAAAACTATAAAAGATATAGTTAAACTAAAAATAGAGTCTTATAGAATATTAATTTAGCTATATTCATGCAAAATCTAAATAAATTATCTTAATTTTAAATGGATGAAATTAATTAGTAAAGATAGACTTTAAGATGTGTTGATAGGTGAGAAGGATGCTGAAAAAATGATCTGGAGCTAAAATCAGCTATAATATATCCAATCTAAAAATATGATCATGTAGATAAATAATTAGGTAATATTTGTGGAAAAACGTGGGTTCGAATCTTGATTTTAAAATGAAGAAAAAAATTGTCAAAGATAGGGCAGCATTGAGATGATTTTCCAGGTGACAAGGATGCTGATAAAATGATCTGGAGCTACAATCAGCTATAATATAACCAATCTAAAAATATGATCATGTAGAGAAATAATTACGTAATGTTTGTGGAAAATATTAATTTTGTATCTCTTTTCTAAGACGGAGAAAAAAATTGTAGAAGTATAAGATGCATTGCTAGATAATTACGGAGAAAAAGTTGCCAGGTGACAGGGAAACTGCAAAGACGTCTGGAGCCAAAACCAAGAAAGATGTAGCAAAAATAAAAATAGCATTTTATATAACATTAATTTGGCTACATGTATGTAAAGTTTCAATTGTTTTTTTTCTCTTTAAGTGGGTGAAAGAAATTGTTGAAGATGGAGCATCATTCAGATGAGTTACTCGGTTACAGGAATGCAAATTTCATATTAGCGTTCATTTGTTTTGCCGAAAATCTCTCAATTTTGAAAAGAAAGCAATATTTCATTACGATAATAAGAATCTTTATTCAATTTCCTTAATTTTGGTACTTAACTCGATTTCTTAAGACCATCATTTCTTATTTAAATCAGTAAAAGAATAAAAGTCTGCAATCGATCGAAACGAACTTTACGGGCATTACTTATAAGTGCATTTTGGAGCCGTCTGGGAGTCGAACCAAGGACACTCTGAGCACAAAAATTCGTTTTTATAATTTCTAATGGTTTCTCTAACTAATTCCCAAATTTCGCATTTCTATTCCATCGGGAAGTGCGTGAAATTAACGTTTTTAAAAACCTCTTCCACGCATCTCTTACGAGAGTTGAAGACATTGTGTACATGTAATGAAAAGTGGTCTGGGAGTCGAACCGAGGATACTATAAGCACAAACATTTAGATATACAATACTCAATTATTCCTCTAACTAATCCTCAAATTTCGTGTTTCTATTTAGTCGGGAAGTGCGTGAAATCAACGTTTTTATAAACCTTTCCCACGCATCTCTTACGAGAGTTGATGACACTGTATACATGTAATATAAAGTCGTCTGGGAGTCGAACCGAGGATACTATAAGCACAAAAATTTAGATATACAATACTCAATTATTCCTCTAACTAATCCTCAAATTTCGTGTTTCTATTTAGTCGGGAAGTGCGTGAAATTAACGTTTTAAAAACCTCTTCCACGCATCTCTTACGAGAGTTGAAGACATTATGTACATGTAATGAAAAGTCGTCTGGGAGTCGAACCAAGGACACTATAAGCACAAAAATTTATATATATAATACTCAATTATTCCTCTAACTAATCACCAAATTTCGTACTTCTATTTAGTCGGGAAGTGCGTGAAATTAACGTTTTTAAAAACCTCTTCCACTGTTTCTTACGACAGTTGATTGACATTGTATACATGTAATATAAAGTGATCTGGGAGTCGAACCGAGGATACTATAAGCGCACAAATTTAGATGAATAATATTCAATTATTCTTCTAACTAATCCTCAAATGTCGTGTTTCTATTTAGTCGGAAAGTGCGTTAAATCAACGTTTTTAGAAACCTCTTCCACTGTTTCTTAGGACAGTTGATTGACATTGTATACATGTGATACAAAGTTGTCTGGGAGTCGAACCGAGGATACTTTGGGCATGAAAATTTGGATATATAATACTCAATCATTCCTCTAGTTAATTCTCAAATTTCGTATCTCTATCTCATCAGGAAGTGCATGAAATTAACGTTTTAAAAACGTGTTGCACGCATCTCTTACGGGATTCACCTACACAACGGTGACAATCTTACACGCACATCAAACGCTATGCTTTAGCACAGTCTTATGGACCTCAGCTTCCGAAAACATCGTTTTACAATTATAATGGAAACTTTTCCTCAGAATACATCCGTACAATTCTTGTGAATCGAAACAGCTCTTCAATTATGCAGATGGGAAACGAGGCAACGTCGCCCTACGAAGAGAAACGCTCTATCTAGGTCAATATGAATAAACGGAGAAAGAAAACATCTCTGGCTCATAGATACGATGCCAGTTTCCTAGAGCGTCGCTAGGATAGGAAAAAGTGGATGTAATAGAGAAATTCATTGTTTGGCGATGTTTTTAGTTGCTTTGTTGGCCGTTTGAGAGTGGGGGCGACACCGGTTTAAATGTTTAACGATTTTTGTGATTGTTTAACGTGATTTTTAAACAATTAAGGGGTTAATTATTACTTTTTCAGCTTAGATATATAATTTTTCCATTATTATCTACTATTTCAACTTTGTACATGCATTATTACTTGTGTAGTGTATTGTTTAACAATATTTGTAATTGTTTAACGTGATTTTTAAACAATTAAGGGGTTAATTGTTACTTTTTCAGGTTAAATATATAATTTTTTCCATTATTATCAACTATTTCAACTTTGTACATGCATTATTACTTCTGTAGTGTATTGTTTAACAATATTTGTAATTGTTTAACGTGATTTTTAAACAATTAAGGGATTAATTGTCACTTTTTCAGCATAAATATCTAATTTATTCCAATTTTATTACATATTTTAAAGTTCTAAATACATTATTGTTTCCCTAACATATGCTTTCAACAATATTTCGTATTGTTTAACGTGATTTTCAACAATTAAGGGGTTAAATGTCACTTTTTTAGCTTTAATATCTAATTATTTCAATTATTAATAACTATTTCAACTTTGTACATGCATTATTACTAGCCTGACGTATTTTTAACAATATTTCGTATTGTTTATGGTGAATGAATGAATGGTTCCCGTACATCATTTACTGAAAGTTCGATAAAATGAAAACCAGATATGATATAGAAACGAAATATATTTCAAAATTTGTGTAATTTAATCCTTTATAACTGTCTTACTTTTCAAAATCAAGCGGCTTTTATTTGTTGAAATATTGTCGAAAATGTGAAGTCACCTACGCAACCCACAAAATTTCCCGTACGTAAAAAATTAAAAGCGAGATAATTAATGAACCGGAAGTGCTACGGAAACGAAAATGGTCTCATTATAAGCGGAATTTAATTGTTTAAAACATCCTAAAGTTTGAAAATGATGCAACAATTATTCGCTGAAATATTTGCGAAAACGTTTAGTCACTCGCGCAATCTACGTTTCCCGTATATAATAATGAAAAAGGTCGATGAAATGGAAACCGGAAGTGGTACCGAAACGGAAATGACGTCATTATATGCAGAAGTTAACTGTTTATAAACAACTAAAGTCTGAAAATGATGCAACTGTGATTTACTGAAATATTTGCAATAACGTGAAGTCGTTAACGCAATCTACGTTTCCCGCAGAGAAGAAACATATAGGCAGATAATATTTCAACGTACTATAAAATCAATTACGCTGACTATATATTTTTACCGTGCGGAAAATACAAAAAGACGGATAAAACGAGAACCGAGAGCGGTATTGAAACGGAAATGACGTCATTAACTGCGTAATTTAATCCTTAATAACTATTAAAATTTTGAATTCTAAGCAACATTTATTTGTTGAAATATCTCTAAAAATGTAAGATCGGTTACGCAGATCTGATTCTTCCGTACGGTTGATCGCAAAAGACGTATAAAATGAAAACCGGAAGTGGTATCGAAACGAAAATGACGTCATTATATGCGGAATTTAATTGTTTATAATCAATAAAAGCTTGAATATGATGCAATAATTATTTGGTAAAATACTTGCAAAAACGTTAAGCCGCTAACGCTAGTCAGATTTCCCGGTCGGAAAAAACATACAGGCGGATAATTTCGAAACCGGAAGTGGTATCGAAACGGAAATCACGTCATTATATGCCGAATATAATTGTTTATAATCAATAAAAGCTTGAATATGATGCAATAATTATTTGCTAAAATACTTGCAAAAACGTTAAGCCGCTAACGCTAGTCAGATTTCCCGCTCGGAAAAAACATACAGGCGGATAATGTCGAAACCGGAAGAGGTATCGAAACGAAAATGACGTCATTATATGCGGAATTTAATTGTTTATAACCTCCTAAAGTTTAATAGTCGTCGCTTTTATAAATTTAGAATTATCAGCGAAAAACTGCAACGAGAACCGTCGTCCATTCTGACACCGTGTACGACAAATCCTAATTAAATCTCATTTTGCGAATTCAATTCGAAGAATTACGCAATGAAAATTCTTTTTCAGGTCTTTGAACACTCCAACAACCTTTTAGAATCCATAAAAAAGTCTTTTTTTCTCATTTTAGCTATCCGATTTGGAAATCGGGAAGCCATAAGCGTCGCAATTTTTTTCGCTGAGGATTATGGGTAGCCTTGGCAACGCGCCAAGATAAACAATGTAAAAAAAACAGTTTATTTAACCTTTTAGATTCACTATTTCTTCCCCAAAAGTGCGTTAAAAGCCGTGTTTCGAAGGAAACCGGTTTGTTTTTGATGTATTCGGTTAATTTCGACGGTTTTTCCGGGTTGAAAATCGTAAGAATCGAAACATCGAAGGAAAAATGTAATGTATAATGATAAATCTATATTCAGCGATGTTTTTCCGAATTATTTTCACCGCTTTATAATCAAGCTACGCTCTTCAAATTAATAACATATGTAGAATATATATTGCTGTATATTGGGCTATTTTTTGTTTTTCCAAATTCGCAATACTTTTTGCTGTAAAAAATCGTGAAGAAAAACCTTGGCAACGTCTGAGGAAGACATGTCGACTTTTGTTCCAGAATTAATTTTACCGATCAAAAAACAAGATATAATTTTGAAATAAATCACAGTTGTAGACAATTTATTATTGTATATTCTGCAATTTTTACTTTGTCCATATATAGTGTAGTTATGTCTAGAAAAATTCTTAAATATGGACTTTGAAAATTTGGGAAGATTTGTCCTAAATTTTTCAGGAATTAATTTCACTAATTTAAAATTATTATACACTCTTCACATTAATTACATATATAGAGTATACATTGCTGTATATTGGACTATTTTTTGTTTTTCCAAATTCTCAATAGTTGTAAAAAATCGTGAAGAAAAACCTTCGCGACATATAAGAAAGACGTGTAGACTTTTATTCCGGAATTAATTTTACCAATCAAAAAACAAGATATAATTTTGAAATAAATCACAATTGTAGTTAATATATAAGTGTATCTTCTGCAAGTTTTACTTTGTCCATATATAGTGCAGTTATTGCTTGAAAAATTCTTAAAGATGGACTATGAAAATTTGAGAAGATTTCTCCCCGATTATTCAAGAATTAATTTCACTAATTTAAAATCATGATACACTATTCAAATTAATCTCATTTTTAGAGTGTATATTGATGTATGTTACGCTAATTTTTATTTTTCCAAAGTTGCAATAGTATTTGCTAGAAAAAATCGCAAAGATAACCTTAGCTGCGTCTAAGAAAGACATGTCGACTTTTGTTCCAGAATTAATTTTACCAATCAAAAAACAAGATATAATTTTGAAATAAATCACAGTTGTACTACATATATTAGTGTATCTTCTGCAATTTTTACCGTGTCCTATCTATTGTAGTTATTGCTAGAAAAATTCTTAAAGATGGACTTTGAAAATATGGGAAGATTTGTCCTCAATTTTTCAGGAATTAATTTCACTAATTTAAAATTATTATACACTCTTCACATTAATTACATATATAGAGTATACATTGCTGTATATTGGACTATTTTTTGTTTTTCCAAATTCTCAATAGTTGTAAAAAATCGTGAAGAAAAACCTTCGCGACATATAAGAAAGACGTGTAGACTTTTATTCCGGAATTAATTTTACCAATCAAAAAACAAGATATAATTATGAAATAAATCACAATTGTAGTTAATATATAAGTGTATCTTCTGCAAGTTTTACTTTGTCCATATATAGTGCAGTTATTGCTTGAAAAATTCTTAAAGATGGACTATGAAAATTTGAGAAGATTTCTCCCCGATTATTCAAGAATTAATTTCACTAATTTAAAATCATGATACACTATTCAAATTAATCTCATTTTTAGAGTGTATATTGATGTATGTTACGCTAATTTTTATTTTTCCAAAGTTGCAATAGTATTTGCTAGAAAAAATCGCAAAGATAACCTTAGCTGCGTCTAAGAAAGACATGTCGACTTTTGTTCCAGAATTAATTTTACCAATCAAAAAACAAGATATAATTTTGAAATAAATCACAGTTGTACTACATATATTAGTGTATCTTATGCAATTTTTACCGTGTCCTATCTATTGTAGTTATTGCTAGAAAAATTCTTAAAGATGGACTTTGAAAATTTGGGAAGATTTGTCCTCAATTTTTCAGGAATTAATTTCACCAATGGAAAATCATTATACACCCTTAATATTATTCACATACTTAGAGTATATATTGATGTATGTTAATCTATTTTTATTTCTTCCACATCTATTATAGTCTTTGCTAAAAAAATTCATAAAGAGGTACATTAGCAATGTTTTAGAAAGATACGTAGATTTCATTCTAGAATTAATTTTACCATGATGTATTAATGATAAACTTCGAACAAATTTCAGGTATGTAGATAAAATACTGTAGTATATTATACTATTTTTTTGTTTTTCCTTAGATACTATTATGTTTCCTACAAAGATTCGTAAATAGTAACCTCAGTTACTTAGTCACCAAAGCCTCAGAGAGATGTGTCGTCGTTTATTCCAGAATTAATTTCAACAATTGAAAAACTAGATACACTTATGAAATAAATCACCTTTGTAGAGAACGACAATTTGTAAGCGCGAATTATTTCACGTTTTTGCAAATATTTCAGCAAATAAATAACGTCCAATTTTCAAAATGTAAGTGGTTATAAGGAATTGAATTACGCATATAATGACGTCATTTTCGTTCCGATGGCACTTCCGGTTCTCATTTTATCCGGCTTTTTGTATTTTCCGCGCGGGAAAACTTCGACATGTAAAACCCTGGTGCGTGACTCTCTTTACATTTTTGTCAATAACTCGGGAAATAAAATTAGTTTCAATTGCAAACTTTGGGGGATTATAAAGTAGTTAATTACCAATATTAAGACGTTTGTTTCGTTTCCATAGCGATATTAATGACGATTATATCTGACATTTTGTGTTTTTCGTACGGAAATTCTTGCAAACGTAAGAATCGTGTGCGTGACTCGGTAAACATTTTTATCAATAACTCACGAATTAAACGTAGAATTAATTTAAAACTTTGAACAATTATTCAATAGTTGATGAAAAATATAACGACGAAATTTCGTTTCCATAGCTACCTTAATTTCCTTTTAATCCGTCATTTCGTATTTTCAGAGCGGGAAACTACTCCATGAATGTCACTCGTGCGTATATTAATTTACATTTTTATCAATTACTCAGGAACTAAATGTAGTATTAATTCCAAACTTAGAGTAATTATAAAGTATTTAATTACGAGTATAATGACGCAATTTCGTTTCCATAGCGATCTAACTGACGGTTTTATCCGCTGTTTTGTTTTAACCGGTCGGAAACAGTTCCACCCACGAAGACATGCGTGGGAGGATTTACATTTTCCCAAATATCTCCGCAACTAACTACAACTGAGATCTCAATTTTTGACGGAATATAAAGAAACTTAAGCTCGAGATAATAAGTTAATCTGCTTTCAGCAGTGATGATTTGTTTCGATTTTATCCGCCTTTTTCGATTATCCGCTCGGAGAAAACCGTCATGTTTAAGTGCGTTTCTTTTTGTATTTGACCTAAAAAGGGAGAATATGTATACATCAATATATACAGTAAATCCCTGTTAAGACTCCAGTGTATACGGGTATGTAACTTTCTCCGACGGGATAATCGAAAAAGGCGAATAAAATGAGAAGTAGTCATCACTGGGTAAAGCTAATTAGCTTATTATCTTTATCGTAATTGTCTTTACACTCGGTAAAAATTTGAAATCTTAGTTGCAATTAGTTGCGGAGATATTTGTTAAAACGTGAATCCTCCCACGCATATCTTCGTGGGTGGAACTGTGTCCGACCGGTTGAAACAAAACAACGGATAAAATCGTCAATTTGATCGCTTTAGAAACGGAATAAACGTCATCATATTTGAAATTAAATACTTTATAATCTCCCCAATTTTGAAATTAATATTGCGGTTAGTTCCTGAGTTATCGATAGAAATGTAAATTAATTTACGCAAAAGTGACATTCATGCAGTAGTTTCCCGATCTGAAAATACGAAATGGCGGATTAAATGGAAAGTAAGGTAGCTATGGAAACGAAACTTCGTCAGAATATTTGCCATTAACTATTTTATAACCGTCCAAAGTTTTAAATTAATTCTATGTTTAGTTCGTGAGTTATTAATAAAAATGTAAACCGAGTCACGCACAAGGTTCTTACCTGTACAAGAATTTCCGTACGAAAAACACAAAATGTCGGATATAATCGTCATTTATATCGCTATGGAAACGAAAAAACGACTCAATATTGGTAATTAATTACTTTGTAATCCCTCAAAGTTTGCAATTGAAACTACTTTTATTTCCTGAGTTATTGGCAAGAATGTAAACCTAGTTACGCGCAAGTGTCTTACATTTAAAAAGTTATCCGCACGGAAAATACAAAAAGCCGGATAAAATGAGAACCGGAAGTGGTATCGAAACGAAAATGACGTCATCACATGCGTAATTTAACCCTTTATAACCGCTTACATTTTGAAAATTGAACCTTATTTATTTCCTGAAATATTTGCTAAAACGCAAAATCAATTACGCTGACTATATTTTCTTACCGTGCGGAAAATGCAAAAAGACGGATAAAACGAGAACCGGAAGTGGTATCGAAACGAAATTGACGTCAATATATGGGTAAATTAACACTTTATAAACATGATAATTTTGAATGCCATGCAACATTTATTACTTGAAATATCACTAAAAATGTAAGATCGGTTACGCAGGTCTGATACTTCCGTACGGTTGATCGAAAAAGACGTATAAAATGAAAACCGGAAGTGGTATCGAAACGGAAATTGCCTCATCATCTCGGTAAACAATCGTTTTATTATTGCTCAAAGTTTGGAAATCATAAAACAATTAATTGTTGAGATATTTACAAATATATAAATTCACCAACGCATCGGGAAATAGTTAATAATGGGTACGACTGTTCCAGCGTACATATCTAGGTAAAGCTAGACGGGTCTTGCTCTATTAGCGCTAATGTAAGCGGAAAGCGGCTTTTTCCGCTTCATATGGCATTAGAAAGCTCGAAAAACAATTGCCTAACGAAATATTACCTAACGAACAGCTTTCACGCATCACTAAATATTGACGAGAGAAAATTCGTTTTGTTTAGAAATATACGCCTTTTAAATCCGGTATCCCCGTTAAGAACTCGTCGTTTTAATGTAATACGTCTAGCTTAGGTCTGTTTCGAAGTGTCTCTTTGCGAATTTTTGTAGCAAAAACTATAATAGATATTGAAAACCTAAAAATAGCCCAATATACATCAATATATACTCTACATATATGATTTATTTCAAGTGTTTATCATGGTTTTAAATAGGTGAAATTAATTTCTGAAAAAACGAGGAGAAATCTTCCCAAATTTTCAAAGTCCATCTTTACGAATTTTTCTAGCGAATACTATAATAGATATTGAAAAACTAAAAATAGTCTGTTATACATTCATATATACTCTACACAGGTGATTTATTTCAAGAGTGTATAATGATTAACAGTTGGTGAAATTAATTCCTGAAAAAACAAGGACAAATCTTCCCAAATTTTCAAAGTCCATCTTTACAAACTTGTTTAGCAAAAACTATAATGGATATTGAATAACTAAAAATAGCCTGTTATACATTCATATATACTCTACACAGGTGATTTATTTCAAGAGTGTATAACGATCCTAAATAGATGAAATTAATTTTTGAAAAAACGAGGAGATATCTTCCCAAATTTTCAAAGTCCATCTTTATGAATTTTTGTAGCAAACGCTATTATAGATATGGAAGAATTAAAAATAGCGTAATATACATCAATATATGTTCTACATATATGATTTATTTCAAGAGTGTATCATGATTTTACGTTGGTGAAATTAATTCCTGAAAAAACAAGGACAAATCTTCTCAAATTTTCAAAGTCCATCTTTACGAATTTTTCTATTAAATACTATAGTAAATATTGAAAAGCTAAAAATAGCCCAATGTACATCAATATATATTCTACATAGGTGATTTATTTCATGAGTGTATAACGATTCTAAATAGATGAAATTAATTTCTGAAAAAACGAGGAGAAATCTTCCCAAATTTTCAAAGTCCATGTTTACGAATTTTTCTATCAAATACTATAGTAAATATTAAAAAACTAAAACTTGTAGGTAACACACTGATATGTTGCCTACATACCTGATTTAAATCATGTTTATATCTTGTTAATAAATTGGAGAAATTAATTCTGAAATAAATATCTATGTACATCTCTGCGACGTGTGCAAGTTTCAGTTTGTCTATATTCAGCATAGCCTTTGCTGCAAACATTCTCAAAGATGGAACTTGAAAATTTTAGAAGATTTGTACCCATTTTTCCCGGAATTAATTTCACCAATTAAAAATCATGATACACTCTTGAAATAAATCACACACGTAGAGTATATATCAAAGTATATTGGGCTAATTTTTGTTTTTCAAATTTCGCGATGGTATTTGCCACAAAAATTCGCAAAAAAGACCTAAACTATACGTGTTTTGTTATAAACAACGAGTTTTTGGGAGAAATACTTGGGAAACGGCAGTTATAATTCGTAAAAATTGAAATTATCATTGGAAGAAAATGTTATATAATGTATGACGTTGATGTATCAGTATCCTAGGTGATAAAAAGTTTGTTTATTTCCAGGAAAAACACAACAAAAATCACATATGTTTATCATATTACTATTTGTAATGCATATTTTTCATGTTAAACCCAAATTTTACCTTTTAATTACGATAATTGAGCTTTTAACTGTAAAGTAACGTAATAATCACGTAAATAAACGCATCGGCAGATGTAATTAACTATAGTTTAAACAATTTAGGGATAAATTTCACTTTTGAGTGGATTTTTCTGAATTTTTAACCAATTTTTTTATAATTAAGCTATTAAATGTATTAAAAACGCAGAAATTGTGCTACAAATTTATGAAAATGCACCAGAAAATGAATTCAAGTTATTTATTTCGGTAATTTATTGATAAAATTGCATTTTTTCGGTTTTTTAAAATTTTTTAACCGTTTTCGTAACTTTTTCGTGAAAAATAACGTGTATTTCTATGTATTTAGACGAAATTTACTAGAAAAGATGAAACTCGCTTAGCTCATAGGTTATTTTCGTCGGAAAGTGGGACTGGAAAGAGATTTTCGAAAAATTTGAAGAAAAAGAGAAATTAAACCAAATTTTTATGGACAATATTTACACTCGAATTTTCTCTTCCTGGTCGATCGAAGCGCCGTCGACCTGGTTACGGCGGAATGGGGAACTGAAGGACTACGTGCGATTAAATTTCGTTTAATTAGCTCAATTATTTTTTGGATTTTAAGCAACAATGATTGATAGTAATGAGAGAAGCTGTGAGAATGTTTAGAATTCCGTATTGGTGCTTCTAGTGTACATTTAACTTCCAAAATTTTGATCTTAATTTTTCTCACGACTTGGCATGTAGGCTCTTCTTCAAGATTTTTTTTCGCCTATTTCAAAATGAGATAGAATGCTCAAATTAATCATAGACGTAGCCAATACGTTGGTCTATTACAGTATATTTTTAATTTGTCTATTTTTAGATTTTCTCAGGCTACAGAAATTCTTATGTGTGGGGCATAATTTTCGTGCATCCAGCCCACTGTTAGAATTCGTATTAATGTAGGCTATTTTTCAAGATTTATTTTCGCCTATTTCGAAATGAGATAGAATACTCAAATTAATCATAGACGTAGCCAATGCATTGATCTATTACGGTATATTTTTAATTTGTCTATTTTTATATTTTCTTAGGCTACAGAAATTCTTATGTGTGGGGCATAATTTTGGTGCATCCAGCCCACTGTTGGAATTCGTATCAATGTAGGCACTTTAGCAAGATTTTTTTTCGACTATTTAAAAGTGAGATAAAAACCTCAAATTAATCATGGAGATAGATAATAGCTTCATCTATGTTTGTATATTTTTATTTTTTCAGATTTAGCATAAATGTGGCCTACAGAAATTCTTTTGCGTAATGCAAAATTTTTATGCATTCGGTCATATCTAAGGATCCATTTGTGTAGACAATTTTTCAAGATTTTTTTCGGCTATTAAGAAACAACTTAGAATCCTCAAATTAACCACGAAGATCGATAATAGATTGTTCTATGCCTTTCTATTTTTAGTTTTACGATTTTTATAATAGCACAGGCTGCAAAAATTCCTTTGTGTCATGCACAACTTTCATAGTAGGGAATAATATTTATGTAGACACTTTTTCAATATTAATTTTCGACCTTATATTTCAGAATTAATTTCATCAATTAAAAAAGAAGGTAACCTTCTAAAATTAATCATAATTATAGATGAAATAATATTGTATTTTGTACTAATTTTTATTTTTCAATATTAATTGCACTTTTTGCTACATAAATTCGTAAATAGTGACGTAGCACCGTTTTTAGAAATCATGTCGACATGTATTACAGAATTTATTTCACCAGTTAAAAAGCACGTTAAACTTCTGAAATTAATTACATATACAGACAATATAAGATTGTATCTTATGCTAATTTTTATTTTTCAATATAAAGTACAGCTTATGCTACAAAAATTCGTAAGTAGAGACGTAGCAAAATTTTCGAAATTCGTGAACGCCTGAACTTTAGAATAAATTTCACTAATTAAAAAACAATATAGACTTCTGAAATTAATAGCATATATAGACCAAACATAGTAATACATTGTGCTATTTTTTATTCATCCATTTTTGCAATAGGCTTTGTAACAAAAATTCGAAAACAAAGACTTTATCGGCGTTTTTGTAATACGTGCAACCATGTATTCCAGAATTTATTTAACGCATTTAAAAACAAGCTAGACTTTTGAAATTAATCACACTGATAGATAAAATGTGGTTGTATCTTGGGCTATTTTTAATTTTTCTCTATCTGTAACAGTATTTGCTATACAAATTCATAAAGTCAAGCCATCAGAGGGCCTCTACCGAGATGCAATTTAAAATACAGCTATCATGATAATATCTATGTTTTCTAACAGAAAATAATGGTGTAATATATCACGGAATATCTAAGAAAATCACTGATTAACTTAACAAACGGCTAAAATTCTGAAATTAATCATGCTTATAGAATAGATATCATTGTATCGTTTGGAGTATTTTGTTTTTCAATATTAATTATAGTCTTTGATAGAAAAATTACTAAATGGAGACGTAGCACCGTTTTTAGAAATCATGTCGACTTCTATTACAGAATTTATTTCACGAATTAAAAACCACCTTATGCGTCTGAAATTAATCATGTATATAGAATAAATATAATAGTACCTTGTGGTAATTTTTAATTTTCAATATTAATTACAGTTTTTGCTAAAAAATTCTTAAATATGGACGTAGCAAAATTTTCAGAATTCGTGAAGACCTGAACTCTAGAATTAATTTCACTAATTAAAAAACAAGATAGATTTCTTAAATTAATAGCATATATAGACCAAACATTGTAATACATTGCGCTAGTTTTTATTCATCCATTTTAACAATAGGCTCTGCAATAAAAATTAGTAAACAAAGACCTTATCGGCGTTTTTGTAAAACATGCAACCATGTATACCAGAATTTATTTAATGCATTTAAAAACAAGATAGACTATTGAAATTAATCACAGTTATAGACAAAATAGTGATGTACCTTGGGCTATTTTTAGTTTTTCTCTATCTGTAACAACATTTGCTACAAAAATTCATAAAGTCAAGCCATCGCAGCGCCTATACCGGCATGAAATTTAAAATGCAGCTATCATAATAATATCTACGTATTGTAATAGGAAATAACGGTGTAATATATCACGGAATATCTATAAACATCTCTGATTAATTCGGTATTTCTTCCAATGAACGTATTATTAAAGTATGAACGTATATATTCAATGATGCAGTTTCCAATTGAACGTTCAAAGATGAATCACAGCCTCCAGATTCGGTCCAGATGCTGTTTCAGGGTCTCAAGTGGTTACACAAAAGCACGCGCGTCCCCAGGCAATTGTTTCCCAACCCAAACGGATATTTAAGTACCAATTATATCTATTGTTCTTTGAATAACACTCCAATACGCTCATTGTTATATATCCTAAAGATCGAAGCGGTGGCGACGCCGGTGTCCGTTTTGGGAACCATGAAGATCGCCTCAGCAAAAACGTTTAATGAAAATCAATGGTTATTTTGAATTATCGGTTGTTTTTTGGGTGATTTGATGAGCTTTTACTATAGAAATTGTTTAGCGGTATTATTGTGATGAATCTTACGCAATAATCACCGTTGTGTGTGTGTTTATGTATCCGATGTCGGTAACTCCCGTAAGAAATGCGTGGGAGACTTTTTAAAAACATTAATTTCACGCACTTCCCGATTAAATAAAAATACGAAATTTGGTAATAAGTTAGAGGATCGATAGAATATTCTATATCTAAATTTTTATGCTCAGGGTATCCTTGGTTCGACCCCCAGACGGCTCGGAAATGCCCCCGTAAGAAATGCACGTAAAGTTCGTTTCGATCGATTGCAGACTTTTGTTCTTTTGACGATTTAAATCACAAATAATGGTCTAATAAAATTGAGACAAGTACCAAGAGAAGCGATATTTAATGTAGATAAAATTCGTAAAAATGTGTCATTGGGAAACATCAGTTGAGCAAGATGTTTATAACGAGTTTAAAACTCTGTAGTGGATAAACTATTGAACTCAGGAGAAATATAAAAATATTTTCTTATAGTTGAATACATTTATTATATGTGGATGAAGTTTTATTTTCATAGCTTATCAAATAAAGCAGTGAAAAATTCGTAAAAATACTACATATTGGGTAACAGACATGTTAAAGAAGGTGTGTATAACGAGTTAAAAACGCTGTAGCGGATAAACTATTAAACCCAGGATAAAACTAAAAATACGTGCTTATAGATAAATTTCTGCTTTATGGATGGCTGAATTTCGGTTATGATACCTTTTCAAATAGAGCCATGAAAAATTCGTAAAAATGTGACATATTGGGTAACAGACATGTTAAAGAAGGTGTTTATAACGAGTTAAAATCGCTGTAGCGGATAAACTATTGAACTCACGATAATTATAAAAATATATGCTTATAGATAAATTTATGCTTTATCTATGGATGAATTTTGGTTATGATATCTGTTCAAATAGATCCGTGAGAAATTCTTGAAGATACGAAGTGCCGAGTCCTGCCAGAGGTTCGTTTTAGAAAGACTAACATTCCAAAACGCAATCTGATCGATATTTCCACTTTAATTACGGAAAAACGAACGAATTTATTTAATAGATACATTCCGTTAATACATACCTTCGTACACAACCATCAATTTTCGAAAAAAACCATTTCTCTATGGATATTCGCTCTTATGCTAAAGAGTAATACGCTAAGATTTATTACTCCTGTATCATACATTTCCCCCCTTCTTTTGTTACCTTCATTTTTTTCCCCTTCGAATGAAAAAAAACCCTTTTTTATGGCTTTAGAAATCCGCACACACACACACAACTGTTTCTTCTGCTTCGATGGACTTTTTCATAACTCCCCGTTTCTATGGCAACCAGAAATTCTCTCTCTCTCTCTCTCTCTCTTTGGAATTTCTCCCTCACTCCAAAAAAAAAACGTGCTCTCAATCAATATATGTGTACACACACGAAGGAAAAGGGTTTTAAATCCTTGATTTAAACGGTTTATTAAATCCTGCGAAATGCTGCTGTAAATCTGTGATTAATGTTGTTTATAATAGTACTCTGTTAATGTAACTATGGGGGTGTTACTTCGTCTCAACA
This sequence comes from Pachydiplax longipennis, assembly GCA_036926295.1. Taxonomy (NCBI): domain Eukaryota; kingdom Metazoa; phylum Arthropoda; class Insecta; order Odonata; family Libellulidae; genus Pachydiplax; species Pachydiplax longipennis. The sequence goes on from JAVFKF010000023.1 coordinate 10,951,384, forward strand.
GTCAGCCAGTATTTCAAGAATTTTTTATGGCGTTATTTAATACGATATTAGAATGAAACTTTATCCACATATACTACAATTTATTGACTATAAATGTATATTTTTATATTTCTTCTACAGTTGGTAGTTTTTCTGATAGAGCCTTTTAAACTAGTTTTCAAAATATGCGTCAATCAGACTTTCAGGAATTTTTCACGGCTTTATCTAAAAGGATATCAGAATAAGATTTTGTACATATATACTACATCTCATTATCTATAAGAGCATATATTTATATGTTTTCTACAGTTGATAGTTTTTCTGCTACAGCCTTTTAAACCAGTCTACAACACATTCAGTAACAGAAGCGTTAACCCAAATTTCAGCAATTTTTTACGGCTCTATTTAATAAGATATCGGAACAAAACTTTATTCGTATATACTACAGTTTAGTGTCTATAAGAGCATATTTTTATATTTCTTCTACAATAAATATATTTTCTGCTACAGCCTTTTAAACCCGTCTTCAACAGATGCGTTACCACACGAGAAAAAAGGGTTTTAAATCCTTGATTTAAACGGTTTATTAAATCCTGCGAAATGCTGCTGTAAATCTGTGATTAATGTTGTATTTAATAGCGTTCTATTATTGTAACTATGGGGGTGTTACTTCGTCCCATCCGTCAGCCGAACTTTCAGGAATTTTTTGTGGCGTTATTTGAAAAGATATCGAAATGAAACTTTATCCACATATACTACAATTTATTCACTATCAGACTATATTTTTATATGTCTTCTACATTTAGTAGTTTTTCTGGTAGAGCCTTTTAAACTAGTCTTCAAAATATGCGTCAATCAGACTTTCAGGAATTTTTCACGGCTTTATCTAAAAGGATATCAGAATAAGATTTTGTACATTTATACTACATGTAATTATCTATAAGAGCATATTTTTATTTCTCTTCTGCAATTAATTGTTTTTTTGCTACAGCCTTTTAAACCAGTCTACAACACATTCAGTAACAGAAGCGTTAACCCAAATTTCAGCAATTTTTTACGGCTCTATTTAATAAGATATCGGAACAAAACTTTATTCATATATACTACAATTTAGTGGCTATAAGACTATATTTTTATATTTCTTCTACAATAAATATATTTTCTGCTACAGCCTTTTAAACCCGTCTTCAACAGATGCGTTACCACACGAGAAAAAAGGGTTTTAAATCCTTGATTTAAACGGTTTATTAAATCCTGCGAAATGCTGCTGTAAATCTGTGATTAATGTTGTATATAATAGCGTTCTATTATTGTAACTATGGGGGTGTTACTTCGTCTCAACAGTCAGCCGAACTTTCAGGAATTTTTTGTGGCGTTATTTAAAACGTTATCTAAACGAGACTTTGTACATATATAAAGCTTTTATTTACCTATAATGTCCTATTTTCATATTTTTTCTATAGTTAATAGATTTTCTGCTACAGCCTTTTAAACTCAGTTTTCAACATATGCGTTATCCCGAATTTCAGGAATTATTTACCGCTCTATTTAAAATGCTATCATAATGAAGCTTTACTCATATATAAAACATTTCATTATCTATAAGAGCATATTTTTATTTTTCTTCTAAAGTTAGTAGTTTTTCTGCTAAAGCGTTTTAAACCAGTCTACAATGGCTTCGGTAACAGATGCGTTACCCCCACTTTCAGAATTTTTTCACGGATCTATTTGAAAAGATGCTAAAACGAAACTTTATTTATAAATAATAAATTTTATTATCTATAAGAGCATATTTTTATATTTTTTCTACAATTAATAGTCTTTTTGCTACAGCCTTTTAAACTCGCCTTCAATGGATTCGGTAACAGATGCGTTATCCCCAAATTCAGGATTTTTTTACAGCTCTATTTAAAACGTTATCAATACGAAACTATATCCATATATACTACATTTTATTATCTATAAGGGCATATTTTTATTTTTCTTCAATGTTTAATAGTTTTTCTGCTACAGCCTTTTAAACCCATCTTCAACTGATGAGTTACCCCGAGTTTTAGGATTTATTTACGGCTCTATTTAAAAGGCTATTAAAACGAAGCTTTGGTTATTACTAAAACATTTTATTATCTATAAGAGGATATTTTTATATTTTTTCTACAATTAATAGTTTTTCTGCTACAGCCTTTTAAACTCGTCATCAATGGCTTCGGTAACAGATGCGTTACCCCAAATTTCAGGAATTATTTGCGGCTCTGTTTAATAAGATATCTAAACAAAGCTTTGTACATATATAAAGTATTTATATAACTATAAGAATATATTTTTATAATTATAGTAAAGCTATTAGTTTCGTTAATATATCTGTAACCGAATATGTCATGTTTTTACGAATTTTTAACGCCTTTATTCGAAAAGATATTGCAACAAAAATTCATACACATATAGAAAATCAATTTCCCTATAAAAGGGTATTTTTTTATTTATTGTGCGTTTAATAGTTTGTCTGCTACAACCGTTTAATCGCAATTCAATTATTTTCCTTAACAGACTGGTAACCAAATATGTCACATTTTCAAGAATTTTTCACTGCTTTATTTGAAACGATATCACAACCGGTATTCACCCACATATAGAGCATAAATTAAGCTACAAGAAGGTATTTTTACATTTATCCTGAGTTTAATAGTTTCGACACCATATTGTTTTATACTCGTTATTCACACTTTCGCTGACATATCTGTTACTCAATTTGTCATATTTTTAAGAATTTTTCATGGCTCTATTAGAAAAGATATTGTAACCAAAATTCATTCACACATAGAACATAATTTATAATATAAGAAGGTATTTTTACATTTCTCTTAGCGATAATAATTTTTCCGCTATAACGGTTTAATCGCAATTTAAATATCTTCGGTAACAGATCGGTAAAAGAATATACCACATTTTCAGGAATTTTTTACCGCTTTATTTGTAAAGATATCACAACCAAAATTCATTCAGTAATAGAGCATAAATTAAGCTACAAGAAGGTATTTTTACATTCAATCTGCATTTAATAGTTTCGACGCCACATTGTTTTTAACTCGTTATTAACATTTTCCTTAACAAATCGTTACCCAAAAATGCTATTGTTTCAGGAATTTTTTACGCCTTTATTTGAAAAGGTATAATAGCCAAAATTCACCCAAGTATAGAACATAAATTAAGCTACAAGGAGGTATTTTTACATTTATCCTGAGTTTAATCGTTTCGACGCCACGTCGTTTTAAATCTCCATCCGCAAACGGGCCCCTTCCTCCCCCTTCACGGGTTGGGGATGCTTAAAGGCATAGCTCGGTGTACACACACGTCATCCAAATCGATTTTTATAACCGCCGGCAGTCGCGTGCCTCGAAAACGACTCTCGTCGACGTTCAGCTGTTATTTCGAATGCGAACTCCAAAAATGACACCGAATTAACTCCGAATTAAACGTTTTCTTACCAAATGTTGATTTCTCAACCGTTTGAACGTTAATTTAACGTTTTAATGTGCTTTATCGACGTGTTTTGTGCCTTGATTCAATTGTTTTGTAGCGATTTGTGTTTTAAACGATCGATGAAAAAACAAAAGAGTGACGAAATGCGCAAGATTTGGCAATCGTGGGTAAACATCGTGCAAATATGTAGATTTAGATGTAAATGTAACAGAAATTCATATTTAAAAGGTGTAATTATTGCAGAAATGCATAAAATTAGCATAATTATGAAAGATATACGTATAATTAGTGTAGTTATTAAAGAAATACATTAATACAAGTGTATATATTACAAAATGCATGGATATTAGCATAAAAATTATAGAATTATATAGATATAGTTGTAAATATTACATAAATACATAAAATTAACATAATTATGAAAGAAATACATAAATATATCTATATATAAATGTAATTCAAGGCCAACATAGTAAATTCTATAGATATAGTTGTAAACATTGTAAAAATACATAAAATTAACATAATTATGAAAGAAATGCATGAATACAGATGTATATATTACAAAAATACATGGAATGTAGCATAAATATTAGAGAATTATATATTTCTAGCCGTTAATATTACACAAATACATAGATATAGTTGTAAATATTGTAAAAATACATAAAACTAACATAATTATTAAAGAAATACATAAATAAATGTGTATAGATTACATAAATACATGGAATGTAGCATAAACATTATAGAAATATATATTTCTAGGCATTCATATTACATATATATATAGATATAGTTGTAAATATTGTAAAAATACATAAAATTAACATAATTATTAAAGAAATACATAAATAAATGTGTATATATTACATAAATACATGGAATTTAGTATAAATATTACAGAATTATGTATTTCTAGTCGTTAATATTACACATATATATAGATATAGTTGAAAATATTACATAAATGCATAAAATTAACATAATTATTAGAGAAATACATATATATAAGTGTATATATTACAAAAATACATGGAATTTAGCATAAATATTACAGAATTATGTATTTTTAGGCATTTATATTACACTTATATATAGATATAGTTGTAAACATTGTAAAAATACATAAAATTAAAATAATTATTAGAGAAATACATAAATACAAGTGTATATATTACAAAAATTCATGGAATGTAGCATAAATATGATAGAAATATATATTTCTAGTCCTTTATATTACACAATACATAGATATAGTTGAAAATATCGTAAAAATACATAAAGTTAGTATTAAAGAATAACATAAGAAATACATAAATAAATGTGTATAAGAATAAGAATAATATTAGTAACAAATAAATAAATTAAATAATAAAGAATAATAATATATTATTGTTAATTTATTTGTAACTTTTAATAATTTATAATTTTTTAAATCATGTATAACTTGTGTTTACAATACGTTTAGTAATTTGCAATTTTAAAAGTTTGTAATTTCTAAATTATTAATAAAATCTAATAATTTACTATTTTTACTATTTCATAACTAAAATTAATTAATAATTTATGATAATTAATAATAAATAGGCATGTAACAATTGAAAATATTTAATAGCATGTTTTCAATATTTAATTGCGCAAAATAATTTACAATTTGTCATAATTTTCATAATTTGAACAATTAGAAATTTACTTTTCAAAAAAATTAAATTAATTAATAAAAGAATTGATTTAATTACGATATTATTTTTATTATTATATTATTTTTATTATTATATTATTTTTATTATTATATTATTTTTATTATTATATTATTTTTATTATTATATTATTTTTATTATTATATTATTTTTATTATTATATTATTTTTATTATTATATTATTTTTATTTTATTATTTTTATTAATATTTCGCATAAATAATTGTCTAAGATGATAATTGTTTTACCTCATTATTAATAATAATTTCTAACGGTAACAATATATAAATTTTAAGAATTTATTATTGTTAATAGTAAATAATTTCTAAATGTTTATGATTTGTAATAAATTATATATTTTATTAAAATGTATAACTTTTGATTTCATAAAATCTTTAATAGTTAATAATCGGTTATGATTTTTATTTTTTATTTTATAGAACAGTTTCAAACAGTTCGAACACCGCCGCCATCTTGTCTTCAATTTCGTGTTTTTTCAAATAAACAAAAAAATATACGTCTTCTTTCGTAATTGGTTCCCATAGTTACGTCCCAATTAATTCCTCATTTTTTTATTGCGTTTATATATATTTATGTAACCAACCCGCAATTAATTTCCAATTAGCTTCGCGAAAAACAATCGAATGAGGAAAAGGAAACAAACGAAGCGCGAAATTCGAAGTGGGCTTTTTTTTAACGATGATTAAAAAAGGCAGGTGATCGAATTAATTAAATTTGAGTTTTCTTGAAATTCCGAGAAGATTTTTTTTACTGTAGGAGATGAATTTCAGGGCGACTTTGTCATCAAATATCTCCCCAACATTTATAAGTATTATCATGAAATTTTTTTAAAATTAAAGAACATTTGTGTGTCTATCTAGTGGCGAAAACGGATTTTCTCTTGAAGGCCCGGGTTCGAAGTAAAAATTTCACAAAAATGGCGTTTTTCCTGCCAGAGACCGATTTTATTGTAACTTTGTCACTAAATAACTCCCACAATTTAATACTTATTTTCACGAAGGTTTTTTTATTTAAAGAAAATTTGTTTTTCTATCAACTAGCGAAAACGGATTTTTCCTAGAAGGCCGGGGTTCGACGTAAAAAATTCCTAAAGATGACGTTTTTCCTGCTAGAGACCAATTTTATGGCAAGTTTGACACTTAATAACTCCCATACAATTATACATATTATTATAAAAATATTTATAATGACAGAACTTTAGTTTCTTTGTCATGTAGTGAAAACGGAATGTTTCTAAAAGGCCCGAGTTCGACAAGAAAAATTTCCAAAGATGGCGTTTCACATGTCTTAGCGCAAGAAAACGTCAGTTTCATCTTCAAATATCTTCCTAACTGTTATAAGTATATTTACGAATCTTTTTTAAATGAAAGTACTTTTATTTGTCTATCATGTAACGTAAACGAATTTTCTCTTCAAGGCCCGGGTTGGACGAAAAATGTTCCCAAAAATGTCGCCTTTCCTGCTAGGGACTAATTATACAGCATGTTTGTCACTTAATAACTCCCAAAAAACTATACATATTGTAATGAAAGTCCCTTAATTTCTCTATCACGTAGCGTAAACGGAATTTTCATAGAAGTCCTGAGTTCGACGTAAAAAAATTCACTAATATGGAGTTTCTCATGTCTTAGCGCAAGAAAACGTCAGTTTTATCTTCGAATATCCTCCGAACTATTATAAGTATATTTACGATACTTTTTTAAATGAAAGTACTTGCATTTGTCTATCAATTTGCGGAAATGGATTCTCTCTGGATGGCCTGCGTTTGACGTAAAAAATTCACAAAAATGGCGTTTTTCCTGCCAGAGACCGATTTTATTGCATATTTGTCACTAAAAAACTCCCACAATTTAATACGTATTGTCACGAAAGTTTTTTTATTTAAAGAACATTTGTTTGTCTATCACGTAGCGTAAACGGAATTTTCATAGAAGTCCTGAGTTCGAAGAAATAAATTCCCAAAAATGGCGTTTTTCCTTCAAGGGACTAATTTTATGGCAAGTTTGTGACTTAATAACTCCCAATTAACTATATATATTATTATGAAAATATTTGTAATGAAAGTAAATTAGTTTCTTTATCAAACAGTCGAAACAGATTTTTCCTAAAAGGCCCGAGTTCGACAAGAAAAATTTCCAAAAATGGCGGTTCTCATGACTTAGCGCAAGAAAACGTCAGTTTCATCTTCACATATTTCCCGAAATGTTAAAAGTATATTTACAAAACCTTTTTAAATAAAGGTACTATAGATTGTCTATCATGTAACGTAAACAGATTTTCTCTTAAAGGCCCGGGTTCGACGTAAAAAATTTCCAAAGATCGCGTTTTTCCTGCTAGAGACCAATTTTACGCCAAGTTTGTCACTTAATAACTCCCAAACAAATATACATATTATTATGAAAATATTTATAATGAAAGACCATTAATTTCTCTATCATGTACTGGAAACGGATTTTTCCTAGAAAGCCTGGGTTCGACTTGAAAAATTCCCAAAATAGGCGATTCTCTTGTCTTAGCGCAAGAAAACGTCAGTTTCATCTTCGAATATCTTCTGTACTATTATAAGTTTATTTACGAAACTTTTTTAACTGAAAGTACTGTCAGTACTTAATCATGTAGCGAAAACGGATATTTCCTTGAATGTCCCAGTTCGACGTAAAAAAATCCCAAAATTGGCGCCTTTCCTGCTAGGTGCTAATTTTATTGCAACTTTGTCACAAGATAACTCCTAAAATTTAATATTTATAATCACGTAATTTTATTTACTGAAAGTACTTTAGCTTCTTTATAACGTAGCGTAAACCGATTTTTCCTGGAAGGAATGGGTTCGACAGAAAAAATTCCCAAAATTGGTGTCTGAAGGAATTAAGCTTTAATGTTAACGATATGAAAAAATACATATCGATATGCGAATTTGTGTGAAAAATTAAAAAAAACACTCAAGAAATGCGTTACTTATAGAGTGGAATTTTAACGATTGAACGTTAACTTTGGAAAATTCTTCGAAATTGATTCAATTAGGAGATTCTTTGACTTTTTTGTGTATGAATGTCTCAAATTGTTTGAGATAACGATAGTTTAAGCCTATTGTCGTAAGAATATAATATAATTTTATAATTTTAAATAATTTATCATTTGAAATTCATAATAATTAACAATATGCAATAATTTATGATTGGCAATTATTAATGATTTGAAATAGTATATAATTTGTAATATTATATAATATTTATTATCTGTAATTCATGATAACTTAATAGTTTTAATCATTTATAATTTTTAACTAATTATAATTTTAATTGTTAATGGTTTTTCATAAATTATTATTTTCAATAATTTAAAATCTTATGTAATTTTTAAGAATGTATGTTTTTAATATTTTATAATTTTTAGTGTTTTATAATTTTCTATATTTTATAATTTTTAATATTTTAAAAATTTTAGCATATCATATTTTTTAATATTTTATAATTTTTAATATCTAATAAATTTTTAATATTTTATAATTTTTAATATTTTAAAAATTTTAGCATATCATATTTTTTAATATTTTATAATTTTTAATATCCAATAAATTTTTAATATTTTATAATTTTTAATATTTTATAATTTTTAATATTTTAAAAATTTTAGCATATCATATTTTTTAATATTTTATAATTTTTAATATCCAATAAATTTTTAATATTTTATAATTTTTAATATTTTATTATTTTTAATATTTTAAAATTTTAGCATATCATATTTTTTAATATTTTATAATTTTTAATATCTAATAAATTTTTAATATTTTATAATTTTTAATATTTTATAATTTTTAATATTTTATAATTTTTAATATTATATAATTTTTAATATTTTATAATTTTTAATATTATATAATTTTTAATATTTTATAATTTTTAATATTATATAATTTTTAATATTTTATAATTTTTAATATTTTATATTTTTTAATGTTTTATAATTTTTAATATCTTATAATTTTTAATATTTTATAATTTTTAATATTATATAATTTTTAATATTTTATAATTTTAAATATTTTATAATTTTTAATATTATATAATTTTTAATATTTTGTCATTTTTAATATTTTATAATTTTTAATATTTTATAATTTTTAATATTTTATAACGTTTTACAATGTATGTTTTTAACAATTTATTTTTATTAATAATTTACATTTAAATAATATATATATTTACTCTTAAATTCCTATTCGTTTACATTTTATACTAACATTTATTTATTTACAATTTTTAACCATTCGTAATAATTAACAATTTCCACGAATTTTTAATCTATTTATTATATTTAATATTTCTACAATTTATGAATTTAATGATTGACAGTTAGTAATGTTGGTAAAATTGTATAATTTGCAATCGTTTTTAAAAAGTGTATTTGATTTATTAAATTCATTTATTTCTGACGCAATTTCCCTTTTTTTCAGGTGAGTCGTTAATTTCCTCATTTCTGATCCCTTTTCTGCTTCTTTGGTAAGTAAAAATGATTAATAAATATATAATACACATACATACTCGTATATACCCAATAGTTTTTCCGGGATAGCGTTTTTGACTTGTTATTGACTTTTTCGCTGACATATCTGTTACGCAATCTGTCATATTTTCAAGAATTTTTTACGGCGTTATTCGATAAGGTATCGTAACTAAAATTCATTCATATATAAACCATTACTTTATCTACAAGAAGGTATTTTTATATTTTTCGTGAGTTTAATAGTTTATCCGCTACAACCGTTTAAACCCAATTTGAATTTCTTCGGTAACAGATCAGTAAAAAAGTGTACCACATTTTCAAGAATTTTTCACTGCTTTATTTGAAGAGATATCGCAACCAAAATTGACTCATGTATAAAGTATTTAAGTATCTATAAACGTATATTTTTATATTTACTCTATCTTTAACAATTTTACCGATAGGGCGTTTTAAAGTTGTTATTAACATTTCCGTTAACATATCTGTCACCGAATATGCCACGTTTTCAAGAATTTTCCAAGACTTTATTTGAAACGGTATCGTAACCAAAATTCATATGTGTATAAACCATACATTTATCTACAAGGAGGTAATTTTGTATCTATCGTGTGTTTTATAGTTTCGACACCACATTGTTTTAAACTCGTTACCAACATTTTCGCAAAATTATCTGTTATCGAATATAACACATTTTCAAGAATTTTTCACTGCTTTATTTTAAACGATATTACAACCAAAATTCATCCCAGTATAAAACATTACTTATGCTATAAGAGGGTATTTTTATATTAATCGCGAGTTTGTTAGTTTCGACGCCACATTGTTTTAAACTTGTTATTAACATTTTCGTAACCGAATATGCCACATTTTCAAGAATTTTTCACGACCTTATTAGAACAGATATCGTAACCAAAATTCACTCATATATAAAGCAGACTTTTTTTTATAAGAGGATATTTTTGTTTTTATTGTGCCTTTGTTAGTTTGGACGCCATATTGTTGTAAACTCGTCATTAACATTTTCGTTACCGAATATGTCATATCTTCAAGAATTTTTCACTGCTTTATTTGAACACATATCGTAACCAAAATCTGCTCAAATAAGGAATATATATTAATCTATAAGAGAGTATTTTTATATTTATCGTGCGTTTGTTTGTTTGGACGCCATATTGTTTTAAACTTGTTATTAACATTTTCGTAACCGAATATGCCACATTTTCAAGAATTTTTCACGACCTTATTAGAACAGATATCGTAACCACAATTCACTCATATATAAAGCATACTTTTCTTTATAAGAGGGTATTTTTGTTTTTATTGTTCCTTTGTTAGTTTGGACGCCATATTGTTTTTAACTCGTCATTAACATTTTCGCTAACATATCTGTTACGCCATTTGTCATATTTTCAAGAATTTTTCACCGCTTTATTTGAAAAGATATCGTAACCAAAATTCGTATATATATAAACCATACATTTATCTACAAGAGGGTATTTTTATATTTATCGTGCGTTTCATAGTGTCGACGTCACATTGTTTTAAAGTCGTTATTAACATTTTCGTAACCGAATATGCCACATTTTCAGGAATTTTTCACGACCTTATTAGAACAGATATAGTAACCAAAATTCATATATATATAAAGCATAATGTTCTCTAAGAGAGAGTATTTTTATATTTATCGTGCATTTGTTAGTATCGACGCCATATTGTTTTAAACTCGTTATTGACATTTTCGCTAACATATCTGTCACTCAATTTGTCATATTTTCAAGAATTTTTCACTGCTCTATTTGAAATGTTATGGTAATTAAAATTCATATGTATGTAAACCATACTTTTATCTATAAGAGGGTATTTTTTTATTACATAAACACACTTACATACACTTATATACACATATATATTCATAAACACTCTTATATGTACATACATACGACGTATAGCAATTACGTACGAGTGTATTTACGTAATACAAAGGAAGGAAAACAAATGAAAGGAGATTAATGCGCTCCGTTATAAGTTTTGTGATGATAATGGAATACGAGAGCATCTCCCCCTCTTTCCCGTGGACCGCAGCATCTCTCTTATTAAAGGGAAACATCTCATCTGTTGCCATCTTGCTCTACAGCGTGTATGCATTTATGTATCCGATGTCGGTGAGTCCCGCAAGAAATGAGTGGAACACGTTTTTAAAACCTTAATTTCGGGCACTTCCCGATGAGATAGAAATACAAAATTTGGGTATCAGTTAGAGGAATGATTGGGTATTATATATACGAATTTTCGTGCTTGTAGTGTCCTTGGTTCGACTCCCAGACCTGTTTATATTATATGCATACAATGTTATCAACTCCCGTAAGAAATGTGTTGGAGACATTTATAAAAACGTTAATTTGACGCACTTCCCGATGAGGTAGAAACACGAAATTTGAGGATCAGTTAGAGAAAGTATTGAGCATTATACGTACGTATTTTCATCTTCGGGGTATCCTTGGTTCGACTCCCAGACAACTTTATATTATATATATACAATGTCATCAACTCCCGTAAGAAATTCGTGGGAGACACATATAAAAACATTAATTTCACGCTTTTTCCGATTAATTAGAAATACGAAATTTGGTGTTTAGTTAGAAGAAACGTTGACTATAATGCGGCTTAATTTTCATGCCCACAGTATCATTAGTTCGACCCCCAGGCGGTTCGGAAACACCCTCATACGAAATGCGCGTAAAGTTCGTTTTGATCGATTGCAGACTTTTATTCTTTGCAAGAATTTAATTAGTTAAAATGGTCCTACGAAATCGAGACAAGTACCAAAAGAAAGGCGATTGAATAAATAATAATATTAATAAGTATGAATATCTATGTATAAATATATTAAAAGATGTAGGTATTCATTTTCACTTACATAATCACCATTTATATTTATGTATCCGATGTCGGTAACTCCCGTGAGAAGTGCGTGCAAGATATTTTTAAAACCTTAATTTAACGCGCTTCCCGATTAAATAGAAATACAAAATTTGGGGATTAGTTAGAGGAACAATTATGTATTAAATATCTGCAGTTTTATCTCCAAAGTATCCTTGGTTCGACTTCCAGACGGCTCGAAAGTACTGCCATTAGAAATGCACGTAAATTTCGTTTTGATCGATCGCAGACTTTTGTTCTTTTGTATATTTAAATAAGAAATAATGGTCCTACGAAGTTGAAACAAGTACCTAAAGAAAGAAAATTGAATGAAGATTCTCATTATTGTCATAGAATATCGTTTACGATTCGAAATTACGAGAAATGAGGCAAAAAATAAGGAATAATTAGTGTAATTCTGCGAGTGTAAACAACCCGTTTCCTGGACGCCCAAGGCGATTGTTGAATTCGAGTTTATGTATTGTTTTAATGGATATTATTGCTCTTTTAAATTTAATTGTGAGAATTAATGACAATATTCATAAATGATACGTTTTTAAGAGTTTTTTTACCTTTTTATCTTTCGTTATAGCTTATTCTGGATTGATATTCATTTGTGAAAGAAAATCGGTAATTTTGACGTCAAATATTGAAATTTTTAAAGACTTTTAAAATTGCGAAATTTTCGAAATTTCAATTAAATTGTTAATTACTCAATTGCAAATTTACTTTAGTAATTTTCTTCCGAAATAATCCGTATTTCGTGGATTAACTTACGAAATAATTGTCAAAAAACTATTTTGAATCACTTATTTTGTTAATATTTCGTATTTTGTTTAAAATATTATATTTATTTTAATGTAAGTTATTAATATTTTGTATATATTATTAATTATATTGAGATTATAGCGGTTATCGTGTATATATATTTAAATATTTCCGTTTTTTGAGTAAAAAAGTATATTTTAACTCTCAGACTCTCAGCTACTCTCGACACTTTTTTCGGCGTCTCTCAGATCCTCTCAGATACTCTCAGCTACTCTCAGATACTCTCAGCTACTTTCAGGGCATAAAATTATGAATTAAAGCATAAATGATATGTTTTGACAGCAAATGAATGCATATTAAGCAACTTTTATGTCGTTATGAGGCGAAAACAACGCAAAGGTTTACGTAAATTGATTAAAACGATGTTAAAAGCCCAGTTTTCGTAAGAAATTATGCGTTATTCGTTTGTTATCTGCAGAGTAAGCAATGAGAGAGCACTACGAGAAGGAAAAAATCAATTTGAAATTTGCGAAGCAATGTTGCCCTACTTTAGGATGCAGCTTCTGCAAAAAATAAACGAGAAATTCTTAGCTGGGAAAATGAAAAGAAATTTACGTTGGGTTCTCGAGAGGGTCTCGAGAGTGGCTGAGAGAGGAAATAAAAGTGTCGAGAGAGGTGTCGAGAGATGCTGAGAGATATCTGAGACTAATTAAGAGTATCTGAGAGAAGCTGAGAGTACCAGAAACAATTTGAAACTATCTGAGACAATCTGAGAGAAGCTGAGATGTGCTGAGAGTAAAGGAGAGTAACTAAGAGTACCTGAGAGACGCAGAGAGTATCTGGGACAATCTGAGAGTATCAGAGAGAAACTGAGAGTATCTGAGAGTAAAAAAGAGTATCTCAGACATTTTAGGAGCATCTGAGAGACGCAGAGAGTATCTGAGACAATCTGAGAGTATTTGAGAGCATCTGAGACAAGTTGAGAGTATCTGAAAGAAGCTGAGAGTGTCTGAGAGAAGCTGAGAGTATCTGAGACTAGCTGAGAGTACCTGAGTGTAACTGAGAGTTTCTTAGACAAGCTGAGAGTATCTGAGAAAAGCTGAGAGTATCTGAGAGAAGCTGAGATTATCTGAGAGAGGCTGAGAGTGTCTTAGAGAATGTGAAACAATTAGAAAGTATCTGAAACAAGCTGAGAGTATTTGAGAGTGTCTGAGAGAAGCTGAGAGTATCTGAGATTATCTTAAGATTATCTTATAATAACTGAGAGTATTTGATGGTATTTAAGAGTATCTGATACATTCTTATAGTATCTGAGAGTATTTATTTTAAATTTACGTAGCAGAGACAAACTAAGAGTATCTGAGACAAGCTGAAAGTCTCTGAGAGTTTTGAGAGAAGAGTCGAGAGATGCTGAGAGTTTATGAGAATAATTAAGAGTATCGGAGAGACACTGAGAGTATCTGAGAGTAAATAAGAGTATCTGAGACATTTTAGGAGTATCGGAGAGACGCAGAGAGTATCTGAGAGTATTTGAGAGCATCTGAGAGAAGCTGAGAGTATCTGAGATAAGCTAAGACCATCAGAGAGAAGCTGAGAGTACCTGAGTGTAACTGAGAGTTTTTTAGACAAGCTGAGAGTATCTGAGACAAGGTAAGATTATCGGAGAGAAGCTGAGAGTATCTGAGAGATGCTGAAACAATTAGTGAGTTTCTGATACTTTCATTTAGTATCTGAGATATTCTGAGAGATGCTGAGAGCCTCTGAGAGTATCTGAAACAATTTGAGAGTATCTGAGACTAGATGAGAGTTTCTAAGAGATGCTGAGAGTATATGGAACAATCTGAGATTAACTGATACTAACTAAGAGTATCTGAGACAAGTTAAGACTATCGGAGAGAAGCTGAGAGTATCTGAGACTAACTAAGAGTATCTGAGACATTTTGAGAGTAACTGAGAGTATCTGAAACAATATGAGTGTATCGGAGAGAAGCTGAGAGAAACTGAGTGTATCTAAAACAATTAGGAAGCATCTGAAACAAGCTGAGAGTATTTGAGGGTATCTTAGAGAAGCAGAAACAATTTTTGAGTGACAACCTCCGAGACAATCTACGAGATCTGGAGAGAAGCTGTGAGTATCTTAATAGTATCTCGAGAGTTACTGACAAACTCTGTATGTATCTGAAAGTATATAAAAGCCCCTGTACCTGAGAGACGCTGAGAGTATTTAAGACAAACTGACAGTATTTTAGATCCTGAGAGTATTTGACTTTTTGACTCTGAGAGTATATTAAACTTACCTGAGGTATGTCGAGAGTATCTTATAATTATCTGACACACTCTGAGAGTATCTGAGACACATTACGAAAACATATTTAAGTAATTTCAAATGAATATTCCTTGTCCGCGATCTATTCATACAACGCATTATAAAGGTAGGTGAGAGAGCAATATAAATAATATTTACATGTATAAATATATATGAAAATCTTTATATAATGTATATCATATCATATCTGATACATCATGCGGCTATCTGAGAGCATTTGAGAGTAACTGTTAGCATGTGAGACAAGCTGAGAGTATCTAAAAGTATGTAAAATAATTAGAGTATCTGAGACATTCTTATAGTACCTGAGACCAACCGAGATTATCTGAGAGAACCTGAGAGTTCCTGAGACAAATTCAGAGTATCTGAGAGTATAAAAGGGTATTTGGAACTATCTGAGAGAATCTGAGACTATCTCAGGAATGCTGAGAGTATCTGAGAGTATTTCGGACATTCTTATATTTTTCTCCTTCTACCATTCTTATAGTATCTGAGAGTAGCTGAATATTTATAACGGTATTTGGAACATTCTGAGAGTAGCTGCGGAATACTGAGAGTATCTGAGACAAGCTGAGAGTATCTGAAAAAATCTGAGAGTAGCTGTGGAATCCTGAGAGTATCCGAGAGTATCTGAGAGGTGCTGAGAGTATCTGAGACAAGCAGAGAGCATCTGATGAAGGTGAGAGTATCTGAGACATTCTTATATTGTCTGAATGTAGCTGAGAGTATCTGAGACTTTCTTATTTCATCTGAGAGTATCTGTGGCTAACTGAGAGTATCTGAGACAAGCTGAGAGTAGCTGTGGAATCCTAAGAGTATATGAGAGTATCTGAGACATTCTTATAGTATCTGAGAGTATCTGAGACTTACTGAGAGTATCTGAGAGAAGGTGAGAGTATCTGAGACATTCTTATAGTGTTTGAATGTAACTGAGAGCATCTGAGACAAGCTGAGAGTATCAGAGAGTAACTTAGAGTATCTGAAACAATCTGAGAGTAGCTGTGGAATCCTGAGAGTATCCGAGAGTATCTGAGGCATTCTTATAGTATCTGAGAGAAGCTGAGAGCATGTGAGAGATGCTGAGAGTATCTTATACAAGCTGAGAGTATCTGAGACAAGCTGAGACTTTATGAGAGAAGCTGAGAGTATCTGAGAGTATATAAAAGTATTTGGAACATCCTGAGAGAAGCTGAGAGTATTTGAGAGATGCTGAGAGTAACTGAGACATTCTTTTAGTATCTGAGAGTATCTGAGACTAGCTGAGATTATCTTACATAAACCGAGACTATCAGATAGTATTTAAGAGTATCTGAGACAACCCGAGAGCATTAATAATACATATTAAAGTGTAATTTAAAATTGATATCCCCTGAATTAATCATAGAGAGAGAGAAAACAGAATAATAATAAGTAATAAGGAGGGAAACATTTAGTCTTAGTAACATAGTATCTGAGAGTAGCTGAGAGAATCTGAGACACGCTGAGAGTATTTGGAACATTCTGAGAGAAGCTGAGAGTATCTGAAAGAATCTGAGAGTAGCTGTGGAATCCTGAGGGTATCAGAGATTATCTGAGAAATTCTTATAGTATCTGAGAGTACCTGAAAGATGCTGAGAGTAACTGAGAGACACTGAGAGTATCTGAGAGCATCTGAAAGATGCTGAGAGTATCTGAGAGACACTGAGAGTATCTGAGATTATCTTATAGTATCTGAGAGAAGCTGAGAGTATCTAAGACAAGCTGAGAGTTTCTGAGACAAGCTGAGACTTTATGAGAGAAGCTGAGAGTATCAGAGAGTATCCGAGAGTATCTGAGACATTCTTATAGTATCTGAGAGTACCTGAAAGATGCTGAGAGTATCTGAGACTAACTACGATTATCTTATAGTATGTGAGAACATTTAAGAGTATCTGAGACTAACTGAAAGTATCTGAGATTATCTGAGAGTATCAGAGACTAGCTGAGATTATCTTATATAAACCGAGACTATCAGATAGTATTTAAGAGCATCTTAGACAACCAGATAGCATTTATAATGCATATTAAAGTGTAATTTAAAATTGATAACCCCTGAATTAATCATAGAGAGAGAGAAAACAGAATAATAATAAGTAATATGGAGGAAAACATGATGGCTGAACATCGATCGTTGAGTGTAGTCTCTTTCATCTTTAAAATCCTAATATTACAGCAGCAGCAGCTCTCTTTTCCAAGGCAAACTCAATCTACTACCCCCCGACCCCTCGTACCCTCCCCCTACCCCCCCACACGCCCCCCTCTTTCATCCGACGTCATTCGAGTTTCAAAACTTGCGTTCAATTCAGATGTATCTCTCTCTCCTTCCCTTCTCTCTCTCTTTTAAAAACACAGCTCTCTCTATGGGGTGTGTCACAATTGTTTTAAGATACTCCCTACATGTATGAGGTACTTTTAGGATATTCTCGGAGCATATCTGGTACTAATATGGTGCTCTCAGATACTTTTAAGATACTCTCAGAGTGTGTCAGATAGTTTTAAGATACTATTAAGATAATGTAAGAGATTCAAAGCTTGAAATTACCTTAATATGATTACGTAAACGAATAACTAATACTCTCAGCTTGTTTCAGAAAGTCTCAGCTTGTCTCAGATACTCTCAGATATATCTCTGATACTCTCAGTTAGTCGTAGATGCTCTCAGCATCTCTCAGATGCTCTCACAGTCTCTCAGATACTCACAGTTAGTCTAAGAAACTCTCCGTTAGTCTAAGAAACTCTCCGTTAGTCTAAGAAACTCTCAGTTACTCTTAGATGCTCTCAGCATCTCTGAGATACTCTCAGTTAGTCTCAGGTACTCTCAGCTTGTCTTAAAAACTCTTAGATTGTCTCAGATACTCTCAGTTAGTCTCAGATTATCTCCGATAGTTTCAGATTCTCTCAGCTTGTCTCAGCTTCTCTCAGACACTCTCAGTTAGTATTAGATAGTCTCAGTTAGTCTCAGATACTCTCAGCTTGTCTCAGATACTCTCAGTTAATATCAGATACTCTCAGCATCTCTCAGATACTATAAGAATGTCTCAGATACTCTCAGCTTGTCTCAGATACTCTCAGCTTCTGTCAAAGATACTGTAAATTAGTCGCAGATACTCTTCTCTTTTAAAAACACAGCTCTCTCACTCTATGAGGTGTGTCACAATTGTTTTAAGATACTCCCAACATGTATGAGGTACAGTTAGGTTGCTCTCGGATAATACTAGGTACTTTTAAGATGATCTAGGAGTGTGTCAGATACTTTTAAGATGTTATAAAGATGATCAAAGCTGGAAATTATCTTAATATGATTACGTAAATGAATAATAAATACTCTCAGCTAGTCTCAGATAGTCTCAGTTAGTCTCAGATACTCTCAGCATCTCTCAGGATTCCTCAGCTTATCTCAGATTGTCTAAGATACTCTCACCTTCTCTCAGATACTCTCAGCTTCTCTCGGATACTCTAAGATAGTATCAGTTACTCCAAGCATCTCTCAGATACTATAAGAATGTATCAGATACTCTCAGCTTCTCTCGGATACTCTAAGATAGTATCAGTTACTCCAAGCATCTCTCAGATACTATAAGAATGTATCAGATACTCTCAGCTTTTCTCAGATACTCTAAGCTTCTCTCAGAAAGTCTCAGATTGTATAAGATACTCTCAGCTTTCCCAGCATCTTTCTGATACACTTAGTATTCCTCAGCTACTCTTAGCTTCTCTCAGGTACTTTCAGTTGCTCTCTAACACTCTCAGTTAGTCTCAGATACTCTTCTCTCTTCTCGCTGTATGGGGTGTGTCACAATTGTTTCAAGATACTCCCAACATGTATGAGGTACTTTTAAGCTGATCTCGGATAATATTAGGTACTTTTAAGATAGTCTCAGAGTGTGTCAGATACTTTTAAGATGTTATAAAGATGATCAAAGCTAGAAATTACCATAATATGTTTACGTAAATGTAAAATAAATTGTCTCAGCTTCTCGCGGATACTCTCAGTATCTCTCAGATGCTCTCACAGTCTCTCAGATACTTTCAGATAGTCTAAGAAACTCTCAGTTAGTCTAAGAAACTCTCAGTTAGTCTAAGAAACTCTCAGTTAGTCTAAGAAACTCTCAGTTAGTCTTAGATACTCTCAGTTAGTCTTAGATACTCTCAGCATCTCTCAGATGCTCTCACAGTCTCTCAGATACCCTCAGTATCTCTGAGATACTCTCAGTTAGTCTCAGATACTCTCAGCTTCTCGCAGTATCTTTCAGGTACTCTCTGGATTCCTCAGCTAATCTCAGATCGTCTAAGATACTTCCAGATACTCTAAGCTTCTCTCAGAAAGTCTCAGATTGTATAAGATACTCTCAGCTTTCCCAGCATCTTTCAGATACACTTAGTATTCCTCAGCTACTCTTAGCTTCTCTCAGGTACTTTCAGTTGCTCTCTAACACTCTCAGTTAGTCTCAGATACTCTTTAATTCTCTTTTAAAATCATAGATCTCTCTAGCTGTATGAGGTGTATCACAATTGTTTTAAGATACTCCCAACATGTATGAGGTACAGTTAGGTTGCTCTCGGATAATATTAGGTACTTTTAAGATGATCTCGGTACATATCTGGTACTTATGAGATACTCTCGGAGTGTGTCAGATACTTTTAAGATGTTATAAAGATTATCAAAGCTGGAAATTACCTTAATATGATTACGTAAATGAATAATAAATATTCTCAGCTAGTCTCATATAGTCTCAGCTAGTCTCAGATACTCTAGCTAGTACTATCTGCTAGTCTCAGATACTATCAGCTAGTCTCAGGTACTCTCAGCTTGTCTTAGAAACTCTTAGATTGTCTCAGATACTCTCAGTTAGTCTCAGATTATCTCCGATAGTTTCAGATTCTCTCAGCTAGTCTCAGGTACTCTCAGATACTCTCAGCTTGTCTAAGAAACTCTTAGATTGTCTCAGATACTCTCAGTTAGTCTCAGGTACACTCAATACACTTTGGGCTACCTGGCGTCGAACCCAGGCATTCTAGGTAAACAGACATTAGCTTACTATCTTAGGAATCTTTTTTTATTTATGTACCAAGTTTAAACATTGTAGGATCATAAGTTTTCATTTTATAGCTGAAAATCTAAAAACTTGCACATCTGATATAAGATGACTTAAGGAGGACCACCTGGCGTCGAACTCCGGTCGCTTACGAAAGCGGACATATACCTATCATGTGTGGCCTATTCTTTTTTATATATTTACCAAGTTTCAACATTGTAAGATCATTATTTTCCTAGTTATAAAAGAAAATCCATGTACACATTTTTCTAGGATGTATTATCTTTGGGGCTGTTTGGCATCGAACCCAGACCTCTTAGAAGAAAGGAAAGTTGCTTATCATTTGTAGAATATTCTCCTTTATATATAAATCAAGTTTCAACATTGGAAGATCATTAGTTTTCTAGTCATACATGAATATCTATCCAGTTGTATTTGTACTAAGTATTGCATTTAGGGCCACCTGGCATCGAACCTAGACCTCTTAGAAGAAAGGAAAGTTGATTATCATTTGTAGAATATTTTCTTTTATATATAAATCAAGTTTCAATATTGTAGGTTCATTATTTTACCATTAATGGCTGAAAATCTATCCAGTTGTATTTCTACTAAGTATTCCGCTTAGAGCCGTCTATCTTCGAACCCAGGCCTCCTAGAAAAGCGGAAAGTTGCCTATCATTTGTAGAATATCTTCTTTTATATATACACCAAATTTTAACATTGTAAGATTATAAGTTTTCTATTTATAGATGAAAATCTACGCAGGTTCAGTATTTTTCCATTAATGGCTGAATCTAGTTGTATTTCTACTAAGTATTGCCTTTGGGGCCACCTGGCATCGAAGCTAGACCTCCTAGAAAAACGGAAAGTTGCCTGTCATGTGCAGTGCATTTTCTTTTATATAAGTATCAATTTTTAACATTGTAGAATCATTATCTTTTTAGTTATGGAAGGAAATCTATGTACATGCATTTCTAGAATGTATTGCCTTTAGGGCCGTCTGGCATCGAACCCAGGCCTCCTAGAAAAGCGGAAAGTTGCTTAAAATCTGTATCATATTCTCTTTTATATATAAATCAAGTTTCAACATTGTAGGATCATATGTTCTCTAGTCATAGATGAATATCTATGCAGTTGTATTTGTACTAAGTATTACCTTTAGGGCCGTCTGGCTTCGAACCCAGGTCTCCTAGAAAAACGGAAAGTTGCCTATCATTTGCACTACATTTTCTTTTATATAAGTATTAATTTTTGACATTGTAGGTTCATTATTTTATTAGCTACGGAAGAAAATCCATGTATATGGTTTTCTATGATGTATTTCCTTTAGGGCCGTCTGGCTTCGAACCCAGGCCTCCTAGAAAAGCGGAAAGTTGCTTAAAATCTGTAGCGTATTCTCTATTATATATACATCAAGTTTCAACATTGTAAGATCATTAGTTTTCTAGTCATAGATGAATATCTATCCAGTTGTATTTGTACTAAGTGTTGCCTTTAGGGCCGTCTGGCTTCGAACTCAGACCTTCTACAAAAACGGAAAGTTGCCTATCATTAGCAGCGTATTGTCTTTTATATCTGTACCAAATTTTAACATTGTAGAATTATAAGTTTTCTAGTTGTAGATGAAAATCTACGCAGGTTCAGTATTTTTCCATTAATGGCTGAACCCAGTTGTATTTCTACCTAGTATTGCCTTTGGGGGCACCTGGCATCGAACTCAGGCCTCCTAGAAAAACGGAAAGTTGCCTATCATTTGGAGTACATTTTTTTTTATATAAGTACCAATTTTTATCATTGTAGGAGCATTATATTTCCAGTTATGGAAGAAAATCCAATGTATTTCTGTGATGTATTTCCTTTAGAGCCGTCTGGCATCAAACCCAAGCCTCCTAGAAAAGCGAAAAGTTGCCTATCATCTGCGGAACATCTTTTCCTACAAATGTACCAATTTTCATAGCTCTACAACCATTAGTTTCCGAGAAAAATGTAAACTCACAAAACTGAATCGCACTGTACCACCTGTGTTTACGTTACCAATTCATCGTTTAAAATTGTTTAAACCGAAGACACAACCTCCTAGCAACGGTCTATGCGAGGCAGATAGATCAAACTTTATTAATACAACCATTCCCCAAAGTACGGGACCTTAAATGGCTAGATATTAGACGAAAATGCGAAAACTTTTTCCGAAATATTTCCGCCATTTTTAATAAGAAAACTTTTGAGGGAAATCGTTTTGCATAATTCCGTCGAATATTTCGTTTCCTAATAACGCCGCCAGAGGACTCTGCCTCGCTCTTTTTTTTACATCGCTTCGGAAACTTATTTTGATATTTTTTTATTCTTTTTTCGTTTTTTTTTTCGTTCAAAAGAGTTGTAATTCTTCTCGGAAAACTATGAATTTTTACCGATAAATTTGGTAAACCCTTTTCGAGAATTTTCTCACCGACATTTTGACGAGAAATAATTGAAAAAATACCGCTAACTCTTACAATAATCATTTAATTGTTGAACAAACAAAGCAGATGTTGTCATAAACAATTAACTGAACATTATTACAGTTAAGTAAACAATTAATATCATAAAATGTACTAATTTGACTTACGTTCAAAGGAAGAAATACACAATCAGCTACGACCGTACAAAATATTGTTTTTTTTGCCCTAATTCTCGAAACTTCGACTCGATAACGATATTCTACGACCAGAATAAGAATCTCTATTCAATTTCCTTCCTTTTGGTGCTTGTTTCAGTTTCGTAGGACCATTTTTACTAATTTAATTCGTCAAAAGAAGAAAAGTCTGCAATCGGTCGAAACGAACTTTACGTGCGTTACTTAGGAAAACATTCATTTGTTTAACCAAAATTCTCGCAATTCTGCAGAGAAAACAGTATTTCATTACTAAAATTAGAATATTTATTCTATTTCCTTTCTTTTGGTACTTGTCTCGATTTTCTAAGACCATTTTCACTGATTTAATTATTCAAAAGAAGAAAAGTCTGCAATCTATCGAAAGGAACTTCACGTTCATTTTTTATGAGGGCAGTTTGGAGACGTCTGGGAGTCGAACCAAGGATTCTCTGGGCATAGAAATATGGATATATAATATTCAATTTTGCCTCTAATTAATCCCCAAATTTCATATTTCTAATTAGTCGGGAAGTGCGTAAAATTAATAATTCTAAATTAGCTTACACGTAATTCTTACGGGAATTCACTGACATCTGATAGATAAAAATAAACAGATAAATTCGTATATCTTTTGGTATATATATATAAATGTAGATATTTGTACTTATATATAAGAATCCTTGTTCAATTTCCTTTATTTTGGTACTTGTCTCGATTTTCTAGGACAATAAATTCTTATTTTAATCATCAAAAGACTAAAAGTCTGCAATCGATCGAAACGAACTTTACGTGCATTTCTTATGGGAGTGTTTTGAAGACGAAAATCATCATGTTTTCTTATCATAATTCTCATTATTTTGACGACAAAACGATATTCCACGACTTAAATAAAAATCTTTGTTCAATTTTCTTTCTTATGGTACTTGTTTTAACTTCGTAGGACCATTATTTCTTATTTAAATCATCAAAAGAACAAAAGTCTGCAATCGATCGAAACGAACTTTACGTCCATTTCATAACGGGAACTTTCCGACTCTTCAGGGGTCGAACCAAGGACTAGAGATAGAAAAGAAGTAGATTTTAATCTGCTCTAGGATCACCTTTAACGGTGTCTAAATTTTGAAAGTCGTACAGTGTTTGGTTCTCTAGTTATAGACCAAAATAGACAAGGGTGCAACTTACGTAACTTCTAGAAATTCGATTTTTTTTGGAGTAACATTGAAAAATGAATGTTTTTTACCGTTTTTTTTAATCTTTGGTATGAAATATGTAATTGCGGGATAGATTATGTACACATCCAAATAAAGGGCGTAATCTAATCGGAGAAATATACAGCTTTTCATTTATTTTAGGTAATGCAAACATGGAAGATAAGATAGCTCATGTGAGCTGTGTCTGTAGTCAGTAAACGAGTATTTTTCGAAAAGTGGGAATTTGTACGACAATGTAATTTTTCAGGGAATGTTTATTATTTTCCATCTATGATCTTTTGTTGACTTTTTGAAAAAATTTAAAATTTTATGGTGTTTTTTCGTAATATTTTCGTGTTTTTAATGGTTAATTCTATATCAAATTTTGTAATTTTTTTATTTTTTTATCGGATGTTCATCATTTTTTCAACGTGGTCTTCTGTTAGCTTTTTTTTAATTTTTAAAATTTTGTCATGTTTTTTCGTAATATTTCCGTGTTTTTAATAGTTAATTCTGTAATACATTTTGTAATTTTTTTTATTTTTTATCAGATGTTATCTTTTTTCATGTTCTTTTGTTGACTTTTTAAAAAAATTTAAAATTTTATCCTGTTTTTTCGTAATATTTCCGAGTTTTTTTATAGTTGATTTGGATAATTATTTCGTATTTTTTGACCATTTTTTCTGATTAAAAAAATATATTTCGCTTTAAAATATAACAAACAATTAATTCTTAATCTATTTTTTTACTATAACTTTTTGATATTTTTACTTAATTTAGTTTACTTTATAATTTCGTAAATTAGCAACTTATTTAAAGATATTATTTTTTGAATTGTACAAAAACTTGTATTTAAATATTAATTTTTAATTTATTACTAATTGCTTTTTGTAATTTTCTATTTTTTTTTAAATTTAGTAATTTTTATTGGTAATTTCATTTTGTAATTTAATTTCTGACTTTTTAATAGTTAATTTGAATCTATATTTATATTTGAATCTGATTTTTTACGATTTTTTTTTTTTTTAAGTTTAATAATGTTCTTAGACTACTTTTCCTCAAAATTGAAAAATCAAACTTTACTCTCTTAAATAGCAGAGTTAAAACTATTTTTCCCTAGTTTTTCTCCATCCTAGGCCTCCTAGATTCGTTCCTAGACTATTATAACATTTTGCGCTAGTTCCCCATTAATTCTGTCTCAATAAATAGATAAAAACTCATTTTTACTAATCAGTAATTACTATTTGATACATTTCACGTAGTTTTTCGTTCCCTCTCTCTCCGCCAGGAGTCGCATTTCATCATTGGGGCCCTTGGAATTCTTTCGGGGCCTTTGTAAAACTTTTAGTGGCCTTTATATTTCTTTTAGGGCCTTCGTATTTGTCTCAGGGTCCTAATTATTAAGTGAGGTCCTTTATATTCATGTTTGGGCCTTTGTAACACTCTTAGGGCCCTCGTTATCCTTTTAGGGGTCTTTGAAATCATCTCAGGGCCTTTAAATCTCCTTCAGGGCTTTAATATCTGTCTCAGGGCCTTTACATTTCTTTTAGGGCCTTCAGAATCGTGTTGGGGACTATATGAATATATTATTAAACTGCTACGTGTAAAATGTCGAAAAATCATTCAATTAAGATGAAAATTGACGTCTTTTAAACGTTATTCATTTGTTTTTCTAGTTTAAACTCGATTTAGAAATCGAAAATAACCTATTTACATTTGTTTTACAAATATTTAAATCCTTTTCTAGGTAAAAATGTCGAAAAAACGTTTGTATAACATGAAAATGTCTTTTAAACGTTTGTCAATTGTTTTTCTTGTTTAGACGCAATGTAAAAGTCAAAAAATATCTATTTTACATTTAATTTCGTAGTTTATTCATTATTTCAATCCGTTGCCAGGTGAAAATGACTTGTTTTATGTCGTTGCTACGTGAAATTGTCGAAAAATTAGTTAAATAACATCAATATTACGTCTTGACATTGTTTTTCAATTGTTTTTCTATAAGATAAACATGTTTCAATTTGTCATCTAGTAATTAGCCGCCCTAGCTAGATGACAAAGGCCTTTGTCATCTAGCTAGGGCGGCTTTTAGGGCCTTTTGGGGGCCTTTTGTAACCCTCTTAGGCCTTCGTAATCATCTCAGGGCCTTTATATTTCTTTTTGGGCCTTATGGGTGTTCGTTTGGGGCCTTTGTAAAGCTTTTAAGGGCCTTTCTAATCATGTTTTTATGATTATTTTAATCCGTTTCTAGGTAAAAACGTCGAAAAATCGTTTGAATAACATCAAAATTACGTCTTTACATCGTTATTCATTTGTTTTCCTAGCCTAGAAACAATTTAAGCCTAGAACTAAAAAATTACCCATTTTACGTTTAATTTCTTAGTTTGTTCATTGTTTTTATCCGTTGCTAAGTAAAAATGTCGAAAAACGAGTCACTAACACAATAAATACGTCTCTACAACGACTGTCATTTGTTTTTCTATAATATAAACACAATTTAGAAGCCAGAAATGACCTGTTTATAATTATTATATAATTATTTTATGTCGTTGATAGGTAAAAATACAAAAAAATCATTCAAATGACATCAAAATTACCTCTTTTAATCGTTATTCTTTTGTTTTCCTAGGCAAAAAAGCAATTCAGAAGTCGAAAATAATCTATTTACGTCTAGTTTATAATTATAATATGTCGTTGCTAGGTAGAAATATCATGAAAAACTTTTGAATAACATAAAAATTACGTTTTTAAATCGTTAGTGAGTTGTTTTCCAAGCGTAAACGCATTTTAAAAGTCAGAAATAACCAATTTATATATATTATACAATTATTTTATAACTTTACTACGTTAAAATGTCAGAAAATCATTTAAATAGCATCAAAATTACGTCCTTGCATCGTTTGTCACTTGTTTTGTTAATAAAAACACGTCTTTATAAGTCAAAAAGTGTTTTTTTATGCATAATTTCCTAGTATATTCATTGTTTTAATCCGTTGCCAGGCAAAAATGAATTATTTCATATCGTTGCTAGGTAAAATTCATGGAAAAATCATTAAAGTAACATAAAAATTACGTTTTTATGTTATCAAATGTATTTTATTTACTTTATATCGTTAGTCAATTGTTTTCATAACGCCATAACAAGGTTAGGGCCTTAATACTACTATTGGGGCCCCTTATATATCTATTAGGGCCTTCAGAATCGTGTTGGGGCCCTATTAATTACGTCAGGGCCTTCATATTCCAGTTAGGACCTTCAAAATACTCTTGGGCCCCCTTATATATCTATTAGGGCCTTCAGAATCGTGTTGGGGCCATTATAATTACGCCAGGGCCTTCATATTCCAGTTAGGACCTTCAAAATACTCTTGGGGCCCCTTAAATATCAATTAGGGCCTTCAGAATCGTGTTGGGGCCCTTGTAATTACGTCAGGGCCTTCATATTCCAGTTAGGACCTTCGAAATACAATTACAATCTCTAAAAACACTTTCGAATTCAATTTTTTCGTATTTCAAGAAATGAGTCACTCCAAAACGTGCGATTGCATTTGTTTACACTTTTCTTTATCGGAAAGAGAGAAAAAAACGACTATCTGAAGTCAAACAGCTTTATCTCCGGCGGCAGTAAATTAAAACTCGGAGCGCAATAATTGATAACAATTGTTTACTTTGCGTTGATAAATGAGGAATACTTCAAAACGTCCTGGTTGCTACTTTTTCTTGATAGCGACGGTTGGTATGGTGACGGATGAGTTCTTATGGCCGTCGTGGTGGTTGTGGGTTGTGTTTGGTAGGGTCTAGGGACGAATCTAGGAGGTCTAGGATGAAATGAAAAATTGGAGAATGAAGCTCAGTCTATGATCTATTCTTGTACAAAGTTTGGTGTTTATATCTTAATGGAAAGTGGGTTAAATAAATTATTGAACATTTGATTACACTTGGTTCTTTTGGACGGATCCTAGGAGAAACTGCTAAAGAATATGGTCTAGGAACGAATCTAGGAGGTCTAGGATGAAATGAAAAATGGGGTTATAAAGTTTGATCTATGTTCTTTAATCATGTAAAGTTTCGTTTCTCTATTTTAAATAAAAGTATGTTAAAATAATGATTGAAAAATTTATAACACCTACATTTTATAAACCATTCTTGAAAGAGACTTCTGTAGAAAGTGGTCTAGGATCAAATCTAGGAATTCTAGGAGAGTGGAAAAATAGAAAAATAAAGCTTACACTGTGCTCTTTAATTTAGTCAAGTTTCGTTTCTCTATTTTAAACAGAAATATGTTAAATAATTATCGAAAAATTGATAACACCTACATTTTATTAACGATTCTTGAAAGAGATTTCTGAAGAAAGTAGTCTAGGAACGAATATAGGAGGTCTATGAAAATACTAAAAACAGGGAAATAAAGCTTCAGTTATGCTCTATTATCTTACAAAGCTTAGTTTTTATATCGTGATGAGAAGTGGTTTAAGTAAATTATTGAACATTTGATTACACTTAGTTCTTCTGTACGGATCCTAGGAGAAAGTGCTAAAGAGTATAGTCTAGGAACTAATCTGGTAGGTCTAGGATATTGTAAAAATAGGAACGTAATGACTAACCTTTGTTCTTTAATCATGTAAAGTTTCGTTTCTCTATTTTAAACAGAAGGATGTTAAAATAATTATAGAAAAATTGATGACACCTACATTTTATAAACGACTCTTGAAAGAGATTTCTGTAGAAAGTGGTCTAGGACCAAATCTAGGAGGTCTATGATAAAAGAAAAATGGTGTAATAAAGCATCATCTATGATCTATAATATTACAAAGTTTTGTTTTTATATCTTGATGGGAAGTGGGTTAAAAAAATTCTTGAACATTTGATTACACTTAGTTCTTCTGTACGGATCCTAGGAGAAAGTGCTAAAGAATATAGTCTAGGATCGCATCTAGGAGGTCTAGGATATAAAGAAAGATATAGTTATCAAGCATACACTATGCTCTTTAATCCTTTCAAGTTTCGTTTCTCTATTTTAAATAAAAATGTGTTAAAATAATGATTGAAAAATTTATAACACCTACATTTTATAAACCATTCTTGAAAGAGACTTCTGTAGAAAGTGGTCTAGGATCAAATCTAGGAATTCTAGGAGAGTGGAAAAATAGAAAAATAAAGCTTTAACTGTGCTCTTTAATCTAGTCAAGTTTCGTTTCTCTATTTTAAATATAAATATGTTAAAATAATTGTTGAAAAATTGATAACACCTACATTTTATTAACGATTCTTGAAAGAGATTTCTAAAGAAAGTCGTCTAGGACCAAATCTAGGAGGTCTATGATAAAAGAAAAATGGTGTAATAAAGAATCATCTATGATCTATAATATTACAAAGTTTTGTTTTTATATCTTGATAGGAAGTGGTTTAAATAAATTATTGAACATTTGATTACACTTTGTTCTTCTGTACGGATCCTAGGAGAAAGTGCTAAAGAATATAGTCTAGGATCGCATCTAGGAGGTCTAGGATATAAAGAAAGATATAGTTATCAAGCATACACTATGCTCTTTAATCCTTTCAAGTTTCGTTTCTCTATTTTAAATAAAAATGTGTTAAAATAATTATTAAAAAAATTATAACACCTATATTTTATAAACGATTCTTAGAGAGATTTCTGAAGAAGGTAGTCTAGGATCGAATCTATGAAGATGAAAAGAAAAATTGTGAAATAATGTATAAACTGTGCACTTTGAATGTACGAATTTTAGGTTTTCAATCTTGAAGGAAAGTTGTCTAAAATATTGTTGAAAATTTGACTATATATTTATTTCTTATTGAAGAGTCTTAAGAGAGGCTAAAGAAAGAGAAGAAACTAGTCTATGATCAAATCTAGGAGGTCTACGATTTTAGGAAATTAGGAGCATAAAGCGAAAAGTACGACCTTTTATCGTGCAAAGTTTCGTTTTTGTATCTTGAAGACAAGTGGTGTAAAATAATTATTGAAAATTTGATTACACTAAGTTGTTATGGAAAAATCTTGAAAGTGATTTCTGAAGAAGCTATTCTAGGATCGAATCTATGAGGACTATAATAAAACGAAAAATATAGAAATGAAGCTGAGACTATGCTGTTTAATTGCACAAAGTTTTGTTTTTCTATCTTGCAGGAAAGTGGGTTAAAAAAATTGTTGAAAATGTTATTAACTGTATTTTTTTTGGGCGAATTCTAGTGAAGGATTTTTAGCAATTTTCTTTAGCTTTAATTAGTTATCTTTTAATTCATTTGATTAATTCATATTAGGTAATATTAATTCATTAGTATTTTTTAGAATTTCTATCCTCTTTATAATAGTAAATTAACTAATCTACTATTACATTAAAATCGTAAAACCAATTATGATAAACTATTAAAATAATTATATATATTTTGAATTAATTCTGAAAATAAGAAATAATGGAAATATTAATAAAGTTTTAAACTTTTTTTTTAATGTTAAAAAAAGTTTTTTTTTCATTTTATTTCGTAAAAATTCTGGGTAATCATTTCTTAACATTAAAATTACGTTTGTCAACTGTTTTCTTTGCGTTAATTACATGATTTTGACCTTTCAAAATTGATTTTAAGCAACGAAAAATCTCGTTTTATATGTAAATAAATATTCATAACATTATTTCCTAGTAAATTCATTGTTTGATCACTTTTAAAACGTCAAAATTACCCAAAAGTTATTTTATAACTTGAAGATTAGGTCTATATATCATTATTCATTCGTTTTTCTGACGTAATAGCATTTCAAAAGTCATAAAATACTTATTTTACATTTAATTTCTTAGTTTATTCTTTGTTTTAATCCGTAACTAAGTTAAAATGTTGAAAAATCATTTAAATAACATGAAAATAACGTCTTAATATAGTTATTCGATTGTTTTCCTAACGTAATAGCATTTTAGAACTCAATAATTTCATATTTTATGCATAATTTCTTAGTTTATTCATTATTTTAATCCGTTGCTAGGTAAAAATGTTGAAAAATCATTTAAATAACATCAAAATTGCGTCTTAATATCGTTATTCAATTGTTCAATTCAACAATTTTCCTAGCTTACAAACAATTTAGAAGTCAAGAAATACCTATTTTACATTTAATTTCTTAGTCTATTCATTATTTTATTACTTCTCCACGTGAAAACGTCAATAAATCCGTTAATTACATCCATATTTACAACTTTAAATCATCTGTCAATTGTTTTCCTAGCCTAGAAACCATTTTAAAGTCGATAAAAACACATTTTTATGCATAAATTTCAAGTGAAATCATTGATTTATTCCTTTGCTTCGTAATAATGTCTGCAGAAATCATTCAAATTCATTGAAATTACATCTTTTAAACGTTCGTCAATTGTTTTCATAGTTTAAATGCATTTATAAAAGTCATAAATAAACTGTTTACATTTATTTTACAATTATTTAAGTCGTTGCTACGTCAAAATGTCGATAAATCATTCAAATGACATCAAAGTTACGTCTTTATATCGTTATTCATTTGTTTTCCTAACGTAAATACAATTTAGAAGTCAAAAATAATCTATTTACATATAGTTTACGATTATTTTTATAACTTTACTATGTTAAAATGTTAATAAAACCAACAATTACATCATTATTTACGTCCTTATATCGTTCCTCAATTGTTTTCTTAATAAAAACACGTCTTTATAAGTCAAAAAGCACCTAATTGTGCATAATATCTTAGTTTATGCATTGTTTTATATCGTTGCTAGGTAAAAATGTCGAAAAATCATTTAATAACATGAAAATTGCGTCTTTTATTCGTTATTCGTTTGTTTTCATTGTTTAAACTCAATTTGGAAGTCAAAATAACGTATTTATATTTATTTTGTTATTATTTAAGTCGTTGCTAGGTAAAAATGTTAATAAATTCATTCAAATAACATCAATATTACATTCTTATATTGACTGTCAATTGTTTTCCTAACGTAAAAGCAATTTAAATGTCAAATTATACCTATTTAATGGATAATTCCTTAGTTTATTCATCATTTTAATACGTTGCTAGGTAAAAATGTCGAAAAATCATTTAAATAACAATTAAAAGTACGTCTTAATATCGTTATTCAATGGTTTTCCAAGCCTACAAACAATTTAGAAGTCAAGAAATACCTATTTTACATTTAATTTCTTAGTTTATTCATTATTTTAATCCGTTGCTAGGTAAAATTATGGAAAAATCACTTAATAACAGCATAATTACGTCCTTATATAGGTCTTATATCGTTCTTCATTTGTTTTTCTATCATAAAAGCAATTTGGAAGTCAAAAATAATCTATTTACATTTAGTTTACAATTATTTTAATCCGTTTCTCGGTAAAAATGTCGAAAAAACGTCTAAATAACATCAAAATTACGTCCTTTTATCGTTATTCATTTGTTTTCCTAGCCTAAAAACACTTTAGAAGTCAAGAAATACCTATTTTACATTTAATTTCTTAGTTTACTCATTGTTTTAATCCGTTGATAGGTAAATTATGGTAAAAACTTACGCCTTAATATCGTTATTCTTTTGTTTTCCTAGTCTAAACGCATTTTAAAAGTCAAAAATAATCTATTTACATATTGTTTACAATAATTTTATATCGTTGCTAGGTAAAAATATTAATATATCCATTAATTACATCAATATTTACGTCCTTATATCGTTCCTCAATTGTTTTATTAATAAAAACACGTCTTTATAAGTCGAAAAGTGCTTGTTTATGCATGATTTCTTAGTTTATTCATTATTTTATATCGTTGCTAGGTAAAAATGTCGAAAAATCACTTAATAACAGCATAATAACGTCTTTACATAGGTCTTATATCGTTATTCAATTGTTTTCCAAGCCTAAACGCATTTTAAGAGTCAGAAATAACCTGTTTATATTTATTATATAATTATTTTAAGTCTTTGCTTGGTAAAAATATTAATAAATCCCTCTATTACGTCAATATTTACGTCTATATATCATCTGTCAATTGTTTTCTACAATATAAACACATCAAAACCCCCCAAAGCGCCATAACAACCATTTAAAACAGTTTCCTCGGCGACGAGTCTTGGAAAACGTGGAAACGGCGTTATTCCACGCGCCGTACGCATATCTTTCATGTATAGTAGAAGTGAATGCGAGTGGAGCAAAGCATTCTGGGAAAGGAGGGCATGGAGGGGAGGGGGAGCTAATATCCCACTTGTTCCCCCTCCCCCTTTTACAGCGTTGCCAAGTCTGCCAACGTCCCGTATATGCCTTTTTCCCCTTGGTTCGATATAGCCAGGGAATTGGATAAAAAAACAAAGGCGCAGAGGAATACGTTACGTTTTTATATATACGCTGGAAGATGGAAATTGATTTTCGGAGGGAATTGGTCCAAAATGGATGCTGGGAGGGTTGGTGCGGAGGGCTGGGGTTCGAAGCCAGGTGGGGCTGAGGTGGGTGGTGCGGGGGGTGGGTTTTGGGATTAATTTTTGGGGTTGGGGTGGGGGTAGGGGGACGACATTTGGGGGGGTTGTACTAGAAGGAATGGGCTATTTAGTGGTGTTTTTGGTGTTTTTGTAAGTGGAGTGGTTTTGATTCTAGAAGGGGTTGAAGATGGCGGTTCATATCATGATGATGGATGGACATGGTTGGGTTTGGGAATTTTTTTGAGATACTTAGAATTGATATAGGAAAATGAAAATTTGGGAGATTATACACAAATAAATGAGCTAGTTAATGGTATTTTTGCTATTTTCTTATCTGCGATAGTTATCCTTCTAGAAGGGATTGAAGATGGCGCACTATATCATGATGATGAAGGGACATGTTTGGGTTTGGAAATTTTTTTGAGGTACTTAAAATTAAGATTAAAAAACGAAAATTTATAAGGTAATACAAGATAACATACGCTATACAATGGTATTTTTTCTATGTTTCTATCAGTGATAATTAAGATTCTAGAAGGGGTTGAAGATGGCGTTTCATATCATGATGATGAAGGGACATGGTTGGGTTTGGGAATTTTTTTG
Source organism: Pachydiplax longipennis (assembly GCA_036926295.1). Lineage (NCBI taxonomy): Eukaryota > Metazoa > Arthropoda > Insecta > Odonata > Libellulidae > Pachydiplax > Pachydiplax longipennis. Next base: position 10,986,004 of record JAVFKF010000023.1, read on the forward strand.
AGGTACCTAGAATTAAGATAAGAAAACGAAAATTTGGATTCTAATATAAGATAAAATGCGCTATTAAATGGTATTTTTTCTATTTTCTACGAGTGATACGTAAGATTCTGTAAGGGATTAAAAATAGTGCTTTAAATGATGAAGATGGAGGGACATGGTTGGGTTTGGGAATTTTTTTGAGGTACTTAGAATTAAGATAAGAAAACGAAAATTTGGTACATTATACGAAAATAAATGAGGTATTTAATGGTAGTTTTTCTATTTTTCTATTAGCGATACTTAAGATTTGATAATGGATTGAAGATGGTGCTTGTTATCATGCAAGGTGATGTGACATAGTGGCATTTGGGAATTTTTTTGAGGTACTTAGAATTAAGATAAGATAACGAAAATTTGGTACGTTATACGAAAATAAATGAGGTATTTAATGGTAGTTTTTCTATTTTTCTATTAGCGATACTTAAGATTTGATAATGGATTGAAGATGGTGCTTGTTATCATGCAAGGTGATGTGACATAGTGGCATTTGGGAATTTTTTTGAGGTACTTAGAATTAAGATAAGATAACGAAAATTTGGTACATTATACGAAAATAAATGAGGTATTTAATGTTATTTTTCAATTAGCGATAGTTAAGATTTTATAATGGACTGAAGATGGTGCTTGTTATCATGCAAGGTGATGGGACATGGTGGATTTTGGGAATTTGTTCAAGAAATTTTTAATTAAGCCAGGAAAACAAGTCTTTAATATCTTGTACTAGAAAGAATATTCTATATAATAGTAATTTTACTATTTTTCTATTAGCGATAGTTAAGATTCTACGAGGGATTACAAATGGGCCGTCATATCATGAAGACGGAGGGACATGGTTAGATTTGGGAATTTTTTTGAGGTACTTAAAGTTATGATAAGAAAACAATGGTTTGGACGTTGATACTAGACAAAATGAGCTATACAGCTATATTTTTACTATTTTTCTATTAGCGATACTTAAGATTTTATAACGGATTGAAAATATCGCTTTATATCATGAAGATTGAGGGACATGTTTGGGTTTGAGAATATTTATGAGGAATTAAAAATTGATATAGGAAAAAAAGTCTTTAACGGAGTATACTAGAATAATTGTTCTATTTAATGGTGTTTTTGCTATTTTTCTATCTTTGATAATTTAGATTCAATAACGGATTGAATATGGCGCTTAATATCATGATGGTAGTGGGGCATGTTTAGGTTTGGGAATTTTTTTGATATACTTAGAATTAAGATAAGAAAACGAAAGTTTGGACGTTGATATTAAACAAACTGATCTATACACTTGTATTTTTAATTTATTTCTATCTGCGGTAGTTTTCAATCTAGAAGGGATTAAAAAATGCTGCTTTATATGATGAAGATGGAGGGACATGGTCGGATTTGGGAATTTTTTGAGGGGTTTTGAATTAGGCTAGGAAAACAAATCTTTAACAGATTTTACTAGAAAGAATGATCTATAAAATGGTATTTTTGTTATTTTTCTATAAGCGATATTTTAGGTTCTACAAGAGATTAAAAATGGTGCTTTATATGGTGACGGTAGTGGGACATGGTTGGGTTTGCGAATTTTTTGAGGTACTTTAAACGGCTCTAGGAACAAAATAATTTAGTATATTAGACTAGAATAAATTGTCTATTAAATGAAGGTTTTGCTATTTTTCTATCAGCAATACTTTAGATTTTATAACAGATTGAAAACGGTGCTTTGTATCATGAAGGTGGTGAGACTTGGTGAGCTTTTAAGATTTTTATTGAGGAATTCTTAGTTAAGCTAGAAAAATGAAAATTTAGTAAGATGTACTAAACAAAATGATCTATAAAATGATATTTTTATCATTTCCGTAAATGTGATATTTTAGATACTACAAAGTGTTAAATTTGGTCCTTCCCAGCTTGTAAGTTGTTAAGACCTGGTGGTATTTGAGTATATTCTAGAGGTTCTAATAGTTAAGATAAGAACACAAAAATTTAGACATTAATACTAGATAGAATTATCTATTAAATGGTATCTTTACTGTTTTTGTAAAGTCAGTGCTTTAGATTCTATTAGGAAATGAAAACGGTGCTTCATATCATGAAGGTGGTGGGACATGGTGGTTTTTGGGATTTTTTTGAGGTACTTTAAACTAGGCTAGGAAAACAAATCTTTACTACGTTGTACTAGAAAGAATGGTCTATTTACTGGTATTTTTACTATTTTTCTAGTAGCGATAGTTAAGATTCTATAACGGATTGAAGATGGTGCTTTATATCACGATGATGGAGGGACATTATTCGGTTTGGGAATTTTTTTGAGGAATTTATAGTTAAGCTAGAAAAATAAAAATCTAGCACGTCATACTAGAAAGAACAGTTTATCCACCGATGTTTTTATATTGTTTGTAAAAGCGATACTTACGATTCTATAGCGGATTGAAAACGGTCGTCCATTTCTTGCAAGATTGTTTCTGAACTGTTAACCTGCATTTATTCTGTTTTATTTTTGAGACAGTTACATTTCGTGTAGAGTAATGAAAATTATTTCTTTTATAGAGTAAAGAACAGTCTATAACATGGCATTTTTATTTTGTCTGTAGCTTTATAATATTTTATTCTATGTAGATTTGAAGTCAGGCCTACTTACCTAAGATTCTATCTAAGATAATGATGAAGTGACATTTCAACAATTTTTACATCATTAATGTCAAATTTTATCTAACATTAGCAGCTTTTCTTCGTTAATAATGACAGAATCTTTAATTTAAACAATTTTTCCTTCATTAATTTTAATAATTAGCTTATTTTAAACAGCTTTTCGTCAGTTATAATATGTTCTTTTTAATTTCGACAATTCTTCGATTGTTAATTTTAATAAATAACTTAATTCAACAGTTTTTCAGTCAGTTATAATAACATTTTTTAAATTTCAACAATTAATCGGATACTTATGATAAACATTAACTAATTTCGATTGTTTTTTGTTAGTTGTAACAATATTTTATTAATTTCAACAATTATTCCATTCTTAATGTTGATAATTAACTAATTTTAACAATTTTTGTTCTTTATAATAAACTTTTTACTTACAACAATTATTTAATGATTAATATCAACAATTTACGACAATTATTCCAAATTTTATTTTATAAATTTATTAATTTTAACAGTTTTACGTTAGTAATATCAACAATTTAACAATTTAAACAATTATTCTATTGTTAATTTCAAGAATTAACTAATTTTAACAGTTATTCGTTAGTAATATCAACAATTTATCAACTTCAACAATTATTCTATTGTTAATTTCAACAATTTACTAATCTTTACGCTTTTACGTCAATAATAACAATAGTTTCGTAATCAACACAATTTTTCGATCATTAATATCATTAATTTACTGATTTCAACAGTTTTAATCAATAATTTTAATCGTAAATTAATTTTCGAAGTATTTCTGCCATTTCCCATTAAAACAACACGTAATTTTCAAGATGGCCGTCCCGTCATTGTTTACCATGGCAACAAGGAGGATAGAGAATCCACGACCTTTCCCAACTGCAATTACTCGATACAAAAGACCGGATTCGAAAAAGAAGTAAAACCTGCGTAAATAATTCATGACTCGTCCCAGATTGAGTTTTGCACGAAAAAAAAACAAAAACGAAAACGAGTTCTGAAAACTCCTTTTTCTCGAATTTCCCGAGACTTTGCGAGACGGTGCGTGACTCGTTAACGTAAAGACATGTCAGAAACGCACTTATATTAAGGAAAAAAACATGGCGTCTTGATTGCGATAAAACATTGTGAACTTTGGGAATTTTTTTGAGGGCTTTATAATTTGTTTAGAGAAACGAAATTTACGTCAGTTGTAAACAAAGGTACGCACTATTAAATAGTATTTTTACTGTCTTTCTACGACAGATATTTTTCATAATAAAAAGGTTTGAAAATAGACCTTCGTTACATACATGGCTATATTAACATTGCTATGTTTGGGAATTTTTTAGATCGTTTTAGAATTCGTTTAGAGAAACGAAATTTACGTCAGTTGTAGACAAAGGTACGCACTATTAAACAATATATTTACTGTCTTTCTACGACTGATATTTTTCTTAATAAAAAGGTTTGAAAGTAGATCTTCGTAACATACATGGCTATATTAACATTGCTATTTTTGGGAATTTTTTAGATCGTCTTAAAATTTGTTTAGAGTAATGAAATTTATGTCAGTTGTAGACAAAGGTACGCACTACTAAACAATATTTTTCTGTTGTTCTACAATAGATATTTCTTATAATAATAAGGGTTAAATATTAACTTAGTAATATACAAGGTAATGAAACATTGCTATTTTTGGGAATTTGTTTTATCGTCTTAAAATTTGTTTAGAGAAACGAAATTTATGTCAGTAGTAGACAAAGGTACGCACTATTAAACAGTATTTTCAATGTCTTTCTACAACAGATATTTCGTATGATAATAAGGGTTAAATATAACCTTTGCAATATGCAAGGTAAAGAAACATTGTGAGTTTTGCGATTTTTTTTGACGGGCTTAGAATTCGTTTAGAGAAACGAAAATGATGTCAGTTATAGATAAATGTACACACTATTAAATAATATTTTCATTGTTTTCCTATAACTGAAATTTTTTGTAATAAATAGGTTTGATCATAATCTTCGTAATATTCAATGTAAAGCAACAGTGCTAGTTTTGAGAATTTGTTTGATGATGTTTTAATACATTTGGAGAAACGAAATTTATGTCAGTTATAAACAAATGTAGGTTCTGTTAAATAGTATTTTTTGTTTTTCTACAACAGATATTTTTATAACAATAAGGGTTAAATTTAACCTTCGTAATACACAAGGTAGAGAAACATTGCTATTTTGGAAATTTTTCTATTAGCGATAGTTAAGATTCTATAACGGATTGAAGATGGTGCTTTATATCATGATGATGGAGATACGTGGAGATGGAGATACTTGGTTCTGTTTGGGAATTTTTTTGAGGAATTTATAGTTAAGCTAGAAAAATAAAAATCTAGCGCTTCATACTAGAAAGAACAGTCTATCCACCGATGTTTTTATCTTTTTTGTAAAAGTGATACTTACGATTCTATAGCGGATTGAAAACGGTCTTCTATTTCATGAAAGATTGTCTCTGAACTTTTCTTTAACCTGAATGTCTTATTTTTTTTTGAGACAGTTACATTTCGTGTAGAATTATGAAAATTATTTCTTTTATAGAGTAAAGAACAGTCTATAACATGGCATTTTTATTTTGTCTGTAACTTTATAATATTTTATTCTATGAAGATTTGAAATTGGATCTACTTACCTAAGATTCTATCTAAGATAGTGATGAAGTGACATTTCAACAATTTTTACATCATTAATGTCAAATTTTATCTAACATTAACAGTTTTTCTTCGATAATAATGACAGAATGTTAATTTAAACAATTTTTCGTTCATCAATTTTAATAATTAGCTTATTTTAAACAGCTTTTCGTCAGTTATAATAAGTTTTCTTTCTTTTTTTCAGGCATTTTTAGCCCGTCTAGATTAAAATAAATTACGCTCATTATAGAAAAACGTATGGTCTATAATTCAGTATTTTTAGAATTATTGTAAAGCAGAAACTTTTTATAATAAAAATGATTGAATATAGCACTTCATAACATTCGTGGTAATGAGGCATGGAAAGTTTTGGAATTTTTTTGAGGTACTTGTGCTAAATTTAAAAAATCGAAAATCATGTCTATGGTAGAGAAACAAATGCTCTATTTTGTGGTATTTTAATTATGTTTGTTAACATTATATCTGTTATTCTAGTCAAGATTGAATCTAGTCCTTCATAGAACACTAGGTCTACATGATAGATTTTGGAAATGTTTTTAATGAACTAGTGAGTGAAGGAATGCATTCATAGCTGATAGATGACGTTCTCAGGAATATCTTTATAAATTTATTAGACGAAAAGTATCAAGATTATAAAGATAAGAAAAATATTGTTGTATAGGGCGTTCTTTTTAGTATACGTAACGCAATTTTCGTTTTTCTAAACTAATTCTAAAGCTTTCAAAAAAATTCCTGAATTCCACCATGCCTCTCCATCTTGCAAGCTTTAGAGGACCACTTCCAACCTTTGTAGAATGAAAAGTATTTCTTACACAAGAAAGATAAAAATAACATATTATAGAGCATATTTGTTACTATATTTGGAGAAATTTTCGTTTCTCTATACAAATTTTAAGTGCTCCAAAATAATTCCCAATTCTAACCGTCTCCCAACATCTTAAGTGAATTGTAGTACTGTATCTAATCCTTCCCAGAATTAAAACCATCACCTTTACAAAAATTCTAAAACTGCCGTTATATAATTACATTCTTTTAGTGTGATCCTCATAATTTTTGTTTTTCTATCTCAATTTAAAATCCCTCAAAAAATTTCCAAACTCCGCCATGTCCTAACAAGTTGCGTGATGTAACGGACCATTTTCATCGCCCTCTAGAATACAAACTATAACTTGTAGAAACATAGAAAAAATATCATTTAATAGGTCGTTCTTTCTAGTATACTCTACCTAATTTTCCTTTACCTAAGTCAACTGTAAGTACCTCAAAAAATTCTCAAAAATTTAACATTTCACTCACTCAATCTCATGCTATGAATTGCAATTTTCAATCCGTTCTGTAATGAAAAGAATAAGCTTTACAAATATTATAAAAATACAATCCGATAGAGAATTTCTTGCAGTTTAATCAACATAATTTTCAGTTCTTAATACGAACTTTTAATTGCTTAAATAAAATGTAAAAGCTCCATTCCTCTGTTAAGTCATGTAAGAACGTCCATCTTGAATTATTAATAAACATTTTACAGGAATGACAGAAGCTACCACGTCTCGCCACCTAGTGTTCTATGAAGTAGTAACTTCAATCCTTTCTAGAATAAAAACTATACCGTTCACACGAATACTAAAAATACCATTAAATAGAGCATTCCTTCTTCTATAACTGACACAATTTTCGTTTTTCTAGGTTTAAGAAAAGTACCTCAAACAAATTCCCAAAATCTGCCATGTCTCTTATCTCATAACATCGAATGTCATGGAGGTACATATTCAATCTTTGTTATCTCGAAAGGTTTCTAATCTACAATAATTCTAAAAATACGTTTTTATAGATCATACTATCCTCTATGACTGACACAATTTTCAACTTTCTAGAGGAACTATAAGTTCTTTAAGAAATTTCCGAAATGTACGACGTCCCGCCATCTTGTCGGTTATGAAGGACTATGTTTAATCCTCACTAGAATAAAAAGTATGACGTTTACAAAATTAATAAAAATACCATTGAATAGGTTATTATTTAAGCTATGATTTACATAATTTTCAATTCTCTAGAGTTAATAAAAGTCCGTCAAATATTGTAAAACTCACAATGTCCTACAATCTTGAGTTTATGGAGGTATATCTTTATTCATCTTTATTTATTTTAGTTCTTATCGTAAAAATTAAATGTTTTATAATGATAACAAAAATATGATTTTATTAACAATTCCCTTTTCTATAAATGACATAATTTTCATTTCTCTAGATGAACTGTAAATTCGTTAAAAAAATTTCGAAACACACCTTGTCTCACCATTAGCATTCTATGTAGGAGTAAATTCAATCCTTACAAAAAATATAACATTTACAAACATAATAAAAATACCATTAAATAGGAAATATGATTCTCTATAATAAACACAGTTTTTGCTTTCCTAGATTTATTGTAAGTACCTCAAAAAAATTTCCGAGGCTCACCGTGTCTCAAAACCTTGAATTTTTTCATTAGTTAATAGAATTAATAGTAGAATTCTATTTAATTCCTATGTAATAGAATATGTATTCTTCTATAACTGTATCAAGAATAACTTCCAGTTTTAACCTGTAAGCTTCCTTTAAATTATTTTTCTAGCCTAAACTATAATAGATACGAACTCGAATATTTTTACAGTCATAGAAACATATATCTAGTTTACAATTAAAATTATTCTGTTGACATATCTATCACGACCTATTTTCTATGAATTTTCAAATATGACGCTTCTGAGATATACCTTGAATAGTTCATCTTTCCGCTAAGCATGATTTTATCCTAGCCATTTCTATGATAGCTACGAACGTGATTCTTCCTATTTTCATAGGCAAATTTATCTAGTTTGCAAATAAAATTATGTAGTTCAGTTATCTAACATAGTCTGTTTTCTAGGAATTTCCAAAGTTGACCCTTTTTCAGTAATGGCTTCCGGTTTTAACTTGTAAGCTTGAAGTAAATAATTTTTCTAGCCTAAACTATGATAGATATAAACGTTATTTTTTCACACATACAACGCATAATCTAGTTTATAAATAAAATCAGCTAAGTGAGCTGCCTATTACAGTCTATTTTCTAGGAATTTTCAAAGTTTCTACTTTTCCTGAATAACTTCCAGTTTTAACGTGTAAGCTTCGAGTAAATAATTTTTCTAACCTAAAGTATGATAGATATGATAACGAATAGTAGTATAGTCATAGACAATTGTATCTATTTTACGGATAAAATTATTTCGTTTACCTTTCGTTAATAATTGAGTTTCTAAGAAACTTCAAAGTTGACAGTTCTTAGGAACATCTAGCGTGTTTCATCTCATAGATGAGAACAAATGAAATTTGTTACCCTATACTACGATAGATATGAACCAGAATTTTTCTAGGATCATATAAGCATCTTCTAGTTTACAAATAAAGTTATTTCTTTCCTTTGTCTATTATAGTCTAATTTCTAGACATTTTCAAAGTTGACCGTATTCCGGAGTAAATTCTAGTTTTAATCTTCAACCTTCAAATAAATAATTTTTCTAGCCTAAACTATGATAGATACGATCTCGATTATTAGCACTGTCATAGATGAATTTATCTTGTTTACAAGCAAAATTAATTCGTTCACTTATCTATCATAGTCTATTTTCTAGGAAATTCTAAAGTTACCACTTTTCCTGAATAAGTTTGTGTTTTAACCAGTAATATTGGAGTAAATAACTTCTCTAGAGTAAACTATGATAGATAATATCTTTAGTATGAGAACAATCATAGATAAATATATCTAGTTTGCAAATAAAATTATTTCGTTTACCTAAACAATGTGGTCTATTTTCTAGGAATTTTCAAACTTTCTACTCTTCCTGAATAACTTCCAGTTTTAACGTGTAAGCTTGGAGTGAATACTTTTTCTAGCGTAAACTATAATAGATACGAAGTCGATTGTTTGTACAGTCATAGATAAATATATCTATTTTACAAATAAAATTAATTAATTCACTTATCTATAATAGTCTATTTTCTAGGAATTGTCAAAGTTGACCGTATTCCGGAATAAATTCTAGTTTTAATCTCTAACCTTCAACTAAATAATTTTTCTAGCCTAAACTAGTGTAGCTACGAACTTGAATATTTACATACTCATAGACACTTGTACCTAGTTTACTTATAAAATTATTCCTTTAACCTATCTATCATAGTCTATTTTCTACGAATTTCCAAAGTTGACCTATTCCGGAATAACTTCTAGTTTTAACGTGTAAGCTTGGAGTAAATAATTTTTCTAGCCTAAACTATAATAGATACGAGATTGAATATTTGTACCATCATTGAAAAGTGTATCTAGTTTACAAATAAAATTATTTCGTTCACTTATCTATCATAGTCTATTTTCTAGGAATTCCCAAAGTTGACCCTACACCTCACCAAGAACGAACTTACAGATATAAACACAGAATAGCTACCTTTATATATCACCAAATGCATATACGTGTATATATATATATGTATGTATGTAATAAAGCAGTCTAAGGAACGTCAATATGGAAACATTTGTGCCGATAAAAACCCCTCCTGGCGGCAGAACTTGGAAACACAAATACAAGGGCTTATTTTGCGAAAATTTCCCTCCGTTGGAATTCTCCATTTTCTGAAAATTACACTCCCCAAAACTTTATCCAATTACTACGAGTTCTGAAACAGCTCAAACTTTGTCCCCCGCCCCCCCCCTTCCCCCCCCCCCCTCCGCCCCCCGCCAAGTTATAACAGTCTTTAAATGTATATTGATCTTCCGAACTGCTATCTCTCTCTCCAACGAATGCTAATAATACTTAACTGCTACCAAAGCTTAACTTGTGCTAAAAAGTCCTATATAATAATCGCCGTTGTGTGTGTTTTCATGTATCCGACGTGAGGGATGAGTGGAAGACGTTTTAAAAACGTTAATTTGACGCACTTCCCGATTACATTGAAACACGAAATTTGGGGATTAGTTAGAAGAATAATTGAGTATTATGTATCCAAATTTATATGCTCAGAGTGTCCTTGGTTCGACTCCCAGACCACTTTATGTAACATATATACAATGTCATCAACTCCCGTAAGAAATACTTAGGAGAGGTTTTTAAAAACGGTAATTTCACGCACTTCCCTATAGAATAGAAATACGAAATTTCAGAATAAGTTAGAGAAAGAATTGAGTATCATATATACAAATTTTCATTCCCAAAGTATCCTTGGTTCGACTCTAAAATGACCCAAAAACGCCGCATATGAAATGCACGTAAAGTTCGTTTCTATCGATTGCAGACTTTTGTTCTTTTGCGGAATTAAATAAGTAATAATTGCCCTACGAAATTCATATATGTACCAAAAGAAAGGTAATGCAATACAGATTATTAGGTATAAGTATAAATGTATACCTGTGAATAACCTAAAAGATATACTTATTTAATTTAATATGTTTATGTGTCCGATGTCGGTGACTCCCGTAAGAAATGAGTGGGAGACATTTCTAAGAACATTAATTTCACGCACTTCCCGATAAAATAGAATTATGAAATTTATACATAAGTTAGGAGAACAATTGAGTGTTAAAAATCCATATTTTCATTCCCAAAGTATCTTTGGTTCGACTCCCAGACGGCTCGGAAACACCCCCATAAGAAATGCACGTAAAGTTCGTCTTCATCGATTGCAGACTTTTGTTCTTTTGATGATTTAAATTAGAAATAATGGTCCTACGAACTTGAAATAAGTACCAAAAGAAAGGAAATTGAACGAAGAAAACAAAGGACGTGCTATATGAAAAGTATCAATCATGGAAAAGTGATATTGCTATTTTATAGCTGATATATATAAAACGTATCTGTTGATCGTTGTAAGAATGAAATTATGTATGCATCAACATATATGTATGTTTTTAAAAGAGTTATAAATGCCCTGAAAGAGACATAAAGGCCCTGACATGATTAAGAAGGCCCTTAAAAGTTTCAGAAAGGTCCCAAAAGTAATCTAGAGGCCCAAACTTATTCACAGCTATTTCCACAGCCGAACTTTCATATCGTTCAGTCAAGTTGATACTTGAAGTTGTATCTTATAGGTCTGATTGTAAACGAAACATGATGTTACAAAATAATTTTTTGCAACCAAACGAAAGACGCTAAGCAGCTGAAATGTTTACAGCTAGTAGAAGAAACATTGTTCTATCTTGTGTAAATTTTATATGTGCGTATGTGGAATACTTTAGGCACAAATAATTTTTTAAGATGGGTTACCATCTTCTACAACTATCACCTATTCATATATACATATATATATGCTTTAATATTTTTCTTTTATCTAAAATTCTTTTCTTTTTTCTTTACAGGTGAGTTAAATCCTTCCTACATCAACTCAAAGGCGTGTTTTTCTACAAAATTGTAAGTGCTATTTATTAGAAATGTTAATTCTAACTTGATATTCAAGCCGGTGAGAATTTAGTGTAGTGTCCGACAAAATAATTTCTGTAGCCTAGGAAATAATAGATAGGAATCTGAATATTATACACGTTGTGTAGAATATATTGTTGTTTATAAATAAAAATACTGCACAATTCCTAGTTTTATAAATGTTTCGCAAAAAATTTCCAAATGTACCCTTGTTTTTGGACTGTTTCATGAGCACCATCGTAACAATTTATTTTATATTTGGAAATTAATGGTAGATACAGAGCTTAAATTGTTTACAGTGTGTAGAAAAAATACGATAGTTGAATAATAAAATTATTTTGCACGTTTTTCATCCGCAAAATTGCAATTTTTAAACAATAATAACTTCGGATTTGAATTTGTGAAAATTTCGTTGAAGTGTTCAGCTTAAAAATTTCTCTAGCCTAGAAGATCATAGATACAGACCTAAATATTTTGCTATTTATAGAGGATATATTGTACTATCAATATAAAATTAATAAACACTCCTAGGCTTAACGAATATTTAACAAAATCATTCCAAATGCAGCCGTGTTTTTCGGTAGGTCGTAACCCACTACTTAGGTTTCAAGAACAATGTCTTATATAATAATTTCTCTAGCTTAATATATTATAGACAGGGGGTTGAAACGTTTACAGGTTATACAAAAGGGTTTGTATTTTACAAATAAAATTAAATTACTTATATTAGTAAGTTAGAATTCTTGCAAAAAATTCACAAAGTAGCCTTATTTCTCGATGATCCAGTCCCATTACTTTGGTTTTCAGAAAGGTTTCTCATATAATAATTTTTGTAGCCTACGATATTATAGCTATATTGTTGCAACTTTTACTGTGGGTACACAATATTATTGGCTTTACAAATAAAATTAATTTGCTCTCTCAAATTGTATATATTTCTTACAAATAAATTCCTAAAATAGCCATGTTTTTCGGTAGTTCAGTCCTGTAACATTCATAGGATTCAACGGCAGTGTCTGATATGATAATTTCTCTAGCCCTAGATTTTATAGCTTCGAAGTTGTCACTTTGACTGTTTATTATCAATATACTATTGCTTATAAATAAAATTAACTTACCAATCCACGGTGTATAGAGTTTCTACAAAAAATTCCAAATGCATCCTGGTTATTGCATAGTTCACTTCCATTGCTAAGGTTTAAGAAACAGTGTCTGATATAATAATTTTTCTAGCCCAAGATATTATAGCTACGAACTTAAAACTTTTAGAACTTGTAGCTGTTATATGTTAGTTTATAAATAAAATTAACTTACTATTCTAAATTATATAGAGTTTCTACAAAAAATCCTAACTCAGCCATGTTTTTCCATAGTTCACCACGATAATATAGGTTTTAAGGGCAGTGTCTAATGTAATAATTTTTTTAGCTTAAACTATTATAGCTAGAAACTTCAAACTTTTACTGTTTATTATCAGTATATTATAGTTAACCAATGAAATTAAATGACGAACCTAACTTATATAGATTTTCTACAAATAAATTCCAAACGCAACTATGTTTTTTCGGTTATTCGGTCCCATAACATAGGTTCCAAAAACAGTGTCTGGTTAAATAATTTTTCTAGCCTAAAATATTTGAGCTACGAATTGGAAAAGCTTACATTTTGTTATAAATATATTATAGTTTACAAATAAAATTAACTCAGTTACCTAAAATATATAGATTTCCTACAATAAAATTCCAAACACGGCCATGTTTTTGGGGCTTCAGTATCATCGCCTGGGTTTCAAGAGCAGTGTCTGATGTTATAATTTTTCTAGCCTAAGTTATTCTAGCTACGTGATTGAAAATTTTGTAGATTATAGGTATTATATGATAGTTTATACATAAAATTAATTTACTAATGTAAAGTATAAAAAAGTTCTACAAAATAATTCCAAACTCATCCACTTTTTTCGGAAATTCACCACCATTGGATAGATTTCAAAAACAGTGTATGATTTGATAATTTTTCTAGCTTAAACTATTATAGCTACAGACTTGAAACTTTTACTGTTTGTTATCAATGTACCATAGTTTACTAATAAAATTTAATCACGAACCTACCTTATATAGATCTTCCACAAAAATATTCCGAAAAGAACCTTGCTTTTCCGTTATTCGGTCCCATTACATAGGCTCCAAAAACAGTGTCTCATATAATAATTTTTCTAGCCTAAGCTATTATATCTACAGATCTGAAACTTTTACAGTTTGTAAACAAAAGAATAAACTTTACAAATAAAATTAATTCATTCACCTAGAAATGATAGTTTTCTCACAAAAAATTCCGATGTGTATCCATTACTTGGGCAGACATATTCCAAAGAACTAGAACATGTATTACAGCATAAACTTTTAGCAAGAAATGGGGATAAATATTCTCCACATTTGCTTCAACAAATGTATGGAAACTTGAGCTAAAAGAGATGACTTTTATGAGAATGTAAACAACGCCATTTTCGAAATTAATCTGCGTCGAAAAACACAGCTATATATTTCCATTTACAAAAGGAGGAGACGGTGGCGCCGCCACTCGGATGCCCGCACAACTACGAAACACGAAAAATTTTCTGTTTTCGTTTAATTTATTCGATAATAAATTAATTTTTACAAAAAAAAGTGAATTTTTAGATTTTTTAGCGTTTTTAATTGGAAATTAGGGTTTTTCTTGTTTTAAAGGATTTTTATGTATAATTTTTCGTTATAATTATTTATTTTTAATATTTATTTATATAACAAATTATTTTGTTGTTAATTTTTGGCATATTAATTTGAAATTATTTTAATTTTAGTTATTTATTAATATTTAAATTTATTGATTTATTGTCACAATTATTTTTTATTATTATAATATTATTTAAAAATTAATATTTTATGTATATTTTTAAATAATTGATTAAAATATTGAAGTAACTTATATATATATAGATATAATTATTCAATTTATAAGCATAATTAAGTTAAAAATATTATTTTAAATGCATTCGATAAAATTATTCAATTAATAAATGAAATATGAATTAATTTTTATTTTTTATTTATATATATATATATATATTATTTATTTATTTATCATTTATCGTTTTGTTTAATGAATATTTAGATGTATTTGTTAGAAAAATTTAACATTTAATCGTCGAAAGAAATATATATTAAAATATAAAATAAAAGCAATTTTAAAAAAAGAAAATTTATGATTCCATAAAATTAAATTCTGAATAATTTAATTATTATTATTAATGTGTAATTCGAAAAAAAATAAAAATCCAATTAAAATTATAACTATTTATCTAGTATTTCATTTTAAGGTAAATATTAGATTCCTATTTTTTAGAAAAATTTATTAAATTATGTCAATTGATCCACTTAGTATTTTAATATCAATTTATCTTATTTAGTATATTTTATTTATTTATTTGTTTATATATTTTACTATATTTAGATACAATTAATAAATGAAAATACTAATTATTATTTTTAACTTAAATAAATAAATATATATATATATAATTTCATTTTATTTAATGTATATAACGATATAATAATAAATTAATAAAATATTAATTATAATTATCCTAAATTTATTGTGGAAATATAAATATTAAAACCTTAATATAACTTTAAATACATATCTTTATAAACAAATTATATATATATATATATCATTAGAAAATAATTTATACTAATATACATAAAAATAATTATAAATAATTATATAAACATTAAAAATATAAAAAATAATTATATATATAATTAAAATAATTAATAAAAATTAAAATTATATAATTATATATATATATATATATATATATATATATATATATATATATATATATATATATATATATATATATATATATATATATATACACATACAAGTAAGAATCACTTTACATAATTATATATAAATAAATATCATAATAAACAAATATTCACGCTTAAAAAACAACATTGACAACATAATTTAGCGTATTTTATAAATAGCGCATTTCCTCATTCATTTGTTTCGCGCACGTCGAATTCCAAGATGGCGTCATCTCGAGGAGGATCGTAAAATGGCCGATTTTTGCACACGGCACTATAAATCTCGTGTTTATGGAACTCGGGACAGTAATGGGATATCAAAAAAAAGAAAGAAAAGTTCTTTTATTTTTTTTCCTCACAAAAGAACTCCCTTCAGAATGCAGCTGAGTCGATATTTCTCGTTTTTCTTTTTCAACTCTTTTTTTTCTACTCTCTGAGATGTGTGTTTCGAATTAATTTTCGCTTCTTTTTTAACGTTTTTCTTTTGTTTTTTTCGGGTTTTTCGACGCGAATGAGTTGATCGATGTTCGTTTGTGATTTCGATCGTGTTTTGTTCCGTCTTTTATCGATTTTTCTTTGTTTTTTTTTCGATTTTCAGTTTCCATTTTTCCTGAACAACTTCCAGTTTTAACGTGTAGGCTTGGAGTAAATAATTTTTCTAGCCCAAACTAAACTAGATACTACCCTGAGTGCTCACACCCTTATAGATCTATGTATCTAGTTTACAAGGAGAATTATTTTGCTCACCTATCTATTATACTCTATTTTCTAGGAATTTTGAAACATTTTCTACTTTTCCTGTTCAACTTCCTTTTTAACGTGTAAGCTTAGGGTAAATATTTTTTCTAGCCTTAACTATAATAGATACGATCGCGAGTATTTCTTCATTCATAGACAAATGTATCTAGTTTACAAATAAAATTATGTCGGTCACATATCTATTATACTCTATTTTCTAGGAATTTTTAAAGTTGACCGTATTCTGGAATAAATTCTAGTTTTAACGTGTAAGCTTGGAGTAAATAATTTTTCTAGCCTAAACTATGATAGATACCACCTTGAGTATAAATGCAGTCATAGACAAATGCATATTGTTCACAAATAAAATTATTTCGTTCACTTATCTATTATTATCTATTTTCAAGGGTTTTTCAAACATTTTCTACTTTTCCTGAACAACTTCCAGGTTTAACGTGTAAGCTTGGAGTAAATAATTTTTCTAGCGTAAACTATGATGGATACCACCTTGCATACAAGTTCAATCATAGATAAATGTATCTAGTTTATAAATAAAATTATATTGTTCACGTATCTATTATAGTCTACTTTCTAGGAATTTTTAAAGTTGACCGTATTCTGGAATAAATTCAGGTTTTCATCTCAAAGCTTCAATATTTAATTCATATCAGTTACTAATTAATTGGTTTTCATTAATGTAATTTAATTATGGTTTCGTTATTTCATTTTTTATTTATTCGTATTTTCTAAAATTAACTTCATAAATTAAAATATTTTTAATGTGTAAAATTTAACTATTTTTATACAAATATATTTATTTATTTTAATTTTGCTTTATTTAATTTTTTAATTTTTCATTTAATAAATTATTTTTTTCTTATTTTAATCATTTCAGGGTTGATTTCATTAATTTTACATAATAAATTACATCATATTCATTTTATTTAGCTAAAGTTACGGAAAATTTGTAATTCTATTTCTCCAAAATTCATTCACTTATATTTCTAAATTTTTTTTTCTTTTCATATTTGAAACCTTCAAAATATTTATATTTTTAGGTCATATAATATTGTTTTTATTTTTATAACCGACATTTATCATTTATATTTATTGAAGATTTTCTCGATATGCAGAATATTAAATACATTCTTTTGTAATTAAATTAAAGAAAATATAATATTAATTTTTAAAATACAACTTTGTTGCGAAGAATTGTTTAATTTTTTAATTTCAATGTCTTTTAAATTAATAAATTTTATTTAATAATTTGATATAAATTTCAATGATTATTTATAAATATATAAAATATTTTATAAAATTTTATTTTATTTATAGTATTTTATTTTCTGTTATTTAACTTATAATATTCTATTTAGAGTAATGTATTTGTAATTTTTTAGTATTTTTCAATAATTTATTTATGATTTTTACTTAATAATTTATTTATGATATTTACAATTTTAAACTTATAAATAAATATATATATATATATATATATATATATATATATATATATATATATATATATATATATATATTATTTATATATATATTATTTATATTTATTGAAAATTTTTTCAATGTGTAGAATGTTAAATACATTCATTTAAAATTAATTTAATTAAAAATGTAAAATTAATTTTTTATTATACAACTTTATTGCGAAGAATTATTTCATTATTTAATTTTTAATTCTTTTATTTTTTTTTAATTTATATTCTTTTATATATTCTTCTATTTATTTTTTTTAAATTTTCTAGTATTTATATATATATATATATATATATATATATATATATATAATTATATATATATATATATATATAATTATATATATACATATATAATTATATTATAATCATATATATATATATATATATATATATATATATATATATATATATATATATATATATTGTTATTTATTATTTATTTATGATTTTTAAGCAATTTTACACTTAAA
Organism: Pachydiplax longipennis; assembly: GCA_036926295.1. Lineage (NCBI taxonomy): Eukaryota > Metazoa > Arthropoda > Insecta > Odonata > Libellulidae > Pachydiplax > Pachydiplax longipennis. The sequence continues at coordinate 11,004,354 of JAVFKF010000023.1, forward strand.
AATATATTTAGTTTATCTATCAGTTATTTTATTAAATTATAATTAAATTTAAGACGTAATTTCAAAGTTTCGTTACTTAAAATTAAGTTATAAATTCATTTTCCATAAACTTCCACGTTCATATATACATATATATACATACTTTACATAATTACATAAATATATATATGTTTTCGTTCATTTTCCATGTTTACCTAACCAATTCAAGATGGCCGACTCAATCCCCAATTTAATTCGAAAAAAAACAGCGACTTTTATTCCCCTTTTCGACTGAATAAGCGCTTTTTCGTGAATAAGAGTTCTTTTGCAAAGAGGAGATGAATATAATTTCCATTTCTCATTCGATTTACGAGGCTCACAAAAGAAGAGGGAGTGCGCGCGGCGGCCATCTTGCTTTCCCCCCACCCCACCCCACACTCCCTCCTCTCTCAATATGAATGCATTGTGCCCGAATTCGGTCGGCTTTTTTTTTCGTGTTTTTTCGACGAAAAAACGGGTTTTTTTCAGGATTAAACTCGTCTTTTATTGAATGAAGAGTCTCGTTACTCTTTAAAGTATGTTAAATTGCAATGTTTTCGGTTATAAACGTTTATTTTTGGTGTATTTCGTATGGATGTCGGTGCTGGAAGGTTGAAACTGTGGCAGCTTTGAAAATTCATAGAAAATAAACTATCATAGATAACTAGAGGAAATAATTTTATTTATATACTAGATAATGTTATCTATAGCTGTAAGAAGATTGACGTTCCTAGCTGTTATAGTGTAGGCTAGATAAATTTATTTTCTCAGAAGTAATTGTTGAATGACGCTAGATATTTCTAAGAAGAGTCATCTTTGAAAATTCCTAGAAAATCGACCATAATAGATAACTAAACGTAATAATTTTTCTTGTAAACTAAGTACATTTATCTATGACGGTACCGACACTCAAGGTGATATCTATCTCAGTTTAGGCTAGAAAAATTATTTACTCCAAGCTTACACGTTAAAAATGGAAGTTATTCAGGAAAAGTGGATAATTTAAGAATAAATAGAAAATAGACCATTATAGGTAACTATAGGAAATAATTTTATTTGCATACTAGATAATGCTGTCTATAAAGATAGAAAGATTCAAGTTCGTAGCATTTATAGTTTAGGCTAGAAAAATTATTTAATTGAAGCTTACAGGTTAAAATTGGAGGTTATCCTTAAATAGGGTCAACTTTGGAAACTTATAGAAAATTTACTATAATAGATAAGTGAACGACTTAATTTAATTATACACTAAGTATACTTGTCTATGAGGATAAAAATATTCGTGGTCGTAACTATTATAGGTAATGCTAGAAAAATTTTTTTGCTAGAAGTTGAGATGTAGGATATGCAACATATTGCTGAGAAGCGTCAACTTTGAAAATTCATAGAAAATAAACTATAATAGATAACTAGGGGTAGTAATTTTATTTCTATACTAGATAATGTTTTCTATAAAGGTAGAAAGATTCAAGTTCATAGCTTTTATAGTTTAGGCTAGAAAAATTATTTAATTGAAGCTTACAGGTTAAACCTGGAAGTTACTATTTAAAATGCTCAACTTTAGAAATTCATAGAAAATAGAGCAAGATAGATAAGTGAACTAAATAATTTTAATTGTAAACTACATATATTTGTCTATTAAGGTACTAATATTCTAGGTCGTAGCTTTTATAGTCGAGGCTAGAAAAATACATTTGTGAAAATGTATTTGAAACCTGGAATATTTGCAAAAGATTGCTCGTTTTTCAATTATTTAATTACAAACTCGAAATGGTTGCATTAAATTTTTTAATTTTCGTTCTTATTTATTACTTTAACCACAGCTATTTAGTTTTACCATTTATTTTATGTTTTTTCAAGTAGGAAGTTATTTTTTATTAAAATTTTAATCCTTATGTGATAAATGATTATTTATTACATTATTAAATTGTTTGCGAAGTGTTTATCATTTTTATTAGATTATTAAATGTAATTTTAATGTTTTAATTTTTTATTTTAATCATTTTCGTGAAATTATTTATATTTTTATCTTAAGATTTTCAACCATTTTTTTTTTCAATTTATTTAGTTAATTTACCCATGTTTTTATATAATTTATCAGAAAATTAATCTGTTTGATTATTATTCGTAAAAATTAAATTATTATGAAATATGATTATAACATTTAAAATGTAAACTATCAACTATTTCCTCACTTTCAATGTTTGAATATCGTTAAATATTATTTATTTACTATTTTATTTTCATATTTATATTTTAAAATTATCATTTTATACTTTTTATCCTTGAATATTGATATTTTATTTCAATATTTACATTTTAAAGTTACTATTTAACTATTTAATTGCTTAACTATTGATAATTTCGTGTTAAATTTCCCTTATTTTTATTTTAAAAGTACGATTTTACGCTATTTTAATGTTTAAATATTTAATATTTTGTATCTTACTTAGATATTTACATTTTAAAATTACTTTTTTTCATACTATTTCACTGGATATCTAAAATTATGATTTACAAAATATATGAAAAATTCGTGTATTATCTCGAAATTCATATTTTAAAATCATGATTTCAACTATTTTATACCATTTTATCGTTTAAATATTGATAATTTGGTATTAAATTACCATATTTACATTTTAAAATTACAATTTTAACATGTTTAATTGTATAACCATTGAAAAATTGGTATTAAATTTCCATATTTATATTTTAAAAGTACTATTTCACACTATTTTAATGTTTAAATATTTAATATTTTGTATCTTACTTATATATTTACATTTTAAAATTACTTTTTTTCATACTATTTCACTGTATATCTAAAATTATGATTTACAAAATATATGAAAAATTCGTGTATTATCTCGAAATTCATATTTTAAAATCATGATTTCAACTATTTTATCGTTTAAATATTGATAATTTCGTATTAAATTACCATATTCACATTTAAAAATTACAATTTTACACTCTTTAATTGCATTGTAATTATTGAAAAATTCGTATTAAATTTGCATATTAAAATTACCATTTTAAGTTTTTTAGTAGTTTAAATATCCATTATTTTGTATTTTATTTCGATGTTTATATATTAAAATTACTATTTAATACCATTTCAATGTATAACTACCGAAAAAATTGTGTATTACTTCAAAATTTACATTTTAAAATGATGATTTTAACTAATTAATTATTTAAACATTGATTATTTTGTAGCTTATTTCGAAATTTATTGCTTAAAATTAATATTTTATACCATTTTATTGTTCAAATATTGAAAAATTCGTATTAAATTTCCATATTTATATTTTCAAATTACTGTTTTATACAATATTATCTTTTAAATATTGATAATTTCGTATTTAATTTCGATATTTATATATTAAAATTACTGCTTTTTACCATTTCAACGTTTAAACATTGATAATTTCGTGATTTATTTCTATCTTTACATTTTTAAATCATGATTTATAACTAATTAATTGCTTAAATATTGATTGTTTTGTGTTTTATTTCGATATATCTATTTAAAATTACTATTTTACACTGTTTAATTGTGTTTCTATGCAAAAATTCGTATTAAATTACCATATTTATATTTTAAAATTACGAATTTTAACTATTTTAGGTTTTAAAAATTTATATTTTCGTATTAAATGACAATTTTTACATTTTAAAATTACAATTTTACGCCGTTTAATTGTATGATTATTTCGTTATTTAACTGCATAAAAAATGGTGTATATTTCGATATTTATAATTTGAAATTACTGTTTTTTTTACTATTTTATCGTTTAAATATTGATAATTTCTATTTTATTTCGATGTTTATATATTAAAATTACAATTTTACACTGTTTAATTGTGTTTCTATGCAAAAATTCGTATTAAATTACTATTTTTATATTTTAAAATTACTATTTCAACTAATTAATTGCTTAACTATTGATTTTCTTGTATTTAATTTCGATATTTATATATTAAAATTACTGTTTTTTACCATTTTTACGTTTAAACATTGATAATTTCGTATTATATTCAATGTTTACATTTTAAAGTTACTATTTTAACTATTTAATTGCATAAATATTGATTATTTTGTATTTTATTTCGATATTTCTATTTAAAATTACAATTTTATGCTGTTTAATTGCATAACTATTGAAAAATTCGTATTAAATTTCCATATTTATATTTTTAAAATACTATTTTATCGTTTAAATATTGATTTTTTTGCATTTAATTTCGATATTTATATATTAAAATTACTATTTTGTACTATTTCAATGTTTAACTATGGAAAAAATCGTGTATTATTTCGATTTTCACATTAAAAAACAACGATTTTCGATCATTTTCCTTTTAAAAACCAATTCAACATCATTTTCAATCAATTCCCCATAATTTCCCATCCCAAAAACCCTCAAAACGAAGTAATATTCCAATTTACCTAATTAAAAATGATGTGTGCAATAGTACGTTCGCAACCCGATCTTCATCTGTTTTCCTTTTTTTCATAGTTCCCCTTTTCCCCGCGTAGGAGTCGCCCTAAGGCTTGCAGCGCCTATTCCACTGCTATTCACCGCTGTTATTCACTTTTGTTTGCTCTTATTCACTCCTTTTGCATATTTCAAAGACTCTACCCCCCCTCCCCTCCCCTCCCCTCCTTCTCCTCCCCCCCCTCCACAAGACTTTAATCAATTTCCTTCTCAGTGACGTCATGTCCCCAATTCAAACCGAGCTCACGTGTTCTCTCCCTCCCTCTCCTCCCGAATGTATACATTTCAATACATTTTCTTGTCCTTTATGAAAGGCTCTCTTTTCAGGGGAATGTATGAGGAGGTTTTGGGGAGATTAAATGCTGGAATGGATGTGTTTCTAACGTATATATGTGTAGCTATTGATTAATGAGTTAATGTATGAGTTGTTTAAACGATAATTATGTTTTTAAACGTTGTTTTAAGACTTTGTTTAACTTGACGCAGAGAGTTGCTGAGGAGGAGGGTTGACTTTGAAAATTCCTAGAAAATAGACTATAATAGATAGCTCAACCAAGTAATTTTACTTGTATACTAGAAGATGTTTTCTAGGATCCTAGAAAAATGCAGGTTCGTAACTATTTTAGTTTATGCTAGACAAATTATTTTCTAGGAGCTTAGAGGTTAAACCTGGAGGTTGTTCCTGAAAAAGGGTCAAATTTGAAAATTTATAGAAAATAGATGATAATAGATAACGGAACAAAATAATTTTATTTATATACCTGAAGATCTTTTCTATGACACTAGAAAAATTCAGGTTCGTAGCTATCATAGTTTTGGCTAGACAAATTATTTACTGAAAGCTTACAGGTTGAAACCGGACGTCATTACTGATAAAGGTTCACATTAGAAAGCTCCTAGAAAATAGACTATAATAGATAGCTGAACGAAATAATTTTAATTATATACTTGATATATATTTATGTAAGTGAGAAAAGATTTGTGATCCTAGGTGTTATACTTAAGGCTAGAAAAATTATTTACCTGAGGCCTTCAGGTGAAAACTGGATATTATTGCTGAAAATGAGTCACACTAGAAAAATCCTAGAAAATAGAGGATAATAGTTAAGCGAACGAAATAAATTCAGGTATATACTAGATAAGGTTATCTATGACAGTAGAAATATTCAAGTTCGTAGCTAGTATAGTTAAGTCTATACAAATTATTTACTAGAAGCCTAAATGTTAAAATTGGAAGTTATTCTCGAAATGGGACAATTTTAATAATTCCTAGAAAATAGATGATAATAGATATGTGAATGAAATAATTTTATTTATATACTACATAATCTTATCTATGAGAGTGGAAAGAATTGAGTTCGTAGCTATCATAGTTTAGGCTAGAAAAATTCATTTGTTCGAAGCAGTGGAGTGAAATATGGATTCCTGAGAGAGGTCACGTGTTCTCTTATGTTAACATTTCAATACATTTTCTTGTCTTTTATGAAAGGTTCTCTTTTCAGGGGAATGTATGAGGAGGTTTTGGGGAGATTAAATGCTGGAATGGATGTGTTTCTAACGTATATATGTGTGGCTATTGATTAATGAGAGTTTAATACATTTATTTACACGTTAATTATGTTTTTAAACGTTGTTTTAAGACGTTTTTTGAATGGACGTAGAGAGTTGCTGAGGAGGAGGGTTGACTTTGAAAATTCCTAGAAAATAGGTTATAATAGATATCTCAACAGGGTAATTTTATTTGTATACTAGAAGATATTTTCTGTGATCCTAGAAAAATTCAAGTTCGTAGCTGTTATAGTTTAGGCTAGAAAAATTATTTTCTAGGAGCTTACAGATATAAAACTAGTAGTTAATCCTGAAAAGTGAACATTTTGAAAATTCCTAGAAAATAAACTATGACAGATATCTCAACAGGGTAATTTTATATGTATACTAGAAGATGTTTTCTATGATCGTAGAAAAATTCAGGTTCGTAGCTATCATGGTTTAGGCTAGAAAAATTGATTTGTACGAAGATGAGATGTGAAATGCGCAAGATGTAGCTGAGAAGCGTCAACTTTGAAAATTCCTAGAAAATAGAATATTATAGATAACTGAACAGTATAATTTTCTTTGTATACTAGAAGATGTATCCTATGACCCTAGAAAAATTCAGGTTCGTAGCTTTTATAGTTTAGGCTAGAAAAATTATTTTCTTGGAGCTTAGAGATATAAAACTAGAAGTTAATCCTGATAAGTGAACATTTTGAAAATTCCTAGAAAATAAACTATGACAGATATCTCAACAGAGTAATTTTATATGTATACTAGAAGATGTTTTCTATGAGCATAGAGAAATTCAGGTTCGTAGCGGTTATAGTTTAGGCTAGAAAAATTGATTTGTACGAAGATGAGATGTGAAATGCGCAAGATGTAGCTGAGAAGCGTCAACTTGGAAAATTCATAGAAAATAGAGTAGAATAGCTAGGTCATTCAAGTAATTTTATTTGTATACCAAACGATGTTGTATATGATCCTAGAAAAATGGAGGTTCGTAGCTGTTATAGTTCAGGCTAGGCAAATTATTTTCTAGAAGCCTACATGTTAAAACGGGAAGTTATTCTTGAAATGGGCCAACTTTAATAATTCCTAGAAAATAGATGATAATAGATATGTGAATGAAATAATTTTATTTATATACTACATAATCTTAACTATGAATGTAGAAAGATTTAAGTTCGTAGCTATCATAGGTTAGGCTAGAAAAATTCATTTGTTGGAAGCAGTGGAGTGAAATATGGATTCCTGAGAGAGGTCACGTGTTCTCTTATGTATACATTTCAATACATTTTCTTGTCTCTTATGAATGCCTCTCTTTTCAGGGGAATATATGAGGAGGTTTTGGGGAGATTAAATGCTGGAATGGATGTGTTTCTAACGTATATATGTGTGGCTATTGATTAATGAGTTAATGTATGAGTTGCTTAAAGGATATTTAATAATTTAAACGTTGTTTTAATGCATTTTTAAATGGATGGAGGGAGCTATTGAGAGGGACTGCTAACTTTGAAAAATTCCTAGAAAATAGACTATCATAGATAACGGAACGAAATAATTTTATTTATAAACTAGAAGATGTTTTCTAATACCGTAGAAAAAGTCAGGTTCGTAGCTGTTATAGGTGAGGCTAGAAAAAGTTTTTTGTTCAGAGCTATGAGATGACACTCGCGAGATAATCCTAGAAAGACCTAACTTTGAAAATTCCTAGAAATTCGTCTAGGATAGATAAGTGAGTGTAATAATTTTCTTTGTAAACTATAAGATATTCTCCATAATTATGAAATGATTTACGTTCGTAGCTGTTATAGTTTAGCCTAGAAAAATTATTTTCTAGGAGCTTACAGGTTAAACCTGGAGGTTGTTCCTGAAAAAGGGTCAAATTTGAAAATTCATAGAAAATAGACTATAATAGATATCTGAACAAAATAATTTTACTAATATACTAGATGATATTATCGATTATCTTGTAAAGAATCAACCTTCTAGCTATTGTAGTTTAGGCTAGAAAAATTCATTTGTTCACAGGTATCAGTTGAATGACGCTAGATATTTCTAAGAAGTGTCAACTTTGAAAATTCCTAGAAAATAGATCGTAATAGATAGAGAGCCGATATAATTTTATTTGTATACTAGAAGATGATTTCTATGATACTAGAAAAATTCAGGTTCGTACCTATTATAATTTAGGCTAGAAAAATTATTTACCTGAGGCCTTCAGGTGAAAACTGGATATTATTGCTGAAAATGAGTCAACCTAGAAAAATCCTAGAAAATAGGGGATAATAGTTGAGCGAACGGAATAAATTTACGTACATACTAGATAGGGTTATCTATGACTGTGTAAATGTTCAAGTACGTAGCTATTACAAATAAGGCTAGAAAAATTATTTACTAGAAGCCTACAGGATAAAATTGGAAGTTATTCTCGAAATGGGCCAACTTTAATAATTTCTAGAAAATAGATGATAATAGATATGTGAATGAAATAATTTTATTTATATACTACATAATCTTAACTATGAATGTAGAAAGATTTGAGTTCGTAGCTATCATAGTTTAGGCTAGAAAAATTCATTTGTTCGAAGCAGTGGAGTGAAATATGGATTCCTGAGAGAGGTCACGTGTTCTCTTATGTATACATTTCAATACATTTTCTTGTCTCTTATGAAAGACTCTCTTTTCAGGGGAATGTATGAGGAGGTTTTGGGGAGATTAAATGCTGGAATGGATGTGTTTCTAACGTATATATGTTTAGCTATTGATTAATGAGTTAATGTATGAGTTGCTTAAAGGATATTTAATAATTTAAACGTTGTTTTGAGACTTTGTTTAACTTGACGCAGAGAGTTGCTGAGGAGGAGGGTTGACTTTGAAAATTCCTAGAAAATCGACCATAATAGATAACGGAACGAAATAATTTTATTTGTATACTAGAAAATGTTGTCTATGATCGTAGAATAATTCATGTTCGTAGCTGTTATAGTTTAGGCTAGAAAAATTTTTTGTAAAGAGCTACGAGGTGACACTGGCGAGATAATCCTAGAAAGACCTAACTTTAAAAATTCTTAGAAAATAGACAATGATAGATATCTCAACAAAGTAATTTTATTTGTATACTAGAATTCTGTATCTATGGCTGTTTAAAGTTTCGTGTTCGTAGCTATTGTAGTTTATGCTAGAAAAACTATTTTCTTGAAGCTTACAGGTTAAAACCGGAAGACATTACTGAAAAAGGGTCAAATTTGAAAATTTCGAGAGAACATACTATAATAGATAAGTGAACAGCTTAATTTTATTTAGATATTACATACTTGTGTCTTTAACTGTAGGAAGATTCAAATTCGTAGATATCATAGTTCAGGCTAGAAAAAGTTTTTATTCACAGCTATGTGGTGAAACACGCAAGATATTTCTAAGAAGTGTCAACTTTGAAAATTCCTAGAAAATAGATTATAATAGATACGTGAACAGAATAATTTTATTCACAAACTAAATAAGGTTATCTATAATTGTAGAAAGATTCGAGTTCATAGCTGTCATAGTTTAGGCTAGAAAAATTATTTACCTGAGGCTTACAGGTAAAAGCCGAAAGAAGTCTCGAAATGGGTTAAGTTTGAAAATTCCTAGAAAAAAAGCTATGGTAGATGGGTACACAAACTAATTTTTGTTATGTACAAGATATATTTTTCTATGATTGTAGGAAGTTTTAAGGTCGTAGCTATTATACTTTAGGCTAGAAAAATTCATTTGTTCTCAGCTATGATGTGAAACCATGTATGTGTGTGTTTTTCTATCCACTTTAAATTTCAACGGTTTATATCTGTATTAACCTCAATAATAAACATTGTCTAAGATTCCAATATGTCTATCCGGGATGAAAATTCTCTCAAAGTAGAGCCATAGTGAATAATTTTTGTAGCCCATACTGTTTGAGTTATAGAGTTCAAATATTTACAGTATATAGTGTAAGTATTCCTTTAACTACAGTAATTTCTAGCAATGTGTTACTCTATAAATTATCTCAAGATATAGTGTGGAACCATCCAATATGTCTACCTGAGATAAAATATCTAGCAATGCAGCGCTTTACAAAATAATTTTTATTGAGTAAAATATTAACGTTTGTGCTTTGAAACTTTTGTCATATGTAGCTAAGGTATGTTACTATGTACAGTAAATTTTAGAAGTTTATATATGTAATAATTACTTAAATAACAATCGTCTAAGATTCCAATATGGCTGCCAGAGATGAAAATTATCTCAATGTAGACCTGTACGGAATAATTTTTGTAGCCCAAACCGTTACAGATACAGGATTGAAAGTTTTACAGTATGTAGTGCAGATGTAGTGCTAACTTCAGAAAATTCTACGGGTTCTCATCTTTAAAACGTACGTCAGAAAGTGGTTTTGAACTTTCCGGTATTCCGGAAAATTTCTACGTCCTATTCTATGATAGGATCCTTCGTTTCCTTTTGTGACCTTATCAGCTAAAGGACAAGCATTATTAACGGACGATTCAAGGCCAACGGGAAAGCTTGTTTGATTAATCATGAATTCTCAAGTTTTGAAACCAGGAAACGTTTATTCTGTTCTGTAATAGAGTTGGCCTCATACGAACACAGACTCCGAATTGGAAAATTTTGGTTTACTGGAATAAAATTCCATATAACATACGTTCGTGTCAGAAAAGTGCTGGAACCAAACTGCTATCGGTACTTTAGGAATTTTTTTGTGAAGTAGTTCTTTGAGATAATCACTTTTTAAAATTATGGTAGTTAGCACAATATGTTGGCTAAACACAATAAAAATTTAGAGTATGTAACTTCAATGGTATGCTCAAGAAAAATTATTTTGTAAAGCGCTGAACTGCTGGGTATTTCATGTCTGGTGGCTATCTTGAACTGTTATCGGAACTTTGGGATTTTTTTGTGAAGTAGTTCGTTGAGATAATCACTTCTTAAATTTATAATAGTTAGAACTATATGTTGGCTAAACACAGAAAAATTTTGAATAATGTAACTTTAATAGTATGCTCAAGAAAAATTATTTTGTTAACCACTATTTCGCTGGATATTCATCTCTTGTGGCCATCTTCGAACTGCTACCGGATATTTAGGAATTTATTTTGACGTATTTTTTTGCGGTAATCTCACGTAGAATTTATGTTGGTTAAAACAATATGTTAGCTAAGTACAGTAAACTTTTGGGAAATGTAACTTCAATGGTATGCTCAAAAAAAATTATTTTGTAAAGCGCTGAACTGCTGGGTATTTCATCTCTGGTGGCCATCTTCGTACTGTTATCAGATCTTTGGGAATTTTTTTTTTGACTTAATTTTTTGGGATAGGCGCTTCTAGAATTTATGGTAGTTAGACACATATTTATGCTATGTACAGTAAAATATCTGAGTCTCTAGCTTTAATAGTTTACTCTAGAATAATTATTATGTAAAACCCTGCATCGCTAGATGTTTTATCTCTGGTATACGGTACTAGAGCAAACCTGCAATCGTAACTGAAGGAATTTGTGTGAAGTATTTCTTTAAGATAATCACTTCTTAAATTTATGATAGTTAGAACTATATGTTGGCTAAACACAGAAAAATTTTGAACAATGTAACTTTAATAGTATGCTCAAGAAAAATTATTTTGTTAACCACTATTTCGCTGGATATTCATCTCTTGTGGCCATCTTCGAACTGCTACCGGATATTTAGGAATTTTTTGTGAAGTAGTTCTTTGCAGTAATCTCACGTAGAATTTATGGTGGTTAGAACAATATGTTGGCGAAACACAGTAAAATATTGGACTATGTAACTTCAATGGTATGCTCAAAAACAATTATTTTGTAAAGCGCTGAACTGCTGGGTATTTCATCTCTGGTGGCCATCTTCGAACTGCTACCGGATATTTAGGAATTTTTTGTGAAGTAGTTCTTTGCAGTAATCTCACGTAGAATTTATGGTGGTTAGAACAATATGTTGGCTAAACACAGTAAAATATTGGACTATGTAACTTCAATGGTATGCTCAAGAAAAATTATTTTGTAAAGCGCTGAACTGCTGGGTATTTCATCTCTGGTGGCCATCTTCGAACTGCTACCGGATATTTAGGAATTTTTTGTGACGTAGTTCTTTGAGGTAATCCTTTGTAGAATTTATGGTGGTTAGAACAATATGTTGGCTAAACACAGTAAAATATTGGACTATGTAACTTCAATGGTATGCTCAAGAAAAATTATTTTGTAAAGCGCTGAACTGCTGGGTATTTCATCTCTGGTGGCCATCTTCGAACTGCTACCGGATATTTAGGAATTTTTTGTGACGTAGTTCTTTGAGGTAATCCTTTGTAGAATTTATGGTGGTTAGAACAATATGTTGGCTAAACACAGTAAAATATTGGACTATGTAACTTCAATGGTATGCTCAAGAAAAATTATTTTGTAAAGCGCTGAACTGCTGGGTATTTCATCTCTGGTGGCCATCTTCGAACTGCTACCGGATATTTAGGAATTTTTTGTGAAGTAGTTCTTTGCAGTAATCTCACGTAGAATTTATGGTGGTTAGAACAATATGTTGGCTAAACTCAGTAAAATATTGGACTATGTAACTTCAATGGTATGCTCAAGAAAAATTATTTTGTAAAGCGCTGAACTGCTGGGTATTTCATCTCTGGTGGCCATCTTCGAACTGCTACCGGATATTTAGGAATTTATTTTGACGTATGTTTTTGCGATTGGTGCTTCTAAAATTTATTAGTAGTTAGGGTACTGTTTATGCTAAACACGGTAAAATTTCTGAGTCTCTAGCTTTAATAGCTTACTCTAGAAAAATTATTTTGTAAAGCGCTGTATTGCTAGAAATTTTCGGTAGCCATTTTAGAGTGTTTGAACCACTTTTTGAGGTACTCATTATTGATAGACATTGCAAGAATTTATGTTAGTTAACATTATGTTTATTCTGTATACTATAATATTTTCAAATCTATAGCCTTAATAGTTTGGGCTAGAAAAATTCTTATATACCGCATAATCCTAGATAGGGCTTTAGAGTTCTAGAGCCATGCTGCAACCGGATGTTAATGATATTTTGGTACCTATTTTTATAGATAGGCACTTCTAGAATTTATATTAGTTAGTTCTTTATTTTAACTAAGAACAGTAAAAGTTTTGAGTCTCTAGCTTTAATAGTTTACTCTAGAAAATTTATTTTGTAAAGCACCGTAGTGCTAGATATTCATCTCTGGTGGCCATCTTCGAACAGTTACCGCAAGTTAAGTAATTTTTTGTGAAGTAGGTTTTGTAGTTAGAAACTTCAAGAATTTATGCTAGTCAGTATGATATTTTAGCTATGTACAGTAAAATTTCAGAATCTATAGCTTTAATAATTTGTTCAATAAAAATTATTTTCGACAGCGCTGCATCGCTGGATATTTCATTTCGGTTAGCCATGTTGGAATGTTCAACTCAATATATTTGCGTAATTATAATAGATTAGAACAGCTTGAATTTATGGTAATTACAACATAACTTAGTCTATATATGTTATAAATTTCAATTCTGTAGCTCTAACGGTTTATGCTAGAAAAATTGATCAAAATAACCCTCCTAAGCTAGATTGTACGTCTCGTTCAGCCATATTGGAATCTTAGATATATTATTCTTTTTCGACTTCATTATGTAAGATAGGAATTTATAGAATTTACCTAGGCTATAACAGTACTTCAGCTATTCACAGTTAAATTTTCAGATCTATAGCTTCAATATTTCACGCAGGAGAAATTATTTTGTAAAGCGCTGTTACGAGCAATTACTCACGTTAATCAGTTACTACCTGACGTAGAGGTCTCTTATTTTAATCATTTCGATGACTAAATATTTACGGATTTTAAACACGATAGCTTTGTTTTGAAGATTAAACTGTAATCTACCTTCTCAATGCAATAATTTTGTGATTTTTTCATACTTAAGTGACATGCTTATGTGTTTGATTCCTCTATTTTTCGAGCCATGTTTAGCAGTATTTCATTAAGATTTATACTGATTTGAGCCTTAATCTTACGTAAATACAGAGCAAATTTTACTAGTGTGCCAGACATAATGGACGGTGTAATGTCGTTGTATTTTCGTTAGTTTATTGAGTAAATATTAACGGATTTTAAGCAACATAGGTTCGTTTTGAAGCCAAAACTACACTCTATCTTACAATATCATTTTTCATCTGCTTTTCTACAGATTTTAGGGTTATTTTCACGAATTTATACGACTTTTTAACGCAAGTTAACCCAATACGATCCAAACTGCAAGGGTCTTGTATTTTAGCCATTATCATAAGTAAATATTAACGAATTTTAATCAAGATAGCTTCATTATAAAGGTAAAACATTATTCTATCTTATAAGTGTAATATTTGTATGGTAGTCTACGAATTTAAACGATGTCTTTGGGTATATTCACGACATTTTTACCAGCTGTGCCTCAAATTGCAAGGGTCTTACATTTCAGTTATAAACACTAGTAAAAATTAACAGATTTTAATAGAAATAGCTTCATTTCAAGATACATTTCCTATCTATCTTAAAATATCACTTTTATTCTGGTATTCCGCAGATTTCAGGGTTATTTTTACGAATATATACGACTTTTTATCGCTATTCAACCAACTACATCCCACCCTGCAAGGGTCTTGTATTGTAGCAATTTTCATAAGTAAATATAAACGGATTTCAACGAAAATAGCTTCATCTTGAAGGTAAAACGTCAATCTATCCCCTGATATCAATTGTTTTACAAATGCGAGTCGATATCAACCTTAAATCGACATTTAAAATCGTCTAAATTTCTCGTATTTTTCGCTGGTCGCCATGACGCCAGTCTTGCGTTGAACTCACCATACGAGATGTTAAAGTGACGCATTTGCTGTTTGAAGTGTGAAAACACGGTTTCTTGGTCGCGCATTGGAGTTTCGCAACTTGTAATGAAACTGCTCTCTCATGAAACCGCATGTCCATCAATGCGGTGGTCTCATATCGTTATTAAAATGCACAAAAAGTTTGAAAATGAGTACGTTGTGTGTTTATGTATCCGATGTCGGTGACTCACGTAAGAAATGAGTGGGAGACATTATTAAAACGTTAATTTTACCCAGTTCCCGATTAAATAGAAGTACGAAATTTGGGGATTAGTTAGAGGAAGAATTAAGCATTATTATGTATCTTAATTTTTATGCCCAACGGATCCTTGGTTCGACTCCCAGACGGGTCGGAATCGCTCCCATAAGAAATGAATGGGGGACGTTTTTAAAACGTTAATTTCACGCACTTCCCGATAAAATTGAAATACGAAATTTAGGGATTGGTTAGAGGGACAATTGAAGATTACATATGTTTAATTTTATGCTCATAGTATCCTTGGTTCGACTCCCAGACGGCTCGGAAGTGTCCCATAAGAAATGAGTGGGAGACATTTTTTAAAACACGAATTTCATAAATTTCACAAAAAAATGGAACTATGAAATTTGGTGATCTGTTAGAGTACTAATGGATCATTATATATCTATATTTTCATGCCCAAAGTATCATTGGTTCGACTCCCAGACGGCTCGGAAACCATCCCATAAGAAATGCACGTAAAGTTCGTTTCGATCGATGAGAGACCTTTATTCTTTTGAAAAATTAAATAAGAAATAGACACTGAGACCAATTGTAAAATCACCAGCATATATCTGTAATATTGTTCTATGGTCATGCATAATCTCATTTCATTATCTCAGCAAAATTATATAAAAATTAATTTCCTTAGTATTCCATACAGACTTACTTCCCTGGATGAATTTTTATAATTTTTCTTAACTTCGAAAATCTTTAGCGTCGAACCCGGGACCTCGAGACCAAATCCGAAAACAATAATCATATAGATACAACATAATTCTATTACTTCACGTAATTTTATTGCGTAATCTTGATAAAACAATACAAAGAATAATTTCCTAAGTAATCCATGCAAATTTACTTCCTTGAATGAAACATCATAACATTTCCTCAACTTTGAAAATTTCTAGCATCGACCTCTGGACTTTGAGAATAAAAATAAAATTATCAGCATATTGCTACAACATTATTCTATTGTAGTACATAATTGGACATTATTATCTCTACGAGAAATAATCAAAATTAATTTCCAAAAAAAACCATGCAACGTTACTTCTATGGATGAACTTTCATAATGTAACCCTAACTTTGGATATTTTTAACAACAAATTCAAGATTAAAATCTAAAATTTAAAATTATCAGCACATACTTAAGGTATAGTTCTATCTTCTTACTTAATTTGACTAGATTATCTCAACGGTAAGTCACTGAAATAAATTACCTAAGTACTCCATACAGACTTACCTCCAAGTGTATTTTTCATAACGTGACCTCAACTTTGGAAATCTATAGCATCGAACTCTGGACTTTGAAAGTAAAAGAAAAAATATTAGCATATTACAACAATATTACTTTATAGTTGTACATAATTACACATCATTATCTCAACGGGAAAGTAGAAAAATAAATTTCCAAAACAATCCATGCAGCCTTACTTGCTAGGATGAACCTTCAAAATATTTCCTCAACTTCGGCTATTTTTTACGTCCAAGTCGGGACTCCTACCCCAAAACTAAAACTATTACTTCATAGATGCAACATTAAGCTACAATTATACCAAGTTTTATCTATCTATCACATCAAAAAGGCCCTGAAACGAAATTTACAATTAACAGCGTCATTTCCTTTCCTGGAAGATTTTTCATAACGCCCCCTCAAATTTGACTATTTTTACCCTCGAACCCGGGACTCCTAGCCCAAAATTAAGACTATCATCTCATAGATACAACATTAAACTACAATTATGCCAAGTTTTATCTTGATATCTCATCTAAAACGTCCGAAAGCAAAATTTACAAACAGCAGCGTGATTTTCTTTTCATTAAAGATTCTTCATAGTATAAGCAAAACTTTGACTGATTTTTACGTCGAACCCGGCACCCCTAGCCCAAAACTAAGACTATGATCACATAGAGACAACAACAGACTACAATTCTGTCAAGTTTCATCTTTTTATCTCATCAAAATTGTCCGAAACAAAAATTTACATTTTACAGCATCGTCATTTCCTTTTCCTGGAAGATTCTTCATAATATAAGCTCAACTTTGGCTATTTCTTACGTCGAACCCGGGACTCCTAGCCAAAAACTAAGACTATCACGACATAGATACAACGTTAATCTACAATTATGCCAAGTTTTATCTTGATAACTCATCAAATACGCCCGAAAACAAAAATTTACAATCAGCAGCGTGATTTTCTTTTCATTAAAGATTCTTCATAGTATAAGCAATACTTTGACTGATTTTTACGTCGAACCCGGGACTCCTAGTGCAACACTAAGACTATTATTACATAGATACAACATTAAGCTACAATTATGTCAATTTTCATCTATTTATCTCATCAAAAACGTCCAAAAACAAAAATTTACAATCAGCCTTCTCCGACTCAAAAATTTCGGTTCCGCCATCATATCTTTCGCAGCAAAACGCTGCTTCCACTCTGTGTTTGTAATGCGTTTATCTCCGATGTTTGAACGTCTGTATCTTCGGAAAAAGCAAACAAACGAACTATTATTTGCGCTTTCGTCACCCATTTCGTCACGGAAAAGAAAAACCTTGATTCCGAGAAAACAAGAGAATAGCGAAACGCGCTTAGAAAACTTCGATCTTATATAGCATATATGCATTCAAAAGAGTGGGAATATTACGTATCCTAGATCATAGAAAATAGAATAATGGACGAAATAAAATATAATAGTAATAGATGCATAGATAATAGAGTATTAATAGATTTAATCACTATGATAATAATAATTAAATGTATTTTTAAAGAAAAATATGTATTTTATAGAAAATTACGTATCCTAGATCATAGAAAATAGAATAATAGACGAGATAGGATATAATAGTCATAGATGCATAGATAATAGAGTATTAATAGATTTAATCACTATGATAATAATAATTAAATGTATTTTTAAAGAAAAATATGTATTTTATAGAAAATTACGTATCCTAGATCATAGAAAATAGAATAATAGACGAGATAGGATATAATAGTAATAGATGGATAGATAATAGAGTAATAATGGATTTAATCACTATGACAGTAATAATAAAATGTATTTTTAAAGAAAAATATGTATTTTATAGAAAATTACGAATCCTAGATCATAGAAAATAGATTAATAGACAAAATAAAATATAATAGTAATAGATGCATAGATAATAGAGTATTAATAGATTTAATAACAAGGATAATAATAAATATAGACAATGAAAAGTGTTTTTTGATGAAAAATGTGTTTTTTAAAGAAAAATAGATTTCCTAGATCATAGAAAATAGAATAATAGACAAAATAGAATACAATAGTAATATACATGGATAGATAATAGAGTATTAATAGATTTATAACAAATATAAGTAATAATAAATGTTTTTTAAAGAAAAATGGATATTTTAAACAAAAATAGATATTTTAAATCATAGAAAATAGAATAATAGACAAAATAGAATACAATAGTAGTAGATGAATAGATAATAGAGCATTAATAGATTCAATAACAAAGATAATATTATATATAACCAATAAAAAATGTTTTTTAAAGAAAAATATGCATCTCAAACTAAAATAGATATTTCAGATCATAGAAAATAGAATAATAGACAAAATAGAATACAATAGATAGATAATAGAGTATAAATGTAAATAATAACAAAGAAAATGATAAATACAGGTGATAAAAAAATGATTTTTTAAGAAAAATATGCATTTTAAAGAAAAGTAGAAATATTAGATCATAGAAAATAGATAAATAGACGAAATAAAATATAATACTAATAGATAGATAATAAAGTATAAACAGGTGATAAATACAATGGAAAATAGAACAAAAATAGATTTAAATAGAAAAAAATACATAATAATTATAATACATGATAATTAATGTTATCCTAGATCATAGAAAATAGAAAAATAGACGTGACAGAATATAATTATATTATTAATAAACAGGTTAGATGAATACAAGAGAAAATAGATCATATTTAGATGTTAAATAGCTTGAAAATTTATTTTTAATATACATTAATAACGAAATATACGAATAATATTTGGTAGTTTAATGTAAAAATAGAATTTTATCGTAATAAAATGCATTTCTTTTCATAAATAATACACGAAAATTGAAAAATGTAGTTTTTATGTCATATTCGCATAGATTTCTGTTTAAAAAAGCAATTTATTTGTCTAATTATTTATATATTTTGTTATTTCTTACATTAATATGCCTTTATTTTCAAAATTAACTTTTTAAAATGAAAAATTTGAGTAAATATCGTAATTAAATCATGAAAAAGTAGTTTTTCTTTTGAAAAAGCATTTTATCTCTATAATTAAGGATATATTTCGTTATTTATTACATTAATATGCATTTCTATTTATAAATTAACCTTTAAAATCAAAAATTTGAGTAAATATTCTCATTAAATCATGAAAAATCAGTTTTAATTAAAAAAAATCACTTTATCTAATATGTATGTATCCAGGTAAATTCGACAATTGCTCTCAATTGTTTAAAACGGCGCTTAAACAATGTCTTTAAAGTCCACGGCAACGATGCATTGCAACAATGGATTTTAAGTGGGGTTCAGTTGGGAGAATTCTACTCTAATCAAAGGGCAATTATCCAATTGGTATGGGGAAAAGGAAGCGCGCGGCGGCCATCTTGCCTCGCGTTACGCAACACAAAAAAGGCTTTTTTATGATTAAAAAAGAGAAATCATTTGAGTGCTGAAAGAAAAATTGGGTTCAAATGGTTGATTGCCCGATGTCGGTGATTCCCGTAAGAAATGCGTGGGAGACATTTATAAAAACGTTAATTTCACGCACTTCCCTATGAGATAGAAATGCGAAATTTGAGGATTAGTTAGAAGAATAATTGAACATTATATATCTAAAGTTTTGTGCCCATATTATCCTTGGTTCGACTCCCAGACGGCTCGGAAATGTCCCCATAAAAAATGCACGTAAAGTTCGTTTTGAACATTAATTTAACGCACTTTCCCAATAAATAGAAATACGAAATTTGGGGATTAGTTAGAGAAACTATTGAATATTATATGTACAAATTTTTGTGCTCATAGTATCCTTGGTTCGACTCCCAGAAGGCTCCAAAGTGCTCTCTTAAAAATACGCGTGAAGTTCGTTTTGATTGCAGACTTTTGTTCTCTCGATGAATTAAATTAGTTAAAATGGTCCTGCGAAATTGAAAACAGTATCAGATGAAAGGAAATTAAACATAGATTCTTATGTTGAAGTCTAAATATCTAGATATAAATCTACTCAAAGATATTTGTATTTATCTTATTATGTTTATCTATCCGATGTCAGGAACTCCCGTAAGAAATGCGTGGGAGACATTTTTAAAACGTTGATTTGACGCACTTCCCGATTGAATAGAAATACGAGATTTGGGGATTAGTTAGAAGAATAATTGAACATTATATATCTAAAGTTTTGTGCCCATATTATCCTTGGTTCGACTCCCAGACGGCTCGGAAACCATCCCATAAGAAATGCACATAAAGTTCGTTTCGATCGATTGCAGACTTTTCTTCTTTTGGAGATTTAAATAAGAAATAATGGTCCTAGAAAGGTGGAACAAGCAACAAAAGAAAGGAAATTGCGCTTTTTCTCAAAAATTGCGTATTTTTGCCACTTTATATTTATCAATGAAAGATTTCTTTCAATTACGTTATAGTGCAATTCAAAAGGAATAAAACGCAGTTTATTTCGTTTTTATATCCATTTTAAAATAGGAGTTATGAGCATTTATGTAATGCAGTGCAACTCGAAAAAACCCAGGTCTCAGGTTTCTATGGAAATCGATGCAACAATGCAAGAATTTTCTAACGTTTATAACTTTTGAACTAATCGAGATATTTTGATGCGTTTTGCGTTAAAATGTTAAATAAAGATGGTACTACTTAAATATTTAAATTATTAGCGCAATTTCGAATTGTTAGTGGGTAAAAATGCGATTTTTCTCAGACAATTGCTCATTTTTCCCACAATTAATATTTTAATGAAAGATTTCTTTCAATTATTTTATAGTACAATTCAAAAGGAATGAAATGCAGTTTATTTTATTCTTCTATCATGTTTTAAACGAAAGTTATGACCGTTTTTGTCAAGCGATAAATACATGAAAAATTCCTCATCTCAGGTTTCTATGGAAATCGATGCAACAATGCAAGACACATATACCTTCATAACTTTTGAACTAATTAAGATATTTTGATGGTGCTTGCGTTAAAATGTTAATTAAAGATGGTACTACTTAAATATTTAAATTATTAGCGCAATTTCGAATTGTTAGTGGGTAAAAATGCGATTTTTCTCAGACAATTTTTGCCACAATAAAATTTTCAATGGACAATATCTTTTAAGTAGCATATATTACAATTCAAAAGGAAGAAAATGCAGTTTATTTCGTCTTTTTATCGTGATTTTTAAGAAAGTTATGAGCATTTGAAATGTGCACTGCATATATATGTATCGAAGAAGTAAACCGATTCTATATGCAGCTGACTAACATTTTTAAGTTTGGAAAGTTCTCCGACCAGATAATAGAAAAAGGCGGATAACATAGAAACTATTGTTGCTATAGAAACGAGATTACAAATTTACATTCTGCATTTACGTGTTTATAATGTGCCCAAGTTTCAAATATGAGCTACAAATAGTAGCGGAAATATTTGCAAAAATGTAAATCCTTGCTCGCTAGCATATTTCGTTGAAAATTTCTCCGTACGGATAATCGAAAAAGGCGGATAACATGGAAACTATTGTCGTTTCAGAAACGAAATTAAACAGTTATCTTCTGTACATACCTCTTTATAATTATGTCAAGTTTTAGATTTGATATACAATTAGTTTCAGAAATATTTGCAAAAATGTGTATTCACCCACGCTGACTTACTATGGCGAAAATTTCTCCGTACGGATAATCGAAAAAGGCGGATAACATGGAAACTATTGCTGCTATGGTAACCAGATTAAACAGTAAGCTTTTAATTATGCTTCTTTGTAATCAGGTAAAGTTTGAAATAAGAGCTGCAATTATCGGTGGAGTTATTTGCAAAAATATAAATCTAAATTCGCTAACTTCTCCGGAAAGTTCACTTTACTAGCTTTCATAGAAAAGATAACTCAACAAATCGACTCATTTTTCAAGAATTCTTTCCGAGAAAACTCAAGAAAAAGGTTTTTTTCTCAAAAGATAAAAAAAAGAAATATATTTTTTCTTACGATATAGGCAGTGTTTTGTCTGGCTCAGTTATCTCTAAGTTACGCCAGGTGACTCTCTTACTGTCAACAGATAAATACTGAAGAAAATGATTAAAAATATCGAGAGAAAAACTGGTTTTTATACTTTTAAAACTGAGAATTTTAGAAGTTCCTTACGATTGTTATGAAGCTATGGGTTTGGACAATGGAGGGTTGCATTATTTTCGTTGTTGTGTTATTTTCGTTGTTATTATCCGTCTAAAATTTCGAAATTGCGCTAATTATTTAAATATATAAGTAGTCCCATCTTTAATTAACATTATAAAGCAAGAACCATCAAAATATCTCGATTAGTTCAAAAGTTATAGACGTTAGAAAATTCTTGCATTGTTGCTTCGATTTCCATAGAAACCTGAGACGAGGAATTTTTCATGTATTCATCGCTTAACTAAAATAGTCATAACATCCGTTTAAAACATGATAAAGGAATAAAAGAAACTGCATTTTATTCCTTTTGAATTGTACTATAACTTAATTGAATGAAATCTTTCAGTAAAAAATTTATAGTGGCAAAAATACGCCATTTTGAGAGGAAAATCGCATTTTTTCCGTCTAAAATTTCGAAATTGAGCTAATTATTTAAATATTTGTGTAGTCCCATCTTTATTTAACATTTTGAAGCAAAAACCATCAAAATATCTTAATTAGTTCAAAAGTTATGAAGGTATATATGTCTTGCATTGTTGCTTCGATTTCCATAGAAACCTTAGAAGAGGAATTTTTCCTGTATTCATCGCTTAACAAAAACAGTCATAACATCCGTTTAAAACATGATAAAAGAATGGAATAAACTGCATTCTCTTCCTACTGCATTGTATAATAATTCTAGAAATATGAAGGTTGCATAAAAAATTTAATTCTTGGAAAAATAAGCCATTTTTCGATAAAAATCGCATTTTTTCCATCAAATATTTCTAAATTGAGCTAATTATTTAAATATTTAAGTATTTCCATCTTTACTTAACACTTTAAAGCAAGAACCATCAAAATATCTCGATTAGTTCAAAAGTTATGAAGGTATATATGTCTTGCATTGTTGCTTCAACTTCCATAGAAACCTGAGACGTGGGTTTTTTCGAGTTGCACTGCATTACATAAATGCTCATAACTCCTATTTTAAAATGGATATAAAAACGAAACAAACTGCATTATCTTCCTTTTGAATTGTACTATAAAATAATTGAAAGAACTCTTTCATTGAAAAATTTATATTGGCAAAAATGAGCAATTTTGAGAGAAAAAGCGCATTTTTTCCATCAAATATTTCTAACTTTCGCTAATTATTTAAATATTATAGTAGTTCCATCTTTATTTAACATTTCAACGCAAAAACCATCAAAATATCTCGATTAGTTCAAAAGTTATAGACGTTAGAAATGTCTTGCATTGTTGCTTCGATTTCCACAGTAACAGATATATATGTATATATACATATATAAGTGTATAAAACCCTCAAATTCCATATTTTATCACGTAAGTCACGTTTTTAATTGTCAATAGTGACTAAGAGAGTGATTTTTCACTATATAAATCACTAAAAATCAATTTTTTGATATAATTTCGTGAATAAATTTCAATGGGAAAAAGTTACTGTTGTAAAAAAAATTCGGGAATGATTTTTCGTGAAAAAATAATAGTAAAATTAATTTTTTTAATGGTTTTCGTGGAATAATTGAAGTAAAATTTACTGTAGCTGTTATTTAAGTTAATATTTTTGGTAAATGAATTTAACAGCTGCAGAATTGATTTTGTGAAATTATTAAAAACATTAATTTCAAGCACTTCCCGATTATATAGAATTACGAAATTTGGGGATTAGTTAGAATATGAATTGAGTATTATATACACAAATTTTCATGCCCAAAGTATCGTTGGTTCGACTCCCAGACAGCTCGGAAATATTCCCATAAGAAATGCACATAAAGTTAATTTTGAACATTAATTTGACGCACTTTCCGATTAAATAGAAATACGAAATTTGGGCACTAATTTAAGGAGTAATTCAATATTATATATATGAATTTTTGTACTCATAGTATTCTTGGTTCGACTCCCAGACGACTCGGAAACGCCCCATAAGAAATGCACGTAAAGTTCGTTTCGATCGATTGCAGACTTTTATTCTTTTGATGATTTAAATAAGAAATAGTGGTCTTAAAAAATCGAGACAAGTACCAAATTAAAGAAAATTGAACAAAGATATAGTATAGTCGTAGAATATCGTTATCAGGTCGAAATTATGAGAATTGTCATAAAATAGATGATGATATACTTACTAGTTTTTACTCCCGTAAGAAATGCACGTAAAGTTCGTTTTCATAGATTGCAGACTTTTGTTCTTTTGATGATTTTAATTAGAAATAATTGTCCTACGAAGTCAAAATAAGTACTTAAAGAAAGGAAATTGAACATAGATTCTTATTCTGGTCGTAGAATAATGTTTCCGAGTCGAAATTATGAGAATTATGATGAAATACATTAATATAAATGTACTAGAAAAACTCTCATAAGAAATGCAAGTAAAGTTCGTTTCGATCGATTGCAGACTTTTGTTCTTTTATGATTTAAATTAGACATAATTGTCCTACGAAGTTAAAACAAGTACCAAAATGAAGGCAATTGAACATAGATTCTTATTCCGGTCTTAGAATTTCGTTTTCGAGTCGAAATTGCGAGAATTCGATACGAAAAGACGACTTTTTTCGGATCGATCGTCGAATCCGAGCTCTTGCGTTTTCTCGTGAGAATACGTAATTAACTAATGAGGAATGAGGTAAATTAAGAAAGAATTGAGTGAGGAGTAGTGTGATAGAACAAGTACTGCACTCCCTACCCACAATTCCCTGCGATTTGAGGCAATATTGAAATCGTTTAGCGTCACTTTTCTGTTTAGCGTTTTCTCGTGAGCGAAAAAATTAGCGCTTCTGCGGGAATATTTGCGTTTTCGATAAACAACTGAACGTCGAACACTTGGTTTACCGAATTATCGCTTTGGAAACGGCAATTGTTCCATTTGGCGCACGATAATGGTCGTGTTTGAGTCTCATTGCATTATTATATTGATGTTACGTGTTTAAGATGCTTTTGTATATTTTAAATGCAGTATAGAATTGTATTTTTTAATATCAAATGCATTTCTGACGGAAAATTAGCGATATCTTAATTTCGTGAAAAGTTTTTACGACTGATTTTTTTGATGGAAAAATATTTTCACAATAATGATTTTAATTCAATTGTTTTGCAATAATTATATCATGAAAATGTATTACAAAACATATTTAATTTTTAAAAATTTAAATTAAATTTTAACTTAAATTTTCTACAACAATTACATCGTGATGGTTTATATATATATTATAATAATTTGCGAAAGTTATTTAATTATAAAATATTTACAACAATGATTTTAACTCAATTATTTCGTGACAATTAAACAACGAAAATTAATTTATTGTTATAATAAATTACGACGGTTAATTTATTGAAATTTATTTACGAAATTTATTATAACAATAGATAAATTAATTAATTTATTAATTAGTTACTTTATTAAAACATTTAGAATTAAGTTAATTATAAAGAATTTACTATGTTGGCCTTGACTTTGTGGTAGGCTTCCATTATGATGAAATGAAAGGATTCAAAAATTTACCGTACCACTGGATTTTATTTATCACAACCTAGGTTTCGGCCCCTTAGGCCATCTTCAGGTGAATAAACCTGGTTTATTCACCTGAAGATGGCCTAAGGGGCCGAAACCTAGGTTGTGATAAATAAAATCCAGTGGTACGGTAAATTTTTGAATCCTTTCATTTCATCTTAATTATAAAGTTAAAACTAAGTTAATAATTAAGTTAAAATTAAGTTAAATTAGTTAATAATTAAGTTAATAATGAAGATAAAATCAAATCATAATCATAAAATTATATTGATATTACGTGTTTTAAATGCTTAAGTACCGCGAAATGTAGTATACAATTGTATTTTAATATCAAATGCATTTCTAACGGAAAATTAGCGATATCTTAATTTCAGGAAAGATTTTACGCCATTTTTCGAGAAAAAGCGCATTTTTCCCCACTAACATTTCGAAAATTCGCTAATAATTTAAATATTTAAGTAGTCCCATCTTTAATTAACATTTTAAAGCGAGAACCATCAAAATATCTCGATTAGTTCAAAAGTTATGAACTTTAGAAAATTCTTGCATTGTTGCATCTTTTTCCATAGTAACCTGAGACGAGGAATTTTTCGTGTATCTATCGCTTAACAAAAATAGTCATAACATCCGTTTAAAACATGATAAAAGAATGAAATAAACTGCATTGTATTCCTTTTGAACCGCACTATAAAATAATTAAAAGAAATCTTCCATTAAAAAATTTATAGTGGTAAAAATACGCCATATTGAGAGAAAAATTGCATTTTTTCCGTCTAAATTTTCTAAATTGCACTAATAATTTAAATATTTCAGTAGCCCCATCATTTATTAACATTTCAACGCAAAAACCATCAAAATATGTTAATTAGTTCAAAAGTTATGAAGGTATTATTATATAGGTAATAATTATATCATGAAGATGTATCACAAAAAAATATTAAGTTAAATTTTTTCTACGACAGTTATATCGTGATGTTTTATATATTATAATAATTGACGAAAAAAATATATATATATAAAAATATTTACAACGATAATTTTAATTCAATTGTTTCGTAACAATGAAACAACGAAAATTAATTTATTAGGAATAAATTACAATTATTTACTGGAAAAATATTTAAAACAATAATTTTACGTCATTTTTACAACAATTGTTTAACGATAAAATATTTAAAACAATAATTTTACGTCATTTTTACAACAATTGTTTAACGATAAAATATTTAAAACAATAATTTTACGTCATTTTTACAACAATTGTTTAACGATAAAATATTTACAACAATAATTTTACGTCATTTTTACAACAATTGTTCAACGATAAAATATTTACAACAATAATTCTACGTCAGTTTTTCCAACAATTACATCAAGAATATTTTTTTATGATAATAATTTACGACGATTATTAATTTATTTAACGGTGAAATATTTACAAGAATAGTTTTAATTCAATTTTTTACAACAATTACATAACGAAAATTGTTTCTAATAATAATTTACAACAATTGTTCAATCGACTTTTCTTAAATTTGTAAATCAGTAAATTTGACGATTAAATTAAATATCTGAACTGAATAATATAAAATAATTTGTTATTGCGTATAATTATAGTAATGATCTAATATAATAAAATAAGGTGTGTGTGTGTATGTTCGCCTAAAACTCGAGAACCACAAATGACACGACTTTCAAACTTTAAACATAGTTAAATGTACTCCCTGCGCAGATAATAGGCTACTTTTTATTTATTTAAATGTCCCCAGTTCGAACCCAGACAAGAAAAACCGTTCTCATAAGAAATGCACGCAAATCTCACTTTTATCGGTCGCAGGCCACATTTCTTTTGCAAAATTAAATTAGAAATAATAGGCTTAGGAAATCGAGATAAGCACCAAAAGAAAGAGAAATGAATAAAGATTCTTATTTTGGTCGTGAAGTATCGTTATCGGGTCGAAATGGCGAGAATTCGGTTAAAATAAACGGAAATTTCGTGAAATTTTGAGGCTGTAAACAACCAATCCCCTTGACGACGGATGCGATTGTTGAAACCGAGGTATTGCGTTTTCCCATAAGAATACACTATGATTGATACGTCCGTATGAAATTAATGATTAAAAATGAACGATAGTACATGTTCATAGCAGGCAATATTCTGAAATTTATATGTGCATTTGCATTTTATCAGAGAAATTATGATAAAGTTACCTATAAGTCAGCGCGGGTGAATTTACGTTTTTGCGAATATTTCCGCAACTAATTGCTGTTTTTATTTCAAAACTTTACCTAATTATAAAGACGTATGTACGGAAGATACGTGTTTAATTTGGTTTCCATAGCAACAACAGTTTTGATGTTATCCGACGTTTTGTGTTATCCGTTCCGAGAACTTTTCAAGTTGGCGAGATTGGATTTTTATTTTTGCAAATAACTCTACTGTCAATTGCAGCTCTTATTTCAAACATTACCTAATTATATGGAAGTATATTTGGAAGATTACTGTTAAATTTGGTTTCCATAGCAACAACAGTTTTGATGTTATCCGCCTTTTTCGATTACCCGTACGGAGAAATTTTCACCAAAGTAAGTCAGCGTGGGTGAATATACATTTTTGCGAATATTTCTTAAACTAATTCTATATTAAATCTAAAACTTCAACTATTTATAAAGAAGAATATACAGAAGACAACGGTTTAATTTGGTTTATGTAACAACAATATTTTCAATGTTATCCGCCTTTTTCGATTATCCGTACGGAGAAATTTTCAACGAAGTAAGCTAGCGTGCAAGGATTTACACTTTTGCAAATATTTCCACGACTAATTGTAGCGCATATTTCAAACTTTGTAAAATTATAAAAACGTACGTACAAAATATAAATATTTGATTTCGTTTCTATAGCAACAATAGTTTCCAAGTTATCCGCCTTTTTCGATTATCTGCTCGGAGAACTTTTCAAGTTTGCGACTTATGATGTACATTTTTGCCAATATTTCCGAAAACAATTATAGCTTGATTATCAAACTTTATCAAATTATAAAGAATGATATTTAAAAGGTTATTGTTTAATTTGGTTTCCGTAGCTACAACAGTTTTGATGTTATCCGACGTTTTGTGATATCCGTTCGGAGAACTTTTCAAGTTAGCGAGATTGGATTTATAATTGCATTATAAAATGCAAATAACTCCACTGATAATTGCAGCTCTTCTTTCAAACTTTACCTGATTATAAAGAAGTATAATTAAAAGCTTGCCGCTTAATTTGGTTACCATAGCAGCAATAGTTTCCACGTTATCCGCCTTTTTCGATTATCCGATCGGAGAAAATTCAAGGAAGTTAGCGGGCTTTGATTTATATTTTTGCAGTTATGATTCCACTGGCAATTACATTTTTTTTAAACATTAATTTCACGCACTTCCGGACTAGATAGAAATACGAAATTTGGGGATTAGTTAGAAGAACAATTGAACATTATATATACAAACTTTCATGCCCAACGTATCCTTGGTTCGACTCCAAAACGACCCGAAAACACTCCCGTAAGAAATGCACGTAAAGTTCGTTTCGATCGATTGCAGACTTTTGTTCTTTTAATGATTTAAATAAGAAATAATGGTCTTAGAAAATCGAGACAAGTACCAAATTAAAGGAAATTGAATATAGATACTTATTCCGGTCATAGAATATCGTTTTCGAGTCGAAATTATGAGAATTATAAAGAAACACAAGGACATATACTTACTAGTTTTTACTCCCGTAAGAAATGCACGTAAAGTTCGTTTCAATCGATTGCAGACTTTTGTTCTTTTGCATATTTAAATAAGAAATAATGGTCATAGAAAATCGAGACAAGTACCAAAAGAAAGGAAATTGAATGTAGTTTCTCATCACAGTCGTTAAATATCGTTTTCGGATCGCATTTACGAGAATTGGGGCAAAACATACGAACAAACGTGCGTCACATTGTGGTTACGTAAGAAAAAAAGCGTTTAAAAATTCCGTTACTTAGCAATAGGCGATTGTTGAGTCGATCTAAGGAAAAGGAACAATTTAAAACGTTTCCCGACCAGTTTCCTGCATTACGTCATCCTAAGAGAAGCTAAGTAAACGGCTAATTAACCTGTGAAAGATAATTAACATTCATGGGGGACGTAGGGTGTCGACATCTGCCGGACACGACGGGAGATGAAAATCTAGACATATAATAATCAGTTCTTTCTCTAACTAATCCCCAAGTTTCGTGTTTCTATTTAATCGAAAAGTGCTTGAAATTAATGTTTTTCTAAAATGTCTCCCACGCATTTCTTACGGGAGTTCACCAACATCGGGTTCTTACCGGAACTTTGGACTCCCCTGGGGTCGAACCTTGGACCTTGAGTAAGCCAAAAATTAGCCTATCATCTAGAGTAGGACTACTTTTAACTACGTTTAAAGTTTCAAAGTCGTACAGCTATTAGTTGTCGAGTTGTAGGCTCAAATAGAGAGGGCATACATCACGGCTTTATCGTTAAAATTATGTAACTAGGTAACTTAAATGTTTATAACAATGCATTCATTGTATAAATTAAGTAATTTGGTTTTAGATCGTGCAACTTCTGTTATGGAGCATTTAGACCGTTTAAAAGTGTAGTAATAGCAATATTTTTACGTAATTTCAAACACCAGGTGGAGCGCTAAACAGTTGACTGCCTGAAAGCGACGAAATTAGCGCTTCAATTGTTATTATCCATTGAACGCTAAACAGTGGAAGACTTTGAAGAAAGATTTGCGAATTTCCTTGCGAAATATGCGGGGAATTTCGCGTTTTTATGCTGAATTTCGTACCTCTTTCATTATATTTTACTATAATCTTAAGTTTTGTATCGGAAGAATTTTTTTTCGTGGAATATCGTGCGATTTTTGATAAATTTTTTTTAATTTCGATTTTTTGCCAGTTTTTCTTGCAAAAAGACGGATTTTTATCTATAAAATTGCAGTACGCAATCTGGGGCTTACTATTTATCTCCTTTGTGGTCTAATATTGTATAATAATCACCGTTGTGTGTGTTTGTGTGTCCGATGTCGGTGACTCCCGTAAGAAATGCGTGGGAGACGTTTTAGAAAATCGTTAATTTGACGTGCTTCCCGATTAAATAGAAGAACGAAATTTGGGGATTAGTTAGACGACAAATTGTTTATTATATATCTAAAATTTCATGCTCATAGTATTCTTGGTTCGACTCCCAGACGGCTCGGAAATGTCCCATAAGAAATTCGTGGGAGAGGTTTTTAAAAACGTTAATTTCACGAACTTCCCAATTAAATAGAATCATGAAATTTGGGGACTCGTTAGAAGAACAATTGAATATTATATATACTAATTTTCATCTCCAAAGTATCCTTGGTTCGACTACCAGACGGCTCAGAAATGTCCCATAATGAATTCACTTAAAGTTCGTTTTGATCGATTGCAGTCCTTTTCGAGACTTCTGGAGTCGAACCAAGGACATTTTCGGCACAAAGATGTCAATTTGTAGTACACAATTGTCCCTTATGGATACCTAAATTTCATGATTCTATCTGGGCGGGAAGTGCGTGAAAACAATTGATAAAACATAGCTACCACGTATTTCTTACTGGAGTTACCGACGTCGGATGCACAGAGAAATTGATAGAAAATGTTTGTACGAATTCTCCCTATTTGGAATAGAAAACGATATTCTACGACTATATTAAGAATCTGTATTTAATTTCCTTCATTTTGGTACTTGTCTCGATTTCGTAGGACCATTATTTCTTATTTAAATCTGCAAAAGAACAAAAGTCTGCAATCGATCGAAACGAACTTTACGTGCGTTTCTTACCGGAACTTTTGGACCCTCCTGGGGCCGAACCCGGGCCCTTAGAAAAGCCGAAAATCAGCCTATTATCTAGGGCAGGACTACATTTAACTACGTCTAAAATTTGAAAGCTTTAAAACTTCTGGTTCTCGAGATATAAGCAAAAATACAAACACACTCACGTTAAAATATTATTAAGATAAGATGGCGGACGATACACCTGCGCGAGTTTCTCTTGTTTTTCCAAACAAAGATGGGTTAAAAGATTAGTATTAATCGAATAATTGGAAGGTTAAACACTCTGCGGAGGCGATAATTGAAGGAAATCTTTCCAAGGAAACGTATTTCTTTCTCAAAAGTCACGATTCTAAAGTGGAAAATTCCGTCCATTGTTGTTCTAACAATTATTGCCTTGGAAACCGCTCTTGGTTACCGTTCTGCCCGCGTGGCGGAGCTACAGAACGCTCGGTCTTGCACTAAACTTGCTTTTTTAATGTTTTTTAAGTTATTTTGTGATTTTTAAGCGTAATTAATCGCTTTTGATATATTTAACAAGTATTATTACGATATTTATTCGTCATTTAGTGTTTATTTAACGATTTTCTTGTGTTTTAACGTGAATTTATTAAATTTTCGTATCTAAATAATATAATTATGATATTTATTTATTATTTATCGTTCTTTTAATGATTTTGTTGTATTTCAACCTGTTTATTATGTAATATATATTGAAAGAAGGTTGTTACACTATTTTTTATATTCTTTAGTGCTTTTTCGTTAATTTTAATGTCTAAAACGTAACTAAATACTTTAATTATATTTTTAAATTCTTTGTTATATTATAATAATCAAAGTGGTGTATATATTTGTATATTCATTCTTTTACTTATTAATATATTTATGTATTTATATGATTATACAATCAATAGCTTTAAAAAATGAGTTGGGTCACATTACTTCGTTAGTGGGTTCTCTGTGTACAATCATTGAAAAATTTACGTCTTTTTTGTCCTAATTCTCGGAATTTTGACTCCTAAACGATATCCTACGACCAGAATAAGAATCTTTGTTCAATTTCCTTTAATTTGGTACTTGTTTTAACTTCTTAGGACCATTATTTCTTATTTAAATGTGCAAAAGAACAAAAGTCTGCAATCGATCGAAACGAACTTTACATGCGTTTCTTATGGGAGTGTTTTCGAGCCGTCTGGGAGTCGAACCAATGATACTGTGGGCATAAAAATTGGATTATATAATACTCGATTGTCCTTCCATCTGATATTCAAATTTCATAGTCCTATCTCATCGGGAAGTGTGTGAAATTAATGTTAGAAACGAACCTTACGTGCATTTCTTATGAGGGCAGTTTGGAGACGTCTAAAGTTTTAAAGTCGCACAATTGTTCTTTACCGAGTAATATGTAGAAATGTAGATCACTTGCGGAGTGCAATAGTCTTTCCGGTTGAGTATTCGAAAAAGTCGGATAAAACGAGAACCGTAGTAGCTATGGAAACAAAAATTACTGCATCATCATACGTAATACTATCTTTATAATCATACGAATTTTAAAAGTTACAAAGTCTTTATTTACCTAGTAATCTACCAAAAAAGAAATCACTTACGTAATGTAAAGAACTTTCCGGTCGGATATTCGTAAAAGACGGATAAATCGTAAACTATCATAGCTATGGAAACGAAATTTCTTCAACATTTTTGTTAATTGTATATTTATAATCTTGTAAAGTTTGAATGACGAACAATTGTTCTTTACCGAGTAATATGTAAAAATGTAAATCACTTACGGAGTGCAATAGTCTTTCCGGTTGAGTATTCGAAAAAGTCGGATAAAACGAGAACCGTAGTAGCTATGGAAACACAAATTACTACATTATCATCTTATATGTCATCTTTATAATCATACGAATTTTAAAAGTTATAAAGTCTTTCTTTATCTAGTAATATACCAAAATAGAAATCACTTACGTAATGTAAAGAACTTTCCGGTCGGATATCCGAAAATGTCGGATATATCGTAAACTATCATAGCTATGGAAACGAAATTTCTTCGACATTTTTGTTAATTGTATATTTATAATCTTGTAAAGTTTGAATGACGAACAATTGTTCTTTACCGAGTAATATGTAAAAATGTAAATCACTTACGGAGTGCAATAGTCTTTCCGGTTGAGTATTCGAAAAAGTCGGATAAAACGAGAACCGTAGTAGCTATGGAAACAAAAATTACTGCATCATCATACGTAATACTATCTTTATAATCGTACGAATTTTAAAAGTTATAAAGTCTTTCTTTATCTAGTAATATAGCAAAAAAGAAATCACTTACGTAATGTAAATTAGTTTCCGGTCGGATATTCGAAAAAGACGGATAAAACGTTAACAATCATTGCTACAGTAACAAAAATCATTGCACCATATATACAAATTTCATCTAAATAAACGTGCAAAGTTTAAAAGTTGAAACATTTGTCAATCCGGAGTTATTTGCAAAAACGTCACGTCATACACGCAGAAAAAGCATTTCTCGGTCGGTTGATTGAATATCTCCGATAAAACGAAAATTAGCGTCACTATGGTAACAGAATAGAATCTATCAATGACATAATTAGTATTTTTACAATAATCTGAAATATTATAGTGGAATAATTCGTGTTTTTTTAATTAAATGCAAGGATATAAAAAGTGGCAATGTTTTCCCGGTCGGATAATCGAAAAAGTCGGATAAATTGTAAAATAACGTTGCTATGGAAACGAAAATTACTTCATTTGCTTTGGGTTCCAAATATCGTCGAAATTCACGTATTTTTTCTAACAAAAAGTCTTCATATACGTTGATATACGTCCAGGTGTACTCACGGGAACTCTTTCGTCGTTTCTAAGGTAACCTATCATCGTGATAAATGTGATTATAATGTGATATAATACGGATCCGTTTCCGAGCCGTCTGGGAGTCGAACCAATGACACTTTGGAGATAAAAATTTAGGTGAATAATACTCAATTATTTTTCTAACTGGTGTCTAAATTTCATAGTCCTATCTTATCTGGAAGTGCGTGACATTAATGTTCGAAATGAACTTTACATGCGTTTCTTATGGGAGCTTCTGAGCCGTCTGGGAGTCGAACCAAGGATGCTTTGGGGATAAAAATACGGATGTATAATAGTCAATTATTCCTCTAACTGATACGCAAATTTCATAATTCTACCTTGTCGGAAAGTGCGTGAAATTAATCATCAAAATGAACTTTACGTGCATTTCTTATGGCAATATTTCCGACCCTTCTGGGAGTCGAACCAACAATACTTTTGACCTACAAATAAGGG
The DNA here is from genome assembly GCA_036926295.1 of Pachydiplax longipennis. NCBI lineage: Eukaryota > Metazoa > Arthropoda > Insecta > Odonata > Libellulidae > Pachydiplax > Pachydiplax longipennis. The sequence goes on from JAVFKF010000023.1 coordinate 11,039,691, forward strand.
TATTTAATATTTAATTGCTCCTCTAGATAATTCTTAAATTTCATAATTCTAGCTTATCGGAAAGTGCGTGAAATTAATGTTAGAAACGAACCTTACGTGCATTCCTTATGAGGGCAGTTTGTAGACGCCTGGGAGTCGAACCAAGGATACTATGAGCATAAAAATTCTGTTATATAATATTCAATTATCCCTCTAACTAATGCATAAATTTCGAATTTCTATCTAGTCGGGGAGTGCCCGAAATTAATGTTCGAAACGAACCTTACGTACATTTCTTATGGGAACATATATATCTTTAAACATTTTATGCAATTTCTTTCTATGATTCTTTGAATTAAATGTTTATTAATATTACTTAGTTTTTAAAGTCTCAATTAGTGTGGTATTTATCTAATTTTGTTCCCAAATAAAGGAATTAATCAATACTGTAGCTTGTAACTTAATATATGTTTGTATATATAATGGTTTGTGGTTGATATTTTATTGTGTATTTACTAGTGACTTTTTCTGATCTAATTTTCGTTTCTCTTTTGTTTATTTTCAGAGAACGGAAAACCTGGATCTGTCCCTTAGTGTCCCGCCTTCGTTTAACTCATATATGGCAGGTGATCAGGTGAGTTGAATACTTATATATACATATATAATATAAAGCTGAAATTAGTTATCAGATTGTTAAAATTGTTCGTCTTTTTTGTCTTAATTCTCGTAATTTCTACTCGAAATGGATATTATAAGAACGGAATAAGAATCTTTGTTCGATTTCCTTTATTTTGGTACTTGTTTTAACTTCGTAGGACCACTTTTTCTTATTTAAATATGCAAAAGAACAAAAGTCTGCAGTCGATCGAAAGGAACTTTACGTGCATTTCTTATGAGAGTTTTTCTAGTTCATATATATTCATATATTTCATCATAATTCTCATAGTTTCGACTCGAAAACGATATTCCACGACCAGAATAAGAATCCCTGTTCAATTCCCTTTATTTTGGTACTTGTTTCAATTACGTAGGACCATTACTTCTGATTTAATTCTTCAAAAGAACAAAAGTCTGCAATCGATCGAAACGAACTTTACGTGCATTTCTTATGTGTGTTTTAGAGTCGTTTTGGAGTCGAACCAATGACCTTTCGAGCATAAAAATTTGGATACATAATATTTCATCATTCCTCTAACTATTTCCCAAATTTCGTATTTCTATCTCATCGGGAAGTGCGTGAAATTAATGTTTTTCAAAATACCTCCCTCTTCAATTGAACACGACCATTATTTCTTATTTACATTTTTATCGTTTTTTCATTGTTTTCTACATTAAAAAGTCGTTTCTCACGCAATTTACAATTATTTCGATCGTTTTTATCGATTTATTTTGTTATTTTCGCTATTATTATATGTTTTTCCATATTTTCTACTGATTTTGATGTTTTCTGATGGAATATATTCGTTGTATTGTAAATTATTATAAACATTTTCGTATTTTTTTTACATTTTGGACTATTTTTTCTTATTTTAATCATTTTATATTAAGAAAAGTGGTTTTTTAATCAATTCGTGGGTATTTTCATTGTTTTTATTATTATTTTCGTAAATTTTTCGATATTATTGACATTTTAAATTTTTTTATTTTTTAAAAGTCGTTTTTCGCGTAATTTATAAAGATTTGGAATGTTTTTATAGATTATGTTAATTATTTTTATGATTTTTACCTATTTTTAATTAAATTCGCTTTATTTTGGACAATTTTTATCAATTTTTCATAATTTTCTATTTTTAAAAGTCGTTTTAGAGCGTTTAAAATATATATACAATGGCGTAACCAAGTGAGGAATTTCTTTTTTGACTAAATTTTCCATGACAACGCGCGAAATACGAAGAAATGGAACTAAAAACGTAAGAAATTAAATGATAAACGTGGTTTAAAGCATAAATTAAAGTTAATATATGGAATAAATCAAAAAAGGATGGATTTAAAGTCAATTCTGAGTGTATTCGTGCGTTTGGGAGTGTTTAAATTTAAAAAAAGCGAAATTAAGAAGTAGAATTTCGGTGTCATAGCAAAATAAACATGGCGACTAGTGATATATGTAGAAACGAGACTAAATAAGAGAGAAATTAAACGATTAATACCGTTTTTAATATAAAAAGCGTAACTAAGTAAAGAACTGTTTTGTTATAACAACCAAGCCATGGTTACACTTGATATAAATAAAAATAGAAGTAAATAAATAAGAAATTAAAAGGTTATATGCGTATCAGAACACGAAATGGAGGTTGATGTTGGTACCACGTGACCAAGGAAACATGTTACTATAGCAGTACGTTGCTATGGTAACGCGTTGCTACGTAAATGTGAATTTTAACCATGGAAATGACCGTTAATATTGGAAATCTATTCAGATGTTGTAAATTGCTCAATAAAACTAAATTTCCATGGTAACGGGTAATATTAATAAGAAATTAGACGAAATAAATTAAAATTTACAATTTTCATGCGTTATTAAGCAAAAAAATGCTGGAAAAAATTCGAAAAAATAAGAAATTATAAATTTTAGGAAAATATTAACTTAAATAAAATATTAATTTAAATAAAATATTAATTTTAAGAAAATATTAATTATATTAAAATATTTATTTTAATAAAATATTAATTTTAAAAAATATTGATTTTAATAACATATTAATTTTGAAAAAATATTAATTTTAGGAAAATATTAATTTTATTAAAATATTAATTTTGAGAAAATATTAATTTTAATAAAAATATTAATTTCGAAAAAATATTAATTTTGAATAAATATTAATTTAAAGAAAATATTAATTTTAAGAAAATATTAATTTTGAGAAAATATTAATATTAAGAAAATATTAATTTTGAGAAAAAATATTAATTTTGAGAAAATATTAATTTTAATAAAATATTAATTTTAAGTAAATATTAATTTTGAGAAAATATTAATTTTAATAAAATATTGATGGCGATAAAATATTAATTTTACGAAAATGTTAATTTTGAGAAAATATTAATTTTATTAAAATATTATTATTAATAAAAATATTAATTTTAAGAAAATATTAATGTTGAGAAAATATTAATTTTAAATAAATATTAATTTTAAGAAAATATTAATTTTAATAAAATATTAATATTGAGAAAATATTAATTTAAATAAAATATTAATTTTAATAAAATATTAATATTGAGAAAATATTAATTTTGAGAAAATATTAATTTTGAGAAAATATTAATTTTGAGAAAATATTAATTTTAATAAAATATTAATTTTAAGAAAATATTAATTTTGAGAAAATATTAATTTTAAGAAAATATTAATTTTGAGAAAATATTAATTTTAAGAAAATATTAATTTTGAGAAAATATTAATTTTAAAAAATATTAATTTTGAGAAAATATTGATTTTGAGAAAATATTAATTTTAACAAAATATTAATTTTAAGAAAATATTAATTTTAACAAAATATTAATTTTAAGAAAATATTAATTTTAATAAAATATTAATTTTTAGAAAATATTAATTTTGAGAAAATATTAATTTTAAGAAAATATTAATTTTAAGAAAATATTAATTTTAATAAAATATTAATTTTAAGAAAATATTAATTTTAAGAAAATATTAATTTTAAGAAAATATTAATTTTAAGAAAATATTAATTTTGAGAAAATATTAATTTTAAGAAAATATTAATTTTAAGAAAATATTAATTTTAAGAAAATATTAATTTTAAAAATATATTAATTTTAATAAAATATTAATTTTGAGAAAATATAAATTTTAATAAAATATTAATTTTAAAAATATATTAATTTTAATAAAATATTAATTCTGAGAAAATATTAATTTTGAGAAAATATTAATTTTAAGAAAATATTAATTTTGAGAAAATATTAATTTTGAGAAAAAATTAATTTTATAAAAACATTAATTTAATAAAATATTAATTCTGAGAATATATTAATTTTAATAAAATATTAATTTTAAGAAAATATTAATTTTCACGAAATATTAATTTTAAGAAAATATTAATTTTGAGAAAATATTAATTTTGAGAAAATATTGATTTTGAGAAAATATTAATTTTAAGAAAATATTAATTTTCAGAAAAAATTAATTTTGAGAAAATATTAATTTTGAGAAAATATTAATTTTATGAAAATATTAATTTTAAGAAAATATTAATTTTTAGAAAATATTAATTTTAATAAGATATTAATTTTAATTAAATATTAATTTTAAGAAAATATTAATTTTGAGAAAATATTAATTTTAAGAAAATATTAATTTTGAGAAAATATCAATTTTAATAAAATATTAATTTTAATTAAATATTAATTTTTAGAAAATATTAATTTTAATAAAATAATAATTTTAATTAAATATTAATTTTAAGAAAATATTAATTTTGAGAAAATATTAATTTTAAGAAAATATTAATTTTGAGAAAATATCAATTTTAATAAAATATTAATTTTAATTAAATATTAATTTTTAGAAAATATTAATTTTAATAAAATAATAATTTTAATTAAATATTAATTTTAAGAAAATATTAATTTTGAGAAAATATTAATTTTAAGAAAATATTAATTTTGAGAAAATATTAATTTTGAGAAAATATTAATTTTATGAAAATATTAATTTTAAGAAAATATTAATTTTTAGAAAATATTAATTTTAATAAAATATTAATTTTAATTAAATATTAATTTTAAGAAAATATTAATTTTGAGAAAATATTAATTTTAATAAAATATTAATTTTGAGAAAATATTAATTTTAAGAAAATATTAATTTTAATAAAATATTAATTTTTAGAAAATATTAATTTTAATAAAATAATAATTTTAATTAAATATTAATTTTAAGAAAATATTAATTTTGAGAAAATATTAATTTTAAGAAAATATTAATTTTGAGAAAATATCAATTTTAATAAAATATTAATTTTAATTAAATATTAATTTTAAGAAAATATTAATTTTATGAAAATATTAATTTTAAGAAAATATTAATTTCATGAAAATATTAATTTTAATAAAATATTAATTTAGAGAAAATATTAATTTTAAGAAAATATTAATTTAAAGAAAATATTAATTTTAAGAAAATATTAATTTTAAGAAAATATTAATTTTGAGAAAATATTAATTTTGAGAAAATATCAATTTTAATAAAATATTAATTTTAATTAAATATTAATTTTTAGAAAATATTAATTTTAATAAAATAATAATTTTAATTAAATATTAATTTTAAGAAAATATTAATTTTGAGAAAATATTAATTTTAAGAAAATATTAATTTTGAGAAAATATCAATTTTAATAAAATATTAATTTTAATTAAATATTAATTTTTAGAAAATATTAATTTTAATAAAATAATAATTTTAATTAAATATTAATTTTAAGAAAATATTAATTTTGAGAAAATATTAATTTTAAGAAAATATTAATTTTGAGAAAATATTAATTTTGAGAAAATATTAATTTTATGAAAATATTAATTTTAAGAAAATATTAATTTTTAGAAAATATTAATTTTAATAAAATATTAATTTTAATTAAATATTAATTTTAAGAAAATATTAATTTTGAGAAAATATTAATTTTAATAAAATATTAATTTTGAGAAAATATTAATTTTAAGAAAATATTAATTTTAATAAAATATTAATTTTTAGAAAATATTAATTTTAATAAAATAATAATTTTAATTAAATATTTATTTTAAGAAAATATTAATTTTGAGAAAATATTAATTTTAAGAAAATATTAATTTTGAGAAAATATCAATTTTAATAAAATATTAATTTTAATTAAATATTAATTTTAAGAAAATATTAATTTTATGAAAATATTAATTTTAAGAAAATATTAATTTCATGAAAATATTAATTTTAATAAAATATTAATTTAGAGAAAATATTAATTTTAAGAAAATATTAATTTAAAGAAAATATTAATTTTAAGAAAATATTAATTTTAAGAAAATATTAATTTTGAGAAAATATTAATTTTGAGAAAATATTAATTTTAATAAAATATTAATTTTAAGAAAATATTAATTTAAAGAAAATATTAATTTTAAGAAAATATTAATTTTATAAATATTAATTTTAATAAAATATTAATTTTAAAAATATATTAATTTTGAGAAAATATTAATTTTGAGAAAATATTAATTTTAATAAAATATTAATTTTAAGAAAATATTAATTTAAAGAAAATATTAATTTTAAGAAAATATTAATTTTGAGAAAATATTAATTTTTAGAAAATATTAATTTTGAGAAAATATTAATTTTAATAAAATATTTAATTTTAATAAAATATTTATTTTGAGAAAATATTAATTAATATTTTCTTAAAATTAATATTTTATTAAAATTAATATTTTCTCAAAATTAATATTTTCTCAAAATTAATATTTTCTAAAAATTAATATTTTCTAATTTCAAAATTAATATTTTCTCAAAATTAATATTTTCTCAAAATTAATATTTTCTAAAAATTAATATTTTCTTAAAATTAATATTTTATTAAAATTAATATTTTCTCAAAATTAATATTTTCTCAAAATTAATATATTTTTAAAATTAATATTTTATTAAAATTAATATTTATAAAATTAATATTTTCTTAAAATTAATATATTTTCAAAATTAATATTTTATTAAAATTAATATTTTCTCAAAATTAATATTTTCTAAAAATTAATATTTTCTAATTTTAAAATTAATCTTTTCTTAAAATTAATATTTCCTCTAAATTAATATTATCTTAAAATTAATATTTTCTCAAAATTAATATTTTCTCAAAATTAATATATTTTTAAAATTAATATTTTATTAAAATTAATATTTATAAAATTAATATTTTCTTAAAATTAATATTTTATTAAAATTAATATATTTTCAAAATTAATATTTTATTAAAATTAATATTTTCTCAAAATTAATATTTTCTAAAAATTAATATTTTCTAATTTTAAAATTAATATTTTCTTAAAATTAATATTTCCTCTAAATTAATATTATCTTAAAATTAATATTTTATCAAAATTAATATTTTCTCAAAATTAATATATTTTTAAAATTAATATTTTATTAAAATTAATATTTATAAAATTAATATTTTCTTAAAATTAATATTTTATTAAAATTAATATATTTTCAAAATTAATATTTTCTCAAAATTAATATTTTCTCAAATTTAATATTTCCTCAAAATTAATATATTTTTAAAATTAATATTTTATTAAAATTAATATTTATAAAATTAATATTTTCTTAAAATTAATATTTTATTAAAATTAATATATTTTCAAAATTAATATTATCTTAAAATTAATATTTTCTCAAAATTAATATTTTCTCAAAATTAATATATTTTTAAAATTAATATTTTATTAAAATTAATATTTATAAAATTAATATTTTCTTAAAATTAATATTTTATTAAAATTAATATATTTTCAAAATTAATATTTTATTAAAATTAATATTTTCTCAAAATTAATATTTTCTAAAAATTAATATTTTCTAATTTTAAAATTAATATTTTCTTAAAATTAATATTTCCTCTAAATTAATATTATCTTAAAATTAATATTTTCTCAAAATTAATATTTTCTCAAAATTAATATATTTTTAAAATTAATATTTTATTAAAATTAATATTTATAAAATTAATATTTTCTTAAAATTAATATTTTATTAAAATTAATATATTTTCAAAATTAATATTTTCTCAAAATTAATATTTTCTCAAAATTATTATTTTCTCAAAATTAAAAGATACTATGGGGATGAAAATTTATATATATAATATTTAGTTGTTTCTATAACTAATCCCTAAATTTCGTATTTCTATTATATCGGGAAGTGCGTCATATTTATTATTTTATAAATACCTCATTTATACATTTATTACGTTTGTAATATTGTATATTTAGGTAATATATACTTGCCTGGGAGTCTAACCAAGGATACTTTGGGCACGTTAATTTAGATATATTATATTCAATAAGACTTTTAACTAATCCCCAAATTTCGTATTTCTATTTAATCGGGAAAGGCATGAAATTAATGTTTTAAAATGTACTTCTCGTGCATTTTTAAGGGGGCATTTCCGAGCCGTCTGGGAGTCGAACCAAGCACGCTATGTTTATGAAAACTTAGATATAAAATAAAAAAATATTTTTTTAACTAATCCTCAAATTTCGTATTTCCATTCAATCGGGAAGTGCGTTAAATTAACGATTATTAAAATGTCTCCCACGCATTTCTTACGGGAGTCACTGACATCGGATACATAAACACACACAACGGTGATTATTATATAAGATATTGGTTAAATCATAACATAAACAAGGTAAATATGCAGATTGAATCCTCCAAAACGTATTAAAAGCAATGATTAACCCGTTTCCCTTGTATTTTAGCAACAAAAAACAGTTAAAACAACTTAAAACTCTGATTCCGTAACTATAGGAACTGTAATGCACTCGAGTAGCCATGGACACCCGGTCACCATCTCACATTTCACTCAAAATTTCCGCATTTCCGCCCCGAAATCGGGGAAACTAACCCTTTAAGGATGTAGAGGAAGGTTCCAGCTACATTTCGAACCCTTTCCGGGGCCCCCAGCTGCTTTAGGGGCCCTAGGAGAAGCATTTTCGTAAAAAACCCGCCTCGTTTCGAAATACTCGGTCGGCCATCTTGAATTGGGAACATTAGCAAAGCAAACTTGCCATAAATATTGTAATGTTGTGTGCGCCGCTTTTGTTCCCTCTCAATTGAGAGCGTTTCCATTGTGAGGAAAAACAGCTGAAGGCGGAAATTCGAAAGGGGAACTCCTTTACGTACATCTTGTGAAACGGCGGACATTTTGAATTTCGTGTTTACTTCGTTGGATTTCGATTGTAGAGGTCGTTAAAAGCACGAATGTAGGTGTAATTGTTGTTTTAATTCATGTTTGGTTATTTAAGAGCGTTAATATCGTTTAATAAGCGCTGTAAACGATATATTTATGCATTTATGTATCCGATGTCCCGTAAGAAATGCGTGGGAGAGGTTTTATAGAAAAAACGTTAATTTGACGCACTTCCCGATTGAATAGAAATACGAAATTTGGGGATTAGTTAGAGGAAGAATAGAATATTGTATATTTAAATTTTTGTCCCCAAAGTATCCTTGGTTCGACTCCCAGACGGCTCGGAAATGCCCCAATAAAAATGCACGTAAAGTTCATTTTGAACATTAATATGGCGCACTTTCTGAATAAATAGAAATGCGAAATTTGGGGATTAGTTAGAGGAATAATAGAATATTGTATATTTAAATTTTTATGCTCAAAGTATCCTTGGTTCGACTCAAAAGTGACCCGAAAAGGATCTCATAAGAAATACACGTAAAGTTTTTAAGGATTGAAGACTTTTGTTGTTTTGCATATTTAAATAAGAAATAATGGTCCTACAAAATCGAACGTAGTACCATATTAAAGTAAATTGAATACAGATTCTTATTATTGTGGTAAAATATCGTTTACGAGTCAATATTACTAAAATTATGATAAAATACATGATTATATGTGTCTTAGAAATACTCCCATAAGAAATGCACGTAAAGTTCGTTTCGATCCATTGCAGACTTTTCTTCTTTTAAAGATTTAAATAAGAAATAATGGCCCTACGAAGTTGAAACAAGTACCAAAATAAAGGCAATTGAACAAAGATTCTTATTATGTTCGTGAAATATCGTTTTCGAGTCGAAATAACGAGAATTAGGGCAAAATAGACGATATATTAGTGTAATTTTGTGGTTATAAACAATGAGTCTCCCTTGACAACCAAGGCGGTTGAACTTAACTACCATAAGAATATATGGGGAATAAATGCCCATATGAAATGTATTGCTTACAATTCATTATAAGAAAAGTATTGGTAAACAATGAAAATTGAAATTCGGCAATATATTTATATATACGCTAATTAATCAAATAAAAATAGTGTTTAGTTTATTTTTATCAATTTTTTTTTAATTTTCTTTATTTCGTATCGATTTTTTTTAATTATTTTTTATATTTCAACAGTTTTTTTTACGTAATTTTTGCTCTGTGTAATGTAAATGCAATAAGATTAGGTAATCGTTTCGTAAATTTATTTTTAATGTTTTTTTATTTTTTTTTAAAGTTAAATTCGCAATGTTAAAACGTTTTTCAATGTGTAAAATTTAATTGTTTAATTCTAAATATATATTTACATTATTTTTGACTTCATTTAATTTTTAATTTTTTGATTTAATGAGTTGATTGTTTTTATTTTAATTATTTCGATAATTTTACGTAATTCTTTTTTATCAAAATGTTTTTTTTATAATTTTTCGTAATTTTCGTGTTTTATATATATATATATATATATATATATATATATATATATATATAAGTTAATTAATTCGTTATTTAAGCTATTTTAAATACTAATTTATGTTTAAGATATATATATATATATTTTACTGTTTATTAATTGTATGAAACTTGGTTACTCTTGCAAAAGTCACTATTTTAGTTAATTAAATTGTTATTCAAGGGATTGTTGATGCAAAACGCAATTTTCGTTAATGGTTAATAATGGTATTGTTGCATAATTGGTACTTTTATTGTTTATTTAAAACTTAGTTAGGTTTTAATTAAACCATTGTTGGATTATTGTTGCTTTTAAAGTGATATTGTTGTATAAAATATGATATTTAACGAGTTTTTAACTTGTTTACATTGCTATATGTTTTATATATATATATATATATATATATATATATATATATATATATATATATAATAACATTTTGCATTTATTAATTTTATGTCACAAATATTTCTCATATTATAATTCATAATTATTATTTTCGTATTCTTTTTTAAATGATTCAAACATTAAAGTAACTAATATAAATAGAATTGATCAATTTTAATAGCATAATCATTTTTATCAAATAATTTTATTTCGAATACATTCTATAAAATTTAATCGATTAATAATTATAAAAATCTAATATTTTTGAATGTGTGAAATTTTTATTATTTATTCAAATTTTAATCTTTTTACTTAAATTTTAATCACATGATTATTTTTATATATAAATATATCTATTTTTAATTTTGCTTATATTTGATTTTTGATTTATTAAATTAATTCTTTTTTATTATTTTTAATTATTTGAGGAACGATTTCGATAGTTTTACGTAATTTTCGTGTTAACATAATATTTAACTTGTATATTTATATATATATATATATATATATATATATATATATATATATATATATATATATATTTAATAAACAGTAATACGTGCTTAAAAACATCAATTTGCATTCAGAATGGTTTAAATAACGATTTAATCAACAAAAATAGCGTTTTTTACACTTGTAACCATGGTTTTCTTAGATATTCATCGAAAATAAACAATTTTATCACCTTAGAAACATGAATTTTGATAAAAAGTCACTAAAATAAGAATATAATTAACAAAAACAGTGATTTTTGCTAGCGTAACTAAGGATTTAGCGAATAAATTAAGTAAAAATGTATTGTTTATGCTTGTAACCAAGGTTAAATTGGTTATTTATCGATAAATAAACAATATTATTGCAAAAATAGACGGCGTAACTAAAGATTTAGCGAATTATTAAGTAAAAATGTATTGTTTATGCTCGTAACCAAGGTTAAATTGGTTATTTATCTATAAATAAACAATTTAATTGCAAAAATAGACGTTGTAATATGTTGATTTGAAGATATTATATATATATATATATATATATATATATATATATATATATATATATATATATACTAATTAAAAACCCGCCCCATAATGCACCCGCTAATTAATCCGATACGAAAACAAGAAATCCGCAAGAGGTACGACGTTGCGCTCAGATTCGTTTTCGCCATTCAATTTTTTCCCATTCGAATTCGTCGCTCACCTGTTCACTCTTTCTCCGATGCCAACGAAGCGTTAGAAATAAATTCCCACTTTTTCCTGAAAGAGATTTTTCTTTTCATTTCGTGCTTCTTCGTTGAATTGAAAGAATAAATTCGAAAATTATATATTGCGTGTTCACTTCGACAAGATGGCGGATTAATTAAAATCGTGTTTTTGGAAAATATATGTATTTATATATTTAAAGATGAGTATGGCTATCTTGATGGGACGACATGGCGTCCCGGTCGGATGATTTAAAAGGGCGGATAACGTGAAAAGTTTTGTTGCTACGGTAACCAAATTTAATTGTTATCTTTAAAATATATGTATGTATAATGTGTCAAAGTTTGAAGTTTTAATTTTTATTATTTTCGGAGATATTTGCAAAAATGTAAACTTACTTACGCTGACTTTCGTGTGTTGAGGATTCTCCGGTCGGATGAATTAAAAGGGCGGATAACGTAAAAAGTTTTGTTGCTATGGTAACCAAAGTTGATTGTTATCTTTAAAATATATATATGTATAATATTTCAAAGTTTGATGATGTAGCGGCAATTAGTTTTATAGATAATTGCAAAAATGTAAACTCACCCACGGTAGCTTACCTGTTTTAAGGATTCTCCGTACGGATGATTTAAAAGGGCGGATAAACTCAAAGGTTTTGTTGCTACGGTAACCAAATTTAATTATTATACTCTATATATGTTCGTGTATAATCTATCGTAGTTTGAAGTTCTAATTTCTATTATTTTTGGAGATAATTGCAAAAATGTAAACTCACCCACGGTAGCTTACCTGTTTTAAGGATTCTCCGTACGGATGATTTAAAAGGGCGGATAAACTCAAAGGTTTTGTTGCTACGGTAACCCAATTTAATTATTATACTCTATATATGTTCGTGTATAATCTATCGTAGTTTGAAGTTCTAATTTCTATTATTTTTGGAGATAATTGCAAAAATGTAAACTCACCCACGGTAACCTACCTGTGTTAAGGATTCTCCGTACGGATGATTTAAAAGGGCGGATAACATTGAAGGTAATGTTGCTATGAGAACCAAATTTAATTGTTATACTCTATATATGTTCGTGTATAATCTATCGTAGTTTGAAGATCTAAAGACTAATTTCCATTAGTTTCGGAAATATTTGCAAAAATGTTAAATCACCCACGCTGACTTACAGAATTTAGGGATTTTCCGTACGGATGAATTAAAAGGGCGGATAACGTGGAAAGTTTTGTTGCCATGGTAGCCAAATTTTATTGTTATCTTTAGAATATATTTTTGTATAATGTGTCAAAGTTTGACGGTTTAGCTGCAATTAGTTTTAGAGATAATTGCAAAAATGTAATCTCAGACACGGTAGCTTACCTGTTTTAAGGATTCTCCGTACGGATGATTTAAAAGGGCGGATAACATCGAAAGTAATGTTTCTATGGAAACCAAGTTTTAGTATTACATTCTATAAATGTTTATGTACAATTTGATAAAGTTTAAAGTTCTAATTTTCATTAGTTTCGGAAATATTCGCAAAAATGTTAACTCACTCACGATGACTTACGAGTACTCGAGTTCTGTTTTTTCCGAACGATTAAAACAAAACGACGGATAAAATAGAAATCATCGTTGCTATGGGAACCAAATTTTATTGTTATATTCTAGATATGTTTATATATAATCTGTCAAAGTTTTAAGTTCTTGCTGCAATTAGTTTTAGAGATAATTGCAAAAATGTAAACTTACTCTCGCAACTTACGTGTTAATGGGTTAATCTCGGAACATTCAAAACGAAACAACGGATAAAATAGAAACCATTGCTGCTATGGAAACCAAATTTAAGTATTATATTCTATGTATGTTTATGTATAATTTATCCAATTTTGAGGTTTCTGTGTCTATCTGTTTTGGAGATATTTGTAGAAATGTAAACTGACCCACGCCAACTGAAGGTGATTTAGGTTTCTCCGTACGGATAATTGAAACGGGCGGATAAAATGGTAACTTCTGCAGCTATGGGAACCAAATTAAACAATTATCTTTTGCATATGTTTCTCAATAAATTGCCAAAGTTTGAGATTCTAGCTGCAATTATTTTAGGAAATATTATCAAAAACGTAAATCCACCCACTCTGATTTTAATAGGTAGAACTTTCCCCGAACTGATAATGCAAAATGACTCATAAAATCGACAACTGAATCGCTATGAAAACGAAACATACGTTATGATATTTGCGATTAATTACTCTATATTCATTCAAAGTTTCTGTTTAAAACAGCGTTTAGTTCCCGAGTAATTAATGAAAATGTAAATTAGTTACGGGCAAAGGAGTAACATGTAAACCGTTTCCGTACGGTAAATATTAAAAGCCGGATAAAATAGAAACTAAAAAAGATATCGAAATGAAAATGACGTCATTATTTGCAAAATTTAAGGCTCTATCATTGGTCAAATTATGCAGTTTCAACAACTATCAGTTATTTAAATAATAACAAAAATGTAAAGTGAGTTACGCCTAAGAGAAAATTTAATAAGTTTCCGTACAACAATTAAAAAAACCCCGATAAAATCGAAACTAAACAAGATATCGAAATGAAAATGACGTCATTACTTGCACAATTTAAGGATGTATCATTGGTCGAAATTTGCAGTTCGGACAACAATCAGTTGTTTAAATAATAACAAAAACGTAAAGCGAGTTACGCTAATGACCAACATGTAATAAGGTTCCGTTCGGAAAAAAGAAAAAGCCGGATAAAATCGAAACCGGAAACGATATCGAAATGAAAATGACGTCATTATTTGCAAAATTCAAAGCTCTATCATTGGTCAAAATATCCAGTTACAACAACGATCAGTTGTTTAAATAATAACAAAAATTTAAAGTGAGTTACGCTAAATACCAACATGTAATAAGGTTCCGTACAGAAAAGAGAAAAACTCGGATAAAATCGAAACTAAAAAAGATATCGAAATGAAAAAGGCGTCATCATTTGCATAATTTAAGGCTCTATCATTGGTCAAATTATGCAGTTTCAACAACAATCAGTTTCATAATTAACAACAAAAATGTAGAGTGGGTTACGCTGGAGACTAACATGTCAATAGTTTCCGTACTGAAAACAGAAAAAGCCGGATAAAATCGAAACCGGAAACGATATCGAAATGAAGATTACGTCATCATTTGCATAATTTAAGGCTCTATCATTGCTCAAAATATGCAGTTACAACAACAATCAGTTGTTTGAATAATAGCAAAAATGTAAAGCGAGTTACGCCTAAGAGAAAATGCAATAAGTTTCCGTACAACAATTAGAAAAAGCCGGATAAAATCGAAACCGGAAAAGATATTAAAATGAAAATGACGTCATTATTTGTAGAATTTAATTGTTGACAAATGGTCAAATTCTAAACTTCGAGCAACAATTAGTTTCGTAACAATTAACGAAAACGTAAAGTTAGTTACGCTAATGACCGACATGTAATAAGGTTCCGTACGGAAAACAAAAAAAGCCGGATAAAATCGAAACCGGAAACGATATCGAAACGGAAATTACGTCATCATCTGCGCAATTCAATTGTTGACGATTGTACAAACTTTAAACTTCGAACAACAATTAGTTTCTTGATTATAAACAAAAACGTAAGTTGAGTCACGCGATCGACGTCGCCATTTAAGATACCCAAGCAAAGTTAAGAAATCATCGTTATATTAAATTAAGAAAACAAAACCAAGGAGAAATTATATTAAAAAAGGAGGAAATAAGTTCGAAAACGGTATCCAGGTCTTTGTTTACCCCCTCGAAAGACGAAATTCCTCCGTTTTCACGTAAATATATATATAAACGATGTTTTTTAATTGAAAAGGACATCTGTCGGTCGATGAGTGAAGTGCGCGACGAATTTCCGCTCTCAGCTGTTATTTTCGGTTGAATCTGTTTCATTTGAGGAATTTAAAAAAAAAGCATTTTTCGAGTGTTTTTTCTTCGCTCGTTAATTAATGTTGGTTTCCATGGAAATATTTTTTCGCTTCTCGATTCGATCTCCATGGATACCGTAACCATACTTAAGAATATCGGACTGCAGGACGGTTAAAAATGCTTAATAGCTTCGAATTAACCGGCGATATTCGTAAATTAACACGTATTTATCGTTAAATACATAAATATTTACATTTATATACATACAAATACATTTATACATCGAAATTATAGTAAATATCAGCTAATTTAATAAAAAATCTCTTAACATATGCCAGAATGTGATACACAAGTCAATTCAAGTGATATTTTAACTTAAAAAGGGCCTAAAAATACTTATTTACATTAATCACTTTTATTTATATATATAATCATCAAATAAACATTAAATTTCCATTAGTATAGAGTTCAAATATCCTCTCAGTCGTCAAGGAGACTGGTTGTTTATGGCCACTAAATTTCACACACATTTTTCGTCTTTTTTGTCCCAATTCTCGTTATGTCGACTCCAAAACGATTTTCTACGATATAAATAAGAATTTTTGTATAATTCCCTTTCTTTTGGTACTTGTTTTGACTTTGTAGGACCATTATTTCTTATTTAATTCATCAAAAGTACAAAAGTCTGCAATCCTTAAAAACGAACTTTACGTGCATTTCTTACGGGGGTGTTTCCGAGTCGTCTGGGAGTCGAACCAAGGAAGCTATGAGTATAAAAATATATATCTATAATACTCAATTGTTCTTCTAACTAATCCCCAAATTTCGTATTTCTGTTTATTCGGGAAGTGCGTCAAATTAATGTTCATAATGAACTTTACGTGCATTTCTTATGGGGGTGTTTCCGAGCCGTCTGGGAGTCGAACCAAGGATACTTTGGGCATGAATATTTAAATATATAACACTCAATTTTTCCTCTAACTAATCACCGAATCTCATATTTCTATTTAATCGGAAAGTGCGTCAAATTAACGTTTTTCTAAAGAATGTCTCCCACGTATTTCTTACGGGAGTTACATCGTATACATAAGCACACAAACAACGGTGATTATTATATAAGATACCCTATTTTAGCATAAGTTAAGCTTTAAAAGCAGTTAAGTATTATTAGCATCGAAAACTTCCTAATAAAGACAATTGAGGATAGAAGAGAAAATAAACAACTGAATAACGAATGTAAAAATATGAAATAGATAGAAACTGATTAAAATATAAATAAAGACTGCAAAGTTACCATCTCATCCGCCGTTTTCAATTATCCGTACGGAGAAACAAAAATCGCCTTCAGTTGGCGTGGGTGAGTTGACATTTCTACAATTATCTCAAAAACTAATAGATGAAGAAACCTCAAAATATGACAAAATATAGATGAACATATATGAAAGATAATAATTAAATTTGGTTCCCATAGCAACAACGGTTTCTGTTTTATCCGTCGTTTTGTTTTGAACGTTCGGAGATACCCATTTACACGTAAGTTGCGAGAGTAAGTTTACATTTTTGCAATTATCTCTAAAACTAATTGCAGCTAGAACTTCAAACGTTTACAGATTATAAAGTAGAATATTCACAATATTAGTACATAGCATTCGTCACCATAGAAGCAGAGGTTTTCATTTTATCCGTCGTTTTGTTTTGAACGTTCGGATAATCCCTAAGATATGTAAGTCAGCGTGAGTGAGTTTACATTTTTGCAAATATTTCCGAAACTAATGGAAATTAGATCTTCAAACTTTGGCAGATTATACATACATATATACAAAAGATAACAGTTAAATGTGGTTCCCATAGCAACAATTCTTTCTATTTTATCCGTCTTTTTATTTTATCCGCTCGGAAAAACCAAAACTCAAGTAAGTCAGCGTGAGTGAGTTTACATTTTTGCAAATATCTCCTAAACTAATAACAATTAGAACTTCAAACATTCAAAATATATACATCAATCTACATAAAAGATAACAATTAGATTTGGTTTCCATAGCAACAAAACATTTGATGTTATCCGCCCTTTTAAATCATCCGACCGGAGAATCCTTAACACAGGTAAGTCAGCGTAAGTTAGTTTACATTTTGGCAAATATCTCCAAAAATAATAAAAATTATAACTTCAAACTTGACGAATTACTAGATAAACATATATAAAAGATAATAATTAAATTAGGTTTCCATAGCAACAAAAGTTTCTATTTTATCCGTCGTTTTGTTTTATTCGTTCGGATAATCCCTAAAATATGTAAGTCAACGTGGGTGAGTTTAAATTTCTACTACTAATTCCAGCTAGAACTTTAAATCATGAAAATAATGAACATGACCGATGAAAAAATTCCAAATCTGTGTAAATTTCGTGAAAAACGACTTTTAAAAAAATAAAAAACGATAAAAAATGTCAATAAAATTCGATAATATTTTTTTTCATTACGAAAAAACAGAAAATAATCAACAAATCATTATTATTATTAATAAATAACGAATCTAATTAATAAAAACGATGAAAACAAGCATATATTACATAAAAAACGATTTTTGTTAACAGAAAAAATTGAAAAACGATAAAAAAAGTCCAAAATGTAAAAAAAATACGAAAAAGTCGAAAATAATTGACAAAATACCGAACATATTCTATAAAATACATCCAAATAAGTAGAAATTATGGAAAAAGAAAAAATTATTGCGAAAATAACGAAAAAAAGCAATCAAAACTGTCAAAATTAGTATAAAGTACTTAAGGAACAACTTTTTAAAGTGTAAAGCAATGAAAAAACGATAAAAAACAATCAAAATAATTATAAAATACGTAAAAAATTACTTTTTAAAGTATAAAACAATGAAAAAAACCTTTAAAAACAATCAAAATAATAATAATTAACGAAAAAACATGGCAATAATAAACTAAATAACAATTATTATCAATGAAAACCATGGAAACAAGCACAAATTACGTGAAAAACGACTTTTTAAAGTATAAAATAATGAAAAAACGATAAAAAACAATCAAAATAATAACAATTCACGAGAAAACATGGCAACAATAAACTAAATAACAATTATTTTCAATGAAAACCATGGAAACAAGCCCAAATTACGTGAAAAACGACTTTTTAAAAACTCGAAACACATTTTCCCCTCACATACAGGATAGCTAGTAGATGTTTGCTCTGTTACGCAACTCGTTTACTCTTTTGTTTTTTTCGTTCTCCTCGCCGACGAGGGATGGCGCAACCGTCTCCGTCGAAAAGAGAATAAATAAGCATTCCATCAACATATTTATCCCTGTTTTTCTTTCTTTTCTTCATTTACATGTCTTCTTCGTGAACAGGACGTTCTCTGGAAGAGAAATTCGTGTTTTTAGTTCGATATTCAACTGTTTTATAGAGTTTATTGATGTAATATATAATATTAAGGCTAGTATTTATATAATAATCACCGTTGTGTGTGTTTTTATGTATCCGATGTCGGTAAACCCCCGTAAGAAATGCGTGGGAGACATTTTTTAGAAAAACGTTAATTTGACGCACTTTCCGATTGAATAGAAATACAAAATTTGGGGATTAGTTAGAGGAATAATTGGGTATTGCATATCTAAATTTTTGTGCTTATCGTATCCTTGGTTCGACTTCCAGACGGCTCGGAATCACCCCCATAAGAAATGCTCGTAAAGTTCGTTTTGAACATCAATTTGACGCACTTTCGGAATAAATAGAAATATGAAACTTGGGGATTAGTTAGAAGCACAATTCAGTATTATATATCCAAATTTTCATGCCCATAGTACCCTTGGTTCGACTCCAAAACGACCCAAATACTCTCCCATAAGAAATGCACGTAAAGTTCGTTTCGATCGATTGCAGACTTTTATTCTTTTGAGGATTTAAATAAGAAATAATGGTCCTACGAAGTTGAAACAAGTACCAAAAGAAGGGGAATTGAATATAGATTCTTATTTATATCGTTTTAGAGTCGAAATTACGAGAATTAGGACTGAAAAGACGAATAATGTGTGTAATTCTGTGGTTATAAACAATGAGTCTCCCTTGACAACCAAGGCGGTTCAAGTTGACTACCGTAAGAATATATGGGGAATAAAATCCCATATGAAATGCATGGCGGACATGTCAGTATTAGGAAAGCATTAGTAATATTTGAAATCGAAATTTATATATATCTAATAATAATATAGCCTTCTATTAATTAATCATAGTTAAAAGCTTATATTTAACGAATAAAATTTTTATATAACAAAAATAATTGATAAATTCTCTATAGCTCGTTTATTTTTACTTTATTTTTATTCATTATTATTTAATTTTTAATTATTTTTTATTTTTTATTGTTAATTTATTTATTATTATCTTTTATATTATTTATTTTTTATTTTATATTTATTTATTTTTATTTATTATTTAATTTTTAATTATTTCTTTTATTTTATTTATTTTTTATTTAATTTTTTATATTTATTCAATCTTTAAATTATTTATTTATTTTTTATATTTATATTTATTTATTTTTAATTATTTTTTATTTTATTTATTTATTGATTTATTTTTATTTATTTATTTTTATTTATTTTTATTTATTTTTTATTTTTTTATTTATTTTATTTATTTATTTATTTTTATTTATTTCTTTATTTTTATTTATTTATTAATTTTTATTTATTTATTTATTTTTATTAATTTATTTATTTATTTATTTATTTATTTTTATTTTTTTTATTTTTTATTTATTTATTTATTTTTATTTATTTATTTATTTATTTTTATTTATTTATTTATTTATTTTTATTTATTTATTTATTTATTTATTCATTTTTATTTATAGATTTATATCATTATGTGTATTTACTATGTATCATAATATAATTTACAGATTAAAATTATTCCTTTTTCTAAGATTTCTTTTCCAGTTGCCTAGTTAACCACCCTCATTGTTGAACTATAAACTTTAATTGTTATGTCATCAAAATAGCAGTGTTGTTAGAGTGTATTGTTCAGAAATATCCAGATAATTATCTAAATAATTATCCGAAAGTTAGTCTAAAAGTACAATGGTTCGAATCCTGTCGAAAGCAAAATTCTTATCGTAAAATATTATTTTAAAAATCTGACGAAAACTTTTCGTATTTGCAAAATTTACTACTTTTAAAGTTTAATTTTATATTTATTTCGTTTTATTTCTTATATATATATAAGACGTTTTTAAGAATAATAAAAGAATAATTCAATTCTAATTGGATTTAAAATGAATTTTCCACCATTTTAATTCATTTTTTTATTTTATTCAATTGATTTTTTTAGCAATTACTTAAACTTTAATGAGTATAATTCGTCATGAGAAATAAAACACATAAAAAATATTACATTATTATAATATATATATATATATATATATATATATATATATATATATATATATATATATATATATATATATACATTTTTATATATATTTTTCATAAGAAACAATTTTCTGACTTTGTTACGCTGTTTTTTATATATTAAATACGCCGAAATGCATTTTACACTAATTTTGCAATATTGAAATTAATATTCGAATTTTTAACCATCATTTCGTACTTAAAAACGCTTCAAAAACTTTAATTTCTAATTTAAATCGTCTCATTTCTTCAAATACTACCATAACAGAACTATTTTCCTATTAATTATCGTAAAATTTTATAGTAACACGTTGCCATGGTAACGTATTTCCATAGTAACAAATTTCCATGGTAACACACATACGATATTAACTAATGTATCTTGCTCTAAGACTAATATTAACTTTGATTTCTTCTTAAATACGACGCGTTGCCATGGGTTTATCGTCATAGCAACTTAATTATTTAGTTTTTCGTCTTAATTCCGTTCCCAACCCGTTACAATCGCGTATTATATTAAAACACACGTTTAATATTTACTTTTAAACCAGTTTTCTTCTTTAAAATCGATCGAAAACCAATTAAAAACGTAATTTTCTTAATTATTTTTTTATTTCCTTACTTGGTTACGCCATTGTATATATTTAAACACGCTAAAACACATAAATGTACTTAGATTTCAATTAATATTCGTAGTTTGACAGTATATTTCGTGTATAAACCTTCATTTAATGTATTAAACTGCATAAAACCTCTGATTTCTAATTTATTTCCTCTTATTTCTTCAAATACTACCATAAAAGAACTATTTTCCAATTAATTATCGTAAAATTTTATTGTAATACGTTGCCATGGTAACGTATTTCCATAGTAACACATTACCTTGGTAACACATATGCGATATCAAGTAATATTTCTTGCTCTAAGACTAATATTAACTTTGATTTCTTCTTAAATACGAAGCGTTGCCATGGGTTTATCGTCATAGCAACTTAATTATTCAGTTTTTCCTCTTTATTTCGTTCCCAACCCGATACAATCGCGTATTATATAAAAACACACTAATATTACTTACATTTAAATCAGTTTTCACCTTTGAAATTGATTAAAACCAATTAAAAAACGTAATTTTCTTAATTATTTTAATTATTTCTTTATTTCCCTACTTGGTTACGCCATTATATATATTAGAACACGCTAAAACACATAAATGTACTTAGATTTCAATTAATATTCGTAGTTTGACAGTATATTTCGAATATAAACCTTAATTTATATTTTAAACTGTATAAAACCTCTGATTTCTAATTTATTTCCTCTTATTTCTTCAAATACTACCATAACAGAGCTATTGTCCTATTAATTATCGTAAAATTTTATTGTAATACGTTGCCATGGTAACGTATTTCCATAGTAACACATTACCTTGGTAACACATATCCGATATTAACTAATGTATCTTGCTCTAAGACTAATAAAACCTTTGATTTCTTCTTAAATACGAAGCGTTGCCATGGGTTTATCGTCATAGCAACTTAATTATTTAGTTTTTCCGCTTTATTCCGTTTCCAACTCGATATAACCGCGTAATATATTAAAACACACGTTTAATATTTACTTTTAAACCAGTTTTCTTCTTTAAAATCGATCGAAAACCAATTAAAAACGTCATTTTCTTAATTATTTTTTTATTTCCTCACTTGGTTACGCCATTGTATATATTTTAAACACGCTAAAACACATAAATGTACTTAGATTTCAATTAATATTCGTAGTTTGACAGTATATTTCGTGTATAAACCTTCATTTAATGTATTAAACTGCATAAAACCTCTGATTTCTAATTTATTTCGTCTCATTCCTTCAAACATTACAGGTTGTCATGAATTATTCCAACAAAAGCATCCATAATAATTAATTAATGTAAAATTTATATGGTAATACATCGCCATGGTAACGTATATCCATAGTAACTCATTACCTTGGTAACAGATATGCGATATTAACTAATATTTCTTGCTGTAAGACTAATAAAACCTTTGATTTCTTCTTAAATACGAAGCGTTGCCATGGGTCATCATATCATAGCAACCCAATTGTTCAATTTCTCCCCTTTATTTCGTTCCCAACCCTTTACAATCGCGTATTAAATTAAAACACACTAATAAATACTTACTATTAAATCACTTTTCTTCTTCAAAACCAATTAAAAACGTCATATTCTCTCGATTTAAATTTCAGACCTTCCACACGCCTAGCTTCGGAGACGAGGAGTTCGACATTCCGCCGCTCCACCACGGCGGCGGCGCTCCCGACGGTCAGCAGCAGCAGCAGATGTCCGGATACGCCACACAGGTGAAAACAAAAGAAACGCGATATTGCGTCACTTGTAGAAGAACCATGTTCTTATAACCTCAACTCTTACTCACCCACGTTACTTAAACCTTTTTCTTTGCCTAATTTCTCCGTTTATTGGTTCCGATTTAACTTAAACACATCCTTTGGTCTAATTTCTTATAATTCACGTAAAAATATAAGTCCATACATCTCCAAGGACGACGCCATTGTCGCCCAGCGACCGACCTCCGCGATTGTCGACTTATTTTCATTGTTTCTTCGAATTGTTGAGCTTTCCGACGCTTTTGGAACGTTCTAAAACATTGTTTAAGGTTCTCTGCACGTATTTACACAGTTTTTTACCGGTTTTTCGCGTTCAAAACCTTAAATTTTAAACGATTCTGCAATCTACAACGGAGATGTCCTCAACAACAATGGGTAAGTACCTTAAAACTCTGTTTAAACACGTTTATTTCTTATTCTACGCTGTTTTTAACGTTTAAACTCAAGATACGAGTTAAGTTAATGTTTTTATGCGTTCCGGAGATGTTATAATGATTGTTTAACGTGTTTACAGCGTTTCCATGACGATGTTCGTAATATTTTAGCGGCAAACAACGATTGTTCTGTAAACAC
Organism: Pachydiplax longipennis; assembly: GCA_036926295.1. Lineage (NCBI taxonomy): Eukaryota > Metazoa > Arthropoda > Insecta > Odonata > Libellulidae > Pachydiplax > Pachydiplax longipennis. Next base: position 11,064,025 of record JAVFKF010000023.1, read on the forward strand.
GATGTTTTTTCGCGTATTACAGTGCACGAAACGTTAAATTATTGTGGTTTTTGAGTGATTTTTCCTGTATTTCGACGATTTTTTCAATTGCTATTAAAGATACCTTGAATTTACTTCCGTAAGGACATTAAAACCGTTCTAATTAGCGTAACTAAGCGACATTTTAGCAAAGTGATGTAATTATTGTATTCAATTCCAGTAAAACACTGTTTTTTATCAGTTTAAAAGCGGTTTTTTGGCATTCTAAATCTATCGGCGACTTCCAGTGCTCTGTATCTTGGTTTAAGTGAGTATTTAAGTCACGAATCGTGATGCAAGCCGTCTTTTTAAGTGATTAAACCCAAATTTTTCGCGACTTTTTTTAAAACTGCCCAATAAATACTAAGATAAGGTTCTAATTAGTTTAAAATTAGCTTAATTAAACGCTGAATTAGTGTAGTTAGGTTATCAGTTGGTATAACTGTGGTTAAATCCTGTTTATCTTTGATTTAATCGCTGTTTTTTGGCATTTTTAACTTTACAGAGGTTTTTACCGTTATTTTCGTGAATTTAACCTAAAAAACGTCACAAAAACGTTTAAAATGAGCTTAATTTAATGTTTATACAGTCTAGAGATGTACTTTTACTGCTTAACCACACTTAAACACGGTTTAATCACAGTTTTTTGCATTTTTAACCAAATTTATACTATTAACATTCATTTTTCTTAATTTTAACCAAAATAAGGTCATAGAAAGGTTAAAAATGAGCATAATTTAACGTTAATACAGTCTAGAGATGTACTTTTATAGATTAACCACACTTAAATTCTATTTAAACACAGTTTTTAAGCATATTTTACCCTCCGGTTAACTTTTAAACCTCTGTATTTCGATTTACTTAAATATTTCGACTTTGGCGAGTTAAAAATGTCTTAATTATCGTCTTAAAATCTTCAATTTCTTCTTTTCAGATGAACATGGGCTGTCCGCCAGGCCCTGGTGATCAAGTGAGCTATCAGCAGCCTTTATATCTGCAAGAACACAATCTGGGAATTAATTCTAGGTAAGTCTCTGTGTATATATATAGGGAGTGTTTCTAAGATACCGGTCGTCAAAGGCAGTTGTTTACGTTTCGTGCGATATTGATTCTTTAGGTCGCTAGGACTCCGTAGAGATGTTTATCCGTATTTTTTCGTTGGAAACGACTATTGAAATTGTTAATGCATGGTTTAAAGGTAGAATAAGACATGTTTTTGCGATATTTTAATGGTTTTTTGAATTTGTAAATCAAATATTACCATAACGTATTCCAATAAAACAATTCTACAATTTATATTAATATAAAATTAGCATAGTAACACATCTTTTTGACACATAAATGTATATAAAATTTAATAAATAAACATATATATATAAATAAGAAAGCAACTAAATAATAGTAAATAATAAAATATGGTAAATATAAAAAGAATAAATAAATAATAAAAATTATTAAATAAAAATAATTAAAATAAATCAATAAAAATATTAAAATAATTAATAAATGGAATTAATATAAAATTAATTAAAATAAAATTAATATTAAATAAAAATAAATTATATAAATAAATAAATTATAAATAAATAAATAAATAAATTATATATATATATATATATAAATGAAGCATAAGTCATGATGAAAATTAAAAATAAATAACTATAAGATTAAATGAAAAAATCAATAAAAATAACAAAAATAATAAGAATAAATAAATATTGAAATAAACCACTAATTTTTGGACTTATTCAAAAAAACAATTCTCCGATTCATTAACGTAAAAATCAACATGGTAATACGTTGCCATGGTAACGTATTTCCATAGTAACAAATTTCCATGGTAACACAGATTTCAACTAATATTTCTTTCTGTGAGACTAATAATAATCTTTGATTTCTTCTTAAATACGACGCGTTGCCACGGATTGACTGTCATAGCAACCCAATTGTTCAATTAACTATACACCAATTCATTAATAATAGTAGCTCGTAAGTAAGCACGTCGACCCAATTTTATAGGCAATAGAGAATTACTGAAGTAGAGTTTCCTGGTTTGTAATCGTAGATTGCGCATTTCGCAACTCAATATTTCGCAATATTTCGCGAGTGGAAAACTCCGCTCCAAATTCCTTTGGGATGCGGAAAAGAGTATTATGATTTCCAGATGAATTACGCTAAAAAAAAAGAAAAGGAAAATTATTGACTTGTACCGTACCTTGGTTTCTAATAATCTAACAATCAGGTTGCCATGGCAGCCAACCCATGACAACGGAATGTCGAATTCTTCGTCTCCGAAGCTAGGCGTCTGAAATTAATTAAGAAAATCACGTTTTTAATTAATTTTTGATCGATTTTAAAGAAGAAAACTGATTGAAAGGTAAGTATTATACGTGTACTTTATTTAACATTCGATTATGTCGGGTTGGAAGCGAAGTAAAGACGTAAACTGAACAATTAAGTTGCTATGACGATTAGCCTATGGCAACGCTTCGTTTAAAAGAAGAAATCAAAGGTTTCATTAGTCATAGAGCAACATACATTAGTTAATATCGGATATGTGTTACCATGGAAATTTGTTACTATGGAAATACGTTGCTATGACAACGTATAACCATATTAATTTTATATTAATTAATTATTATGAATCGTTTTGTTGGAATAAGTCATGACAACCCGTAATATTTGAAGAAATGAGACGAGATAAATTAGAAATTAAGTGTTTTATGCATTTCAATGCACGAAATGAAGGTTTATATTCGAAATAAATTGTCAAACTACGAATATTAATTGAAATATGAGCAAAAATACGTGTTTTAGCGTGTTTAAAATATATACAATGGCGTAACCAAGTGAGGAAATAAAAAATTAATTAAGAAAATGACGTTTTTAATTGGTTTACGATCGATTTTAAAGATATAAACTGATATAAAGGTGAGTATGATTAGTGTGTTTCATTAAATACGCGATTCTATCGAGTTGGGAACGAAATAAAGACGAAAAACTAAACAATTAAGTTGCTATGACGATTAGCCTATGGCAACGCGTCGTATAAAGTAATAAATCAAAGGTTTTATTAGTCTTACAGGACGATACATTACTTAATATAGGACGTACGTTACCATGGAAGTGTGTCACTGTGGAAGTACGTTACCATGGCAACCATTATTACCACGTAAAATTTTATATTAACGAATTTTAATGAGTGATTTAATCGTTGGAATATGCTGTAACTATGTTAGAAACTCTACAACTGGGTAAATTATTAAATGTGATCATAATTCCACTCTAACTTATGTAACCGATGTTCATTTTCTTGCATTAAATACTTCTAATATCTTATCTATATATATTAAAAACGTAATGGTGTCCGTCTGTCTACAAAAAGCGTTTTTCTCGCCAATGCCAAGAGCTAGAGCGATGCTGAAACGTGCATTCGATGTAGAATGCTGCACCCTACAATGTGGCAGAATTTTCTTTTACCTGAACGGCCCCAGTTCGAACCCAGAGAAGAAAAACCGTTCCCATAAGAAATACACGTAAACCTCACTTTTATCGGTTGCAGGCTACGTTTCTTTTACAAAATTAAATTAGAAATAATAGGCTTACGAAATCGAGAAAAGCGCCAAAAGAAAGAGAAATGAATAGAGATTCTTATTTTGGTCGTGAAATATCGTTATCGGCTGGAAATGGCGAGAATTCGGTTAAAATAAACGGAAACTTCGTGAAAATTTGAGGCTGTAAACAACCAATCCCCTTGACTACGAATGCGATTGTTGAAACCGAGGTATTGCGTTTTCTCATAAGAATACACTATGATTGATATGTCCATATGAAAGTAATGATTAAAAATGAATGATAGTACACGTTCACAGTCCAGATGTCTGGTCAAGACCAAACAACTGCACCCAGAGGGTGCATGCGTGCGGCTAGTATATATTTATTAATTTTCTTTCGTTGAATGCTGATTTAAGTCCATATGAGCGAAAAACCGAATTAAAATATATACACGATATGGCAAGTTAGTCGAAAAAATGACGGATATAAAGCAAATTCTGAGCATAAAATTTTAAAAAATGGTTAACCAAGCGAGGTGACATTGTTGCAACAATCGAACTACCATTGAAACGCGTTACATATTCGAGAATTATAACGAAATAATTAAGAAATCAAACGTTTTATGCGTCTTGGAACACGAAATGTGGGTTTGTTATCGGAATTAAGTTACTATGGAAATATTTTGCCGTGGCGATACGTTGCCGAGGGAACTCGTTACCACGTAAACGTGAATTTTAGATCGAGAAATGATGCTTATTGTAAATTCCGAGTGTATTTACGTGTTTAAAAGAGCGTTTAAAAAATTTAAAAACTGCGTAACCAAGCGAGGCGACATTGTTGCAACAATAAAACTACCTCAGAAACGCGTTACACGTACAAGAATTGATACGAAAATGACGCCATGTTTCGAAAGAAACAAACAGTTGAAGCGCTAAAACCGACTAGTCATAGGCGGTGTGGTGAGAGAGGTAATGGTTTGCTGCTTGAAATTATCTGAATTTTTATTGAAAATACTTTTAAAATCTGTGTTTAAAGTGTTTATATAGCTTCTTAGATAGTGTGTGTTTAATATTATCAATTTTAAATTAAGTTTTTGACGGATAAAAGTGTTTAAATGTTGAGATAACGATTTTTTCGTGTGTAACTTCGTCATTGAGGCCTGTTTCGTGTGTTAAACGCGTGTTTTCGTCGAAATTTTCGTGGTAAACGTCATTTTAAGCGTGTTTTTATATATTATGACGTCATTTTCGTGTTTTTACAGTAAATTTTCGTGTTAAAATCAAGTGTAACGTAAAAAACTACCATTATTTCGGCATTTTGACAATGTTACGGGTCCCAAAACATTCCTACTGCTTGGAATTTGTTGAATATATTATATTATCTTAAAATATATATTAATAAAATATATATTAAAAGATAAATTACTAGTGTTTTCGATACATTAGAATAATCATCCATTTTTTAAATCTCATTTCGTATTGAAGAAATGTTGTAATACAAATACAAAAAAGTATCTTTAACTAATTACGTTTCATTCAGTACTTGTTTTGATTACTTACAATTATGATTATTATTGTTACTTTACTTTGGAATACGACTTGGTAACCACATCGCCTCGGTCGTCAAGGGAAACGTTGTTGTTTACAACTTCGAAATTTCACAAACTTTCACGTCAAAAATCATCAAATTTCTCGCGATTTTTGGGTTCTAAGTGATGTTCTATGATAGAAATAAGAATCTATGTTCAATTTCCTTTCATTTGGTACTATTTTTAACTTCGTAGGACCATTATTTCTAATTTAAATATGCAAAAGAACAAAAGTCTGCAATCGATCGAAACCAACTTTACGTGCATTTCTTATGGGAATTTTTCTAGTACATATATATTCATGTATTTCATCATAATTCTCATAATTTCGACTCGAAAACGATATTCCAAGACCATAATAAGAATCTTTGTTCAATTTCCTTTCTTTTGGTACTATTTTCAACTTCGTAGGACCATTGTTACTAAGTTAAATAAGCAAAAGAATAAAAGTCTGCAATCTATGAAAAACGAACTTTACGTGCATTTCTTATGGGAGTTTTTTTTTCGGAGTCGTTTTGGAGTCGAACCAAGGATACTTTGGGCATGAAAATTTGGATATATAATATTCAATTGTTCCTCTAACTAATGTAGAAATTTCATAACTCTATCTCGTTGGGAAATGCATGAATTTTGCCTATAAAATATATGTATAAATATTTATTTATTACAAGTATGTAATTATATAAGCTAATAAGTAATAGATTATTGTATTTTATGATAGTAATACATTGATAATTAATTTAAATGATACATTTCTATGTATATAAAGTATCTGTAAGCATTTATTCGATTGTTTTATGATTATTGTTTGTTTATTTATCATAATTGCTATAGTAACACATCTATTATCGATTTAAAACATGTTTTTACACATAAATATTCAAAATTAAACAAATTTTTATCATATTTCATGATAAAATATTATATATTGTGATTTTACCTCATTTATTTGGTTATTTTATGATTATTATTTGATTGTTTATCAGAATTGCTATAGTAACACATCTATATAGCATGTATTATCAATTTTAAACATGAAATTATAGATAAATGATCATTATTAAATGAATTTTGATCATATTTCATGCTAAATCGTCAAAAATATCATAGAATTACATCTAAAATTGATTTAAAACATGCATTTATTCATAATTATTTAGTTATTAAATGAATTTTAATCATATTTATGGTTATAAAAGAAGTATTATCAATTTAAAACATGTTTTTATGCATAAATATCACTTATTAAATGAATAATCATCAAATTTCATTTTAAATTATGAAAAATCGTGATTTTACCTCATTTATTCGATTGTTTTATGATTATTATTTGATTATTTATCAGAATTACTATAGTAACACATCTATTATCGATTTAAAACATGTTTTTAAACATAAATATCCATTATTAAACGAATAATCATCAAATTTCATTATATACATAGTAATTTTTTGATTTATTTGTGTATTTTCCCCCGTAGCCCTGGATACGGTAGTCCGCAGCAACAGCAATCCAGCGGCTATGGGTCGATGGGCAGTCCAGCTGGGCTGATGCAGCACCACATGCAGCCGATGTCAATGCAACAGATGCAAAACGCAAATCCGATGCAATACAGTCCCCCACACACACTGCATCAATTGCAGGTGAGTATATGTTTACATCGGTCGTCAAGGGGTAATGTCTGTTGTTTACGGCCTCAGAATCTCACTAAATCTCTGTTTATTTAAGCCGATTTCTCGGAATTTTGAATCTAAGATGGTTTTATATGAGCAGAATAAGAATCTTTGTTTATTTTTCTTCATTTTGGTGCCTGTTTCATCTTTGTAGGACCATTATTTCTAATTTAAATATGCAAAAGAAAAAATGTCTGCAATCTATAGAGATGAATTTTGCAGCCTCACAAAATCTCTGCTTATTTCATTCAAATTCTCTTAATTATGACTTTAAAACTATTTTCAATGACCATGATAACAATCTTTGGTCATTTCACTTTAATTTGGTGCTTGTTTCATCTTTGTAGGACCATTTTAACTAATTTAAATCTGCAAAAGAAAATATGTCTGCAATCGATCGAAACGAATTTTACAGCCTCACAAAATCTCTTATTTTGCCTGAATTCTCACAATTACAACTGTAAAATGATTTTATATGACCAGAATAAGAATCTTTGTTCATTTTTCTTCATTTTGGTACTTGTTTCATCTTTGTAGGACCATTATTTCTAATTTAAATATGCAAAAGAAAAAATGTCTGCAATCTATAGAGATGAATTTTGCAGCCTCACAAAATCTCTGCTTATTTCATTCAAATTCTCTTAATTATGACTTTAAAACTATTTTCAATGACCATGATAACAATCTTTGATCATTTTACTTTAATTTGGTACTTGTTTCAACATTTTAGGACCATTATTTCTAATTTAAATATGCAGGAGAAGAAATGTCTGCAATTTATCTAAACGAATTTTACAGCCTCACAAAATCTCTTGTTTATTTCAGCCAAATTCTCAAAATTTTGACTGTAAAATGATTTTATATGACCAGAATAAGAATCTTTGTTCATTTTTCTTCAATTTGGTGCTTATTTCAACTTCGTAGGACCATTATTTCTTATTTAAATATGCAAAAGAAAAAAAGTCTGCAATCAAACTTTACGTGCATTTCTTATGGGAGAATTTCTAGTAAATATATCATCATGTATTTCAGCATAATTCTCATAATTTCGACTCCATAATTATGTTCTATGGCCAGAATAAGATTCTTTATTTATTTTCCTTTCTTTTGGTACTTGTTTCGATTTTATAAGACCATTATTTCTTATTTAATTCTTCAAAAGAACAAAAGTCTGCAATCCTTAAAAACGAACTTTACGTGCATTTCTTCTGTTGAGTAATTAACATTTCTTTTATCATAAAAATATTCCAGTAATATAGTCCAATCGTTATGTTAGCTTTGTATACTATCATTTTCTTTTATATTATTATATTTTTCGTATAATATCAATATATATAATCCCCAACTATTTAATAAATTACTAATAATTGCTAATTTACCGAAATTAGTGTTCTAAAAACCATTAAAATTATTATTTTATGTTTTATATATAATTTATATTTTATTATAATTTATAAAATTGAGATATTATGTTATATTTATTAAATTACCATTTTATAATTATTAATTTACTATAATATTCCATTTTTCTATTATATATATGTTTATAGAATCAAATATTTAGAAATTACTTAAATATTTAATATTTATTTTAATATATTCACTAAAATTACTATTAAATAACCATTAATTTACTATAAAATTCAATTTATCCATTATTTATGTTTTTAGATTCAAATTTCTAGAAATTACTCAATTAATTACAATTTATTTTAATATATATACCAAAATTACTTTTCTAAAATCATTAATTTAGTATAAAATTCAATTTTTTATTATATATATATATATATATATATATATATATATATATATATACATTTTTATAATCATTTACCAGTATTTGCTTAATTCATTACTATTTATTTTAATATAAACACCAAAATTACCATTAAATAACCATTAATTTACTATAAAATTCAATTTATTTATTATATTTTTAGTTTTAGAATAAAATTTATAGAAATTACTTAAATATTTAATATTTATTTTAATATATATACCAAAATTACTATTAAATAACCATTAATTTACTATAAAATTCAATTTTATATATTATATATAATATATTATATGTATTTTATTTTTATTATATTATATTTTTAGTTTTAGGATCAAATTTCTAGAAATTACTTGATTAATTAATATTTATTTTAATATTTACACCAAAATTACTAATAAATAACCATTAATTTACTACAAAATTCAACTTTATTTCTTATATATACCATATTACATATATTTTGTTATTAATTTGCTACAAATATACATAAATAACCATGTTTTTACCTATTAAATAAGTGCCAAACACAAATGCAAACGATTTTCCCTCCAAAATTACCAAAATTTGTTTATTTACTCTCATTTCACGGCAACCCTTGGTTTGTCGTTAGCAACGTAAACGTTTGGTCGGATACGCAAGCTTTGAATGTGTATTTAAAGCGAGAAATAGGTCGAAAAAAGAGTTTTTTGCAGTTTAAAGTTGATTAACTGATGTTTAAGATCGTATTTTGAGTGCGGAGAAGTGATTTTGTCGATTTAATCGAAGAAAATGTGGAAAAATGAAGTTTGTTTTGGTGGAAATCGTCGAGGTTAGTGTTTTTGATTTAACTAAGAGATAAAGGTTCTCCAAGCGCCGAAATTGCGGCGACCGTCTAAGGGCGATTACCGGGAACGGATAATCGTATTAGCGGTCCCAGTTCTTTAGAATCCCGATGTACATTTCGGAAACAATGCTTCCATCTTCATAGGGGGTCCAATGCTGAATGGACAGAAAGAGTGTGGTGTGAGGTATTTGTAACTGTTTGTCGTGGGAGGGGGTTTTTGGGGGTGGGGTTTTTTCTCTGGGTTTGTGACGTATGTGTGGACGGTGTGTAGCGAAGAGCGATGGGGTGGGGTTTTTTTCCTGTGACGTACAGGGAGGAGGTGGGGAACGGAAATACCGGAATTAGGGTCTTCTAAGAAGTGGTATTTAAAAGAGAGTACAATGAAGAGGTAGGGATGGGCCCATCGTCGGCATTCATGAGTTTCCCTTTCTTTTGATATATGAAAATGCTTTCATAAGCATCGAGTTTTGAGTTATTCTGTATCGATTTCTTTAATTTTAAATTGTCTAAATTAATCCTGTGATTGTGTTCTTGTATGTGTTGCGCTACGCTTGATTTATTAATTTGGTTGTGTCTAAAATGAGCTAAGTGTTCTTTGAATCTATTCTCTATTTTTCGCTTCGATTGTCCTATGTATATTTTGTCACAATCTTGGCATGAGATTTCATAAATGCCCGATTTTTGTGTTGGTGTCGTAGTGTCCTTGGGGTTATGAAGAAGGTTGGAGAGTTTGTTATTATTCACAAACACCGGAGTAAAATTGAATTTGGAGAAAATGTTTTTTAATTTGTTGCTAGTTCCCGGGGCGTAGGGGAGTTTTATGAATTTGTGTTTTTTGTCCTGAGTTGAAGTAAGAGTCGTGTTCTGTTTTATTTTGAGTTTATGTTTGTGTTTTCTGAGAATGTTGTTAACCATGTTTTGGTCGTATCCGTTTTGTTTTGCGATATTTCTGATGTGGTTTAATTCTTTCTTGAAGTTTTTTTGTGAAAGTGGAATTTTTAAGAGTCTGTTGATCATGGAATGGAATGGGGCTAATTTGTGTGAGATGTGGTGATTTGAATCAGATGGTATGTACATTTCCGTGTGAGTGGGTTTCCTATATATGTTAAATTTGAGCTTGTTTTGTGATCTAGTTATTTTTAAATCCAAGAAGGGGAGTGTACCATTTGTTTCCTCTTCGGCGGTGAATTTGATGGATTCGAATTGTTCATTAAGTTTTCCTAAGAAATCAGTGGTGTTGCATTTAGAAGTGTCAAAGATAGCGAAAATGTCATCGACATATCTGAACCATGTTTTAGGGAAATAGTCGAATTTCTCTCTGCACTGTTTTTCAAAATAAGTCATGAATAAGTTAGAAAGGAAGGGTGAGAGGCAGTTACCCACTTCCACTAAAGATACCCTTAAAATTTGCAAAAATCTCATCGCTAATCCCACAAACATAAAACTCCACGTTTCCAACCCAACAGTTCCAAAAATGTATTGCCTACCTAAAATCCACAAAAAAGACATCCCTCTCAGACCTATCATATCCTCAATAAATTCTCCCACTTACAACTTATCTCAATGGCTTAACCAACAGTTCAAACAATGGCCCCTCGATCAACAGTCTAACGTCAAAAACACAAACCATTTGATAGACCTTCTTAAAAATATCTCTACAAAAGAACAAGACATTCTTATTTCCTTCGATGTGAAGTCTCTTTTTCCCAGCATCCCTTTAGACATCACTTATCAATTCCTTGAAGATTGGTTATCAAAACAAAACCTATCCCCCGAAATCATCAAAGAATATATCCTCTTAACAAAAACATGCATGAACCAAAATTTCTTTCAAATCGAAGGAAAATTCTACAAACAAACTAACGGAACCGCGATGGGTAACTGCCTCTCACCCTTCCTTTCTAACTTATTCATGACTTATTTTGAAAAACAGTGCAGAGAGAAATTCGACTATTTCCCTAAAACATGGTTCAGATATGTCGATGACATTTTCGCTATCTTTGACACTTCTAAATGCAACACCACTGATTTCTTAGGAAAACTTAATGAACAATTCGAATCCATCAAATTCACCGCCGAAGAGGAAACAAATGGTACACTCCCCTTCTTGGATTTAAAAATAACTAGATCACAAAACAAGCTCAAATTTAACATATATAGGAAACCCACTCACACGGAAATGTACATACCATCTGATTCAAATCACCACATCTCACACAAATTAGCCCCATTCCATTCCATGATCAACAGACTCTTAAAAATTCCACTTTCACAAAAAAACTTCAAGAAAGAATTAAACCACATCAGAAATATCGCAAAACAAAACGGATACGACCAAAACATGGTTAACAACATTCTCAGAAAACACAAACATAAACTCAAAATAAAACAGAACACGACTCTTACTTCAACTCAGGACAAAAAACACAAATTCATAAAACTCCCCTACGCCCCGGGAACTAGCAACAAATTAAAAAACATTTTCTCCAAATTCAATTTTACTCCGGTGTTTGTGAATAATAACAAACTCTCCAACCTTCTTCATAACCCCAAGGACACTACGACACCAACACAAAAATCGGGCATTTATGAAATCTCATGCCAAGATTGTGACAAAATATACATAGGACAATCGAAGCGAAAAATAGAGAATAGATTCAAAGAACACTTAGCTCATTTTAGACACAACCAAATTAATAAATCAAGCGTAGCGCAACACATACAAGAACACAATCACAGGATTAATTTAGACAATTTAAAATTAAAGAAATCGATACAGAATAACTCAAAACTCGATGCTTATGAAAGCATTTTCATATATCAAAAGAAAGGGAAACTCATGAATGCCGACGATGGGCCCATCCCTACCTCTTCATTGTACTCTCTTTTAAATACCACTTCTTAGAAGACCCTAATTCCGGTATTTCCGTTCCCCACCTCCTCCCTGTACGTCACAGGAAAAAAACCCCACCCCATCGCTCTTCGCTACACACCGTCCACACATACGTCACAAACCCAGAGAAAAAACCCCACCCCCAAAAACCCCCTCCCACGACAAACAGTTACAAATACCTCACACCACACTCTTTCTGTCCATTCAGCATTGGACCCCCTATGAAGATGGAAGCATTGTTTCCGAAATGTACATCGGGATTCTAAAGAACTGGGACCGCTAATACGATTATCCGTTCCCGGTAATCGCCCTTAGACGGTCGCCGCAATTTCGGCGCTTGGAGAACCTTTATCTCTTAGTTCATTGACCGCCGAGTTCCTTTTTTCTCCTTCTTGTTTTTGATTTGTTTAAAATGATTGTAATTTGTTTTAAAGTGTTTTTAGATCGTTTTTGTGCTAATACAATTGTTTTTTGTGTGTATTTAATCAAGTTAAACGAGATTGAAGTGTGGTATATACTTAATTTGTTTTTTAAAATTGAAATAATGCATTTATATTCGAACTATTGCATGAACATGATCTGGTAAATGTTTTGAACCATTAAAAAATGGCGAAATTGTTTTAAATATTCGTTTATTAAGGCGTTTAATTTATTATTAAGTAAATATTTGGTCAAATTTGTAGGAAATTAGATTTTAATTTGAAAAATAAGTGGAAAAAGTCATGAAAATATGCAGATAAAGTTGATTTCCGTGTTTTTAAAATTTGTTTTTTATTATATTTGTTTTTAATTATTTTAGTATTTTGTAATTATTTTAATATTTTTTAATTATTTTAATATTTTTTAATCATTTTAATATGTTTTAATTATTTTAATATTTTAATTATTTAATATTTTTTAATTATTTTAATATTTTCTTATTATTTCAATATTTTAATCATGTTAATATTTTTTGATTATTTTAATATTTTAAAATTATTTTAATATTTTTTATTATTTTAATATTTTTAATCATTTTAATATTTTTTTATTATTTTGATATTTTTTAATTAGTTTAATATTTTTTAATTATTTTAATATTTTTAAATTATTTTAATATTTTTTTATTATTTTAATATTTTAAAATTATTTTTGTAATTAATATTTATATTTTATATATATATATGACTGTTTATGAATAGTTTTTAATTTAATTAATTTTTATTGTTATTTGAATGTAAATATTTAAGTAAAACAAGATTTTGATGGTCCTAATTAATTAATTTAGGATTATCACTTAATTAAACAATAATTAGTACTTGTTTTGATTAATTTCAATTGATAATATTGTTATTAATTTATTAATTATTAAAAGAAAAGCATTTTGAAATTCGTTTTCGATGAATTTTAGTTAATTTTCTTTAAAATTTGTTAGTAAATTCCTTCCGTATGAATTGTTTTGAATAAGATATGGATTAATTACTTAATTAGTCACTTGTTAACCATTAATATAATGAATAATTGTGTCTTAATGCTAATTATTTAGTTAGTGGTTCATATGTGTACGAATGTCACAAAATTTGCATCTTTTTTGCCCTAATTCTTGCAAATTAGACTCGAAAATGATATTCTATGATATAAATAAGAATCTTTGTTCCATTTCCTTTCTTTTCGTACTTGTTTCAACTTCGTAGGACCATTATTTCTTATTTAAATGATTAAAAGAATAAAAGACTGCAATCGATCGAAACGAACTTTACGTGCATTTCTTATGGGAGTATTTCTAATTCATATATCGTCATGTATTTCATCACAATTCTCATAATTTACACTCGTAAACGATATTCCAAGACCGGAATAAGAATCTTCATTCAATTTCCTTTCTTTTGGTACTATTTTCAAATTTCTAGGACCATTATTTCTTATTTTAATCTTCAAAAGAACAAAAGTCTGCAATCGATCGAAACGAACTTTACGTGCATTTCTTATGGGTGTGTTTTCGAGTCGTCTGGTAGTCGAACCAAGGATACTTTGAGCATGAAAATTTGTATATATAATATTCGATTGTTCCTCTAACTAATCCCCAAATTTCGTTCTTCTATTTTATCGGGAAGTGGGTGAAATTAATGTTTTTCTAAAATGTCTCCCACGTATTTCTTACGGGAGTTACTGATATCCAATAAAATGGCTTAAAATTGGTATATTTATTGGTAAATTGTCCCGCATTATGTGCTATAATGTTTGGAAGGTATATATCTATTGCTGTTTTGTTATAAATGGCAGTGGATTTGAAAAATAAGCCTTCCTAAATCAAATTCAGATGTTTCATGGTGTTTGTGGCATTCCAATGTAGCCACTTGCATAAAAGATCATCTAACAAAATATATATATATATAATTGTTATATTATTATTATTATTATAAAAAATTGTTATTATAAAAAAGTCGTTGTTAAGATACTTAAAAGTCTACTTTTATTGGAGAAATATATAAATTTATATATATATATATATATATATATATATATATATATATATATATATATATATATATATATATATATATATTACGTATTTTTATATATTTAAAAACTAGCACAGATACCACAGTTGCTATGGTAACTGAAACAAATTCCAAAAATTGTTGCTAAGTTACTTAAAAATATTGGATAAATTAATATATATATATTTATTTAATTATTTATTTAAGTATCTAACTGATTTTCCCCAAATAAATACCAATTGCTGTTAAAATTTTAAAATAATTTATATTTATTCTCCTTAATTAGTTTCTAATTAACCTATGGTTTAAGGTAGAATGTCAGAAATAATTAGGAATATTTCTGAGTCGTCTGGGAGTCGAACCAAGGATACTTTGAGCATGAAAATTTGTATATATAATATTCAATTGTTCCTCTAACTAATCCCCAAATTTCGTATTTATATCTCATCAGGAAGTGTGTCAAATTAATGTTTTAAAAACGTCCTCCATGTATTTCTTATGGGAGTTACCAACATCAGATAAATGAATATAGTAAGATAAATACGTATATCTTTAGTATATTTATATGTAGATATTCCTACTTATATATAAGAATCTATATTCAATTTCCTTTCTTTTGGTACTATTTTTGATTTCGTTGGACCATTATTTCTTATTTAAATAATTGAAAGAATAAAAGTCTGCATCTGCAATTGATCGAAACGAACTTTACGTGCATTTCTTATGAGAGCGTTTTGGAGTCATCTGGGAGTCGAACCAAGGATACTTTGAACATGAAAATTTGGATATATAATATTCAATTGCTCCTCTAACTAATCTGTAAATTTCTTATTTCTATTTATTATAGAAGTAAATGAAATTAACGTTTTAAAAATGTCTTCCACCCATTTCTTTGAGTTGATGACATTGTATATGTATAACATAAAGTGGTCTGGGAGTCGAACCAAGGATACTTTGGGCGTGAAATTTTGCATATTAAATACATAATATTTTTTCGAACCAATCCCCAAATTTTGTATTTCTATTTAATCGGGAAGTGTGTCAAATTATTCATTTTAAAAACCTCTACCAGGCACTTCTTATGAGACATTTCAGAGCCATCTGGGAGTCGAACCAAGGATACTTTGGGCATGAAAATTTGGACATGTAATAATCAATTCTTCCTCTAACTAATCCCCAAATTTCGTATTTCTATTTAATCGGGAAGTGCGTGAAATTAATGTTCAAAATGAACTTGACGTGCATTTCTTATGGGAGTGTTTTAGAGCTGTCTGGGAGTCGAACCAAGGATACTCGGGGCATGAAAATTTAGACACATAATATTCAATTATTCCTCTAACTAATCCCCAAATTTCGTACTTCTACTTATTCTGAAAGTGCCCAAAATTAATGTTTTAGAAACAAATGTTTTCAATAACTCTCCAACAACGTAATTTAGGAATTATGTGGCAGATGGTCCTGTATTATGATTACTAATTGTATTAATTATTTATTATTTCAGCCGCAACAGCAGCAGCAGTCTCAGCAGCAGCACGCAATGTCGCACATGCAGCAAATGCAGCAAGGGATGCACCCAAACGCAGGGCAACAGATGCAGCAGATGGAAAACACTACCAGTGAAGATTCCGACGACAGCGGGTTTCTGCAGCAACAGCACCATTCTGCTATGGTGAGACTACTCTTATGAATAAGTATAACTATCATAGTAATAATATCGTCATGGTGAGGTCGTGTTTTAAGGTTGCCATGGTGAGAATGTCATAAATAATTACATTAATAACAATAACAATAGGAATTTTGTCACGGTAATGCCATAGTAATAATATTGCAATGGTGAGACTGTAATAAATAATTATAATTATTATATTATAGTAATAATATCGTCATGGTGATACTGTAATAAACAATTACATTTATAATAATTATATCGTAATAGTGAGGCCGTGTTAATAATATTGTCATGGTGATACTCGTAATAACAACAATAATTAATAATAATAATAAAATTGCCATGGTGAGATTTTAACGATCACCTAAATTTTTTTCATAATTATTATTAAATATCTTTTGTCTTTTTATAATTATATCTATTTATTTTTATAGATGAGCAATTAGAAAATAAAAAAATTAGAGTCACAATTCAAGCTAAATAATTACGTTGAGAAATGCAGAATTTTGAATTTAATAAGTTATTTATTTTTCTAATTTTTTTAAATGGCACTTATTTTTTCGTAATTTTTATTAAATACTTATTTCTCTTTATAATTAAATGATACTGTATAAAATTACGATTATAGTAATAGTCATATCGCCATGGTGAGGTTGTATTAATAATATTTCCATGGTGATACTGCAATTAATAATTACATTAATAATAATAGGAATATCGTCACAGTAATGCCATAATAATAATATCGTCATGGTGAGACTTAATTTCAATGTTTGATTTCAATTTTTTCTCTTTTTTTATTATTTTTTTTTTATAAAACAAAAGTAATGATTCGAGCAAACAGAAAATGCGTTACATATTGTATAATATTTTTTCTAAATCTTTATTAAATAATGACTTATTTTTCTATTTATTTCTATTTATTTCTTATAAATATATCTTTATTTATTTTTTATAATTATATATTTTATATTATTATGTATATATTTCTTAAATATTTTTTATATCCTTCATATTTGATGTAATCGTTTCATAGGTTATAATATATAATTAATAATAATAGGCTAAACAATTCTTCATTTTTATTAAGTAGTTGTTTATTTTACAATTTTTTGCCTATATTTCATAATATTTATTCGATTGGTTTAACTTTTTTCCTTATCTATCAAATGGTTATTTATTTTTTTCGTGCTATTTTAATATCTTCCTTTTTTCGTAATTTTTAATTAAATATGTTTGATGTTTCTTGATTTATTTGATAGTTATGGAATTTTTTCTTAATTTTATTTGATATTTATTTTTTTCTGCATATAGTCACTTAATTTTCCTTAGTTTCGTAAATAATTACAATAATAATGATATCGTCATGGTGATACTGTAATAAATAATTATATTAATAATAAAAATAATAATATTGTCACGGTAATGCCATATTAATAATATCGTCATGATGAGACCGACTTAATTTCAGTTTTTTATTCTCTTTTTTTATAAAACAAAAGAAATGATACAATGAGTGATTATAAAATAAACTTGCCTAAGTTAGACTCAAAATTTAAACTAAATAATTACGTTGACAAATGCGGAATTTTGAATTTAATAAGTTATTTATTTTTCTAATTTTTTTAATAACAGTTATTTTTTGTAATTTTAATTAAATAGTCTTTAGTTATTAATTTCTTTTGATTTTTTTATATTTTTTATTTTTTGTAATTTTTTTTATTAGTTATGTTTTAAATTAATATTACTTAATTCTTATTAAATAGTTATTTTTCACAGTTTAATTTAATTTTCGTAATTTTTTGAGAAATACGTTTTTCTCGACACCTATAGTGTATAGTTTTTTAAATTTCTTCTAAATTTTTATTATTTAGTTATATCTTTTTTGGAGATATTTTATAATAATTTTCTTTTTTTTGTAATTTTTATCAAGTATTATTTCATTTTTCTCAATTAGATATTTTGAAAATTTTTCTTAATTTTATTTAATAGTCATATATATATATTAAATGTGTTTCTATATATTGTAACGGTTGTGTTATTTGTTAATTATAGATGGCAGGGCTTAAGCGTCCGTCTCCCGAGCCAGCAGAGAGTCCGACGGGATTGGGAGGCAAAGCAAACACTGCCAAAAAGGCAAAAGGAACCAAAAAGAAGAAGAAGAGGGACCCTAACGAACCACAAAAGTAAATACATTAATATTTTGCCATTTTTAATAATATAATTTTGCAATTTTCGCAATATAATTTTTGCCATTTTTGAATTTTTTTAACATTTTTAAGTACATTTTTTGCCATTTTTTTAAATATATATTTTTGGCAAATCTTGAAATGTAATAGCCAATTTTTTTGCTTTATAATTTTGCAATATTAGCAATATATTATTAAAAAATTGCTAAAAATATATTTCAGAAAAAGAAAAATAAATATTTAATTCAGAAATGGCAAATGATATTTTTTTAATGGCAAAAATTATATATATATATATATATATATATATATATATATATATATATATATATATATATATATATATATATATATATTTAATATATTTTAATATATACGTTTGTTCGTTTCCAGGCCTGTTTCGGCTTACGCGCTGTTCTTCCGAGATACGCAGGCAGCAATCAAAGGACAGAACCCGACTGCTTCTTTCGGAGAGGTTTCGAAGATCGTTGCGTCAATGTGGGACGCACTCGACGCAGAACATAAGAATGTAAGTTGAATTGCCATAAGAATATGTTTCTTATATATGTTTCCTCTTTTTCCATCAAAACACTCACTATTTTGAATGGAATCCAATGAAATAATACCCAAATAAGAATCTTTATTCAATTTCCTTTCTTTTGGTACTATTTTTAACTTTCTAAGACCATTATTTCCTATTTAAATATGCAAAAGAATAAAAGTCTGCAATCGATCGAAACTAACTTTACATGCATTTCTTATGGGAGTATTTCTAGTACATATATTGTCATGTATTTCATCATAATTCTCATAATTTTGACTCGAAAACGATATTTTAAGACCAGAATTAGAATCTTTGTTCAATTTCCTTCATTTTGGTAATTTTTTCAAATTTCTAAGACCATTATTTCTTATTTAAATACGCAAAAGAACAAAAGTCTGCAATCGATCAAAACGAACTTTGCGTGCATTTCTTATGGGACATTTCTGAGACATCTGGGAGTCGAACCAATGATGCTATGAGCATGAAAATTTGTATATATAATATTCAATTGTTCTCCTAACTAATCCCCAAATTTCGTATTTTTATTTAATCTGGAAGTGCTTGAAATTAACATTTTTCTAAAATGTCTCCCACGCATTTCTTACGGGAGTCACCTACATCGGATACATAAAAACACACAACGGTGATTATTATATAGTATAATCAAGTATATCTCTAAGTGCATTTGTGTGTAGATATTTATACTTATATATAATAATCTATATTCAATTCCCTTTCTTTTGGTACTTGTTTCGATTTTCTAAGACCATTATTTCTAATTTAAATCATCAAAAGAAGAAAAGTCTGCAATCAATTGAAACCAACTTTACATGCATTTCTATGGGAGCATTCTGATACATGGGAGAGATTTTTAAAACATTAATTTCACGCACTTCCCGACTGAATAGAGATACGAAATTTGGGGATTAGTTAAAGTAAGAATTGAATATTATATATCCTTATTTTCATGCCCAGAGTATCCTTGGTTCGACTCCCAGTCCACTTTACACTATATAGATACAATGTCATCAACTCCCGTAAGAAATGCGTGGGAGACATTTTAAAAAACATCAATTTCACAAATTTCCCGACAAAATAGAAATACGAAATTTGGGGATTAGTTAGAGTATGAATTGAGTATTATATATCCAAATTTTCATGCCCAAAGTATCCTTGGTTCGACTCCCAGACGGCTCGGAAACACTCCCATAAGAAATGCGTGTAAAGTTCGTTTTCAATGATTGCAGACTTTTGTTTTTTTGATGATTTAAATAAGAAATAATAGTCTTAGGAAATTAAAACAAGTACCAAAAGAAAGGAAATTGAACAAAGATTCTTATTCCAGTCTTAAAATGTAGTTTTTGAGTCAAAATATGAAAATATTCGTATCTTAAGTGCAATGTACTGTATGTATCTATTCAATCCCTCCTCATTTTTTATAATAGCATATTATTATCCATTAGTAGTATTTATATCTTCAATTTCATACATTCTCTTTTAGTACAAAAATTAAGCACCTTTCAATGCATATTTATATGTTTATCATATCGTTTTAATTCAGTGCTTATTGCAATTGCTTTTTATCTTTAATAATTTTAATTTCTTCAATAGGTTAATATTTAAATTTATATGTTTCTGCGTACAAGAACTATTATTTAAATCAATATTTCTATAATTAATATTAAAAGTGATATTTTTGTATATCTAATAATTAATATTGAAATTAATATTTTTCTATATCTAATAATTGATATTAAATTTAATGTTTCTATATATAATAATTAAAAATAAAGTTAATATATTTCTAATTCTAATAATTAGTATTAAAGTTAATCTATTTCTACATCTAATAATAAATATTTAAATTAATATGTTATAATCAATATTGAAATTAATATGTTTCTAAATCTAATAATTAATATTAAAAAATTTTAAAACACAATAGTCAAATTTAGAATATAGTACTTTATTCAAATTGAAATATTTCTCCGTTATTTTTATCGGGTTTATTAATTAGGGTTGATGTTTTTAAAATTATTATGAAATAAATTAATTCCAACTTTTGTGTTTTTATTTTTCGAATTTGATTGGTTTTTCGTCTGTCTTTATTCGTTATTTGTCTGTCACATAAATAATAATTATAATAAACAGTCACGATGTCGTGGTGATGTCGTATCAATAACGTCGCCATGGTGAGGGTGTCTTAGTTTCAATTTTCGATACAGAAATTCATAAAAAAAATTTATAATATAAGATTAATAATATTAAATTCAATTAAAATTGGTAAATATAAATTTTTAGGTATATATTTTAGTAAGTATTAAGACATTTTAGATTTAGAATACATTATTAAAGACGAAAAATGCTTAATTTAAGATTAATGATATTAAATTCAATTAAAATCGTAAAAATAAATTTTAAGGTGCATATTTTACTAAAGAAAGGACATTTCAAGATTTGGAATACATGATTAAATACACAAAATACATAGTAAATGATTTATTAATTAAAATTTAGAAAACATACAGTTTTACAATGGGTAATTAGTGAAAAAAGATGTATTAAAAATGGCTATAAGTCAAATTTTATCATTTAAAAAGTCGTTACTGAAGTAATGTAATTTAGACTGAAGAAAAAACTCTTGGTTTTACATTTATAGCTCATAATTTCGTTCTATTCTTTTAATATATTTATGGGAAGTTTATTAAATATAAGTAAACCCATATATTCTGATAGTAATGCATTTGTTATATTTATGAACGTTCTTTTGTTAATATTCCGTAAGATATGAAATATATATTGAAAATATTATAGTTTGTGTTAAATTTGGACCGAAAAGTATCTGTATATACTCTAGTTTCTACATATTTTAATTAATATAACATCTACCGTTCCCATAAGAAATACACGTAAACCTCACTTTTATCGGTTGCAGGCTTCATTTCTTTTGCAAAATTAAATTAGAAACCATAGTCTTACGAACTCGAGACAAGCACCAAAAGAAAGAGAAATGAATAAAGATTCTTATTTTGGTCGCCAAATATCGTCATCTGGTCGAAATGGCGAGAATTCGGTTAAAATAAACGGAAATTTCGTGAAAATTTGAGGCTGTAAACAACCAATCCCCTTGGCGACGAATGAGATTGTTGAAACTGAGGTATTGCGTTTTCCCATAAGAATACACTATGATTGATACGTCCGTATGAAATTAACGATTAAAGATGAATGATAGCACATGTTCATAGTCCAGATGTCTGGTCCAGACCAAACAACTGCACCCAGAGGGTGCATGCACGCGGCTAGTAATAATTAAGTTTCGTTATCTACCGCTAATCGTATTGCCAAATTTTGGTTATTAATAATAGGTTTTCATATCTTACAACGTTACTTACAGTTGGGTTTAGTACTGCAGTAGACACAATGTATGAAAATGGTCTTAAATCAATAAGAAATACAACGCATTTCTGCAAAATAGAATGATAAAGCTATGGTTTATAATTTTACCGTTTAATTTGAGCATAAATATAATCATTAGCGGCTATTTTAACGTGGGAAAATGCATTTAGTTCCGATCGACTCAAAACTTCATTCAAGTTTGTTGATTTCAAAATGGCGCCCGTAGCAACTCGAGATTTATAAATGTTTATAACACGATAGTTGTAGATAAAACGTTATTAATAATTAAAAATTGAATGTTTTGAAGTTATTTGAAATATTTATTGGTTATTTTGTGGTTTTTGGCTATATTTAAGTGTTAATTTAATAATCTATCGATATATGAAGCACCGGAGCGCCACCAAGTGGCAGATTTCAATTGTTTTCTGGTGAAGAAGTAAGTTTGTCAGACATTGCACCACGCGGATTGCATTTTTCAGCCGATTTTTAGGTTCATATCCAGTTTTTTTCATCCACAAAGTATACAATAGTGTTTTTACCAGAAGATGACGTATTCCTATCGTCGTTTTTGCGAAAATTCCGCAATTTTCTATCAATTCGAACGCATGACGCCGTGTGTGTTGATTTTTAGCTACATCCCGCGCAGAGTGAGGCATTAGCAACGGTGGAAATTTATAAAAAGTTTCGCGTAACGATGTGATTCGCGTGCTTTAAATTCGCATTTAAAAAGTTTTTTATACTTCGCGAAGTGTATCGAAGCGAGCTGGGTCCAATTTTGATGTGACGCAGGCTTTAAAAAGGTGAGTTTTTTAGTGTAAAAGTGTGTTTATATAACGTTATAAACAAAGTTTGTTTACCGTAGTCATGGCTTGTTTATGCGTTACCACGTTTGTTGTTGACACTGCTAGGAACGCGAAATGGCGTCTTTACATCAAGCCACCATTATGGATAACTGGTAATTGAGTTTATTTTTGCCATTTTATGGGTTATTACCGGTTTTATTACGTACGGAAGTGAACATGTTCGACTTATTGCTTATTCTGAACAAGGTTCCAGCGTTGTTGACGTCGTATAGTGACGAAATTTAATATTCGCCATTTTTGATCGTTCGTGGTTTATTGAATATTATTTTCGTATGGATCAATATTCATCCGCGAAGTACTAGGATGTGCTGTGTGTGCAAAAGTGAGACAAATTATAAGTTTTTTTGTGTATTCAGTGTGGTTGGTGTTTGTTTGTATTTTTTTAAAGACGAAAACATTTGAAAATCTACGTTATTGTGACGTCACGTTTGTTTTTCGTTTTTGAAATTAGATATTAACTGGATGAAACTTTAACTGTCCTTCAAGGATAATAGTCTTATTAAATACGAGCTGAGGCGCCCGTTGATTCTCAACGGGGATATATAAATTAGTATTAGACAATATATTAGTATATTGCGAATTGTTCGTATATGCAAATGTTGAAATTTTAGAATATTGCCTGCTATGAACATATACTATTATTCGTTTTTAATGATTACTTTCACATGGACCTAAAATCATCGTGTATTCTTATGGGAAAACGCAATACCTCGGTTTCAACAATCGCATTCGTCGTCAAGGGTACTCGTTGTTTATAGCCTCAAAATTTCACGAAATTTCCGTTTATTTTAACCGAGTTCTCTCCATTTCGACCCGATAACGATATTTTACGACCAAAATAAGACTCTCTATTCATTTCTCTTTCTTTTGGTGCTTGTCTCGATTTCGTAAGCCTATTATTTCTAATTTAATTTCGCAAAAGAAACGTGGCCTGCAACCGATAAAAGTGAGGTTTACGTGCATTTCTTATGAGAACGGTTTTTCTTCTCTGGGTACGAACTGGGGACATTTAAGTAAATGAAAAGTAGCCTATTATCTGCGCAGGGATTACATTTAACGATCCTGAAAGTTTGAAAGTTGTGCCATTTATGGTTCTCGAGTTTTAGGCGAACATACATACACACACACACACCTTATTTTATTATATTAGATATAATTTTCGGTTATTAATGCATTATATAGGAATATTTATCTGTGTAAAGTTTGGTGTAGAGATTGTCCAGCCCTTATAATTCCAATAATTAATCAATATTCTGCATTAATATGCTCAAGTCTATTAGCACCTATAAAATATGAATAAATACTCAATTTAGCATATTTAATGGCGATGGTGAATGGCTGCGTAAACCAAGCAATCAGCATATCATGTATTTCTTCATAATTCTCATAACTTACTCTTGTGAACGATATTCCGAGACCAGATTAAGAATCTTTATTCGATTTTCTTTAATTTGGTACTTGTTTCGATTTTCTAAGACCATTATTTCTTATTTAAATCGTCAAAAGAACAAAAGTCTGCAATCCTTAAAAACGAACTTCACGTGCATTTCTTATGGGACATTTCTAAGCCGTCTGGGAGTCGAACCAAGGATGCTTTGGGCATGAAAATTTGGATATATAATACTCAGTTATTCCTCTAACTAATCCCTGAGTTTTGTATTTCTATTTAATCAGGAGGTGCGTCAAATTAATGATCAAAATGAACTTTACGTGCATTTCTTGTGGAGGCATTTTCGAGCCATCTGGGAGTCGAACCAACAATATTCTGGGGATAAAAATTCACATGAGTAATGTTTAATTAGCCCTCTTACTAATCACCAAATTTCGTATTTCTATTTAGTCGGGAAGTTCGTGAAATTATTGTTTTAAAAATGTCTTCTACGCATTTCTTACCAGAGTTGATGACATTGCATATATATAATATAAAGTGGTCTGGGAGTCGAACCAAGGATACTTTGGGCATAAAAATTTGGATATATAATATTCAATTCTTCCTCTAACTAATCCCCAAATTTCGTCTTTCTATTTAATCGGGAAGTGTGTGAAATTATTGTTTTTATAAAAAGTCTCCCGACATTGGATACATAAACACACAAACAAAATATCAGTATTACATCCTTGTATTACTTTTTCTTTTGTAAGGTTTACAAGAAGAAGACTCCTTTGGTGATTGCTATTGCAACATCGGTTGCTATGGTGATTCGCTTTAGATACAGTTATTGTTACGTTATTTTATCATTTTCCTTTGGTGATTGCTATTGCAATATCTGTTGCCGTGGTGATTTTTGTTGCTATATCGGTCGCCGTGGTTACAGCTATTGTTATGTTTTTTATCATTTTTCCTTTGGTGTTGCTGTATATATCGGTTGCTATGGTAATATATATTGATAAATATGCTCAAAGTCTTATTACAGCTATACACATAAACATACATTCAATTTAGCATATCTAATGGCAATTGTTGAGGTAAAAAAAGCACTGTAAATCTGTCAATATTACGTTCTTGCATCAAGAATAGCAAATACTTGTTTAAACTCCATGTAGCATGTTGCTATATCGGTTTCTATGGTGATTGCTGTTGCTATATCGGTTGCTGTGGTTACAGCTATTGTTACGTTATTTTACCATTTTCCCTTGGTGATTGCTATTGCAATATCGGTTGCTATGGTGATTTTTGTCGCTATGGTCACTGCTATTGTTACGTCATTTTATCATCTTTTTTTTCTTTTTTTCTAAGGTTTACAAGAAGAAGACCGAGGCAGCGAAGAAGGAGTACCTCAAAGCTCTCGCGTTGTATCGCGCGAGCCTCGTTTCCAAAGGAGCCAGCGAGTCGGAGGTGCTTTATCCAGGTTATCCGCCTTCGACGTCTTCGCCTTCTATGCCGCAGACGACTCCGTCTCCTTCGAATCCTCATCCTCCTCAGCCGCAGTTCTACACGTTCTCGTCTCCTCCATCTTCTTCTTCGTCGTCTTCTCCTCCGACTCAAGGACAGTTGAGTCCTTTAGCGAAGAAGCCTCCTCCTCCTTCGTCTTCTGCGTTCATACAGGACCAGCAGCAGCAGGTACGTTTAATATAAGGATCTAATTAGTATAAGTCTAGTCTAATACCAGTCGCTATGGTAATTGCTGTTGCTATATCGTTTGTTGTGGCTACAGCTATTGATACCTCAGTTGCCATAGTACTATGTGTATGTATACATATATATATATATTATTATATATAGCTAACTTTCTGGATATACCTATATATATATTAACATCATACTGCTGTTGCTATATCGGTTGCTATGGTAATTGCTGTCACAATATCGGTTGAGGTGGTTACAGTTATTGTTACCTCGGTTGCCATAGTACTACATGTATATATATATTATTTATATCTATTAAATTTAAATCATTATAACTAATTTTATATATGTAGATATATTTTAATGCAATACAAATTTATCTATTATGTTATATATATATATATATATATATATATATATATATATATATATATATATATATATATATATATATATATATTAACATAATTAACATCTATTAATTATTATTAACGATTATTTCAATTTTAACAGATAAATTTATGTTTATATATATATATATATATATATATATATATATATATATAAACATAATAGATAAATTTACCAGCAGCAGCAGGTACGTTTAATAAGAATCTAATTAGTCGATATACTTGTTGAATTTAACTCCTTGCTGCTGTCGCTATGGTAATTGTGATTGCAATGGCGGATGCCTTGGTTACAGCTATTGTTACGTTTAACTTTTCTCTATTGTTAAATTTAACTCCATACTGCTATTGCTATATCGGTTGCTGTGGTAATTGGTGTCGTAATATCGGTTGCTGTAGTTACAGCTATTGTTTCGTCGGTTGCCATAGTACTACGTGCATGTATATATATATATATATATATATATATATATATATATATATATTAATATATTACATATGCATAATGTATACAGACATATCGTATTTAAACAAGGATTAATTCAATTTTAATAGATAATTAATAGATAAATTTGTATTGTATTAAAATATAAGAAAGATATATATATATAAATAGTTGTAATGATTAAAATTTGATATATATATATAAGCTATATAATATATATGTATATATATATATATGTATATATATATATATATATATATATATATATATATATATATATGTATATATATATATATATATATATATATATATATATATATATATATATATACACATATATATATATATATATATATAAGACGGAACGAAAAATACTCAGGAAAATTTTTGGGGCGACGCAAAAAGACGGGGTATGGATAAAGAGGCCAGCTGAAGAATTAAATGAACACACAGAGAAAATAACAGACAAGATCAGGAAACGAAGATTACAGTTTTATGGACACCTCAGCAGAATGGCACCACATAAGATAACAAGACAGATCCTGGACCGGGTTAGCACAAGGAAAAATAACAAATGGATGAATGAAGTAAGAAATGACATGGAACAACTCAACATCACACAGGAAACAATACAAAACAAAACACTCTTTAGGAACCTGATCAGAAATAAACTACAAGAGACAGCACACAATAAACGAACACAATGGACGGAACAAAGACGACAAGAACACAGCCAGAGGACAAATGAAGGGAAAAATTGATTAAATCTGAATAAAAATTTAGAAAAGAATCTTTAAAATTTAAGGATATTTTTTTAAATATTAATAAATTAGGGAAAAATTAGATTTAAATTCAACGAAATTTTATAATAGAAATTAAATCCGAAAAAATTATTAAAACGAAATTAATTGAAATTAAAGAAAGATAAATTAAAATTAATTCGTAAAAAAATAACTAAAATTGAATAAGAAATAAGTAAAATATTAATCAAATTTGACCAAAACCATTCTTTTGAAGAAAAGAAGAAAAAGAAAAGACCAAAGAACATATATATATATATATATATATATATATATATATATATATATATATATATATATACACACACACACAAGACCAGCAGCAGCAGGTATTAGTCAATACTTTATTTAGTCAAATTTTCAAAATATTTTTTAATACCTTACAGTATGTTATGACTTCTTTGTGTCCCATTGAAAATCTAGTAAAAGCTTATCAAATTAATGGAATATCTTCGAATTATTCGTCATTTTTACAATATAATATCTATATATAAATAAATAAACATCTAACTGAGACATTCTATCATTAATTAATATATAGAGCAATATTTCATGAATGATTATTCCTGTTTCATCTTATTTTTTAATTAATTTTTAATTTAACTAACTAATTAATTTAATCTTAATCTCTCTCGAATATGATTTATTATTAATTCAATATCGAATTTTTGAGGACATTTGTAACATATAAGGATATATATAAGCAAAAGCGGAAGGTTTATCGTTGCGAAACAATTTAATTTAACAAAAAAATTCAACGGCTTAAAATTGTTTACATGTTGCTATGGCAACCGTATCGCCGTAATCAACTGTTCTGGAAAATAATCATAATAATAATAATTGAAGATTCAATAGAATATTTTGTCATCTTTTTACATAAATTGTGGAAATCATGACGGAAACGAAGTTTATAAAAATCTACGTGCCAGAGTAAAAATCAAAAGAATTAAACAATAACAATCATATAAAATTAAACAAAAACGGCAGCCTTAAATCAAACAATGATACTGATAATAAATCACACAACACAATAATAGACAACCATGGCAACAATATTAAATCAACATATATCAAAATAAAAAACTTGGTTACGTCCGTCTAAACGATCCCTCGACAACAGCAAACTTAAATTAAACAATATTACCAATAATAAATTACAAAACAAAAACAACAAATCAACAACAATGTTATAATAAACAAAAACGTAGTCACAATCGGTCAACCATGGTAACGTTACCGTGACGCCCTAACTCCTGGCATTGTTTTCAATTGTTACACACCTTTCCACGCCCCTTTAAATGTGTCTTTTTTTAAAACTTCTCTATAAACTAGTTTTGTAATGATTAAAATTGTGAATATTCTAGTTTTGTACTCTTTAAAATAGTTAAAATACTAGAATATTCATTGTCATGTTGGTATCTTAGCAACACCGCTTTTAATATTGTTATTAACTCCATGGAATCGTACCAAACTGACATAGAATTACTTTTTGATTTTTTTGAAGCAATTAAAGATAAGATAGAGATTTGAAACTCAGGATATAGTTAAAGGAGACAATAAAGCAACATATTCACTAAGGAACTCTTCCATAAAGACCCTGGGTTCGATCCCAGCTCACTGCAAAGTTGTCCCATAAGAAATGCATGCAGACATATTTTTGGCATTTTTTTTGAAGTACTTCCCGAAATGATACAGACTTGTATTTTAAGATATTGTTAGATAATATATTAAAGTAAAATATACCACAAAGATATTTCCCATAATGGTCCTGGGTTCGATGATAGGTCACCTAAAAGTTATCCCATAAGAAATGCACAGAGAGGATTAATTAATCTTTTAGGATTTTTAACTATGATCTAGGAATGTATGTGCCTCTTTCACTCATTGTATTCCTTCCTCTATTTTATATAAGTACTATTTTACTGCATTTTTTTATAAATTATATAATTCCGTATTTAAGATTTTCACCTTTCGTGATACCATACTTATTTTTAAAGTGATAATTTTTAAGAAATAGTTAAAAATATTATTTAAAGGGTATTTGTAACCCTATCAGGCCTTTTACAATCCTGTCAGGGTCTTAAGTTAGTAACAACATTCCTTAAGCCACGATAAATTGATTTAAACCTTACGTAACTAACGTGTTTGCTGTCATAACAACCAAAAAATGAACAATAGAAGACTTTAGAGTGTCTTAGCAACTTAAAAAGCACAAAAGATAACAATTATTAACATTTAACGCAAAAATTGCACTTAAAACAGTGTTTAAACGTGTATTAATTACTTTAAAACTTACGTAACTAACCAATTTGCAGATTTAATTACCGAAATATAAACAATAGAAGACTTTTACAGTTTCTTAGCAACGTAAAAATGCATTAAAGATAATAATTATTAACATTTAATGTTGAAATCTCACTGAAAACAGTGATAAAGTAATTTCCACCTTGCGTAACTAACGAATTCGCTGTCATAACAACCAAAATATAAACAATAGAACAATTTAACCGTTCCTTAGCAACGTAAAAATGCATTAAAGATAATAACTATTAACATTTAATGTTGAAATCTCACTGAAAACAGTGATAAAGTAATTTCCACCTTGCGTAACTAACGAATTCGCTGTCATAACAACCAAAATATAAACAATAGAACAATTTAACCGTTCCTTAGCAACATTTAAAGACGTTATACCTTAGCAACCATGAATATTAAACCTTAAAAATTTCTGAAATAATAACAATTAAGATTCAAGATTAAATAAAATGCGTTTTTTTCGGATTTTAAGAGATTTTTATCAATGTCTTAAGAATGAAACCAGGGCCTCAATATTCTTCTAAATGCCTTAATTCTGTTAAAAAGGGTATTTGTAACCCTTTCAGGGTTTTTGTAATCCTCTGTGGGTCTTAAGTTTCAAACCAGGGTCTTAATATTCTTGTAAATGCCTTAATCCTGTTAAAAGGGTATTTGTATCCCTTCCAGGGTTTTTATAATCCTGTCAGGGTCTTAATATTCTACTCAGGGCCTTAATTAGGGACCTTTTCCCTTTACAGGGCTTTTATAAACCATGTTAAACGTCTTAAGAATATTTTATTAATGAATGTTTCCTATTCTTTTTCGTTCAGCAGGCAATGATGTTGGGTTCAATGTCCCGAGGTCCGATGCAGCAGCAAAATATGATGCAAGGCGGACAGCAAGGATCTTATATGCAACAGGTATTTATGCTTGACAACATAATTAATTTTTATCCCGATCCGAGCCTTAATAGTCCCGTGAGAGCGAAAAGAATAAAAGTCTGCAGTCGATCGAAACGAACTTTACGTGCATTTCTTATGAAAGTGTTTCCGGGTCATTTTGGAGTCGAACCAAGGATACTTTGGGCATGAAAATTTTTATATATAATACTCAATTGTTCTTCTAACTAATCCCCAAATTTCGTATTTATATTTAATCGGGAAGTGCATGAAATTAATGTTTTTCTAAAATGTCTCCCATGCATTTCTTATGGTAGTCGAACCAACGGATACTTTTGCTATAAATTGTGTATTTTTTCCTAAAACATTCGATTTTTTCTTGATTTTGGACTATATTCGAAAATTAGGGATATTAATAACTAGAAAAATGTCTAATTTTGGGCCTTTTATAAAGATATTTGTTAAATATAACTTAAAATGACAATCTTAAGCCCGTTTACTGATTATATTAAATTATTTGGTTAATTTAACTGTAATTTATCAATTTCAGAGGAATATTTTCTGCCTGTTTATGACTTTTTTATATGTTTTTGGTTTAAATTCAAATGTTTTTCTGATCTTTAACCGAAATTTATCAATTTAGAACTGTTTTTTGGCATTTTTTTGCAGATTTTTCCTAATTTTTTGCTTAAATGACGAGATACTACAACATAACAGAGTAAATATGTAAATAAATGCAATATATAACAATGTATAACCATAAAACACGTAATATAATGCATAAAATCACAGGTGATATACGTATCTTAGCAATCGTATCCAAGCGCAGTATCCTAGCAACGCGTCCCTACAATTAGAATCCTTTGAATAGCTCGTTTTTGAAGCGGTTTTATTTATTATCGCTTTTATTTTATGATTTTTCCCATGTTTAATCACGATACATTTAATTTTTAAGCATAAAGAGATAATATACATATTAAAATGTCAGTTTTAAGTGGATTTTTTTAGCTATTGTACATGATTTTTCTTGTTTTTAATTTACTAATTCGATTTACAAAGACAATTACAGCCATTTTCATCAGATTAAACCTTAGTTACACTTGCGAAAGTACTGTTTCCATGGTAATGATGATAATAATAATAATAAAGGACTATTCACTGTAATTACAACAATGGTAACGAACTCTTGCAGTACTTAATTAACTTGTAATGATTTAGCGCACTTATTCTACTACTTAATTAACATATGTTGCCTATTGATATATATTGGTAATTTATAGGTATCTTAATTCTGACTTGTTTTGATATCAAATATAATCTCTTGATATTCATTGGTTATTTGATTGGTATTTCTATATTAATTATGTTATTCTGTTAATTATATACTGATAATAAATCAATTATGTAATAATAATAAATAAATTATATATTAATGATAAATAACCAAGTACCGTTGCCATGGTAATAATAATAATAATAAAGTATATATTAATAATAAATAAATCACATAATAATAAATAAATTCTATAATAATAATAATAATAAATAATAAAAAAATAAATTATATCTATTATATATAGCTATAATAATAAATAAATTCTATAATGATAATAATAAATAACCAAATGCCGTTTCCATGGTAATTATGAATACAATAACAAATGACTTTATTTACCGTAATTGCAACAATGATTTAATGATTTGGCTTACTTCCGCTAGTACATAATTAACCAGCATTGTTTTTTTTAATATTTACTGCTTATTTATTGGTAATTTTATCTTAATTCTGTTATTATTAATCAGTCATATTAATCATGTCATCTTAATTAAATTAATATTAATTGGTTTATTTGTATCTTAATTCTGACTTGTTTTTTGATATCAAATATAATCTCTTAATATTCAATTAGTATATTAATTGGTATTCGTATTTTAATCCTGTTATTCTACTATAATAGGATGGCATGGTGCACCAAGTTACCATGGTGATTATAGTAACAATAAAGTGTATAATAATAATAAATAAATTATATAATAATGATAATCAATAAATTATATAATAATAATAAACAACCAAATACCGTTTCCATGGTAATAATAATAATAATAACTAAATTATATAATAGTAATAAATAAAGTATATAATAGTAATAAATAACCGAGTACCGTTTCTATGGTTATTATAACAATAACAAAGTATATATTAATAATAAATAAATTATATAATAATAAAGCACTTAATTCACTGTAATTGCAACAATGATTTAGCTTACTTCCGCTAGTATTTAATTAACCTGTATTGTTTTTCTTAATATTTATTGCTTATTTTATTGGTATATATTCATATCTTATTAGAATAATAATAAATAAATTATATAATAATAATAATAAACCAAGTACCGATTCCATGGTAATTATAATAAAGTATATATTAATAATAAATAAATCACATAATAAATAAATTATATAATAATAATAAACAACCAAATACCGTTTCCATGGTAATAATAATAATAATAACTAAATTATATAATAGTAATAAATAAAGTATATAATAGTAATAAATAACCGAGTACCGTTTCTATGGTTATTATAACAATAACAAAGTATATATTAATAATAAATAAATTATATAATAATAAAGCACTTAATTCACTGTAATTGCAACAATGATTTAGCTTACTTCCGCTAGTATTTAATTAACCTGTATTGTTTTTCTTAATATTTATTGCTTATTTTATTGGTATATATTCATATCTTATTAGAATAATAATAAATAAATTATATAATAATAATAATAAACCAAGTACCGATTCCATGGTAATTATAATAAAGTATATATTAATAATAAATAAATCACATAATAAATAAATTATATAATAATAATAAACAACCAAATACCGTTTCCATGGTAATAATAATAATAATAACTAAATTATATAATAGTAATAAATAAAGTATATAATAGTAATAAATAACCGAGTACCGTTTCTATGGTTATTATAACAATAACAAAGTATATATTAATAATAAATAAATTAT
This sequence comes from Pachydiplax longipennis, assembly GCA_036926295.1. Lineage (NCBI taxonomy): Eukaryota > Metazoa > Arthropoda > Insecta > Odonata > Libellulidae > Pachydiplax > Pachydiplax longipennis. The sequence continues at coordinate 11,098,455 of JAVFKF010000023.1, forward strand.
ATAATAATAAAGCACTTAATTCACTGTAATTGCAACAATGATTTAGCTTACTTCCGCTAGTATTTAATTAACCTGTATTGTTTTCTTAATATTTATTGCTTATTTTATTGGTATATATTCATATCTTATTAGAATAATAATAAATAAATTATATAATAATAATAATAAACCAAGTACCGATTCCATGGTAATTATAATTATAATAAAGTATATATTAATAATAAATAAATCACATAATAAATAAATTATATAATAATAATAAACAACCAAATACCGTTTCCATGGTAATAATAATAATAATAACTAAATTATATAATAGTAATAAATAAAGTATATAATAGTAATAAATAACCGAGTACCGTTTCTATGGTTATTATAACAATAACAAAGTATATATTAATAATAAATAAATTATATAATAATAAAGCACTTAATTCACTGTAATTGCAACAATGATTTAGCTTACTTCTGCTAGTATTTAATTAACCTGTATTGTTTTCTTAATATATATTGCTTATTTAATATGGTATATATTCATATCTTATTATTCTATTATAATAGGATGGCATGGTGCACCAAGGAGGAGGAGGCTACCACATGTCTCCTCTGCTCCCTCCTTCCTCCCTCCCCCCTCCTCCTTCTCCATCCACTCCCAATTCATCCAACATCATGTCCAACTCTCCACCCGTGCACCACCACATGCAGCACCACCATCAGATGAACACCAACCAGCCTCCACATCAGGTAAGCGCCATATCTATTATATATATATATAATTTAGTTTATTTATTTTTAATATATATATTTATAATTTTATTTATTTATTTATTATACATATCTATAATTTTATTTATTTATGGGTTCACCAAATCAATTAATGTAAAAATAATATTATATAATAAAATTTAGAAAAATTTATAATATATTTTTTTTTTTTAAATGGCGGAAAATTATTTACAAAAATGGCAGAATTTTTTATTATTAATTTACTTAAATGACCAAAAATGTATCTAAAAAAATTACCAAAAATATATTTATATATATATATATATATAATTTAGGAAATTTTATATAAGAAATATGTTTATTTTTTAAATGGCAGAAAATTATTTACGAAAATGGCAAGATATATTTATTTAAATGACCAAAAATATATTTATAAAATATTACCGAAAAATATATACATCCGTTTTCGGTGACTTTTCTTCCTTTAAAACCCCTCAAAAACGTACAAATGACGTTTAAGATAGAGAAAATACTCAGTTATCGAGTTAAAGTATGCTAAATCTTGTATATTATTTCTTCGACAGATCAAATATTCGTAAAAAAAATCCGTTTAAAACGTTATTGCTTTCGTTGTTTTACATATATGTTAATTTTGGTCATATTTTACAAAGATATAGAGGTATTTATAGTGTATAATTATTAGGAACAAGTAAATTATCTTATATATATATATATATATATATATATATATATATATATATATATATATATATATATATATATATATATATATATATATATATATATATATATATATATATATATTTATTTATTTATATATATATAATTATTTTATTTATTAGGAGTAAAAGTAGCTTGCATACTGCAAAAAAACCAGTTGAGTTAACTATCATACTGAGAAAGGCCTCAAAAAACAATTTTTTTTTTTAATTCAAACAAAAGAATCGAACTCAGGACCCTTCCGTGACAGAAATTAGCATATTAATATTAGAAAAGTGCCATTCTGACCTGTTCCAAAGTTTCGATTCAATATCTTATCGGGAAGGTCCCAAAATAAGATTACACTATTGTTACGTTTAACTATTTTCTATAGTTAAATTTAACTCCATACTGCTGTTGCTATGTCGGTTGCCATGGTAACTGCTATTGCAATATCGGTTGCTGTGGTAAAAAATATTGTTACGTTTAACTATTTTCTATTCTTAAATTTAACTCCATACTGCTGTTGCTATGTCGGTTGCCATGGTAACTGCTATTGCAATATCGGTTGCTGTGGTAAAAAATATTGTTACGCTTAACTATTTTCTATTCTTAAATTTAACTCCATACTGCTGTTGCTACTATCTCAGTTGCTATGGTAACTGCTATTGCAATATCGGTTGCTGTGGTTGCAAATATTGTTACGTTAACTATTTTCTATTGTTAAATTTAACTCCATACTGCTGGTGCTATGTCAGTTGCCATGGTAACTGCTATTGCAATATCTGTTGCTGTGGTTGCAAATATTGTTACGTTAACTATTTTCTATTGTTAAATTTAACTCCATACTGCTGGTGCTATGTCAGTTGCCATGGTAATTGCTATTGCAATATTGGTTGCTGTGGTTACAGCTACTGTTGCATCGGTTGCCATAGTACTACGTACATATATATATATATATATATATATATATATATATATATATATATATATATATATATATATATATCTGCCTAGTGTTGAACTCTGGACCCTTCCGTGAGAGAAGATAGTAAAATAATATTAGATAAGTGCCATTCTCACTAGTTCCAAAGTTTCGATTCAGTATCTTATCGGGAAGGTCATAAAAATAAGATTCCGTTCTTCCCGTTTGAAATGCATATTAGAATCGGAATGACCCTCTTGCATCGAACCAAGGACCACTAGAGAAATGGCGAAATGCGTAAATATTGAGTATCTTATTTTCCGATGAGGAATGATGAAGATCCGAGATTGAGTGACGGCTCGAGGTCGAGTTATTCAACTCCCTCGCTTCACAGTGAATTTAGAAGCTTTGATCTTATCTGACCTCATACCTCACTAATTACTTTAGTTCACATATCACTTCAATTATGCTCCAAAAAGTAGAATGACGACAGGTTTTCATCATAATTGTTATGATAACTATATATTATTGGTATAATAATATTATTATTGTTTTATTATTATATACTATATTATTGTGGTGTTATAATTGTGATATTGTTATTGTTTAATATTATTATTGACATATATTATTATTATCAATGCAATATTATTATCCCAATATTTCTTATGGGAGAATTTTCAACTCGTTTTGGAGTCGAACCAAGGATACTTTGGGCATGAAACTTTAGATATATAATACTAAGTTGTTTCTCTATCTACTGTATGAATTTCATATTTCTATTTAGTTGGAAAGTGTGTGAAATTAATGTTTTAAAAAATCTCCTCCACGAATTTCTTATGGGGACAATTCCGAGCCGTCTGGGAGTCGAACCAAGGATACTTTGGGCATGATATTTTGGATATATAATATTCAATTGTTCCTCTAACTAATCCCCAAATTTCGTATCTCTATTTAATCGGGAAGTGCGTGAAATTTACGTTTTTCTAAAAAACCTCTCCCTCGCATTTCTTATGGGAGTACGTTTTAACCCGATGTTTTGTTAATTTGTTTTAGGAGGAGAGCGGAGGCAGCCTTCCAGGAGGCATGGGAGGTCAGATGGGAGGTGGAGGAGGAGGCGGACCTTCTCCCGGAGGGGCTCAGCAGGGCGCCGGAGGTGGAGGAGCCTCCGGAAACAGCACAATGCAGATGGAACCTTTACCGTCTCCCAACGCATGCATACGCGTCGGATGTCCGAATCAAGCAGTGCCGAACTCAGAATGGGAAGACGAATATTGCAGCAATGAATGCGTCGTCTCGCACTGCAGGTGAGAGAGAGCGCGTTTTTTAAAGTACACGTTCAGGCCTGTTGCCACGACGACGAAGTGGGTCACCGTGGCGACCGTATCCACCCATCTGATTTTTCGTCTTTTTTGCCCTAATTCTCGTAATTTCAACTCAGAGATGATATATGTATTCCCAATGCATTTCATTTGGGATTATATTTCCAATATATTCTTATGGTAGTCAAGAAAAATCGCCTTAGTCGCTAATGGAGATGGATTGTTTAGAGCCACGAAATTAAGCTGATTTTTCATTATTTTTGCCCTAATTCTCGTAATTTTGACTTGATAACAAAATTCCATGACCGTAATAAGAATCTTTGTTCAATTTCCTTTCTTTTGGTACTATTTTCGATTTTTTAAGACCATTATTTCTTATTTAAATCATCAAAAGAACAAAAGTCTGCAATCGATCGAAACTAACTTTACATGCATTTCTTATGGGAGTATTTTTCCCATAGAATTCTTATGGTAGTCAAGGACAACAATTGCCTTAGTTGTCAAGGGAGACTGGTTGGTTACGAGCACAAAATTTCACTGATTTTTCATCTTTTTTGCTCTATTTTTTTGTGATTCGGACTCAAAAACGATATTCTATGACAATAATAAGAATCTTTGTTCAATTTCCTTTATTTTGGTACTATTTTTAATTTTTTAAAACCATTATTTCTTATTTTAATCTTCAAAAGAACAAAAGTCTGCAATTGATCGAAACGAACATTACATGCATATCTTATGGGAGAATTTCAGAGCCGTCTGGGAGTCGAACCAAGGATACTCTGAGCATAAAAATAAGGATATATAATATTCAATTGTCTCTCTAACTAATCCCCAAATTTCGTATTTCTATTTAATCGGGAAGTGCATGAAATTAATGTTTTAAAATTGAAATCATTTCGTAATTAATCAATTAACAAATTCTCTCATTAACCTAAAAATTAAGAATCCCGATTTTTACAGAAAAAGAAACACACGTAACTATGCTAAATCTATGCTTAATTGTTTCAAAATTTTAAAAACATGCCCAACTATTACCATGACAACGATATGCATAACCATGGCAACCGTTAGCAAGTACCTGATTTTTCGTCCTTTTTGCCCTAATTCTCAGAGTTTCGATTCGAAAAGGATGTTCTGTGAGCAGAATAAGAATCTACATTCAATTTCCTTTATTTTGGTACTTGTTTTGATTTTGTAGGATCATTATTTCTTATTTAAATATGCAAAAGAAAAGAAATCTGCAATCTAGATCATAGGTTTGAAAAACAGAATTCATTCAAAGGGTGAAATTTAACTAGTATTTGGGTACGAAAACTTTTATAATTCGATTATTTATTCCCAAAGTCCAGTTTTAAAACAATGACAACAAAATATGGTCAAGAAATTCATTTTTTTATTTATTTATTTAAATAAACATACTGAATATATATAACAACAGATATACTTGTAACTAAGCTAAATCTATGCTTAATTGTTTCGAAATTTGAAAAACATGCTCGTATAACCATGACAACGACATGCGTAACTATAGCAACTGTATCCATTCCTTCCTTTTTTTGAATAGGAGCTTCTATTTATGTTTATAACAATCCAATACGTTGCTATGACATAGGGTAACCAATTAAACATAGAAAAACCAAAGCAACGAGGAAGTAAACAAACCTAGGAAACGATCATAAACCTAGGTAACCTGCCTTTTTAATACGTTAACGAGCTGGAATTTGTACATTTTATACAATTATACTCATATTTATAAATATGTAACATGAATTCGAAATTTTATTCACAAAATCCAACTTTAATCCATCGACAACATAGTTGGTTATGTTATTCGTAAATATTAGGGCAAAAAAAGATGAAAAATCTGCTTGATTTCGCGGTTCTTAACAATCCATCTCCGTTAGCAACTAAGGCGATTTTTCTTGACTACCATAAGAATATATTGGAAGTATAATCCCATAATAAATGTATTGGGAATACAAATAAGAAATAAAATAGAATTCTAATATAGAAAATGCATTTCAAAGTGAGGAAAACGTTGATTAAGTAATTGAAAATCAAAATTCAGCAATAAATAATTACAAATAATATAACCAACTATGCTGTCGATAGTATAAAATTGGGGTTATTTGAATAAAATTTCAAATAATTAACGTAATAGATATATAAATGAGTATAATTGTATAAAATGTACATTTTCCAGCTCTATAACGTAATGGAAAGCTTGGTTACCTAGGTTTTTGATCGTTTCCTAGGTTTGTTTACTTCCTAGTTGCTTTGGTTTTTCTATCTTTAATTTGGTTACCCTTTTGCCATAGCAACGTAGTGGATTGTTTTAAACATAAATAAAAGCTCCTATTTCAAAATGGAAGTGATGGATGCGGTTGCCGTGGTTACGAACGTTGTCGTCATGGTAATTTGAGAGTGTTTTCTTTAAATTTCGAAATGAATAATTGATTTTGAATTGATCAGCAGATAAATGTGTTTTTTAACCTTGGTTTGGCCTTATGATGTAACTTTGACTTTTTTTCTTCTTTTGTTTTAGAATGAATAATTAGACTCGTATTTCTTCCTCTGTATGATTATTCGTTGATTTCAGTTTACGTATTTGTACATTTTCCCTTTCTTTTATCTTATTATTTCTCTATCATATGCAATATTTCTTTCTTTTTCTATAATTCTTTGTATTTAAATACATTAATATCTTTTTCTCCTATTATTATATGATTATTAATTAAATTTAGTAGATAAATATGTATATCTTTTTGTAAATTTATGTGTAGATATTTATAACCATATAAGAATCTTTGTTCAATTTCCTTTCTTTCGGTACCTGTCTCGATTTATTAAAACCATTATTTCTTATTTAAATCTTCAAAAGAATAAAAGTCTGCAATCGATCGAAACGAACTTTAAGTGCATTTCTTATGTTGGTTTTCAGGTTGTCTGGGAGTCGAACCAAGGATACTATGAGAACAAAAATTCAGATATATAATATTCAATTGTTTCTCTAACTAATTCCCAAATTTCGTATTTCTATTCAATCGGGAAGTGCGTGAAATTAATGTTCGAAAAATTATGAAATATACATCTACATGAGTAATAATAATAAATAATATTTTGCAACTGTATAATTAATAACAGATCAACATATTTTGCTGTAATATAATTAATAACAATATAATAATAAAGAACTATAGTTTGCAACAAATGTGATTATGATAATACATCAATACATATTACAACAATACGATTAATAATAATCAATAACTATATTTTGCAACAATATGAGTAATAGTAATAAATAGCTATATTTTTCAACAATATAATTACTTTAATGGATAGTAAAGTAAATAACTATTTTGAAGCAATATGATTAAAAATAAATTAATATAACAATAAATATATGGCAAATACATATTCAACAATAATATGATAATAACTATAGTCTAACTATTCTGGTATTCACCATTATATTCGACTGTTATTCTCCATTAATTAATGATCTTATATTGTTAATATACCATTATATCTTACCACTTTCACCACAAGGCCTTCTTCTTCTATTTTGCAGGGACGTCTTCAGCTCTTGGGTGACCTCGAACCAGGGCACATCCCAGTCCTACAACGCCGTCAAGTAAAAGATAAAGTAACAACTACTACAAGTGCAAGTGACGAAAAATATATATATATATATATTAAAAAGGACCACTTTCAACACAAAAAAACAGGTGCCATCTTAAGAAAAAGAAAAAGTGTTTCAAAAAAACAAATAAAAAAGACTGACGTCGTGTACAGCCGTTTTGAAATAGGAAAAAAATTCCGGAGGAAAAAAACGTTCTGAAAAAAGCGTTATTTTTGTAGTGATTGGGATTCTCGAATAACAACAATTAAAACAACAATTATAGCAACAATTAGCGACCCCCCCTCCCCCCGTATTGTTGCTAGGCGCCCGTTGCCATGGTAGCTCCTATCATCATTATTATTGTAATTTTTCCGTTTTTTTTGTTGTTTTTTTGCGTACCATGTAAATAGATGTTCCGGAAACGGATGTTTACGCAAAAAAAATTAAAAAAGTTATTATTTAGAGAGATTGAATTTTAGAAGAAGTTTTTTTTATTAGATGATTGAATTTATATAGTCGAGAATTTAGAGCGAAAAATAAAAATAAATATAAAGTTTTAAAAAGAAAAAATGACTGTAGATGACGGGAAATATAAATAAATTAGTTTAAATTAATGAATTTTTAAAAAATGTGCATATCATAAAACGAACCGTGGAGGATTTTTTGTAAAGAGGTTTTTTTTCTTTTTTTTAAATTTTTTTCAGAATGAAAGTTGTTTTTTTTCCCAAAAATAATATATATATATATATATATATACATATATATATATATATATACATATATATATATATACATATATATATATATATACATATATATACATATATATATATATACATATATATATATATATACATATATATATATACAAAAAAGTAGTTTTTCCGCATTGTAAAGTTGTTTATAGAGAAAGATTGTTTAATTTCCCCCTGGTTTTTCTTTTTTTTATTATTATTAATTTATATAGTCCGATTGTTGAGTGCGTTTCGATCGCTGGTTGGTTGCTATAGAAACAAAAACGATGTTTTTTATTATTATTGCTATGGAAACGGGCCGTCGTTTTTTTGACGAAACGAGAGCGTTTGTTGTGGAGTTGTTAAAATGTTGAATTTGTGTCCGTTGTATGGGTTTTTGGTTGGTTTCGGTGTAATTTTTGGAGAAATTGCAATTGTTTGTGGTGAAAAAACGCATTTTACGAATGAAAAGTGACAATTTTTGGGTTTTGCTTGATTTCGGAGACGTTTTTGTAGAAATTGCCGATTTTTTTGCAAAAAAAGCATTTGCAATACACAAATGTCAAATTTTGGGCTTTAGTTGGCTTCGGAGTATTATTCTTGAGAAATTGACAATTTTTTGGAAAAGAAAAAGAAGTTTGCGATAGAAAAATATCAAATTTTGATGGTTATTTCCACGGGAAAAGGTATCGGAAGAACTGCGAAGAATTATAAGCTTTCATCGCCAAATTTATGATGTTTCACGACCTGTTTTTGTTTGTTTAACGTTTCTAGGCAGTGTTCAGTGAATTCTGAGGTCAAATTTTTCCTAAATTGTGATTTTAAGCTTTCATAGTGTAGTAAGACCTTTTATCTAAGTTAGAAATGATTTAAACGGATATTTGGAGAAGGAAAAAGCAGAATTTGACCACAAAGATGTCTATTTTCCATCGAAAACTGGTTTTTGCTTCTCAAAAATGATTTTAAAGCTTTCATAATGTTTTACAATCTTCGACTGAAGTTATTAATGATTTAAATTGATATTTGGCGACAGAAAAACCAATTTTTGACTATAAAATTGACGAAAATGTCTTAATTTTCTATCGTAAACTGCTATTTTAGTCTATTTTTTCTCTTAAAAGTGAATTTTAAAGCTTTCTTAATGCATAACGATCTTCGACTGAAGTTATTAATCACTTAAATTGATTTATTTGTAAGAAAAAAGCAAAATTTGACCCCTGAATTCTTAAGAAATACCTCGTTTCCATGGAAAACAGGTTTTTTTTCGTCTATTTTTTCTCTTAAAATGAATTTTATAGCTCTCATAATGCATTACAATCTTTAAATACAGTTATTAATGATTTAAATTGATATTTAATGAAGAAAAAAGCAATTTTTTACCCCAAAAAGGTTTGAAAAAGCCCCGTTTCCATGGAAAACTCGTTTCCGACGGTTACGTTTACTCAACCCGCAGCTTAGCAACACAGCTCCTATGTATTGTTTTATGTCTTTTTTCTATCAAAAACTGCTTATTTTCTCTATTTTTTCGCTGGAAATGTATTTTAAAGCTTTCAAAATGCATAACGATCTTCGACTGAAGTTATTAATGACTTAAATTGATTTATTTGTAAGAAAAAAGCAAAATTAGACCACAACATTGTTAAGAAATGCCTCGTTTCCATGGAAAATTTGTTTTTTTCGTCTATTCTTGCTCTTAAAATGAATTTTAAAGCTTTCAAAACGTTGTAAAACCTTCGAAAAGCGTTATTAAAGATTTAAACAGTTATTTAATCATAGAAAAAGCAATTTCTTACCCCAAAAAGGTTTGGAAAAGGCTCGTTTCCATGGAAAACCCGTTTCCGACGGTTTCGTTTACTCATCCCGCAGCTAAGCAACACAGCTATGTACTCTAAAACCTTTCGTACACATTAAAAAACAGTTTAAAATCAAAATTTAATACACACCCCAACCAGCATTGAAACGCACATAAATTTGCGTAGAAACGTTGTTTATATATATAAATAAAAGTAGTTACGCAACCCCAGGGGCCACATTTAGCGAATTTCGTACAAAAAAAGGAAAGAATTGTTTTGTATACAACCGTTTTAAAATTGAGAAAGGGTGCTTGTCTGGATTCGTTTGTTTCTCGAATGCGTTGCCGTTTATATAATAATATAATTATGTAACCGATTCCAAGACGTCGTCCTGTGAGTGTAAATATAGGTTTAATTGTTGAAACAACAATGGTCGACGTGGCAACGCATGTTTTTTGCGTAAGATTGTGTTTTTTGACCCGCGTTTTTGCGTACGTGGGACGTGTGAGTGAAATGTTATATTATATATATATATATACAGCATTATGAAGTAAGATATATATTATTAAAATATATATATATATATATATTTAAGAATGTAATGTTTTTTTTGCGTGAGTGAGATTAAATTTGTTTATTTCATTTAATTATACTTATACTAATTATAATAAAAATGTCATTCCGAGTTTGGGAAGGTTGCGCGAAATTTTGCGAATTATATTGCGAAATTTTTTTGCAATGTTGCGAAATTTTTTTGCGAATTGCGAATTTGTCTTCCTGAAAAAGAGAAAAGAAGGTTGTTTTTTTTGTGTCGGAGAAATGAAATTCTGTTCTGTGTCTTTTTTGGTTCGTTTTTTTTTTTTAATCCACACGAAAAAGGACCCGAAGAAATGTAAAGTTGTCATTCCAAACGAAATAAAAATTGTGAAAAAAGATTTCTTTTTTATTCTGTGATTTTTGTGTTGTTTTGATGTTTTCAGGGCTGATGTCAACATTGTTATGGTAGTCAAGTTAAATCGCCTTGGTTGTCAAGGGAGACTCGTTGTTTACAACAGCAAAATGGTATGGATTTTTCAACTTTTTTGTCCTATTTCTCGTAATTTTGACCCCGAAATGATATTCCACGATATAAATAAGATTCGTTATTCAATTTCCTTTCTTTTGGTACTTGTTTTAATTTTCTAAGACCATTATTTCTTATTTAAATCACTAAAAGAACAAAAGTCTGCAATCCATCGAAATGAATGCTACATGCATTTCTTATGGCAGTATTTCTAATTCATATATCATCGTGTATTTCATCATAATTCTCATAATTTACACTCTTAAACCATATTCTAAGACGGGAATAAGAATCTTTATTCAATTTCCTTTCTTTTGGTACTTGTTTTGATTTCGTAGGACCATTATTTCTTATTTAAATGTGCAAAAGAACAAAAGTCTGCAATCGATCGAAACGAACTTTACGTGCATTTCTCATTTCTGATTTAATTCTTCAAGATAATATTGCAATATAATTTAAAAAGACATTATGATAGTTATATATATATATATATGTATTGAACTTCTATCAATTAAATATTCTGCTGTCGACTTAAGAAGATGGGAAATTCAGCTGAAATTCTTATAAAAGGAGAAGAAAATTAAGGTAAACGTTGAGTATATCTGAAAATAAGAATTAAAATGTATTATCTGAAGGTAAAGTATGTATCGCAAGCAATTTATTTGTGAAAATAATTAATATGTGATATGTTTCAATATGAATGTCACATTTCTTGTTATGTATTTTTTTATTTTTATTATTTATTTACTTATATTAGATTTTTAATACTTTTTTATATTTTTAAGTTTTTTATTTTCTTATATTTAATTTCTATTATTGTATTTAATTTTTATATTTATTATTTTATTATATTTAATTTTTAATATTATTTTATTGAATTTTTATCATTATTTTATTATATTTAATTATTATTATTTTATTGTATTTAATTTTTATTATTATTATTTTATTATATTTAATTTTTATTATTATTATATTCATTTTTATTATTATTTTGTTGTATTTAATTTTTATTATTATTATATTTAATTTTTATAATTATTTTATTGTATTTAATTTTTATTATTATTATATTTAATTTTTATTATTATTATTTTATTATATTTAATTTCTATTATTATATTTAATTTTTATTATTATAATTTATTATTATTATTATATCCTATTTAATTTTTAATATTATTTTATTGAATTTTCATCATTATTTTATTATATTTAATTATAATTATTATTTTTATAATTATATTCCATTAGCTTATCGAATGAACTGTTATTATTATTACATTAATAGCTTATTCAACAAGAACGGTTATATTTATTTATTTAATTGCCAATTTATCACTTACAAATGTCACATTTCTTATTATTATATTCAAAATATACAATACTAATGTAATAATAGTGTCTGAGACAATTTGTGGTTGTGTTTGTGCTTTTTTCTGTACTTCTGGAGGTTTTTGAAAGTTGGACGGTAAGATACTGGTCATAATGAGTGTATTAGGGGTTTATTCAAAGCTTCTTGGACAAATGCAGAGTGTCTGAGAGATGCTGAGAGTGTCTGAGAGAAGCTGAGAGTATTTTAGACAAGCTGAGAGTGTCTGGGAGAAGCTGAGAGTGTCTGAGACATTCTGAGAGATGCTGAGAGTGTCTGAAAGAAGCTGAGAGTATTTTAGACAAGCTGAGAGTGTCTGAGAGAAGCTGAGAGTGTCTGAGAGATACTGAGAGAAGTTCAGAGTGTCTGAGAGAAGCTGAGAGTATCTGAGAGACGCTGAGAGTATCTGAGAGACTTTGAGAGTGTCTGAGACAAGCTGAGAGACGCTGAGAGTGTCTGAGAGATGGTGAGACAACCTGAAAGTATCTGAGAGTGTCTGAGAGATGCTGAGAGTAATTCATAGTGTCTGAGAGTGTGTGAGACAATCTGAGAGTGTCTGAGAGAAGCTGAGAGTGTCTGAGAGAAGTTAAGAGTGTCTGAGAGAAGCTGAGAGACGCTGAGAGTATCTGAGAGACTTTGAGAGTGTCTGAGACAAGCTGAGAGACGCTGAGAGTGTCTGAGAGATGGTGAGACAACCTGAAAGTATCTGAGAGAAGCTGAGAGTGTCTGAGAGATGCTGAGAGTAATTCATAGTGTCTGAGAGTGTGTGAGACAATCTGAGAGTGTCTGAGAGAAGCTGAGAGTGTCTGAGAGAAGTTCAGAGTGTCTGAGAGATGCTGAGAGTATCTGAGAGACGCTGAGAGTATCTGAGAGACTTTGAGAGTGTCTGAGACAAGCTGAGAGACGCTGAGAGTGTCTGAGAGATGGTGAGACAACCTGAAAGTATCTGAGAGAAGCTGAGAGTGTCTGAGAGATGCTGAGAGTAATTCATAGTGTCTGAGAGTGTGTGAGACAATCTGAGAGTGTCTGAGAGAAGCTGAGAGTGTCTGAGAGAAGTTCAGAGTGTCTGAGAGATGCTGAGAGTATCTGAGAGACGCTGAGAGTATCTGAGAGACTTTGAGAGTGTCTGAGACAAGCTGAGAGACGCTGAGAGTGTCTGAGAGATGGTGAGACAACCTGAAAGTATCTGAGAGAAGCTGAGAGTGTCTGAGAGATGCTGAGAGTAATTCATAGTGTCTGAGAGTGTGTGAGACAATCTGAGAGTGTCTGAGAGAAGCTGAGAGTGTCTGAGAGAAGCTGAGAGTGTCTGAGACAACCTGAAAGTATCTGAGACAAATTTAAAGTATCTGACACAATCTAGAAGGTAAGTATAAATAATTTTTTAGTTTCCTAAAATATGATTAGCAGCAATCCCAGGGTTTAACATTTAAAAAAAAAGAAATAAACAATAATTTAGTGAATCTTATTTTTCATCTTGTGTATTTGAAGAAGGTTTATTAGAATTATTATTAAATTGATAGCTTATTTAGCAGGAATGGTTATATTTTAAAATGAATTTATTTATTTATTAAATTTACATCGCATATACAGCTGTACAGTCTATTTAAAGTGAAAACAGTTGAAAGAAAGTAAACAATAATGTAGAATTTAAGCAAAATCACTTTAATTACCATAAAAAGGTAAGAAACAACATGTTTTCGTCCCTAAAATTGTCCATTTTTCCTTAAAAGTCATAAAAGCTATATTAAAAATGACAAAATTAATTCAATAAATAGAATAATTTTCAAATAAAGAGAGAAAATAATAGTAAATTACAAGGAAATTGGCATCTGAAACGTACTGAAAATTACCCAAACAATAGAAAATCACACTCATTATTGTTATATTGTTATGTATTATATTGTTACAGTATTGTTGCAATATTATTATTATTATTGCATCATTATTATTGTACATTATTATTCTTGTAGTATTATTATTATTGTTTTTTTTTAATTAGTATATTGTTATCCTATATTATTATTACTGCAATAATCATTTACAATAGTTAAAATATTAAAAGTATGAGTATTCAGTAAAATTAAGGAAAAATATATATATAAATACAGTACAGAACACGCATTAAATTACAATTATTCTAAATATTGATATCTGAAAAGCGTAAAAAGAAACAAAAATAAAAAAATTAATAAGATAAATAGAATAATTCGCAAATAAAGTGAAAATAATAGTAAATTATGAAGGAAATTATTATCTGAAACATACTTAATATTATCTAAAGATTACGAAATAAAATTACAAATTTCAGTATTATTTTTATTTTATTTTATTATTATTTTTATATTATATATATTATGTTGTTGCAGTATTATTATTTCATTATTGTCATTGTATATTTTTATTATTGCGATGTTTTTTATCCTATATTATTATTATTATTGCAGTATTATTACAATAGTAATTATTTACAATAGAAAAAATATTAAAATAAGGAGTCTTCGATAGGTTTAATAAAAATCAAGGAAAAATATAGAAATACAGTGTTGTACAAGTATTGTTGAATGTTGTTTAAGGTATGGTCAACATTAAGCAATACCTTAAAATATAATTATTATTAAATATTGATATCTAAAAAGCAGTAACAAGTAACGAAAATTACAAAATTAAGTCATTAAACGAAATAATTTGCAAACATTTAGAAAATACAGATTAGTATCCATAATAATTGGTATATTATAATCCGAAGAAAGTTACAAATTAAATTATTATTACTGTAATATCATTCTATATTATAATATTGAATGAATTATTCAATTATAATTCATCGTTTAACCAACTACCGCAAGTGACAATGTGTTACCATAGTTACAAAAAGAGCTAAAAGAAAGAACAATTAGATGTTGCGTTGCTATGGTTACCGAAAGAACTACATTAAGAGTACAGCTACTGAAAAGAATAGAGTTTAAAAGATGACCGTTTTGCTTTTATTTACAGAATTCTCTCTTCATTTAAGTCAGATATTAATTCCAAGATATTAATTAATAAAAAATAATTAATTAATTAAATAAAATTTATAATTAATTAATTATAAAATATAATAATTTAAATTAATAATTAATTATAAATATAATTTTTAAAAGACCCTTTTAAACCCTTTAATTATCATGAAATTCTCAAAAAATTCGAATTATCGGTAAACCTCAAAAAAATCTTTCGAAAATTTTTAAGCCTTGTAAAAAACTATCCTCAGCTCTTAAAAAACCTTTAAAAATAAAGAAATATATATATATATATATATATATATATATATATATATATATATATATATATATATATATATATATATATATATATATATATATATGTACGTAGTACTATGGCAACCGATGCAACAGTAGTATATATATATATATATATAGAAAAACTCAGAATTACTTCGAGTTTACGAAAAAATCAAGTTATTTCCAAGTTAAAAACTTGTATCTCTACGGGAAAACACTCTCAACAATTGTAACTTGGTAACAATAAGAATTCAAGAACGAAGAAAAAGAGAAACGTTGTCATGGCAACGAAGTGCGCGAGATGTATGTATATGTACTGTATGGCTTAAAATTAACATTATTACTGATAAAACACGCAAATTATTGATATAATCACGTTAATGTCAATTATCTAATTCTTTTAAAGCTTAAAAACACGTATTATCAAAGAATTTCGGTTGTTTTACATGGTTTATAGTCATTTACGTAAAAATGGTTATTTTTTGATGTTTTTAAGTCAAAATAGAGATAAAAAGCTACAAATTTAGTCAGTTTTGTTTTCGTAATTGAAATTGTATCCTAGCGACCGAGCTGTCCCTATTCATCTGTAATTAAACAATATATATAAACAATTAACACGATGAAAAGGGTATCCTAGCAACTGACCTGTCCCTATTCATCTATAATTAAACAATGTATATAAACGATTAACACAATGAAAAGGGTATCCTAGCAACTGACCTGTCCCTATTCATCTATAATTAAACAATATATATAAACGATTAACACAATGAAAAGGGTATCCTAGCAACCGAACTGTCCCTATTCATCTATAATTAAACAATATATATAAACAATTAACACGATGAAAAGGGTATCCCAGCAACTGACCTGTCTCTATGCCTCTGTAATTCATGATATATTATATTAGTTTTTTAGGCTAAAAATGTGTATTTTTTTCTCAAATTTAGTAAATTTCGTGTGTTTTGCGGAAAATAAAGGTTGTTTTTAATGTTATCAAGTTAAAATATATTTTTTTATTTGATTTTATAACAAAAAATGCAGTAAAATCAGTAATTTTATAATAATATCTTAATTTTTTTAAGCTAAAAACGTGTATTTAATTAAAATTTACTCAATTTTATGTGTTAAAGTTAATTTTTAGTGTTAGAATGTTAAATTATGGACAAAATTTAATGTTTTTAAGCAAAAATATATTTTTTTAATTTAATTTGCTAGCAAAATTCGTTATTTTATAATATTTTCTTAATTTTTTAGGCTAAAAACATGTATTTATGAAAAAATTCAGTCGTTTATGGAAATTTATGCTTATTTTTAAGTGTTCGTAAGTTGATAGCAATATATATTATATTGATATTAGCAATATATAACATAGTAATGTTGATAAAACGATAAAAATATATATATATTTAGGTGGATGCTTAAAGAAGCATTTAAACAATCATCTCCAGTAGCAACGGCTGTAAAAACTATCATTTCTTAGCGACAAAAATACAAAATACGAAAAAAACGTTGCTAAGATACCTCAAAACAATGATTTCTTATAGAATATCAAGTGCATACTTAAAGAAACGTTTAAACAATTATCTCCAGTAGCAACGGCTATAAAAAACTCATATTTTTTTAGTGACAAATATATACGAAAAACGTTGCTAAGTGACCTCAAAACAATGATTTCTTGTAGCATATCATAGTGCATACTTAAAGAAACATTTAAACAATTATCTCCAGTAGCAACGGCTGTAAAAACTCTATAATTTCTTTGCTCTATCATTTCTTAGCGACAAGAATACATAAAAGCGTTGCTAAGAGACCTCATAAACAATGAATGATTTCTTATAGCATACATAATTCTTGGTTACATCAAAACGAAGACCGTAATTCCGAATATAACAGAAAGATAAAGTTTTATACGAAATATTAAAATCGTTATAATTTATAAAGCTTTATATATATATATATATATATATATATATATATATATATATATATATATATATATATATATATATATATATATATATATATATATATTTTACAAAGATATTCATAACAAGTTCAAAATTCGAGACAAATACAAAATTACGACGTTCAAATTTTCAAAATTTCGAAACCACCACTTTGAAAAAGAAAAATCCAAAATGGATTTAAATTATTATTAAAAAAGATTATAAATTTAATTAAAAAAATACCGTACTAAAATTATAGAGTAATAATTTCCAGTGATTTTCATTTAAAACGGCTTAAAAAACACGAAAGAAAACATTCCAAATTCAAAAATTTGAGTGGGGTGCAAAAACAACAATCGAGCGTCGCCATGGCGCACGTCTCCCAGGAGAACCGTTGTTGGAGAAAATGGCTGACAACCAACAGAGCAGGTTCGAAAAGTCTCTCGGTTTGCTGACCATAAGGTTCGTTTCCCTTCTGCAAAAAGCCAAAGATGGAGTCTTGGATCTCAAACTCGTGAGTAAACCTAACAATTACATATATAACATTGTATTATTGTGATTTATTTACTCGTTGGAATGGGAATATTGTTCAGAGCGGTCGTTACGAAGTTACGATAGCGTCACTTGTCTAGAAACGGCACATGTTTCGTTCTAAAACGGCTGTGATCCGTAAAATCATGATTATTTAATTAGTACAACGCAAAATTAGTTCATTTTGCGTCTTTTTAATGCATTATCCCGGTTGTGGAACGTTTTTAATTGTTAAAACCGTTGCTTAGTTAGCGATGTCGCATGGCAACGTTGAGAATTTCATCTCAAGATGTGTTTTAACTCGAAATAAATAAGTTATGCTTGAATTTGTTGTTGTAGAATGAAATTTCAATGCCTTTTGCGTCTTTTAAATGCATGGTTTCCGTTCTGGAACGTTTATAATTGTTAAAACCGTTGCTTAGTTAGTGATGTCGCATGGCAACCTTGGGAAATTCACTTCAAGACGTGTTTTAACTCGAAATAACTAGGTTTTGGTCGGAATTGTTGTTGTAGAATGATAAATCAATGCTTTATACGTCTTTTAAACGTATATTTCCGGTTGCAGAACGTTTTTAATTGTTAAAAACGTTGCTTAGTTAGCGATGTCGCATGGCAACGTTGGGAATTTCAAGTCAAGACGTGTTTTAAACCAAAACAACTAGGTCATGCTTGAAATTATTGTTATAGAATGATAAATCAATGCTTTATACGTCTTTTAAACGTATATTTCCGGTTGCAGAACGTTTTTAATTGTTAAAAACGTTGCTTAGTTAGCGATGTCGCATGGCAACGTTGGGAATTTCAAGTCAAGACGTGTTTTAAACCAAAACAACTAGGTCATGCTTGAAATTATTGTTATAGAATGATAAATAAATGCTTTATACGTCTTTTGAATGCATATTTCCTGGTCTTGAACGTTTATAATTGTT
Organism: Pachydiplax longipennis; assembly: GCA_036926295.1. NCBI lineage: Eukaryota > Metazoa > Arthropoda > Insecta > Odonata > Libellulidae > Pachydiplax > Pachydiplax longipennis. The sequence continues at coordinate 11,117,425 of JAVFKF010000023.1, forward strand.
AAAACCGTTGCTTAGTGAGCAATTCTGCATGGCAACGTTGGGAATTTTACTTCAAGACGTGTTTTAACTAGATATGACTCGGTTATGCTCGAAATTACTATTATAGAATGAAAAATCAATTCATATTGCGTGTTTTAAACCCATATTTCCTGTTGTAGAACGTTTTGAATTGTTAAAACCGTCGCCTTGTTAACGATGTTGCATGGCAACCTTGGGAATTTTACTTAAAGACGTGTTTTAACTAGAAATATCTCCATATTGGTCGGAATTGTTGTTATAGAATGAGAAAGCAATGCCTTTTTCATCTTTTAAATCCATATTTTGCGTTGTAGATCGTTTTTAATTGTTAAAACCGTTGCTTAGTTAGCGACGTTGCATGGATACTCCATGGCAACTATGGGAATTTTACTTAAGGACGTGTTTTTATCAGAAATAACTCGATTTTGATCGGAATTTTCATGAATATGAATGTTTCTAATGATGTTTTAATGTTTTTTCTCCTTCCAGGCGGCAGATATGCTCGCAGTCCGGCAGAAAAGGAGAATCTACGATATCACCAACGTGCTGGAAGGAATCGGGTTGATAGAAAAGAAGTCTAAGAACAGTATACAATGGAAGTAAGTCTTAAAAAATTACTATTTCATTTATTAGAAAACTGTTTTTTACATTATAATCGTGTTCGGTGAGTATGTATGCTTAGTTTAGACCATCGTGTCGCCATAGCAACCGTGCAACAATGTGGCAATCTTAAATATTAGCCAATATAATTGATTCTCGTGCTATTTCAGTGATTTTTATAGAGTATTTATGCACTATTATGATCGTAATGTGGTTCTATGTCGATAATTTGTGGTTTTTAAGGTAAAATTACGAGAAAATTTCAACCAAAGTGTAATATTTCGTGATCATTGTTGGAATCACCATGGTGATCTATTGTTGCGATCTCCAAGTGTGGTTATTACTGGAATTTTATGCTTAATTTCGATTGAATTATTGTTTTAGCTGTGTTTTAAAACTATTGTGGATTGATTTATATATATGTGGCATTTTATATTGATATAAATTTTAATTACTATGTTTATTAACGAAAATATTGCTCATTGTTGAGTTATTTTTTGTTATTTTAATTTTTATTGATGTTTTGGTGAGGAATTGATTATTTTATACATTATTTTATCTTATATAAATACTTTTTATTTCGTAAGTATTCTATATATGATAATACAGTATATATATATATATATACCGTAATATAGAAATATATCTTATATATTTTATTTTTCTTATCTTATGTATATTTTATTATATATATATATATATATATATATATATATATATATATATATATATGGTTGCTTTATGTTTAAATATTTTTCCTATTAATCTAAAGCATTATTTCCCTTACAGATATTATTTAATGTCATGTAATTATGTAATAATTGTAGTTTTTATTTTATTTTATGCTAATTTTGTCAAAAATTTTGCAATTTTCGAATCAAATATTGATTTTTCCTGATTATTTGCAACATTTCATACCGTTTCCTTGTTTTAAAAACTTGATTTTTATGATTTTATTGGGAAATTTGAAGTTTTTGTGACAAAAATCCATATTTATTCCATTAATAAATTAATTTGGAGTTAAGAATATATATATTTCCATAATTTTGATGGCTAATTCCAGTTTTTATTATTTAAATATGTAATTAAATGCATTTTTTCTCGTATATTCCTATTCTAAGTTCGTACGATAGCTTTTTTATGAAAATTTTCTAAATAAGTGGTATTTGTGTACTTTTTGACAAAGAATTACAATTATTATGGTCATATTAATCAATTTATCACTTTTTTTAAGTATCATTTTATAAACATCGCATTCTTAGACAACAATATTATATATACACACTTTTCTTAATCATTTTTAATGTGGATTAGATCGGTTGCCATGGTTTCTTCTTATTTATGGTTACCGTTTCCATCGCTACGGTTTCCTACGGCAATTACTATAGCGACATCAGTTGCCGTGGTTGTTGCCGTTGTTATATCGGTTGCTATGACTGCAGCTATTGTTGCATCGACTTCAATTTTACGTCTTTTTCATCAAAAAGAATATAATAAAAAGCCTGAAAAAGAAAAAAAGGAAGAAAAAAGAGAGGAGAGTAAATTAAGGGGAAATTTTGAAGCGATTTTCCGATGGAAACCACGGAAACCGGTGTCTCCAGGATACCGAAAAAGATTGAAACCATGGATACGAGTACCGTAGCAACTCGACTATCTTTAAATAGACTCAAAAATTCACTTTTTTGACCAAAATAACTCATTAAAAATTTATATATATTGGCGAGTTTATGTGGCATTTTTTATTGATATAAATTTTAATTACGATGTTTATTAATGATATTATTACTCATTCTTGAGTAATTTTTGTTATTTTAATTTTTATTCCATAATTTCCATAATTTTGATGGCTAATTCCAGTTTGAATTATTAAAATGCAAAAAAGCTATTCAATCAACTGCATTTTTATCTCAGATATTTTGATTTTAAGTTAAACGTGTATGATTTTTGAACTGCCGTTTCCATAGATTAGATCAGTTGCCACGGTTTTTTTATTTATGGTTGCTATTCTCGTCGCCATGGTAATCCATGGCTACTTTAATTGCTGAATCGGTTGCTATGGTAATTGCTACCGCTGTGTCGGTTGCTATGACTGCAGCTATTGTTGCACCAGCTTCAATTTTATGTATTTATCGTCGGTTTAATTTGATATTTAAACAGCGTTTCTGTAGATTACCTCGGTTACGTCTGTTGTTGCTTATCGGTTGCTATGATACTATATATATATATATATATATGTATGTTAAATAAGATGCTGAATTTGTTTATAAGGTGTTTATGCGTTTCCAGGGGCGCTGGACCAGGATGCAACACGCAGAAGATGGCGGATCGTCTGGCGTTGCTGAAAGGAGAGGTTTCCAAACTGGAAGAACTGGAGAACTTGTTGGACAGGCACAAACAGGTATTATTATCATTAGCGGGTTTGTATTTCTAATAAAAGTGTAGTAAAATTAATAATTTATGATATTACCTTTAGTTTATATGCTAAAAATGTGTATTTATTAAGAAAAGTGTAATAAAATAAGTTATTCATAATATTTTTTTAGTTCTACAAAAAAATTCAATTGTTTTTATGTGTTTTCTGGAAAATTTAAGTTAATTTTAGTGTTAGAATGTTAAATTATGGATGAAATTTAATTCTTTTAAGAAAAAAAGGTATTTTTTAATTTAATTTTATAACAAAAATGCAGTAAAATTCGTTTTTAAACGTAAATTACATGATTAAAATGGTATCCTAGCAACTGAACTGTCTCTATGCAGTAAAGTTCATTATTTATAATCTATTCTTAGTTTTTTTAAGTTGAAAACGTGTCTTTTGTCTAAAATTTAGTAAATTTAATGTGTTTTACGTACAATTTTGGTTATTTTAGTGTTTTTAAGTTAAAATTAAATAAAATATACATTTTTTTCAAGTAAAAATGCATTTTTTGGTTTAAATCATGAAATTCAATCGTTTTTATGTCAATTTTATGTAAAATAGAGGTTATTTTCAATATTTTTAAGTTGAAATATATTTTTTTATTTGATTTTATAACAAAAAATGCAGGAAAATTAGTAATTTTATAATATTAGCTTAGTTTTTTAAGCTAAAACATGTATTTTTCAAAGAAAATCAGTCGTTTTACAGAAAATTAAAGTCAAATTATGTAAAAATTAAATTTTAATTTTAAAGAAATTAAATTCATGTGATATTAATGTTGTTTATAATGTTTTTTAGTTAAAATATAGATAAAAACTATGGTTTTTAAGTAAAAATGTGTTTCTTGATTTAATTTAATAACAAAAGTGCAGTAAAATTCGTTATTTTATTATATTTTCTTAGTTTTTTAGGCTAAAAACATGTATTTCTTCTGAAATTCAGTCGTTTAGTAAAATTACATTATTAAAATGGTATCCTAGCAACTCTAACTGTCCCCAATCCTCTGTAATTAAACAATATAAATGTAATTAATGCAGTTAAAATGGTATCCTAGCAACTGAACCGTCTCTATTCATCTATAATTAAACAATATATAAATAATTAACACAATGAAAAGGGTATCCTAGCAACTGAACCGTCTCTATTCCTCTGTAATTCTTATATATTATCTTAGTTTTTTAAGCTAAAAGTATTTATTTATTTAAAATTTAGTAAATTTAGTGTGTTTTACGGAAAATGGAGGTTATTCTTAATGTTTTTAAGTTAAAATTAAATGGAATATGGATAAAAATCTGCATGTTTCAAGTAATAATATATATATTTCTTAATTTAAACCGTAAAATTCTGTTGTTTTTACATTAAATTTACTTTAAATTTAGGTTATTTTTAATGTTTTGAAGTAAAAATAAATTTTTTTGATTTAATTCGTAATATTTTCGTATTTTGATGACTTTTTTCTGCAAATTTAAAGTCTTAACAATATTTTCTTAATATTTGAGGCTAAAAACATGTATTTATTAAAAAAATCAGTCTATTCTACAATTTACAATAATAATAATGAAAGAATTTAAGCAAGTTTTATTGTCATACGTTGAAATTTTGTATATTTGATTCCTTTTTAGAAAATACTATCATTTCCTTATCACTGATTCTATCTAAATGTTGCCTTTGTCGTCACGGAGACCGGCTGTTAGCAACCACGGAATTTGTCTAAATTTTTAGTCTTTTTTGCCCAAATTCTCCTGATTTTAAATTTAAATGAGGTATTCCATTACAAGAATAATAATATTTGATCTTTTTCCTTTCTTTTGGTACTTGTTTTAATCAAATTGGACCGTTATTTCTAATTTAAATCATTAAAAGAATGAAAGTCTGCAATCGATCGAAACGAACTTTATGTGCATTTCTTATGGGAGTATTTCCGAGCCGTCTGGGAGTCGAACCAAGGATACTTTGGGCATGAAAATTTAGATATATAATACTCAATTGTTCCTCTAACACCTTCCTGAATTTCGTATTTCTATTCCATTGGGAAATTTGTGAAATTAATGTTTTTTAAAATGTCTTCCACACATTTCTTACAGGAGTTGATGACATTGTATCTCTATAGTTTAAAGTGGACTAGGAGTCGAACCAAGGATACTTTGGGCATGAAAATTTATATATATAATACTCAATTATCCCTCTAACAACTGTATAAATTTCGTATTTCTGTTTAATCAGGAAGTGCGTCAAATCAATGTTTGAAATTGACTTTACGTGCATTTCTTATGGGAGTGTTTCTGAGCCGTCTGGGAGTCGAACCAAGGATACTTTGGGCATGAAAATTTAGACATATAATACTCAATTGTTCTACTAACTAATCCCCAAATTTTGTATTTCTATTTAATCAGGAAGTGCGTCAAATTAGCGCTTTTCCAAAATGTCTCCCACGCATTTCTTACCGGAGTCACCGACATCGGATGAAAAAATACATAAATATATATACAAAATATTAATTTAAATGATAATTATAGCAAATACAGCTCTAAGTTAAGCAAATAAGCACCATAGGATTGATATAATTGCTTAAAATTGGTATATTTATTGGTAAATCGTCCCGAATGTATTGCTATAATGTTTGGAAGGTATATTTCTATTGCTGTTTTGTTATAAATGGCAGTGGATTTGAAAAATAAGCCTTCCTAAATCAAATTCAGATGTCTCATGGTGTTTGTGGCATTCCATTGTAGCCACTTGCATAAAAGATCATCTAACAATATATATATATATAATTGTTATATTATTATTATTATAAAAAAATTTTGTTGCTAAGTTACCTAAAAAAACCTTATTTATCGGAGAAATAATTAAATAAATAAACATATATATAAAAACAAAAATTAGTAATGGAAAATATATATAAAAATGCATAAAAGTACATATTTTTATGTTTTAAAAAGCTAGCACGGTTACCACGGTTGCTATGGTAACAGAAGAATTATCGAAAACTGTTGCTAAGTTACGTAAAAATATTGGATAAATTAATATATATATACATATATATATTAATTTATAATATATATATATATATATATATAATTATTATTATATTATTATTATAAAAAATGTAAAAAAATTCGTTGCTAAGTTACTTAAAAATCTACTTTTACTGGAGAAATAATTAAATAAATCAATATATATATATATATAAACAAAAATTAGTAATGGAAAATATATATAAAAATACATAAAGTACTTAATTTTATGTTTTTAAAAACTACCACGGTTGCCAAGGTAATGGAAGAATTATCGAAAACCGTTGCTAAGTTACGTAAAAATATAGGATAAATTAATATATATATATATAATTATTATTATATTATTATTATAAAAGAATGTAAAAAAAATTTCGTTGTTAAGTTACTTAAAAATCTACTTTTACTGGAGAAATAATTAAATAAATATATATATATATATATATATATATATATATATATATATATATATATATATATATATATATAAAAACAAAAGTTAGTAATGGAAAATATATATAAAAATACATAAAAAGTACGTATTTTTATATATTTAAAAACTACCACGGTTGCCAAGGTAACAGAAGAATTATCGAAAACCGTTGCTAGGTTACGTAAAAATATTGGATAAATTTATATATATATATATATATAATTATTATTATATTATTATTATAAAAATTTTTAAAAATTCGTTGCTAAGTTACTTAAAAATCCCTCATTTTATCGGAGAAATAATTAAATAAATAAATATATATATAAAAACAAAAATTAGTAATGGAAAATATATATAAAAATGCATAAAAAGTACTTAATTTTATGTATTTAAAAACTACCGCGGTTGCCAAGGTAACAGAAGAATTATCGAAAATTTCGTTGCTAAGATGCTTAAAAATCTACTTTTACTGGAGAAATAAATAAATATAATATAATTTAAGTAATTAGTTATGAAAAATATATATAAAAATGCATAAAATTATGTATTTTTATGTATTTATTAAAAAGCTAGCACGGAAACCACGGTTGCTATGGTAACAGAAGAATTATCAAAAATCCGTTGCTAGGTTACGTAAAAATGTTGGATAAATTTATATATATATATATATTTAGTTTTATCAATCATTTTAACCATATATGACAGTTAAACACTGAATTAGATAAACTTTTTCAATGAATATTCCCCAATTATCTTCGCTGTATGAATATTAAGTTGAGTATCTAAAAAGTTAAATTTCACACACTTCCCGATGAAATAGAAATATGAAATTTGGGGATTAGTTAGAGGAAGAATTGAATATTATACATCTAAATTTTTATGCTCATAGTATCCTTGGTTCGACTCCCAGACGACTCGGAAATGTCCCATAAGAAATGGAAGACATTTTTAAAACATTAATTTCATGTACTTCTATAATAAATAGAAATTAGAAATTTGGGGATTAGTTAGAGGAACAATTGAATATTATATATACAAATTTCATGCCTGAAGTATCCTTGGTTCGACTCCCAGATGGCTCAGAAATACTCCCATAAGAAATGCATGTAACGTTCGTTTCGATGGATTGCAGACTTTTGTTCTTTTTTATATTTAAATAAGAAATAATGGTCCTACAAAGTTAAAAATAGTACCAAAAGAAAGGAAATTTATTAAAGATTACAATATGAATCATATATTGTGGATTTTGGGGTCGAAAGTGTAAGAAATAGGACAAAAATCATGAAAATTTCGTCTAATTTTGTAGTTGTGTGTTTATTTTGGGCCAAAATATATCGAAATTTAGTTCAATGAATCTCTAACGAATTATTAAACTTAATAATTCTATAAATATCTATTATTTGTGAAATTAATGTTCTAAATATGCTAAAAATAACTATATATATACTAAACTGTGATTATTATATAGGATTCTTATATATTAAAACATTAATGCAAGTTTGTGAAAGTTATAATTTTTAAAACGAGTAATATTAGTAATAATTTAAGTTGTTTTCCTTTATTTATCGTATTTCCTCTATCCAATAATATAAATTAATGTCATGCATTTCATATGGGCTTATATTTCTTATATATATTCTTATGGTAGTCAAGTTCAACCGCCTTGGTTGTCAGGGAGACTCATTGTTAATACCCACGAATTTATACAGAGTTTTTGTCTTTTTTGCCCTTTTTCTCGTAATTTCGACTCGAGAACGATATTCCACGACAATAATAAGAATCTGTATTCAATTTTCTTTAATTTGGTGCTTGTTTTAATTAAATATGACCATTATTTCTTATTTAAATCATCAAAAGAACAAAAGTCTGCAATCGATCGAAACGAACTTTACATGTATTTCTTATGACAATTCTTTTGAGCCGGCTGGGAGTCGAACCAAGGATACTTTGGGGACAAAAATTTGTATATATAATATTCAATTGTTCTTCTAACTAATATCTAAATTTCGTATTTCTATTTAGTCAGAAAGTGTGTGAAATTAATGTTTTTCTAAAATGTCTCCCACGTATTTCTTACGGGAGTTGATGACATTGTATATGTATGATATAAAGTGGTCTGGGAGTCGAACCAAGGATACTCTGGGTATAAAATTTTGTATATATAATATTCAATTGTTCCTCTAATTAAACCCCAAATTTTATATTTCTATTTAGTCAGTAAGTGTGTCAAATTATTCATTTTAAAAACCTATCCGTTATTGTGCATATTGTGTATAGTGCATTTCTTATGGGAAATTTCCGAGCCGTCTGGGAGTCGAACCAAGGACACTAAAAGCACAAAAATTTGCATATACAATACTAAATTCTTCCTCTTACTAATCCCCAAATTTCGTACTTCTATTTAATCGGTAAGTGTGTCAAATCATTCATTTTAAAAACCTCTCCCAGGCATTTCTTATGGGACATTTCCGAGCTGTCTGGGAGTCGAACCAAGGGTACTTTGGGCACAAAAATTTGGATATATAATATTCAATTGTTCCTCTAACTTATTTCCAAATTTCGTACTTCTATTCAATCGGGAAATGCGTCAAATTAACGTTTTAGTAAAACAATCCAAAAATACTCTAGAAAATAGAATACGTTAACATACTCTTGTTTTAATCATGTATTTTATTTCCATATTTTCTCCACAGTGGGCTCTGCAAAGCATAGAGAACGTCACGGACGAAGTGGCGAATCGTCCCCTCGCGTACGTCACCCACGACGACCTGATAAAAGTGTTTCCCGAGAAGACGCTGTTATCGGTGCAGGCCCCAAAAGGAACGAATCTCACTGTCCCGACGACTGCGATGCTGCATGGAAAAGAGCCGAAGAATAACGGACAGAAGACGGACACCAACGGAAAGGTATTATAAATATATATATATATATGTATGTGTTTATTTATTTACTTGTATGTTTATCAGATTATGTTAATTTTTTGGTTTCCACGGCAACGGATTTTTATTAATTTTATTTCTGTTGTCATAGAAACCGTGATTAAAATGACCTTTTGATGGCTTTTTCTTTATATATCTATATTTTTATTTATTTATTTATTTACTTCTTATTTATTCATTATTTTAAATTTTTTAGTTTCCAAAGCAACGGATTTTGCTATATTTCTTAAATATATAAATATTTCTTTAACCTTAGCAACTGCGACGTAAATGACCAGTTTCTTTATGTATTTACATTTTTATTTATTTATTTACTTATTAGTTGATCCGATTATTCTAATTTTTAAGTTTCCATGGCAACGGATTTTGGTTAATATTTCTCTTTTACCTTGGCAACTGCTAAGTAAAATAGTAAATGACATATTTCTTTATATTTTTATAAATATTTATGTATAAATTAATCTATGTACTTTATATATATATATATATATATATATATATATATATATATATATATATATATATATATATATATATATATTTAAATGCATAAATATACAGTAATATATAAATATATGTATATACAAATCACGTAAATATATAAATGTATTCTTAATATATATTAGAATACGTAAATACACGGTAAAACATCAATGTTAAGTATATATTTACATATATATACATGTATATAACCCAACAATAGCATAAAACAACAATATATAACCAAACAATCAAGTTTATTAATTATATTAACAGTTTAAAACGATAATAAATGAAGAAATAACTTTGTATACATATAATGTACAACTTAATTTTTTACAAAATAGCTAATTAAATACACAGACATTAATAGCTCTTTAACTCATAAATAAGCATTAACAATTAATGAACTTTACCTGCATTTCTTATGCGAGCCATTGCTAGCCGTCTTTTTCGCCCTAATACTCGTAATTTCGACTAGAAACTGATATTCTATGACCAAAATAAGAATCTCTATTCATTTTCCTTTCTTTTGATTCTTGTCTCGATTTTGTAGGACCATTATTTCTTATTTAAATCATCAAAAGAATAAAAGTCTGCAATCTATAAAAACGAATTTTACGGCCTCATAAAATCTCTGTTTATTTCAGCCAAATTCTCTTAATTTTGACTCAAAAATGATGTTCCGTGACTAGAATAAAAATCTACATTCAATTATCTTTCTTTTGGTACTATTTTTGATTAATTACGACCATTATTTCTTATTTAAATAATTAAAAGACAAAAGTCTGCAATTCATCAAAACGAATTTTACGGCCTCATAAAATCTCTGTTTATTTCAGCCAAATTCTCTTAATTTTGACTCAAAAATGATGTTCCGTGACTAGAATAAAAATCTACATTCAATTATCTTTCTTTTGGTACTATTTTTGATTAATTACGACCATTATTTCTTATTTAAATAATTAAAAGAACAAAAGTCTGCAATTCATCAAAACGAATTTTACGGCCTCATAAAATCTCTGTTTATTTCAGCCAAATTCTCTTAATTTTGACTCAAAAATGATGTTCCGTGACTAGAATAAAAATCTACATTCAATTATCTTTCTTTTGGTACTATTTTTGATTAATTACGACCATTATTTCTTATTTAAATAATTAAAAGAACAAAAGTCTGCAATCTATAAAAACGAATTTTACGGCCTCGTAAAATCTCTGTTTATTTCAGCCAAATTCTCTTAATTTAGACTCAAAAATGATATTCCAAGACCATAATAAGAATCTACATTCAATTATCTTTCTTTTGGTACTATTTTCGATTTCGTAGGACCATTATTTCTTATTTAAATCATTAAAAGAACAAAAGTCTGCAATCGATCGAAAAATATTCTTACGGTTGTCAAGCAATTTCGCCTCGGTCGTCATAGAAACTTGTTGCTTATAATGGCAAAATTACACACATTTTTCGTATTTTTTTTGGTCCAAATTCTCGTAATTTCGACTAGGAAAGAATCTTCTATGACCGGAATAAGAATCTTTGTTCTTTTTTTAATTTTAATGGATGTAAATTATGAGTTTCTTGGAAACTTTTTTCAATAAAGGTATCCGTTGACAACGATGATAATGAAATTCACTTATTCCTCTTTACTAGTGAAATGTGTAAATAATTAAATAATTAATGTAAATATTGGGAAAAATCAAAAGAAAGTGTTCTTATGATAATCAGCTAAATTTAATAATTTAATAAAATAAAAATTAGAAAAATAGGTAAAAAATCAATTCATAAGTGAAAAATTTAATTATTTCCGAGTAAATTTTGAATTATCTTCAAATAAAGGCGATGACGGACTGTTAGAAATCATCATTTTCTCATGATAATAGAGAAAAAATATCGTAATTGAGTCGCAAAAATGTGAAAGACGTTTCTAGGAGACGTCGAACAATGATCTCCCATAGCAACGATTGTTTAAACAATAATTTGGAGTGACAATAGTCAGAGAGATAAAAGTGGGCTTTTTCATCTAATTCAGGAACTTACATTTCTGTGATTTATCTGTTACCATAGATACCGCAATATAAACGACCTTTTTCTTTACATATTTTTATATTGTTGAGGCTTTTGATAGCCTCAAAATTTTTCCATTTACATCAACCGAATTCTTGCTGTTTTGACTTCAGAATGATATTTAATCGGTATAATAAGAAAATATGTTCAATTTCCTTTCTTTTGCTACTATTTTCAACTTTCTAAGACCATTATTTCTTATTTAAATCTTTAAAAGAACAAAAGTCTGCAGTCAATTGAAACGAATTTTACGGCCTCATAAAATCTCTGTTTATTTCGGCCAAATTATCTTAATTTTGACTCAAAAATGATGTTCCGTGACTAGAATAAGAATCTACATACGATTATCTTTCTTTTGGTACTATTTTCGATTTCGTAGGACCATTATTTCTTATTTAAATCTACAAAAGAATAAAAGTCTGCAATCTATAAAAACGAACTTTACGTGCATTTCTTATGAGAGACATTGCGAGCCATCTTTTTCGCCCTAATACTCGTAATTTAGACTCTAAATTGATATTCCAAGACCATAATAAGAATCTACATTCAATTATCTTTCTTTTGGTACTATTTTCGATTTCGTAGGACCATTATTTCTTATTTAAATCATTAAAAGAA